>CM077092.1:92223856-93655128 GCA_039513925.1 Platanthera zijinensis | reverse complement strand
AAAACAAAAGCAGACAGTGCACGGTGGAGAAAGTGAAACAAGAGGTGAAAAACGATAGGGGTGAACAAAAAGAAATTCAGAAAGGATAAGGCATAGAAGTCAAACCAATGAGTGGAGTACACAGAAATAGTTTAAATCAGTTATCAGAGTTAAAAAGAATTGGACAACACAGGTAAACTAAGCACATAACTATTTAGAGCACAATACTAAAAGAAATAGAGAATTAATACATAGGAACATTGTATATATCACGAATAGAAATTGTGGACTAGAACTTATGTGTTATAGACATATAGTGCCATTGCAGTCCAACTCTTATGCATGGAAGCATTAGATAGAGCAATGATGTGTGTACATGTAGTATCGGAAGACAAACATCAAGTAGAGTTAACAGTCATTACATGGTTTATTAATTCAATATTCTATCGCGAGAGGAATAAAGAAAATAAGCACGCCACGTTGCTATCTACAATATACCACGGCAAAGAACTAGGGGCACTTTGCTTAAGGTTCTATTTCATGCACAAGATCAAAATGATTTGTTGGACCAAGGTGCTCATCCTCACAATGCTCATAAAGACTTATCAGGAGGAGTGAGTAGTGCTTGGGGGGTATCCTTGACACAAGGCTTGATAACATACATTTTTTTTATTCAGACGCATTGGGTTATCAATTTATAGTTTGGATTACAGGGACCCCAAATCAATCGAAATCTACCCACATAGATAGATACACTTTAACTTGTATGCACAGGACTTGACCACTAGAGATTTGGCCAAAGTTCTACCCTTTAGTGAAGCACATAGGTATCGTGACATTGATTATTCAAGTAATTTCTAATGTGGTAGACAGAATATCACGAGTTATAGCATGTAAGCATATAATGCCTACAAGGGTGCTCTCTCTAGGGATGTGTGAACAATGTAAAGTCATTCCGCTACCTAAATTCTTACACATACCTAGAGACATAGTCAATGAACACTAACATGTCTAGTCACACTCAGTAGCTAAGCACCTATAGATTTGACACAACATGACATGTAAACAATGTTCATAGGGATTAACAAGCCCAACTCAAACATTGTACATAAACGTTATGCTCTAAGTTCTAGCAATATGTGTTCTAAGAGCGATCACTCTACAGTTTTTTTAAAATTTTGGGGTTTTATTATTATTATTTTTTGTTTTTTAGATTCGACAAAAATAAACGAAATAAATAACAAATCAAGAGAAGACATAAAAGGAACCTGACATATTTTTTGTTGTTGCTATTTTTTGCATGAACACTCAAACATAGTCAAACTATAACAACGAGTAAGTAGTTCAACAAAACATAAATATGACAGCACACTAGAATATTATGCATGACACTAACGATCCTAATCGTTATTACTCACGACATACTTGACCCAAAATAAAGTGTCAACACCCTAGCCCCATACTAAGTGACGGATGGGCATGAAGAGCTGCACATGTGCCATAGGGTGAGGTGTTAATCGCATATGCCCACACAAGAAACTGCTCAACCTAACACACTTTCCCCCCAGTGTCACACAAGGACCTACTGGAACCCTCCCCGGTTAAGGACAAGACGTGGATTACAAGTTTGCATTCCTAATACCGACAAACCTACGCCCCCGCTATTGTGAGACACATCACAGTGAATCTTGTGTTGTCGTTTGTATCAAACTAAGGGATAATGAAGATACTAACACAGATTGTTAGAAAATAGAATGAAAAAGAGTGCTACCACCGACGGTAGGGGTACCGCGCTGCGGTAGCTCCCAGATGTATAAGAGCACCAGTTCAGGCCCAATTTCTCCATTCCAGCCTGTGCACTCTCCTATCTCCGCATATCGAGCTTATCTCTTCTATACATCCAGATCCCCATTTTCCTTTTGTTTTGTTTTAGAATGTACTTTCACATGGATTTCATGGAGTTTTGGGGACAATCCGTGATGGTTTTAGACGTTTTTCAAGTGTGATTTGTGAATTTTCTCTACGGATCATGGTTATTTTCGCAGATCTACCTTGTGCAAGCTTGGATCTCTCTCCCTTAACAATTTCAAGTGAACAATTTTCTTAAAAGTTGAGTTTTTGGGGAGATCCATAATTGAAGCATGATCCGGGGAGATTTCAACCATTCTCCACGTTTGATTTGTGATTTTCCTCCACGGATCTCGCTTGTTTTCACAGATCTACTTTTCATGAGCTTAGATCTCTCTCCCCTACATGTTTTTGAGTTGAAATCGTGAAAAAATGATGATTTAGGGGGAGATCCGGCGGAGGAAGACAGATTGCAGTCCGTATGCTACGACGCGATGGTAACAGATTACCACGCCGCGGTAGGGTCCAGAGGTCAATTTTTGGGTTTTGACTGAAAAATTTTGTGTTGTTTATTTTCAGGTTATGGCTTCATCAAGCACCTAGCCACCTCGCCGAAGTTTCTCGAAACTCTCTCGAGTGCCCGCGTCTATATTTCCTGCTATAGACGAGGCAACAGTAAGCTACCCAATGGTCATCGATATCGATGATGGGTATGCTGACATCTATGGTTATTTGGAGAACTCGGGCATACTCTCAGTGATTTCCTCTAGTGATCCATTTTCCTCTGTCCTCACTCGGGAGTTCTACAACAAACTCAGGGATCCTGCTCACACGTAACTGGATTGAGGAGTGCAGTCCTGTATCGGGACTAAAATCATGACGATACTCTACACGGATCTCGAGTGGAAATATGTCTGGACTCCTAATTCTCCACACCTCGATATCGTGGAGTCCTTCAAAACTAGCCGGAATCGGAGAGATATAAATGACTTTCTCCACGGTGTTGAGTAGCATGCAGATCTCATCACTATAGTGGATACACTCACTCATGATGCCCGCATCATCCAAGATGTCCTCTGTCACTCTCTAATGTTTAGGTCCCGAGATACCAAGAAAATCACGGCCCAGCTCTTTATGGTGACTTACTATATCATAACTGAGAAAGTCTTCAGTGTCTCAGATATCATCCTCTCAATGATGCGATATACCTATCTCCTCATATCCACCGACCACCAGCGGATGAACACACTGCCTTTGGGCAGTGTGATCCAGAGCATCATAATGGAGAAGTACCCTACCATGGACTGGTCGACGTACCCTACAGATAGCTGTCCTCCGATCTACAGAGTAGGTGAGATTCTTACTACCTCACGAGCGCGGCCCCCTATAACACAACCTCTGTTACACCATACAGGGTCCCTCAGGGAAACCAGCCTGGACATTGATAACTCTAATTAATTACTTATTTTTATATAGATTTTATTTAATAATTAATTAATTTTTATTTAGATATTTTTTAATATTATTATTATTCACTTCCTTTTCTTATTTCAATGTAATCTGGGCATTTTGGAGTTGCAGGACTGATCAGGAGAAGAAACTGAGAAAATCTGAAAAAATTTCATTTATATGCCCAAGTCACGGGCGTGACCCTCAGGTCACGGGTATGACAAATAGCTGTGACCCTCACAGAAGTTCTAGAAGTCAATGCCATGTAAATTAAAATTATATGCCCCCATTTCACGGGCGTGACCTGGGATGTGACCAGGACATTGGCTTGGCTAACAGAAGGATCTCCAGATTTCATTTCCATGTTGGTTTAATATTACATGCCTAGGACCCGGGCATGACCTTCAGGTCACGGGCGTGACAAACGGGCGTGACACCCAACTCAGACATGCCGCGCATTATGAAGCCAGTTTCAAATCCAGGCAGTTTCAAGCTTACATGCCCTAGGTCACGGGCGTGACCTAGGGGCATGACATCTTTAGCAAATGCCGGATTAAATCCCACCATTTTTCCTTCCCGCTGTTTCCAGTAACAGTAAATACACGCCCTAGGTCACGGACATGACTTAGGGGCGTGACCCGCAAAACAAAAATTTTGGAGGTTTTTCTCCCAACATTCCCGGGATTTCAAGAGAATGGTTCCGCACCTAATACGCCCCTAGTCACGAGCTTGACTCTCCAGAAAAATTCCTATAAATCCCAGACAGAGCCAGAAGCCGAAGAAGCATCTAGGAGCCAACTAGGAGTAGATTTTAGGCAGATTTTGTAGCTTACTTTTCAGTTTTTATGCATTTCCTTTATGTACTTTCAATTTCATAGTGTAGGTTTTCTTTTATTTTAATTCAAGCACTTCTTTTAGCAATTATGTTTTTCTTCTTCTTTTTATGTAGCTCCTTCATCATGTTAAGTAGCTAATCTTAAATTAGCACTTGATCATGATGATCTTTGAATGAAATAAACTTATTTTTCAAGCTCTCTTTATTTATCAGTTTGATTTACCTTTATTTTCAATTGTCTCGAATTAACTTTTCGATACTAGATCCGTATCTTAGATTTACTGAGAGGTTGTGGATATGAGTAGATCACTCAAAGGTAGAAGGAGTTGCATGCACTCTTTGAGAGAGGATGACACAACTCTTCCGGATTGGAGTCAAACCCAATAGTGGGGTTCATCGCATAAAGCATGCTTAGGGGTTTCGACTGGCCGAGAGGTCTTAATGGATCAACCTAAGTTTATTCGAGAGCGTATTCTTGAGAGAGGCACTTTTGTAATTTGGGAACCTCCACGTTCAAAGTAGGTAGATTAGAAGCTTGAATTTTATGTATAGTTTATTTTATTTCAAAGGGAGTCTATATCAAGTGTTAATTATTTCATAGTTTTATTAATCTTCTATTTTTTATATTCGATAAAATAATATTAATTTGCGTGAGTAGAAGTAGTCAAAAGGCCTCGAGTCTAATACGACACTTGATCCTATACTTTAGAATGATAGGTACACTTGCCTTATCGATTTAGAATCGTGCTCTAGCGTGGATTTTACCATCAGACATCTACGGTATGGTAGAGGAGCAGGGCCAGGAGATTAGGCGGATGAAGAAAGAGGTGAAAGGCATGCAGAAGATGATCAAGAAGATAATGAGCAAGTTCAACATTTCACCCACTTCTTCTGAGGAGTAGCTTCCTAGGCTATATTAATTTTTATATATATATATTTTATGGTGTAATATAAATAGGTTGAACACATGTGCCAGTAGTTAATTTACATTTTGAGATTAGTTTTACTTTGTTAAATTAGTTATGTGTTACCACCCTACTTAACATGATTCTTTTATCGTTCTTATTTCTTTTCGAGACTACCTATCGTGCTGAAAAAATCATAGAGAAAAAACATAATACGTACTGAAATAAGCATTCTTTCTAAAAACAAAAAGAAGAGGAAAAGGAAAAAACTTGTAGGCACATCGTGAAGTAAGATATTGTGCAGTTTGTTTTAGAACTTGCTTCACACATATTGTCGATATTATGGGATATGTCGCTTAGGTATCCAAGTGCGACCCTATGAGGCAGTTCTCTTGGGTACCCAAACGCTGCATGATACACCTAGGGATGATACTGGTGAGTGTGCCCTGTCGAGTAGTGTAGGTCCATCATTTTTAACTATGGGCTTCCATTCATACTTCGATTTAAGTTTACGTTTATATTGCGAATTTTCATTTAGCTTTCTACGAGTCTTTATGTGATGATCTTTACTCGAGTAATATTATGTTGGAGGTTTATAAATGTTTAAGTAGTTCTCCAAGTTATAGTAGTTGATTACCGAAAGTATACATTCATTTGTTTTTGAGTGGGGAGTGATTTGTCTTTCAGGGTGAAATTGATTTCTATAGTTAAGAGTTTTACCTGCTCTAGCTTGAGATTTTCAGCTCCCTTTGTTTTACTCAACCTCTAGTTGATGGTTAATGTTAAACATGCTTTTGGGTTTACGTGCAACTTTGGAGTTGGGCTTTGCGAGTTTTTAAGCATTATTTCCTTAAGCACGTTGATTTTTGCAGTTAATTCTTTATTTTTAATTTTGTGATTCTGTCTAGCTCTACTGTATGCGATTGTGCTATTTTTAAGAGTGTAGATGACAGATTAAATATGGGCTTCATACTTACTCCTGAATTCGTCAAAAGTCTCATTCATCTCCTTAATTTCATTTTTATAAACATTGCATCTAGCGCACTCCCTCTTGACAGATGATTCTTCTAGACAGGGTTTCTCAGTTTGTTCTTCTACAGAGAGATGCTCTTTTTCAACACCCTTATGTTTTTTTATTTAATTTATTATAATCTATATAAGATGTAGATGTGTTATCTAAAGAGCATGCAAGAGAATTAGGCACGACAATGGTAGATTCTACATTTACACTTGCTTTTAAACGGTTATTTTCTAAACGTAGTTTTAAGTTAATACTTTTCAGTTTCTTAATTCTATGTTTAGCATCATCTAGCATATTCAATGTAGAAATAGAATTGCATACAAGAGGGGAGTTTAATTTTCTTACAGTGCTCTTGGATGGGGCAAGATTGGAGCATAAAGTTTCTTTGACTTTTTCGTGAGTTGCCTCATCCATAGTTGAGATTTCAACTTCCCTTTCCTGTGATGTGATTGCCATGTATTTATCTAGGAGCGGATCTCTATTTGGTTCTTCACTCGGATCCATGAGAAATTGCTCAGTCTCATCAACTGCAGAAAGAGCACTATAAGTAGACTCAAGAAATTTCCATATATCATAGGCAGTGGGTAGAGTGTAGATGAGTTTAAAAATTTCTTGACTAAGCCCACAAAATAAACTATTCATAGCTTTGGCATTTATATAACATTCATGCTTAGTTAGGTTATTTGGCGGCTTGATACAAGTTATGTTCCACACTTCTATGTCTAGAATTATAAGAAATTTTCTCATCAAAACTTTCCATCCTTCATAGATTTTCCCTAAAAATAATGGTGGTGCTATTGATTTTTCGGTGTATAACTTTTCATAGCCTCTTTTCGATTCGAGATCAGGGTTGGCCATTATTACCGGTGATGAAAATGTTTTGGAATAACCTCCCTATGATACCACTTGTTGGATCTAGTGGCCAACCTTAGGGGGGGAATAAGGTTTACAACGTTTATGAGAAATTCGAATTATTTCTGACCAGGAATTACTAGTTCTGGAAGCTACCGCGCGATATTAGGTATCTAACGCATTGCAGTATGTCACATAACTCAATTTTCTGGGCAGATTCCTCCTTGGATATTTATGCACCCTTCAGAAACTCATAGGCTACCAATCACAACGTTATATGCAAGTAAAGAAACAGAAAATAAATTTTATTGCAAACTAAATAACAAACTGCTTTTAAAGATTACAAAAAAATTGATCTCCGTGACACCGAAGATCGGAGGCGGTGAATGTAGAAAGACTTTTGGTTTTCTATACCGACCTGCTCCCCGGACCAGTTGGCTTTCTCCCTTTCTCTCCAAGAAAGGTCTTCGAGCCAACTCTTCAACTTCATGCAAGGAAGTGTCTTAGAGCCCCGCTAGATCACCCGATCTAGACATCCCTTCCCCGAGATTATTTCACACGGAATACTCCCCAGATTCCGACGACCTTCCCCGGTCGATTTCCCTCACCAGAATAATTCAGAGACAAGAAAATAATACAATAAAGGTATAAAATATTTAAGATTGAATCTCCCTCTTGACGATTCCTCCATTGAGCGATCCGCGACCGGTGCTTGAAATCTTCATGTGCTCGCAACCGATCAACTCTTCGTAATCATTGTTGTCCTTGGCTCGCCGGATTTCTTCATGCGTGAATTGGAGTGAGGCGGTTTTCTTTTTCTTCAACGAAGACGGTGGAATAGACCACAAAGAGGCGGCCGAACCCTAGGAATATTAGAACTAATTCTCTTTTCTTCTTGGTAAGGAATACAAAAAATGAGATGCCATTTTTATGTCTTTGTTAAAATAGGCTACTGTTGGCGGTAAGGCTAGCGTACGGTTGTAGGTTCACGCGCTTGATGTGACAGCTTTCCTGCCAATTTGGAAATATATTCAAAACGAATATTTTCCCTTTTTTCAAAGCTAACGCGGTGTGGTAGGAAGGTATAACCACGCAGTAGACTAGGAATTTTGATGAATCTGCCTCAACGATCGTTGAGTAGCTAGCGTGGCGCGGTATAGTGCTATCACCTATCAGTAGCTTCCAGAGCATCTGTCTGAAATAATTCCTTGAGATAGCATTGGCGGTAGGACTAGCGTGGCGCGGTAGAAACCCGAGTGCCATGTCCATTTAGTTTAGGTTACCGCCCTACGGTAGCTACTACCGCTCGACGGTAGGTTCCAGAGAAGTGCTTCTTGCATCGCTTGAACCTGTAACCCTGCACACTCTACCAAACACAAGATGTGATCAAATACAATGTAGGATTTGATGTTATAAACTAAGGGTATGTCAACCGTCGGTTCCAACAGGAGATTACATTTTTATTGTAGCTAGAAGATTTTGTTTATATGAGAACACATTTTTTAAAATAGAAGAAAAATATACATAAATTTTAAAAAATGGAATCTATTTAATAAATAGGGGCAAAATCTGAAAGTTAATGTTTAACCAAAATGAGATTTTCCCTTTTAATATAGTATGGCTATATGCATGGATGAATTAAAAAATGCCCGTCATCATTCTCTTCTCTTCCTCTCTCTTTCTCTCTCTCTCTCTTTTTTTTCAAACTTCACGTGGGCTGCCCAAACTCCCCCATTTGTTGTTTGTTTGACGGGTAGTGGGATTAGGGCACACACACACACACACACACACACACACATATATATTTATACACACATACACACACACAAACACACACACACAAACTAGCATCTTCACACGAGCTTTGCTCGTGCTCGATGCGTTGATGCGGGCTACGCCCACACCATGGCGGGCTGCGCCCGCATTCAATTGGGATGCGACTAACTATGAGCAATATATACATATGAGTACTTAAAATGATCGTAATAACAATAATCAATATTTCAAGTTTTTTTTAAAAAATGTACATTTTAATGTAAAAAATTTAACTTCTCTCTCTCGCCCTTCTGCCCTCTCTCTCATTCTCACTTTCTTAATTAAATCATTTCATTTCTCTCTCACTCTCACCTTTTCACTCTCACCAACCTCTCACCCTCCCTCTCTCTCTTTATTTCTCTCAATAAATGTTAAATGTCAACTCATCGCCTATCACCTCACCACCTTTAACCCTCCCTCTCTCTTTCTTTTTCTCATTAAATGCCACCCCCTCTCGCCCTCCCTCTCTCTTTTTTATCTCTCTCTTTCTTTCTACTTTAAGCAGGATCCACCACCCTCTCCCTCTTCCTCTCCCTCACTCTCTTTCCTGTCATCTATCTCCCTCTCTCTCTCCTCTCTTTCTCATGCCACCATCGACTCTGCCTCTCTCTCCCTCCTATCTGTCTCTTCCTCTCTCTCATGTATCTTTAAGAGGGATACACATATTCTCTTTTCCTCTATCCCCCTCTGTCCTCAATCTTTCTTTCTATCTCTCCCTCCTACTCTCTCTTTCCCCATTATCTCTCTCTTCCTCTCTCTCTCATGTAGCTTTAAGAGGGCTACAAATATTCTATTTTCCTCTCTCCTTCTCTCTCCCCAATCTTTCTTTCTCTCTCTCCATCTAACGGATGTGATTAAATCTTTTTTGTGATCAATTGGTTGAGGGAGAGAGTTTGGTGTGCTTGAACATATATATATTGATATATAAGGTATATATATATATCTTAATGTCAAGTCTGAAGCAAAGAAAAAAGATGTAGCTGACAAGATTGACTCCTGAGTATCTATATGAGTCACGAGGAGAGAAACGTATAACAAACTAGATACACACGAGCCTGATGGTTTTCTCCGTATTGGATGCGAACCTCACCCAACAATTTCTCCCCTTTATAATGATAAGGAGGAAATCACTATTCTGGCGATCCTTAGACAAAGTTCAAACTTCCCCCTCGATAATAACTTCGTGAGCATATCTGTTCCGTTGTCATCTGTATGCACTTTCTACCACTCGAGCTCCTTCTGCTCTAAAACATTGTTATCTGATGATATTGTGTATCAATGTGCTTGGACCTCGAGTGAAAGGTGGGGTTCTTTCCCAAATAAATTACACTCTGACTAACATATAGAAGTGTGTAGAATTCTTGAGTGAAACCTAACTCCTTGATAAAATGCTTCATCCAAAGAAGCTCTTTTCCGGCCTCAGTGACCGAAATAAACTCGGCTTCAGTAGTAGACAGTGCGACAAACTTTTGTAATCTCAATTTCCACAAAACCGCTCCCCAGAAAGCAAGATCAGTTACCCAAAGGTTGACTTCCGTGAGTCAAAATCTTCAGCCATATCAGCATCAGTATAACCCAGAAGCTCTAGCTCACTGCCACCAAACTTTAATGACAAGTCTAATGTCCCCTGTAGGTACCTCAAAATCCATTTCACTACATTCCAATGTTCTCTCCAAGGATTGGAGAGAAATCTACTCACAGTACCAGCGACATGCGCTATATCAGGGAGAGTGCACATTATTGTGTGCATAAGAATGCCAACTGAAAAATTATATGGGACCTTCTACATCTCCTCATTCTCTTCAGTGTTGAAGCCAAAATTTGACCTCGACAAAAGTTCGAAATCAGGGGTGTAGCCAACACCTAATTCTCCTATAAGCTCCGACCTCTGACTGGCAGTAAAAGACTAGAAACCGACCCAAAGCCTCAGCTGGGAGGTCCCACCTCTTACCCGGAAGATATCTGAGCGCTTCCTCTCCAAAGCCAATGCTGAGCTAGTAGCTCCTCAGAAAGCATTAGAAGATGTTAGGAAAATATGAAAGCTTGCCTTTTGATGAGCCCCTATGGGTCTATTTATAGCCTTTGCTGACCTGAAATTACTAAATTACCCCTAGTTGGTCTGCTAACAGCCAAACTCCACTATTATGAGGAGCTAAATGCAGACCCTGGGGGTATACAGGTAATTTTACCTGAGGGCATTTGGGTAATTTTTCACAACCCGTTTTCTACGAATTTAAGAAGTATCAGAGTATGAGAAAACACGCGTTGTGATGCCACGTCGAGCAGGGGATAACTGTCGACGCTCAAGCAAACACCATCTAACAAGATTATGAAAATTCATAAGTTTAATGATTAGAAAATCAGTTATATTTTAAAGGCCATATCCCTCGGCTCAGTGGATCATCTAGTCCACAGTTTAAAAAAAACTATACTTATACGGAACAGAAAATACTTTGTTCACATTTGACATCCTAAAAGAGTGCATAAGTGTCCCCAGAGGACAACTTATACTATGCAAGACCCTACATTTAATTTATACTATATATAAGAAAACGATCTTTTTACGTTGTTTGGAAAGTAGTATATGAGTTTTATAAACATGCTGATCATGAGATATACTTATAATAGTGTTTTAGGTTTAAAAGTAACTAGTAACCTTGTATAAACCATCCCAAGAGCAAGTAGACTAACTCCAGAAAAGGTAGCAGCAAAAAGATAACATATCTAGTATCAAGGTAAAACTACCAGTGGGCGCCAACAAACTGACACGAACCCACTGGCAAGTATATATGTCTGTAAGAAAGAAACATAAAACTACCTCACAAGACCAAGGAACTGATCTCTACAGTACAAGAGACCACCAACAACAACACAAAAAAACTAGCCGCTTAATCGGCTACTATCTAGAACCTGAGGCATTCAAAGAAGAAAAGAATACCTCAGCAAGCAAAAACAAATAAGCTGTACGAAAGTGTTAATTTAAATGATAAGCAAAAAGAGTAAACAGGACAGTAACAATCAAACACCGTCCAGGGTCAGACAAAAAAAATTGCACTAAGTGCGAGGAAACAACAACAACTCTGCTAAAATCCTGCAGAGGCTAAAAGGCTACTATGTGCCCCCAAAATGCTGCAATCTACCAAGGAAGAAACATCTAACATCCTAAATTGTGAGGGATGGCAGTAGCAAAAATAATGCGGATCTGGGTTGGAGGCAAACTCAGTCCCCCAACAACCATTTCCAAGAACAGTGCTCAAGGGTCTACATATCAAAGCACTAGGGACTTCCCACCCCCTTGCCCAGCCCGTACCTGGAACAAGATAAAAAGTGTGGCCACGGCTAATTCACACAACACCACCCCTATTAAGAGCTTCAAATCACCACTACTAACCACAATCCACGATTCGGCCTTTGGAAAAATATAGCCGACAAGGAACCTCAAAAATCAAGGAATTCACTCAGGAGAGAAAATAAAGGTAAGGGGAAAGCGTTGAGATGGCTCAACATGGCGTTAAGTGAACAACCCTCACTCAATGCCAGACAGGATCTGGCGTTGAGTGAGCATCACTCTCTCAAAGCCGGACAGACTCTGGCATTGAGTGAGCATCACTCTATCAACGCCAGATAGAATCTGGCGTTGAGTGAGCATCACTCTCTCAACGCCAGACAAAATATGGCATTGAGTGAACATCACTCTCTCAACGCCAGACAGAATCTGGCGTTGAGTGAGCATGACTCTGTCAATGCCAAACAGAATCTGGCATTGAGTGAGCATCACTCTCTCAACGCCAGAAACAATGTCGTTACTCACCGAAGGCTGGCGTTGAGTGGACTTGGTCCACTCAATGCTAAAATAGCCAGTTGTCCAAAAGGATTGGCTGCAGCATTGAGTAAGTCCACCTAACTCAACGCCTAAACAACCATGGCGTTGAGTGAGGTCGACTCACTCAACGCCAAAAAATACTTAGCCGCAAACAAAAATAACAAAAAGGCTATGGCTTTTAGTGTGTGCACCACAATCAACACGGCGTTGAGTGAGAAGTCCTCACTCAATGCCAGACAGGATCTGGCATTGAGTGAGCCTCACTCTCTCAATGCCAGACAGAATCTGGCGTTGAGTGAGCATCACTCTCTCAACGCCAAACTCAGTCGCAAAAAGAATTCACCAAATGGCTATGGCTTTGAGTGTGTGCACCACACTCAACTCCACACCCAAACGGTCCAGGCGTTGAGTGTGTGCACCACACTCAACGCCAAGGCTTATTTCTTCTCCAACATGATTCCAACAAGTTTATTACGGTAGTAATATTATTTTGACAACTAATCATATTTCTAGGGTTATAATGAGGACTTTGTAAAGTTTTCGAGTTAAAGCTTCTAACTCCTACCCGACTATAGCTACGACACAGGAAAAAAATATGCTAACCTAACTTTTACTTCCTTCCTCAGCCCGAGAACAAACAAGCTACAACAATAAGGAAAAATAAATGGCGGGGACTAGCATGGCTGTTCACGAAAAAATTCTTGACAGGAAATCTAGCGAGAAGCCTAACCTGCACTTCATTCTCTACATATACCCAGCCCGAGAGTAAGGACTCATCTACTAACAGTTGGATGGAATAAATAATTAAGAGACTGGGTTGCTATGAGTTAGACTTGAATAAGAAATTCATAACAGGAAGGCTAAACACAGACTAAAGCAGAAAAATAAACACACGGTTTCTATCCTAGGGCTAACAAGGCAATTAAGAAGACAGGAAAACTACATGGCAAGGGCAAGAATACCACTTGCCTCAATTTCCTGTGATTTAACTTGCACAGCCCTTCCTCTCTCTCTCTCGGCTCCGGACGCTACAACACCGAAGCCAGAATTCTGGAGTTTTAATGGCGGAAAAAGATCAAACCAAAAATTCCGAGACCCCTAGAAACACCACGAAAATTGAATCTCTTATCGTAGGAATGAAGGTATAGGTGAGAACAATCCAAATCCGATTTCGGAATCGAATTCCGTCCACTAACACTCCCGGAATAAGCGTCCGAAGGTAGTGGTTCCGGCGGTTTCTCCATTTCATTTCGCGAACAGGCGCAGGTCGGGTGGGGAAGAAAGTGAGCAGCGGTTTATCTTTTAATCCTATTCTAATCCTATATATAGTACCCGGTTAACCTTAATAGTTAATTAATTAAATAATATGTAATAAGATATAACATAACCGCCAAACACCCGCCACCTTTCTAAAATAATAATTAATATAATACATAATAAATAGTATCGTTTTACATAAAATACAAAACAACGCAAAAACCAAACAACCTCGGAATTCGATGAAATTCGCACCGTAGCTAAATATCCACGCTACGAACACAACGGCGAAATCGAAATAACTTTCGATGAACGAAACTAGGGTTATCTCCACCCGAAGCAAAAACACAAGCATCCCCCGAGAGGCCTCACCGAGTCACAAAACCAGACCCGGCTTGCTAGGGAATCTTGACTTATAGGCTACTAACAACCACACAAGGAACCTAAAGAGCTAAGACCATGCTCTAACAAACAACACAAGCCGAAACGCGTCAACGTAATTCCAGACGAGAATTAAATAATCGCAGAAAATTCGGGGGCGTTACAGTCACTCCCCCTACAAGAAAGTTTCGTCCCGAAACTTTACACACACTACTTCTACTTATAGAAGGAAAGTAACAAACAAGAGTTACAAGAAAGGAAGCATACCGATCAAATCAGGGAAACAGGTGAGGGTGAGCCTCCCTCATAGCCGACTCTAGCTCCCAAGTTGCGCTTTCCAAATCCTGATTCTTCCATAGAACTTTCACCATCGGGATAGACTTTGTCCGCAGCACCCGATCTTGAGTATCCAAGATGCGGACCGACACCTCAACATATGAAAGATTAGGCTCCAACTGGGGCACAACATCCAAGACTTTCCCACTGCTTCGCACACACTTCCGTAATTGGCTTACATGAAATACATTATGAACACCTGTGAAGTTTGCTGGCAAATCCAACCTATAGGCTGACACGTCAATCCGTTCAACAATCTTAAACGGGCCCACATACCTCGGTTCCAATTTCCGGTTCTTCCCAAACCTCTTAACACCAATCATCAGGGAAACCTTAAGAAACACAAGGTCCCCCACCACAAAATCCAAGTCAGATCTACACCGGTTGGCGTTCTTCTCATATCGTTCCTGAGCTATCTGAAGCTTCTCACGAATAAGCTTCACTACGACTTCCATTTCCTCGAGCGCATCCAGACCCAATAGAGGTCTCTCACCAGCCTCAGCCCAAAACAAGGGAGTTCTGCAGCGCCTCCCATACAAAGCTTCAAACGGAGCCATTTGCAAGCTCTCTTGGTAACAGTTATTATATGCAAACTCCATAAGTCGCAACCGCTCATCCCACGCTCCACCGTGATCTATAATGTCGCACCTGATCATATCCCCACTATCTTGTTCACCCGCTCAGTCTGCCCATTGGTTTATGGGTGGTAAGCTATAGAATACCTCAAATCTGTACCCAAACCCTCTTGCAGACTCCTCCAGAAGCGAGAAGTAAACCGGGAGTCTCGATTCTGAAATGATGCTAACTGGAACACCGTGTAATATGATGACCTCGTCCAAGTACAGCTCTGCTATCTTTTTCATTGGGTAATCAATCTTGGGTACGAAGTGCGCACACTTCGTCAATCGGTCCACAATCACCCAAACTGAATTAAATCCCCTTGGAGATCTCGGTAAGCCCGTAATGAAGTCCATAGAAATACTTTCCCACTTCCAAGTCGGGATCTCCAACGGAGTCAACTTGCCACCAGGCCTTCCGTGATTGGCCTTCACACGCTTGCAAGTGTGGCACTTAGCAAACAAATCGGGCTATATCACCCTTCATCCCATACCACCAGGCGATTTGCTTCAAATCACGATACATCTTCGTAGATCCTGGATGGTAGGCAACACTGGATCCATGAGCCTCTCTGCATAACATAACCCTGATGTCTCCAACAGCGGGGATGCAAAACCTGCTGCGGTACTTCAAAGTACCCGCATCATCGATAGAAAAATCGGGCAACTCCCCTCTCTCAGTCCTGAGGTATAAGTGCAGAAGATTCGGATCATCCTTCTAGTGCAACCTGGTAAGTGAAATCCAAGACGGCTCTGCCACTGCCAAACTGCTCTGCATGCCACAACATCCCACGGAGATATCTATCAGGAGGAACTCTTCCACTAAGCGATCGGCGGAGAGATAAAAGATCTTCCCCGTCTTCCGGCTCAGGGCGTCAGCCTCCACATTGGCCTTGCCCGGATGATACTTGATCTCTACATCGTAATCGGCCACATACTCTAGCCACCACCGCTGGTGCAGATTCAACTCCTTCTGAGTGAACACATACTTTAGAATTTTATGATCTGTAAAAATATTGCATTGAGCACCATAAAGTAGATGCCTCCACAGCTTTAGCGCATAAATCACTGCTGCAAACTCAAGGTCATGCGTAGGGTAATTTCTTTCACGAGTCTTTAATTGCCTTGACCCATACGCAATCAGTTTTCCAGCCTGCATCAACACGCAACCCATACCAACATGCGAAGAATCCACGTGCACATCATACTCCGCACCCTAAGTAGGTAGGGTAAGAACGGGAGCAGTGCACAGTCTGTTCTTTAGTTCCTAGGAAGGCTTCTTCGCACTTCTCGCTCCAAACAAAGGCCGTGTTCTTTTGAGTCAACCTGGCCAAAGGTGTAGCCAGGGTATAGAAACCCTCCACGAACCTCCGGTAGTAGCCGGCTAACCCTAGGAAGCTTATAATCTCCTTGGGCATGCCCGACCTGCTCCAATCCATCACTGCTGCAATCTTCTCCGGGTCAACCGAGATCCCATCCTTATTCACCATATGGCCCAGAAACGAGACCTGAAGCAACCAAAATTCGCACTTGCTCAGCTTGGCGAATAACTTGTGGTCCCTCAAATCTGATAGAACCAAGCACAGATGCTGCTCATGCTCCTCAGCACTGCGAGAGTAGATCAACACATCATCGATGAATACCATAACGAACTTGTCTAGAAAATCCTTGAACACCCGATTCATCATATCCATGAAAGCTGATGGTGCATTGGTCAAACCAAACAACATCACTAGAAACTCGAAGTGTCTATGCCTCGATCTAAACGCGGTCCGTGGAATATCTGCCTCATGGATCCTGAGCTGATGATAGCCAGAACGAAGATTAATCTTGGAAAACACCGTGCTACCACGCAATTGATCAAATAAGTCGTCGATCCTCGGCAAAGGGTACTTGTTCTTAATGGTAACTTTGTTCAACTCACTGTAGTCGATGCAAAGCCTCATCGACCCATCCTTCTTCTTCACAAATAGAACAGGAGCACCCCAAGACGACAAACTCTGCCTGATAAATCCTTTTGCCAATAACTCGTCCAACTGGACTCGCAACTCCTCTAACTCACGAGGGGCCATCCGGTACGGCGCCTTAGCAATAGGATGCGTACCCGGTTCCAAGTCAATCACAAACTCAACATCCCGATAGGGAGGAAGACCAGGAAGGTCATCAGGAAAAAATCAGAGAAACCACGTACAATAGGAATCTCCTCCAAGCGCGGCACACTAACAGCAGTCCCAATCGCCGAGACTTAACAAGAAAAAAAACTGAATGAAACAGCTTCTGAGCACATACCGCAGAAATGATAGGACAATCCCAGCACGGATCAGCTTACACACTTCCAGGCTGACCATTGTCCTTGATGAAGTCCAAGCGCTTCCCTTTGCACTGAATAACTGCATCATACTTAGACAACCAGTCCATGCCCAGAATAACATCGAAGTCCTCTAGATCAATCATCTTCAAGTCTGCCTTCACAAGAAAGTCCCCCAACAAAACAGGGCAATCCAGAATGCCCACATCTGATAACACAGATTCACCAGAAGGGAACTTGACGTAGAAGGTATCACGAACTTGATTTAGAATCAACCGATATTGCTCCACAAAGGCTCTAGCTACAAACGAGTGGGTAGCGCCGGAGTCGAACAGAACACGCGCCCAGCGGTTCTTCACTTTAAATTTCCCTATAGGAGTATATATGCAACTAAGGAACTACCAAAACAAAAACTATAACCATTCTAGTAAATAAAGCTTCAGGCTAGGAAAACAACTAACCTGAGATGACCTTCAAAGTTTGAGCCTCCTCAGAAGAGATTACGTTCAGCTTTCCTTTGCCCTTGTCCACATGCTGAGGCAGAGGTAAGGCCTGAAGTAGAACTGCTTGAAGAATAGGCTGGACCTGAGGACACCTTGTCTTGATATGGCCCTTCTGTCCACAGTGATAGCAGACTTTATCCTTGGACCAACACTGGGCAGCATCATGCCCGGGTCGCTTGCAAACAGAACAGGAAACATCCTTCCTAGGAGTACCTTGGATAGCATGAACTTGTTCCTTCTTCTGAGCTCCCGCCTTCTTGAAACACCTCTCAACAGGGTGGCCTAACCGGCCACAGAAGCTACACACTACCTTTCTCTTCTTTCCCAAAGCAGCACCGGGTACCTGGGGGTTCTTCTCTTCAGCAGACTTCCTCTTGTCCTTCCTTATTTGCTGGCCTCTGTTCTTTGTGGTCTCAATTGCCTCCACTTTCAGAGCATCCTCCACTACTCCTGCATAAGTATCTGATCCATATGCACTGGTCAACTGCTGAACCTCGCTCCTCAAGCCACCAAGGAACTGCTTGACTCGATCAGCCTCAATACTCACCAACCCAGGAGCAAACCGGCTCAACTTGCTGAACTCTATCTCGTACTCACTGACCGTGAGTCGCCTCTGCTTTAAGTGGAGGAAGTCGTTTATTAGTCGGTCACGCTCGACCGAAGGCAAGAACTTCCTCAACAACATCTCCTTGAATAATCCCCAAGAGCAACCGGCTACCAAGCTCCCATTTTCTCTAAGCCACCAACTCTTAGCAAAACCTTAAGCTGATAGGCGGCTACCATCACTCTCTGATCATCTACAATACCGGAGTACGAGAACATCTCCTCCATGGAGATCAGCCAATCATCTATGACCATGAAATCTTCCTTCCCATCATATGTAGGAGGGCTAACTCTCTGAAATTGTGAGATAAAGGACATCTCTGCTGGCACCACTACTGGAGGTCTTAGGGGAGTAGGAGGGGAGGAATAACTAACCCCCTGCAGGGTCTTGCACTCCCTGAGTCTGTCCTGCCATAACTGCCACCAGAGACTGGATTTGGGCCCGCATCTCCACAACCTGCCTGGTCAAGGAATCGTTGCTCTGTCACAGGCTCTCGATCACCGCATCACTCTGCGCTCCAGATGACTCACCCTTAAACAGGGGAGTCGACCTCATCGAAGGGAGTCTCGCCATCCTATAATCATAACAACATTAGTCAGATCCTAGTACAATAGCTAGAACTAACTACAAGTACAGACAATACATACATAAATATGAACTTAAAGCTGCTAAACTTGCTCTGGGAGTTTATTTTTACAAGAATTGATGTTATGCCTAACCTAGGATTATTTACCCCCACCTTTCTAACTCTTGTACCTAGATCGGGAATGCATGAACTTATATTATTTTTGAATCAAAACTTATGTGTGCATATGTCATCCTTCTAGTCTTTAGCTTGGCACGTTGTGCTTATGCAATGTTATGCTATGCATGTTTGTGCTATGCATTCTAAAAATGCCCTAATGCATTTTATGAGCGGCATACACATGAAAATATTATGCATCCCATACTACATAATATTTTCATGCAACGAAAAGAAAACGAGCTAGTCGCAGCCATGTGGTGAGGTTATGCATCCCATACTACATAACCCTCACATGTTGCCCCTATGGTGGATCCATATACGAACACATATTATGCATCTCATACTACATAATATGCCCAGTATACTTCATGTTATGCTATGAGTGTAGTGTTCGTGCTTTTGCCAAGACGTACTGATGACATATCGGTGTGTGAATGACATGATGTTAAACCACCAACTCTACAAGGAAGGTTGCCCAACCATTTACCAAGCAAACCTCCCTATGATACCAACATTCAGAACCCGCATTTTCTCCGAATTTAGGAAGTATCAAAGTATGCGAAAACACGCGTCGTGATGCCACGTCGAGCAGGGGATAACTGTCGACGCTTAGGCGAATACCATCTAACTAGACTATGAAAATTCATAAGTTTAATGATTAGAAAATAAGTTATATTTTAAAGGCCGTATCCCTCGGCTCAGTGGATCATCTAGTCCACAGTTAAAAAAAACTATACTTATACGCAGCGAAAAATACTTTATTCACATTTGATATCCTAAAAGAGTACATAAGTGTCCCGAAAGGACAACTTATACTATGCAAGACCCTACATTTAATTTATACTATATATAAGAAAACGATCTTTTTACATTGTTTGGAAAGTAGTATATGAGTTTTATAAACATGCTGATCATGAGATATACTTATAATAGTGTTTTTAGGTTTAAACGTAACTAGCAACCTAACATAAATCATCCCAAGAGCAAGTAGACTAACTTCAGAAAAGGTAGCAGCAAAAAGATAACATATCTAGTATCAAGGTAAAACTACCAGTGGGCGCCAACAAACTGACACGAACCCACTAGCTAGTATATATGTTTGTAAGAAAGAAACATAAAACTACCTCACAAGACCAAGGAACTGATCTTTACAGTACAAGAGACCACCAACAACAACACAACAAAACTAGCCGCTTAATCGGCTACTATCCAGAACCTGAGGCATTCAAAGAAGAAAAGAATACATCAGCAAGTAAAATCAAATAAGCTTTACGAAAGTGTTAATTTAAATGATAAGCAAAAATAGTAAACAGGACAGTAACAATCAAACACTGTCCAGGGTCAGACAAAAAAACTGCACTAAGTGCGAGGAAACAGCAAAAACCATGCTAAAATCTAGCAGAGGCTACAAGGCTACTATGTGCCCCCAAAACACTGCAATCTACCAAGGAAGAAACATGTAACATCCTAAATTGTGAGGGATGACAGTAACAAAAACAATACGGATCCGGGTTAGAGGCAAACTCAGTCCCCCAACAACCATTTCCAAGAACAATGCTCAAGGGTCTACATGTGAAAGCACTAGGGAATTCCTACCCCCTTTCCCAGCCCGTACCTGGAACAAGATAAAAAGTGTGGCCACGGCTAAATCACACAACACCACCCCTATTAAGGGCTTCAAACCACCACTACTAACCACAACCCACGATTCGGCCTTCAGAAAAATATAGCCGACAAGGAACCTCTAATCAAGGAATTCACTCGGGAGAGAAAATAAAGGTAAGGGGAAAGCGTTAAGATGGCTCAACACGGCGTTGAGTGAACAACCCTCACTCAACGCCAAACAAGATCTGGCATTGAGTGAGCATCACTCTCTCAACCCCAGACAGACTCTAGCATTGAGTGAGCATCACTCTATCAATGCCAGACAAAATCTGGCATTGAGTGAGCATCACTCTCTCAACGCCAGACAGAATCTGACATTTAGTGAGCATCACTCTCTCAACACCAGACAGAATCTGGCATTGAGTGAGCATGACTCTGTCAACACCAGACAGAATCTGGCATTGAGTGAGCATCACTCTCTCAACGCCAGACACAATGCCGCTACTCACCGAAGGCTTGCGTTGAGTGGACTTGGTCCACTCAACGCTAAAATAGCCAGCTGTCCAAAATGATTGGCTGCGGCGTTTAGTAAGTCCACCTCACTCAACGCCTAAACAGCCATGGCGTTGAGTGAGGTCGACTCACTCAACGACAAAAAATACTTAGCCGCAAACAAAAATAACAAAAAGGCTATACTTTGAGTGTGTGCACCACACTCAACACGGCGTTTAGTGAGCAGCCCTCACTCAACGCCAGATAGGATCTGGCATTGAGTGAGCCTCACTCTCTCAACGCAAGACAGAATCTAGCATTGAGTGAGCAACACTCTCTCAACACCAAACTCAGCCGCAAAAAGAATTCACCAAATGGCTATGGCTTTGAGTGTGTGCACCACAATAAACACCACACCCGAACGGTCCAGGCGTTGAGTGTGTGCACCACACTCAACGCCGAGCCTTATTCCTTCTCCAACATGATTCCAGCAAGTTTATTACGGTAGTAATATTATTTTGACAGCTAATCACATTTCTAGGGTTATAATGAGGACTTAGTAAAGTTTTCGAGTTAAAGCTTCTAACTCCTACCCGGCTATAGCTACGGCACAGGAAAAAAATGCTAACTAACTTTTACTTCCTTCCTCAGCCCGAGAACAAACAATCTATAATAATAAGGAAAAATAAATGGCGGGGACTAGCATGGCTGTTAACGAAAAAATTCTTGACAGGAAATCTAGCGAGAAGCCTAACCCGCACTTCATTCTCTACATACACCCAGCCCGAGAGTAAGGACTCATCTACTAATAGTTGGATGGAATAAATAATTAAGAGACCGGGCTGCTATGAGTAAGGCTTGAACAGGAAATTCATAACAGCAAGGCAAAACACAGGCTAAAGCAGAAAAATAAACACTCGGTTTCTATCCTAGGGTTAACAGGGCAATTAAGAAGACAGGAAAAACATGGAAATAGCAAGAATACCACTTGCCTCAATTTCCAGCGATTTAACTTGCACAACCCTTCCTCTCTCTCTCGGCTCCAGCCGCAACAACACCTAAACCAGAATTCTAGAGTTTTAATGGCGGAAAAGGATCAAACCAAAAATGCCAAGACCCCTAGAAACACCACAAAAATTGAATCTCTTATCGTAGGAATGAAGGTCTAGGCGAGAGCAATCTTAATCCGCTTTCGGAATCGAATTCTGTACAATAACACTCCCGGAATCGGCGTCCGAAGATAGCGGTTCCGGCGGTTTCTCCGTTTCTTTTCGCGAACTGGCGCAGGTTTCGGGTGGGGAAGAAAGTGAGCAGCGGTTTATCTTTTAATCCTATTCTAATCCTATATATAGTACCCGATTAAACTTAATAGTTAATTAATTAAATAATATATAATAAGATATAGCATAACCGCCAAGCACCCGCCACCTTTCTAAAATAATAATTAATATAATACATAATAAATAATATCGTTTTACATAAAATACAAAACAATGTGAAAACCGAACGACCTCGGAATTCGACGAAATTCACACCGTAGCTAAATATCCATGCTACGAACACAACGGCGAAATAAAAATCAACTTTCGACGAACGGAACTCGGGTTATCTCCACCCGAAAAAAACACAAACATCCCCCGATTGGCCTCACCGAGTCACAAAACCAGACCCGGCTTGCTAGGGAATCTTGCCTTATAGGCTACCAACAACCACACAAGGAACCTAAAGACCTAAGACCACGCTCTAACAAATGGCACAAGCCGGAAACGCGTCAACGTAATGCCATACGAGAATTAAATAAACACAAAAAATTCGGGGGCATTACATAATTTCACCCCACGGCCTTACCCGGCGGGAGCCTTCCTGCTGAGAACTGAAGGCTCTCACACTTACTTCTTGCCAAGAACTCCCCCGCCCTCACCAGATGGGAGCTAAAATAATATTAAGGAATGTTACAGGCTGTGACTACTCCCGCCCTCACGAGGCGCGAGCCTTCTCGCCCGCCTCCAGAGGCGGGAATATGCCTCAGCTGAATCTCAGCCTGTGTTGACGAGCATCGAGATCTGCTCGACGAACTGCTTACCTGAGCGCGAGCGTTATTGCCTGCTCCTATGCGAAAGCTCTCCTATTCCAAACCTGTTCGACGAAAGTCGAGTTCAACCCTTATTGGGCGAGAGCAGTTTTTCTTTACCGAGTCTAGCCCAAAGCTAGCCCAAACCTGGCCCTTGGTGTTTCTGGGTCCCACTCAGCGAATATGGGGTTGTACATTCGGGTGTGCTTGAGCACCGATCTGTGGTAAGTCTGAAGTGAGCTGCAAGCGGTGTGCTCAACTTCTTTGCTAGATCTATACTGAATCGCTGTAGCACCTTCCTAATGTATCTCTCCTGAGATACCTAGAGTAACTTTGAGCCTCTATCTCATCGAAAATGCATCCCAAGGATGGTCTTCACTGCTCCTAAGTCCTTCATTTTATAATTATAACTTAATTACTACATCATCTCAGCAATGTGCGTAGTGCTCCTCCCGACTATCAACATGCCGTCGACATATTGGTATAGAATAATAAAATCATCTAGAGCATACTTTTTCACAAATATACAATGATTAAGGGTGGTCTTCCTAAAGCCGATCTCCTCAATAAAAGTATCAAACTTCTTATACCACTATTGTGGGGACTACTTCAGGTGACATACTAAGCTCTCCTTCTCTTTCACTATAAAACCCTCAGGCTGCTCCATATAAAGTTCCTCCTCAAGATATCCATGTAGAAAGGAGGTCTTGACATCCATCTGCTCGATCTCTAGATCTAGCTTTACAACAAGGCCAAAAAAAACCCGGATAGATGACATCTTCATAATAGGAGAGAAGATCTCATCGAAATCAACTCCCTATTTTTGACTAAATCCTTTCACCATTAATGTGGACTTATATCTGAATGGTGTTGAGGGGTCTCCTCGCTTTATTCTGAAAAATCCACCGATTTTTTAGAACCTTCTTGCCTTTAGGCAATTTCACCAAATCATAAGTGCGGTTCTTATGCAAAGACTACATCGGCTCTTGCATAGTAACCATCTATTATTTCGTCTCCATACTCTGCACTACCTCATTAAAGAACATGGGCTTCCTCGTATCAGTAGCAGCATATCTCAAAGATGCACGTCTGACTCGATCAGACCTCCGCAGAGTGAGTTCAACTATCGGTGTAGGCTCATCATCAATGATCTCCTTTGTAGGCTTACCATCAATAGTGTCCTCATAATCTGGAGGTGGCTCAGTTTCCTATATTTAAACAGGCTCGGCGTTCCACTTGGTGTCATCACCTCCAATTATAGGAGACTCTATACCAGTACGAGAGTCAGTCTCATCAATCTTCTCAGGATCAACCATAGTCTGAGTCTTAGTAAATATAACATCGTGATTGAATACAAGTTTCTTCTCAACTGGATCAAAGAACCTGTAGCCAAACTCGTCGTTGCGTACATATCAAAAAATATGTATTGTCTGATCTTAGAATCCAATTTTGATCTTTTGTCATTCGTGATGTGCATAAAGGCTTTGCAGCAAAATACCCTCAAGTGACTATATAAGGTTCGTTCCCATGCCAGATTTAATCAGGAATATCCTCTTATAATGTAGGATTGAGTGATAGATTGATGACGTTTACAACTGTATACAAAGCTTCACCCCAAAACTTGTTAGGTAGCTTTGCCTCAGACAATATGCAACACACTCTCTCCATCATCATCCTATTCATTCTTTCTGCTACTCTATTCAGTCATGGCATCTTTGGCGGAGTCTTTTCATGCCTTATTCCTTGATTTGTACAGTACACTTCAAAAGGACCTATATTTTCTCCCTCATTATCAGACCTATTGCACTTTAGATTCTTCTCAGACTGTCTTTCCATCTTGCCATAGAATCTCTGAAAAGTGTTGAGGATCTCATATTTGGTCTTAATAGCTTAAAACAAAAGCTTCTTCGAGAAATCATCAATTAATAACACAAAATAAGATGCTCCTCCTCTTGTCTGGACCTTTAGCTGTACACAAACATTAGTATGCGCGAACTCTAGTTACTCAGATCTCGTAGTGGAGGTGTGGCTCTGGAATGATACTTTATTCTACTTCCCATACATATAGTGATAACAACTCTCCAACTGATCCTTAGATAATCAATGATCATCTTCGTGGAGAGAAATCCTAGGCCATTCTGGCTGATATGACACAATCTCCTGTACCATAAGGATACAAATGCTCTATCCCTGATAGTATTAGCCTAAACAATTTCAAGCCTTCCTTCCATATAATATAAGTCAGTATCTCTCCAGCCTTTGGCTACTACAAGCGATCCTCTAATCAGCTTCTAAGAATCTCCACCAAAGATACTGAAGTGTCCCTCATCACCAAACTTTCCAACTGAAATTAGGTTAAAGTGAATATCGGGTACATATTGCACATCTCGCAAAATCAGTAAACCTCCCGTGTCAGTTTTCAGGCACATGTCTCTCCATTCGATGACCTTAGACATGTCACTGATGCTCATTCTAATAAACCCACAATCATGAGTTATGTAAGTGACAAAAACTCTCTATTATGAGATACATGTGCAGAAACATCTAAGTCCACAATCCAGCTTTGGTCATCACATAAGAGTGCAACTGTAACGTCGCCATTCATCAAAGAATAACAGAAGTTCTAAATTAGCCACTTCTTATGACAATAATGGTACTCCACGTTTTGATAGTGTGACATGGTTTTCCCCTGCTTTGGCTCCTCTCGCTCTTCCTTCCCCTACTGTTTCTCCTACCTCACCTCCTGGGTTTGGTGTAGAGGACATCTGCTCGTGAAGAAGATCCTTAATGTTCTTGAGATTTTCTTCGCACTTCCTCATTTTGGATGCTACTCCTGGCAATCTCCATAGTAATGATGTTACCAGGAGAGGAGTTGATCAAAGAAACTCTGACCATCTCTAAAGAATTTGGAAGAGACTTCAACAACCATAATGCATTGACCTCATCCTCAAAGGTCATCTTAATAGCAGTGAGGCGGTCAATGATGCCTTAGAATTCATTCATAAGATCTAGAATAGGTGATCCCTCTCCGTATCTTAACTCGCCCAGCTTCTTTAATAAATATAATTTGTTAATGCTAATACTCTTGGCATATAACATCTCCAGAGTCTTCCAAAATATTTTCGCATCAATGATACTCGTGACATGATTGTAGACGTTTGGCTCCATGAACTGTCTAATGAATCTGCATAACTTTTGATGCTCCACCCTCCATTTATTTGGATCCATGTTTTTAGGCATCTCCTCAAAGATAGGAGCATGTCAGCCCTTGATGTAGATGAGATCTTCCATCAGTAAGTGTCACTGGTGGTAGTTCGTATTGCTTTCTTTCACCATTTGCTCAAAGCCTAAACATGAAGTAGACTCCATCATGCTTTGACACTGATCGGACTGACCTTAGTTTTTTAAGAAGACTATTTCAAAGAAAGGAATCAAAGAGATTAGGTAGTAGACCAATGCTCATCGCCTATCGTATCCAATCACTAACCCGAAATATCCAATCAACTCATCTAAAATCTCAGACAGGTCACCCTGATAACTCTGAAAATGAACATGTATCTGATACCATCTATTGGGTTTGAGAGCGCGCAAACCCGACCCGAGCTCCTGTAAATTATTTTAGCGAGAGCATCTGTGCAATCATTTTAGTAGATACATAGACAGGAGCAAAAAATAGAGATAACATACAAAAAATTTTAACGTGGAAACCCAGTTGGGTGAAAACTACGGGACGATCGGAGTCCAACCCAAAAAGCATTCACTAGAACATGTATAAAATCATGCAAAACATTTACAGGCTATCTCTAATCGATCCACAAATAATCTTCATCACGTTGCTACGCAAATTATAATTAAAAAAAATACAAAATACCAACATGAGCAAATGGAGGACTTAAGAAATCCTCTCCAGCGAGCCTCCTCGAATTCTTGTAGATCTCGGTAAATTCTATTTGTGTAGCGAGACCACGTCAACATCGTTAAATGACATCTGAACTTCTTAAGCAGTGGTGGCAGCAGCTTACAAACAATGGCGGTGACGATGACATTTTAACAACGTGGTGGCGGAGACCTTCCAAAAACGGCGGCGACAGCGGCGACGACCTCTCAATAGTAAATGTGGCGGCGATGATAGAGCTGCAATCTCACCTTTCTTTGGATCTTGCTCTTCTCCTGGTGCTTTCTACAATGAGTGAATGCTTTCTTAGCTAGGCCTATTGCATATATATATATATATATATATATATATATATATATCAACTCAATTGGTGATGAGAAGCGAAAGTACTTTATAGTTAAGCATGCTCGGGATGTAGTAGTTTTGGGATGGATGACCTCCTGGGAATTTCCCGTGTCACCCGCTTGACTTTATCTAATTAAAGGGAGCTTG
Organism: Platanthera zijinensis; assembly: GCA_039513925.1. NCBI lineage: Eukaryota > Viridiplantae > Streptophyta > Magnoliopsida > Asparagales > Orchidaceae > Platanthera > Platanthera zijinensis. The sequence continues at coordinate 93,627,295 of CM077092.1, read as the reverse complement.
CGGGCTCCAACAACCCGCCATTAGACTGGAGACAGGTTTGGGTGTATGGTCTGCAAACTTGTTGAGGCTGAAACCTTTCGAGCTGGATGCTGGGGGGTGCCGACGGTCGTCCTTTCGAGCCGTGCACTAGGGAGGTCATTACAAAAGGTGCACTTTTTGTAATAGCCTCCCCTGTATACAGCTTGAAAGGACGGCCGTCGACACCCCCAGCATCCAGCTCGAAAGGTTAAGCCTCAACAGGTTTGCACAAAAAATACCCCAACCCCTCCCTAAGCCCACGGGTGGGTTGTTGGAAGCCATAACCTCCCTTTGATAAGGGAAATTCTAGTTAAGTGTGTGGTACGGGGACTTCCCGGGAGGTCACCCATCCCAAGATTACTCCAGCCCGAGCACGCTTAACTATAAAGTACTTTTTCTTCTCATCACCAATTGAACTTTTGTAGACCTTTTGAGGATGAAACCTTTCAAGCTAGATGTTGAGGGTGCTGACGGTCTTCCTTTTGAGTTGTGTGCTTGGGAGGCTGTTACAAAAGTGCACCTTTCATAACGACCTCTATAGCATATTGCTCTAAAGGACGGCCACCGGCACCGCCAACATCCAGCTCGAAATGAATAAGCCTCAAAAGGTCTGCATACCATGCACCTCAACCCCACTCCAGGCCCACAGGTGGGTTGTTGGAGGACGGAGCCTCCCTTTGATGAGGTAAATTCAAGTTAAGCGGGTGGAATGAGGACTTCCCAAGATGTCACCCATCCTAAGTCTACTCCAGCCCTAGCACGCTTAACAATAAAGTACTTTCGCTTCTCATCACCAATTGAGTTGTTGCAGACCTGTTGATGCTAAACCCTTTCGAGCTGAGTGTTAGGGGTGTCGACAATCGTCCTTTCGATACGTGTGCTAGGGAGGTCGTTACAAAAAAGTGCACTTTTTATAATGACCTCCCCAGCATACAACTCAAAAGGACGACCGCCAACACCCTCAACATCCAACTTGAAAGGGTTAAGCCTCAATAGGTCTGCAGACCATGCACCCCTACCCCTCTCCAGACCCAAATGTGGGTTCTTGAAGGCCGCAAACTCCCTTTAATGAGGAAAATTCAAGTTAAGTGGGTGGCACGGGGACTTCTCAGAAGGTCACCCATCTCAAGAGTACTCCAGCACGAGTATGCTTAGCAATAAAGTACTTTTGTTTCTCATCACAAATTGAGCTGTGTACTTGGGAGGTCATTACACTCAGAGCTAAAATAGGAAAAAATAACATGGCATTGATTTTTTGGGATTTTGAGCCTCAAATATTTCTTATTTGAAAATGTGATTAACATGAAAGTTGTATATCTCATTTATATCTATCACTTTCATGTTGATCACTTTTTGATTTGAAGTCTTTTAGGCCCTCTATTTGGGCCCCGAAAAAGGCACGCTCACAACGAATTGTCCGTACAAATTTTCACAGAGACTTTTTTCGGGGCCCAAATGGGGGGCCTAAACGGCTTCAAATCAAAAAGTGATCAACTTCAAAGTTATATATCTCAATGATATCTACAACTTTTATGTTAATCATTTTTTCAAATGATATACATTTAGAGCTCAAAACTACAAAAATATGATTCGCGCTATAAAAAAACAAGTTAGCGTGAGCTTGTATTTTTATAGCGTGAATAGTGGTTTTTTTTGGATTTTGAGATCTAAATATATCTTATTTGAAAAGGTGATCGACATGAAAGTTGTAGATCTCATTGAGATCTATAAACTTTACGTTGATCACCTTTTGATTTGAACGTTTAGGATCCCGATTTAGGCCATGAAAAAAGTCACACCAAAAATATGTATGGACGTCTTGTTGCGGGCATGACTTTTTTCAGAGCTAAAATCGGGAGACTAAACGACTTCAAATCAAAAAGTGATTATTTTTTAAATGAGGTACATTTGGGGGTCAAAATCTAAAAATACTTGATTCACGCTATAAGATTTCATTTTATCTCGAGCTAATTTGCTCTTTTCCATATCTTTACTATGTATAAAAAATAGTCACTGATGTATACTGTGTAACTCGTCATACCATCCAATCAATTCAGACCGTCTGATTGGGTTCAGTCATAACATTGAAGTTGTTCGATGAGGGCTGCTAAATCAAAAAGTGATCAACATGAAAGTTGTATATCTTGATGAGGTCTACGACTTTCATGTTGATCAGTTTTTCAAATGAGATACATTTGGGGGCTCAAAATCCCAAAATACATGATTCGGGCTATAAAATTTTATTTTATCCCGAGATAATTTGCTCTTTCTATATCTTTACTATGTGTAAATAAATAGTTACGAATGTATACTGTGTAACTCGTCATACCATCCAGTCAATTCAGACCGTCCGATTAGGTTCAGTCATAACATCGAAGCCTTTCGATCAAGCATACCACCCGATATACCATCTAATCAATCTAAACCGTCCATATGCATTTTCATAGGGCTCCTAAATCTAGAATAATCGGGTGTCATTGACCTATAAATTTGATAGGACACTTACCTTATAATATGATGTTACCATTTTACCCTTATAAATTCGAAAATTTTATCATAAAATTGGACTATTTTTTGAGCCCGTTCAAAGCAAAGCATTATTAGCTAGCCAGATCGCCTGCTGTTGTTGGCCCCCGGACCGCTGTTATTAGCCTGCCAAAACTTTCACAATAAGCAGGGCTCTCAAATAATAAATACACGAATATTTTTTATAATCATATGATGTGGGACTAAAACCAGCTTATGTCGGTCCCATGGCCGGATGAAAAATGGTGAGGGTTGTGTTAGATAGACGACCATTATAAAATTTAGTCACCCTTATGAATATTGATCATTTGAGAAATTGTGCAAAAGCTAGGTTGTTCCCCTTAAGGAACACATCGCTTGGTCCGAATACAGCGTCTTGGCAAGGACTCCTACATATCTAGGAATTGGGTGTAGTGTTAAATTTGTAAGAGTCCTCGTCGTATGGTCCGAATGCGGTGTCTTTTCAAGAACGGCTGCACCTCCAAGAGTACATGGGTGTAGTGTTAAATAGGCAAAAGTCCTTACATATTAGACGTCCTAGGGAAGTATGTCATAGAAATTATGATCGACTTAGGTTTGGAAGTTGGAATATAGGTACGCTAATTAGAAAAATGATGGAAGTAGTGGATACAATGATTAAGAGAAAGATAAATATTTTATGCTTGCAAGAGACTAGATGGGTGGGTGAGAAAGCTAAATTTTTAGATAATTCAGGTTTTAAATTATGGTACATAGGAAAAAATAAAACAAGCAGTGGAGTAGGTATTATTATGGATACTTGGAAAGATGAAGTTGTTGGGGTAAGTAGAAAATGTGATAGAATCTTAGCTCTTAAATTGGTCATAGGAAAGTAAATTATTAATGTGATCAGTGCTTATGCGCCACAAGTAGGATTAAGTGAAGTTATTAAAGTCAAATTTTGGGAAGACTTAGATGATTTAGTAAGATAAATCCCACAAAGGGAGAAGATTTTCATAGGAAGAGACTTAAATGGACATATAGGGAATAAAAATATAGATTACACAGCCATTCATGGAGGATATGGATATGGAGAAAAGAATGAAGAAGGACGAACCATTTTAGACTTTGTCATAGCATATGAGCTAATTGTATCAAATACGCTTTTCATAAAGAAGGAAGAACATTTAATTACAATTAAAAGCAGTCCAAATAAATAACAAATTGATTATTTTATGACTCGTAATATGGATAAAATGACTTGTAAGGATTGCAAAGTCATACCAGGAGAAAGTTTGACAACATAACATAGGTTAGAAGTTTTAGATGTACAAATTAAATATAATAAATTTAAGACAAGAACAAAAATGTTGCAAAAAATTTGGTGGTGGAACTTGAAGATGGAAAAACAGGTTGCTTACAAGAAGGCGGTTATGAAACAACTAGTTGATGACCCTTATATTGATCCTAATGTCTCATGGGAAGTTACGTCTTCACATTTAAGGATAAGTGGAAAGAACATTCTTGGAGAATCAAAAGGTCATGCAGCCCCAAATAAATAATTTTTATGGTGGAAAGAGGAAGTGCAAGACAAAGTGAGGGCAAAGAGGGCCAGCTATAAATCACTCTATGATTTGTAGGAATGATGAAAACTTAGCCAGGTATAAAGTAGCTAAAAAAGAAGTTAAACAGGCAGTAAGTAAAGCAAGAAGTCAAGCTTATGAAGAATTTTATAAGAGACTAGATACCAAAGAAGGAGAGCGTGATATATATAAAATTGCTCGAGCTAAAGAAAGAAAGACAAGAGATTTAAGTCAAGTAAAATGCATAAAGGATGCAATGGATACAGTTTTGATGGTTGATGTGGATATTAAATAATGATGGGAAAGATACTTTTATCAACTCTATAATAAAACAAAGGAAAATGAATTTAACTTGAAAGAGTTACGTAAATTAGAAAAGTATAAGAACATAACGTTTTATCGTAAAATTCAAGTATCATATGTAAAAGATGCCTTAGTTTTTATTATTTGAGGATGATATCGTTTTGGTTGATGAGATGCGCGAGGGTGTAAACACAAAGCTTGAATCTTGGCGAGATACTTTTAAAAAGAAGAGTTTTAGGTTAAGCAGGGCAAAGACGGAGTATATTGAGCTTAAATTTAGCAGTATAAGAAGGACAGATGACTTCGTTATTAAGTTGGGTGTTCAAGATATTTCTCATAGTGAGTGTTTTAAATATCTTGGATCGATAGTTCAAAAAGATGGAGGTATATATAAATATGTGACACAAATAATCCAACCAGGTTGGTTGAAGTGGAGAGGCACGTCAGGGATCTTATGTGATCATAAAGTACCACTATAACTAAAGGGAAAGTTTTACCGTACTATAATTAGACCCGTACTGCTCCATGGTTCTGAGTGTTAGGCAGTGAATTGTGTACATGAGCAAAAAATGGGAGTTACGAAGATGAGAATGCTTTAGTGGATGTGTGGACACACGATATTGGATAAAATTAGGAATGAAACTATTAGGGATAAGACAGGAGTAACACCAATTGCAGAGAAGATGCGAGAAACTCATCTAAGATGGTTTGGACACGTATAAAGGAGACCATTAGAGGCACCTATTAGGATTTATGAGAGTCTAGTCACTAGGCATGTTAAACGAGGGAGGGGTAGAGAAATAAAGACTTTGAATGTAACTATAAGGAAAAACATGATGTACTTAGGCATTAGTGAGATTATGACAAAAGATAGGGCATAATGACAACAAAGGATCCATATAGCCGACCCCACTATAGTGGGATAAAGGATTGAGTGTTTTTGTATATGATGTAGGACTAAAGGTAAATGGGGTAGGAAGCCACCTTTACGGGGTAGACCACGCAGACCACAACTTTTTTTAGTTTTCTTCTAATTTGTTTAATTAGGAATCATAAGCATGTACCCCCATCATGAAGTGTTTTTTTAATTTTTTTTAATCTCTTTAATTTTTTGTTTTTTAAATTTGTTTAATTTTAAAAAGTAAATATATCTCGAAAAATAGATTAATAATTATATTAAAAAAATCATAGTTAAAAAGTCTATAAATATAATACTAAAACTGATAAAAAAATATCAGGCAAAGCTTATCGGGGGTGGGAGAAGCCCGCTGTAGGCGGGTGAATCCCTTCGCGGACCTGGTACATAGCACAGGGCACGGGTGGCCCCCATTCACTATCAGGGGCAGATCTAAGGGGGCCAGCGGGGGCCTGGGCCCGCCAAGAATTTTGGCAAAATAGATAATGAATTTGGGTTTCTCTCATCATGCCAATAAATTTTGACTACTTATACAGTTATACGTCAAAAATGGTGTCTTAATAAGAGAGAAAAGAGTTTGGAAAGGTGGGTACGTTTAATTTTTTTTTTTGATTGGAAGATGAGAAAGTTACATGGGAGCTAACTGATTTAATTAATTTTTATGGAGATGATATATGTAAATCTTGTTAAGATAACTACAACCAATTTTGATCCCGCCAAGTCCACCTTCTTATTTACTCATAGCTTCTTTGAAATCTTTGAAAGAAACACTATCCTCATTTTTAGTACGATATAACACAACATCTTCTTTACTTAACTCTTGTAATCTTGCTTATTTTACTAGTATCTCCTTTATTACACCCTAAGAGTACAAGAGATCAATGCCAATGAATTTTGACTACATGTTTCTCAAACTTCTTGAACAGTTTGGGCCCCCTTATTGGAATTTTCATTCTCTACACTAGAAGCACACATCCATACTTTTGTTTTGAGTTCGTTTTAATACAAAGTTCTCCTACTTTGAGGAGAAACTTTCATATGCTCTTAGGGATGTTGACGAATGATGTCGACAATAAGGTTAGTCTAATGTTTAAATACTGATGATAATAATTTACTCTTTCATTGCAACTATATTTTTTTCTTGGATTTATTTACTTCATTACACATATTTTTAACCCGAACACCTAAACAAACAAATCAAATTGAAATTGTTGATACACTTTATATTCCCACTTCTCAAATTATTAAAAAGTTAATATTATGTATACTGCAATAAAGATTAGGTCAGCATCACACAACATTCAATTTGTTCTGAAAGTTGATTATAGATTGAGCTCAAATGTCTCTAAATACATAAGCTGCAATAAGAAGCTATTCATATTTTATTACACAATTATGAAAGAAAATTTTATTATAGTCATTGATCATAAAAGAAAATTTTTCGCCTTTTGATTGGGCCCCTTAGTCAAACTTCCTGGATACGCCTCTGTGCACTGTCACTCGTATGTTTGTATATATTTATACATATATGTATATATACATCTAAATATGCATACACACACACACATATATATACATATATATGTGTGGAGAGTATAAACTCGAGCTAAAACAGGAAAAATCAGTGTGATTTCAATTTTTTAGATTTTGAGCCCCAAATGTTGCTCATTTGAAAAAATGATCGACATGAAAGTTGTAGAATCATTGAGATATACAATTTTTATGTTGATTACTTTTTGATTTTAAGCCAATTAGGCCTCTGATTTGGACCTTGAAAAAGTCACACCTACATCAAGTCGTCTGTACTTATTTTTGGCGTGACTTTTTTCGGGGCCCAAATCGGGATCCTAAAAGGCTTCAAATCAAAAGGTTATCAACGTGAAAATTATAGATCTCGATGATGTACAACCCCATATCTCGCGAGTAGGATTGATAGGAGCCGGTCCTGTCATGTGGCGCAGTTCGAATCTCAGGCAGGTCGTCCAGGGGGTGTAAGTGTAGTGGGGTAGCTCGACTCGCCCAGATCAGGGTAAAACAGGAATAGGGCGAGTGGAGCAGGCCAGGCCCGCACTCTCCCCAAGTCATCTAGATGCGGCGAGTGCTAGCACCATCGAGCATTCGCCGCCCCAACGTTCTTCAACAGATGAGATCTACAATTTTTATATTGATAACTTTTTCAAATGAGATACATTTAGGGCTGAAAATTCGAAAAAATAAGATTTGCACTATATATATATACATACATACATATATGTATATATACATATAGGGGCGGGATCCTGTGTGAATACATTCACACAGGATCTGGTGCGAAGAAACAAAAATTCAGCAGTGGCACCGGGCTCGCCGACCACCGGCCTCCCAGCATTTGTCGGCGAGCATGCTGACTAAACCTGGGAGGCCGGTAGCCGGCGATCCCAAGGTTCATCGGCGTGAATGCCGACGAACCCTGGGCGGCCAGCGAGCCCGCAGCCTACGGTGGCGGTTGCGGTGAGAATTTCATGGCCGTGTGATGCAGCGGCGGCGCCTGTGGCGTGTTGCTCTCCGGCCACCGACTGCCCTGGGTTCGCCGGTGTGGCGCCGGTGAACCCAGGGCGGCTAGTGGCCGATGAGCCAGTCGCCACAGGTCACCGCACAATGAAACAGTCAGGGTGGAGGATGCACTGTAGAAGCGCGATGATAAAATTTGATGACAAAGATTTAATATTCGCATTTTCGTACTATTCACTTATTCACATATGATTCCTGTCCTACACACACACACACACATATATATAGATATATGTATTTATATATACATAAAAGTCATAGATATCATCGTGATCAACAACTTTCATATCAATTTTTTGATTTGAAGTCGTTTATGCCCCCGATTTCGGCACCAAAAAATGTCACGCCGAAATTATGTACGGACGATTCATTGCGGAAGTGATATTTTTACGAGCCCAAATCGGGGGGGGGGGGGTCTAAACGGCTTCAAATCAAAAAGTGACAAACAAAAAGTTGTAGTTCTCGATGAGATCAACAACTTTAATGATGATCACTCTTTCAAATGAATAACATTTAGGGCTTAAAACCCCAAAAAACTGAACTTGGGCTATTTTTTCCTGTTTTAGCTCGAGTGTATACTCTCCAAACCCTATATATATATATATATATATATATATATATATATATATATATATATATATATATATATATATATATATATATATACGTGCAACGGTTGTCGCGGGCGGCGACGGTTGTCGAGGGGGGCGACGGTAGTCGCGGGGGGCGACGGTTGTCGCGGGGGGCGACGGTTGTCGCGGGGGGCGACGGTTGTCGCGGGGGGCGACGGTTGTCGCGGGGGGGGGGGGGGGGGGGGGGTTCACAACCCGCATTTTCTCCGCATTAAAAATTATCAGAGTCTGAGAAAACACGTGTCGTGATGCCACGTCATGTAGGGGATAACTGCTGACGCTCAGGCAAAACACTAACCACTATATTTTTATAAAAATAATCCAAAAGTTGAATTATTAGAAAATTGGTTATAATTTTAAGGTTGTATCCCTCGACTCTGAGGATCTTCCAGTCTAAGCTTCAAAGTTATACGTATACGTAGCGGAAAATACTTTGTTTACATTTATGCATCCTAAGAGAGAACGCAACAGTGTCCCCAGGGGGCACCTGATACTGCGCAGGACCCTAGATTTAATTTACATATATCTAAGAAAATAGTCTTTTTACGTCGCCTTGAAAGTAGTGTTTGAATTTGTAAGACATGTAAATCGTGAGTTATGCATATACATAATAGTGTTTTTAGGTTTTGAAAATAACTAACATCATATCATAAATCATCCCAAGAGCAAGTTTAATATAAACAAAGCAGTAAAACTAACAGTATAAGCAAGTGCAAAGAATCTAAAAGAGAGACCACCAGTGGGCGTCAACAACTAACACGAACCCACTGGTGTGTAGGTGTATCCATACAACAAGTCTAAAGAAACTACCTCCCGAGAGAAAGACTCACTACAACAGCAAAACACTGAGAATCTCTGGGGCACCCTAGCCGCGCTGTCGGCTACAAACCTGTACCTGAGGTATTCAGAAAGAAAAGAATATCTCAGCAAACTATAATCAACAGGAAAAGAGAGTGCAGAAGTAAAGACAGGAATTTAAAAGTACTCAACAACGGTGAAAGAGATAAAAAGGGGTGTGCACCAAGTGCACGGATGAAGCCAAGCCTCGAGGGTCTCTGTAACAGGATTAGTATAATAATTATAACATGTAATAGGCTAAAACAGAAAGAGTCACCTAGTACTGGAGATGGATAAAAATTTAGTAACAAGTGGCCTAGACTGGTGGCCGCATGTCCAACCATGTCTATTCGGCCTAAATATCCTCATGGACTGTGGTGGTGGTATCCGTCCAACTCAACCCAAACAGCCCATATTGCCATAATAAGGCAAGAAAGAAAACCAGGGTGGCGGCATCGGTCCGACCTACCCTAAAACCACATCCTACTGCAGTCCTAAGTGACCCGAGGAAAACTCGCACTGGTGGTCCCATGTATCCCCAAGCAAATCAAAGAGCCCTAAACTCACTAGAGCAACCCACCTAAGAGCCCTATATAAACACAATAGAAACCATGACTCGCTACTAGTTAAGTATAATCAGCTAAATACTAAACACCCGCAAGCGATAGGACCTTGAACATACGCCCCAAAACTTGATCCCAAATTACACGTATAACATAATTACTTTAGTAACGCACCTACCCGGTTAATTTGCTATCATCGCGCCTACCAATGAATTTTATATATTTTTTTGACTAATTATGCCCGAGCAAAAAGGGCACTACACCTGCAGAACAAATTCGACTCATGCCCAACCGTGACTAAACGGCCTCATATTAAAACGAATTATGCTAAACGCGGACTACCCCCGAGGGGAAATCACAAGCCATACATGCGACCGTTTCCATTAAGCGATAAGTTCTAACATGAGCGAAATTAGGGTTAACTCATCTTAGGCAAAAAGGGAAATCCCTAAAACGATGAGCAAAATTTACAATTTATTTGCAAAAACTACATCCAAATCTTAACATGACCTAGCCATGACATGAACGACTACAACAAGGGACATGATAAAATCGCTATCAATAGGATTACGGATAGGGTTGCGGGTAGGATCTCGGTTAGGATAAATTTCGGGTGAGCGAACATCAAGGATTAAAATAACAAGAGTAGTATAATAAGATCAAAATGGCAAGAGCAAAGGGTGCACTTGCCTAGATCTCTTCACAAAAAAATTCGGCCAGCACAACCCTCCAACCGGCCGGCCTCAAGCAACAAAACCATGGAGAAAAACCTGGGAATAACAAATCGATCAAAGCACGGAGAAAAAAAAGGCAAAACCGCACCCCCGACTCACAGAAAAATCATGGTGAAATCCCAAATAAATTACCTCGGAAGGAAGATCTCGGAGAGGGGAGTTCGGATCTGGCCTCGGAAGGGGATTTCGATCTCTACCGGCGAGGCGGCGGCGGTCGGAGCGGCACCAGGCGTCCGCCCTCTTCCCTCTCCCGCATGGCTGCTACAGGGCTCGGTTCCTTCTTTTTGAGAAGAAGAAGGAATATATATATATATATATATATATATATATATATATATATATATATATATATATATATATATGCATTAAATAGGTTTATTATAAACCTAACTTAGGACTTTAGGAATTTAAATCAAGGGGAAGGGAGATGGCTGCATTGGGCGATAATGGCGGGTGAAATTCGGTGAGTATGATTTTATTTTATTTTTATATTATGTATTATATATATGTATTTATATATAATAATAATAACAATATTAATAACATAGGTATAGCATTATTACGAAGGGTTAAACGCACACCGATTCAAACGAAATTCGCGTCATAGGCGAATACCGACACTACGAACCAAACGGCGAAGTCGGAATCAAAATCCGACGAACCAAACTTGGGAAAACACCTCCCGAAGCCAAAACACAAGCATTCTTCAAGAGCCTCCACTGAGTCACCAAGACAGACCCGGCTAGTAAGCGACCGTCGGAACGACGCGAAAATTAACGTTCTCGGATTTCGACCAAACTCGCACCATAGACAAAATACTCGGGCTACGAAAACAACGGCGAAGTCGGAAACAACTTCCGACGATCACACACTCGAGCTAACCTCGCCCGAAGCCAAAGCACAAGAATTCCCTAAGAGGCTCAGCCGGGCCTCCAAAACAGACGCTGACTAGCTGGGGAACCCATACAACAGGCTATAACCTCTAAGAACACCTAGCGAGGTACTCTAACAACGACACGAGCCGGAAAAAATGCATCCACGTAACGCCCAAGGAGAATTAAATAAATACAGAAAAACAGGGGGCGTTACAGTCACCCCTCCTAAGAGATAGTTTCGCCCCGAAACTTTACGCACAAGCTCCCAACAGAGAAGAAACAGGAATAGACTAACAAGAGATAAAGAGGAGAAGGCAAAACATACCTGACACAAACTCAAGGGAAGAGATGAGGGTGAGCCTCACTCATCGCCGACTCCAACTCCCAAGTGGCGCTTTCCACCTCCTGGTTCCTCCACAAGACTTTAACCATGGGTATGGTCTTCCGCCGCAACACTCTATCCTGCGCATCCAGAATGCGGACCGGACTTTCCACAAAGGTCAGATTCGGCTCCAACTGAGGCACCGCATCCAACACTTGCCTACTACTCCGCACGCACTTCCGCAGCTGACTCACATGGAACACATTGTGCACGCTTGAGAAGGTCGCTGACAAATCCAGTCTGTACGCTGCCACACCAATACGCTCCAAAATCCTGAACGGACCCATATACCTCGGATCCAGTTTACGGTTCTTGCCGAACCTCTTCACCCCAGCCATCGGGGAGACCTTCAGGAACACCAAATCCTCCACTGAAAACTCCAAATCGGACCTACGCCGGTTAGCGTTCTTCTCGAACCTCTCCTGAGCCACCTGAAGCTTCTCCCGAATAAGCTTCACGGAAACCTCCATTTCTTCAAGTGCATCAGGACCCAACAGGGGCTTCTCACCAGCCTCAGCCCAAAACAACGGCGTCTTGCAACGCCTCCCGTACAAGGCTTCAAAAGGAGCCATATGCAGGCTCTCCTGATAGCTGTTATTGTAAGCGAACTCCATCAGCCTTAAGCGCTCATCCCACGCTCCCCCGTGGTCCAGAATATAACAGCGGATCATATCCTCCATAATCTGGTTGACGCGCTCCGTCTGACCGTTGGTCTGCGGGTGGTATGCGGTAGAATACCTTAAGTCCGTGCCCAAACCCTCCTGCAAGCTCTTCCAGAAACGGGAAGTAAACCTGGAATCTCGATCAGATATAATGCTAACTGGAACCCCATGCAATCGAATGACTTCGCTCAAATACAGCTCCGCTATCTTACTCATCGGATAATCAACCTTATACGACACGAAGTGGGCACACTTCGTCAGTCTGTCCACTATCACCCGAACGGAGTCAAAGCCTCGCGGAGATCTCGGTAAGCCCGTAATAAAGTCCATCGAGATACTTTCCCACTTCCAAGTCGGGATATTCAAGGGTGTCAACTTGCCACCCGGCCTTCCATGGTCGGCCTTCACCCGCTTGCAAGTGTAACATTCTGAAACATACCGGACTATATCCCCCTTCATACCACACCACCAGGCGATCTGCTTCAAATCATGGTACATCTTGGTAGCTCCGGGGTGGTAGGCAACACTGGACCCATGCGCCTCCTTGCATACCATACTCCTGATGCCTCCAACCGCGGGGATGCAGAACCTGCCGCGGTACTTCAAAGTACCTGAATCGTCGATGGAGAAATCTGGCAACTCCCCTCTATCAGTCCTGAGGTACAGGTGCAAAAGATCTGTGTCCTCTTTCTGGTGCAGTCTAGTAAGAGAAATCCAAGAAGGCTCATCCGCGACCAAACTGCTCTGCAAGTTACCGCACCCCACCGAGATGTTCATCAAGAGGAACTCCTCCACCAAACGCTCAACCGAGAGGTTAAAGATCTTTCCCGTCCTACGGCTCAGGGCTTCAGCCACCACGTTGGCCTTGCCCGGATGGTACTGGATCTCCACTTCATAATCTGCAACATACTCCAACCAGCGCCGCTGCCGCAAATTCAACTCCTGGCTTTTATGATCGGTGAAGATCTTGCACTGCGCCCCATAAAGTAAATGCCTCCACAATTTCAAGGCAAAGACCACCGCTGCGAACTCCAGATCATGCGTAGGGTAATTCCTCTCATGAGTCTTCAATTGCCGCGACCCATACGCAATCACCTTCCCCTCTTGCATCAACACACCTCCGAGCCCAACATGTGAGGCGTCCACATACACATCATAATCTTTGCCCTCCGTAGGCAAGGTTAACACCGGGGCAGAGCACAACCTGCTCTTCAGCTCCAGAAAAGCCTCCTCGCACTTCTCGTTCCAAATGAAAGCCACATTCTTCTGCGTTAGCTTAGTCAACGGCGCTGCCAAAGTAGAAAACCCCTCAACAAACCTTCTATAATAGCCGGCTAAACCCAAGAAGCTCCTAATCTCCTTAGGTGTGCTCGGCCTATGCCAATCCATCACTGCAGAAATCTTCTCTGGGTCAACCGAAATGCCATCCTTGTTCACCACATGGCCCAGGAAAGACACCTGGGGCAACCAAAACTCACATTTACTCAGCTTGGCATATAACTGATGGTCTCTCAAGGCAGATAACACCAACCATAAGTGATGATCATGCTCCGCAGCATTCCGAGAATAAATCAGAACGTCGTCTATGAATACGACCACAAACTTGCCCAGAAAATCTTTGAACACCCGGTTCATCATGTCCATGAATGCTGACAGCGCGTTGGTCAACCCAAACGACGTAACCAGGAACTCGAAGTGCCCATGCCTTGATCTGAAAGCAATCCGTGGAATGTCCGACTCACAGATCCTAAGCTGATGATAACCTGAACGAAGGTCAATCTTGGAGAAAACAATGCTCCCACGCAACTGATCGAAGAGGTCATCGATCCTCGGCAGGGGGTATCTGTTCTTGATGGTGACCTTGTTCAGCTCTCTATAATCGATGCAAAGCCGCATCGAACCATCCTTCTTCTTTACAAAGAGCACGGGAGCACCCCAGTGCGACGAACTCGGCCTTATGAAACCCTTCTCCAATAACTCATCCAACTGAGTACGCAGCTCCTCCAGCTCCCGCGGGGCCATCCGATACGGCGCCTTCGCAATGGGACGCGTACCGGGCTCCAAGTTAATCACGAACTCAACGTCTCTGTCTGGAGGAAGACCAGGAAGATCGCTAGGAAATACATCTGGAAACTCCCGCGCAATAGGAATCTCATCTAACTGCGGCCCACTGCTAACAGTCCCCAACATCGAAACCATGCAAGCAAAACAGCCAGAACTAAAAAGCCTCTGAGCACATACCGCAGAGATCGCCGGAGAAACCTGATGCGGGTCACCATAAATACTCCCAGGCTGACCATTGTCCTTCCTGAAATCCAAACGCTTACCTCTGCACTGAATCACAGCATCGTAACGGGACAACCAATCCATGCCTAGGATGACATCGAAATCCTCCAAGTCAATAACCTTCAGATCTGCCTTGGCCAGAAAATCTCCCAAAAGAATAGGGCAATCTAGAAGGCCCTGATCCGATACCACGGAGTCACCCGAGGGGAACTTGACGCAAAAGGCCTCACCGACACGGTCAAGAACCAACTGGAACCGCTCTACAAAGGCCCTAGCCACAAATGAGTGGGTAGCACCTGAGTCAAAGAGGACGCGTGCCTAGCGGTTCTTTACCTTAAAACTCCCTATATACATGAAAGATTTGCACACGCATCTAAGAGAGGAAATTACAATTCTAAAACTATGCTGAAGTAAAAAAGACAAGAGAGAGAGTCTACCTAAAATGACTTGCGTCGAAGTCTGAGCCTCTGCTGAAGAGATCACGTTTAGCTTTCCCTTGCCCTTCTCCGTAGACGGAGGCGGTGGCAAGGACTGAAGAGGAACATGCCTGAGCACCGGCTGAAGCTGCGGGCACCTGGCCTTGGTATGGCCCTTCTGTCCGCACTGATAGCAGACCTTGTCCTTCAACCAGCAACGGGCAACGTCATGCCCCTCTTTCTTGCACAAGGAACACACCGTCCTCTGACTGGGGGAACCCTGAATGGCATGTACCTGCTCCTTCTACGCTGCTAACCTCTTGAAACATCTCTCCGCCGGATGGCCCGGGCGGCCACAGAAACTACAAATCTCCTTGCTCTTCTTACCGGAAGGAGCACCGGTCACCTGAGAGCCCTTTGCTTCGACAGCCTTCCTCTTATCATTTCTCGCCTGCTTCCCTCTCTGCTTCGCATTCTCGATGGCCTCCACTTTCAAAGCAGCTTCAACTGCACCGGCATAAGTCACCGCTCCATGGGCAACCGCTAGCTGCTGGACGTCGCTCCTCAGCCCACCAAGGAAGCGCTTCACTCTATCCTCCTCCGAGCTCACCAAACTGGGGGCAAACCGACTGAGCTTGCTAAACTCAATCTCATAACCGCTGAATAAGAGCTGCCTCTGCTTCAGATGCAAGAAATCGTTCATCAATCTGTCCCGCTCCACTCCAGGTAGAAACTTCCTCATCAAAATCTCCTTGAATGAAGCCCAAGTGCATCCTCCTACCATTCCCTCCTTCTCTCTCATCCACCAGCTCTTTGTCAACCCCTTTCAGTTGATAGGCAGCCAGCATCACCTTCTGATCCTTCGGTCACACCGGAATACTGAAACATTTCCTCAATAGAGATTACCAGTCGTCGAGCACCATGAAATCTGCTCTGCCATCGTAAGTCGGGGGCTGCAACCGCTGAAACTGGGAGATGAAGGTCATCTTCGGGGGCACCGCAACAAAAGGCATCACAGGGGCAGGAGGTACAAGAGGGGCTGGGTCAGCTGCACCCCCAGCCGGATCCTGCGCTCTCGGAACTAGCCCCGCCACTACTGCAACCAAGGACTGAATCTGAGACTGAACCTCCACCAACTGCCTTGATAGGGCCTCATTGCTCTGCCTCAGACTAGCCACTACTGCATCGCTTTGAGCACCAGAAGACTCGCCCTCAGATTGGGGAGTCGACCTCGTCACTCTACGCTTAGGAGCCATGCTAAAAAGGAATAAACAAGCAATCATCAAAACCTGGTTCAACCACTAGGACAAAACCAAATATGTACAGACAAACCTACATAAGTACTTGCTTTCACTGCCAACTTGCTTGGGGTTTTATTGTATATATATAAATTTTTTTTGATAAAGTGAAGATAATATCATACTTAACCTGAGATGGTTTACCATCATCACCCTAACTCTTGTGCCTAGATCGGGAATGCATGAATTTATATTCTTTTTGACCCAAAATTATGTGTGTACACATGTCATCACTCAAGTCTTTAGCTTGGCACGTTGTGCTTATACAATGTTATGTCATGCAAGTTTGTGCTATACATTCTAGAAAAGGCCCTAATGCATGTTATGAGCGGCGTACGCATGAAAATGTTATGCATCCCATAATACATAACATTCTTATGCAACGAAAAAAGAAAACGTGCTAGTCGCATCCATGTGGTGAGGTTATGCACCCCATAATACATAACCGTCACATGTTGCCTCCTATGGTGGATCCATATACGAACACATATTATGCATCCCATACTACATAATATGCCCCGTATACTTCATGTTATGCTATGAGTGTAGTGTTCGTGCTTCGGCCAAGGCGTGCTGATGACATGTCGGTGTGTGTATGATATGACTCTAAACATCTAATACTTACAGGGAAAGGTTGCCCGACAATTTGTAAGACAACCTCCCTCAGATACCAACTGTCACAACCCGCATTTTCTCCGCATTAAAAATTATCAGAGTCTGAGAAAACACGCGTCGTGATGCCACGTCATGCAGGGGATAACTGCTGACGCTCAAGCAAAACACTAACCACTCTATTTTTATAAAAAAATCCAAAAGTTGAATTATTAGAAAATTGGTTATAATTTTAAGGTCGTATCCCTCGGCTCTGAGGATCTTCCAGTCCAAGCTTCAAAGTTATACGTATACGTAGCGGAAAATACTTTGTTTACATTTATGCATCCTAAGAGAGAATGCAATAGTGTCCCCAGGGGGCACCTGATACTGCGCAGGACCCTAGATTTAATTTACATATATCTAAGAAAATAGTCTTTTTACGTCGCCTTGAAAGTAGTGTTTGAGTTTGTAAGACATGTAAATCGTGAGTTATGCATATACATAACAGTGTTTTTAGGTTTTGAAAATAACTAACATCCTATCATAAATCATCCCAAGAGCAAGTTTAATATAAGCAAAGTAGTAAAACTAACAGTATAAGCAAGTGCAAAGAATCTAAAATAGAGACCACCAGTGGGCGTCAACAACTAACACGAACCCACTGGTGTGTAGGTGTATCCATACAACAAGTCTAAAGAAACTACTTCTCGAGATAAAGACTCACTACAGCAGCAAAACACTGAGAATCTCTGTGGCACCCTAGCCGCACTGTCGGCTACAAACCTGTACCTGAGGTATTCAGAAAGAAAAGAATACCTCAGCAAACTATAATCAACAGGAAAAGAAAGTGCAGAAGTAAAGACAGGAATTTAAAAGTACTCAACAACGGTGAAAGAGGTAAAAAGGGGTGTGCACCAAGTGCACGGATGAAACCAAGCCTCGAGGGTCTCTGCAACAGGATTAGTATAATAATCATAACATGTAATAGGCTAAAACAGAAAGAGTCACCTAGTACTGGAGATGGATAAATATTTAGTAACAAGTGGCCTAGACTGGTGGCCGCATGTCCAACCATGTCTATTCGGCCTAAATATCATCATGGACTGTGGTGGTGGTATCCGTCCAACTCAACCCAAACAGCCCATATTGCCATAATAAGGCAAGAAAGAAAACCAGGGTGGCGGCATCGGTCCGACCTACCCTAAAACCACATCCTACTCTAGTCCTAAGTGACCCGAGGAAAACTCGCACTGTTGGTCCCATGTATCCCCAAGCAAATCAAAGAGCCCTAAACTCACTAGAGCAACCCACCTAAGAGCCCTATATAAACACAATAGAAACCATGACTCGCTACTAATTAAGTATAATCAGCTAAATACTAAACACCCGCAAGCGATAGGACCTTGAACATACGCCCCAAAACTTGATCCCAAATTACACGTATAACATAATTACTTAGTAACGCACCTACCCAGTTAATTTGCTATCATCGCGCCTACCAATGAATTTTATATATTTTTTTTGACTAATTATGCCTGAGCAAAAAAGGCACTACACCTGCAGAACAAATTCGACTCATGCCCAACCGTGACTAAACAGCCTCATATTAAAACGAATTATGCTAAACGCGGACTACCCCCGAGGGGAAATCACAAGCCATACATGCGAGCGTTTCCATTAAGCGATAAGTTCTAACATGAGCGAAATTAGGGTTAACTCGTCTTAGGCAAAAAGGGAAATCCCTAAAACGATGAGCAAAATTTACAATTTATTTACAAAATCTACATCCAAATCTTAACATGACCTAGCCATGGCATGAACGACTACAACAAGGGACGTGATAAAATCGCTATCAATAGGATTACGGATAGGGTTGCGGGTAGGATCTCGGTTAGGATAAATTTCGGGTGAGCGAACATCAAGGATTAAAACAACAAGAGTAGTATAATAAGATCAAAACGGCAAGAGCAAAGGGTGCACTTGCCTAGATCTCTTCACAAAAAAATTCATCCAGCACAACCCTCCAACCGGCCGGCCTCAAGCAACAAAACCATGGAGAAAAACCTGGGAAGAACAAATCGATCAAAGCACGGAGAAAAAAAAGGCAAAACCGCACCCCCGACTCACAGAAAAATCATGGTGAAATCCCAAATAAATTACCTCGGAAGGAAGATCTCGGAGAGGGGAGTTCGGATCTGGCCTCGGAAGGGGATTTCGAGCTCTACCGGCGAGGCGGCGGCGGTCGGAGCGGCACCAGGCGTCCGCCCTCTTCCCTCTCCCGCATGGCTGCTACAGGGCTCGGTTCCTTCTTTTTGAGAAGAAGGAATATATATATATATATATATATATATATATATATATATATATATATATATATATATATATATATGCATTAAATAGGTTTATTATAAACCTAACTTAGGACTTTAGGAATTTAAATCAAGGGGAAGGGAGATGGCTGCATTGGGCGAAAATGGCGGGTGAAATTCGGTGAGTATGATTTTATTTTATTTTTATATTATGTATTATATATATGTATTTATATATAATAATAATAACAATATTAATAACATAGGTATAGCATTATTACGAAGGGTTAAACGCACACCGATTCAAACGAAATTCGCGTCATAGGCGAATACCGACACTACGAACCAAACGGCGAAGTCGGAATCAAAATCCGACGAACCAAACTTGGGAAAACACCTCCCGAAGGCAAAACACAAGCATTCTTCAAGAGCCTCCACTGAGTCACCAAGACAGACCCGGCTAGTAAGCGACCGTCGGAACGACGCAAAAATTAACGTTCTCGGATTTCGACCAAACTCGCACCATAGACAAAATACTCGGGCTACGAAAACAACGGCGAAGTCGGAAACAACTTCCGACGATCACACACTCGAGCTAACCTCGCCCGAAGCCAAAGCACAAGAATTCCCTAAGAGGCTCAGCCGGGCCTCCAAAACAGACGCTGACTAGCTGGGGAACCCATACAACAGGCTATAACCTCTAAGAACACCTAACGAGGTACTCTAACAACGACACGAGCCGGAAAAAATGCATCCACGTAACGCCCAAGGAGAATTAAATAAATACAGAAAAACAGGGGGCGTTACAGGGGGGGCGACGGTTGTCGCGGGGGGGGGGGGTGACATTTGTCGCGGGGGGCGACAGTTTTCGCGGTGGGGGGGGGGGGGGGGGGCGACACTTGTCGCAGGGGACGACGCTTGTCGTAGGTGACGATGCTTATCGCGGGGGGCGACGCTTGTCGCGGGGGGGGCGACACTTGTCGCGGGGGGGGGGGGGGACTCTTATCGCAAGGGGGCGACGCTTGTGGGGGGGTGGGGTGGGGGGGGGGGGCGACGCTTGTCGCGGGGGGCGACCCTTGTCGCGGGTGGCGACCCTTGTCGCGGGGGGGGGTGGGGGGGGGGGGGTGGGGACCCTTGTCGCAGGGGGCGACCCTTGTCACGGGGGGAGAGGCCTGGCCCGGGGGGCGACGTCTGTCGCGGGGGGGGGGGGGGGGGGCGGCGTTTGTCGCGGGTGTGACATTTGTCATTGAGGCAACATTTGACTTGGATGCAACATCATGAACTTCGACACTGGTCGTAGGCGGCGATATTGGTTGTGGGCGGCGACATTGGTCGTGGGCGGCAACATTGGTCGTGGAAAATGATATTGGTCGTGGGAGGCGACATTGGTCGTGGAGGTGACATTTATTGTGGTTGTGACATTTGTCATCGGGTTGACATTTGTCGCGGAGAAGACATTTATCGTGGGTGCAAATTTGTCGTGGTGGGAACGTTTGATGTGGAAGGCGGCATTTGACGTGGGGATGACATTTGTCGTGGGGGCGACATTTATAATGAGTGGCGGCATTGGTAGTGGGCGACGACATTCGTCGGGGGCGGCGACATTCGTCGGGGGAGGCGACATTCGTCGCGGGCGGTCACACTCATCTGGGGCGGCGACATCGTCGCTGGCGACGATATTTGTTTGGGGCAACCTTCATGTAACAAAATTGCATAGAATACTATCCCGATCTGCATAAACAAAATAACATGGATCAAAAAATGCAGAAAAGAATACTATACCGATCTGCTTAAACAAAATTGATTACAATTTAGGTGAAATGGAAATGTAGGAGCAATGAAAAGCACAAATTTTGAATTTAGTATTTGATGTTTCTTTATCAAGTAAAAGAGCTTTTGCAGTGTGTATAAACCTCCAAATGCACATAAAAAACTATATGATATATACAATAATATATTGATTATTGGTAAAATATGGGTCATAGTAATTCCTGTGAGCAGCTAACTTCATTTATTCTAAAACCCTTAAACAAAATTGCATAGAACACTATCCCGATCTGCATAAACAAAACTCCATGGAACAAAAAATGCAGAAAAGAATACTATCTCGATCTGCTTAGACAAAAGTGCATAGAACAACAACCTCTAGCAAATCGAAGAGGATAGAGAGGCTTTTACTGAGATGGAGTAAATGTTTTTCTGGAGCCTTGCCACTGGGGTATTAATGATCACCTGAACATGAAGTGATGAGCTGATATTTTAAAATATACAATTCCTCAAGGAATGCTAATAACCTCCATATCTAACCAAAAACCATTAAATTTTGAAGATCAACCGGCTGACAGATCTTAAGAAGGCCTTCTAAATACTTTGACATATTTAAGGATATATAATATGTTTGTTCAGAATGTAATGAAATGCAGAACAACATATATGTAATATGTTTCTCCTGGGAAAGAAAAATGATTTCAATATTCCAATGATCTTTCTAAAATCTGTAACATCTTCTTAATTTTTTTCCATCTCTTTATCACTTGTCTTCTCATTACACAAATGCAGTAAATGAAGAATCAGTATTTAGCAAACTACTAATGAAAAAATAACATTCAAAATACTTGAGGGAATTTTTTTTATAAAAATCAATGATAGTGGATCCCATTTCGGATAACAAAAAATGTAGAAAAGAGTACTATCACGATCTGCTTAACCAATATTGCATAGAACAACAACCTCTAAATCTACAATATTTGTAGATCTGAAGAAAGGGAAGTTAGGTAAATGTGTTAAAAAACCCAGATTTGAGGTTGTAGAGGGATAACGAAAAAATCGAGTAGGAGGTGATTGGAAATCGAGAAATCATGAATCCAAATTGATTTAAAACTGAGAAATTAGTGAGCAGACTGTAGGGTTTGAAGAAGATGACGATGAGTACCTTGCGGAGACTGAAGATGGCACACGTAGCTTGAAGATTTCGTAAGCCTTCTTTGGTTTTGTGGGGAGAGGGAGACCCGTGCTGTTTTGAAGCTTCTTCACATGGAGGCATGGAGAAGGCAGAGTATCTTGGAGATGCAGTCAGGTTAGGAATGAAATGGTCGTGGATAGGGGGGTATCGGGGAGCACTGGCGGGTTGGGACTGAAATGGCGAAGAGATTTAGGGTTGCACAGTGGTATCAGGTAGACGACAATGGGTTAGGAATTAAATGACGAAGAGATTAAGGGTTGCGCGGTTTCGAAGTTACGGAGTATCGTTTTATTTGAAACCATGGAGCCTTGGAATCAAGATTTGAACAGATGACTAAGATCAAAGGAATGTCTTATTAAGCTTGCCACAGATGCCTTATTTACCTCGCCACCATAATTCTTTTTAATATAGTATATATATATATATATATATATATATATATATATATATATATATATATATATATATAGGTTTGGAATATATATGTCACAACTCGCATTTTCTCGAGGTTTAAAGTATTATCAAAGTAAGAGAAAACACGCGTCGTGATGCCACACCATACAGGGAACAACTGCAGACTCTCAGACAAGGACAACCTTCTGATCAACTCTATAAAAGTCATGTATTTTTATGGTTGAAAACGCTATTTGAGTTTAAAGTTTATGACCGCATATCTCGGTTTAATGCATCAACTAGTGCACAGATAAAAACAATATAATTACAGGAGAAAACCTTTATTTACTACATTCATTCATCCTACATGACATGAAAATCCATCGAGCATGTTAATGATATACTACCTCTAAATTTAGTATAGGTAAAGGAAAAGAGTTTTATA
This sequence comes from Platanthera zijinensis, assembly GCA_039513925.1. Classification (NCBI taxonomy): domain Eukaryota; kingdom Viridiplantae; phylum Streptophyta; class Magnoliopsida; order Asparagales; family Orchidaceae; genus Platanthera; species Platanthera zijinensis. The sequence goes on along the minus strand of CM077092.1, from coordinate 93,604,053 downwards.
TCCATTAAAGTAGGTTAATATTAAGTTGAAAAGATACTATAAGTATGAGTTAAAAATACAGATTTATTTATGTATTAAATAACTAACATGCGTCCTATTATAAATATCCCCAGAGGAAAATAATTTTTTGAAGAAAATTCCAGTAGTACCAGAGACAGCAAAATAACAGTCTAAAACCCAAGAAAACCGTGCTATGGGCGCCAACAAACTGACACGAACCCATTGCACTTACAACAAAAGTATGAACTACAACACCAAGAAAGAAAAGACACCAACTACTCCTCAGCTAGAAGAGAGAGGGGAAAAATAGCCACAGAAGACTGGTCTAAGACCTCAGTCGGCTCTAACTGCTACCTGCCTGAACCTAAGACATTCAAAAGAAAAGAATGTCTCAGCAACAAAGAACGCAAAAGGCGACTAAACACAAATCAAAGGTTAAGATAAGATAAGTGGGTTACCAACCCCACTGAAAAGCTGCAAAACCATTGAAGTCCATAACATAAGAGTAATGGAAATGATTAGCTTGGAATAAAGCGGCCATATAAAGAGAAGTCTAGCACTAAGTGCGGAAAGGACTCTTAGTGATGTCCTAATCAATATATATAATAATAGAAATAACATTAGTTTGTTTAAAGAGTGAATCATCAGTGCCGAACATAAAACGATACTGAGGAGGTGACTATCTTTCCAACACAAACCATCAGACCAACACAACCAAAGAAACCGGCATTGAGGTGGTGTCCTTTATCAACTACCAACCAAAAGTACCAAATAATAAATCCATCGGGCGTAATAATTTACAGCAAGCACTAAGGTGGTGGTCTTTTATCCACTGCCAACCTAAGTCCAAAATCATTAAGTCTCCAGGGGTGATGATTCACACGAACACTAAGGTGGTGGTCCTTTATCCACTAACAACCCAAGTTTTAACAATAAATCCAAAAATAATAATAAATGGGAATAAAAGGTCCAAGAATTAGCATCAGATAGCCAAAGTGATGCAAAGAAAGAAAATCCAGAAAATTTCTAAGGGTATACTCGTCGAATTTACTATTCACTCGACGAATTCGGTTAGACTACACGAGAACACTCGACGAATCCACTGTTCACTAGACGAATTCTACTCGGCTTCACGAGAACACTTGACGAATTCAGCTTAATCACTCGTGAACACTCGATGAATTCTACTTAGAACACTTGACGAATTTGCTTAAACTCTCGACGACTTTTACTTAGATTCCTTGACTAACTCAACCAACTACACGAGAACATTCGATGAATTTAACTCGACCTCACGATATCACTCGATGAATTCAACTAGACTTCACAAAAATACTCGACGAATTCGGCTTGTCCTCTCGTGAACACTCGACGAATTCTACTTAACCTCTCGATGAATCCTACTTAGATTACACGAGAATACTCGATGAATTTTTACTTAACTTCGCGGGAACACTCGACGAATTCTGAATAGACCAAATTTTTAAATCTCCAAATCAAAATTTTAACTCTAAGGAGATAAGACACGTGCCTCTTGGATCTTAACGAGAAAGAAAAAGGAGGACGATCAATAACCACCAAGCAAGAGGGGTAGACTGCCACTTGCCTCAAATCTCGACGAAATCGCCTCTGCAGCACCCCACACCACGGATCAGCAACAAGAAACTCCTATCAAGAAATTCTGAAAGGTTTGGGGCAAAAATGAGGGTTAAAGCTACTCGATACAACCCCAAAAATCCACGAAATTGAAAATACTCACCGCACACTAGAGGATCTTAGCGAGAGCAGTCCAGATCTCTACTCCGACGATGATTTCCTGCACTCTAGCTCCGACGACGGCGGATGGAGGACTTCCGAAATGGCCGAGTCCTCCTCCTATCACGTAGTCAGGTTCGACGGAGGAAGAAGAAGTTATGTAACCAAATTTGTAAGGATTCGACTTTTATATGGGTGAGAGATTTTATTTAAATAAATCCAAAATTTTGTTATTACCTTAATTGATGTTTTAAGAAGAAAGTGCCGGCGTATGAAACTCTTGAACTAACATAATGCCTTTATGTTATTATTACGTAAGTAAAATAATTATCAAAAATTTAGGGGCGTTACAATATAAGTTCAAGCTTTTTTTAGGGAAAAAACTTGAGTTAATATATTATATTTTTTATCACATTTTTTCAATAAATACCCACAAATTCACATCCATACAAACAAATTTGTATCCATACATGCAAATTCACATCCGTACATACAATTTCACATCCATACACACAAATTCACATCCATACATGCAAATATTTACACATACATACACATGCAAAATCCATACACATAAAAATAAATACACACACAAATCCACATACATACACACAAATAGTTACAAACAAATACACACGCCAATCAAATACACAAACACATACATAAGAGAATAAATACATACACACATAGGCACATCCATAAACACAAATACACATATACAAATCCATACACTTGAAGATACACACACAAATCTATACACATGAAAATAAATACACACAAATAGTTACAAACACATATACACACATACACATGAAAATAAATATGCACACACAAATACACATCCATACACACAAATATTTACACAAACAAATACACATACACACAAATATATACACATGATAATAAATAAACACAATCCACATACATACACACAAATAGTCACAAGCATATATACACATGCACACACCAATCATATACACAAACACATTCATAAAAACACACATACACATGCATAATCCATTATTAATTACTACTTCCAACGATCTGAGACATTCCAAGGGACGGGTAGCAAAGTGCAATGAGAAGATCATACAAAATAGAATGACAAACTATAACACCCCAGAAATCTCAAAAAGCCAAAGCGGTATTCAGGTTGGCTGACACGGCCTGAGACACGGGCGTGTCTAGGGGCGTGTCAGGTGTACACGGCCTGGGACACGGGTGTGTCCCTAGTCTCGACAAGTACTTGAGAACTGATTGTCGAGTGTGGAACACGGCCTGTGACACGGCCGTGTCACAGGGGCGTGTTTGGCACACGGCTAGGGAAGTGGGCGTGTGCCTTAGCTGTGTCCTGCTCGGGTGATTTTGGAGATTGTGTTACAGGGGTGACACGGCCAGGTACACGGCCGTGTACTATGTGACACGGGCGTGTCAGGCTTGACAAGAGCATGTCAATGCCCGTGTTCTGGTTTATTTTCAGTCGGTTGTGCACCGCTTCAGGAACACGGCCTGTGACACGGGCATGTCACAATCCGTGTTCGGCCCAGGAAATCAAATTTAGGGCTGATCAGAGCCGCTCATTTTCTTTGACCAAGATCTAATGGTCTGGGCTCTTCCCTGGGTTGATAAGGTCGGGATTGAAGAGGAGAAAGCACATTTGAGTTTCATCTTTCTCTTTCTAAAGTTAAGAGAGAGGGGAGAGCAAGGCAAGGAAGAAGAAGAGGAATCCATCTGCCGGTGGTGCTGCGGTGGTCCAAATCGCGAGCCGAGTTCGGATTTACGAAGGTAAGGCTGCTGCGAAGGCTTTCATCCGTCTCAATTCTCTCAATGGCTCTGAGGGGACTTCCAAGGGTAATGATTTCCATCTTGGACATGTGAAGTCCTACTTTCCTGCATTTGCATAGGGAAAACCCGTTCCCCGCGAGTGTGCGGTGGATTGTGGTGTCCCTTGGGGTAGATATGTGAAGTCCCCCTTGTTAGAGTCCGGAATTGGAGTACGGATCTAGGCTTACTGTGTGAAGCCCATCTTGACGTGCTGGTCTGGATTGGTGATGCTTGTTTGCATTCAGAGGAATCTCCGAGTATTTGATTGTTTGTGTGCAATCTGTGGTGCATACCTGTCGCTTGGTGCAGCAGGAAGTACTGGAGGAAGTCCAGGAAATTGTGAGAGTTGGTTCAACTCTTGTGACCGTGAGTTGTCACTTTATGTGGTGTTGAGCCGTTGGGCTGCAACTATATAAAATGAGGCTTCGTGCCGAACAGTCAAGGTGAAACCGACCCGTGCCTTTATTTGTGGCCTCAGGTACGATGTACTTGGTAGTGGCAAGGCGGTTTGAGCAACGGAGGGAGGGGGGTGGCTGATCCGTACCTGCATTATGTAGGTTGGACATGAGAGCGCCAAGGCATTGGGCTTTCGTCAGCGGCATAATGAGAGTCTTGGGCCGTCGTGCCAGACTAAATGCTCATTGGTGGGATCCGGTGTTTCCAGTACACCCGAATGTGCCCTGAGTGCACGGAGCGTCGGGCCGTCGTGTCGGCGTTTGTGATATGTATTGACTGTGCGGTCGTGCACGTCTTGCGTGGGTTGCTATACATACTGTTGAAACATGCTTTGCAGGGATGGAATTCCGCTGCCCCGTACCAGGGGCAGGGTCGTTATAATTGGTCAGCTGAATGCTGACCGTTGCCCTATTTACCACTGCTTGGTGGATTGGTTCTTGCAGGTGCAGGAGGTGCTGGTCCGAGCGGGACTTAGCGGGCTGAAGCCCAAGCTGCGTTGTTGCCCTAGAAGGCTTTATTTTGTTTCTTCTTGTTCATGTGTGGCCGGCCTGCGTTCCGATGTCTGTAAACCACACCTTGTTAAGAGAAATTTGTAAGGCCTTAAGGCCAGATAGTTTGGTTGTATACATTCCTATATTGTAGTGGACAGTTCTTGTTACTCTTGAGTTCAAGATTTCAACTGTGAAGCTTCCGCTAGAATGCTCTGTGTTAGGATGCGTTGGTTTTGATATTATTTCGTAGCGTCTCCGCCTATTTGTGGAATATGGTGTGGGGCCCCGGCCGGACCCTCTGTGTATTCTTCTTGACGGGTAGAGGTGTTATAATTTGGTATCAGCTTGTTGGTTGATCTCTTCCAAATTCACGGACGAATTCTTCTGAGGGGTGGCGAGCACGTGTCAGTGCTGTCGTTATAACACTTAACTTGAACTCAAGAATGTCTACTTAGGAATGCAAATACACTTGTTCGTTGAACCTGTGTATTCTTTTTGTATGTTCGCCGTTTTATTTGGTCGCTAAATTGTGTGTTTTACACATATAGGTGACTAGAAGTGTTACGGGTCAATCCGAACCTCAACATTCTGTAGAAAGTGCGGCACCAGCTGAGGTTCCCACACCTCCTCCATCCGCTAAAATGGTACGTTTCATCACAAAAACGGTACTTGCTGTGATGAATGCTCAGCAGGCTGGGCAGGCACGTCCTGCAGTGGTGCCAACGCATGCTGGGGTACGGCAAGAATCAGTAGAAGCTGTAGTTGATCCGCGGGCAGCAGATCAACAATTGAAGCAATTCTTGAGCTTCAATCCTCCACAATTTGCTGGGGCAGGGTCACCGGCCCAAGCAGAGGATTGGCTTGCAAGGATCAAGAGGATCATCAGAGCGATCAAGGTTGAGGAGGGACAGAAGGTTATGTTGGCCACTTTCCTTCTGGAAGGAGATGCTCGTTTATGGTGGGATGAGATTGAACTGCATCACTTGGCCGGTAGACAACTTGCAGAGGTCTCGATGGACGAATTTTCTCGGTTGTTCTTGGCACAACATCTACCAATGCAGCAAAGGATATTGATGGAAATGGAATTTCAACGGTTAACCCAAGGAGATCGTAGTGTGGATGATTATCTGCATGAGTTCGCATGTTTGGGAAGATATGCGGGTATAATCTTCACCGAAGAAGAGCGTAAGACTAGTAGGTTTTAAGCGGGACTGCAAGATGAGCTGCAGTATTTGCTCTCGAGTTCTGTGAGTCAGGGATTTCAAGCCTTAGTCTGTATGGCTCGGTCTTTGGAGACGGACATGAGAAGAGGGCAGGCAAAAGGGACCTTGGCTGTGACAAAGCCAGAGTTAAAGCCGCCGCGTCTGGAGAAGTTTGGGTACCGTAAGAGATGGGGAAAGAAGTCTAAGTCTACTGGACAAGCTCCTTCTACGACTGTGACGGAGACATCTGGGTATGGATCTCGCTCTTGTTTTACGTGCGGGAAGTTAGGACACTTCGCACGTGATTGCCGAGTTGGTCCTCCAAAGGGTGACAAGAAGACAGGAGCGTCTTATGCGGAGAAAGGGAAGACTGTGGTGGAGTCTTCTGCCTTCGCATGTGCAGCCCAGGGTCTTCAACCTTGAACAACAGGAGGCCATTAAGCAGGCGGATGTCGTCACAGGTGCGTGCATTTTTTAATGTTATTTTATACTGTGTGCTGTGCTTGTTTTGATTGTGATGTTTTAGGGTTTGTCCTTATACGAGAGTATCCGGCGGGAGCACTGTTTGACACAGGTGCTTCAGATTCGTTTCTGTCTGAAGATTTCGTCTTTCGTGTCGGGGTACCTATCCGGACCACGACAGACAGTGTAAAGGTGTTGTTACCTAATGGATGTTTGATGTGCACGGATAAATCTTGCGGTCTTGAGGTCAAGATAGGGAGTCAGGAGTTCAAGGTGGAAACCTTAGTATTGCCAATCAAGGAATTTGATATAATCTTTGGTATGGACTCGCTGTCAGAGCAGCGTGCCTGTATAGATTGCACTTCAAAAGAGGTCACACTCGGGCAGAATACCGAACAAGAGACCAAGTTCATTGGTATAAGAGGGATGAGTGGGATGCTGTTATCTGCTCTCCAAGTCGTTAAGGCAGTTCGGAAGGGTGCGGAGTTGTTCTTCACACTCGTAGAGGCGGTGGCGTCGAAGGCCAGTGTGAGTGAAGTGCCGATTGTGTCGGAGTATGCTGATGTGTTTCCAAAGGACCTTCAGGGGTTGTCTCCCCAAAGGGAAATCGACTTCTCTATCGAGCTGGTGCCAGGTGCGAAACCTGTGGCCTGTTCGCCGTATCGGGTAGCGCCAAAAGAGATGGCCGAACTGAAAGTTCAGTTGCAAGAGCTGTTGGAGCAGGGATACATACACCCAAGTATGTCACCTTGGAGCGCGCCTGTTCTTTTTGTGAAAAAGAAAGACGGTAGTTTGCGACTATGTATTGATTATCGCGAACTGAATAAGCTGACGGAGAAAAACAAGTATCCGATTCCACGGATCGATGACTTGTTCGATCAGCTAGCGGGCTCAACCGTCTATTCCAAGTTGGATTTGAAATACGGGTATTACCAATTGCGGATTAGGGAAGGTGGCATTCCCAAGACAGCGTTTGGCACACGCTACGGTCACTATGAGTTCACAGTGATGTCGTTCGGCTTATGTAATGCGCCTTCGGTATTCATGGATCTCATGCATCGAACGTTCCACGAATACTTGGATATGTTTGTGATTGTGTTCATTGATGATATCCTCGTGTACTCATAGTCGGAGGAAGATCATGCAAACCATTTGCGGTTGGTATTGCATACCTTGCGGAGAAATAAGCTGTATGCCAAGTTCTCTAAGTGTGAGTTCTGGATCTCGTCGGTGGATTTTCTGGGCCATGTGGTAAGTGGAGAGGGCATAGCGGTGGATCCGGTAAAGATAAGTGCCATTTGTGATTGGACAGTGATGTCTTCGGTGGCCGAAGTCGGGAGTTTTCTTGGAATGGCAGGCTACTATAGACGATTTGTGGCGAACTTCTCCCGGATTGCTTTGCCTTTGACTACGTTGACGAGAAAAGACCAGAAGTTTGTTTGGACGCCGGAGTGCGCGCGATCTTTTGAGGAGCTAAAAGGTCGTTTGACCACGACGCCTGTTTTGATGTCGCAATGTGGTACAGTTGGTTTTGAGATATACAGCGATGCGTCAGGAAGCGGCTTAGGCTGCATTCTCCTGCAGTTTGGCAAGGTGATTGCTTATGGCTCACGTCAATTGAAAGTGCATGAACGTAATTACCCCGTCCATGACTTGGAGTTGGCGGCGGTGATCTTTCTCTAAAGTTGTGGCGGCACTATCTTTATGGCGTGAAGGTAGATATTTATACAGATCATAAAAGCCTAAAGTATCTGCTCGATCAAAAGGATTTGAATATGTGACAAAGGAGGTGGATGTAATTCGTAGGGGATTATACCTTCGACATTCACTATGTTCCCGGAAAGGGAAATGTGGTCGCTGATGCCTTGAGTCGTCGGACTCCGGTGCGAGTAAGTTGGTTGCGGATACATGATAAGCATCTAATCCAGGAGTTGGAAGCGTTGGAGATATCTTGGGTGGAAAGGGATTCTTCAGCCGATGCATGCTTGAACTGGATGGAGGTTCAATATGATCTTGCGGTCAGTGTTCGGCGGGCAACGGAGTTTGATGAAGGTCTCCAGCGCTATGCAAAGGAGGGGTTTGGTGACCAATTCTCCTGGGATGACGGTTTATTACGGAAGGATGGCCGATTGTGCGTCCCTTGTGCGGGTAAATTGCGAGAAGAATTGTTATATGAAGCACACTTTATAAAGTGCTCAATTCACCCTGGGAGCACAAAAATGTACAAGGACATGAAGAAATTGTTCTGGTGGCCCAGTTTAAAAAAAGACATAGCCGCATATGTGGCTAAGTGTCTTACTTGTGCTTTGGTAAAGACAGAATGTCAACGGCCTAGTAATTTCCTGAAATCATTGTCGGTTCCGCAGTGGAAGTTTGAGGATATTTCTATGGATTTCGTGCACGGATTGCCGAGATCTCAACGTGGGAATGACTCAATCTGGGTGATTGTAGACCGACTGACAAAGGTGGCTCACTTTCTACCGAACAAGTGGGACGATTCTGTGGAAATGTTGGCAAAGCTCTAGGTGGAGCAGATTGTTCGATTGCACGGTGTTCCCCAGAGCATCGTAAGTGACCGAGATGGGCGATTTACTTCGAAAGATTTGAGGCTAATTCATCAGCTGTTGGGCACGAAGTTAGCATTCAGTACGGCCTTTCATCCGCAAACGGATGGCCAAACTGAACGAACCAACAAAACAATGGAGGATATGCTCTGTATGTGCGCCCTGGACTTCGGTAAGAAATGGGAAGATCATCTTGTTATGGTGGAGTTTGCATATAATAATAGCTACTAAGCGAGTATCGGTATGACACTGTTTGAAGCTTTGTATGGTCGCAAGTGCCGTACACCATTAGCTTGGGCAGAAACTTGCGAATCCAAACTTTTGGGACAAAAAGAAGTGGAGGATGCTAACTCAACAATACGCTTTATTCGAGAGAGACTACTAATAGCCCAGGATCGGCAAGTCAAGTATTACAATGCTAAGTACCGGAACATGGAGTTCGCGGTGGGTGACTGGGTCTATTTAAAGATTAAACCCTTCAAAGGCGTATCTCGGATTTGGCGGTTGAAAAAGCTAAGTCCGCGATACCTTGGTCCGTTTGAAGTGGTGGAGCGAGTTGGGGAAGCCGCCTATCAGCTAGCTCTTTCATCGGAATTGGGTGGACTGCATGTTGTGTTCCACATCTCAGTACTATGAAGAGCAGTCAAAGACCCAGCTCAAGTGATTGATAATGATCGGGTGCCAGTTGAGTATGGGCTAACGACAAAGGTGAGGCCCATTTGTATCGAGGATCGAGCCGAGAAACAGTTGCGGAACAAAACGATCGGAATGGTCAAAGTCCGGTGGGACAATTATGGCCAAGAAGAGATAACATAGTAGCGGGAGCAGACCATGCGAGCTGAGTTCCCCGAGTTATTTGTGTAAACTGTATGCTCGTCTGTATGGTGTTGCAACATATATGTAAAAGTATCACTTTTTAAGTCATGCTTGCATCTCCCTACTGCATCCAAATTTCGAGACGAAATTTTATTAAGGAGGGGAGGATTGTAACACCCCAGAAATCTCAAAAAGCAAAAGTGGGATTCAGGTTGGCTGACACGGCCTGAGACACGGGCATGTCTCAGGGCGTGTCAGGTGTACACGGCCTGGGACATGAGCGTGTCCCTAGTCTCGACAAGTACTCGAGAACTGATCATCAAGTGTGGAACACAGCCTGTGAGACGAGCGTGTCACAGGGGCGTGTTTGGCACACGGCTAGGGACACGGGCGTGTGCCTTAGCCGTGTCCTTCTCGGGTGATTTTGGAGATCGTGTTACAGGGGTGACACGGCCAGGTACACGACCGTGTACTGTGTGATACGGGCGTGTCAATGCCCATGTTTTGGTTTATTTTCAGTCGGTTGTGCACCGCTTCAGGAACACGGCCTGTGACACGGGCGTGTCACAACCCGTGTTCGGCCCAGGAAATCAAATTCTGGGCTGATCAGAGCCGTTCATTTTCTTTTACCAAGATCCAATTGTCTGGGCTCTTCCCTGGGTTGATAAGGCCGGGATTGAAGAGGAGAAAGCTCATTTGAGTTTCATCTTTCTCTTTCTAAAGTTAAGAGAGAGGGGAGAGCAAGGCAAGGAAGAAGAAGAGGAATCCGGCCGCCGGTGGTGCTGCAGTGGTCCAAATCGCGAGCCGAGTTCAGATTTACGAAGGCAAGGCAGTTACGAAGGCTTTCATCTGTCTCAATTCTCTCCATGGCTCCGAGGCGACTTCCAAGGGTAACGATTTCTGTCTTGGACATGTGAAGTCCTACTTTCCTGTATTTGTATAGGGAAAACCCGTCCCCGCGAGTGTGCGGTGGGTTGTGGTATCCCTTGGGGTAGATATGTGAAGTCCCCCTTATTAGAGTCTGTAATTGGAGTACGGATCTAGGCATGCTGTGTGAAGCCCATCTGGACGTGCTGGTCTGGATTGGTGATGCTTGTCTGCATTCGGAGGAATCTCCGAGTATTTGAATATTTGTGTGTGATATGTGGTGCATACCTGTCGCTTGGTGCAGCAGGAAGTACTGAAGGAAGTCTAGGAAATTGTGAGAGTTAGTTCAACTCTTGTGACCATGAGCTGTCACTTTACGTGGTGTTGAGCCGTTGGGCTGCAACTATATAAAATGAGGGTTCGTGCCGAACAGGCAAGGTGAAACCGACCCGCGCCTCTATTTGTGGCCTCAGGTACGATGTACTTGGTAGTGTCAAGGCGGTTTGAGCAACGGGGGGTGGCTGATCCGTACCTGTGTTATGTAGGCTGGACATGAGAGCGCCAAGGAATTGGGCTTTCGTCAGCGGCATAATGAGAGTCTTGGGTTGTCGTGCCAGACTAAATGCTCATTAATGGGATCCGGTGTTTCCGGTACACCCGAATGTGCCCTGAGTGTACGGAGCGTCGGGCCGTCGTGCCGGCATTTGTGATATGTATTGACTGTGCGGTCATGCACGTCTTGCATGGGTTGCTATACATACTATTGAAACATGCTTTGTAGGGATGGAATTACGCTGCCCCGTGCCAGGGGCAGGGTCGTTATAATTGGTCAGCTGAATGCTGACCGGTTCCCTGTTTACCACTGCTTTGTGGATTGGTTCTTGCAGGTGCAGGAGGTGCTGGTCCGAGCAGGACTTAGCGGGCTGAAGCCCAAGCTGCGTTGCTGCCCTAGAAGGCTTTATTTTGTTTCTTCTTATTCATGTGTGGCCGGTCTGCGTGCTGATGTCTGTAAACCACACCTTGTTTAGAGAAATTTGTAAGGCCTTAAGGCCAGATACTTTTGTTGTATACATTCCTATGTTGTAGTGGACAGTTCTTATTACTCTTGAGTTCAAATTTTCAACCGCGAAGCTTCCTCTAGAATGCTCTATTTTAGGATGCGTTGATTTTGATATTATTTCGTAGCGTCTCCGCCTGTTTGTGGAATATGGTGTGGGGCCCCGGCCGGACCCTCTATTATATTCTTCTTGACGGGTAGAGGTGTTACACAAACATCATATTCATACATGCCAAAACATCTAATGCAAGAACAAATAAGAAATCAGTCTATCAATATGCATGTATTTACACTAAAAAAGAACGTAAATACATTCATGAAGAATATTAAGTATGATTTTGAAAGGTTCTTCTGTGAGGAATCTAAAACGACTTAAAGTTACAAAATGCTTGAAATGGAAGAAGCCCGGAAGAGTACCAGTGTTGACTCGTGCTTGATACTTTACAAGGATCATGCAATGGGTAGTGATATGATTCAATCGGGTTGGGGTGGCCCCGCCCACTACTAGGGGCTTTCCTGTCTTTTTACCTTACTTTTGCTCTAGTATTTAATGTATTTTCTGGTAGGGTTTGGGGTGTGAATGATCAAGAAATTTATGTGTGTGTGAAGCCGGTGGAGCTCGGTGTTTCCCCTCCCCTGCTGTCCGGCTGTTCAGGAGAGCTTCTCCTTAGTCTGTTTTTATTCCTGTTTATCTTGTTCCTGTTTGTTAGAACCTTCCTTGTTTACTGCTTGTTGAATGAATTTAGTTTTATCTTCCATTTGGTTGTTGCATCTACTGTGGCTGTTGGAAAGTTGAGCAGCAGGCCGAGCAAGATCATATCAAGGTATCAGAGCCAGCACGACCATGCCCGTCTCCGACGCGACCCACTCCAAAGATCTGGTGGCCGACCTGGAGGCCCTCTGCCTGTCTCACGAAACCCTCAACCACCACCTATAATCCCTTTCCGAGTAGCAAGCCCGCACCTGCGACGAAGTGCGGGAGATCCTTTCCATTCTCAAGGCTGACTGTCCCGGGGGTTCCGACGGGTTCTCGACCTCGCCACCGTCCACCTTTCCTTCCCAGACCTTGCAGACGCGTTTCACCCGCTTGGAGTTCCCGCGGTTTTCTGGTGATGGGGTTCTAGACTGGATATACCGTTGTGATCAATTTTTAGAAGTGGACAACACATCCCATGACATGAAGGTCCGCATTGCCTCCATCCATATGGAAGACCAAGCACTCCATTGGCACCAGAGCTTCATGAAGCACCGCCTCACGCGTCAATGGCCCTCTTGGGAAGAGTATTGCCAGGCCGTTAACAGCCATTTCGGCTCCCTGTTGAATGATGATCCCCTCCGCGACATGTAAAATTTATGCCAGAAGGGCTCCGTTCAAAGCTATATTGATGAGTTTGAGATTCTCCTGCACCGCACCGCCATCCCTGAAGAGAATGCTGTCAGTTTATGCTTAGCCGGGTTGAAGGGGGAAATCGAGTACTCCGTGCGCATGTTCCAACCAAAAACGCTCCGTGACGTCTATTCCCTCGCCCGCCTACAGGAACAGAAAAATGCTTTCAGCGCTCGCCGCACGCCTCCGCCAACCTGGGATCGTTCTACCTCTCGGGACCTTTGCCCAGGAAACTCTGCTAGTCCTGCCCCTGCCGTTTCCAACCCCCCTCCACCGCGAGGCAGTCCTAAGGTCACCTCTACTGATATGGATGAATGCCGCAGCAAAGGGCTGTGCTTCTGGTGCGACAGCAAATACTTCCTGGGGCATCGTTGTGTCGAGCGCCGAAAGTCCTATGCCTTGGACGTTGTCCCCAATGTCGAGCAAGGGGAGGATCTGCAGGACACACCTCTAGAAGAACCGGCTCCTTTGGCTGACCTAGACGATGATCCGGACACCCCTCCTCACGTCTCGGTCCATGCCTTGGTGGGCACTACCCACTTTCAAACCATGCGAATCACAACTTCCAACCAGTGCGCACCGATTCATGTGCTGATCTACTCAGGTAGCACCCACAACTTTATTGATTTGGACATGGCGGCACGGCTGAAATGCTCCCTTACCACCATTCCGAGCTTCGATGTGGCGGTGGCCAATGGGAAGACCATCGTTAGTTCTTCCAAGGTGATGGATTTCCAATGGAAAATGCAGGGCGTGTTGTTTACTTCGGACATGTTGGTCTTGCCTTTGGGCGGCTGTGAAGTTGTCTTGTGCGTTCAATTGCTTGTCACCCTCGGCGTTGTCCACTGGGACTTGAAGAACCTGAAAATGGAAATCACCGTCCACGGCTGGCGGATCTCCTTGCGTGGCTCCAAGCACGCTGTCAACACATGGTTGCCTCCACGCCGTACACCAAAACTGCTTGCACGATATGGCGAGTGCAACATGCTAGCCCTATGCTATGTCCAACTGGAGTCACCGGGTCCTCCTCCCTTCCACCCAGCGGGTAGCGTTCAGCCCGGATCAGCTCCCTTTTCCCTGGATTCCGCAGCCCAGCAACAGCTCCAGCTTGTCTTAGTTGATTACCCAGAGGTCTTTGCTGCTCCCACCGAACTTCCTCCTCTTCGCCACCATGAACACCACATACCGGTGTGCGAGGGAACCGCCCCAATCAACTCGCGCCCATACCATTATCCCCCTCTACAGAAGATGGTCATAGAAAGGATGGTGCAGGAATTATTAGATACCGGGCTAATCCGCCACAACAGCAGCCCTTTCGCCTCTCCGGTGGTGCTCGTCAAGAAGAGCGATAATACTTGGCGGTTGTGTGTTGATTACCGCCAACTCAATCGGGCCACGATCAAGGACAAATTTCCTATTCCCATCATTGAGGAGTTACTCGAGGAGCTCCACGGTGCAGCCTTCTTCTCCAAACTTGACCTACGGGCGGGTTTCCACCAAGTGCGCATGGCACCCGATGACATCTCTAAGACGGCGTTCCGCACCCACCACAGTCATTACGAATTTCTCGTCATGCCATTTGGGTTAGCCAACGCTCCGTCAACATTTCAAAGTTTGATGAACTCCATTTTTTGCGCACACTTTCGCCGCTTTATCCTCGTCTTCTTTGACGACATCTTGGTGTACATCACTTCTTGGGAGGCTCATTTGGAGCATCTCCGCACCACATTTCAGATTTTACGTCATCACCGCCTTTTCCTTAAACTCTCCAAATGTTTATTTGGGCCTCCACAAATTCAATACTTGGGCCACATGATTTCCTGTCGTGGTGTGGCTACCGACCCCGACAAAATTCAAGCTATGCTAGATTGGCCTACTCCCACGAACCTCAAGCATCTACGCGGGTTTTTGGGCCTCACCGGGTACTACCGGCATTTCATCAAGGGCTACGACATCCTCTCCAAGCTATTAACAGCCATGTTACATCACCATTATTTCACCTGGGGTGCGGAGGCGGAGGCAGCCTTCAAGGCCTTAAAAGGGGCGATGTCGCAACCTCCGGTGCTGCGGTTACCTGATTTCCAGCAAACCTTCATAGTGGAGATGGATGCGGCAGATGCCGGCATCGGGGCTGTCCTCTTACAAGATTCTCAACTGGTGGCATACTTTAGCAAGGCCCTCGGTCTGAAAAATGCTCGCCTTTCTACTTATGAAAAGGAGCTTCTTGCAGTTGTCATGGCCGTCCAAAAATGGCGTCACTATTTGTTGGGTTCACCCTTCATTATTCGCACCGACCATTAAAGTCTCAAGTTTCTGCTCGAACAACGGATCGCCACTCCCGCCCAACAACGGTACATCACCAAACTCATGGGGTACGATTTCCGCATCGAATACAAACGCGGCAAGGACAACGTCTGTGCGAATGCCCTCTCCCGCAAATATTAATCTACCACGGGTGAGCTCCAGGTGTGCGTCATCATCCAATCCGAACTCCTCCAGGCAGTCCGCCAGTCGTGGGGACATGACCACCGCCTGCAGCAAGTTATTGCGGCCAAGGAGGCCGATCCTTCCAGCGAGCCGAAGTACAAATGGAGCAACGACGTACTCCGCCGACGAGGCCGGCTGGTTGTCGGCCAGGACGCAGCACTCCGACAGCGCCTCCTCCACCTCTACAATGACAGCGCTATGGGTGGCCACTCCGGCTTCTCCACCACTTACCACCGTCTGAAGCATGCGTTCTATTGGAAGGGCATGAAGGCTACAGTCTACAAGTACATTCAACAATGCCCCACCTGCCAAACTTGCAAAACCTCCAATCAGCTTCCGTCCGGCTCACTACAGCCCTTGCCGATTCTGGAGAGGATTTGGCAGGAAATCTCCATGGATTTTATCGAAGGACTTCCACCGAGTCAAGGGAAGTCGGTGATTTTGTTCGTGGTGGATCGATTAAGCGGCAGGCTCATTTCATGGCCCTCACACACCCTTATACCACGGAGGGAGTAGCCCGCGTGTTCCTCAACAACATTTTCCGATTACATGGGCTGCCTACGGAGATCGTGAGTGATTGAGACACTATTTTCTTAAGTGATTTTTGGCTCGAGCTCTTCAAAATTTTGCAGGTGCAACTTCATCACTCCACCGCCTACCACCCGCAAAGTGATGGGCAAACGGAGGTCGTCAATCGCTGTGTTGAGGGCTACTTACGCTACATGTGCAACGAGCGACCCCGGAGTTGGGCCGAATGGCTTCCGTTAGCCGAATGGTGGTACCAATCCTCTTTCCAAAGCGCCATCCGGATGACACCATACGAATCCGTATACGGACAAGAGCCCCAGCTTCCCACCCCTTATATGGCCGGTACCGCGGCTGTTGATGTAGTTGACCGCTCCCTGATAGCCTGGGAGAGGGTTCTCTCCTTACTCAAGTTCAACCTATCCCAGGCTCAAAACCGGATGAAAACTATTGCTGATCGAGGACGCCGCGAAAGAGAGCTCGAGGTGGGCTCATGGGTCTATATCCGCCTCCAGCCGTACCGCCAACTCAGCTTGCGGGCGCACGGCTGCCAGAAGCTTTCGCCTCGTTTTTTTAGGCCCTTCCGCGTGCTCGCACGGGTGGGGATGGTAGCTTACCGGCTCGAGCTGCCGACCATTGCCAAAATTCATCCAAATTTTCATATTTCTCAATTGAAAGAACACAAGGGCCCGACCCCGACTCAGCCAGGGGAGTTGCCTTTGGCCGTCACGGAGGAGGGCAATGTGTTGATCGAACCGGTGCAGAGCCTGTCTCGTCGCATTGTCAATAGGAATGGTCGATCCATCACCCAGTTTCTCGTGCAATGGGCCAACGACACCAAAGCGGATGCGACGTGGGAAGATCTTTGGTTGCTGCAGGAGAAGTACCCCCACTTTGTTCCTTTTGGACAAGGAACCTTTATAGGAGAGGGTATTTGATATGATCCAATCGGGTTGGGGTGGCCCCGCCCACTGCTGGGGGCTTTCCTGTCTTTTTACCTTACTTTTGCTCTAGTATTTAATGTATTTTCTAGTAGGGTTTGGGGTGTGAATGATCAAGAAATTTATGTGTGTGTGAAGCTGGTGGAGCTCGGTGTTTCCCCTCCCCTACTGTCCGGCTGTTCAGGAGAGATTCTCCTTAGGCTGTTTTTATTCCTGTTTATCTTGTTCCTGTTTGTTAGAACCTTCCCTGTTTACTGCTTGTTGAATGAATTTAGTTTTATCTTCCATTTGGTTGTTGCATCTACTGTGGCTGTTGGAAAGTTGAGCAGCAGGCCGAGCAAGATCATATCAGGTAGATGTGAATCATTGGGGGAGGAAAAAAACTAGGTCGAGATTCTTACCTAGGTCATGGAAATGAGATCCAGGATGTCCAACAAATCTCATAAGGGGAATGAAATTGGGGCGGGATAAGAAGGCAAGAATCACCGGGTCGGGAGTGACCAAGGTCGTGGGAGTTGATTTCATCGCAGAAGAATCTTCGGTGTCGGAAGAATCGCGGTCGGTCGCGATCGAGATATCGTAAGGGCGGAAGAATCACGCATCACTCGAGCTTTTTTAACCTTAATAAAGCTCGAGTGTATTATATATATATATATATATATATATATATTACCACGAGTTGGATGGATGAATTAAAACAAAATATTCGCCATCATTCTCTCTCTTTCTCTCTAAGGTAGGTGAAAGTATTTAGTTGTCTACCTAAATCACCTAGAAGCGGGTGAATAGGTGAGTTCTTCCTCTGTTAGCATATTAAAAATAATAACAAACAAGCACACAGAAACATAACACAGACAAAAAGATTTATAGTGGTTCCCTAGGATGGGTACGTCCACTGTCCCGCCTCTCCTATCTAGCACTTCAGGCTGGACTCGACTACTTCACAAAAACCCAGATTATTCAAATCTTACACATTAGAGTCTTAAATCCTACAAACTTAGAGACAGCACTCCTATAAATCGGAGAACAGTCACTCATACACCCGATCCTATAAACAAGGATCTACAAAATCCGAAGTAAAAACTTCCTACAGTAATAAAAATGATTTTATACAAGTATATAGATTGAAAAAATCTTATTCTTCAGATCTAAGTAGATTCAATCTTCTACCTTCTTAGAGAGTAGATCTTGAAATAAAGGTTGAAGGAGAAGACTTGATGTAGACTTGAAAGCTTTGATCTAAAATCTTAGGATTCGACAAGATCAAGAAGAACCTCTGTAGAATCTGAAAGTAGTGATCTGTCGATTATATTCTTATGAGGAATCGCTGATCGTGAACTTCTATATCATCGGTTTATACGATTGCGAGAACTGTAAATCTATAAAGAAAAAATTGCGGCCGTTCACGATTTGAGATTAGGTTAAGTGTGATTCTTGTGATTCTCATTGACTGAAATGTAACCCTGGTATTTATAAGATTCCTCTATAATGACAATAATTTTTTTTCAAAACGAGCTTCCACGTGTACTATATATGACCGATTTATTAAAACAAAACCCGTCAAAAATTAGAAGCAGAAAATTTGCTAAGTCCATTCGCCGAGATCACTCGTGACATAACCAGAATACTCGATAAATCACTTAGCCCCTCGATGAATTTCATGAAAGCATTTGACGACATATACTTAGTCAACAATGGAATTAGAAAGAAGTTTTCTATTAAGAGTCACTGGACCTATCGAGAATACTCGACAAATTCCATGAGTGTTCACGTGACGTCTCGATGAATGACACGAGACTTCACGTGAATACTCGATGAATTTAACTTAGCTGTTCCTGAAAAAGATTTAAGAAACAATCAGAAATTGCCCGAGTAAACTCGACGAATTCCACGAGTGTTCACGTGATGTCTCGACGAATGACACGAGACTTCACATGAATACTCGATGAATTTGACTTATGGAAATTATGATACATCCTGAACTCAACAACCACCATTTTCCTTGAATCTCCTACTGTACTTGAAAATGAAGTACACCCTAATAGAGAGATTATACACGCATCAACATCATGTGCTATACAATGAGGAATTACATTGCATAGTCCTAAGTTTATGACCCATTATAATCTGACATTGGTTTGTGCTTGATAATTAAATCCTGCAAGCGCATAACTTGAAAGCATTGTCAAACACAAACTCAATTCATCTTAGTTCAAGGGGGTCTTCTTCAAATCAGGGTTATTGTGGGAACAATATCCAACAATCTCCCCCTATTTGAAGAAGTCAGAACCCTATATATTAAGGTGAATTGTACATAGAATAATCTTAAACATAAACATAGAAATAGAAGTAATAAAATTAGCAAAAATCTCTAAATTAACAAAATAATAATGTTATATAAAAAGTTCTAAGTGGCATTTTAGAGTTCACACACATTCACAAATAGAGAATATGAATACTAGACATTCTTCAACTTATTCTTCTCATATTTTCTGTCAAAGTATGTATGGATTTAGATAATACTTTGGAGGATGAGAAGGGGCATTTGGATCATCTTTCCTATACTTCCTGAAGTGTATCCTCCTCTTCACATTAGCCACTTCATGTTTTTCCACTCTTCTCTACTATAGTGGATCCTTCTATTTTCACTTGTCAATTCTACTAGAGTGAATATGTCCAGGATAATTCATTTAAAAATTGGGCTTCATACTTCAGCAGGTTCCCTCTTTGGGTCAGACCTGCGAGTAAAGGAGCCTTCTCCAAACCTTCTTCTCTTGTAAGCTGGTTGGGATGGTTCATCAACAAACTCTACATCATTTTCAGTAGCATTTTTAGCAATATCTATAGAAGTCTCTATCCAATCCTGAGTATCTGTCCAATATTGAGAGTAGACCTGTAGAGGTTGAACAACATCAAATGTTGATTATGGCATTCTGGCTTCAGTACCTATATATGCTTCACTAGGAGGTGTTCCAAACAACTCTCCGTGCAACCACTTAAAATTCTCAAAACAATATGTGTTGACACCACAAATCTGTTATTGCATAGCAGCTTCTGGTGCATTCACCTTGCTTTTAAGTTCATCCTCCACCTCTCTGACTTCTATAGTGAGGGAATTAACAATTGTAGTTATAGAGAAGGCCATTTGGTCGTGAAAATGATGTATGCTAGAGTTATGTGGATTGATTATAGACTTAGCTATAGTATGGACATTCCTTGTCTCATCAAGGGTATGACCAATTCCTTTTATAGTATGAAGAATTTCTTTACCGCTTTGGTTCAGCCAATTATCTAGATGGGATTACTGCTTCTCAATATTGATCTTGACATCACCAAGTCCATTATTCATATATTTCTCTATCTCTTCTACCTTATCAAGCACTTTATTAAAAGAAAGATCAAAATGTGCTTTCTGCTTGGCAAGCATTGCTTTAATTGAATGCAGCAGAGGATTATTAGAACTATAGATAGGAATATCCTCAGCCTGAGGTCTTGGAGGTGGAAGATGTTTTGTATCAGTCTAATAGTCACTAGAGAGATGTGACACTAGATAGATGTGACACTAGAGAGGCATGATCCTTGAGTAAAAGAAGAGGACCTACAACCTTTAGGACAGGAGGAAGCACCTCTGCTTCTCCTTCTGCATTAGAAAGCTTAATAATGTTCCCCCCTACACTAGAGCACCAGACCTTTCTAGAGCCTCCATCTCCTTCTGAGTCTGGACTTGATGGCCAACTAGGATGTTAATAATCCTTTCCTGGAGGTTATATATAACCTTATCAATCTGTCCTTGGAGAAGATCATGTGGATGGTTCACCTACCCCTCAGCCAAAGCTAGAAGATCTTTTTGAACACTAACTTCCATATCAGCAGCAACATCATGTTTATCATCATCATCATTATCATTATTAGTATTGTCATCAGCATCACCAACATAAAAACTATTTCTGTAACCAATGTCTCTATAGTCTCTATAACTATTAGAAATTCCTCAGGAGAGATAGGTGCATTTTCAACATTCACAGAAGGATGTGTCTCTCCCTCAGCAACTGCACTAGAGCTCCCAGGTGCTTCATTAGGGATAAGAGATGGAATTCTCTCCTCATCAAGGAATTTGTCTTCTTATACTGCATCTCTCTCATCCCACTTTCTCTGAGAATTCTCCTCTACCATCTACTGAAGATGGAGGAATCAATTTTCTTCAAAGGGTGAATTGGTATTCCTAATGACATATTAAATCAATTTCTATCCACTTGATTAAGGTACAGTGTAAGAATCCTTCCAAACTTAAGAGCATTCAGACATTCCTTAATCTTCTAAAAAGAACCACTCCCCAGTTAATTCTTTTTCTATAAATCACAGCTGCAAGAAGTTTGAACATATCACCAGATACATAGTTATGGGACCCAACTTTGTAAAGTAGAACCTTTCCAATGATGTCTGTCAATAACTTTCCTTCCTCATTCTTGCCTTTCCGTCTAATAGAGGTAGTTCTCCTTAGTAAACAATAGAAGAGAAAAGCTCTATGAAAATTCGTCTCCTTAAGTAAATCTTCTTCATCAATAGATGATAGCTGTAAGTGTCGGTTCATAAGACTGGCCTTTACTTTGATAGAAGAATTCCTGACACTGCTTTTGATCAAAGTACCTTCACGCCTAAGCTTCGCATTTTGAAAGAAATCCTGTATATCTCTATTATGAACTCTGAATGGATGCTCCAGAAGAATGGTCAATCTGGCTATCTCGAGCATCAGATTCACATTACTAAACTCATCCATTGCTGTCGCAAACCCTGTACGAACAAGCTCACCACCAACTTAGAGATTACTACTTCCTCTTCGTGATATTGCAGAGAACGAATGTGAATTGATGGAGAAGAATCGAAGAAGACGTTCTGTGCTCTGACAGAAGTTAAATAATCAAAATTACTCGAGAACTCTTTACGAAAGGTGTGAAATTTCGAAAGCCCTTAGCCATATTTACATATTATTAAAGTTTTGAAGAGAGGCACTCGTACCTTTTTCAAAAATACTCTTTAGATCTAATAAGTAAGACTTAGAAAAAAATCCAGACCTTCATAGATTTGTCGAAATGACTCCATAAAACTTGATAAATTCGTCGAAATGACTTGTGAATACTAGAGTAATTCGTCAAAATGACTCGTGAAGAAGTTCTGATTTCACGAGAAATCTCGATGAATTCATTGAAATCACACGAGTATACTCGAAAAATTTTCCTTGGATTTCTTAAGATGTTGAATTCCTGTACTTTTTCTTATTTCTAGACTTTATCATGACTCCTTATTGAGCATAGCAAGTTCCATTTTGAATAAGGAGAACTTTGCCTCATCCAGCGGCTTCATGAATATATCTGCAACTTGCTTATCCATTGAGACATAACTGAGATTGATGTCCCTATTCTCCACATGCTCCAGGATGAAATGATAACTTATATCGATATGCTTTGTCCGGCTGTGAGAGACTAGATTTTGAGCAATTTTTATGGCACTGGATGAGTCGTAAAATATTGGAATCTCCTTTAATTTCATATTGTAGTCTTCAAGATGATTTCTTATCCATAGAAGTTGTGCGCAATAACTGCCTACAGAGATATATTCGGACACAACAATTGAGATTGCAACACAATTTTACTTCTTACTGCTCCAAGAGATAAGCCTTCTTCCTAGGAATTGACACGTCCCAAAAGTGCTTTTCCTATCATTCCTGCTACTGCAAAGTCAGCATCAGAGAAACCAATTAGTTCGCAGTCATTACTTCTTGGGTACCATAAGCCAAGATTTGGTGTACCTTTAAGGTATCTCAAAATCCTCTTTGTAGCGGCATAATAAGATTCTTTAGAGTTTACCTAGAATCTAGCATATACACATGTTAAAAATATTATGTCTGGTCTACTAGCTATAAGGTAGAGAAAGGATCCAATTATGCTTCTGTACTTGGTTTCATCAAAAGGTTTCCCTTTCTCATCCTTGTCTAGAGTCATAGTTGAACCTATTGGAGTCCTTATTGAGGTTACATTCACTATTTTAAATTTCTTAATTAACTCCTTGATGAACTTTATCTGAGAGATGAAAATTCCATCTTCAGATTGCTTCACCTGAAGTCCTAAGGAATACTTCAGCTCTCCCATACTGCTAATTTCAAACTTCCCTTACATCAAGTTAGAAAACCTTTTGAAAAGGTTGTCATCCGTAGATCCAAAAATAATGTCATTGACATAGATTTGTACTAGCAAAATCTTGTCTTTAACTTCCCTAAAAAATAATGTCTTATCTATCTTTCCCCTTGTGAACTTGTTCTCAAGAAGAAAGCTAGATAATCTCTCATACCAAGCTCGAGGAGCTTGTTTTAGACCATATAAAGCTTTATGAAGAGAATAAACATAATCAAGGAATGTTGAATCAACAAAACCTAGGGGTTGTTTCACGTATACTTCTTCCTTTAAATTACCATTAAGGAAGACATGCGTCCTTTAACCCTTTGTGAGCAGCGTATGTGAGGAACAACCTGATAGCTTCGAGTCTTGCCACTGGAGCAAATGTTTAATCGAAGTCGATCCCTTCTTCTTATGTATAACCTTTGGCTATAAGTTCAGCTTTGTTCTTTATAATTACACTATCTTTATCCATCTTGTTTCTGAAGACCCATTTCATCCCGATCACATTGTGTCCTTTGGGTCTTGGTAATAGCTCCCAAACTTTTCACCTCTTGAATTGATTGAGCTCTTCTTCTATTGTAATGATCCATGAAGCGTCTCTATTTACTTCTTCAAATTTCTTTGGCTCAATCTCCGAGAGAAAGCTTAAGTACAGAATTTCATTAGCTGTACCTCTTCTTTTTCTTACTCCATCACGAGGGTCTCCAATGATCTGATCGGCTAAATGATCTCTTGAGTGTCTGACCTCTAGATTCCTCACATCCTCTATGCCATCTGGAGGTTCTGCTACTTCTGGCGTATCTTCTTCAATTCAATGGAGCTCTTCATCTTGAAGTTCTTCTTCTACCAGGCTTGTAGTGTTGACTTTGATTATGCTTGGAGCATCTTCCTTTCCATTTTCTTCCAAGCTTAGTTCTTTCAACTTTGTACCTGCATTTTCAACAAATACATTAGAGGAGCTGCTATGAAGCATGCTCGTCTCATCAAATACAAAATTAAAAGTTTTTCTACCACCAGGGTTTTCTTATTAAAAATTCTATAAGATTTACTATGGATACTATAGCCTACAAAATTACCTTCAAAGCATTTTTCACTAAACTTAGTTTTATAATATTTGTTAGAACATGCGTTCCACATCTCTTGGTTTGAGAATAACAAATAATGTGATGTATTTGATCCAGTTTTTTGTTTGTTTATAGTGTGTAGGTTGTACAGGTTGAATGAGTAGACAATTCCTTAGTCATGGGCATGATCCAAGGGTGTGTACACTTAAGGAAAAACAAACAGATGTGTTTTGTGTACTAAACTTCAAACGACCATAACTTTCAATCCGAGAAGAGTTACAGAACATGCCACCCCATTCTAGAATGAGAAAAAAGTCCTCTACAATCTAAAAAATTTTTGGATGGCAAAAGTGAAGAGGAGATATTCGCTGGAGATAACAACTATCTGTAGGATCTTGTGGCGCCCTTAGAGGGGGGGGGGTGAATAAGGGCTCTATTAAAATGATAAATATTTCAAATATTTGTAATTTAAAACACAAAGTTGATGACTAATGTTTGAATGAAAAGTAAAAGTTTATTTCATCAACAATAAAAGTAGAAAATGATTTCAATAAAGCTTTAAATCAAGGCTTACAATAATAAAAATCTCTTGACTTTTTCACCGGTCCTTCTCCCAAGAACCGATAGGCTATATCCAATATCTCCCTAGATATGGCCACTAGCCTCCCCCTAAATCAAACCTATGATCTAGACACTGCACACAAGGTGACGATTTACTTCTAAGCCACACAAGGACCTAGACACCACACATAAGGCGGTGATTTGCCCCTAAGCAACACAAGGACTTAGACACCACACACAGGATGGTGATTTTCCCTTCCCAATTACAAAGTATAAAGTGAAAATTAAGGTACAACAGTAAAAACTCAAAAACTCCCTCAAACACGAGCTCTAAAGATGATGGTGGACCGTTGAGAAGATCTCCAATCTAGAACGCACTGACGTATCTCCTTCGCTCTTCGAGATTGCAATGGACCAAGGGAGTTTGTCTGGAAACGGAGATGACTGGTACTTAAAATACCCTAGGAATCAAGGCTCTGGTTGTTCTTTTTTTTTTGTCCCTGAAATTCTTGGCCGTATATATCTTTTCATGCTATCGCCTGCGGTAGAGTTAACGCCCCGCGATAGCGAAAAACTCCGTGGCTTGACACGTGGCACACATCGCGCAGTTTTTTAGATCTGACTGAAGAATATGATGATCGTGGGCTATCACGCGGCGACATCGATATCGCCCCGCGATAACGCTTAGACATGACTTCATGCGTGGCAACATGCGGATCATGGCTGACGTCAGCAGTAACTATCTACGCTATCGCCCGCGATAGCGTTATCGCTCGTGATAGTGAGATTTTCCTTTTCTTCAATGTTCTGCTCAGCCAATCCTTAGTACTTGTAAACCTATTATCTCTGCACATTATACCACTCATACCAAGATCAAATACATCCGGGATTTGTTATTTTCAAACCAAGAAGTGCGAAACATATGCTCCAATAATCTCCCCCTTTTGATAATAACAAATCCACTAAGAAAGAAATTATGTGAGATCAATAAAATGTGAAACAATTCAGATAAACATGATGAATCAAAGTGCATAAGTATAGATAGATAATAGACTCCCCCTATATAAAGTCTTTCCTTCCAAAGATTACAAAGAATGATTACTCCCCCTAAATGTACTAATCAATTGAGTACTTGATTCTTGATTTCTTACTTAATTCTCCCTCTTTTGGTATTAGCAAAAGAAGGCGGGGGTATGGAAGGGAAAATATAAGAAAGAATATGAAGTGAGTTGCAAAGGCGGAAGCTTAAAGAAGTGAGAGATGAGTAACAGAAATTGGAACCAAGAGGAGTGGGAGATCAATATTAATACCCATGGAATAGTATTAAAATAAAATTTGGAATGTAATCATATAAAAAAAGTATCACGTGTAAAAAATTAATTTAAAAGTGGAATTTAAACATTGAAAACAGTCATGTCAAGATATCTAAAGTAGTAGAATTGATGAAATAGAAGAGAAGAACTATTTCCGGTCCAATTCTCATGAGAAGAAATTTTTTAAAAGATAATGATGTGTACATGTGAAGAGTGATAAAGTATACATATTTCTTAAAAAATAATTTTACATGAAGGTTTGTAATATATTAATACAAGAAACATTCATAACTAATATATTTCCATAAATAATTTCATGTCATAATGATTTAAAAAAGTAGCCAAGACTGTTTACACAAGACACTTTACAATTCTTTTCAAGGTGCTCAACCTCACAATGCTCATTAAGACTTATCAGGAGGGTGAGTAGAGCTTGATGGAGTATCCTAGCAATATTTATTTAATTTTTTTTAAATTCATTTTTTCATAAACTTTGACGTAGGACTCCAAATTCACTTGTAATGCTAACATTATAATAATTTTTGTTTGTTTTGATTTTTAAATGGCCATCAATTTTGAAAATCAATTTGAATGAAGCATAAATGAAAACTTTAGCTATGCATTCCAAGCTTTGAAACAAATCAATACCATGTAATATTACACTTAAGTATATGTTAATTATCAACCATTGTAAGTGTTAGTACATTATCAAATAGAAAATGTTACTCATACTTAGAGGCATGCGGAAATAATTCCACTCAATTACTAGTCACCATAGATATAGGTAGATATCAATAGCATGACAACTTTAGAACAATGTTCAAAGAACTGATAAACTAAACAATCACACATGTACGAGGTATTTTATCCTGATAATCATCCAAAAATTTAGTGTAACACTAGAAACAAGTGTGTAAATAGGTATCATATAAATTGATAAAAGAATTGCTAAAAAAGTCACTATCGCCAGTGGTAGAGATACCGCGCGGCGATATCGGTTTTTGTTATAAAAGGCGAAAAAGCGGATAGGGCTGTCATATATGCTCATTTGACCGACCCTGGACCAGTCTGCTTCATCTAGTTCCATCGAAACCCTCAAGAACTCCAAAAGGTATGTTTAGATCTCTCTTTAGTTTTGTATTTTTCTCAAAAAAAATTTAGATCTTGACTCTAGATGATGAAAGAAGATAGAGCTATGATTTTTTTTTAATTTTGGTCATACATTTTATAAGAAAAATATTTTGAAGAAAATGTATGATGATCATTCAAATTTTCCACAAATGAGGAATCATAGGAGGTAGATCTTAGGAATTTGTTTAATTGTAGAAATTTTAACGCAAGATGAAGAGTAGATCTACACGAAATGTCGAATGTCAAGCCCAAATCTAAAAGAAGGTTTTTGATTTTTAAAAGTAAATTAAAAAAAATAAGGAATAATAAATAAAATGTTGATAAATTGTTCCTTTTCGGATTTTTACAGATAGAACATAAGGTAATCATGGAACTTAAGATTTAAAGAGAGAATCATACAAAGAGAATAAAATTTTGCATTATCGCCCGACGATAGTACTGTCACCGACGATAGTGAACAATTCGTATAAATCAATTTCTTGACTTAACATGATTTTTGAATGTTTTTTTAGGAAATGGCATCATCATCCCGTGCAAGAAAAAGCACCAGATGCAACCCACACGCATCATATCAAACATATCCGAGAATTGAGAATGCGTCTGTTGGTGTTGCTAAACTTTTGGATGAATCATTGCCACCGCATATCTATGAATTACTTGTGGAGGCAGGTATAATGTCTCTCATTATATCGAACCTTTTTTCCTCTATGTTTGTAAGGGATTTTTATAACAACTTGGAAGACCCTAAATATACTGGTTTGAATGGAGGAGTAAGGTCAAAAATCCAAGGAGTTGAAATAGACATTACACATGCTGATTTAAGACGGGAGTATAATCTTTCCACTTGTGAAGACAATTTTATGAACAGTGTAGAGAATTACCGAAAAGATCGTGATTGGAGAATATTGAATCAAGTCCTTCATGGGAAGGAAAATAGGAGTTTGATTCAAGATATCTCATAACTGACTCACGATGCATTTGTAGTGCAAGATATATTAAGAAACACGGTTATGTTGAAATCCGGTGATACAAGGAAGATCACGGCTCAATTGAGCTTAGTGACATACTATGTATTAGAATGAGTCAAGTTTGATGTTGCTGACTTTGTGTTATCCACCATAAGATATACGTATAAAATTAAACATCCTCTTAGGAGGAAACTGAATACACTTCCATTAGGAAGTGTTATTCAAAAAATCATATATCACAAATATGATTGGATAGATCAAGGATTCTACATCGATGATTGTATCCCAGCGACACATACCGTAGAACCAGCTAGAGGTCCATCTCCAAGGGCTGCCTCTTCATCAAGACAATCACTCTGAATGGGAGGTTCTTTGCATGAATCTATCGATGACCTACGAGAGACTGTGGAAGAGATGAAAGAGGAACAAAGGCGAAGTCATTCAGGATTTCGCAAATTCATGAATTTTCTGGTAAAGGGGCTGAAACTGAAGCCAACTCCAGAAGAAGAACGAGAATGGGGGAGTCCATTCGATGATCCTCCATGACATTCGATAAGACATGCTCGAAGACCTAGAGAACCAACACAGACTTCCACTGAAGATGTGAATGCGTCTACTGAAGAGAACATGGATGAATGACTTGTTATTTGCAGTAATGTAATATTTTGTTGTTGACATAATCTGTGATATCGCCGGTGACAGCACTATCGCCTGCCGATAGTGAAAACTCTATGAATTTGTGGTTTTGTTTTTTGCATTGACTTTTTCAGTTTTATCCTATGTATTTTCCAGTTTCATGTTATGTTATGGTGGTTATTGCGAAAGAATTGTTAATAGTGTAATTAACTAAATGATATATATATATATATATATATATATATATATTTGAGTAATTTTCGTAGGCATATTTTATAAAAATAAAATCTTGAAATTTTCAGAAAAAAATAACTATTTTTAATTTATAATTCTAAGACTCCAAGTTCTAATCTTAACCTTGAAAAGCGTGAATCATTAAGAGGTTTAGTAAAAATATCCGCTACTTGAGAATCTGTTCCAATAAAATTTATTTTAACATGTCCTTTCTTTATATGATCCCTAATAAAATGATGTCGAACATCTATATGTTTTTATCTAGAATGTAATATTAGATTGTTTGTTAAATCAATAACACTTTTGCTATCATATTTAAATTCAACACTATTTTGGTATATGCTAAAATCTTCTAGTGTTTGTGTCATCAAAAGTGCTTGAGCACAACAACTACCTAGTGCAATATATTCGGCCTCAGTTGTAGAGAGTGCAATAGAATTCTGTTTCATACTCGACCAAGACATAAGTGATGGGCCGATAAAGTGACAAGTGCCACTTGTGCTCTTTCGATCTAATGAACATCTCGCATAATCAGAATCAGAATATCCATGTAAAATAAAAGAGTCATTATGAGGATACCATAACCCAAGTTTAGATGTTCCTATAAGATATCTAAAAATACGTTTCACTGCTTTTAAATGTGATTCTTTGGGATTAGCTTGAAATCTATCACACAAGCAAACGAAAAACATAATATCAGGTCTGGATGCAGTTAAATATAATAATGAACCAATCATACTCCTATAAAGGGTTTGATCAATTGAAATTCCATATTCATCTTTACCTAATTTTAATGAAGCACTCATAAGAGAATTAGCATGCTTAAGTTTTTGAAAACCAAATCTTTTTAACATATCATGAATGTATTTAGATTGACTAATAAAGATGCCGTCATGTTTTTGTGTAATTTGAAAACCTAAGAAAAAAGAAAGTTCTCCTACCATGCTCATTTCAAATTCATTTTTCATAATTTGAACTACTTCATTACATAACCCTTCATTAGTTGCTCCAAAAATTAATATCATCAACATAAACTTGCAAAATAACTAAATCATCATCAATTTGTTTAATGAAGAGTGTAGAATCGACACTTCCTATTTTATAACCATTCTTTAACAAATATTGAGTTAATCTATCATACCAAGCATGAGACGCTTGTTTTAAACCATAAAGCGCTTTATCTAATTTATAAACATAATTTGGATATTTCTCATTTACAAAGCCAGGAGGTTGTTCAACATAAACCTCTTCTTTTATATACCCATTTAAAAATGCGGTTTTTACATCCATTTGATATAATTTTAATCGTTTAAAACTAGCAAATGCAAGAAAAATTCTAACTGCTTCTAGTCTTGTTACGAGTACAAAAGTTTCATCAAAATCTATTCCTTCAATTTGGGCATAACCATTAGCCACTAATCTGGCTTTGTTTCTTACAATTCTAGATTCACTATCCAATTTATTTTTTAAAATCCATTTTACACCAACTATTGTATGATTTTTAGGTCTTTCTACAAGATTCCAAACCTTATTACGTTCGAATTGATTGAGTTCATCATTCATAGCTAAAAACCAAAATTCATCATTTAATGCGGTGGAAACATCTTTTGGTTCAATTTCGGAAACAAAAAAAGATTTGAAAATAAGACATGTAAAGAAGATCGTGTACTAACCCCTTTAAGTGGATCTCTAATAATAAGCTCCTTTGGATGATCCTTTGAAAATCTCAATTCACTTGGATGCATATTTCCTTCTCTCTTTTCTTCTCTTTCTTCTTCTCTTTCTTCATCTCTTTCTTCTTCTCTTTCTTTTTCTCTTTCTCCTCCATTTTCTCCAAGTTCTTCATCACCATTTTCCATCGAAGGAAGGGGTTCCTCTTCTTTCCCTATAGTTTTCTTTTCTACACATGGAATAAACTCATCAAACCTAACATGAATGGATTCCTAAACTACCTTTTTTCTTTTATTAAAAATTCTATAAGCTTTACTAGTTGAAGAATAACCAATAAAAATACCTTCATCACATTTTTCATCAAATTTACCTAAAGAACCTTTAGAATTCAAAATAAAACATTTACAACCAAAAACTTTGAAATAAGACACATTTGGTTTTTTATTAAAAATTAATTCATAAAGAGTTAAGTTTAAAATAGGGCGAAGCATTATTCTATTCATTACATAACATGTCGTATTGACCGCTTCGGCCCAAAATGATTTTGGTATTTTAAACTCTGAAAGCATCGAACGGGCTAACTCTTGAAGAGTTCTTTTTTTCCTTTCCACTACACCATTTTGCTGTGATGTGCGTGGAGCGGAAAATTCTTGTTTAATTCCTAACTCTGTAATAAAAGAGATAAATTTCTCATTATCAAATTCCCCTCCATGATCTGATTGTATGCGTTTAATTTTTAACTCAAACTCATTTTGTACACGCAAACATAATTTAGAAAATTCTGAAAACGCATCGGATTTGGAGGTTAGAAATAAAGTCCAATAAAAACGAGAATAATTATCAATCAATACAAATGTATATTTTCTACCTCCTAGGCTAGAAATTTCAATTGGTCCAAATAAATCCATATGTATTAATTGAAGTGGCCTAGTGGTAGAAATAAAATTTTTACTTTTGAAAGATGATTTTGAAAATTTTCCTTTTTTCCAAGGCTCACATAATGAAGATAAATTTCCATTTAGTAATGGTAGACCTTTAATTAATTTATCCTTTGAAAGTTTTGAAATTAACTTGATACTTGGATGTCCAAGTCGCCTATGCCATAATTCTAATTCATCATTTTTTGACAAAAAATATTTTAACGTAGAATTGGAAAAATCAAGAAATTTGATCATATATACATTATGACATCTAGGTGCGGTAAATACAATTTCATTTGTTTTAGAATCAATAATTTTGCACAAATTTGTAGATGATTCAAATAAAACATTTAAACCCTTATCACACAATTGACTAATAGAAATCAAATTATGTTTTATCCTTCTACAAATAAGACATTTGAAATTGAAAAAATTTCGTTACCCACAACACCGATGCCGATTATTTTTCCTTTACTATTGTCTCCAAATGTTACAACTCCTCCTTTCTTCATCTCCAGGCTAAGGAAATTCTCTTTATTACCCGTCATGTGCTTTGAACACCCTTAATCCAAGTACCACACGTCTTCTTTGTCTTTAGCCTGCCAACACACCTAGAAAGAGGGGGTGAGTAAAGATCTGGCTACCCAAGTGATTCCACCCATAATATAGGTAGAAGCCTTAGGCACCCAGATTTGTTTGATTTTACTTTTTTTCCTTTCCTCCAGTACGAGTCCGTGGTGTGTCCAAACCTTTTGCTTTTGGCACATGTAATGTATTGAGAAGAGTATAACTTCTCTGGACTTTTGCTAAAAGATGATGCAGTATTGGAAAATTTATTATCATTAGAAATTTTTAAACCAGATTTTCTGGATTTTTCGCTATCGCCGGCGATAGAGGTTATCGCTAGGCGATATCTTCCAGTTGTGTATCTGAGTCCAAACCTTCCAGATCCATGACATTGGTAACCTAAGACCATATCCAGTGATCTTTGTCCCATTCCAAACTTTTTCATGGCTAGTGTTAAGTCATGAATCTAGTTTCTCATTTCCGTATTCTCAGATACTTGATTTACGCATCTATGTTCAAAAGCTTTCTTTCCTTCATGGACTTTGGAAATAGAAGCTTTCAAATCTCTCTCTAAAATCTCATTCTCTTTAGTGATAATTTTTATTATAGAATGAAATTTGGAAAGAGATTCTTCAAGCTCTTTTATTCTTCCCATACAATGTTCACACCCTTGACAAGAAACATTTTCTTTTCCAATAGTCTTAATATCATATAGCAATTTCTTATTTTCTGTATGTAAAACTTTATTTTCAAATTTAAGAAGATCATTGTCTTCTAGGCTTTTTTCAAGAGATTTGCAAGTTTTTAGAAATTCAGAAAGTAAATCATCATATGTTGGAGGAGTTACCTCAGTCTCGCTCTGGACACTGCATTCGCCATCTGATATGACACGCTTTCCCATCAAGCACATGTTGGCCTCCTCCTCTTCGCTTGAGCTTGAACTACTTGCACCTTCGGAGGTAGTGTCATCCCATGTTTCTACCTTCAACACCTTCTTCTTCCCCTTGTGCTTCTTTTCTTTAATTTCTTTCAAGTATTTTGGACACTTGCTTCGTATGTGTCCTATCTTCTTGTAGTGATAGCATTCTGGTGGGGGTCTCTCTTCTTCCTCATCATCATCCTTTCCTTTTTTCTTCCTAAACGTCTCTTTCTTAAAATATTTTTTAAATGAATTTCTTATCTCCGGATTTCTCATAAATTTTTTGAACTTCCTCACAAATAAGCTTTCCTCATCTTTTTCTTCTTCCTCAGAATAACTGCCTTCCACCTTCTTAGATCTTAGAGCCAGACCCCTCTTCTTTGGCTACAAATACTCTTGTTGTTGAATTTTCAATTCAAATTCATGAGTTTTTAAATTCCCAATCAGGCTTTCAATATTAAGTGATTTAAGATCATGAGATTCAGAAATAGCCGTGACTTTTGGATTTAATTTAGGGGAAGTGATCTAAGAAGTTTTCTCACCAAATCACCATTTGAAAAATGTTTACCAAGTACTTTTGAGTCATTCACTATCTTGGTGAATCTGGTGTACATTGAGTCTATGTCCTCATCCACTTCCATCCTAAACTTTTCAAATTCTGACTCCAGTTGAAACAACTTCGAGTCTTTCACCTGCGAGGTATCTTCATGAGTAACTTCAAGTAAATTCCAAATTTCATAAGCATTATTACAAGCACAGGTTCTATTAAATTCAGTTCTATCTAATGCACAAAATTATTCATTCATAGCTTTAGCATTATTTTTGCATCGCAGCTTATCCTGATCATCCCATTTATCTTTAGGCTTTTCCATTTCTACATCTTCTACTTTATAAATAGGATTAGTATAATTACTATCTACCATATTTCATACTTCAATATCAAGATAAATTAGAAAACACCTCATTCTAGTTTTCCAATAATTATAGTCAGATCCAGTAAATAAGGTAGGTCTACTAATCCCTTGCCCCTCAGAGAAAGCATGGTCGTTCTGCGCCATAATTCCTGGTGGTGAAACCGTATAAGGAATAACCACCTTTGATACCACTTGTAGGATCTTGTTGCACCCTTAGAGGGGGGGGGTGAATAAGGGCTCTATTAAAATGATAAAATTTTCAAATATTTGTAATTTAAAACACAAAGTTGATGACTAATGTTTGAATGAAAAGTAAAAGTTTATTTCATCAACAAGAAAAGTAGAAAATGATTTCAATGAAGCTTGAAATCAAGGCTTACAATAATAAAAATCTCTTGAATTTTTCACCGGTCCTTCTCCCAAGAACCAGTAGGCTATATCCAATATCTCCCTAGATATGGACACTAGCCTCCCCCTAAATCAAACCTATGATCTAGACGCTATACACAAGGCAGCGATTTACTTCTAAGTCATACAAGGACCTAGACACCATACACAAGGCGGTGATTTGCCCCTAAGCCACACAAGGACTTAGACACCACACACAGGATGGTGATTTTCCCTTCCCAATTACAAAGTACAAAGTGAAAATGAAAGTACAATAGTAAAAACTCAAAAACTCCCTCAAACACGAGCTCTGAAGATGATGGTGGACCGTTGAGAAGATCTCCAATGGACCAAGAGAGTTCGTCTGGAAACGGAGATGACTGGCACTTAAAATCCCCTGGGAATCAAGGCTCTGGTTTTTTTTATCCCTAAAATTCTTGGCCGTATATATCTTTTCATGCTATCGTCTGCGGTAGAGTTAATGCCCTGCGATAGCGAAAAACTCCGTGGCTTGACACGTGGCACACGTCGCACAATTTTGTAGATCTGAGTGGAGAACATGACGATCGTGGGCTATCGCGCGGCGACAGCGATATCGCCCCACGATAATGCTGATACATGACTTCATGCGCGGCAACATGCGGATCATGGCCGACATCAGCAGTAACTGTCTACGCTATCGCCCGCGATAGCATTATCGCCCGTGATAGTGAGATTTTCCTTTTCTTCAATGTTCTGCTCAGCCAATCCTTAGTACTTGTAAACCTGTTATCTCTGCACATTATACCACACATACCAAGATCAAATACATCCGGGATTTTTTATTTTCAAACCAAGAAGTGCGAAATGCATGCTCCAACACTATCGCCAAACGATAGTGAAAATGACGACTGACATATCTAGTACGATCGTCATGACGAACACTACTCGACACTATCGCCTGGCAATAGGTAGATATCGCCCTGAAATAGCCCCATAACCTAAACATGTCCATTTTAAACAGACACGATCATCGCAACATGAGACATATAAAAGCTTAAGGAGATATCATTTGTGATAGCTAGATATCGCCCAATGATAGCGATTTTTCTATAAAAGGCTGAAAACTTCGTGCATTCGAGTGAGACACATTTTGGAGCAATAATTCCTCCTCCACCAAGCCAGAACTCTGATTCTTTTGAGAGAGGGTTGTCTCCAGATATATAGAGAGAAATCCTTTGTGCAAATACAAAGATCTAAAGGAGATTTTGAAGGAGAAGAACTACAATGCACATCCAACAAAAGGGCAAATGCATTAAGAATGTCGATGTCCACACCACCTTTGTCTTCACCTTTAGAAAGCCTTGGGGAGTTTCTCTTATTTTTTATTATCTTATAATCTCTTTTATTTCAACTTTTGTATCGGGAGAAGAAAAATCATTTCTGGGAGAACGTCAAATTCCGAGGAAGGATTCCATAGGAAATTCTCCTTATTTGTGGCGACTAGGTCCTTGTGTGGATTAGGGGAAATTTGCCGCCTTGTGTACAATGACTAGGTCGATCTAGGGGAGGCTAGAGGTCTTATCTGGGGTAAGATAGGCTATAACCATCCGGTCTTTAGGAGAAGGACCAGTGAATCATCAAAAAGAGATTTTTCTATTTGCCTTGATTTCTAGCATTATAGAAATCGAACATTTATGTATTCAATTTCTAATAAAATAAAATCATATTTATTTTTGTCTCATTATCTTGATTTTTTTTCATGTTATAAAATGTTTTGAAATATATCATTCAAAAGTTTTAACGCAAAATATATTACAGGGTTTGTTTTTGTTAGATATAAATGCTTGAATTAAATATTCATGAACTAGCACCAGACAACAACACTTAACACTGGCAGTAGTGGAGAAATATTGAATTATGTCTTTTTCTAATAGTAATCTTTAATATAATATTTTGTGATATTTCAAAATATAATTTTTTATAAAATATTTTGAAACTTCATTAATTTACTCTGATATTTTTATTTAAGAATTAAATTCCATAAAGCCCTTATTCACCCCTCCCCCCTCTAAGGGCATCGTAAGATCCAACATGTGATATCAGAAATAGGTTATTCTAAAATGGCTTCACAACAGGGAATAATGATGCTTCATGATCTCGCAACCACTAGAGGGGATGAAATTTTATTAAATGAAATATTTAGCACCACCATTGTGTATGAGTGAAAACTATAAAGGGTGGAAAATTCTAATGAAAATTTTCTTAAATCTTTAGATGAAAATGTTTGGAATATTACTATTGAAAAGCCCCCAAATATGTTGAATAGAAATGAAATGCTTTTAAATGCTAAATCCTTAACTAGTTTATTTTATGTACTAGACCAAAATATTTTTTAACAAATATATAAGTTTTCTACTAGTTATGAAGTTTGGAAATCTCTTGAAGAAACTTATGATTCTCCATCTACAGGAACATAACATGTACAAGACATAGAAAATATGAATGTTTGTTTAAATATTAAAAAATCTCCTCCATTGAAGGATCCGTTGAATGCACATCAAATGTAATTTAAGAAGAGAACACATCAGGCAAAAGCGAATATGAAGTCTCGTCTATGGAAGAGGAATATCAAATAGATGTCAAAGAAACTTTATGTTCAAATCTTGCCTCATCCTATAACACTATAAATTAATCAAAATCTTCTCTTTTCATAACAAATTCTATTTTTACATTTCGTATGCTTGGAATTGCTAAACGTAGAATAAGGAAATTGAAAAAAATGCTAATTTAAAATTATGTTTTAAAAAATATAAGTTTAAAAGCAAAGGCTAAATTAGAATCTCAAATTGGTGTATCAAATTCTGTTTCATGCTCTGTAGTTGAAATTTCTACACCTTGTTATGGTTGCAATGATCTTAAAGAAAGATTCAAAGAATTTGAAAAAGAGCTTTTAATTTCAAAATGACATAATGAAATATTGATAAAAGAAAACAATGTTATAATGAATAAACTCGAATCATTAAAATTATTTGTAGAAAAATTTTCAAGTAATAAAATATCCTTTATTTCAAGTTTATCTTCAAAATTATGTAAGACTTCTACTACTATTTAAATAAAAGTATGCATAAAAAGAAGAGAAAAAATTAAAAACAACACAATGATAGTTTGAAAAATAATTTCAATACTCGTAAATCTTCAATTCATTATTTTTCAAACAAATATCACTATCTTTCACAAAATCAATTTTATATTAACTCTAAATTAAATGTTCACAAATTTCCTATTAATAATACCTTTAAAAATCACTACAATTATAAGCATCATTTTCATGGCTATAAAAATTTGAAACATGTTCAACTAAAGTATGAATGAAGACCCAAAATTAAAAATGATACATCTACTTCTCTTGAAAGAGTCCATTCATTTCTTTCTCCCCATAAGCCAACATGCTACATTTGGGTATCCAAAAGAGCCGTCACACTCGGTCCCTTTTGGATACCTAAATCTCTTATACATTAGTATACAATCACTTGTGTGAAGTAGAAATCAATCTAATATGAAATACATAAAAATCTACTTCACAATATGCTAAAATGATAATTTTTTTTTTACTTTGTGAAATTTTGTTTTTATTTTTGAACCAACAAGTATTTTGGTAACTTTATATATTTTGATATATGACTTTCACATATTAAGACTAAATTCTCTAATAAATTAAATTGAATGAAATTGAATAATAAGTCATATTATTTTCAAATTTCAAGTGCCTTAACTATCCTATTTTCTATCATCCATACTTATTAAATTCATTGCCTATTATATTGTATTATATTATCATTATAAATTGAACATTGAATCTCTTAAGTGATATTATCAAGATTAATTAAATCATTTTCAAAAATTGATTTAATTGAGTCAAAAATTATATATTAAACATTTTATTCATTGAAAAAGATAACAATTATAAGTGATAATTTCTGAAAAATTATTCTACTATGATTAAGTATCATTATCTTCTACTATCAGATATTTTATATATGTTTTGGGTAATTTCTAAAAATAAAACAAAATAAAAAATTTGCAAAATAATTCAAATAACACCAAAATATATTCATATTTAAAGAATTCATTATAATAAATTAAAAAATATAAATTATAATTTCACATACACCACAATGATCTTTTATAAATAAAATAATATCTTATTCTAAATATGTCCTTATTTATATATGTTCTAATCATATTTATATATGTTTGTGATGATGCAAAAGATTATTTATTTCAATTATAGTTATATTTTCAAAAGATCATATAGTATTATATTGAAAAATTAATGATCTATAAATTTAATCGAAATTAATATTATTGATTTCAAAAATCTTGTTGTGAATGTATTATATTTTTATGTTTGCTTGTATCACATTTCTTTGAAGACCATAAAATAAAATAAAAAAATATAATTACTTTATTCATGGTTTATTATTGAAAGTCCACTTAGTGTCAACTACTTACACCTAGGGGGGGAATAGGTGTCTTTGCAGCGTATATGCGGAATTAAAATTGTACCTGCACAAGAAATCAAACCAACACAGCACAACAAGTACGCAAGCAATTTATAGTGGTTCCCCGAGTTGGGTACGTCCACTTTCCCCCTTTGACCTATCTCCTAACCTGGGATGACTCGGTCACTTCACCAACCGGATTGAAATCCAATCCTTGCACTAACGGAAGGAACCCTTCCACACGTAGGAGTCAACACTCCCACAACACATGTTGCACACAACACTACAACTAGAGACCAAACGGTCCTTTACAAAGAAATGAAAATAGCTTGTAAGAAATACAAACAACGTATGAAGACCAAGGTGTCCCTCTTCGTTCGACGACGTGTTCTTGAGGTCAACGAAGAGTCCACAACCTAGATCTCACTTGGAGAGAATCTTCTCTAGATCGACGGCTTCAACAATAGAGGCGGTGATGCTATGTAGATCCAATCTTCTTAGCAAAATCGGCAAGGTCTTCCAACAGTCACACTAGGATCGATCGTCTCGATCGATTCGGATGGGAAAGGTTTCCCGATCACAAATCAAGAGACAAAAGATCTCTGGATAGACGCGTGAGACGCTGTGCCCGACTAGGCTTCTGTCGCCGGGAGAGGTAACGAAAACCTCGATCAACGGTGGCGAGCAACTAGCGAGAGGCGGAGCGGGTCGGCCGAGCTCGCTTCCGATCTAGGGCTTGACGGCGGCTTGTTTTTCATTTTGCTGTGATCCGTCTTTTTACTGTTCACAAATACAGAGTATTTATACACTAGGTCAAGAGATGACCGTTGTGGGCCCCACCAGCGGTAAGACCAAAGTCCGGTTCAAAATCCCGATGATAACGTGGACCGGTCCAGGCAGACTTGGAAAAATGCCCAAGTCAAATTCGGCGAGAATCGTGAGTGATTCTCGACGAATCGGCGAGAATCACTT
The DNA here is from genome assembly GCA_039513925.1 of Platanthera zijinensis. Lineage (NCBI taxonomy): Eukaryota > Viridiplantae > Streptophyta > Magnoliopsida > Asparagales > Orchidaceae > Platanthera > Platanthera zijinensis. The sequence goes on along the minus strand of CM077092.1, from coordinate 93,564,305 downwards.
ACGATTCTCGCCGAATTCTACTTAGAGAATTCTGGCTACACAGGTTATAGAGGCCGGGGAGAATCGGTGGGAATCACTTTGGATTCTCGCCGACTCGTCGAGAATGCAAAGTCATTCTCGACGAATCGGCGAGAATCACTTGGTGATTCTCGACGATTCTGCCTTAGATGATTTTTCTGACTGCGTCGAGACAGCCGGCCCAACCCGGCAAGAATCAACTAGTGATTCTCGTCGACTCGTCGAGAATCACTAGTGATTCTCGACGAATCGGCGAGAATCACTTAGTGATTCTCGACGAATTATACTTAGACGAATTCTCGTCTTTCCACCCGTGAGCAGGTCTTTGGCCCACCCTTGCTTCTTGTCTGCTCTTGCTTTATCATAGCCCTGTACTTGAAATTAAGTACACCCCAATAGAGAGAGTACACGTAGGCCAACACACTGATCTGCTCAACGAGGGATTACGTTGCACAGACCCGTGTATATTGACCCACTGCACCCTGACATTGGTGTGTACTTAGCATGGAATAACTGCAAGCACAACTAAAAAAATAGTTCATCAAATACATTGTGAATTCATCTTAGCTAGACAGGTGGCTTCCTCAAATCCAGGTAATTGTGGATACAATACCCAACAATCTCCCCCTATTTGACGAAGCCAAAATCCTACTAGCTAAGATGAATACCACCATCCAGAGAATGATTAAAATTTTAAGTAGACGAGAACAAACATAACAATACTTGAGTCAAAACATGACATCACATATATATATATATATATATATATATAAATTCATAATACTTGTTCGTAAGATAATAGGGAAACATTGATGTGCAATAAGAGGCGGAAAAGATCCTAAGCCTATTTTTCCTTAGCAAGATCATTCTTAAGCTTCTGAGCCAGGAATTTCTTGCTCTGTCTTTCGAAATATTCCTTAGGCTTTGGATGATATCTGGGAGGAGGGGCTTTATCTGCCACTGTGTTATTCCTGAAGAATATGTTGCGTTTGGCTTCAAATTCTTTATGCCGCTCCCATTCGTATTGGCTATATACCTCACTTCGATTTATGTGCCCCTTCTGCTGTAACAAAAATGTGTCCAAGATGATACTCTTTGATACAGGACTCCATTTTTCATTTCTCACATCCTCCTCCGTCAATCTGATCCTCTTTTCAGCTGGTGTTTCCTTTGAAGGTCCTTCGTTGATTTGCCTTTTGCCTTTGGCTTTGGCTAAGGCATCTTGATCAAACCAGGTTCTTCGTTCAGCCCTTTCAGCAGCTTTCTTTGACTCAGCTTCGCTTAACGGAACAACTTCTGCACTTGCTCCTTCGTCATCCACAGTATTGTTCTCAGTAGTCTCGTGAACAAGATTATCCTCAGGAATATTGGTTGTATTGTTGCCTAATGCTTGGTTGAGTAACCACTGGCAACTGTCATACACATATACATTAGACTGGTCAAAATTTTCGATGATGATGTGCTGAAGCCCTTCCATTTTAGCAGTATATTCTTTCTCCCCCTTTTTGGCTTCGATTGCAATGGAGTTTGCATAGGAGTGCAGGGACTCATCAATGTGCTTCAGAGATTTAGAGAACTCAGTCAGCAGGTCTTGTTGATTTTTATTGAGGAGCACCATGTTGGTATCAAATTTTTGTATGTTGTCCGCCACAATATGTGCATTTTTATTGACGACAGCCAGATCGTCAGTATTCTTCTTCAGTCCTTGCATGAGAAGAGATACTGCTGTGCCTGCCTCTGTGTATTTCTCATCAAATTTCTTTTCCATCAAATCCAGTTTGTGGTTGATCTGAACCACATTCTTCAGCATGAGATCCTCAGACTCCCGCAGTCTCTGTAGCACTTTGTTGTGCGATTTCACAACCGTATCCTTGAGCTCATCAAGCATACCTTGGACAAAGTTGACAGTGAGATTTGCTATGCTTTCTTGTAGTGGAGGAGCTGCAGGCTGACCCTGGTCAGGCTCCCCCGCAGAAGTACTGGGAGAGCTGGAGAGCAGCATATAGTCCATAGGGGGAACAAAGGATTGCTCCCCCTCCATCCTTGCATCTGACCGCCTAGGAGCTTGTTCCTCAGATGGAACCTCAGCAGCCTCCTGAGAGTCCACCACTTTCTCCCGCTCAAGTACTTCTTCCTCCACCTCAGTCTCCATGTGCTCAGCCTGATCTGCAGAATTATGCATGTCTTCTTCTACTGCATCCACCTCATCTTCATCAGCCACCTCATTGCCCAGGTAATTTATATCTTCCTCACCGTCCTCTTCCTCTTCCACATCTGCCACTTCCTCCTCACTGTCTGCTTGCACAGATTCCACAACATCTTTTGCTATCTGAGAAATATCTGATAAGATGTTTGCAGAAGGGAGTACAAACTCCCCCTCAGTTCCTGTAATCAGTGCATCAGGAACTTCACTGGGGGCTGCAGAACTGGTTTCAACTACCACTGCAGCTTGCCCTATTCGACGTTCCCATCGGTCGAATATGCTAGCATCCATCCTTTTCAAGTAGTGCAGAGGCACTCCCTTGCTCATGTCGAATTTGTCTCCATCCAGTTGATTCAGATAAAGGCTAATGATTCTGCCAAAACTGGGGGTTCAGAGTGAATCTTTAATCCTGTCAAACAGCAAGGCTCCCCAGTTGAACTGCTTTCGGCATACGATTGCCACCAAAGTTTTGAACATTTCCCCAGAAATATGGTCATGGGATCCAGGTTTGCAGATTAGTACTTTCCCAATGATGTCGGACAAGAGTTTCCCTTCCTCATTCATTTCTTTTCTCTTTATTGATCTGGTGCCCCTAGCTAGCCCACAGAATAATAGGGTCCTGGCTCTATCATGTTCCTCCAGATAATCCTCGTGCTCAGAACTGGAGAGCTGCAAGCATTGAGTCAGTTTCCTGGCAGACATCTTGATCCTTGCACCTGCAACCTTACTCTTGATGATAGAGTCTTCATTCCGAAGTTTGGCGGTTGCGAAGAACTCCATCACTTCTTTATCCAGAATCTTGCATGGGTGCTCCAGCACGAATGTCAGTCCTACTTCCTCGAGCATGATGATTATGTTGCGGAACTCGTCTGAGGCCTGGGAGAAACCGGTTCTCACTAGCTCGCATCCAGTGACCAGGCCTGCAGTAGTCCGTGGGGCCATAGCAAACTAGGAAGAAGGGGAATATCAATTTCCAAGTCTAAGGATCTCCGAAACTATGAGGTTGAGGATACAATCTATACTAAGCTTAAGTCACGGTTAGGGATAAGAAGGGGATTACCTTGTGAGGAGATGCAGTGAATGTTCCGGCACTACGATGCGTTATCAGAGTTGCGGCAAGCCGATCCGAAGCTGAGCGTGGGCGTGTCCCCGGCGGTGCGAGGGAGTCTTTGGGAGGGTCGTTAGGTCACAACGAGGTCGACGGAGGAGTTCACTGAGAGGATCGAAGGGATTCCTTCATAGCTGGGACTGTGTCTCGGCGAGAAACTGGAATATGAAAGGTCGACGGGATTGGCGGAATGAACGCGTGAAGTGGAAGATGAGAAGTCGGCGGGATTTATATCAGGGTCGGCGGGATTTATATTGTACGTTATAACCGGGTTTATATAAGAGCTTTGGTTCGATGAGGATTGCAGAAATCAATTTTATGTATTTGTCACGGGTTGGAAAGAGTTCGAAAAGATCATTTCTTAATCCAAGTGTGGATTAACATACCACACAGCTTAGGAGGCACATCAACTCTGTGATTCCTAACTCACTAACATTGGCTCGCAGATTTCATAGATTATGTCGAGATTGATAAACGCAATATTCTTGATGTTAGTTGTCATTCTCAGTGACTCCTAATAACGTGTGAGCTTTAATTTTCAGCTTGTAATGTATGCCTATTGATGTGCCTTCTCGAATCTATCAGAGAATTTACTGACACACCTTTAATAATGTATCTAAGGGTTATTTTTACAGTTTTGATCTGTCCTTAGAATAACACACATAGATGTGTATATGTATATATATATATATATATATATATATATATATATATATATATGTAAATGTCGACATAATATGACTCAAATATTTAGGCTGATCAATGATACCTGGAATTGTAAGATTCATCATTCAGCCCTTCTGATTAGAGCATACCAGGTGTTCAATTGGAGTATCCCATTGTTGATAGTACTTCTTTCGTTCCAGATACTTGTTCCAGACCAATCTTGGAACATCTTCTGTCTAGCTCCCATCATGACACGGAAGTCTAGACTACCCTGCACCAAAGAATATTACCTTACCTTAGGAGCCCAATATGTATTGGGTCCTAGGTTCCTGTCAGCATAATAACTGGACTGCCTTCCCTCAGGAATCCTGGTGGGAAGACTAACATTGCCTCGAGGATATGGAAGTCCCCTTGCCATTGATACAGAATAGTTGTGCCAACAATCTATGGCAAAATGACCCACTTTGCCACAACACCAACACTCATGAATGTTGTATCGCCGTTTGTGACCTAAACGGATGACAGAGGTAGTCATAGTTCTAGGTCTAAACACGGAATAAAGCCAGATATGCTCACAGAATTGTCTCTTCCACCGTGACTATTGGAAGGGTGGAAAGAATGCATATGGCAGGTGTCATGAGGCCTGGGAGGTGGTGCCTTCTTTTCAGTCAGCCCCCTTCCAAGGACCTCATGAGTCCTAACAACATGATTTCTATCCCCCCTTTCCAGAGTCCTAGGGAGGTGAGAGGCGCATTGTGAGCTGATGCTGGCAGATTCATGACGAGTAGGGGCTGTGGCCGAGAATACAAAGGGCTTGGTGGAAGCCGGAGGTATTCTCTTCTGGGTGGCCATGACAGCCCTTGCATTTTGAGTGCTTCCACAAGAGGACTGATCATTCTTGCAGTGACCATGGTTATTCCTATGGTCATACCTGAAGGCATGATGAGTGTCCTTCCTACTCGGGGTGGGGGGTCTGAACACCGTTTCCCCATTTCTCCATGACTTAATAATTTGGGAGATCCACCCATTTTCTGCTTTTCTCTTGATAGCATCAATCTTGGAAAAATTAGAAACTATCCTCTTCTCGGTCTCTAGACGACTTTCTAGATCCGAGATCTGAGAGTCCTTTACTTTGATGGATTCCAATTGGAGATTCATCAAGATCTTCAGCTGAGCAATCTCCTTAGCTTGTTCCTCAACAAGTAAGTTGCTCGTCTGAAGGGCACTCTCAAGGGAATCATGATTATCAATCTTTTGATTGAAGCTATGTGTATCCCTTGGATCATTGGAAGGACTACTCTCAAAACTATTCCTGTCTTCAGGAACTTCAAGAGAAACTGAGAAAGGGGCATGAGAAAAACCGCCAAAAATTGCCGTTTTGCGGGTCAGAGGTCAGTTACGTGTCAGTCTTACAGGAAACGGCGGGAACGGAAACGGCGGGAAGTAATTCTGGCGTTTCTGAAGTTGTAGGTCACGCCCGTGACCAAGGGCGGTTACTGTGCCCAAAATGGTTGGAAACGGCCAATTTGGGATTAATTTCGAGTTTTTGTCACGCAGGACGCCCGTGACTGTTGAAAAAGTTCAGGGAAGCTCTGGGGAAAACATCAGAATGTCAGCTTTGGGCGTGTACTTGTGAAATTTTCAGAATTGTAGAGGACGTCGTCCTCTTTCCGTTGCTGGTTGCACGTCGTTCTTCTGGTTTGAAAGTGACCATTTGAAGTTGAGCTGACAAGGACACAAGCTCCAAATTGCTATTCACAGCAGATTAACCTAAAATATGAAAATGACTATTGAAAATAACATATTTGTTATCAATCATGCCCTTCATCTTCAGAAATAAGGACTCCTACATATGCTTCATCCTCTTGCTGACAACCGGTACCAGCTTTCTCTGATCCCTCCATGAGGTCTGAGATGGTTTGCCACATGGACTTGGCCGTCCTACACTTGTCCACTCTTGAATGAGATACACCAGACCAGACGTCAGTGATGATCTGACGTATTAACTTGTCCAAGTTGTACAGTGAGAGCTCGGTCTCAGACATCTCTTCGGGACTCTTGGGGATATGGATATCCTCTCCAGACTCAGAAGCCTTCATGGGAATGAAGGGACCCTCTTCCAAGATGATTGACACCCGAGGGTCGATGGCCTCCAGATGAAACATAACTCTCATCTTCTAGATAGGATAATACTCTGTTGTGCACGCAGGGAGTCTCAGAGGAGGGACATCAAATTCCAGCTCCATGCTTGAGTCTCGTCTTCTAGTTGACACAGGAGGCAGGATCTTACTCAAGGTGTTAACCTTATTGCTGAGTAACCTCCCTCTGATACCACTTGAAAGTCCACTTAGTGTCAACTACTTACACCTAGGGGGGAATAGGTCTCTTTGCAGCGTATATGCGGAATTAAAATTGTACCTGCACAAGAAATCAAACCAACACAGCACAACAAGTATGCAAGCAATTTATAGTGGTTCCCCGAGTTGGGTACATCCACTTTCCCCCTTCGACCTATCTCCCAACCTGGGATGACTCGGTCACTTCACCAACCGGATTGAAATCCAATCCTTGCACTAATGGAAGGAACCCTTCCACACGTAGGAGTCAACACTCCCACAACACATGTTGCACACAACACTACAACTAGAGACCAAACGGTCCTTTACAAAGAAATGAAAATAGCTTGTAAGAAATACAAACAACGTATGAAGACCAAGGTGTCCCTCTTCGTTCGACGACGTGTTCTTGAGGTCAACGAAGAGTCCACAACCTAGATCTCACTTGGAGAGAATCTTCTCTAGATCGACGGCTTCAACAATAGAGGCGGTGATGCTATGTAGATCCAATCTTCTGAGCAAAATCGGCAAGGTCTTCCAACGGTCACACTAGGATCGATCGTCTTGATCGATTCGGATGGGAAAGGGATCACAAATCAAGAGACAAAAGATCTCTGGATAGACGCGTGAGACGCTGTGCCCGACTAGGCTTCTGTCACGAAAACCTTGATCAACGGTGGCGAGACTAGCGAGAGGCGGAGCGGGTCGGCCGAGCTCGCTTCCGATCTAGGGCTTGACGACGGCTTGTTTTTCGTTTTGCTGTGATCCGTCTTTTTACTGTTCACAAATACAGAGTATTTATACACTAGGTCAAGAGATGACTGTTGTGGGCCCCACCAGCGGTAAGACCAAAGTCCAGTTCAAAATCCCGATGATAACGTGGACCGGTCCAGGCAGACTTGGAAAAATGCCCAAGTCAAATTCGGCGAGAATCGTGAGTGATTCTCGACGAATCGGCGAGAATCACTTACGATTCTCGCCGAATTCTACTTAGAGAATTCTGGCTACACAGGTTATAGAGGCCGGGGAGAATCGGTGGGAATCACCTTGGATTCTCGCCGACTCGTCGAGAATGCAAAGTCATTCTCGACGAATCGGCGAGAATCACTTGGTGATTCTCGACGATTCTGCCTTAGATGATTTTTCTGACTGCGTCGAGACAGCCGGCCCAACCCGGCAAGAATCAACTAGTGATTCTCGTCGACTCGTCGAGAATCACTAGTGATTCTCGACGAATCGGCGAGAATCACTTAGTGATTCTCGACGAATTATACTTAGACGAATTCTCGTCTTTCCACCCGTGAGCAGGTCTTTGGCCCACCCTTGCTTCTTGTCTGCTCTTGCTTTATCATAGCCCTGTACTTGAAATTAAGTACACCCCAATAGAGAGAGTACACGTAGGCCAACACACTGATCTGCTCAACGAGGGATTACGTTGCACAGACCCGTGTATATTGACCCACTGCACCCTGACATTGGTGTGTACTTAGCATGGAATAACTGCAAGCACAACTAAAAAAATAGTTCATCAAATACATTGTGAATTCATCTTAGCTAGACAGGTGGCTTCCTCAAATCCAGGTAATTGTGGATACAATACCCAACAATTATGATTGAAACTCTATTTTTGAATACATGCAACATTATCACTTATTAATATTATGGCCTAACATTGAACTTAAAATTCTAGCATTATCAAATAATGAATATTATTGTCCACACATAATGAATATTATTGTCCATACTAGTTATTTCATATTACCATGATAAAATAAATTAAAAGTTAAAAGATCAAAAGTTAAATTAATAATAACTATGTGGTTTTAAAATCTACTATAATTTTAAATATCAAATAAACCCATATTTTATGAAATCATTCATAGGATTAAACTTGTTAGTATATCCATGATTATTTAACTATAGTTTGTGTCTCACATTAGCGAGGGCGTAGGATTGTGTGCATTAGAGACCTAACCTCTAGTCATGTCTTGTTCTTAACTAGGGAGGGTTCTAGTGGGGCCTTGCGAGGCACTAGGGGGAAAAGTGCTAGGTTGAGCTCCGTCTTTTGTATGCCTATGGGATTAATACCCCATCCTATGGCATGTGTGTAGCTCCTCTTATCCATCTGTCACTTAGTATGGGGCTAAGGTGTAGATATATAGCTTGAGTATTTTTAATCTATGACATACTACATCATTATCACTAAATGAACATTATTATAAAATATATTACTATTTATATCATGCATATTATATCTTTTGTTCGAACATGTTATCTTGTGTTTTTCCATACTATATACAATTTGGGCATTCATGATTTTGAAAAATATAAGTATTTTGAAAAATAACCTTTTTGACACCTTATGCCAAAAATCTTTTATCCATATTTTTTTAATTCAAAACTCTTTGCGATACTTGGTGTCAATTATGTTAGAAAACATGAATGAAGAAAAATTAGAATGAAAAATTTCTAAAAATCACGTTTCTTATGCAATATAACATATTTCTGTGGCTAGAGAACCTGTCAGTACTAACACTAGTAGTAGCATAAATTTTTTTTTCTGGCATGGAAGATCATACTACTGACAAATTCTTTAAAGAATTCTATGTTATCCAGAAAACTATTTTTTTAAAAAATATTTGAAAATCAAATATAAAATTATAAAATGATTTCAGAAAACTATATATATATGTATATTTATTTTTCTTATTATCTCTTTGTTAGTGTTGATGTTTTTGAATTTCTTTTATAAAATTCAAAAATCTTAAGAACTGTTTGTTATTTACTATCATTATCAAGGATGACTAATTATATCAATTAAAGATTAAATACAATGTTTAGTTTAATTTTCATGTTTCTTAAAACATTATTTTGATTATATCATGTTTTGAATATTATCTTGTTATATACAATGAAATTGATTATAGAAAATATGTGTATGATTGTTTAGCATTCCTTTAAGTATGAGTAATATTGTATGTTTGATAATGATTCATTCACTCACTTATTTTGATAACCTACATGCGTTTTTAATCATATACTTGCATGATTGCATAGTGTAACTATAAGACCCCCATTTTTTTTATTTTTAGAACCACGGGGTCTTAGGTCCAGAACCGCCGCTTTGCGGTGACACCTTCACGCACGGGAAGGTACTCACTACAAAATATTGATCCTACCGGCCAAATCGATCACTGAAAAGTAGCAAAAGGATAAAAGATATGTCCACAGAAATCACATATATAGTAAATAATCTCCATGAAGGGAGAGTTCACAGAAAAAGTAATAAAGGTACTGAAAATAGGGCTCATTCCCGGCACATCAATATCCTCACTACATATAACTCAGCGCGGAATAAAAAACAAAACATCTACTAATGATCGGGACTCACAGTCCCAATTATCTGAACTCCGGTGCTAGACTGTCCCATCTCCAAGCGTGCCGACCTCCGGGGCTGCTCCTCCATACTCGGCTCCACGGTCCCCTAAAATGATGTGGTTCGAAAACCATTAGTCTAAAAGACTAAGTCCTATCATCCCCCACACCTTCCCCCATTGCTCCTAGGCACCGAGCGGGGAGTAGGAAAGGAGAGGTAGTGATGGTTGAGAATGAACATGAGGCGAGTGATGGCTGAACTAATCTAGCAGTTCTATAAGTATATGTGGAAGTAACAAAGGTATGAAAAACTGGATAAGAAATAAGTAACCTTAAATTATATGAAAACACATAAGATAAGGGATCTTCTGCAAGGCTCCTATCGTATAAAGAGTCCTATACCAATTTATACGATAGGGTGTCCGTTTTATAACAAGTACGTATAAACCTACAGAATAAAAACCTTAAAATATAAGCACGCTTACGCGAGCTTATAAACCAAGGGGTCATTTTGTAGGGCCTATTATATAAAAAGTCTCATACCAATTTATACAATAGGTGTCAAGGGTTAAATGGAATGGTTATGCTATGACATTTAAGTATGCTATGATGTGAATCATGCAAGTATAACACACCCACTCGACTCTGTGCACACAGACCTTTAGTTCCCCCTTATTGGATCCGAAACTCCCAGGATACCTCCGTAGTGGTAAACAGAAGCGGTGGGTTGGGCCTCGCCCACCTCTAAACCAATAAGAGAACTATAAGTCAGACCTATCGTACACCTCGATGCTGGTGCACTAAGCATAGCTCCTGCATACTCTTTGCCGGCTGGTCCACTGGACTTAATTTGGCGAAGTGCTAAACCACACTAGCCAAGTCAACGTATTGGCGTCGGTGCATTGACCATCCAACACCGAAGACTCACCACCTTATAATTTATGCACATGCAACCTTATGTATTAGCTACCGAGCCAAAGCTAGCCGGGCCAACCTGCCCATCACCAAAACCACTGAGCCTACTACCCGAGTGATCCAACCTAACATCCTGAGACATCGAGGTGAGTTAAAGTGAATCCCTAGTTATACTTTTTACTCTTGAAGTTCATTATTCCTATAGTTTAGGTTAGCCCAGGACTGCCCAAGGCATACCCCGTAAAGGGCTCTCGAGGGCACTAGGAACAACGATGGGCTGAAGCCCAAAGCTCCCTTTTGCAAGACACTTATTATTATTGGTTAATACCAAATTCCTGATCCCTTTAGTATTACACCGGTTCTAACCCTAATGTGTTTTGACCCTGTCACTCCCTCCATAGGAAAGACGATCTTTCGTCGATCCCGAGCACCACCTAATCTTAGACAACTCTACAACCTACTCATCCCAACTTCTAATGGTATACTCCAATCCACTTCATTAAAATCAGTAAACTACATCCCATCTCCCTACGACCATTCACCATGTTAACATGATTTTCACAATTTTACTAAATGCAGACCACCTGCTATATGACATGCATGATAGGAGGTACTCTAAATTCTCATCCAAACACCCTAAGATAATTAATGGAGGCCTATCATGACATTTATAGCCTAAATCCAGAAACTTGGAATTTTCCTAATTTATCTGACATTTTTTTTTATTTCTCCTAAAAATCCAAATTCTCTAGTTTGAATATGAAGTGGCCCTTACAGTCATGCAAAATGATCCATAAAATAATGATAAATACTAGGCAGATAATTAACATTAAATTAAAGTCTCCCAAATTTTTTTGCAAGGTTTAAGCCTCTGATCCATAATTTTTAATATAATCACATAGTTAATAGCTAAAGAAGCAAGTGATATAAATAATCTTCCAAAAACTATAAGAAAATTCAAGCATAACTAAAATGCGTTAAAAACACTTCTGACCAAGTTTCCTAATTTTCCTATGATTAATGAACTCTAACATTATTTTAGAATAATAATCCTCTTCCATTATTCAATGAAACAACTACTAAAAATATTCATTTAAAAATTATGATAAATTTTTCTTATAAGCACACGGCCCTAATATCACTACTGAACAAGATTCACAATTTTCTAATAAACATTGTGCTCTGAATCTAATATTGAACATATTTGTATATTTAAAAGCTTGTGAAGTAAGTATTTAAAATATGCATCTAAAAAATTATAATAAAAATCAGGTATGAGCATAAAGGCCTAAAACTTCATCTGCCAAATTTTCATAATTTCCCAATGAACAGTGAGATCATAATAAAAAAAAGACTATCAAGGGCAAATCCATGTAATACAAAAGAGGTACTAAATTTATTGTTCCAAAATCTCCAATAAAATTAGCAGAGGCTCATATTAACCCTATAACTACACTATCCAAGTTTCACAACCTTTCATAAAGTTTTGATACCTATCATACTATTATAAAATTTGTGACCTAAACAAGAGTTAGGGTTTTGAGGGGTTAACTATCTCTAAATCCATTAATATTTCCACAAGAGGACTTTAACCACCATAGAGTCCTCTCCACCAAGTTTCAAGTCCATACAAGGGCATTTGACCCCATGCCCTTCTCAAACTCCCAAGGTCCAACCTTAGGGTTTGAACTTGGGTCCTAGGGCAATTCTACCCTAAACCACCCCATATTCCATATGAGGGTGTTAAATGTCATTTCAAATCAGTGGCCCATGTTTCAACCTCTATTGAGGTATTTTGGCCACTCAAACCCACAAGGTGCACTTTTAACCTAAATACCTTTTTTAGGGCAAGCCTAGGGTTTGCTCAATTCCCAACTAAATCATCTCTAAATGGGGTGAAAATTTATACAGAGCTTCATAATGATCCTAAGGACCACTCACCATAATTTGGGAGGGTTTGAAGGACATTAGGTCTCCTAATTAATGTACCCTAGGATTATTAAATAATTTCAAAAACTATAGAACAATTATCGCCAAAAATTCCCATTTTTTGACATGACCTAGATATAGTTAAGACTAACGCCCTATCCAAATTTCAGATCACTTGGACTTCTGGTGAAGTGGGGGAACACCTTTAAACCTCTGACTAGCCCTAGGTATAGAACCCACCATAATGGATGCTGTGGTCAAACAACTTACCCAAATTGGTTGAAACCAATTTTATATTAAAATAGACTCATAGAGAAACAATTTTCATGTTGACAACTTTTTCATAAAGGCCTCTAAATATTTTTAAATTAATTTCCAAGGTGACTGATTATATGTGATAGACATTCATTTAATTAAAATATATAAGTTATGATCCTGCACAGATCTTGACGCAAGATCCAACAGCTACTAGTCGTCTTCTTCCTCCAGCAACAGCTGGGATTCACCCGACTTGGAGCCTCTTCCATCCTCCACAGCCGGCCACCTCCCTTGCCGGCCACCGCCACCACCACCTCCGTCGAGGTGGTAGCCATCGCTGGGCGGCGACATGGCCGCCGGAGGGGCCAACTCCAGCGATCACGCAAGTTGGTTTTTCTCGGAAAAACAAAAAAAATTAAAGCTTGGATCGGGCTCAATTGAGCTCGATCCTAATCCTAAATGAAAGCTATGATCTACCCATATAATAAGGAGAGGAGGAGGACCTTATTGGTGGTCTGAAGACGAGCCGATCTCTGGGTTGCAATGGTGGCGGTGCCACCGACCGATTTTCTTGCAAATACACAGTGGGATGCCTTGTCTTCTTTAGGTAAAATGTGTAAACAACTCCTCTGAGTCCAGTGAAGCTTTTAAGTGAGTGAAATGGGGGAGAGGAGGGTGGTCATGGCATCAATGCCATTAATGGCCATGAATAGCCTTTCTCAGCCATGGTGGTTCACTGCATTCAGTCAGTGGAAAAGCCTAGTAAGGCTCTTGATCTTCTCAGGGCTGTTATGGGAGATGAGTCAAGCAATGAATGGTGGTCCTTGGTTTCCCTATGCCATGAATGACTTTAACCCATTTTCTCTCTCCTCTATTAAAGAGAAATTGAAACTTTCTCTCTCCTGCCCCTCATGGCCAAAATGGTTCATCACACTAGACTAATTGCAGCCCACTAATTCCTAATATTAAATGATTAAGAGGTGGCTAGCTTAATTGAATAGGGCTTGAGCTTGGGTTAGCCCATTTGGGCTAAGTTGACCTGAACTAGACTAGGGTTGACCTTGGTCATTTTGACCTTTTGGGTTGACCCCCAATGGGTCCTTTGTGACCTTTTTGCCTCCCCTAAGGTCTAGGTAGGGCTAGGTAGGGTTGACTTGGCACCTTGGGGGTCACATGACCCTTTAGAAGGGTACTTTGACAAGGTTTGGGCTAGAGTTGACTTTGGTCAACATGACCATTTAAGTTGACCCCAAGGGGTCCTTGGTGACCCCTTGGTTTCCCTCAAGGTCTAGGAAGGTTTATGTAGTGTTAACTTTGCACACTGAAGGTCACTTGCCCCTTAGTTAGGGCACTTTGACCACTTTAGGGCTAGGGTTAACATGAGTCAACTCAGGCTCTAGGGTTGACCCTAATGGATCTTTGGTGACCCATTGACCCCACTTTAGGTTAGGAATATCTTTGTAGGGTTGGTTTGGCTCATTAGGGCACATTGCCCTTTGTTAGGGCACCTTGCCCAATTTAGGACTAGGATGATCCTAGGTCAACTTGGCCACCCAGAGTTGACTCCAATGGACCCTTAGGGCTTAATGGACCTTCCCATGGGTTGGTGAGGTTGTGGGGAGGTCTTGGAGTCATGGTGAAGCCCCTTGATCATCCCAACCTAGTATTTAGAAATCTCCTATTTGCAGACCATAGCGACTCCACCTACATTCCTAGGTCCACTTTGTCTTCTTGGGCTTCCTAGGGTTTTGTCATGACTTAATCATGACAAAACCACTCTTAGGGGGTCTAGTTGTTTGAGGGATGTTGCAAATCCCAATACATAAACAAAATTTTGTCCTCGAAATTCGAGTTAGGCCTACGGGTTTTCAAGTATGAAAAATAAATTGTAACATTCCGAGAGATTGTAAGGAATACCTCACTGAAAAGCTCCGGGTACCTTTGTTGCATCAAGTCCTGTGGCTCCCATGTGTGATCCTCTTGCCCATGATTACTCCACAAGACCTTGACCAACGGAACCTTCTTGCGGCGCAAGACTCGTATCCCCTTGTCGTCAATCCGGACCGGCTCCAGGTTAACTGAACGATCAGATGCTACCGGTCCATCCGTTGTCGTAATCGGCTGCTATGGGCATTGTAGAGCCATCCTAAGAGAGGATACGTGGAACACATCATGCAGACCCACCAGCTCTGGTGGCAGCTCCAGCCTGTGTGCTAAGGGACCGATCCGCCTTAAGATCCTGTAAGGCCCCATATATCTCGGGATTACCTTCTTTTTCCGACCCCGGACCCGTGAAACTCCATGCATCGGCCAGATCTTCAATAATACCCGGTCCCCCTCCTGAAACTCCACCTGACGATGCCGAGCATCGTAATATATTGAAACCCTAGTTTGAATTTAGGCAAGGAATACTATTAGGATGCTTTTAGATTGACCCAAAATGTATAGTCAGGGCCATAGGATTATTTCTAGGTTTGCCTCAAAAGAACTTCAGAGAAATCATGCAGAAGTCAGGTTTGACAAATGCATGAATTGAGCTCAACAATCTTCAAGCTATATTTGACGAATGTCGAACTCAGGTCAACGAA
The DNA here is from genome assembly GCA_039513925.1 of Platanthera zijinensis. Lineage (NCBI taxonomy): Eukaryota > Viridiplantae > Streptophyta > Magnoliopsida > Asparagales > Orchidaceae > Platanthera > Platanthera zijinensis. Next base: position 93,548,909 of record CM077092.1, on the reverse strand, counting down.
ACTCAGAGTTCTATCTTTGAGTTGAGCTCGACGATCTCCGAGCTCCGGTCGACGATCGCTGATCTCAAGACTGAATCTCAGCTCGACGCAAAGATTATTCAGGTCGACGATCTCTGAGCTGAGGTCGACGAATAGCTGACTGAGGTCGACGAAATCTGTGCAGTCTTACAGACAGAGATTTTAACAGCAGGAAGAATTAATTAAAGCATTTAATATTTCTCAGACTTAATGCTTATAGCCATTCAATAGCAGCAGTTAATATGATTAATTCCTAGGAATCTTATTCTATCTCGAGAATGCCACAGCAGTTTCATGAAAGAATTAATTCAAATGTTTGAATACGGCTAGGAGGAATATATTCAGATTGGAGGTTTTGTAGACAATAAGAAGAAGTGACTAACAATAAGACTAAGTAGTAGTCAGAATACATATTCTGAAGAACACAACACAACATTCTATCATACAGTGATCTTATTCATCTACTCCAGGCTTTTTAAGAGACAAGAAATACATATCAGTCTAAAAAGCTTGCTGGAGAGATACATCAATGAAGACCTACACCCCGAGCAAGGCTTTGGATTCCTGAACCATTCAAGATCACAGGACAAGCCTTGACATCATCAAGATCACTCTCAAGTCTTCGCTCATTTGTTTGAGAATAGAGAAGACAACTCAACTTTTACTTTCCCCCACTGTATATAGGGTTCTTACTCCCTTCAAAAGTAATTCTTGGTTGTGAGGTCTCCTGATCAAAAGACTTCAGTGGTTTTCCGACACCTGATCAAAAGCCAGAAGGGTTGCAATATCTCCCTACAAATAGATATTATTTGGTGGCAGTCACCTGATCAAAAACCTGAGAGTGATTCCTACCAGGGTGGTAGAAGAATGGATGTACCCAGATTTGGGGAACCACTATAATCCTTGTGTCATCTGGATTGCTTGCTTTCTTTCTTTATTTTTGTGTTGTGCTTGCTCTTTTATATAATATATATATTTAACTAGAGTAAGTAAGATCTATCTCATTTCTTTCAATTAGTATCAGAGGATTATCAATTGCCTTAAGCCATTTCTTTCAATTGGTATTAGAGGATTATCAATTGCCTTAAGTCATTTCTTTCAATTAGTATCAGAGGGTTATTCTTTGCTTGTACAGGCTAACACCTAAACCAAAATGATCTGATAGATCTTATATTTCTCAAGAGTTTTTTACGGCACAAAATGAAGAATGTTCAAGCACTGGATCTCCTAAGTGCAATCTGGATAAACTTACACTATGGAAGGCAAGCATTAGGTTGTTTATGAATTCTATTGATGAGGCCATTTACAACTCTATTTTGTCAGGTCCCACTATTCTATCTATAGACTTAGAAGCCCAACAATTGCTAAAGATGTCTGATGCAAGAGCAATGGACATCCTTGCTCAATCATTGTCTGATGACATTTTGAAGGAGTTGCAGAATGTATTTCAGCAAAAGAAATCTAGGACTCTCTCACAGCATTTGTTGCTGGATCAGCAAAAAATAGAAAATATGATGCTGATACTTGGAGTGACTCTGAAGCTTCACCCTGTACAACTGAGGATGAAGAAGAAACAAGAGCAAGAGAGTTTTGCCTGATGGGATTAAATGCATCCTGCAGTAGATCTGATGATGAATCAGATTTTGAAGAATCAGAATGTGAATCAGAAGAGGATCAGATTATCTATTCTATTGATTTTTCCTCAAAACATTTTAAAGAAGATTTTAAAATTTTATGCAATAATTTAATTCAATCTGAGAAGGAAATAAAACTTCTCAGAGAGAAAATGTATAATCTATCTTCTGAAAACAAATATCTTAAAGAAGATTTAAAAAATGTTTCTGAACAATTAAATTCTTTAGAAACAGTTAAAGACAAAGCAAAGATAGTATATTTAAACAATATAACTGAATTTTTACCAAAAACAATTAAAATTTTTTAGAAAATTTGTGTTCAAAATAATTCGTCGAACGGAGCTTGACGAAAATAATACTGTTCGTCGAACAGAGATCGACGAACTCTGAACAGAGATTTTAATTTTAACCGGTCTGGAAATTATGATTGACGAAATCAATATACTTCGTCGAATCGAGATCGACGATCTCACTACTCTTCGTCGAACTCAGGTCGACGAAATTATTTTTCGTCGAACTCAAAATTTCAGAACAGAAATTTTTATCCTTTTGAAAATTATAATCAAACTCAAATATTCAAAAATCCTTTTGTCCCGTGGTTCATACCTTCTAGGAAATTTCACCCTCTAGGTTACAAAGATCAACTTGTATGTTCTTTTATATCTAATTATTATGAAAAAGAACCAGGACCCAAGATAATCTGAGTCCAGAACTCCTAACCCCTTATTTTTGGAAAAGACCCTTCAGTACAGGGGTAGTTCTATAGGGGGAGACTTCTTTAAAGGATACAACAGCAGCAGTTTCAATTAGTCAGAAATCAGGGGGATGATATCAAGGAAATTGTTGAATACTATAGGAGCAACATATCTGAAATATGCTCAGTTAAAGATAAGAAAAGAACAGCTACAGAGCCTATCAGAAGTTTTTCATATTTATATTTCAAAAACTTTGTTGTTGTTTATTTTATGTTTCAAAGCACCCGTTTTAAATTTGCTTTGTATTCCTTTTATGTAAATAGTATCCTCACCCAAATAGGGGGAGATTGTTGGAACCCTAGTTTGGATTTGGGAAACGAATACTATTAGGATGCTTTTAGATTGACCAAAAATGTATAGTCAGGGTCATATGATTATTTCTAGGTCTGCCTCAAAAGAACTCTAAAGAAATCATGCAGAAGTCAGGTTTGACAAAGGCAGGAATCAAGCTCGACAATATTCAAGCTGCGTTCGACGAATGTCGAACTCAGACCGATGAAACTCAGAGTTCTATCTCTGAGTTGAGCTCGACGATCTCTGAGCTCCGGTCAATGATTGCTGATCTCAAGACAGAAACTCAGCTCGACGCAAAGATTATTCAGGTCGACGATCTCTGAGCTGAGGTTGACGAATATCAGACTGAGGTCTACAAAATCTATGCAATCTTACAGACAGAGATTTTAACAGCTGACAGAATTAATTAAGGCATTTAATATCTCTCAGACTTAATTCTTATAGCCGTTTAACAACAACAGTTAATGTGATTAATTCCTAGGAATCTTATTCTCTCTCAGGAATGCCTCAGCCGTTTCAAGATAGAATTAATTCAAATGTTTGAATATGGGTAGGGGGAATATATTCAGATTAGAGGTTTTGCAGACAAGAAGAAGATGTGATTAACAACAAGACTAAGCAGTAGTCAGAATATAGATTCTAAAGAACACAACACATCTTTTTATCATATAGTGATCTTCTTCATCTGCTCCAGGTTTTTTAAGAGAAAAGAAATACATATCAGTCTAGAAAGCTTGCTGGAGAGCTACATCAATCAAGACCTATACCCTAAGCAAGGCTTTGGATTCCTGAACCATTCAAGATCACAGGACAAGACTTGACATCATCAGGATCACTCTCATGTCTTCTCTCATTTGTTTGATAACAGATAAGACAACTCAAATTTTACTTTCCCCCACTGTATATAGGGTTCTTACTCCCTTCAAAAGTAATTCTTGGTTGTGAGGTCTCCTGATCAAAAGACTTAAGTGGTTTTCCGGCACCTGATCAAAAGCCAAAAGGGTTGCAATATCTCCCTGCTAATAGATATTATTTGGTGGCAGTCACCTAATCAAAAACCTGAGAGTGATTCCTACTAGGGTGGTAGAAGAGTGGATGTACCCAGATTTGGGGAACCACTATAATCCTTGTGTCATCTAGATTGCTTGCTTTCTTTCTTTATTTTTATACTGTGCTTGCTCTTTTATATAACATATATATTTAACTAGAGTAAGTAAGATCTATCTCATTTCTTTCAATTGGTATCAGAGGATTATCAATTGCCTTAAGTCATTTCTTTCAATTGGTATCAGAGGATTATTAATTGCCTTAAGTCATTTCTTTAATAATTCTTAGCCTATCTACTCTGAGCCTCTAACATCCTGTTCCGTATAAGCTTCACCCGAGCCTTGGTGTCCTTAATAAACTCTGAACCCAAAGCCTTCAGATCCTCATCCTGTATCCATGACAGCGGAGTCCTACACCTTCGTCCATATAGGGCCTCATAAGGAGACATCCCTATGCTGGACTGGTAGCTGTTATTATATGAGAACTTGACCAGTGGCAAGAACTTATCCAAAGGCTCTCCGCAATCCAGAATGCATAGTTGCAGTAGATCTTCCAAGTTCCGATTGGTGCGTTCCGTCTGCCCGTCAGTCTGGGGATGAAAAGTTGTAATAAATGTCAATCGAGTGCTCAAGTAAGTCTGCACTTATCGCCACTCCCTGGACGTAAACCGTCCATCCCGATCCGATACGATAGTCCAGGGTACGCCGTGATAATGGACGAAATGCTCCACAAACTTCCAAACAAGCACACCAACCGAGTCATCCTTTCTGATCAGGATAAATCTGGCTACTTTCGTCAGACGGTCGACAATTACCCATATTGAATCGTTCCCCGTCCGCGATCGGTGAAACCCATGTATAAAGTCCATCACGATATCCTCGAACTTGGACTACGACACTAGGAGTGGTTGCATCCATCATGCGTGGTTCCTGCACTCCGCTTTCACCATCTAGCATGTCTTGCAGTGGGTCACGAAGTAGGTGATATCCTTCTTCATGCTTGTCCAGTAAATGGTCTTCTTCAGATCTGCAGTCATCTTTGTAACTCCCGGGTGTACCGAATACCAGCTATAGTGGGCCTCCATCATGATATCCTCCCGGACCTAGCCTCCCTCTGGTATATAAACCCATCCTCTGAAGCACCCCAGACCATCCCTCAGTGTGTAATCTCCAGGAGTGTCTGCCTCCAAGGCCCGGAATATCGGGTCCAGCTTGGCGTCCTGCCTCTGCCCATATCTGACTCGGTCTCGAATGTCATCTGTGGCGCTCATCGCTGCTAAATACTCCTCGTAAAGCTCGGGGTCATCAGATGACACCAGCTTGATGTGAAAATCTTCTAATCTCTTCACCAGCTCCATAGACATAATCTGAGGCTCCACAGCGGAGGTGGTGGCTCTCCGATTCAGCGCATCAGCTACCACGTTCGCCTTCTCTGGTTGTTAGTGCATCTCGTACTAGTAATTATCTAGAAACTCCACCCATCTCCTTTGCTTGATATTCAGCTCCTTCTGCGTGTCCACATACTTCAAATTTTTGTGATCAGAGTATATGTCGCAGTGGATACCGTACAAATAGTGCCGCCAAACTTTTAGAGCAAACACAACCTCTCCCATCTCTAAGTCATGAACATAGTAGTTCTGCTCAAGCTTCTTCAGCTGGCGGGAAGCGTTAGCAATCACGTGGCCTTTCTGCAATAGCACTGCACCCATGCCCTGGTAGAAAGCATCAGTGTAGACCTGGAATCCTTCTTTCCCCGAAGGAAGGGCAAGGATAGGAGCTGAGGTGAGTCGATCCTTCAGCTCCTGGAAAGCCATCTCGTACTGCGGGGTCCAGACAAAAGGAACATCCTTCCTTGTCAGGGATGTGAGTTGGAGGGCAATTCGAGAGAATCCCTCCACGAACTTCTTGTAATTACTGGCAAGTCCTAGAAAACTCCGCACGTCTGTGGCCTACTTCAGCTGCGACCAATCCCAAACTTCCTGGATTTTAATCGGGTCCACTGCTAACCCGGCTCCACTGATAATGTTGCCTAGGAAGGCCACCTACTTCAACCAGAACTGGCACTTGCTGAAGTACGCATAAAGGTGGTGCTCCCACAGTCTCTCTAGAGTTAGTGTCAGATGTCGTGTGTGCTCCTCCTCTATCCTCGAGTAGATGAGGATGTCGTTAATAAACACGATGATGAACATATCTAGATAAGCCTCAAACACCCGGTTCATGAGGCTCATGAACGCTGACGGTGCATTCGTGAGCCCGAAGGGCATCACGGTAAACTCAAACAAACCATATCTGTTACTAAAGGCAGTCTTCAGAATGTCCTCCTCCTGGATCCGCAACTAGTAGTAGCCCGACCTCAAATCCAGTTTCAAAAAGAAATGCGCGCCCTCCAGCTGGTCAAACAGCTCATCTATCCTTGGCAGTGGATAGGTATTTCGGACTGTCAGTCTGTTCATTACTCGATAGTCGATGCACAATCTAAGTGTCCCATCCTTCTTCTTGACGAATAATACCGGGGCTCCCCATGGTGAAGAGCTCGGTCGAACAAATTCGGCATCCACTAGATCCTGCAGCTGACTTCAAAACTCCGTCAACTCCTTTGGGGCCATCTGGTAAGGAGCTCTAGATGTCGGCTTAGCCCCCAACACGAGTTGTATCTTAAAATCCTTCTCCCGGTGCGGGGGTAGCCTTGGCAGCTTCTCTGGGAATACGTCAGCAAAATCCTGCACCACTGGGATACTTGAGATGGAGTCTTTTGCCTTGGCCATCTTAAAAAGCACCCGGTATACTTCTTCTCCCTACAGGTGGGCCTTGACGACCTGTATAGATGATAACAAGAGAGGGGTGGAAAATGTAATACCTTCGATGATGACATAAGAATCCTCATGCCTCAAGGTGATCCTCTTCGCCAGAACGTCAATCTGGGCATGGTTCCAATACAACCATATCATGCCAAGGATCAAATCGAAGACTAGCATCCTTAGGATCATTGCTGGTGCTTCGAATGCCTTTCCGCCAATCTCCGTCTCCATGTTGTAGTGGGCGGAGGTGAATATCTCTGATCCGTCGGGTAGAGGCACCCTCCTCATCAAGCCACTGAATCGTTCCACGCCTTCTAGTCCTTCCACAAAGGCCTCCGACACAAACAAGTGCGAAGCACCCGTATCGAATAATGTATAAGCGGGCTTGCCGCAGACAAAGACTATACCTGGGGTAGTTAAATATCTTAGAATCTAGTTGAGATTTTTCCTTCCTAGTCTATCAATTCTATACCTTGAGTCTAACCTTTTAGGAAAGAATGAGCTTAAAATTTACTAGCGTACCTGTGATCACTTGCTCCGGGTTCTGTGGTTGAGCCAGATCCAGTGAATACACTTGCTCCCTCTCATGCCTGCGGTCTCCGCCCTGGTATCCACGTCCTCGGCCTCCAAACTACTGAGTAGGCGGGGTAGCCGGTGGTGTTGGTAGGGGTGCCTCCCTCATGGGGCAATTTCTCCAGATATGCCCTACCTGACGATAGTTGTAGCACTCGGGCAGGGGATATGCTATACCCCTGGGTATCTGCATCTCCCACATCTGGAGAGGTTGAGAAGCCATAACCACCAGCTCCCTTGGATCTTGTGTCACCTCCTGACAAGGCTGGTCCTCTACCCTTCTCCCATCTGCAATGAGGCCCCATCACTGATCATTTCTGTCTCCCCAGCCTTGATCCTCAGTTTGCTAATTTCGGCCTCGAGTAGTTTGCCAATCTGCCTCAATCCTCTTCGCCATCTCTAATATCCGAGGAATAGGCTCGTCGGATATGAACAACAGAGCCTCTCTCGGATCCTTTCGCAGGCCCGTATAGAACCTCTTGGTGTATCCTGCCTCATCCAATTGATAAGAATCCGCAAATCGGGCCAAATGATTGAACTCCCGGTGGTACTCCACCACTGTCTTGCTGCCCTGCCTCAGCTGCAGGAACCAATCTTCCAACTCATCTCTTGCCGACTGTGGAACGAAGTGCTCCAACAGTGCGGCCTTGAACTTCTCCCAAGCAACATCTGTAACCTCTCTATCAGCAAACGTCATGTCCAGCAATGTCTTCCACCATCTCTTGGCATGTGACTCCAAGTAAGAGACCACCAAAGGCCCCCTCTCCTCCCATGGGCACCGTATCCCGGTCAGCATCTCGTACATGATGTCCATCCACTCCTTTGTCCGAACAGCCGACTCTGTCCCCAAGTAAGACGGGGGAGAAAGTCCTCGAAAAATACTCAACCCATTGGCCCCTGGGTTTGGCTGCGGAGCCGGAACCTGCTAGGCCCTGAAAGCCTCCAGTATGGCTGTCAGAGTCTGCCCCATCTCTGACTGTAAGAATGGAGTGGGGACTGGTGGAGGTGGTATAACATTCAGAGTCTGCTGGACTCCTCCCTGTGGTGTAAGATCTGCCTGGGGCAGCGTAACAAAAGTTATTTGTAAGTAATCGACTTAAACCTTATTAAAAGTGGAAAATATACATGTAATCCCCTTATGGGCACACCACTGCTTCCGCTGCTTAGTTTGTCCCCAAAATAAACTCGTGTGGGGGTTACCAAGGGTTTGTGGACTGTTACCTTTTCGATCGAGGTCTCCTATGATACCACTTGTAAGACCCCTTTTTTTCTTTTTAGAACAACGGGGTCTTAGACCCAGAACCGCCGCTTTGCGGTGACACCTTCATGCCCGGGAAGGTCGTCACTACAAAATGCCGATCTTGCCAGCCAAATCGATCACAAAAAAGTAGCGAAAGAGTAAAATACATGTCCACAGAAATCACATATATAGTAATAATCTCAATGAAGGGACAGTCCACAAAATAATAATAAAGGTACTGAAAATAGGGCTCATGCCCGGTACATCAATATCCTCACTACATATCACTCAGCGCGGAAGCAAAAACAAAACATCTACTAACGATCAAGACTCATAATCCCTACTGTCTGAACTCCGGTGCTATACTGTCTATCTCCAAGCGTGCCGACCTCTTGGGCTGCTCCTCCATGCTGGGCTCCACGGTCCCCTAAAATGATGTGGTTCAAAAATTGTTAGTCTAAAAGACTAAGTCCTATCATCCCCTACCCCTTCCCCCATGGCTCCTAGGCACTGAGCAGGGAGGAGGAGAGGTAGTGATGGTGGAGAATGAACAAGAGGTAGGTGACGGGGAAACTAATCTAGTAGTTCTATAAGTATATGTGGCTGTAACAAAGGTATTAAAAACTGGACAAGAAATAAGTAACCTTAACTTATATGAAAACACATAAGCTAAGGGATCTTCTGCAAGGCTCCTATCATATAAAGAGTCCCATACCAATTTATACGATAGGGTGTCAGTTTTCTAACAAGTATGTATATACCTACAGAATAAAAACCTTAACTTATAAGCATGCTCACGCGAGCTTATAAAACAAGGGGTTGTTTTGCATGGCCTATTGTATAAAAAGTCCCATACCAATTTATACAATAAATGTTCAAGGGTTAAATTCAATGCTTATGCTATGACATGCAAGTATGCTATGATCTGAATCATGCAAGAGCAACACACCCACTCGACTCTGTGTACACAGACCTTTAGTTCCCCCTTTCTGGAGCCAAACCTCCCAGGATACCTCTATAGTGGTAAACATAAGCGGTGGGTTAGGCCTCTCCCACCTCTAAACTGGTAATAGCACTACCAGTCAGACCTATCGTACGCCTCGACGCTGGTGCACTAAGCGGAGCTCCTGCGTACTCTTTGCCGGCTGGTCCACCGGACTTAATTTTGCAAAGTGCTAAACCACACTTGCCTATTCAACGTATTGGCGTCCGTGCATCGACCATACAACACCGAAGACCCACCACCTTATAATTTATGCACATGCAAACTTATGTATCAGCTAACGAGCCAAAGCTCCCCGGACCATCCCGTCCGTCACAAACAACAACCGAGCCAAAGATCGCCGGGCCAACCTGCCCATCATAAAAACCACCGAGCCTACTGCCCGAGTGACCCAACCTAATATCCAGAGACATCAAGGTGAGTTAAATTCAATCCCTAGTTATACTAGTTACTTTTGAAGTTTATTATTCCTACAGTTTAGGTTAGCCCAGGACTGCCTAAGGCATACCCCGTGAAGGGCTCTCGAGGGCACTAGGAACTATGATGGGCTGAAGCCCAAAGCTCCCTTTCGCAAGGAAGTTATTATTATTGGTTAATACCTGATTCCTTATCCCATTGGTATTACACCGATTCTAACCCTAATGTGTTTTGACCCTGTCACTCCCTCCATAGGAAAGACGATCTTTCGTCGATCCCGAGCACCACCTAATCTTAGACAACTCTACAACCTACTCATCCCAACTTCCAAAGGTATACTCCAATTCACTTCATTAAAATAAATAACCCACAATCCCATCTCCCTACGACCATTCACCATGTTAACACGATTTCCGTAGTTTTTCTAAATGCAGACCACCTTATGCTATATGACGTGCATGATAGGAGGTAATCTAAATTCTCATCCAGACACCCTAAGATAATTAATGGAGGCCTATTATGACATTTATAGCATAAATCCAGAAACTTGGAATTTTCCTAATTTATCTGACATTTTATTTATTTCTCCTAAAAATCAAAATTCTCCAATTTGAATATGAAGTGGCCCTTATAGTCATGCAAAATGCTGCTTAAAATTATGATAACTACTAGGCAGATAATTAACAGTAAATTCAAGTCTCCCCAATTTTTTTGCAAGGTTTAAGCCTCTGATCCATAATTTTTAATATAATAACATAGTTAATAGCTAAAGAAACAAGTGCTATAAATAAGCTTCAAAAAATTATAAGAAAATTTAAGCATAACTAAAATGCACTGAAAACACTCCTGACCAAGTTTCCAAATTTTCCAGTGAAAAATGAACTCTAACTTTAATTTAAAATGATAATCCTCTTCCATAATTCAATGAAACAACTACTGAAAATATTCATTTAAAAATTATGATAAAATTTTCTTATGAGCATACTACCCTAATATCACTAGTGAACAAGATTCATAATTTACGAATAAACATTGTGCTCTGAATCTAATATTGACATATTTGCATATTAAAAACTTGTGAAGTAAGTACTAAAAATATGCATCTAAAAATTCTAATAAAAATCAGATATGAGCATAAAGTCCTAAAACTTCCTCTGCCCAATTTTAACAATTTCCTAATTAATAGTGAGATCATAATAAACAAAAGACTATTAAGGGAAAATCCATATAATACAAAGGAGGTACTAAATTATTATTCCAAAATCTCCAATAAATCTAGCAGAGGCTCATATTAACCCTATGACTATACTACCCAAGTTTCACAACCTTTCATAAAGTTTTGATAACCTATCATACTATTATAAAATTTGTGACCTAAACTAGGGTAAGGGTTTTGAGGGGTTTAACTATCTCTAAATCCACTAATATTTCCACCAGAGGACTTTAACCACCATAAAGTCCTCTCCACCAAGTTTCAAGTCCATACAAGGGCATTTGACCCCATGCCCTTCTTAAACCCCCATGGTCCAACCTTAGGGTTTGAACTCTGGTCCTAGGGCAATTCTACCTTAAACAGCCCCATAATCCACATGAGGGTGTTAAATGCCATGTAAAATTAGTGGCCCAAGTTTCAACCTCTGTTGAGGTTGTTTGGCCACTGAAACCCATAAGGTGCACTTTTGACCTAAATACCCTTTTTACGGCAAGGCTAGGGTTTGCTCAATTACAAAATAAATCATCTTTAAATGGGGTGAAAATTTATACAGAGATTCATAATGACCCTAAGGACCACTCAAAAAAATTTGGGAGGGTTTGGAGGTCATTAAGTCTCCTAATTAATTTACTTTAGGATTATTAAATAATTTCAAAAACTATAGAAATATTGTCTCAAAAAATTTCCATTTTTGGACATGACCTAGATATAGTTAAGAATAATTCCCTGTCCAAATTTCAGATCACTTGGACTTGTGGTGAAGTGGGGGCACACCTTTAAACCTCTGACTAGCCCTAGGTATAGACCCCACCATAATGGATGCTGTTGTCAAACCACTTACCCAAATTGGTTGAAACCAAATTTAAATTAAAGTAGACTTATAGAGACATAATTTTAATGTTGAAAACATTTTCATAAAGGGCCTCTAAGTATTTTTAAATTAATTTCCAAGGTGACATATTATATGTGATAGAAATTCATTTAATTAAAATATATAAGTTATGATCCTGCACAGATCTTAACGCAAGATCCAACGGCTACTGGTCGTCTTCTTCCTCTAACAATGGCTTGGATTCACCTGACCTGGAGCCTCTTCTAGCCACCACAGTCAGCCATTCGGCAACCTCCCTGGCCGGCCACCGCCACCACCACCTCCGTCGAGGTGGTGGCAATCGCTGGGCGGTGACACGGCCGCCGAAGGGGCCAACTCCGGCGATCCTGCAAGTTGGTTTTTCTCAGGAAGACCAGAAAAATTAATTCTTGGATCGGGCTCAATTGAGCCCGATCCTTATCCTAAATTAAAGCTATGATCTACCCATAGAGTAAAGAGAGGAGGAGGACCTTATTTGTGGTCTAAAGACGAGCCGATCTCCGGGTTGCCATGGTGGTGGTGCCGCCGGCCGGGTTTCTACAACTACACAGTGGGACGCCTTGTATTCTTCAGGTAAAATGTGTAAATGACTCCTCTGAGTCCAGTGAAGCTTTTAAAAGAGTGAAATGGGGAGAGGATGGTGGTCATGGCATCAATGCCATTAATGGCCATGAATAGTCTTTCATGGCCATGGTGGTTCACTGCATTCAGTCAGTGGAAAAGCCTGGTAAGTCTCTTGATCTTCTCAGGGATGTTAGGGGAGATGAATCAAGCAATATAGGGTGGTCCTTGACTTCCCTATGCCATGAATGACTTTAACCCATTTTCTCTCTCCTCTATTAAAGAGAAATTGAAACTTCTCTCTCTTGCCCCTCATGGCCGAAATTGTTCATCACACTAGCCTAAACCACCCCATAATCCATATGAGGGTGTCAAATGTCATGTAAAATTAGTGGCCCAAGTTTCAACCACTGTTGTGGTGGTTTGGCCACTCAAACCCACAAGGTGCACTTTTGACCCCTTTTTAGGGCAAGGCTAGGGTTTCCTCAATTCCCAACTAAATCATTTTTAAATGAGGTGAAAATTTATAAAGAGATTCATAATGACCCTAAGGACCACTCACCAAAATTTGGGAGGGTTTGGAGGTCATTAGTTCTCCTAATTAATTTACCCTAGGATTATTAAATAATTTCAAAAACTATAGAAAAATTATCTCCAAAAATTCCTATTTTTGGACATGACCTAGATATAGTTAAGACTAACTCCCTGACCAAATTTTAGATCACTTGGACTTGTGGTGAAGTGGGGGCACACCTTTAAACCTCTGATTAGCCCTAGGTATAGACCCCACCATAATGGATGCTGTAGTCAAACCACTTACCCAAATTGGTTGAAATTAAATTTAATTAAAGTAGACTCATAAAGCCACAATTTTTATATTGACAACTTTTTCATAAAGGGCCTCTAAGTATTTTTAAATTAATTTTCAAGATGACTGATTATATGTGACAAAAATTCATTTAATTAAAATGTATAAGTTATGATCCTGCACAGATCTTGACGCAAGATCCAATGGCTATTGGTCGTCTTCTTCCTCCAAAAATGGTCGGGATTCACCCGACCTAAAGCCTCTTCCAGCTGCCACAGCCGACCATCCGGCCACCTCCCTTGCCGGCCACCGCCACCACCACCTCTGTCGAGGTGGTGGCCATCGCTGGGCGGCGACACGGCTGTCGGAGGGGCCAACTCCGGCGATCCCGCAAGTTGGTTTTTCTCGGAAAAACCAAAAAATTAAAGCTTGGATCGGGCTCAATTGAGCCCGATCCTCATCCTAAATGAAAGCTATGATCTACCCATAGAGTAAGGAGAGGAGGAGAACCTTATTGGTGGTCTGAAGACAAGCCGATCTCCGGGTTGCCATGGTGGTAGTGCCGTAGGCCGGGTTTCTACAACTACATAGTGGGATGCCTTGTATTCCTCAGGTAAAATGTGTAAACGTCTCCTTTGAGTCCAATGAAGCTTTTAAGAGAGTGAAATGGGGGAGAGGAGGGTGGTCATGGCATCAATGCCATTAATGGCCATGAATATCCTTTCTCGGCCATGGTGGTTCACTGCATTCAATCAGTGGAAAAGCTTGGTAAGGCTCTTGGTCTTCTCAGGGCTGTTAGGGGAGATGAATCAATCAATGAAGGGCGGTCCTTGGCTTCCCTATGCCATTAATGACTTTAACCCATTTTATCTCTCCTCTATTAAAGAGAAATTGAAACTTTCTCTATCGTACCCCTCCTGGCCGAAATTGTTCATCACAGTAGACTAATTGCCGCCCACTAATTCCTAATATTAAATGATTAAGAGGTGGCTAGCCCAAGTGAATAAGGCTTGAGCTTTGGTTAGCCCATTTGGGCTAAGTTGACCTAAACTAGACTAGGGTTGACCTTGGTCATTTTGACCTTTTAGGTTGACCCCAAATGGGTCCTTGGTGACCCTTTTGCCTCCCCTAAGGTCTAGGTAGGGCTGGGTAGGGTTGACTTGGCACCTTGGGGTCACTTGACCCTTAGGAAGGGTACTTTGACCAGGTTAGGGCTAGAGTTGACTTTGGTCAACATGACCATTTAAGTTGACCACCAAGGGGTCCTTGGTGACCCCTTGGTTTCCCTCAAGGTCTAGGAAGGGTTATGTAGGGTTAACTTTGCACACTGTAGGTCACTTGCCCCTTAGTTAGGGCACTTTGACCACTTTAGGGCTAGGGTTGACTTGGGTCAACTCAGGCTCTAGGGTTGACCCCAATGGATCTTTGGTGATCTATTGACCCCACTTTAGGTTAGGAATACCTTTGTAGGGTTGGTTGGGCTCATTAGGGCACAATGCCCTTAGTTAGGGCACCTTGCCCAATTTAGGATTAGGATGATCCTAGGTAAACTTGGCCACCCAGAGTTGACTCCAATGGACCCTTAGGGCTTAATGGACCTTCCCATGGGTTGGTGAGGTTTTGGTGAGGTCTTGGATTCAAGGTTGAAGCCCCTTGATCATCCTAACCTAGTATTTAGAAATCTCCTATTTACAGACCACAGTGACCCCACCTATATTCCTAGGTTCACATGGTCTTTTTGGGCTTCCTGGGGTTTTGTCATGACTTAATCATGACAAAACAACTCCTAGGGGGTCTAATTGTTTGAGGGATGTTACAGTAACAACATAGTAATTAAATTGCATAAATAGATTACCTACACTATATTGAATCATTTGTTTCAATTATTTGTTTTCATGCACTTATTCATTAGGGAAAAGTGGTTTAAAAAATTTAAATGATATTATTTACAAAACAAGTGAATTCGGAGTCCTTGGTCACAAGCCTAAAAATCATATAATGAATGACAAGAAAAACTCCACCAAGCACTACTCACTCTCCTGATAAGTCTTAATGAGAATTGTGAGGTTGAGCACCTTGGAAAGGATTGTAAAGTGTCTTGTAGCAAACAAAGGTATTCACCACTTCTCTTAGTACACTAGATCACAAAAATAAAAATAATGTTAAAAAAAATAAAAGTGATCCCCCAAGCACTACTTCACTCCCTGATAAGTCTTAATGAGCATTGTGTGTATGTGAAACACCTAGATAGTTGTACTTTTTTGTATGTGCATTGAAGTATTATGGAAGTAATTTTATTTGTATATTTTAATGTTGTGTTATTTCAGTATATATGTCATTCATTTTCATTAATACATTTGTATACGTTTTCAAATCACTTTTGTACACATCATTATCTTATATAAAACTTTTACTCATGAGAATTGGATCCTAATGCATATTTACACTATTATCTACAAACCTTAGTAAATGCACTAGATTACAAAACATGATGGCTTCAATGTTTTATTTACTTGAAATACAAAATTTATTATATTATAGGTTTGTATCTTCTTGATATTTTCAAATCATGTTTACAATTATATCTCAATAGAATATCATTTCTTGGAACTTTAACTCAAACATCTACTTTTCATTTTTAAAACTCATTATCTTTTATATGTTCTTTCTTTCTAAAAAGGTTTTTATTTTTAAGAATACTTATTATACTTTCCGATGTGATTACTACTTGGGCTTATTCATTTTTTTAACAAGTAGTATCTTGAAATAAAAATGTTTACTCTATCATTTGATATATGTTGCTTACAACTTTATGCTCCATCATGCATATTTTTAATAAGTGGTATTTAACAAGCTATATATTGCATCTCTTTTTTCTTTTCTACATAGAGCACATTAATTCTTATTGCATATACTCACCTAATGCCCTCTTTTGATACTACCAAAATGAGAGAATAAATTGCATAAATATAATTATTTAGGAGGAGTACATTAAAAATTCATAGGAAGCATCTATGCAAGGGGAGTAATCATATAGGAGGTGCATTCTTCCAATAAGTTGTCCCTAATCAATCTTAAAAGGTATACACTCATCCCTACCCACTTTTGCTAATAACAAAAGGGAGAGAAATAAATTGAGAAATCTAGTGAACTAGATGTTATATTTAGGGGGAGTAAAATATATAGGAACACTTATGTAGGGGGGAGCTTTCATATAGGAAGAGTATGCACTTGTGCTTTAAAGTTATCTCACTATAAAGCTATTACACTATAAACTTGTTATTTATGCATATCTTTTACCACACTTACCTATAAACACAAATGTTCTTAAACTCACTAATTTCTCATATAGGTATTTGCTATTATCAAAAGGAGGAGATTGTTGGAGCATGCGTTACACATCTTTTAGTTTGAGAATAACAAATACCGTGATGTATTTCATCTAGTTTTGTGTGTTTATAGTGTGCATGTTGTATAAGTTGAATGAGGAGACAAGTCCTTAGTCATGGGAATGATCCAAGTGTGTGTACACTTTAAAAAAAAAAAAAGGACGAGTTTTGTGTGCAAAACTTCAAACAATCATAACTTTCAATCTGGGAAGAGTTACGGAACGTGCCACCCAATTTCAGAATGAGAACGAAGTCATCTACAATATGAAAATTTTTTGGATGGCAAAAGTGAAGAGGAGATATCACTAGAGATAGAAACTATTGCCCGGTGATAATGAAAATGATGACGGACATGCCCCACATGATCTCCAAGATGAGCACTACTCAGCACTATCGCCTGACGATAGGTAGATATCGCCCCGCGATAGCCCCATGACCCAAACACATCCGTTTTCAACTGACACAATCATCGCAACATGGGACACATGGCATCTTAAGGAGATATCACCTGCGATAGGAAGATATCGCCCAACGATAACGATTTTTCTATAAAAGATTGAAAAATTCGTGCATTCGAGTTAGATACATTTTGAAGCAATAATTCCTTCTCCACCAAGCCAGAGCTCTGATTCTTTTGAGAGAGGGTTGTCTCCAGAGATAGAGATAGAAATCCTTTGTACAAATACGAAGATCTAAAGAAGATTTTGAAGGAAAAGGGCTGCAACGCACATTCAACATGAATGGCAAATGCATCAAGAACGTTGAGGTTTACACCGCCTTCGTCTTCACCTTTAGAAAGCCCTAGGGAGTTTCTCTTATTTTTTTATTATCTTGTAACCAATTTTATTTCATCTTTTGTATCGAGAGAAGAAAAATTGTTCGGGGAGAACGTCAGATTTTGTAGGAAATTCTCCTTGTTTGTGGCGACTAGGTACTTGTACGGCGTAGGGGGAAATTTTTCGCCTTGTGTGCAGCGATTAGATCGAGGTTAGATATAGGGGGAGGCTTGAGGCCATATTTGGGGTAAGATAGGCTATAGCCAGCCAGTCCTTGGGAGAAGGACCGGTGAATCATCAAAAAGGGATTTTTCTATTAGCCTCGATTTCCAGTGATAGAAATCGAACATTTTTGTATTCAATTTCTAATGAAATAAAATCATTTTTCTTTTTGTATCTTTATCTTAACTTTATGTTCATATTATAAAATGTTTTGAAATATATCATTCAAAAGTTTTAACGTAAAATATATTACTAGGTTTGTTTTTGTTAGATATAAATGCTTGAATTAAATATTCATGAACGAGCACTTGACGGTAACACTTAATGCCGACGGTAGTGAAAAAAATATTGAATTCTACCTTTTTATAACAGTAATATTTAATTTAATATTTTCTGATATATTAAAATATAATTTTCTATAAAATATTTGAAACTTCATTAATTAACTCTGATATTTTTATTTAAACATTAAAATCCATAAACCCGTTATTCACCGCCCCCTCTAAGGGCATTATAAGATCAAACAATATTTCTCATTATTAAGTACAAAGCATTTGCCACAAAAAATTCTAAAATAAGACACAGTTGATTTCTTGACCTTTAATAGTTCATAAGGTGTCTTACGATGGTTCTTGTTTATGACTACTCTGTTTTGCACATGGTAAACAGTGTTGACGGCCTCTGCCCAAAAATACTTCGGTAATGAAGAATCATTCAATATGGTTTTGTATGCCTCTATGAGAGTTCTAATCTTTCTCTTATCGACTCCATTTTGCTGTGGAGTGCGAGGAGAGAAAAACTCATGAAAGATACCTAGACTTTCACAGAATTTTTCATGACACCATATTCAAATTCTGTTCCATGGTCACGTTTGATTTTGACCACAGAGCAGTTCAATTTGTTCTGAATTTGCCTAACAAAGTTAGTGAAGGAGTCATATGTGTTTGACTTGTGTTTCAGAAAGAACACCCATGCAAACTGTGAGTCTAGCGGAGAAACTAACTTGGAGGTAGAAGACTCGTGATTATAACACACACAAGACCTCTTCGTCTTAAGAAGCTTGACAAAAATAGGCTTTACCTTCAGTGTCTTTTTTGGACTAGATCCATGAATAAATGGGTCAAAATCCTTAAGGATGATCTCTTCATGGGATTCCTTTAGAGCACTCATTCCAAAGTCTCTTGTGCGGCTCCATCCTTGATTATTCTTGTTCGAGAAACGTTAGTTAGTCTAGCAAAATGACCATAGGATGTTTCAAAGTCATACTTATTTAATGTAAAAATTACTTTCTTGAAGGTTGTTTGAGTTTGAGATGCCATCCCATTACCCTTAACGGATTTGTGTCCCACTCCACTACCATTCTTAGAGGTAGAAAATCCATCCATGAGAGGAAGGATAGTATTTGGTTTCGAGAAGCTTTCTACAAGCTTCCTTTGAGCCACTAACTTCCCTTCCAGCTCATCAATGAGCTTCTCTTTCAGATGAACTTGTTTAGTAGAGCACTTGATTTCATCTTTTAAGGATTGTACTTCATATTTGAGAGGATTCAATTTTTATCTTCTTCTCTCAGATCAAATTTCACTGCCTTGAGAGAGTTAATCTCCTTGGCCTGAGTTTTGACTATCTTATGACATTTGTCAAAGCCCTTCAGCAGTGCTTGGTACTGAACCATCAGATCTGATTCCTCCTCAGAATAGTAGTCTTTATGACCATCTGAGACAGTATCCGACTCAGAGAGTGGTGTATGAGAATTTACCTTCCCATTGTACTAGGAGTTTCCTTCATCCTCATCTGACCGAGCCATTAGCCAAAAATAGGCTTCTTTATCTGAGCTTGGCTCATTTGAGTCACTATAGCTCATAGTTTTTTGGCTTCTTTTCTATGAAGCTTTTTTCTTCGTTCTTCTTTCCACGAAAGGATTTATTTACTTCTCTTCTTATTCATTCCTTCTTTTTATGCAGGCAATCAACAGTTATGTGCCTTGGCTTATTACAATAGTAACACACAATGTCAGATGAAATATGTTTGTTTTATTTAGGCTTACACCTTTCATTGTTGTTGTAGTTATTCTTATAGTGATCATCATCACAACATGATCTCCGGTAATTAGACGAAGATGTCTGATTTCTCATGTGTCTTCTTTTGCCCATCATCTTCTTGAATTATTTGGAGAGTAAAGAGAACTCTCAATCTGACATTTCAGAGCTTGAGCTGCTTGGATCAGAGTCTTCATGATCACATGCTTCTTGAATTCTTACAAGGGACAAATCTCTTGCCTTCTAAGATCCTTCGGCCTTCAGGGCCGCTGAATTCTCCCTAGTAGAGGACCTGCTTCCTGCTTCTTTATATTTTCTCCTATTGATCTGAAACTCATAGGAAAGCAGCTTCCCAAATTGATTCTGAGGGTCGGTATCGATAAGTTTACCAAACTCCCTTATCGCACGAACCTTGTTATCCCATTCTTTCATCAGGGATCTCAAGAATTTGTCGTTAAGTTCACCATTTGTGAACATGCAACCATAGTTCCTCAGGCTATTGATGATTTTTGAAGAATCTCTCGTAGTAGTCAGCTATTGAGTCTCTTTTGTCTTGCTTGAATGCCTCGTACTCATGATTGAGGAGGGATTTTTGGTCATTCCTAACTTCCTCCGTTCCTTCCATGAGGACAATCAGAGAAGTCCATGTTTTTTTGGCAGACTTGCGGTGGATTAAGTTCTGCAACATGGAGTCGTCCACTGCACTTGCAATATTGTTCTTTTCTTTCTTATCCAGAGAGACAAGAGAAATCTTATCTTTGGTTAGGTACAACGTCTTCTTAGGAACCATCAAACTTGGATTGATGGTTGAAGCAATCATAGCCATACGAGGACCTTCTTCAACAATCTGGAAAATTCTTGGATCGACAACTTCCATAAAGAACCTAAATCTTTCCTTCCACATGGAGAAGTTTTCCTTAGAATGCACGAGCAAGTTTATGGAGGACATATCCTTGCTTCTCTCCATATCAAAAAACCTTGTGCTTTGACTTTTTTTCAACTAGATTAAGATCTTGTTCAAGGTGTTAACCTTTTACCGAACAACCTGCTTTGATACAAATTGAAATTATCTAGTTGTCTATCAAAATCACCTAGAGGGGGTGAATATGTGAGTTCTGCCTTTTAGCAGATTAAAAATAATAACAAACAAGCACACAAAAACACAGCACAGACACAAGGATTTATTGTGGTTCTCCAGGAAGAGTACGCCCACTGTCCCGCCTCTCCTATCTAGCACTTCGGGCTAGACTCAGCTACTTCACCAAAACTCAGATTATGAAAATCTTACACCTCAGAGTCACAACTCCTACAAACTCGGAGACAATGCTCCTACAACTTGGATAACAATCTCTCCTATGCTCGATCTAATAAACAATGATCTATAAACTCATGAGTTGAAACTTCCTACAATATTAAAAATGATTTTATACAAGTATATAGATTGAAAACAATCTTCTTCTTTAGATCTAAGTAGGTTCAATCTTCTTTCTTCTTAGAGAGTAGATCTTGAAATAAAGGTTGAAAGAGAAGACTTGATGCAGACTTGAAAGCTTTGATCTGAAATATTAGGATCAGATAAGATCAAAAAGAACCTCTGTGAATTTGAAAGTAGTGATCTGTCGAATCTATTCTTGTGAGGAATCGCCAATCGTGAACTTCTATGTCGTCGATTTGTACGATTGCAAGAACTGTAAATTCAGAAAGAAAAAATTATGGCCGTTCACGATTTGAAATTAGGTTAAGTGTAATTCTTGCGATTGTCATTAACTTAATTGTAACCCTTGGTATTTATAGGATTCCTCTACAATGGCAAGAAATTTTCTTCAAAACGAGCTTCCACGTGTACTATACATGGCCAATTTCTTAAAATAGAACCCATCAGAAATTCGAACAAGAAAATTTGCTAAGTCCATTCGTCGAGATCACTCGTGACATAACCAGAATACTCGATGAATCACTTAGCCACTCGACGAATTTCATGAAAGCATTCGACGAAATATACTTAGCCAAAAATGGGACCAGAAAGAAGTTTTCTATTAAGAGTTGTACAACCCCATATCCGGCAAGTGGTTCGACAGAAGCCAAAACGGCCAGTCCAGACCACCACCAAGCCCTAGGCGAGCTCGGCAGGGAAGTATGCACGCCAAGTCCAATGTACCGAGTCTGAACTCGACAATGGTCGGTCCGAGTTCAGTATTCATTGGGTCGAGCTCAGAGTTCGTAGAGCTGAGCCCGACTAATGATGGAGGGGACACCACGTAAGCAGGGCGCCGAGCTCGTACTCTCCCTAGGTAGAGGGATAGGCGAGTACGAGCCCCATCTGCCACTCGTGAGCAGGACCCCAAGGGGGCAGCTTGCCCAGGTTTTTGCAGTGATGTATGTCACCATGTTGACCCCAGTGGTCTGCCCATAGCCCCCCAGAACAGCGGAGGTTGGCTATTTGCAGGTCGTTTTCACAATCCTATAAATAGGACCCAAGGGATACCTAAGAAAAGCATTCTTGCTTATGCCCAGTCTTCTAGTGCTTTCTGAGGTTCCTTAGCTTCAGCACTTGGCTAAGGAGGGGAAGCGCTCTAAGATCTTCCGGGTGTGTGGTGGGACCTCTGTGACAGAGCCTTGGGTATGTTCTTTGTCCTATGTTTTTGGCTATCTAGTTCGCAGAAGATAAGTAGGTGCGCGATCACTCCTTCCCCAAGGGTGAACTCCTCGAGACCGATTTTTCGGTTTCAACATTTTGGTGTAGTGAGCGTGGTCAACAAGGAAAATCTTCTGCAGTTTCGATGGCTGGAGATGAAGTACGAGGTTCAGGTGGGGGGGGGGGCAACTCGAAACCCCCTCCCGCAGCGGTTGGGATGTCCACGGAGCTTAGAGAGGAGGTGCTCGGACTCGTTAGGATCGCACTCGGCATGTGGGCCGAGAGCGCGACACCAACAGTTCCTATGGTCGTCGCCCCATCCTGGGGCGACGACGCGCCAATCCAGCGAGCTAGGAAGGAGGTCGCTGGAGGAGAGCGTGAGCTGCGAGGGCGAGTCCAATTTCCCAGCTCGGCAGGCGAGTACCATTTCAGCAAGATAGCAGGGAAAGAGTTCCCAGATCGCTCGGTTATGGGTGGAATTGTAACACCTCCGCTATAAAGACCATATAATATGGGTCCGGCCGGGGCCCCACAACATACGGACGCCACAGCTTTAGTATTAAAAGATGATATAAAACTACCCAATCTCAAAACTCCAGACAAACACAGCGGAAACAGAACACTAACAGGCAGAAGTTATCCACTAACAGAAGAGTATCAAATGGCCTTAAGGCCTTACACAACATAAGTCCAAATATAAAAAGTGCCAAGCACCCCTAGGCTACCTCGGCATGCAAGCCGGACATAATCAAATAACAGCAGCAAAACGAGGAAAAGAAAATAGTCAAGCATAGAAACACTTCATGAGGCTTAAGGCTTTTCGCGCGGCGCGCTAGCTCTTGCATGCGATCCTTACCCTGTAAGGATTTGAAGTAACGTGGGTCAGCAAAGGCTGACCTCTACTGTGTAACAAACACATCTCCTCCCGGCCGTCCCTAACGGACCCCGGGGTACCACTCCACCTGCAAGTTAGCACTTCGTATACCAAAAGAGTATATATAATAAAGCGGTAAAACAGGCTTGGATGTCTCATACAGCATACATGTTCTCTATGTTTTGTACAAAGTGAAAGGGGCCTACTATGCAACATGAATGCAACCCGGGATTCACCCAAGGCACCCTAGCTCGTATGTATTTAGCACAACATCAAACACTGGGTACTTCCATTTACCCATTGGCTTAAAGCCACAAACACAAGGGAACCACCATGTCCCTAACGGCACACACACCGTCACACGGAACCTTGCAAAGGCCCCACCCGCATAAGGGTCATATACCCCGGGCTTGCCTGCACATTCTGACTTCGCACATCAGGGTTCCGTCTCACACTGACCGATTCTAAGAAGCCCTGCTGGACCCCACCCGCTCATGGACACACTGCCCGGGCTTGCCCTCCGCTCGACATTCTCGTCAGTCCCACACAAGGGGCTAGTCTCGCCGTGACACTTTCCCCACATGACTTGCACGTCACGGGATAGCCAGCTGACCACGGAGACATAGCCGCGCCTTTGCACAGCACAAACAAAGGTTTCCCCACCCCAATCACCATTCGCACCGTGTCTTTCCCGTGCTCCAAGGAAACCATCTACCGCACAATGCGGAGCTAACCTTGTCCGGTTCCGACCACTAGTACTAACTCAAATATAAGGTGGAAAACGCATACATACAACGACGTATTGCCGCAACGGATTGCTACCGAATCCCCGAAGCTCGCTATGCAACATCATCGGGTCAGACTAACGGTCACGACCATGGCTTCACCCACAATGCCTAATCCGCTAACGGAGCGGATCTCTAATACAAAGCATGCCGGGATGAATATACTCAACCCGGAGGTTCCTCTTGAACCTAGGCTACACGAATCCCTCTCATTTGAGAGATTCGGTGCTCAAAATACGAAAGGAAGGGGATGCTATTCATGCATCCTAAATCCTAAAAACCGAGAGGAGAAGTGTCGTTACCTTCGGTCCCCTCTTCCTAGCCATGGAGAAGATTTGCTCGATTGAAAACCACCGCAACGCTACCACCTTCGCGGATCTGAACTCTGCTCGCGAAACGGACCTCCGAAGCTTCGCCGGTGGCCGGAACTTGGCCTTTTTCCTCCTCCTTGCTCTCCCTTCTCTCTAGAATCAAGAGAGATAAAGCCAAATGGAAAATGAGGGTTTGAAACCCTATTCCCGGCCTTAAACCGCCCAGGGAGGCTCCCCACCATTGGATCTCATATCAAAGAAACGGACGGCCACGATCGGAACCCAAAATAACAAAATCTGGGCCGAACACGGGTTGGCACACGGCCATGTGCAGGGCCGTGTCAACAATTCGCCGTCTCGACCGATTCGAAAACCAGCACACGGCCATTGACACGGCCTCCGACACGCCCGTATCGCCTTTGACACGCTCGTGTCGAGACTCGTGTCACGCCCCCACCGACCAACTTTCCCAGTCAGAGATGGACATGGCCAAAGACACGGCCAAAGACACAGCCTTCGACATGCCCGTGTCAGACCCGACACGTCCGTGTCGTGACCCGTGTCACGCCTAGCAGAATAAATCCTGCAAACAGCCCGAGAAGGACACAGCCAGGGACACGCCCGTGTCCCAGGCCGAATTCCTGAGCTCGACGAACGTCGACCCTCAAAACGTCGACCACAAGCTTTGCGGTCGACCACGCCCTGACATGCCCGTGTCACGCCCTGACATGCCCGTGTTACCTGCTCCAAAACCCAAACTTGGCTAAAACGACGCCGTCGATTCCCCTTCCAAGTTTTGGGTGTTACAGGAAGCCCTTTCAGCGAGTTCGTTTCTTTTGCCCCGGTTCTAGAGGGGTTCCGGGAGCCGGAGATGTCCTACTACACCGGTAAGGGAGACCCGATCCCACACGTCCAATGGTTCGAGGATGTGGTCTCGATCTGACAAATGTCGGATGGGTTTAAATGATGACTCGTCGCCATCACCCTTAAGGAGAAGGCGAGAGAGTGGTTCCACCAGCTCCCAGCAAGCTCTATTTACTTCTTCGAGGACTTGCGCTGGGGGTTAATGCTAAGGTTCACAACGTCTAGGAAGATTAAGAAGGAGGCCGAGTCTTTGTTTCGAATCAAGAAGGGGGCAGGCGAGACCTTGGGGAGCTACATGGACAGGTTCCAGGTGGAATTGTCCCAGGTATAGGAGATGCCAGGGCACACCATGATGGTAGCCTTCACCCTGGGTCTCCAGCCTGGGTTCTTCTCCATGGAGCTGAAGAGGACGCCTCTAGTATCTTTTGAGGTACTCATGGAGAGGGCAACAAGGGAAGCCTATACGGAGGCAGCGCACCCGGAGTTTGTTCGGATGTTGGACAGGTGGGCCATAGAGGAGTTGAGGCCAAGGGGTGACCGAGTTCAGGAGGAGAGGAGGGCTGAGCCCCAGTAGAGGGAACAGCCGTAGCAATAGCAGCCCAGGTGGGGGCACCTGGAGCCAACCAATCGGCTGGGGTGGAGACCAGAGTGGTATGATCAAGGGTCATAGAGAGGTTATCATGGATGGGATAATCGCCAGGGTGGCCACGATCAGTTTTGCCCCTAGGGAGGGAGGCAGGGTCAGAGACCCCCTCTCCCTAATCATGAGGAGGCTATGACAATTGCTCTTGGGGGAAGGAGGAGAGGACAACCAAGAAGAAGAAGAGAGGTCGGGGTGGACCTACCCTATTGCGACTTCTATCAGGAGGAGGGGCACATCACATCCATATGCCTGGATTTCCTCAAGATGAGGGGAAATAGGGAGCAACAACAGCGGCAGGACAAGCAGGGAGTGTGGATTGAAGAGGTCCGGCCTCGGGCGGAGGAGGACAGATGCGAAGACCGGTCCGAATTCGGAACATGAGGAGGGATCAGAGTGATCCACGGGGGGTGGGGGGGGGGGTCGAGACTTCTCACAAGGCGAGCCTCCACGCCATGTATCGAAGGAGCGTCGGCTCAACATCCTAGACCCCACCCCCAGATGAGAGGATCACTTTTTCAAGGGAGGACATGTCGGGTCATGAGGACCCTTTCTGCAATGCGCTGGTCATTCAGACAGCCATCAAAAGTTTCACCGTCTCCCGGATCCTTGTCGACAACGGGAGCTTCGTCAACATCATCTTCAAAAAACTGTTCGATGCACTGAAGATAGAGGCTAGGAGGGTGCTGTCCTCTGATTGACATCTCTTCGGATTATCCGGGGAGAGGAAGGAAGTGGAAGGGGGAGTAGGGCTCCATGTTAGCCTGGGGGTGGGGGGCAGTCCAAGAACTGCAGGTGCGTCATCGTGGATGCACCCAGCAGCTACAATTCCATTTTGGGCGACCCATCATCAGTGCCTTCCGCTGCGTACCCTCGTCCTTCCATCAATGTCTCTAGTTCAACGCGGAGGGGATCCATGTCTGAGTCCGTGGAGATCCCAGGGAGGCGAGGGAGTGCTATATGACGACAGTGAACTCCATCTCATGGTAAAAGGGGGCCGAGGAGATGGAAAGGAGGATTGAGGAGTTGGCTGGTCAGGAGTCCGAAGGAGTGGAAGTGGAGGCAGTAGAGGGGAGGCCCACATCCAGGAAATAGAGAAGGAGGAGATTCTGAAGGAGCCGGCCGAGGTGATGGCCATGGATGAGGTGGAGGTTCCTGCCCCTGGAGAGGGGGACGTCGCTGAGTGGGAGGAACAGTCCAAGATAGATGCTGCAGAGGACATAATGGAGATGGAGGTTCTCACCCAGGGAGACAGGGTGGAGAAGGTCCGCATCAGCGGGGGGCTGACCCTGGAGGACTAGTGAAGGATGCTAGAGTGTATCCAGAAGAATGTTGACATCTTCGTCTGGAGTGCGTCCGAGATGCCCGGGATCGATGCCGACGTCGCCTGTCACCGTCTCAACTTGGACCCGAAGGCTCTCCCCGTCCAACAGAAGAAGAGGTCCACCGCGAAAAAGCTATCCGAGACGATCAGGGAGGAGGTCACCAAGCTCCTCAAGGCCGACTTTGTATCCGAAATCCAATACCCCGGCTGGGTCTCCAATATAGTTATGGTTAAAAAAGGGGACGAACAGTGACGTATGTGTGTTGATTTTTCTTTGCTTAATAAATCATGCCCCAAATATTGTTCCCCCTTGCCTCGGATCGACGTGCTGGTTGACTCAGCCGTCGGTTTCCCTATAATGAGCTTTTTAGATGCATTTTCAGGCTATAACCAAATAAGGATGCACCCCCCGATGTAAAAGATGTCTCCTTCATCACAGGGGATGGATGCTACTACTATAAGATGATGCCCTTTGGGCTGAAGAATGCCGGTGCGACCTACCAAAAAATGATGGACCGCATCTTCTGGGAGTAGAGGGGGCGGAACCTGGAGGTGTACGTAGATAATTTAATGATCAAGTGCCCAGAGGTCGACTCCCACCTTCGGGATCTGAAAGAGACCTTCGGCACCCTGCGAGAATATAAAATGAGGTTGAACCCATTGAAATGTGTCTTCGGGTCCAGTAAGGGGAAGTTCTTGGGCCACCTCCTCACTCCTACTCGGGTGGAGCAAAATCCGGACAAGGTCAAGGTAATCATGGAGCTTAGTTTGCCTCGGAATGCCAAGGAAGTCCAGCGGCTGACATGAAGGTTGATCAAGCTTTGTAGGTTCCTCTCCCGGGCAGGGGAAAAGTGCTCCCCCTTCTTCAAGGCGTTGAGGGGAGGCAAAAATTTTGAATGGACTAAGGAATGCGAGGAGGCATTCCATGCCTTAAAGAGGCATCTCACCCAAGCCCCACTCCTCCAAGTGCCAAAGGAAGGGGAGGACCTGTTCCTATATCTTGGGGTGGGGGCGGAGGACCTGAGTTCTGTGTTGGTCAGGGAAGAGGGTAAGAAACAACTACCCATTTACTACGTTAGCAAGGTCCTAAGGAAAGTAGATCTCCGTTATCCCATCTTTGAGATGCTGGCCTTCACTCTGCTCATCTCGGCCCGAAGGCTTCTACCCTATTTCTAGGCACACTCTATCCGAGTGGTGACTGACCACCCGCTCCGCAACATCTTTGAAGGGGTGGAGCATTCGGAGAGGCTGGCCAAGTGGTCGGTGGAACTGAGCGAATTTGACATCTCCTTCGTCCCTCATCTCTCGATAAAGGCGCAGGCAATGGCCGACTTTCTAGCCGACTATGCGGTCGAGGTGGCGGAGGAAGAACTCTCTCTCCCCGTTCCCTAGAAGTTCATGGTGGACGGTGCTTCGGGGAGACATTCCCTAGTGGTTGGGGTCATCTTGGAAAGCCCCCAGGGGACAAGGATCAAGCAGACAGTGGTAGTGCATTTTCCCATCACCAACAATCAGGCCGAGTACGAAGCTGTGATCGCGGGTCTGCGTCTTGCCAGGGAATTGGGGGTGCATGATGTAGAGGTCCTCACTAACTCCATGGTGGTGGCTTCCCAGATCAACGGGGAGTTTGAAGTGAGGGAGCCCCACCCTACAATCATACTTAACCAAAAAAAGCGGATTATTGGGGTGTTCCAAACCTTCTCCATCCGGCATGTGCCCTAGGAAGAAAATGAACGGGTGGATCAGCTAGCCAAGCATGGTCCCTGGGTGGGGGTGCCATCACTGACCTGTTCCATCCATCCATCCAAGAAGGGGAGTTGATGGAGGTGGACCAACACCCCTCGTGGATGGACCCATTCACAATATTCCTATCCATAGGGGAGTTCTACAGGGGGGGGATAAGAAGAGACTCAAGCACAAATCAACATACTACCTCTTACGCAACGAGCAATTATATCGAAAGACTCTCTCAGGGTTGTTGTCTCATTGTGTGGCTAAGAGGGAAGTACCGAGAATTATGGAGGAGGTCCACTCCGGGGAGTGCGGTAGTCACTCAGGAGGTCAGACCCTAGAAGGAAGGATCATTAGGCAGGGGTACTTTTGGCCTACCCTGAGCCATGTTGCTGCCGACTTCGCAAAAAAGTGTCACAAATGGCAACTATCGCTCCCCTCCAACTACAACCATCTCAGTGAATCAGGAGTATCACAACACCCTGGCCCTTTGCAATATGGAGATTGGACATGGTATGGCGTTTTCCTTAGGCCAGCGGGCAGAGGAGGTTCTTGTTGGTAATGATCGATTACTTTTCTAAATGGCTGGAAGTCAAGGCATTGGCCAAGGTAACCTCCCAGGTCATCAGGAACTTTGTATGGGGGGAGATCATCTGCCGACACAGATTTCCCCAGGCCATTGTCACGAACAAGGGGCCATAGTTCACCAGCGCCGAGTTCATCAACTTCTGTGGGAAGCTCGGAATTGATCTATGGTTTGCTTCAGTTCACCACCCTAGGAGCAACAGGCAGGTGGAGGCGGCGAACAAGATCATCGTAAACCTCCTAAAGAAGAAGGTGGAAAACTTGAAGGGGAGCTGGGTCGAGAAACTCCTTTCAGTCCTCTGGGCCTTGCGAACAATCCCAAACACGACCACGGGTGAGACTCCCTTCAAGATTTCCCATGGTTGTGAGGTCGTGCTTTCGATAGAGTTTGAGGTCCGAATGCCTCGAGCGACGGAAGACCAAGAAGGTCGGGAAGAGTGGAGAACCGAGAACGAGGACGAGTTGCGTCTCTCCCTATACCTGGTGGAGGAGCTGCGTAATCTATCCGCTATCCGACAGGAAGAGGTCAAACATAGGATTGCCAAGTACTTTTACAAACATGTCCGGGTCAAACATTTTACTGAAGGAGATCTGGTCCTGAAGAAGGTGGATGCGGTAGGTAGGTCGGTCACCGTATGAAAGCTCCATCCGAACTGGGAAGGTCCTTATATTGTACAGGAAGCACTAAGGTCGGGGGGATACCGCCACCAAAATGTGGAGGGCGAGACTCTAAGCCATACTTGTAGTGATGACCACCTGAAGCGCTTCTATCCCTCAACTCTGTATGTGTCTTTTTTATCAATAAAGATTGCCTCATTCTCTTGATCTTGTATTTCAGCAGTAACCTCAAATGTTCTAAGTATTCTCGCTCTGGGGTTAGGTCTCGATGCTCCCGCTGCAAGGCTTCCACCTAGCTGGCAGGGGTGGGGTCTCGATGGACATCATTATGACCCTGGAGCTGAGCCCAGAGGATGTTCAACACCCACCGTCAGGCTCTCACCTAGCTTATTTGTCCGGTGGTAGCACCCGAGAGTGGAAAATGTTCTAACTATTCTCGCTCTAGGGTTAGGTCTCGATGATCCCGCTGTCAGGCTTCCACCTAGCTGGCAGGGCCGGGGTCTCGATGTACGTCGTTATGACCCTAGGGATGAGCCCAAAGGATGTTCAACACCCACCTCCAGGCTCTTACCTAGCTGATTGGTCCGGTGGTAGCACCCGAGAGTGGCAAATGTTCTAAGTATTCTCGCTCTGGGGTTAGGTCTCGATGCTCTCGCTGTTAGGCTTCAACCTAGCTGGCAGGGCCGGGGTCTCGATGGATGTCGTTATGACCCTGGGGCTGAGCTTGGAGGATGTTCAACACCCACTGTCAGGGTCTCACCTTGCTGATTGGTACAGTGGTAGCACTCGGGAGTGGAAAATGTTCTAAGTATTCTCGCTCTGGGGTTAGGTCTCGATGCTCCCGCTGTCAGGCTTTCACCTAGCTAGCAGGGACGAGGTCTCGATGGACATCATTATGACCCTAGAGCTAAGTTCGGAGGATGTTCAACACCCACCGTCAGGCTCTCACCTAGCTGATTGGTCCGGTGGTAGCACCCGGGAGTAGCAAATGTTCTAAGTATTCTCGCTATGGGGTTAGGTTTCGATGCTCCCGCTATCAGGCTTCCACCTAGCTAGCAGGGTCGGGGTCTCAATGGACGTCGTTATTACCCTGGGGCTAAGCCTGGAGGATGTTCAACACCCACCATCAGGCTCTCACCTAGCTAATTGGTCCGGTGGTAACACCAAGGAGTGGCAAATGTTCTAAGTATTCTTGCTCTGGGGTTAGGTCTCGATGCTCCCGCTATCAGGATTCCACCTAGTTGGCAGGGCCGGGGTCTCGATGGACATTGTTATGACCCTGGGGCTGATCGCGGTGGATGCTCAACACCCAATGTCAGGCTCTCGCCTAGCTGATGGGCCCGGGGGTAGTACCCAGGATCCCGAAGGCAAAAGGAGGATAGGATACAACTCGCAGGCGAGTTGAGCACTCGCGAGCGAGTTTAGTACCCACAGGCAATTCGAGCGCTCGCGGGCAAGTTGGGCACTCCCGGGCGAGTCAAGCGCTCACATGTGATTCAAGCACCCACAAACGAGTCAAGCATTCACGGACCTAACGACTGCTGACTCTCAGGGCCCTATACAGGCATACATCCAAACTCAGCATTCTAACGACAAGGATTAGCTCGGCAAGGTCGACCAAGATGGAAAGCTCACAAGCGAGTGCATCACAGTAAACAAGTCTAAGGAAAAAGAAGATAGAAAAGTTATGAAATGTTGTTCTTCATTCTTTAATATGATTGATACAAAATAAGAACTCGCCTTGGCGAGGTTACTAAATGGGGGGAGGAAGAAATTACAGGTATACAAAAAAGGGAGAAGGAAGAACTGGGAGGGTGGTCAGCTCTCGCCCCCCTCCCTAGAAAGGCGATCGTCCTGGTCCCCAAGTGACTTTTCCCCATTTCCCGCCGTCTTGAACATCGCATCAAAGCTATCCTCCTTCTCTCTAGGCGGGCTCGGAGGGAACAAGGTTGGCATCAGATCCCGCACTACGACCTCCTTGCATCCTTCCGTTAGGATCCCCGTACCCCGCATCGCCTCTAGGAGGCACTCGGCAGACTCGATCAAGTTGACTTGCAGTCGCTCCTCGACCTCCCTCTTGCTGAAGATTCATGGGATTTTGAAGGGATACGGGGCTCGACGGTGTCGCCGGGAAAGAAGCACTCCATATGTCGGGCGAGTTCATTGATCAGCTCCTTATTCTGCCCTCTCAGCTTCTCGATGTCTGCCCCTTGCTCACCGGAGTGATGGTCCTACTCTACGACGTGGGCTCGCAGCTGGGCGACCTCCTCCTCTAGCCCAGAGGCGCGAGCCCGAAGCTCGCTGGCGGCCTCGGTACTCTGTGCATCGGGAAGTCAGAATTGCGATGAAATGTCTCTATGTAAAAAATTCAAAGGGGGTGGCAGATGCTTACCAGCCCGCCGGTAGCTTTGGCGAGTAGGCCCTCGGCGACGCTGCGTTGCGGACCCGTGATGACCGCATTCTCTCTTGCCATGTCGCGCTCCTGCTTGGATTTTTGCAGGAGTTGGTTGAGGTTGAAAGCACGGCGGACCATCAAATGATGAAGCTCGAAGGCCTGCAGGCCCTCATGATCGATCTGGCAGGGGGGGGTGGGGGCATACCCTTATATGCCTTGAAAGGTTTGATTTCAAGAGCCTAGACACCTAGAGGGTGGGGGGGGGGTGAATAGGTTCTAATCTTTTAACTATTTAGGCAATTAACAAGTTCTAACACAGTATATAAAATCACAGTCCTCAGAAAAAATAAACACAGTACAACACATCAAGATTTATAGTGGTTCCCCAATTTATGGGTACATCCACTTCCCCCTTCGCCTATCCAGTAGAGAACCGGATTCAACCAAACTTCCTTCCACTATCTCAGATCCACAGATCTTATAACTCAGAACCTGATAGGTTCCTACAACTCAGACTTCTTCAAGTCCTACCTCAGATTCTTCCCAAGAACCCTACCTCAGGTACCAAACCTACCTCAGCCTTAATCTTTAGGCCTATAACTCAGACTTTAACAAGTCCTACACCTCAGGCACTCAGCCCTACCTCAGCTTTTATAAATACAGGCTTACAACTCAGATCTATATAAGATCTTACAAGAAAATTTTTATTTAAAGAAATAGAAATTTTGTCCAGATTGAAATCTAAATGGGTGAGAGCTTCTTGATCAGTTCTTGAATTACTGAATACTTCAGATCCAACCTGACTTAGCTTCTTCAAATCTTCTTGAATTTGAATAAAATAAGGTTGATCTTTACTTGGTGTTGAAGTTGATCTTTAATCAGCTTTCTTCTTAAATTCAGAATCAGATCTGAATCTTTCTTGTAGAATAGTTCAGGATCTGCCTTCTTCTGGGTCAGCCTCTTGCTCTCCAATACTTGTTTTTAGTTCTATATAATTTGTTCTGTTGGATTCTTTATTTTGGTTGTTATGGATCAACCCTTTATATAGAGTTCATCCATGATTACCAGCTGATCCGGTTTATAACGGCCTTCTGACAGCATTGACAGATGTGTCAGTCTTATTACTTATGACAACTGTCAAGTCTTCAGTCTTGACAACTGACCCTTCATTGGAATTATTTCTCAGCAGGACACTGTCAGCAAACTACTTCAAATGTGTCGACAAAAATAGACAAGGTGTCGACACAATTCTTGATGATGTCAATGAGTACAGAGTGACTTCTCCAAATCTGGTACACAATTTCCAGTGTACCCAACAATCTCCCCCTATTTGGAGAAGTCATAACCCTTAGTCAATGATATACACCACACATGATAAAACAAATAAAAAATATGTGTACATCCATTTCACAGCAGGGTTACATATAAACACAAATAACAGCTAATATCAACACTGAAATTGAAATCATTCATTAAACAGAAAATTGTTTAGCTTTACAGATTTCTTAATAGAATAGAAAGATTATATTGTTCTACATACTAGCCTATCTATCCTAAGATTGACTAGGCTCCTTGATTACTATTCCTTTGCCAGACTTATTTTTAGCTTGCACATTGGCTTTAGTATCTTTAGTTGGTTTCTTCCCTTTCAGATCCTTCTTTTTGAGTTCTTAAGCCTTAATTTTCTGCCTTTCAAAGTAATGATAAGGCTTTGGAAAGTACTTGCTAGGCTCCACAGAGTTAGCAGGTAACTTTTCAGCTTTGATATCCCTTCTGAACAGATGTAAGGCATCTTGCCTTTTCTGATATTTACCCCATTATTATTCAGAGTACCATTTGCCTCTATCATGCATATTATCTTTTGCAGTTTTCCCAGCAGTAAGAATAATATTTCTGGAGGTTGGACTCCATTGCTCAAAATCAGGCTTTAATTCTGCCTGTTCTCTGAATCTTTTCTTAGAAAGCGGATCCTCTTTTTAAGCATCCTTAGCAGCATCATATTTTTCAACTTTTTCAATAATAACATTATGAACCTCCTGTGGAGGGATATACATATGCTATACTGCTTGCTGTACTTCTTCAAAATCAGCTGGAGGATATATGACTTGTGCAACTTCCTGCTGAACCCCTTCAATATAATCTGGTTGAACACCAGATTCAGTAGTGTTATCTTCATCACACAGGGGTGGAAATCCAAGGGTAGCTCTGATGGTATTAGAAACACATTTGGCATGATCAGAGATGGCTTTGACTAATATCCTCTCCCCCTTTATGACTTCTC
The DNA here is from genome assembly GCA_039513925.1 of Platanthera zijinensis. Classification (NCBI taxonomy): domain Eukaryota; kingdom Viridiplantae; phylum Streptophyta; class Magnoliopsida; order Asparagales; family Orchidaceae; genus Platanthera; species Platanthera zijinensis. Next base: position 93,514,212 of record CM077092.1, on the reverse strand, counting down.
TGGCTATATGATGTAACGACATCACCTATTAAACAACATATAATAGAAGGTTCGGCTGGGGCCCCACACTATATGCCACAAACAGACGGTGATGTCACAGGTTAATACCACCAATGTATCATAACTCAGAGCATGCTAGCGAAAATAGAAGCAGTAGGCTGAACTCATACCAGGAATATCCACTATATATATATAATACCAAGGTTATATACAACCACTCAAACGAGGGGGTAGCAAATAACACAGTTTGGCCTTAAGGCCTTACATTTCCTCTTTAAACAGTATGGATTACAGACATTGGCGCGCAGGCCAGCCATACATGAACAAAAGAAAAAACATTAGTTAGCCTTCAAGGCCTAGCAGCAACAACAACAGCAAGAGTGGCAACAGCAGTAGCAGGGGAATCAGCCCTTCATTTTTCGCTTGGCTCTCCAGCACCTGCATAGGGGCAATCAACCCAGAAGGTGGTAAACAAGGCAACGGTCAGCATTCAGTTGACCAATTTATAACAATCCTACCCCTTTCCCGGTGCAGTGACATTCCTTCCCTGCAGAGCAATACATATATTGACAGATATCATAAATATTGTGCTCTCACGCACAAGCAATCCATCACAACCGTCGGCCACCCGGCTCAACGATCTGTGCTCTCAGGCACACTTTTGGGTACACCGGCAAACCGGGATCAACACCATTGAGCATTTAGTCTTAATGACGCGTAGACCTAAGACTCTCATTATGCTGCTAACGAAAGCCCAATTCCTTGACACTTCCTTGTACAGCCAACATAATGCAGCTACAGATCCACCACCCCACGTTGCTCAAATCACCTTACCATCACAAAGCACATCATACTTGCGGCTATAATAAAAGACGCGGGTCGGCTTCACCTTTCCTGTTTGGCACGAGGCCTTTTAGAGCTCGCAGCTCACAATCGCCATAATGTCTGCCAAGGACTGGCATCACATTAGCCACACTGTCCAAATAGGACCGGCTTAATTGTCCATCAAGGAGTGGCTACATCGTAGCCACAACACAAACAACACAAGGGCATTTTCTTGGAATTCCACATTCCAGTACTTCCTGCTACTGCCCTTCGTAGGCACAACGCAGCGAACCCACTAACTACATGAGTATACACGGAGTATTCTCCGTTGTGTAAATGCAACATCACCAATCCAGACCAACATGTCCAGATGGGCTTCACACAACATGCCTATCCCATACTACACACTTCTGGGTCTAGATGCAGACTCAACAGGGGATAATAACTATCAACCCACTAGAATCACTCACTCTTTCCACCTTTTGGTGGAGAGGATTCCTTACTCATGCATAAAGAAGGACTTCCATGTCCAAGAAGGAAGATCGTTACCCTTGATGATCTCTTGGGAGCCCTCAAAAATCTGGCCGGTTGGAAAGCACCGCAGCAAATTTGCCTCCACAGAACTAGCCTCGGATCGCGAATCGGACCGCGGGAGTACCACCAAATCCTTGCTCTTCTCCTCCTTCTCCTTCCTCCAAGCTTTCTCTTTTTCCCTCTTGATAAGAATGAGAGAAGAGGCCAACCCTCAGCCGTATCACTGAAGGAAAGCACCTCGGCCATTGGATCCAAATAGAAATAATTGGATGGCCGAGATCTGCCCAAAAGTCCAAATTTGACTTGACACGGCCTGTGCCATGCTCGTGTCCCAGGCCGTGTACCGCAAGCGATATACAAATTGACTCAAACTGAACCCGAACATGGGCTCTAACACGCCCGTATAATAGGGCAGACACTCCCATGTCAACTTTGACACGGCCGTGTGACTGGCCGTGTCACCCTTTCAACACAGGACCAAATCACCCGAGAAGCACACGACTAAGACACACGCCCGTGTCCCTGGCCGTATGCCCAACATGCCCCTGTGATACGCCCGTGTCACATGCCGTGTTCCGCACTCAATGCCATTCCACTCAGCGCCACTTAACGTCGCCCGGTATTCACCCGAGCAGGACACGCCCTGGGACATGCCCGTGTCCCAAGACGTGTTGCCTCTCGACGATCGTCGACCGTGCTATCTCGAGAACTCGAGTCAACATCTACAGTAAAGGACATGCCCTGGGATATGCCCATGTCCCAGGCTGTGTGCACTAGACATGCCCTGGGACACGCCCGTGTCCCAGGCTGTGTCACCCAGCCTCACCCCATTTTAGGACTTAAGGTTTTTGGGGTGTTGCATATGATCTCTCAGATCATTCTTTTGAAACCTTACTTGATCAGACAGATATTCAGTACCTTCTTTGTAGTAGGCTTTAAATTTAGTTAGGTGATCAAAAATAGTCTTTTGATAAGCTTTAATGGCTGTGTGAACAGCCGCTAGATCATCTTTAATTTGTTTAGAAAATTCAGCTTTCACATCAGTGGCTATACCTCCAATTTTATTGAGAATTTCAGCATGTGAGTGCTTGAGAATTTCATTTGATCTGAATTGATTTTTTAAAATATATCCTTGCTTGACTGCAATGTCCTCAACTTCATTCTTTATCAGCTATTGTTGCTCAGCCAAATATACTACAACATTACCTCCCTTATGGAAGCAATCTGTCATCTCTTTCTTATTCAAATTGACTTCAAAACTGATGGATTTAATGTCTTGAGCTAGATGGAACTGCAGTTCTTTATGTGACTCATCTACATACTTCTCTAAAGATTGTCTTTCCTCATCTAACTTTACTTGCAGTTGAACCATCAGTGAACTTAAGTCCATCCCTTGAGCAGATGGTTGAAAGACTATTTGTAAGGCTTTCTTATAGCATGTGCTCCTTTTCCTGATAGTAACCAGCTTTCTTTTCTTAGCCATGGAGGCTTCTTCATCATTAGAAGAATATGATGAGCTTTGTATATTTACAGTTTCGTTATCTGTAGGGGCATGCTGAGACATCTCCCCCTTAGTTCCTTGTATATCTTCCTCAAACCTTTGATGCTCCTTTTCAGTCCTTGTTTCATTGATATCAGGGTACATTTCTTCCAAAGTGAACTCCTAGTACATCTGAACAGGAGGAACAAGGTTGCCTTTTTGAACTAATGGTTCCCTCTGGACATCAAGATCTTTTTCCAGGGACTTCTCAACACTAGAGAAGTGGACTTGCTCGTCTTGAGCTTGATCTGTCATCTGCACATCTTGTGCTTTATTCTCTGTATTGACCTGTGCTTCCTTATTTATTTTTGATACAATATCCATCACAGTATCAACAGTATACTCACTTTCTAGAGCAGCTTTAACAATACCTCCCCCTTGGGCAGGCAGCTGTGATTGTTCAGTGTTTTGGACATTTATTTCAGTATTCTCTCCCCCTGGAGTGGAGACTATCTGATTCTCTAGGTGCTGACTGCTCTCTACTTGAGCTTGAGCGTCTTTTTCCTATTGGTCTTAATCGTAGCTGATGACCACTTCTTCTTCAGAATCATTAAAGGATTCTGCTTCTTGGATAATGGTTTTCTTCTTTTTATCCTTCTTTACCTGTTTCTGTGGAGTAGAAACTTCCTTTGTCAAGACTCTATCCCATCTGGATAGATTCCTCACATCCATCCTCCTCATGTGATTGATCTTAGAACCTGGCAGTTGACTCATAACATCTGGGATAGAGAAAGCTAGATATAAGCTTGGTATTCAACCCATATTTGTCTTCTTGATACCTTCTTGAATCTTGTCAAAAACTACTGATGACAAGTCTGTTCTTACACTGAATATTACTGGTCATAAGGTTGAACATGTAAGCAGAAATTCTATCATGTCCACCTGTCTTGCAGAGAATTACCTTGCCTATGATCTATGAGAGAAATTTACCTTGGTATTTCATTCCCTTCCTGGTAATAGAAGATCCTACCTTGGTATTTGGATTCAGTCCACACCAACTGAGTGCATCTTTTTTCATTGATGGAACAATGTCATCATCTTCTTTAACTCTGGGGAGTTGAAGCGACTTCCTGATCATCTTCTGTGAGAGTTTCACTCTTGTACCATGAACAATGGATTTCATCTTCTTTCCTTCAGAATCCACAGTTGCAGACGAGTAGAATTCAAGCACTTCCTTCTTCCAAATTTTTGTAGGTTCGGAGACTAAATACTCCAACCCATTCTCTGAGATTAGGGTAAGCACACACTTGATTTCTTGTGAAGCTGTCTCGAATCCCCTGCGAACTAGCTCATATCCCTCATTGATCTTGTTGTCCTGGTGTGGTGACATTGACGAGAGAGAGAAGGGAAGAGAAGAGAAAGGAATATCTTAGTCGACACAAAGTCTAGATTCGAGAATTCTGAAAGCGTAGTCTACCAGATTTTGTCTTCTTCTATTTATAGACTACTGGTAAAGGGTAGGTCAAAAGACACGCCTTACTTAGTAATAATACTAGTTGACAAAAATATACATGTGTCGATAGTAATGACTTAGGTCACGACAAAACTTTGTTTTAGTCGACACGTCTATGTGTCGACATACTTGTGCCAGTGTCGACACAGACTATCAAAGTCTCGACAGAGAGTGTCGACACCAATTTTTGTGTGTCGACACAAAAATGTACTAATACAAGGTCTCGACAGAGTTGTGTCGACTCCAACTTTTCTGTCGACACAGATACTATTTTTGTGTCGACACAATTCTTTTCTTTGTCAACACAACTAAATGATAGTATCGACACAGTTAGTATGTATCGACATAATTTTCTAACTTAGACAAAATTTCTTGAGAAATTTTGGACTTACAGATACTACTTGAAAAATTTTATGTTGACCTATCACCTTATTCTTGGTCCAACATACCTAATTCAATTTTAAAATAATTGAACTTACTTTCATCCAGAGGTTTTGTAAATATATCAACAATTTGGTTGTTAGTGTTTACAAATTCTAGATTTATGTCTTTTTTCAACATATTCTCTGATGAAATGATATCTAATTTCTATATGCTTAGTTCTACTGTGTGAAACAAGATTTTTAGCAATAGAAATAGCACTAGTAGAATCACAAAATAATGGAATTATACTTACCTTGATGTCATAGTCTTCAAGTTGATGTTTTATCCATAAAAACTGAGCACAGCAGCTGTCTGCAGCTATATATTTTGATTCAGCAGGTGAAATAACCACACTTGTTTGCTTCTTACTACTGCATGACACCAGCCTACCATCTAGGAATTGACATGTTCCATTGGTACTTTTTCTGTCTTCTCTACAACCTGCAAAGTCTGCATCTAAAAAACCTATTAGTAAGAAATCTCTATTCTTAGGATACCAAAGACCTAGATTAGGTGTTCCCTTAAGATATCTCAAAATTATTTTGACAGCAGTATAATGAGATTCCTTTTGGCAAGCTTGGTACCTATCATAGACACATGTAGCATATATTACGTCAAGTCTACTAGCAGTCAAGTAAAGTAGGGAGCCAATTATCCCTCTATACAAAGACTCATCAACAGGTTTTTTTGCTTCATCTTTTCCTGTTGGCATACTTGTTCCCATAGGAGTTTCATGGTGGAGGCTGTCTCCATGCCATATTTCTTAATTAACTCCTTGGTGAACTTAGATTGAGATATGGACAATCCATCATCAGTCTGTCTAACTTGGAGTCCCAAGAAAAATTTCAGTTCACCCATACTGCTCATTTCAAACTTCCCTTGCATAAGTCTGGCAAACTTACTACAAAGGTTATTTTCAGTAGAACCAAAGATAATGTCATCAACATAAATCTGGACTAGGATGATCTTACCTTTTGATTCCCTAAAGAATAGAGTCTTTCCAATTTTCCCTCTTGAGAATTTATTCTCAATAAGGAAGGCAGAAAAAGTTTCATAACAAGCCCTAGTGGCTTCTTTCAAACCATATAGAGCTTTCTTAAGCCTATATACATAGTTAGGATAATGAGAATCAACAAAACCTGATGGCTGCTCTACATATACTTCTTCCTTCAAGTCTCCATTCATAAAAGCTGACTTGGCATCCATTTGGAATACTTTGAACCCTTGAAAAGCTGTATAAGCCAGGAACAATCTTATAACTTCCAACCTTGCCACTGGGGCAAAAGTTTGATCAAAGTCTATTCCTTCTTTCTGTCTGTAGCCCTTTGCTACCAGTCTTTCTTTATTCTTGATTATGGTGCCATTCTCATCTAGTTTATTCCTGTAGATCCACTTGGTTCCTATAATATTGTTATCCCTTGGTTTAGGAACCAACTCCCAGACTTTACATCTTCTGAATTGATTCAGCTCTTCCTGCATGGCATCAATCCAATTTGTATCTAGCATGGCTTCATTAAACTTCTTAGGTTCTATCTGTGATAGAAAACTTGTACATAGAACTGTGTTCATGCTTTTGCTCCTGGTAAGAACTCCCTGGCTTGCATCACCAATGATTTGGTGTGTAGGATGATCCTTCAAGTGTCTTCTAGCTGGAGGAAATCTGTCAATCTCTTGGTCTTCTTCTATTTCCTCATTCTGATGCACTTCATTATCTTCATCTTCATCCAGAGAGTCTTGTACTTCCCCTTGATAGTTTCCATTCTTTTCTTCATCCAGTCTTGCAGGTTGGTCCTCACTAATAGTCAGCTTGTCCATCCTTTATTTTAAAATTGTAGAGCTACCAAAAGAGCTAGACAGTTCACTATTAATTAACTTAGACTCATCAAATACTACATGGACTGATTCTTCTACAACTTATGTAGTCAAATTATAGATCCTGTATGCCCTACTGTTATTACTGTACCCAACAAATATCTCATCTAGGGATTTGACAGCAAACTTAGTTTGCTAGTGCTTACCATTAACTAGGACATAACATTTGCTACCAAAGATTCTAAGATAGGAAATATTTGGTTTTCTACCTGCTTTCATAATCTCATAGGGAGTCTTTATATGTCTTTTATTGAAGGAAGCTCTATTGAGTACATGACATACAGTATTTACTGCCTCAGCCCAGAAGTATTCAAGGGGAGAAGTGTCACTTAGTAGTGTTCTACTTGCCTCAATTAAAGTCCTATTCTTTCTCTCAGCAACTCCATTTTGTTGGGGAGTTCTAGGTGAGGAGAACTCCTGATAAATCCCAAGTTCTTCACAGAACATTGTCATACACTCAGACTGAAATTCAGTTCCATGATCACTTCTAATTTTGACCACTGAATTGTTAAATTCATTCTGAATTTGTCTAACAAAAGTCTAAAACACAGTAGGGGTTTCAGATTTCTGCCTTAAGAAAAAAACCCATATAAATCTAGAATAGTCATCAACAATAACTAATGTGTATGCTTTCCTACCTAGACTATGAACTGGCATTGGACCAAATAAATCCATATGCAGGAGATATAGAAATCTCACTGAATCTTTGGTAACAAGTCCATGGAAAGATGTCTCTGTCTGTTTGCCCTTCTGGCAAGCTGAACAAACACCCTCTTTAATGCACTTGACCTGAGGACCATTCCTCACTAGCCCCATACTAAATAATTGTCCTATTAGCCTATAGTTACGATGAGCTAGCCTCTTGTGCCATTGGACACACTGTGATGCTTTCTTATCTGCCACTAGATAGATAGGTGAGTTATTATACTCACAATTAAGGTTAAGACAATACACATTCCCTTTCCTAGAGCCAGTCAGATTGATCTCTTGATCACTTGACCTCTTTATTTGGCACTCACCCTTGAGGAAAGAGATGTCATACCCAAGATCACTTAGTTGACTTATGCTAATTAGGTTATGTTTCAGACCTTTCACATAAGTCACTTGAGTGATACAAGTAGAGTTACTAGAAATGTTATCAACCCCTTTGATGAAACCTTTTTCTGATTCACCAAAGATTACTTTGGGTCCATTCTCTATGGGAGAATAGTCCTTCAACATCCTTCTTATTCCAGTCATGTGCCAGGAACATCCACTATTCAAGTACCATATAGGGGTATGGCCACTTAGACTCACCTGCATTAAATAAATATTTACCCATCCTTAGAACCCAAATTGTTATTGGGTCCTAGGTTCAAGTTAGTTTGAAATCTGACATGCTTACCTGCAGCATTTCTGACAGGTAAACTGGCCTTATTCTGAAAACTAGAATTGAAACAACAATCAATGGAAAAGTGGACCACCATGCCATAACACCAGCACTCAAATCTATTGTACCTTTTCTTAAGTATAGGATTCTCAACATTATTGCCAGCATTCCTTTTAAGTGTATGTGCTGGAGCAGCATACCCCAAGGATTCCTTAAGAACATGATGGCTTATAGGGTGACCTATTATCATGTGCACCCATGTCATTGAGATCAACATACTCATAGTGACCATGAGTGAGGTCATGATCATACCTGTTAGTAGGTTGCACCACTTTTCTAAAAGAAATATGGGGTTTCATAACTAGTGGCTGAATTGGGCCTTTGCCTTTTCCTTGAGAATTGGCTGCCCTTGTTCTTTCATTGAAGCCTAGTCCTATCTTTCCTTTCTAAGATATGAAGTTATCTATTAAAGGCCAGACAGACTTTGGCTTTGAAAATTTAGCCACTAGATCCCTTTCTTTCTGGAGTCTTGCTTCCAGATTTTTGATGTGATTTTCTTTGAAGGAGATTGTGCCCATTTGAATAATAATTATGTTTTTCAGTTTGGCAACCTTCTTCAATTTCAAATCTATCAGATTGGCAGAATCTATTGCAGCCTGTTTGAGAGATTCAATTTCCTTGGCCTGCTTCTTGACAAGGAATTTTCTCCTCTTAAGTGCTTGCAACAAACCACCATACTCATCAATTAATTGATGTACATCCCCCTCAGATTCAGAACAATCCACTTCTCTTGAAGTTGATGCTACTGATTCTGATCCAGTAAAATAATCAGAAGCTAAGGATGGACTGTATACCTTACTTTGACCAGGCTGATCCAGGCACTGATCTTCTTCTGAAAGATCCATCAACCCTTTACAACAATAGTCTTCACCTCCATTTATGGAATCCAGCATTTGCAAGAATTCTGATTCCATAGAATCCTCTTCTATAATAAACAACCCAATATAAGCTTCTGCATCATCTTCTTCTCCAGATTTTGAGGATGAAGAATCAGTCCAACTCTTTTGCTTTTGGGCAACCAAGGATTTCTCCTTCTTACCCTTATTTTTGGGCTTCTTCTAATCCTTAGGCTCCTTTCTCTTATCAGGACAGTCTGCTATGACATGTCCAGGCCTGTTGCAGCAATAACAAATAATTTTAGAGGTAGTTTGTTTACTAGGATTAGAGGCATACCTTTCCTCCTTAGAAGTCTTCTTCTTCTTGTAATAATCATCCTTGAAGGAGGATGAAGATGTCTTGGTTCTCCATTTCTTCTTCTTAATGAACCTCTGAAACTGCCTTGTAAAGACAGCAAAGTCTTCATCAGAATGGTGGCTGTCTGATGTACTGATGTTAGGATTTTCTACTTCAGCCTCATCACTTCTTCTGGGTGGAGAAGGAGACTTTCTCCTACCCTTCCTTGTGGCTTCAGCTTTGAAGGCTACTGACTTGTCTTTATACTCAGACCTACTGCTCGTCCTCCTTTCTAGCAGTGCGTTGCATCTCATAAGATAGCAGTTTTCCAAACAAGGTTGGTGGAGGTGTATCAGCAAGCCTGGCCACCTCTCTGATGGAACATATTTTTGTATCCCAGTCCTTGGTCAATGACCCTAGAAACTTATCATTCAATTCATATGTGATAAAGACTCTTCCATAGGTCATCAACTCATTTACAGTTCTAAAGAACTTCTTGTAACATTCTGCTACGCTGTCTGACTTAGCTTGTCTGAAGCTTTCATATTATTGATTCAATATAGATTTCCTATCCTCTCTAACTTCTTCAGTTCCCTCCATAAAGACAATCAAGGTGTCCCACATCTCCTTGGAGGTTTTGTAATGTACCAAATTCTGAAATGTGGCATCATCTATAACACCCACAATAATGTTTTGTGCTCTCTTGTCTAAAGTTGCTAGAATGATCTCATCCTTAGTTATTTCAGAATAGCTCTTAGGGGTTTTGAGATTAGCATCAAGAGCTGATATATTCATTAGAATGAAAGGACCTTCTTGTACTATGATGTAGGTTTTAGCTTAAGATGCTTCCATGAACAATCTGACCCTTTCTTTCCATATCCCAAAGTTTTTTTTCCTATAGATGGGCAGTTTCATGGATCCAAATTCCTTCTGATTCTCATTTGAACCCATTCAGGCTAATTGTTAATTACCTTGGAGATTTACTCAGACTGTTAGGTCTTTTTTTGAGCATCTCCCTCTGATACCACTTGAAAGATTAGATTTCAAGAGACTAGACCCCTAGAGGGGGGGGGGGTGAATAGGTTCTAATCTTTTTAACTATTTAGGCAATTGACAAGTTCTAACACAGCATATAAAATCAAAGTCCTCAGAAAAAATAAACACAAAACAACAAAACAAGATTTATAGTGGTTCCCCAATTTATGGGTACATCCACTTTCCCTCTTTTCCTATCCAGTAGAGAACTGGATTCAGCCAAACTTCCTTCCACTATCTCAGATCCACAGATCTTATAACTCAGAACCTGATAGGTTCCTATAGCTCAGACTTTTTCAAGTCCTACCTCAGATTCTTCCCAAGAACCCTACCTCAGGCAATAACCCTACCTCAGCCTTTATCTTCAAGCCTACAACTCAGACTTTAACAAGTCCTACACCTCAGGCACTCAGCCCTACCTCAGCCTTTATAAATACAGGGTTACAACTCAGATCTATATAAGATCTTACAAGAAAAAGTTTATTTAAAGAAATAGAAATTTCACCCAGATTGAAATCTAAATGGGTGAGAGCTTCTTGATCAGTTCTTGAAGAACTGAATACTTCAGATCCAACCTGACTTAGCTTCTTCAAAGCTTCTTGAACTTGAACAAAATAAGGTTGATCTTTACTTGGTGTTGAAGTTGATCTTTATTCAACTTTCTTCTTAAATTCAGAATCAGATCTGAATCTTTCTTGCAGACTTGTTCAGGATCTGCGTTCTTCTGGGTCAGCCTCTTGCTCTCCAATACTTGTTGTTAGTTCTATATAATTTGTTCTGTTGGATTCTTAATTTTGGTTGTTATGGATCAGCCCTTTATATAGAGTTTATCCATGATTTCCGGCTGATCCAGTTTATAACGGCCTTCTGACAGCACTGACAGATGTGTCAGTCTTGTTACTAATGACAGCTGTCAAGCCTTCATTCGTGACAACTGACCCTTCATTGGAATTATTTCTCAGAAGGACACTGTCAGCAAACTACTTCAAATGTGTCGACACAAACAGACCAAGTGTCGACACAATTCTTGATGATGTCGACACAGCTTCCAATGTGTCGACACAGTCATTCTTTATCTTCTCGACACAGCTTCTGTTGTATGTGTTGACACAAGTCCTATGTGTCGACATAACTGCTCCTAGTCTCCACATAGGTTATGCTTATAGATGGCATTGAGTGTATGTCTAGACGTCGTTGAGTGTGTGTCGAAACAAGTCCTGTATGTCGATACAAGCCTTTTAGAATCAGTATAGCTGTTGTTGATAGATGGCGTTGAGTGTGTGTCGACACATCTCCTGTGTGTGGACACAAGCCTTTAAGACTCAGTATAGCTGTTGATGATAGATGGCATTGAGTGTGCGTCGACACAAGTCCTGTATGTCGACACAAGCCTTCTTCAGGTGTCGACACAATTCCTGGGTGTTGACACATGCCTTGCTTCTGGTGTCGACATAACTCCTGGGTGTCGACACAACTCCTGCTTCAGGTGTCTACGCAATTCCTGGGTATCGACACAGCTCCTGCTTCAGGTGTCGACACAATTCCTTATAAGTGTTGACACTTGTACTTAGAAATTTTCCTATATTTCTTAAACCGACACACTTAAACTCAACATCCCATCAAATACAAATTGATGTATATCATTGAGTACAGAGAGGCTTCTCCAAATCTAGTACACAATTTCCAGTGTAACCAACACGCCTCGGCGGTGTCGAGGACGTACAAACCAAAGCCTAACACATAGGCGTGGCTAGCTGGGGGATGGCAAGCTCCCCAGGAAGGATGGCTAGTGGAGACGAAGACTCGGTGGACCTGCTCGTCCCACGTCACCATTGGCTCGCCAACCAGGTCTTTGCACTCCCCCCTTGCCAAAGAGGGGGTTTTCCTTGGGCAGGCCCCACTCGCGGGGCAAGGTATCCTCGACATTAGGTTGAGGGGAGCACTCACGCTCACTTTGGCCCTCCTTTGTTGTCGTCTCCTTCAGCGGGCTTTTCGGCAAAGCATCCTGAGAGGCCCTGGGCGAATCCATGTATTTAGGGGACGGCTGCGACTATTGTCGCCCCCTTGAAGACCACTCTAGACTTCTTCTTCTTGGCTAGATGTTGGCGAGGCGAGCCCAGTTTTTCAAACTCCAGCCGCATTTTGCTGGAGGGAGGCTGTTCTTCCGCCCGTTCTCCTCAGCAGGCTAAAGCGGCTTCCCGGGCGAGTTCGAGGGGATCTGCAAAAAGTCTCGAGTCCGCGAAGGGCAGGTTCTCGGGGAGGAGTCGCTCCCCTGCAGAAAAGACAAGTCAGAGATGTTGAACACCATGCTGAGTCAGATTAAGAGGGGTAGGTGAGACTAACCTTCTCCAAGGAGGACGGGAAGTAGAGAGTCGAGGCCTCGGCGGAGGTAGGCGACCTCGAAATCCATGAGGAGGATGAATTTGTGGAGCTCGACATCATTGCCAGAGACGACTGGGGGGCGGTAGACCTCCTCGCTCTTTTGCTGGGGCGAGAAGGGGATGTTGCCGAGATCACCCTTGATGAAGGCAATCTTGGTCATCCAGTTATGGTTCTTATTCGCAACCTTGCGAACTTTTATGTAGGAGCCACTAAAGAAGGCGACTCCGTTAGGGGTGGCCTTGTAGGAGAACAACTTGCGGAAGACCGTCAAGTTGAATTCAATCCGCTCCCGATGGATATAACAGTCAAACACGACCATCATGACGATGGTGTTCGAGTTCAGTTGCGCGGGTACCGCGCCGAAGTACTTAAGGATCAGGCGGATCTCCGACCAGAGGGGTAGGCACAAACCCACCTCGAAGTGCGAGATTGGGAAGGCGAGTTCGTCACTATAGAAGGAATTAATGGCTTCTTGGTCCTATGGCAGGCGAGCTGTGAAGCTAGGGGGGACAAAGTCGGCCACGAACACGGCGAGCTCCTCGACGGTAGTGTTCCCCTCGAAGAAGCAATGCTCGGTGAAATGCCGAGCATACTTCATTCGGCCATCGGAGTCAGGGTTGGTCTTCACCATTATTGCTGCGAGATTCAAAGTTCGAGTACAGAAGGATAGGGGGAAAGAGGGGGGAGGTTTGAGAGCAATAAAGGCATAGCAGGGGGTTGTTGAGAAGGCCTATTTATAGGAAAAGAAAGTTAAAGGCAAAGCCAGCCAGATGGTCCAGCTCGCCTGCACCAGCTCGCTTATTCAAGCTCACCACTCTTAACTCGCCACCTCGCGAGTTCGTCTTATCCCACGGCAAGACAAATTCGATAAAACATGAGCTATCATATTTAAATGCGCTGATTTAACGAAGAATTATTCAAAGTTATTACAGAAAGAGGTTCAAATATTGTTCAGCGCGCAAATAAAATCGATTAGCACGCGCGGACCTAAGGGGGAAGGGGGCGAGCACCGGTAGGCCCGCTAGGCGAGCCATTTCTAACTACCCCGGTCTCGCGGTTCCGTCGTCGATCATCGCGCGTGAAGTTCGCGGATTCACCCCAGATTCTTGTGCATTGTTTGGACGTTCTCGCCGATCTTGTCCAGGAGCATGAAGGACGAAGCCGACTCAAAGGCCTCGCTTACCCTCGTCCGACCCGCGAACCGCGCACACTCCCACAACAACTCGAGGTTGTCCTTCCGTACCAAGTGGAGCTCGTGTACCACCTTCTTCATCACCCAATTTCCTCGTTTCACTCGCTCAGGGCTCCCCAGCTCGGAATCCAGGTATGCATCCAGCGCGTGCGGAGAGGGCATGGGCGAGTAGCAAGCCGGGTCCGAGGACTCGCCAGCATGGGAGTCGGAAGGGGGGGTCTGTGCAGGTAAATAAAAGAACGTTAGGTGCAGAAGGCAAGCACTGTGAATGCCGAATAAGACTCGGAAAGGGTGAGGACTTACCGTGCGGGCCCTGTTCCTGCGGGTTGGCACGAGGAGGCAGCAAGCTAATGTCCTTACCGCGACCACGCTGAGAGTCTTCTAGAGAGGTGCGGAGAAAGCCAGGGACGGGGATGACCTCGGAGCCTCCTCCCACAAATGCAGGAGTAGGAGAAGGCTGTCGGGAATTAAGCCGGGTTGGCGACTTCGGCTTCTGTGAGTCTAACTCCATGGTCCCAAGAGGGGGAAGCGACCCCCGCGGGGGTATGCTAAGGTCATGGCTCGGCGGCGCGCCGAGGGTAGACTTGGTTTGGGGCATGGAAGCCTCTCCGCTGTGGCGCTGGCTATCCTGGTTGCCGGAGAGGTCGATGATCTCTTTTTCCAGAAAGTCGGGAGTTCGCTAAGTGGAAGAGACGGTCCCATTATCAAGGGTTGCCTTGATATCATTATAGGTGAACTCGACATCTTTTGGGAGGGGCTTCACTTTCTTGTCCGAGCTAAAGTCGGCATGATTACGAGGTGGGGCCTTGAGGTCCGTTAGACCAGCAACATGGATTGAGGTTTCCACGTGGTTTTGAGCGACTCACTCGAGAATCTCCTTGGGGAGCGGCATCCTCACAAGACTCAAGGGGAATGACAAAGGTCAGCCAGGTACGCGGACGCGTGTATATATAGCTGGCGGTGGGCCCCTCCGCAAGATTCTTTTCTGGCTCCAGCCGTACTCGCCTAATTTTGTGGGGTTGGATGTTTTTTTTCCGAGCTTGTCCGAACCTCGCAAAGATCAGGGATTATGTACAACCTCATATCCGGCGAGTGGGTCGACAGAAGCCAGTCCGGCCGGTCCAGACCGCCCCTAAGCCCCAGGCGAGCTTGGCAGGAAGTATGCACGCCAAGTCCAACGTGCCGTGTCCGAACTCGGCAATGGTCAGTCTGAGTTCAGCATTCGTCAGTCTGATCTCAGAGTTCGTGGAGCTGAGCCCGACGAATGAGGGCGGGGACACTACACAAGTAGGGCGCCGAGCTCGTACTCACCCTAGGCAGAGGGATAGGAGAGTGCGAGGCCCATCCGCCACTCGCGAGAAGGACCCCTAGGGGGCAGCTCGCCTAGGTTTTCGCAGTGATGTATATCACCATGTTGACCCCAGTGCTCTGCCCCTTGCCTCCTAGAACAACCGAGGTTGGCTATTTGCAGGCCATTTTCAGAATCCTGTAAATAGGACCCAAGGGGTACCTCAGAAAGGCATTCTTACTTGTGCCCAGTCTTCTAGTGCTTTCTGAGGTACCTTAGCTTCAGCACTTGGCTAAGGAGGGGAGCCCTTTAAGATCTTCCGGGTCTGTGGTGGGACCTCCGTGCCGGAGCCTTGGGTCTGTTCTTTGTCCTAAGTTTTTGGCTATCTAGTTCACAGGAGAGAAGTAGGTGCGCGATCACCCCTTCCCAAAGGGTGAACTCCTCGAGATCGATTTTTCGGTTTCAACAAGAGTCACTGGACCTATTGATGTTTTTAGTTGTCTACCTAAATCACCTAGAGGGGGGTGAATAGGTGAGGTCTGCGTCTTTTTGCAGAAAAAAAAAACTTGAACGACGGAGCGTAGAAAATAATCAAGCAAGCCACAAAAAACACAAGATTTGTAGTGGTTTCCAAACCTTGGGTACGTCTACTCTCCACCTCACCGATCTAGCACCACGCTAGACACTTCACTATTAGCTCAGATTAAAAAACAACCCTACAACTCGGAGCAATGCCCCTACAACTCGGAGTCAAAACACTCCTACAAAAATCTCGGAGAACAAAGCTCCTACAGCTCGGAGAAAAATCTCCTACAAGATTAAAATGTTGTACAGAAAAATATACAAACAAAAATATCTCAGATCTGAGTCTTTAGCCCTTCTTCCTTCTTAAACTTTGAATCTCTGTTAGAAACAGATCAAAGAAGACAAAGGCAAAATCTCTGAATTTGAAAACTTAGGATCAGCACATCAATGAATAGATCTGTCGAGATGAAAACCTTGATCTGTTGAAGCCTTCTTGTTCTGAATCACTTGGATCGTAGAAGAACAATATTGAAGAAGATGATGAACAACGACAACCTTCCCGATTTAGAATGAAAAATACGATTCAAAATACTTTATTTCTTGTTGTTAGGGTTAGTCGATTATGATAAGACCTTTTATAGGACTTGCCTAACGGTCATAATCATTAAAGACATAACACGTGGATCAATAAGAAATGAGATTAATTTGAAAACACTTCCGTCGTGACTTAATGAAAAATTCAAGAAATGAACTTCATTTCTCGAGTGAGGAATAGACTACTCGAGAACAACATTTGTTTCTCGAGAAAAGGATATAATATTCTCGAGAATAGATACTTAAGGAAAACACTGGAAATCAGTTCTGGCTTCTCGAGTAATAACTTCTATTATTTGAGAAATAATTTCTGTTACTCGAGAAGTAGATAATGAATTCTCGAGAACTGGTTGGACTTCTCGAGAAAAAATTAGACTTCTCGAGAAATAACTTAGACTTCTCGAGAAATAACTTCGGTTACTCGAGTACTAGACTTCTGCTTTCTCGATACAAGGCTTGGCCTTCTCGAGTAATGACTTCTGCTTCTCGAGTACTAGACTTAGAATAATTCTGAGCTGAGTTTTGAGTAAACTCGAGAAAGAGACGAGTCTTACTCGAGTACTGCCTGGCTCTCTTGATAACTTAACTAAGCCTTCTCGAGAACAACATCTGCTACTCGAAAACTAGACTAAGCTAACTCGAGAAATACTTCAATACTACTCGAGTACAAAGGGGTCCTTCTCGAGTAATTGACTTAGAAAAATTTGACTTTCTGTAAAAAGATTTTCTTCAAGGAATTCAACAACTAGTCTTTCTCCCATAACTTTAGTACTTTGAAAATGAAGTGTGTCCTAATAGAGAGGCTACACATGAGTCAACACCATATTTCACACAATGAGGGATTACATTGTGTGGTCTTGTGTTTGGTGACTCATTGTAGACTGATATTGGTCAACAATTGGCAATTATAACCTGCAAGCACTCAACTTGAAAAGAGTATCAAATACAAACTTAATTCATCTTCGTTCAAGGGTGACTTCATACAAATCTAGGTTATTGTGTATATAATACCCAACACCTATCGAGAATACTCAACGAATTTCACGAGTGTTCACGTGACGGCTTGACGAATGATACGAGACTTTACGTGAATAGTCGACGAATTAAACTTAGCCGTTCCTGAAAAATATTTAGGAAACCTATCAGAAATTTCCCGAGTAAACTCGACGAATTCCACGAGTGTTCACGTAATGTCTCGAAGAATGACACGAGACTTCACGTGAATACTCGACGAATTTGATTTAGGAAAATTCCGATACATCTTTAACTCAACAACTGCCCTTTTCTTTGAATCTCCTATAACACTTGAAAATGAAGTATACCCCAATAGAGAGATTACACCTGAGTCGACACCATGTCTTGCACAACGAGTAATTACATTGCATTGTCCTGTGTTTCATGACAAATTATAATCTGACATTGGTTTGTACTTGGCAATTAAATCCAGTAAGCACATAACTTGAAAGCATTGTCAAATACAAACTCAATTCATCTTACTTCAAGAGGGACTTCTTCAAATTAGGGTTATTGTGGGAACAATACCCAATAGTAGGCATATATATATATATCTTAATGTAAGGTTTGAAGCAAATAAGGAAGATGAAGCCAATAAGATTGACTCTCGAGTATCTATGTAAGTCATAGGGAGAGAAATGTATAACAAACTTGATACCCGGGAGTCTGTTGATTTTCTCTGCATCAGATGGGAACCACACCCAACATGGAGGAACCTGGAGTTGTAGGAGGTTATCATAAGACGTTGTATCATGCTGATTTTTTAGGGGAATGATGGCTGAGTGTTGTGAAACTAAGGTGAAAGACAATATAGCTAACATTAACCATTCCTTTATGCTGGATTTTGAAGTTGGAGGGAGGGAGAGAGAAAGAGAAAGACACGTGATAAGTGCGTTTCATGTCTCTCAGCTTTGTTGGAAAAGTTGGTGGCCAATTAATGGATATATATATATATAATTAGGTTTATCTTAGCTCTGAGAGTTGGTCAACTAAATGTGCACACATGCATAATATAGTGGCTTGGAGAGTTTTTACGTGAGAGAAAAACATCCATTAGTGAGTGGAGCAAGAGGGAATATACTAGAGTGGATCGCGGAGACACACACTAGAGTATAATTAAGAGCTGTGTGCTGGGGAGCACACTGGAACCGAATATGGGGAGCACTCCAGAGCAGTATGTTCATTAATTTGGGCATATCATGTTTTATTGAGCGGACATGTTCAGTTGAGCGCAAAGCATCTTCTGTTGAGTGGATTAGTGTGTTTGATTGATCATAGTATGCTTTGTTAAGCAAGCACGTTCACCGGGGCCACACTATATGAACAGATGGAATCTGGGAAACTATGTACATGAATGCGATCTGGGGAACTAGGCACATGGGTGCATAACAGTTATGTATCGCCCAACACTCTTACGGATCGGTCAAGTTGGATATGAAAGTATCTAGTTGTCTACCAAAATCACCTAGAGGGGGGGGGGGGGTGAATAGGTGAGATCTGCGTCTTTTGCGGAATAAAAATTTGAGAGAGTAAAACACAACAAGTAATCAAGCACAAGCCAAATGACACAAGGAATTTTAGTGGTTTCCTAATCTTGGGTACATCCACTTTCCATCTCACCAATCTAGCACCACGACTAGACTTGTCTATTTCACTATATCTCAGATTCAAATAGTCCTACACCTCGGAGCAACGCTCCTACAACTCGGAGTAAACACACTCCTACAAACTCGATCCCCCCAAAACGAGATCTACACTCAGAAGAATAATCTTCCAACAAGCTCGGAGACAAAGCTCCTACAAGAGTTGAAATAAATTTTACAACAACAATAAAATTTTACTTCCAGATCTTAGATCTTCAAAGTTCTTCCCTTACGAGACTTGAAATTCTTGAAGTAGATGTTGAGGAAGAAAACTTGAGTAAACATGATCTGAAACTCGTAGGATCCGACACGATCAAGTGAATGACTCCAGAATCTTGAAATAGTGATTTGTCAAATATTTACTCTGTTGAATCGCTGGATTGAGGAATAAGCTTCAGAGAAGAACAAAGATGGTGTGTGCGACTTTTTCCCGATCTAGAACTTGCGGCAATTCTGACTTCTGTATTTTCTACCGTTATTATTATTATTAGGGTTAGCTTATTCTTGAGAGGACATTATAAAGGATATCCACTAATGGTCTGAAATAATTTAAGGAATGATGATCAATCATGTTAAACACGGATTAGCATTTGAAATTCCGTTCGATGAATTATGAACTCCCATTCGACGAATGAAATCCCGTTCGACGAACTAAATGAAACCCGTTCGACGAATTATGAACTCCGTTCAACGAATGAAATCTCGTTCGACGAATTGAATGAAATTTTTGCAACTGAATTCTTCGAAAGAAATCTTGATTTTTCGAAAAGAACTTGATCTTTCGAAAAATGGCATACACTTCTTGAGAAAATGCTTCACGCAAAATTGTCTGAACAGTTAAACTGATTTTTCGAAAAACAATTTTTACTTTTCGAAAACAACTTTTCTTTTTTGAAACAAGAGTCCCATTTTTCAAAAACAACTTTCCTTTTTCGAAAAACGGACATGGCTTTATCGCAAAATTTGTAGAGCAATTTTCCAAAAATAGAACTTAGAAGTTTTTTGAGAGTTTTTCGAAAAGTCTTTATATTTATCGAGAACATTTCTTCTTTTTCAAAAAACTTAACTTAGACCTTTCGAAAAAAACACTCTTCTTTTCGAAAAATGGACTTATTAAAATTTTAGAGTAAATTTCTTTTCTTCTTTGCATGAGACCAGCAACCCTTCCTTTCTTCCATGCTTTTGTACTTGAAAATGAAGTGCATTCCAATAGAGAGGTTACACATGAGTCAACACCTTGGATCACACAATGAGGGATTACATTGCATGGTCCTATGTTAAGTGACTCATTGTAAACTGATTGAAGGTCTTGATTTCAAGGTCAACTAAATACCTAGAGGGGGGGGTGAATAGGTTTTTGGCCTTCTTTTAAATTACTCTGATTTATATCAGAGTTCTTGATGTTTAGTGATTAATTGATTTGTGCTTTCAAGAACAATCACAGGAAACTCAGAAATTTTATAGTGGTTCCCCAATCTTGGGTACGTCCACTATCCCTCTCCTCCTTTCTAACAGTGTGTTAGACAATGCTCTTCACAAATTCTTCGGCTCCTTAAGAGCTTACAGCACGATCCAACAGGATCACTCAGTCTTATCCAAGACCTACAACTTGGGCACTAAGCCCTACCACTAAAATCCCAACTGGATCAAACCTCGTCCTTTATAATACAGGCATACACTTAGGCACTAAGCCATACCACTCAGATTCTAACAAGAATCCAACCTCAACCTTTATAACACAGGCCTACATTCAATCACTAAGCCTTACCACTCAGATTCTAACAAGAACCCTACCTCGTCCTTTATAATACATGCCTATATTCAGGCATTAGTCCTTAAAATTCAGATCCTAACAAGAATCCTACCTCGACCTTTATAACACAGGCCTACATTCAGATTCCCTAAAGAATCCTACCCTCTGATCAAAATAAAATCTTACAGTGAATGTCAAAGAGATGAATTACTCAAACACCAGAGAAAGTTCTCTGTGTTTGTCTTCCTGGTCTGAGCAGATATCAACCCTATCTTCTTCTTCATAGCAACAAGTTGAGAAAGAAATCTTCAATTGAATCCCGGCTTGTTCTGGAAGCAACTTGCAGTAAACTCTGCTTCTTATTCTTCAGGAATCAATCCCGATCTTAATGTCGTACATGAGTATTGTGGTAGCTAGTTCTCTTCGAATTCAAGTTCTTTGATCTGAACTCCTTTTTATGGCTCGACGAGAAAATGAGGAAGAAGATGTCGTCCAGCCGCAAGATTGCAAACCCAGAAAACCCTAATAATGTCTCTTCTCAATGTTGATTGTGATTACTTGTTGTTATTTCGATCTGATCCTGCTCTTTTTATAGACAGCCGATTAACATCACATTGAGTAGTGGGCCCCACCAGAATTGGTGGCTGTGATTCGACCACCTACTTTCTATTAATGGCTGATTCAATGGCTCTTTGCTTTGTGTGGGCCCCAACGAGTAATCTCTTTCTTAGTGCAGAAAATCATGACAGCTGGCCCCCCAGCGCCTCTAGCAGCATTCCCGCAACATTTGAACATACTTTGACTTATTAACTTTGTTGACGTCAGCATCATTATGGACTTAGACAAAATAAAGAATCATTCCAGAAATCCTTAGTTCAACGAACTCAAACCTCAGTTTGACGAACCCACAACTCAGCTCGACGAAATCAAGCATCATTCAAGAAATCCTTAGTTCGATAAACTCAAACCACAGTTCGATGAACCCAGAGTTCAGCTTGATGAAATTAAGCATCATTCTAGAAATCCTCAGTTCGACGAACTCAAAACTGAGTTTCATGAACTCTGAATTCAATTCGATGAACGTAAATCTCAGCTCGACGAATAGTGGATAAGCAATACTCAACGATTCTGGACTTAGAATTTTCTTCAGCTCTGCTAAGCATTGAGAGCGTTGAGTGTATATGCCTCACTCAATGTTTTTCGCCTCAGTCATATTCTTCTGCCCTTTCTGCTTAAAAGAATTGAGAGCGTTGAGTGTATAAGCTTCACTCAATGCTTTTATAATTAGCCTGATTTTCTGCAATCTTACCTTCTTGTTGAAGTTTCGCAATGACCGACTCAACATGGCGTTGATTGATGAAGCTTCACTCAACTCATTGCTACTTAGACAAATTTTGTCCCATTATATTGAGTGAGTGAGCTACACTCAATGCCTAACTACTTAGATAGATTTTCTATCTCATGGCATTGACTGATAAAGCTACACTCAACGCCTAGCTACTTAGTCAAAAATTCAACACAGAAATTTTTGTGGCTTTGACTGACTTGGCCTATCTCACAGCTTTCTATTGTATGACATTGAGTGAGTAGACTACACTCAACGCCTGTGGACTTAGCCACATTTCAACCTATTTCTGTTTAGGCTTTAAGTGTCTCAGCGCCTTTTGTTATATGGGGTTGAGTGAGCTCAAGAAACTCAATGCCTATGGACTTAGCTGATTTTCTTGCTAGAAAATAAGTTTGGCTGACTATACTCAACGATTTTACTTACCTGGCGTTGAGTGAATAGATATCACTCAACGCCTGCGGGCTTAGGCAAATCTTCTGCCCTTCCAACCACTTCTTTGAGTCCACCTTCCTGATCATTATCACAAGGACTATCCTGCACACATGAACTTAGACACACATAAAATACAACTATGTCTATCTCATTGACCTGTTTGACATCATCAAATTAGGGCCATTGGGATCAATGGACCAAACAATATACCCCTATTTGAAGATGTCAAAACCCTTGATTAACCTCCTTAGTCAATGAGATACACATCACATAGACAGTAAAAAAAACTTATTAAATTCAGTGAGATGAGTTTTTACCTAGATGATGTTTTACCTACTCCCCATTGATTGCTTCAGGGAGTGTGTTACCTTAGAGTTTTAGCTCTTGTCTTGATCCTTTCTTGAGCTTGTCTCTCCCCCTTGGGCAATATGTTGGGAATTTTTCCCTACAATGTTTCTCAGGATTTGAAGAGGTATCACCAATAATGCTAAGGGGCATAATGTATTTGATGTGTGCTTGAGTTCTTGCATGCAGGTTGTCCTTGATTGGACAGGTGAACAGAAAGAGGAAGCCGGAAGTCAAACAATTTGACTAAGGCAAAACCGCTGAGACAGCTGAGACAGCTTAGACAGCTGAGAAGAATGTCTCAGCATAACCGCTGAGACAGCTGAGAAGCTCAAAAAAGAATGATTGAGAGAAGTATTGGTCTCAGCTAAACCGCTGAGATAGAAGACAGTCTTAGCTGTTAAGAAGAAACCGCTGAGACAGTTGAGAAAGAACTGCTGAGAAAGAAGAGTCTTAACTATGAAGAAGAAACCGCTGAGACAGTTGAGAAGGAACCGCTGAGACAAAGGCAGCAGAAATTTTCTAAGTCCAGAAAGTGGTGTTCGTCGAACTGAGTTCAGAGTTCATCGAGCAAAGCTCACCTTTCGTAGAGCTCAAGTTAAAAGTTAAAAATTAAGAGTAAATCAAGCTGAGCTCACCTTTCGTTGAGCTCAATTTAAAGTTTGAAGATTCAAAGTTTGTCGAGCTGAGTGTTGGAACCCTACCTTGTTTAGGGTTGATTTGGGCTAGGTTAACTATTAGGATTCTCAGTTGACCCACATTGTATACTCTAGGGTCATAAGTCTTTGTGTAGGTCTTAGTCAGGTCAACAAACTTAGTTTGGTTGGATCAACCTTCAGAAGACATAGAGACAGAAGACCTTCAGAGAAAAGCAGTTTTCTAAGAGTCAGAAAAGGCGTTTGAAGATAGCTAAACTCAGCTCGATGATCATCGATCTAAGATCGACGAACTTAGAGTTTCTTCTTTGAGTTGAGATCGACGAAAGTTCAGCTGAGATCGACGATTTTTCAGCTTATACCAGAAACTCAGCTCGACGAAATGTTATCTCAGCTCGACGAAGTTGGAGCTCCGTTCGATGATTTTCTACCTCTTGTCTGCTATATTCAGTTCGACGATATTGGATCTCAGGTCGATGAAATTATGTTGAGTTCGACTATTTTATGACAGATTCAGTTCGACTATTTTCTCTCAGTTTCAGATCGACTAAAACAGATATATTTTCAAAATTTATTATTATATGCCTATAATGCTTTGATGATTAATGCTCCATATTCTCTATAATATATCCATTTCAAGGTAGCATTAATTATGGTATTCACAGAGTAATTATTTGGCTTATTTACTGGGACAGTTGAGGAAACAAATTAAAGACATTTTTCTAGCCGTTCAACTCCCGGGATTTTGGCAATCAATTAAGGATATGATTTAAAATTCAAAGGATGATTTCTTCAAGGATATAAAAGAAAATTTTTCAGAAGATTATTCACAGAAAAATACAGGAATAAACAGAATATAGAAGATTATTGAATTGTGCATACATAAAACTGAAAGAAGAATACAGCTCTCATACATTTCAGTCTTCTTTAAGAGAAAAAAATCTTCATAAGTCTAAAAGTTTCCTGAAGATCAATCTTCAATCTGAAGGCCTACAACTTGAGCAAAGCTCTCATTCTCCTGAACTCTTCTACATCTCAGGGGAGCTTTGACAAAAGCAGCATCCAATAGTCTTCTCTCTGATTGTTGATAGAGAAGACATCATCTTTATTTTCTTTCACCACTATAAAAGGGTTTCTTAACTCCCTTCAAAAGTTATTCCTTTTGGTTGTCAAGTCTCCTGATCAAAAGGCTTGGTTTGGATTTTGGGCACCTAGTCAAAAGCTCAAAGGGTTGTGAGATCTCCCTTGAAATAGATCTTGTGGTGAAAGGTCACCTGAGGAAAAACCTGTTGTGGTAGAGCACCTGATAAAAAACCTGTATTGGATTCCTACCAGGGTGGTAGAAGAGTGGATGTACCCAAGTTTAGGGGAATCACTATAAATTCTTTGTGTCGCCCGGATTGCTTTATTGTTTATTTCTGTGTGCTGTTATTGTCTTTATTTTTATTTCACTTTATACATATACTTAACACTTATTTTAATCTGCTGTAAAAATTAATCAAAAGTTTTTAAAACTCTATTCACCCCCTCTAGAGTTAGTGTGATCTATCCCTCACTTTCAATTGGTATCAGAGGGTAAGGTTGTTTGGTTTCACAGGCTAACACCTGAACCAAAAGATCTTTTGTAGATCACATTTACTCTATTGACTCTTTCTATCATAGCATAAAATAAAGAATATTCAAGCACTAGACCTCCAGTGTGCAAATTTAACAAGTTTGCACTTTTGAAGGCAAGGATTAGATTGTATATGAATTCTATTGATGAAGACATCAATAATTCCATTTTGATAGGCCCCCCTACTCCTTCTGCAACAACATATATAAGCACTAATACAGTTCCACCACCTGAGTGGACTGAGGCACAGAAGAAAGCAAAGGTTGTTGATGCCAAAGCAATGAACATTCTGGCATAAATAATGTCAGATGATATTTTATAGAAGGTTGCTGAGTGTAAATCAGCAAAAGCCATTTGGGATTCCCTCAACCAAATGGTAGCAGGATTAGCTGATGAAATAAAAGATAGAAGATCTTATCTCATTTCCTAATATGAGAACTTCAAGAAAGAAGAGTCAGAGTTAGTTGCTGATATGTACAACAGACTCAGCTTGATCATCAATGAGCTGAAGAACCTGGACAAGAACATATCACTGATTGAGATCAATGATAAGATCCTTATGTGCTTCCCTAGTACATGAGACTCAAGGATCTGGCCAATCAAGGAGGCCAGAAGCCTAAATGAAATTTCTACTAAGTCTTTGTTAGGCAAGCTCAAATCTTATGAGCATCTTATCAAGACTAGAGAAGCAGTTGAACAGAAGTCTTCTACCTCAGGAAGAAAGGAGCAAAGCAATGCATTTAAGGTATCTGAAGAATCTGAAACTCTACCAGTAAATGAAGATTTGATGAGTCTCTTTGCCAAGAGATTCTTCAAAATGGCTAAGAAGGACTTCAGAAGAAGGTCAACAAGGAATGAAGATAAGACAAGGTATGACAAGACTCCTACTAAGGAAGTTATTTGCTATGGTTGCAAGAATCCAGGACACATTCTTCCAAAGTGTTGAAGGTTCAAAAGAAGGATAAAAGAAAAGATAAGAAATTCAAGAAGCACTACATCAAGCCTTCTTCCAGCAAGTATGAGAAAAGGGAAAAAGGCTTTGTTGCTGAGACTTGCAGTGAGTCTGAAGAAGAGTCTTCATCTTCTAGCTCTAGTGAGGATGAAGAAGAGTCCAAATCCAGAGAGATTTGCCTGATGGCAATTGATTCTTCATGCAGTCATTCAGGAGCTGATGAATCAACAGAAGAATCAGAATCAGAAGAGGATCAGGTAATAACCTGTTTTGATTTAAATTCTGATCATTTTAATGCTGAATTAAAACTTTTGTGTAATGATTTAATTAAGTCTGAGAAGGAAATCAAACTTCTCAGAGATAAACAAATTGAATTTGATAACTTGTTTTTTGAAAACATAAAACTAAAAGATGAACTAGATATAGCTTCTGAACAAATCATTTCTTTAAAAACTAAACTAAATGAGGCTAAACAATTTGAAGAATACATAAATGGGAGAAGTATTAAATTAATGGATATAACAAGCACAGTAAATGCCAAGCTTAATGGTAAATTAGGCTTAGGAGCTTCATCTAGTTAGCCACCAATACTTATGAAAAATATTCTTTCAACCCCTATTCAATTCATATCAGAAAAGGGAAAAGAAAAATTAGAAGACAACAACCAACAGTCAGAAGAATTTCAAAAACCCAAACAAAAGAAAAGGAAAAATAAAAATTTCAATAAAAACAATGTTAAATATTTTTCGTCAAACTCAGATCGATGAAATGTATATGGTTCGTTGAACTCAGATCGATGAAATGTATATGGTTCGTCGAACTCAGATCGATGAACTATGAATGCAGATTTTATATATTATAAATCTTCTAACTGCGATCAACAAAATTTATATGGTTCGTCGAACTGCAATCGACGAAATTGGGGCACAGGAAATGAATACTTTTATTCTCTGAGCGGAGTTCGACAAACTCATCCCTATTCGTCAAACATAGATCGATGAACTTACTGGAATTTGTCGAACTCAGATAATTTCAACAGAAACCTAAATTTTTCCAGAAATGTTAATCAAACTAAATCATTAGTTAATCCCTTTACCCAATGGATAATTCCACCTAGAAGATTTCACCCCTTAGGATACAAAGACCAACCTGATTATTCTTATATTTCTTGTTATAAGTTTGAGAAGAATCAAGGACCCAAGGTTACCTGGGTCTTGAATAGCTAATTTATTTTCTTGCAGGTACAGAACTATCCTACCACAGAGCAATAATAGTACTTGGATAGTGGGTGTTCAAAGCATATGACAGGAAGCAAGGACAACCTAACTAACTACAAGTCAAAGCTTGGACCAAAGGTGACCTTTGGAGACTCCAACTATGGTCAAATAGAAGGCTATGGGAATGTTAAAGTTGGAGCTGTTACATTCAAGAAGGTAGCATATGTGAGTGGCTTAAAACAAAACCTGATATCCATAAGCCAGTTATGTGATGAAGGTTATCAGGTATCTTTTAACCAATCTTCCTGTATTATTACTTCAATAGATAACAAAACTATTTTAACTGGACTTAGACAAGGAAATATTTATGTAGTTAATTTCAAGTCAGCTAGTTCAGAAATTTGCTTATTCAATCAAATTAGTAATAATAATGATTTATGACATAAAAGACTAGGACATGTAAACCTAAGAAATATTGCTAAATTATCTAGGGACAACCTTGTTAGAGGATTGCCTTCTAGCCCCTATAAGAAGCAATTTCTCTGCAGGGTTTGTCAATTAGGCAAGCAAACTAAAAATAGCTTTAAATCTATTAATAAGAGTGATTCACCCAGGATTCTATACTTATTACATATGGATCTTTTTGGACCCATTGCAGTACAGAGCTTGGGAGGGAAATTTTACACTTTAGTTATTGTAGATGACTTCTCTATATTCACTTGGGTGTTATTTCTAAGAAACAAGTCAAATAAATTAAAAGTTCTTACAGACTTTCTTAAGAGCATAAAGATAGAGTATTCTACTCTAGTTATATTGATCGGAAGTGATCATGTTACTGAGTTTGAATCTCTTCCTATGCAAGAATTCTGTGAGAAGGAAGGTATCAAGCATTGCTTCTCTGCTCCTAGAACTCCTAAATAAAATGGGGTAGCAGAAAGGAAAAATAGAACTCGAATTGAATATGCAGGGACATTGCTTGTAGATGCTTTTTTGCCCCTATTCTTTTGGGCCGAGGCTGTAAGAAAATCAAACTATATTATGAATAAGAGTTTAATACATATACTTAAGGGTGAGACTCCTTATGAACTACTCAAAGAGAAGCAACCTAAAATAAATTATTTGAGAGTTTTTGGTTGTAGATGTTATATATACATTAATAACAAGAAACATCTTAGAATGTTTGAAGCCAAAGCTACAGAGAGAATTTTTCTTGGATATTCCCAAGTCAGCAAGGACTATAGGGTATTTAATAAATCAACTTTGAAAATGGAAGAATCTGTACATGTATCATTTGATGAAGCTAACATGTTTTACAAGGAGAAGGATTCTTCTACCAGAGATTTATTGCAGGTACCCCAACTATGTGAGAAATTGGATGATTTAAACCTCACCCAAGAGGTTATATCACATCCTTATCCAAAAGTTTATTTAGACAGTGAAGAAGATCTCATTGAAATAATTACTGAACCTACAACAACCAACATAATTCCACAAGAGGAATTAATTCCCCAAGCTATTGATGAACCAACTCCTCCTACTGATCTTGTCACACTTAGAGATCACCCTATATCTGAGGTGATTGGAGACATATCAGTTGGTGTGCAAACAATGCATCAACTCAACCAAGATTTGATGCATGCTTGCTTCATATCTCAACTTGAGCCCCAATCCATAAAAGATGTAGAGAAAGATCCCCACTGGATTATTGTATTTTAAGATGAGCTTAATCAATTTGAGAGATGCAGAGTTTGGCATTTATTTCCAAGACCCAAAGACTACCCAGTCATTGGAACTAAATGGGTATTTAGAAATAAATTGGATGCATAAGGAGCTATAGTAAGGAAGAAAGCAATGCTGGTAGCATAAGGATACTCACAGGAGGAAGGAATTGATTATGATCAAACCTTTGCACCTATTGCAAGACTTGAAGCTATTAGAATCTTTCTTACCTATGAAGCCTATAAGAAGTTCAAAGTCTACTAGATGGATGTCAAGAGTGCTTTCTTAAATGGTGAACTCAAAGAGGAAGTCTATATAGAGCAACCACCAGGTTTTATCTCTCCAACTCATCCCTCTTTTGTTTTAAAATTGCATAAAGGTCTCTATGGTTTAAAGCAACTCCAAGAGCTTTGTATGAGATCCTAACTAGCTTTTTTTAGAGCATAAGTTCTCTAGGGGCATTGTATATAAGACTATATGTTGGTACCCTAGTTTGGATTTGAGTTCAGTCCTCTCTTTTAGTCTCTTGACCAAAGATTTATCTATGGTCAAAGGCTAGTTGTCTAGTTAGTTTGCTATAGTTTTAGAGTTGTCACTTATCCAGATGAAAATTTGGTTATGTTATTTTTTGTTCGATTATGGTCGAACGCCGCTCGACTATCGTCTATCGACTGTTCGACGATTGTCTATCAGTTGGTCGACTATCTGTTGTATTTGATAGTTCGACTATCTGCTTGGATAGTTCAACTATCTGATAGTTCGACTATCTGATTGATAGGTCGACTATCTGTGTTGCTTGATAGTTCGACTATCTGTCTTGATAGGTCGATTATCTGTTTTCTTTGATATTTCGACTATCTGTTTGATAGGTCGACTACCTCTTTTGTTTTATAGGTCGACTATCTGTTTGATAGGTCGACTATCTGTTTTCTTTGATAGTTCGACTATCTGTTTGATAGGTCGACTATCTGTTTTCTTTGATAGTTCGACTATCTGTCTTGATAGGTCGACTATCTGTTTTCTTTGATAATTCGACTATCTGTTTGATAGGTCGAATATCTGTTTTCTTTGATTGTTCGACTATCTGTTTGATAGGTCGATTATCTGTTTTCTTTGATAGTTCGACTATCTGTTTGATAGGTCGACTATCTGTTGCTTGATAGTTCGACTATCTGTTTGATAGTTTGACTATCTGTTTTGCTTGATAGTTCGACTATCTGTCTTGATAGGTCGACTATTTGATGGCTCGACTATCTGTTCTGATAGGTCGACTATCTGCTGTGGTAGTTCGACTATCTGCTTTGGTAGTTCGACTATCTATATCGTTCGACTATCTGTTTGATATGTCGACGATCTCTGTGCTTCGGTTGACGATCTCCGAGGGTCGTTCGACGTTCTACTGTATGTCTTTAGTAATTTTGTCCTCTTCTATTCTATAATTTATTTCATATTTATTTGACATATTATTTTAGTAAATTTATGCAATTATTTCCAGGCAATCTCTGCTCCATTCCTTATGCATAAGCCAATCTTTATCTGACAAAGTGTTTTGTCTTATTAGTTGAAATATATTTTCTGCTTTATCTGCCAGGATGTCCTTTATAGCCGTTAGACTCAGAAAGTCTTCTCTGGCCGTAAAGAGTTCTTTCTGATGTGACCTTTTTCTTGCACCCTTTTATCAGATTGGATATGCAGCTTCTTAGAAAGCTTTATCCCCTTATAGCATGCCTGTCTGCAGGATTTGTTTTTGCTTTATGCTTTTTGCAGCCCAGTTTACAGATTCCAGATGAAGACAAGATTCAAACTCAAATTAGATCCGTTGAAAAGGCCATATATAAAGAGTTTCTTTTGAAAGGAGAACATAATATATACACAAGAACTTACAGATATACATAGCAGCATAGAGAAAGAGAGAAAGCAAGAAAGTTCTACAGCTCTCAGAAAATCACATTCAGCTGAGAAGATCAAATCTCTTCAGCATTCTTCTTCATCCTGAGTTCATCCTGCTCACAGGAAGACATTCACTCAGAGGCCTTTAGAAGAAGAAGAAGAAAGGAAGCTGTTTGAAGAAGAACACCTTTTCCAAATCAAGAGTCTTCTTCAAGCTTCTCCTTCAAAACCCCTAGACAGTTCTTTGTCTTAGTTCAGAAGAGTTCCTGCACCCTGAAGCAAGACTCCTTCCTGGATATTCTCTAAGCCAGGGGGAGCCTTGATTATTTAGAGCTATATAGCTCTGTGCAATCCACTAGCTTCTCTAATCTATTTTAACAATAGAGAAGAAACCTTAACTCTCTCAACCTCCTGTACAAAGGGTTATTACTCCCTTCAAAAGTGAACCCTTGGTGGCAGGGCACCTGATCAAAAACCTGTGTTGGATTTTGAGCTCCTGATCAAAAGCTCAAAGGGTCTACTTGATCTACCTGAAGCAGATCAGTTGGTGGCAGGGCACCTGAACAAAAACCTGTAGTGGATTCCTACCAGGGTGGTAGAAGAATGGACGTACCTATTTAGAGGGAACCACTATAAAATTTCTTGTGTCGTCTGTGCTGCTTACTTAATATATTGCACTGTGGCTGTGAGTAGAAATAACTAAGATTGCTAGTTGCTGTGATAGGTTAAAAGCTCAACTGTAATTATAGTTGCCCTTCTCTAGTGCACTTCACTTTGTGTTAGGCTCTAGAGTTATCAATATCTATAAACTCATTCCGCAAATTAACTCTAAGGGAGTTGAGTAGGGTGTCCTAATGTTTGAATACTCTATTCACCCCCCCCCCTCTAGAGTTGCATCTATCCTCACTTTCAATTGGTATCAGAGGGAGGTTGACTGACTGTGTAACATCCCTCAGACAGCTAGACCCCTAGGAGTGTTTTGTCATGATTAGGTCATGACAAAACCCTTAGGAGCCCAAGAAAGCCAAGTGTACTAAGGAAAGAAGGTGAGATCATCATGGGTTGCAAATAACACTTGATAATCACCTAACTTAGGGTTGACTTAAGGACCCCATCTTGTTCCCAGGACTTCACCACACCACCCTTAACCTTTTAGGTGGTTCATAGGGTCACTAAGAACCCATTGGGGGCAAGTGAAGTGGCCAAATTGACCAAAGTCAACCCAAGCCCTAATTTGGTCAAACTAGCCCAAATAGGCTAACTCAAGTCCAAGCTCAATCCACTTGGGCTAACCTTGTTTGATGAGTTTAAAAAAGGGGTGTATTTGGGCTGGACCCACCAGCAATATCATCCATGATGACTAGGAGAGAGGAATTCAAATTTTCCCCAATTTGGAGGAGAGAGAAAGAGGGGCTTAATGGCCATCATGGCCATGGAGGCTCCATAACCCCCACCATCATGGGGCTTTTACTCCTCTGGTGGAGGGGAAGAGTTTCCCTAAGGCGGCCAGCTAAGGAGGTGGCTCAGCCCCACCAATTGGAGGAAAAACTGAAAATAGGCTTAATGGCCATTAATGGGGAAATTCAAAATTGGGGAGTTACACTTATCCTCTCCCAAATTCCTTCATTAAGAAGCTTCACCAGAGCAAGGGCAAGTTTTTCCCCCGTTCCTTTTCCAATTCCAGAGAGGTTGGTGTAGAAGTTGGAGAGGAGCTCAAGCTTGGTGGCCGAAAATGGCAAGGAGGAATTCAGCCCGTCTACAAGCCGCAACTCAGGTCCTCCTCCTCCTCTTTACTCATGTATAGATCCTAGGAATCCATTAGAACAAGAATCGGGCTCGATTGAGCCCGATCCAATTCGAAAAAAATGAGAAAATCGGCCGAAATTCTACCTCTCGGGTTGGCCGGATTCCACTGTTCCGGCGGCGGTGCCGCCGGCTAGGGGTAGCCCCCACCTCCCCGAAGGTGGTGGTGGTGGTGGTCGGCCGGGGAGGTGGCCGGGTGGCCGGGAAAACCTCCCGCAATATCACCCAGGACGGGCGAATCTCCGCCGTCGGCTGGAGGAAGAAGATGACGGCGGGCCGTCGGATGGGCTTTGAGATTCGGGCAAGATCTGTCATTTAAGTTCCAGATTTATATGTATTTCTGTAACAGTTATTGGGTGGTTTTAAAATAAATATTAAAATTACTTAGAGACCTCTGCAGGAAAAATGGTTAATATGAAAACTGTAGCACTTTGAGTCTAGTTTATTTTAAAATTTGTTTGGACCAATTTGGACATTAGGTCTGACCTCATCACTCATTTTGGTGGGGTCTATACCTAGGGCTGATCAGACAATGTTTTGAGTGCCCCCATCAATCCAGCCATCCAAATGAGCTGAAATTTGGTGTGGGGGCTATTTACATCTGTAAAAACAACATATCCAAAAATGGGAATTTTTGGATATAATATTTCTATAGTTTTTGTAAAAATTTAATAATTCATTTAGGAATTATTTAAAGGGTCAAATCACCTCAAAAGTCTCCAAAATTTTGGAGGCATGTTTTTAGGGTTATCTTTTAGCTCTGATAAAAATTTCAGCCCAATTGGACTTGAAATGATTGGGTTTTGATGTGACCAAAGATTGGTCCTTAAAGGGGAAAATTAGGGCAAGGGGTTGTTGGGGCATGGTGGGTCCAATTCTCACCCAAATGGGTTGGGATTTTGGCCAGAGCCCCATGGACAGAGAAAACCCCCCCTCATGGAATTTGAGATGGTTTGAGGTGGGTTTGCCCTAGGATCCAAGTTCAAACCTTAAGGGTTGATCTATGGGGTTTGTGAAGGACATAGGGTTTTATGTCCTTGTATGGATCTAGAGTTGGTCCATGATGTTCTAGGGGTGAGATTATGCCCTAGGATGGAGTTGCATGGTATGGGTACTTAGTCACATCACTTAATTCTAATTATACAAAATTAGGACTTTATACCTTATGGAATGGATGATGAGTCAAATGATCTTAAGTTTATGTAAAGTTATGATAGAGGGTGTTAATTTTGATATATTGAACAGTAGTTGTTGTTTCATGAAATTTAAATAAGCTTTCATATGGGTATCTTAACAAAAGTGCATAATCGTAGAATCTTTGGAGAAATAATTTATGTGGTAATATGATTTAGATTTTTATGAAATTGTGTACACCATGTTTTTAGGATATATTAAACCTCTGGAAATTTTATCATGATTTATGGGATAATAATTAGAGTACTTCCTTCACAACTTAGCAAATAGAGATTTTTACTTAGGAATTATTTATGAAGTAACCAGTCATTTAAAGTTTGTGAAATTTAGTCAGAGGAGTTTTAATATCATATTACATCTCTGTGAATTTTTATGGAATTATTTGAATTATAAATTTAGGGGTTTCTTCATTAAATGTTATTGCCCATAAAAATTTAGATAAATTTAATTTGGTATATTGAATGCAAATAAAATTATTATTTTTGGGCAGAGGACTTTTCTGATGATTACCAAGGCTCTGTAATTTTTACATAATTTTATGATGATTAATTGTTGTACTTCCTTCATTAAATATGAATTGTGAAATTTTGATGAATAATTTAATTAGAGGATAAATACTATTTGTAAAATCATGGGAGTTAATATTTAGTAACAATTCGCTGTTATACAGTAACTATAATTTTTGGATGACCAATACTTGAGTAGATCATGTAGTTCATGTTCATTATCACCCATGGTCAATTATTTAGAAAATTAATTAATTATCAATTTAATTAGGAAAAATTATAATTTTCTGGATTTAGGCATATTATGACATGGTAGATTCCCAGTAATTATTACAAGGGTTTTGGAAGAGAATTTAATGGACGTTCTATCATGGGCAACGTATAGGGTAGAAGGGTATCTCTGGTGTGAAAAAGGCATGAACAGTGTTAGTATGGGACATGGATATAAGGGTGGAGTTTTGTACCTTATAGGCTTGGGAAAATGAGCATGGAATTCATCATTGGAGATTATGATGAGTAAAGTTGTGTTTGGCTAGCATAGGAGGTGCTCGGGGTAGACGAAAGATCGTCTTGCCCTAGGAGTGGAAGAGTCAAGTACACTAGGGTTAGATTCATTATAACATTAAAAAGGGATTGGGAAAAGGGTAATCAACCAACAATAAAAAGTGCACTTTTTATAACGGTCCAGGCCCGCCAACCCCGCGGGACCCAGCTGGCACCGCCGGCCTACCAGAGTCCAAACCCTGGCCCACTATTGGTAGTCAGCCTATCACATCAAGCCTGCAGGCCAATGCACCCCAACCCCTCTCCATCCAGGCGGGTTGTTGGTGGCCGTAGCCCCCCTTAGATGAGTCAAACTCGATAGTCAAGCCCGCACTACGGGGACTTCCCAGGAGGTCACCCATCCCAGTACTACTCCAGCCCGAGCACGCTTAACTATGGAGTTCTTTCAACTCTCATCACCAATTGAGCTGCAGCTCAATTGGTGATGAGAGTTGAAAGAACTCCATAGTTAAGCGTGCTCGGGCTGGAGTAGTACTGGGATGGGTGACCTCCTGGGAAGTCCCCGTAGTGCGGGCTTGACTATCGAGTTTGACTCATCTAAGGGGGGCTACGGCCACCAACAACCCGCCTGGATGGAGAGGGGTTGGGGTGCATTGGCCTGCAGGCTTGATGTGATAGGCTGACTACCAGTAGTGGGCCAGGGTTTGGACTCTGGTAGGCCGGCGGTGCCAGCTGGGTCCCGCGGGGTTGGCGGGCCTGGACCGTTATAGACTGTACAGGCTAACACCTGAGTCACAAGATC
Source organism: Platanthera zijinensis (assembly GCA_039513925.1). Classification (NCBI taxonomy): domain Eukaryota; kingdom Viridiplantae; phylum Streptophyta; class Magnoliopsida; order Asparagales; family Orchidaceae; genus Platanthera; species Platanthera zijinensis. Next base: position 93,478,554 of record CM077092.1, on the reverse strand, counting down.
CTGATAGATACCAAGCTTGTAGATATTCACTTCATGGCCCAGTCCAAGGATTACTCAAGCACCAGACCTCCAGCATGCAACTTAGCTAAGTTTAGCATCTGGAAGGCAAGAATAAGATTATATATGAACTCTATTGATGAAGACATTTTCTCCTCTATTTTGACAGGACCTCCAGCACCTCCTGCTGCAACCACTGCTACAACATCTACAAATCTAAGTACAGTGCCTCCTCCAGATTACAATGATGCCTACAAGAAGGCAAAGATAGCTGATGCCAAAGCTATGAACATTCTGGCTCAGACTATGTCTGATGAAATTTTCCAGAAAGTGGCTGATTGCACCTCTACAAAAGCCATGTGGGACTCACTGAACCAGTTTGTAGCTGGTTTAGCTGATGAAAGGAAGGACAGAAGGTCCAACCTTATATCCCAGTATGAAAACTTCAAGAAAACAGAAACTTAATCAGTTGAAGCCATGTACACCAGACTCAGCTCAATCATCAATGAGCTGAGAACTCTTGATAAGGAAATTACATTGATAGAGGTCAATGATAAGATACTGATGTGCTTTCCCAGCACATGGGATCTTAGGATCTGGCCTATCAAGGAGGCCAGAAGTACAACTGAAATCTCAACAGAAGCTCTCCTTGGCAAGCTCAAGTCTTTTGAGCAAGTGTTGAAGACCAGGGAAGCTGAGGCTGAAGCAAAGACTCCAACTCAAGCAAGAAAAGAGCAAACTCTTGCTCTCAAAGCTGTTGATGCTTTTGAAGGAAGCCAATCTAATGAGGAGCTGATGACACTCTTTGCCAAAAGGTTTCTCAAGATGGGAAGAAAAGACTTCAGAAAGAAATCTTCAAGATATGAAGATAAACCAAGGTATGATAGATCTCCTGCTAAAGAAATCATTTGTTATGGTTGCAGAAAACCTGGACACATTCTACCAGAGTGTCCAGAGGAAAAGAGCAAAGAAAAGAGAAAGGAAAAAGACCATCACAGGAAACACTCCAAGTCCTCCTCCTACAAAAACAAGAAAAAGGAGAAGGGATTTGTTGCTGAGACCTGGAGTGATTCAGATGAGGAATCTTCCTCCTCATGCTCAAGTGAGGATGAGGAAGAGAAGAAGGCAAAGGAAATCTGCCTTATGGCTATTGATGCCTGCAGCAATCACTCAGCTGCAGAGAGTTCTGATGATGATGAAGAGATGCCTACAGAAGATCAGGTATTATCTTCATATGACTTTTCTTCTTCTAAATTTAAATCTGAATTTAAATCCCTTTGTTTAGATCTAATTAGTTCAAAAAAGGAAATTAAGGAACTTAGAAATAAGTTAGCTGAATAAGAATCAATCTCCATTGAAAATGCTAGGTTAGAAGTAGAACTCACTAAATCTAGTGATGAAATAAAGTTTCTTAAAAATAAACTAGCAAAGTCTAAGAGATTGGAAAAATCATTAAATGGTAGAAGCCTTAAGTTACTAGAAATCACCAGCATAACAAACACTAGGTCAGGCAATAATAAGCTAGGCTTAGGAGCTTCATCATGTGAACCCCCAATTATTCTTAAAAATTATCTTTCAACTCCAGTGAACTTTATTTCAGCTGATGGAATAAAGAACACTGAGCAAGTAAAATAAGTTAATTAAGCTTTAAACAAAGCTAAGAGAGAAAAGAGAAAGCAAAAGTTTAAAGAACTAAAAAAAGCGTCGAACACTGCTCGACGATCGCAGGCTCAGTGGTCGAACGAAGCTCGACGATCTGAGCATCCATCGTCGAACGCCGATCGACGTTTTCAATATGAATTTCAAAATTACCACCAGAACCTTAGAAACCTTAATATGAATAGAAACCCTAGGTTTGTGGACCCATTAATTGCATGGAGCATCCCACCTAGGAGATCTTACCCTTTAGGTTATAAACCCCAACATGCTTATTCTTTTATTTCTAGTTTTCATTATGTGAAGAATAATGGACCCAAGGTTACCTGGGTCCACAATGTTTATCTTAACTCACTGCAGGTGAAGACCTATCCTATCACTCAGGATAAGTGGTATTTGGATAGTGGTTGCTCCAAACATATGACAGGGAACAAAGAAAATCTATCAAAGTTCAAGGCCAAGCTTGGACCAAAGGTGATCTTTGGGGATTCTAGCTGTGGTCAAACTGAAGGATATGGTAGAATTACCATTGGAGCAGTAACTTTCAAAAGGGTTGCATATGTAACTGGACTGAAGCATAACCTTATCTCAGTAAGTCAGTTATGTGATGCAGGATATCAGGTATCGTTCACTAACACTCTTTGTAATATTACTTTGAATAGTAATGTTGTGTTAGTAGGTATTAGACAAGGTAATATTTATTTAGTAGATTTTAATTCAACCCATTCTGAAATTTGCTTATTTAATGAAGTAACAAATAACAACACCTTATGGCATAAAAGGCTTAGCCATGTTAATCTCAAGAACATATCTAGGTTATCTAAATACAACCTTGTTAGAGGTTTACCTTCTTGCCCCTACAAGGAGAGCCTATGCAAGGCTTGTCAATTAGGCAAGCAAACAAAAAATTCTTTTAAATCTGTAAATAAAAGTGATTCACCTAGAATCCTGTATCTATTACATTTGGATCTTTTTGGCCCAATAAATGTACAGAGTCTAGGAGGGAAGTATTACACTTTAGTAATTGTAGACGACTTCTCTAGGTTCACTTGGGTGTTCTTCTTGAGAACTAAGGCTGATAACTTCAAAGTTCTTACAGATTTTCTACTCTGTGTGCAGACTGAGTATTCTACTCATGTTGCCTTGATCAGAAGTGATCATGGTACTGAGTTTGAGTCTCTTCTCATGCAAGAATTCTGTGAGAAAGAAGGTATCAAACATAGTTTCTCTGCTCCTAGAACTCCCCAACAAAATGGGGTAGTGGAAAGGAAAAATAGAACCCTGATTGAAGCTGCAGGAACACTATTGGCAGATGCTAATATGCCTCTCTCCTATTGGGCAGAAGCTGTTAGCACAACTAATTATGTTCTGAACAGAAGTCTTATACACAAGCTTAAGTGTAAAACTCCTTATGAGTTGCTTAAAGGAAAGAAACCTAAAATAAATTATTTTAGAGTATTTGGTTGTGTTGTATACAATCATAATAACAATAAAGAATACCTTAGAAAGTTTGAAGCAAAAGCTTCAATGGGAATCTTTCTTGGATATTCCCAAGTAAGCAAAGCTTATAGGGTATTTAATAAATCAGCTTCTAAAATTGAGGAATCTGTGCATGTGTCCTTTGATGAATCTCAGATGTTTTATAAGGAGAAGAAAACTTCTCCTTCCTCAAGTTCATTGCAGGTACCAGAAGTCAATAAAGATGTCACTCAAGAGATTCTCCATCTATCAACTCTTCACATCACTGATTCAGACAGTGATGAAGACTTTGCAGAAGCTGTTGTTGTACCACCAACAGTTGATCCAATTCCTCCTGAGGAATTAATCCCAACTGTTGCTGAAGATCACATCCCACCTACTGATATTGTCACACTTAGAGATCATCCTATATCTCAAGTGATTGGAGACATATCAGCTGGCGTACAAACAAGACATCAATTAAGACAAGATGTGATGCATGCTTATTTCCTTTCACAGATTGAGCCCCTCACCATTAAAGATGCTGAGCTAGATCCCCACTGGATCATTGCTATGCAAGAGGAACTCAATCATTTTGAAAGATGTAAAGTATGGACTTTGGTTCCAAGACCTAAAGGCCAACTGATCATAGGCACCAAGTGGGTGTTTAGAAACAAGTTGGATGCAAATGGAATTATTGTAAGGAACAAAGCTAGGCTTGTAACTCAGGGCTACAGACAGGAGGAAGGTATAGATTATGACCAAACCTTTGCTCCTGTTGCAAGGCTAGAGGCAATAAGGATTTTTCTAGCCTATGCAGCCTATATGAAGTTTAAGGTCTTTCAGATGGATGTCAAAAGTGCCTTTCTAAATGGTGAGCTAAAGGAAGAGGTATTTGTTGAACAACCACCTGGGTATGTTTCTTCAACTCAGCCCTCACATGTTTTCAAGTTGCAAAAAGCTCTTTATGGACTCAAACAAGCACCCAGAGCCTGGTATGAGACTCTAGCTAGTTTCCTGTTAGAGCACAACTTTATTAGGGGAGTAGTTGATAGAACCCTTTTCGTCAAGCACCACAAGGACACAATCCTGTTAGTTCAAGTGTATGTGGATGATATTATTTTTGGTTCCACTGATCCCAAACTGTGCAAAAAGTTGTCTGAGTTGATGTATTCTAAGTTTGAGATGAGTTGTATGGGTGAGCTGTCTTACTTTCTTGGTCTCCAAGTAAAGCAAGATGCTGATGACATCTTCATCTCCCAATCCAAATATGCCAAGGAATTGGTAAAGAAGTTTGGGATGGCTGATGCTTCAGCAATGCATACACATATGGCTACTAATGTAGTTATAGATTCTGATGATCAGGGTAAGCCAATTGATCAAAAGAATTATAGGGCCATTGTTGGTTCCCTATTGTATTTAACTACAAGTAGACCATATATAATGTTTGCTACATGCCTATGTGCTAGATTCCAGGTCAACCCCAAGGAAACTCATTTGATTCTTCTCAAGAGAATCTTGAGATACCTGAAGGGATGTCCAAATCTAGGACTATGGTACCCAGCTGAATCAGAATTTGAGTTAATTGGATACTCTGATTCTGATTATGCTGGTTGTAGAGTTGACAGGAAAAGTACCTCAGGAACTTGTCAGTTCCTGGGAGAGAGATTGGTCTCTTGGTTCTGTAAGAAGCAGGCTTCTGTCTCAACTTCAACTGCAGAGGCTGAATATATAGCAGCTGCTAGTTGTTGTTCACAGATCCTGTGGATTCAAAACCATCTTTTGGATTATGGGTACACACACAAGAACACAAAAATCATGTGTGACAGTACCAGTGCTATCTCTATTGCACAAAATCCTGTGCACCACTCTAGAACCAAGCGCATTGAGATTAGACACCATTTCCTGAGAGATTGTGTGGAAAAGAATAAGATCAGCCTTGAGTTCATATCCACTGACCTTCAAAGAGGTGATATTTTCACCAAGCCTTTAGATGAACAGAAGCATCTGTTCTTTTTGGTTCAACTAGGCATGATTAATGGAAAAGACTAAGTGTGACGTCTGCCTTTGTTGAAACCTGTTTGAAGATTGTCGAACGACGTTTGAAGATAGTCGATCAGATCAAGCCTATCGTCAACCTATGGTTAATGATGGCTTATCTGCTTGAAGATCGTCGACCGACGTTCGCAGATCGTCGAACAGGTCGAGCCTATCGTCGATCTATGGTTGACGACAGCTTGTTGTTTGTGAAGACAGAAATAGTCGAACAATTGATCGACTACTCTGCTTCAGGAACGATCGTCAAACGACCATTCGACCATCGTCTCCAGTATCTTTTAAAATTGATAGACTATTGCTGTTTTAATATAAAACCGATGGTCGACCTAGGTTAAGAGATCGTTCTTTTTATCGTCGACGGAGAGTGTCTTTTCGCATTCCGTCTTTCTGCTTGCTCCCTGTCTCGCGATTTTTGCCGTTTCGCCTTCGCCGTCTCTCTCGCCTTCTCCAACCCTAGTTTCTCCAACCCCTTCGATGGCGATTGCTCCAGCCCTCCTATCCGTGGTGAAGTTCGATGCTGGTTTCAGCATGGACTTTGATTCTTTCAGCTGCTGCGAGTCTGCGATAGTGGAAATCCTCAACCTCTGCAAAGATCAAGGATTGGAAAAGTTCATGTCCACAAGAATAAAGATAAACGTTCAAGAGATTAAAGAATGGGCGTTCACTTCGTCCTCCAATGACGACTCTATGACCGGAACGATAGGTGGAGAAGAGGTAATTTTGACTCCCTTCGTTTTAACTGAAATTTTTGGATTATTGAATGGGGAAGAGGATTATGATCAAGATACCCCATAATTTGGGAGAATGTTGACTGAATTAGGACATGTCGACGGCATTCCTTCTAAGCTGCTAAATGTGAACTTTCCGTTGAAGATAAAGTTCCTTGCTGAACTAGTCTGAAAAGTGCTTCTGGGAAAGCACTCTGCTCATGATAATATAACCAGGCAACAGTTTGCCCTGATGTGTGCCATCGTGAACAAGAAGCAGATTAACTGGGCATGAGTTTTGTTTGATTTGATAAGGAAAAAGAATAGCAAGAAGGAAGTCACCCTGGGTAGGGTGCTTGGGATATTTCTAAAAGAGAAATATCCCCATCTGTTGGTTTCAGTTTCTACATCCATCAATGCCAGCAAAAAGATGGACCCAACCTTATTTGTCAAATGGAAAAGGAGCTTTCTGAAGCCCGCTCCAGCAGGGGTAGCTCTAGTTGCATCAGAGAGCACAAGGACTGCCTCAGTCACTCCCCTCCTTCAAGAAGCAGGCTCAGCCATTCTCTCAGTTCCATCCACTTCTTCTGCATTACCATCCACCTCTATTGAAGTGCCACCATCTACTTCAGTTCCATCTACTTCAGTTGAAGTACCATCTTCTGCATCTCATCTTCTTGATTCCTCCACAATTCTCCATGCATCATCACCAGCATCTCCACTCCCTCCTCATCTTGCTAGGATCTCTCATCCTACTTTTGATTTATTGGTTTCTGAGCTATCCACTCCTCCTCAGTCACCAATTCTTCATTCAGATCATATTGATCTTCTTGCATCCACCCATTTATCTCCCGTTCACTCTCCATCTCATCAGGAGTACACCATCCCTGCTATTCATCCTTCTACTGTGATTCCCCCACCATCATTTGAAATCACCCCAGCCTTCATCTCAAGCATATTGGAGTTAATTACTCCTTCAATCAAAATCATGATTGAAGAAGCAATTGCTCCTCTCGTTTCTTCCATCTCTACATTATCATCTTCCATTCTTGCCATCTCAAAATCTGCTGAGCCATCTTCTGTTAGGGGCCTGACTTCAGTTTCTACTGAAATCAGGCAGGGGGAGATGCTCGAGGAAGATGCCTCTGGACTGCCTCTTGTTTCTCGCCCAGCAGAGCCCCAAGTTCAGACTCAAGATGTAGCAGAAGCTCTAGTTGTCATTGCAACATCCTCTGCAGTTCCAGCTCCAGCTCTCAAGCCTTCTGATGTTATAATGGAAGCAGAATTTGCATTTAAAGCTTGTCTCGAAGAATCTTCTACTCCCCTTGTTGCTCATTTTCTAGAAGGAGTCATTACCTCCTTTCTAGATGATATGTGGGAAATATAATGCTATGAAGAGTCTCTTGAAGGTAAATCTTTCACTCATTTTCTAGACTTGATAACTGACATGTTAGTATGGGAATACCTAGAAGGAATGATACAATATCATTTAGCACATCTGTGTTCCTGATACTACAGATTTAGTGGAAGAAGTTTCAGCTGTCCAAGAACTTGTTCATCAACCTGCTCTAGAAGTTCAACCTGATCCAGAACCACTTGTTCAAGATCCTGAGGCTGCTCAACCAGCTCAGATTGTTGTGAAAAAAGAACTGGTCTCCATGATAGTTACAGATGAACAAGAGAAAGTTTCAGAAACTCAAGTGGAAAAATCTACAGTCTGGGATGACACCCCAGGACTGGATCTAGACACTCTTCTGACACAGGATGCCTTGGAAGAAGAGAAAGAAAAAGATGCTTTTAAAGAAAAAGAAAAAGCTGTGCAAGAAGCCTTTGATCCCTATGATCATCCTCCATCATCAAACTTTGAGGATGAGGATGATTCTGATGAATCTGAAGAATCTAAGAGAAAGAAATCTGCCAAAAAGAAAAGAAAAGCTGTTGCTCCTCCTCCTCCTAACCCTGACAATGATATTCCTTATTATATCTTGAAAGGAATTGATCCCAAGTCCAAAGAGTTTCAGCATTGGATGGGATTCTCAAAGAATCAGCAAAAGTTAAGAAAGAAATCTAAAAGGTATGACAGTCCTGCTCCAAAATGGACCCCTAGAGGTCCTCCTCCTCCACCTCCCAGTGCAGGAGCTTCTGGCAATTTGTCTGCAAATCCTTCTGCCCCGTCTGCTAGGTTTACTCCATCCCAATCTTTTCAAAAGAAAAGCAATCAAGGATATCGAAGCAGATCCCAATCTGGATCCCAAAGGCATGATGCTGATGCAAGAGAACAAGTGAAGGAGGTAGTTTATCAGAAACCAACCTTTTCTCCTCCTCCTTCCAAAGAAACCAAGAGCATATCTTCTTCAAAGCCAGATCATGCAAAGAAAACTGTTTCAAAAGGTAAAAGAGTTATTTTCTCTGAAAAATTGCGTAAGAAATTTGCTGAGTTTGCTCCTCCTTCTTCTCTAGTTTTCAGGAAAATAAAGAGCCAGCTGAAATCCTGTTAGATCTTTCTATTAAATTTAAAGCTGTGAAACCTGTAGATCCAACCTGTGAAAATGTGTATGAAAGTCAAGAGCTTGATCCTGATTTCAGGATGGCTAGATTTCTTGAACTGGTTGGATCAGCCCAGATTAGAAAAGCCAAAGCTGAAGGAAAAGATACTACATGATTAACGACAATGTCTAAATTCAGAAAGAAGGAGCTTGATAAATTCCAGGTTAGACCTGAGGTCTTTGACCCTCCAAAATATATGGAAAAGCATCCTGAAGCAGTTGTTCCAAGGACATCAGAGTCTAGAATTATTGGAGAGCAAGATCTAAAGATATCAAAGAAAGAAGCTTTAGACCCTTTCAGGAAAATTTCTTTTATTCCTAGTTCCTCTGAATCTAAACCAAATTCTGAAGCTTCTTAAATTTCATTGATTGACAGTTATTTATTTGTCTGTTTGATTGATGCTCTCTACTGCTTAGATATTTCCCTTCCTGTATTTTATTTATTTCTAGTAGTTTGTTTTGTGTGTTTTGTTGTTGAGAGACTTAACTCAAATAGGGGGAGATTGTTGGTACCCTAGTTTGGATTTGAGTTCAGTCCTCTCTTTTAGTCTCTTGACCCAAGATTTATCTATGGTCAAAGGTTAGTTGTCTAGTTAGTTTGCTCTAGTTTTAGAGTTGTCACTTATCCAGATGAAAATTTGGTTAAGTTGTTTTTTGTTCGACTATGGTCGAACGCCGCTCGACTATCGTCTATCGACTGTTCGACAATCGTCTATCAGTTGGTCAACTATCTGTTGTGTTTGATAGTTCGACTATCTACTTGGATAATTCAACTATCTGATAGTTCGACTATCTGATTGATAGGTCGACTATCTGTGTTGCTTGATAGTTCGACAATCTGTCTTGATAGGTCGACTATCTGTTTTCTTTGATAGTTCGACTATCTGTTTCATAGGTCGACTATCTATTTTGTTTTATAGTTCGACTATCTATTTACTTTGATAGTTCGACTATCTGTTTGATAGGTCGACTATCTATTTTCTTTGATAGTTCGACTATCTGTCTTGATAGGTCGACTATCTGTTTTCTTTGATAGTTCGACTATCTGTTTGATAGGTCGACTATCTGTTTTCTTTGATAGTTCGACTATCTGTTTGATAGGTCGACTATCTGTTGCTTGATAGTTCGACTATCTGTTTGATAGGTCGTCTATCTGTTTTGCTTGATAGTTCGACTATCTATCTTGATAGGTCGACTATCTGATGGCTCGACTATCTGTTCTGATAGGTCGACTATCTGTTGTGGTAGTTCGACTATCTGCTTTGGTAGTTTGACTATCTGTATCGTTCGACTATCTGTTTGATAGGTCGACGATCTCTGTGCTTCGGTCGATGATCTCCGAGGGTCGTTCGACATTCTGCTGTATGTCTTTAGTAATTTTGTTCTTTTCTATTATATGATTTATTTCATATTTATTTGGCATATTATTTCAGTAAATTTATGCTATTATTTCCAGGCAATCTCTGCTCCATTCCTTATGCATGAGCAAATCTTTATCTGACAAAGTGTTTTGTCTTATTAGTTGAAATATATTTTCTACTTTATCTGCCAGGCTGTCCTTTATAGCCGTTAGACTCAGAAAGTCTTCTCTAGCCGTAAAGAGTTCTTTCTAATGTGACCTTTTTCTTGCACCCTTTTATTAGATTGGATATGCAGCTTCTTAGAAAGCTTTATCCCCCTATAGCATGTCTGTCTGCAGGATTTGTTTTTGCTTTATGCTTTTTGCAGCCCAATTTACAGATTCCAGATGAAGACAAGATTCAAACTCAAATTAGAGCCGTTGAAAAGGCCCATATATAAAGAGTTTCTTTTGAAAGGAGAACATAATATATACACAAGAACTTACATAGAGAAAGAGAGAACGCAGGATATACATAGCAGCATAGAGAAAGAGAGAACGCAAGAAAGTTCTACAGCTCTCAGAAAATCACATTCAACTGAGAAGATCAAATCTCTTCAGCATTCTTCTTCATCCTGAGTTAATCCTGCTCACAGGAAGACATTCACTCAGAGGCCTTTAGAAGAAGAAGAAGAAGAAAGGAAGCTGTTTGAAGAAGAACACCTTTTCCAAATCAAGAGTCTTCTTCAAGCTTCTCCTTCATAACCCCTAGACAGTTCTTTGTCTTAGTTCAGAAGAGTTCCTGCACCCTGAAGCAAGACTCCTTCCTGGATATTCTTTAAGCCAGGGGGAGCCTTGATTCTTTAGAGCTATCTAGCTCTGTGCAATCCACTAGCTTCTCTAATCTGTTTTAACAATAGAGAATAAACCTCAACTCTCTCAACCTCCTGTACAAAGGGTTATTACTCCCTTCAAAAGTGAACCCTTGGTGGCAGGGCACCTGATAAAAAACCTGTGTTGGATTTTGAGCTCCTGATCAAAATCTCAAAGGGTCTACTTGATCTACCTGAAGCAGATCAGTTGGTGGCAGGGCACCTGAACAAAAACCTATAGTGGATTCCTACCAGGGTGGTAGAAGAGTGGACGTACCTATTTAGAGGGAACCACTATAAAATTTCTTGTGTCGTCTGTGCTGCTTATTTAATTTATTGCACTGTGGCTGTGAGTAGAAATAACTAGGATTACTAGTTGCTGTGATAGGTTTAAAGCTCAACTGTAATTACAGTTGCCCTTCTCTAGTGCACTTCACTTTGTGTTAGGCTCTAGGGTTATCAATATCTATAAACTCATTCCGCAAATTAACTCTAAGGGAGTTGAGTAGGGTGTCCTAATTTTTGAATACTCTATTCACCCCCCCTCTAGAGTTGTATCTATCCTCACTTTCACTATATTTTTTAGACATCATAAAAATGAAATTTTGTTAGTACAAATATATGTGGATGACATCATTTTTGGCTCTACTGATTCCAAACTATGCAAAAAGTTTTCTGACTTGATGCATTCCAAGTTTGAAATGAGTAGCATGGGTGAGCTTTCATACTTCCTTGGTCTTCAAGTGAAGCAATACCCTGATGGTATTTTCATATCTCAATCTAAATATGATAAAGAGCTAATTAAGAGATTTGGGATGTCTGATGCCTCAGCTGTGAAAACACCCATGGCTTCCAATGCTGTGATTGATTCTTATGAACAGGGCAAACGAGTTGATCAGAAAACATATAGGGCTATTGTTGGGTCCTTTTTGTATCTCACAGCTAGTAGGCCAGATATTATATTTACTACATGCCTTTGTGCTAGGTTCCAAGTGAACCCTAAAGAATCTCACCTTATTTTCCTAAAAAGAATTTTGAGATATATAAAGTGTTGCCCAAATATAGGACTCTGGTATCCAACTGAGTCAGAATTTGAATTAACTGGATTCTCAGATGCTGACTTTGCTAGATGTAGAGTTGATAGGAAAAGCACATCAGGAACATGCCAGTTCCTTGGTGATAGGCTTGTATCTTGGTTTTGTAAGAACAAACATCTGTGTCCACTTCAACTATAGAAGCTGAATACATTGCAGCTGATAGTTATTGTTCACAAATTTTGTGGATTCAAAACCAACTCCTGGATTATGGTTATAATCTAAATAATTCAACTATATTGTGTGATAGTACTAGTGCAATTTCCATTACACTAAATCTAGTGCATCATAGTAGGATCAATCATATAGAAATTAGACATCATTTCATTAGAGATTGTGTGGACAAAAAGAAAATTAACCTTTTCTTTATCTCTATTGATTTACAAAGAGCAGACTTTTTCACCAAACCCTTGGATGAAAAGAAACATATGTTCTTCTTAAATCAGATAGGTATGGTTAATGGAGAAGGCCAAATTTGATTTATGTCTAAGGCCAAAGAATTGATCACTTTTCGTCGAACGGAGATCGACGATCTGTGAACTCTTCTAGAGTTTTTCGTCGAATAGAGATCGATGAAATCTCTTTGTGAAATGTTTTCTTTGAATGGACATCGACAAATTTATTTCTGAAAATATTTCGTCGAACGGAGATCGACGATCTGTTTTCCAGCACTTCTAACTTAGGTCGACGACTTTTATCTCTTTATGGGTATTTTCATCGAACTGAGCTCGAAGTTTTCTTTTTGCTTGACGGAGTTCGTCGCTTCATCTTATAAAACCTTATATCTAAGTTTTCATCGAACTCCATCCCGCGCTTTCCAATTATCTTGTGCACTTGATCTTTTGTTGCTTGTTTTTGCAGAGTAAGGGCAATTTCTCCAGCACTTCTTGCAAGCATAAAGTTCAACGCAGGATTCAATATAGACATGGAATCTTTTTCTCATTGCGATCAGATATTTCAAGATATTCTGAAACTATTTGAAAGTTCAAATCTACTGTTTCTTATGACAACAAGGATCAAGTTACCAGTACAAGAGATTAAGGAATGGGTTTTCTCGGTATAGATTCAGGATTCTCAAGTTGTTATCGGTTCGATTTCTGGTAACCCGATTCCTCTTTCTCTCGAGATTTTGACTGAAATTTTTGGTTTTGTGAATGGAGATGATGAGATAGAGTTATCTAACAGTGAGTTTGATGAAATGCTAGATAGGTTAGGTCATTCTACAAGATACCCTAACCACCTACTAAAGAAGAATTTATCTATAGAATATAGATTTTTTGCTGATATTGTAGGCAAAGTGCTGTTAGGAAAGCACAATGCACATGATCATATTACTACGCACCAGTTCATCTTGATGTGTGCCCTAGTTAATCAGAAATCAGTAAACTGGTGAAGTATTTTGTTTGATTTGATTAAGAAGAAGATCAATAAGAAGAATGTATGTTTTGGAAGGATTTTAGGAATATTTCTACATGCAAAGGCTCCAAATCTGTTGGTCTCTCAGACCACATTTATCAATGCTTCAAAAAGGTTTACTTTTGCCCTATTTTGCAGATGGGAGAGGACTATTCCCAAGCCCTCTTGGGCCTCCTCTTCTAGAATAGATTCTGAGAACACAAGGGATTATTCAGCCACTCCCCCACCTCATGAAGAAGCACCTGCTCTCTCCTGTTAATCCTACATCTCCACCTCATTCCACATTTCCTTCATCAACTCCCCTCCAACAAACTTCCAATTCCATTCATCCAGTATCTCCATCTAAACCATCATCACCTGTTCATATCAATGGGGATACACCACCATATCCACCTCCTCAATCTCCAATTCCATCTCATATTGATTATATTCCATCCACCTCCTCCAAACCAAACTTCAATCTACTATCTCCTCAACCATCTCCACACCACTCTCCAATTCATTCCCCCATCCAGGAAAATATCCCTATTGACATACCATCCACCATTAAATCTACATTTCCAGAATTCAAACATACAGACTTCCCTCAAGATATGTCTATCTGTTCTAATTGTGGTCACTAATCCACATATACCTCTTCTACTCCTAAACCTCTCTACCTCAACTTTTCTAACATTGCTAAGGATATCCTCAAGTTTATCTCTCCAACTCTTAAGTAGCTAATAGCTGAGGCTATTGCTCCTCTCTCTGCTTCTATCTCCACTCTTTCTGCTCAAATTGTTGCTTCCTCCTCTGTCCCTTCTTCTGAGGGCCTGGCTTCAGGACTTTCTGAAACTAGGAAGGGGGAGATGTTCCATGAAGAAGCACCAGCAGCAACAGCTCCAGCTCCTCCAGCAACAGCAGTTCCAGATGCATAAATTCCAGCAGAGGTTATTGATATTCTTAATGAAGATACATATATAGAAATGACTTATTTTGAAGATATAAAAATATCTACTATTGGTGATTTTATCATAAATCGCACAGTTGATTTAGTTTCTTTATTACATTCTTTTTATTCTTTGCACGACAACAATATACCAGTTTTTCTTGATTCTATTCCAGATTTGTCTAAAGCAATAGTTTGTTACTCATCTTCTATAAGTCCTAAAGTTTTGGAACAACTTAGGACAAGCTTTTTAGTATCTGATATTAATATAGAGCCAACAGTTGACTCAGAGTCAAAGGTTTTTTATACTCTAACCTTTAGATGGGCTGATTCTCCCATACCTGATCTTGATGAGTTCATATTTCAAGACATGGAAGAAGAGAGGGACCAAGCTGTTACAGAAGTTGTTACAGAGTTAGTAATTCAAGAATAGCCTTAGGCTGAAACTGAACAGTCTCGGCTCATCCCTTTCTTTCTGATCAAATGCCCAAAAGGATTAATGATCTTTATGACAATCCTGTAGAAGAGTCTGATGATGATGATACTGATGAATCAGATTACTCTAAATATTTTAGTTCCAAGAAGAGAAAGTTTAAGAAGAATGTTCCACCAAAGACAGCTCCTAAACAATCTCTAACAGCTGATACTCCATAGTATATTCTGCATAATATAAAGCTCACTCAAGAATCCCCTTACTGGATGAGACATTCCAAAAATGAAATTAAAGCAAGGAAGAAGAGTACGAGGTACTCTCCTCCACCTCCATTCAGGAGAGGCCCTCCTCCTCCTCCTCTAGCAGTTGGATCCTGTCGAAATATTTCTCAAGGTCAAAGATCTACTTCTCACTCCTATCATTCCAGATCTTCTTACAACAGCAGAGATAGGACATCTAAATCAGAATCTCAGTCTCAATCTAGCAAGGAACAACAACAATAGCAACAACAGCAACAAGCTAAAGATATTCAGAAACCTAGTCCTGAAAGGCCTTTTTCCCTAGTGTGTGATCCAAAGATGGATCCTAACTCTAGGATGGCAAGGTTCAAAGAAATGATAGAACTATCTCAAATCAGGATAGCTAAAGAAGAAGGAAAAGATACTTCTTAATATAAAATAATGTCTTCTTACAGGAAGAAAGAGCTTGAAAATTATTAGGTACAAAATCTTTTTAATGTTGATACATATATGTCTTTGCATCCTGAAGAAGTTGTGCCTAGAGCTGCAACTGTCACAATTCTTGGAGCATAAGATATGAAAATGTCAAAGAAGGAAGCTGCTGATCCAAACAGAGAAATTATCTTCACCAAACCTTCTGCTAGAACTTCACAGAAAACTTCAAAGAAAGCTTGACAGTTATTCTTTTTCTGCTTTTGATCTTAATTGTTATTTATTGTAAATTTGTCACAAGGAACTTCTGTTTATATCTGTTGAAACATTATGATTCTTCCAGATATTATTTTATGCTTTGTGATTTTTTTCTTTTATTATTGTTCATAGTGACCTCACCCAAATAGGGGGAGATTGTTGGATTCCCACCTTGTTTAGGGTTGATTTGGGCTAGGTTCAGTATTAGGATTCTCTGTTGACCCACATTGTATAGTCTATGGTCATAAGTCTTTATCTAGTTCTAAGTCAGGTCAACAAACTTAGTTTGGTTGGATCAACTTTCATAAACATAGATACAGAAGACTTTCAGAGAAAAGCAGTTTTCTAAGAGTCAGAAAAAGCGTTCGACAATAGCTAAACTCAGCTCGATGATCGTCGATCTCAGATCGACGAACTCAAAGTTTCTTCTCTAAGTTGAGCTTGACAAAAGTTCAGCTGAGATCGATGATTTGTCAGTGTATACTTGAAACTCATCTTGACGAAATATTATCTCAACTCGACGAAGTTGGAGCTCCGTTCAATGATTTTCTACCTCTTATCTGCTATATTCAGTTTGACGATATTGGATCTCAGGTCGAAGAAATTATGTTGAGTTCGACTATTTTATGATAGATTCTGTTCGACTATTTTCTCTCAGTTTCAGTTCAATTAAAGAAGATATATTTTTTAAATTTATTATTATTTGCCTATAATGCTCTGATGATTAATGCTCCATATTCTTTATAATATATCCGTTTCAAGCCAGCATTAACTATGGTGTTCATAGAGTAATTATTTGGCTTATTTACTGGGACAGTTGAGGAAACAAATTAAAGACATTTCTCTAACTGATCAACTCCCGAGATTTTGGTAGTCAATCAAGGATAAGATTTAAAATTCAAAGGCTGATTTCTTCAAGGATATAAAAGACAATTTTTCAGAAGATTGTTCACAATAAAATACAGGAATAAATAGAATACAAAAGATTATTGAATTGAGCATACAAATAACTAAAAGAAGAATACAGATCTTATACATTTCAGTCTTCTTCAGTTTTGCTTCAGGACTTTCAAGAGAAAAACAATCTTCATAATTCTAAAAGTTTCCTGAAGATCAATCTTCAATCTGAAGGCCTACACCCTGAGCAATGCTCTCATTTTCCTGAACTCTTCTACATCTCAAGGGGAGCTTTGACAACAACAACATCCACTAGTCTTCTCTCTGATTGTTGATAGAGAAGACATCATATTTATTTTCTTTCACCACTATAAAAGGGTTTCTTAACTCCCTTCAAAAGTTATTCCTTTCGGTTGTCAAGTCTCCTGATCAAAAGACTTGGTTTGGTTTTTGGGCACCTGGTCAAAAGCTCAAAGGTTTGTGAGATCTCCCTTGAAATAGATCTTATGGTGACAAGGCACCTGAGCAAAAACTTGTGGTGGCAGGGAACCTGATCAAAAACCTGTAGTGGATTCCTACCAGGGTGGTAGAAGAGTGGATTTACCTAAGTTTAGGGGAACTATTATAAATTCTTTGTGTTTTCTAGATTGCTCTATTATTTATATCTATGTGCTATGATTGTCTTTGTTTTTATTTCTCTTTATACATATACTTATCACTTATTTTAATCCGCTGTAAAAATTAATCAAAAGGTTTTAAAACTCTATTCACCCCCCTCTAGAGTTAGTGTGATCTATCCCTCACTTTCACTGAGCCCGCTTTTCGTCGAGCTCAAGTTAAAGGTTGAATATTCAGAGTTCATCGAACTGAGCTCACCTTTCATTGAGCTCAAGTTAAAGTTTAAAGATTCAAAGTTCGTCGAGCTAAGCCCGCCTGTTGGAACACCCTTTACTAATTTGGGTAAGGATCACTATGGTTGTCTTAGGAAACCAGGTTGACCTAGTTGTATAGTTGTGAAGGTCAACACTAGAGTGAGTTTAGGGCTTAGAACTTAGGTTTGAAGCTGCCCCCAGGACCATTCCAAGATCAAGGTTAAAGAGCTAAGTCTAAGGCAATTTTCGTAGAGCTCAGGTCGACGAATCATCGAACTTGGTTCGACGCTCTCTGAGCTCAACTTGATAAATCGTCGAACTCCGGTCGACGATCTTCGAGCTCAGATCGACGATCTCTCTTCAGTCATTCTTCAGGTCGCTGAACTCGGTTCGACGATCTTCGAGCTCAGTTCGACGTTTTCTGTCTGCTCTATCTCATTTTATCTCTGAGCTCAGTTCGACGATCGTAGAGCTCAGATCGACGATTCTTCTGAGAGATCGATGCTTTTAAGTATTCAAATGATGTTATTCTTTGGAATGTTAATGAATATTATCAGCATTTATGATAAGAAGATCTGCTAGCCGTTTGTCTTTATTCTGGAGCAAGTTTCAAGGTATTATTCAGAGAATGTTTGCTGGACTTTCCTCTAGAAGACAAGACTCTTTATGGAAGACATTTATGACGGCCAACGGCTATTTTGGACAAAGAATTTTTCAGAGAATAAAAACTTCCTTTTTCAATTACAAGGACATACACAGAATACAGAACACTTGTAGAAGGAGAATAACAAAAAAAAGTGTTCACAACTTCATCTCAAGAACTCCAGACACTTCATTTTCTCAGTCTTCTTGCTGAAATAATCTTTTGCTGGAGATCAAAGTTCTGAAGATCTATCACCCTAGAGCAAAGCTTCCCTTCCTGAACCAGTCTAGATCTCAGGGGGAGCTTTGACAACAAAGATCCACTAGTCTTCTCTCATTTGATTTGAGAACAGAGAAGACAACTTCATTTCCTTTTCCTTTTTTATTTTCATTCTGTAAAAGGGTTTTCAAAACTTCCTTCAAAAGCTTTGAGTCTGGTTCTGAGAGCCTTGTCAAAACTCAGTGGTGGCAAGAGACCTTATCAAAAAATCCAGTTTTGGTTTTTGAGCACCTTAACAAAAGCTCATTGGTGTGTCAGGACACCTGATCAATTCATCCTGTGTGGATTCCTACCAAGGGTGGTAGAAGAGTGGATGTACCCAGGTTTTGGGGAACCACTATATTTCCTTATGTCTTCTGGATTGTTTGTTTGATTGTTGCTGTGTGTTGTGCTCTTAGTTTCTTGCTTCTTTAATTATTTTCTAGCACTCTACACTATAGTAGAAATTAAATTTTATATGTGTTGATATTTTCAAAACTGTAAAACTTATATGAATAAACTCTATTCACCCCCCCCCCCTCTAGTGTTGAGATAGATCTTACCCTCACTTTCAATTGGTATCAGAGGCAGGTTGGTTGCTCATACAGGCTAACACCTGAACCAAGTGATCCTTGGTAAAATCTATCTTTTAAGAGGGTTATTTCTTCTCATATATATATTACTCTAAGACATGGCACAGAACAAGGATTATGCAAGCACCAGACCTCCAGTGTGCAATCTATCTAAGTTTGCACTTTAGAAGGCAAGGATTAAATTATACATGAACTCTATTGATGAAGATATTTTCAATTCTGTCTTGACAGTTTGTCAAAGTCCACCAGCAAGCTCAAGCACAAATGCTGTTTCACCTCCCTCAGGAACAGATGCAGACATAAAGAAATGGAAAACTGCAGATGCAAAGGCCATGAACATCTTAGCTCAGACAATGTCTGATGAGATATTTCAGAAAGTAGCTGACTGCAACTCAGCCAAAGGAATTTGGGACAAGCTCTGTGAAATTGTCTCAGGGTCTGCTGATGAAAGGAAAGACAGGAGATCTCACCTCATAACCCAATATGAGAATTTCAAGAAAGGAGAGACTGAGTCAGTGGCAGATATGTACAACAGATTGAGTCTGATTGTCAATGAGCTAAGGACCTTGGATAAAGAAATATCATTGACTGAGCTTAATGACAAGATCCTAATGTGCTTCCCCAGTACTTGGGATTCAAGAATCTGGCCAATCAAAGATGCCAGAAGTCTAAATGAAATCACTACTGAAACTCTTCTAGGCAAGCTCAAATCTTATGAGCTGCTTATCAAGAACAGAGAGGAAGAACAGAAGGCTGCTTCACCAGCCTCAAGGAAAGAGAAGTCAATAGCTTTCAAAGCTATTGAAGATCTGCCTGAAGAAAAACTCACAGGCAATGAGGAATTGGTCAGCCTACTGGCCAAAATATTTTACAAGCTAGCCAGAAAGGACTTCAGAAAAAGGCCATACAAAGGTCATGACAAACCAAGGTATGACAAGTCAAATAATAATAACAAAGAAATCATATGCTTTGGTTGCAGGAAACCAGACCACATTGTGCCTGACTGTCCAGAGAACAAGAACAAGGACAGAAAGGATAGAAGAGAAAGAAGAAAAGAAAAGGATTTCAAAAAGAACAGCTCAGACAAAGCCTCCTCTAGCAGGAACAAAAATACAAGGAAGGGTTTTGTTGCTGAGACATGGAGTGAGACAGAAGAAGATTCTGAAACTTCATCTAGCTCCAGTGATGATGAAGATGATGCTGATGAGAAAGAATTCTGCATGATGGCTATCAATGCCTCACAGCAAAAATCTGATGAAGAATCAGATTCAGATTCAGAAAATCAACCAGAAGAAGATCAGGTAATTAGTTCTTTTGATTTTAATTCTGAGGACTTCAAAAATGAATTTAAGACATTGTGCTTGGATTTACTAAGATCTGAAAAAGAGATAATCTCTATCAGAAATAAATTATCTGAATACAATGTCCTAAACTCAAATAACCTCAAACTCTCTGAGGAGTTAGAATGTTGTAGGGAGGATATAGCTTCACTGAAAAGTGAACTGTCAAGAGCTAAAAAGTTTGAAGAATCCCTAAATGGGAGAAGTATCAGACTGATGGACATTACAAGCACAGTGAACTCTAGATTCAACAGTACACTGGGCCTGGGTGCCTCATCCAGCCAACCTATAATATTAACAACTCCAATCAAATTTGTCTCTGACAAAGGAAAGGGAGTAATAGAGGTAGCTAGGAAGAATGCAGATCTGTCAGGGAAAAATTCAGTTCAACAGATGGCGTCGAGCAGAGCTCGACGATCGTCGAACAGAGCTCGACGATCTAACCACAGATCGTCGACCTCAGCTCGACGATATCCAAACTCTGAACTTCAGTATAATCGATCTTCGAACAGAGATCGATGATCTGACCCAAGATCGTCGACCTCAGCTCGACGATCGTCGAACAGAAATCAGGACTGTGAACATTCCTTCAATGACACATCTAGATTCAATCCTAGAAGTCCCACATCCCAAGGCTTTAACCCCTATACTGAATGGATAGTACCTCCTAGGAGATACCATCCTAAAGGATATAAGAGTCAACCTGGGATGTCTTTTATTTCTGAATTCAAAGGATATCAACCTAGGCCCAAGGTTAACTGGGTCAAAAACAATTAAGCTGCTCATGTGCAGGTGAAGAAATATCCAGTATCTAACCAACAATGGTATCTGGATAGTGGGTGCTCAAAGCACATGACAGGGAACAGGGAGAACCTATCATCCTTCATAACCAAACTTGGACCCAAAGTGATTTTTGGTGACTCAAATTTTGGCCAAACCAAAGGATATGGTGCTGCTCAGATAGGCTCAGTAACTTTTAAAAAGGTGGCATATGTAGAAGGACTGAAGCACAATCTGATAAGTATCAGTCAACTATGTGATGAAGGATACAAGGTGACATTCAATAAATCCCTGTGCAAGATCAAATCAGAGGACAACACAATAGTGTTAACAGGTAAAAGGACAGGTAACATCTACTTAGTAGATTTTCTTTCCTCTAAAGTAGATATCTGTTTATTCAATTCCATATCTAAGCCTAATATTTTGTGGCATAAGAGATTAGGACATCTAAACCTTAGGACCATTGCTAGGCTATCCAAGGATAACCTTGTTAGAGGACTACCTTCTGGCCCCTACAAGAAGGAAGGACTTTGCAAGGCTTGTCAATTAGGCAAGCAAACTAAAAGTAGCTTTAAGTCACTTAATAAGAGTGATTCACCTAGGATTTTGTATTTGTTGCACATGGATCTTTTTGGACCCATATCTGTACAAAGCCTAGGAGGGAAGTCCTATACTCTAGTGGTTGTAGATGACTTCTCAAGATTCACTTAGGTATTCTTTCTGAGGAAGAAGTCTGATAACTTCAAGTGTTTGACAGATTTTCTCAAATGCATTCAGATTGAGTTCAACACTCACATTGCCCTGATCAGAAGTGATCATGGGACAGAGTTTGATTCTCTTCTCATGCAAGAGTTCTGTCAAAGTGAAGGGATCAGGCATACCTTCTCATCTCCTAGAACTCCTCAACAAAATGGGGTAGCTGAAAGGAAAAATAGAACCCTAATTGAATCTGCTACTACATTGTTGACAGATGCTCACTTACCTCTATCCTTTTGGGCTGAGGCAGTGAACACCTCCAACTATGTATTGAATAGAAGCCTGATACATAAACTAAAGGGCAAGACTCCCTATGAATTGCTCAAAGGGAAGAAACCTAAAGTAAACTATTTTAAAATTTTTGGCTGTATTTGTTATATTCATAATAATGACAAGAAACATCTAGCAAAATTCCAAGCTAAAGCTGATGAAGGAGTGTTTCTGGGATACTCCATGATCAGCAAGGCCTATAGGGTATACAATAAATCATCTTGTAAAATTGAAGAATCTGTTCATATTACCTTTGATGAGACTAACATGTGTTATAAGGAGAAGTCTACTTCTACCAAAGAACCCTTGTAGGTACAATCTATATCAGAAAGTATGGACAGATTACAGGTTAAAGAAGAGGACACAACCTCTCAACCTATTCAGCAAAAGAATGAAAGCAGTGATGATGAAGAAGTGCAACATCTTGAAGAGAATCATCCTGAAGAGCCAGTTGTTGTTCCACTAGAGGAGACAACAACACAGGCTGGTGAACAATCAACACCCCCTGTTGATTTAGTAACAACAAGAGATCATCCAATCACCCAAGTAATTGGAGAGATCTCAGCTGGTGTGCAAACCAGAAATCAGGTCAACCAGAACCTGATGCACACTTGCTTCCTATCTCAAGTTGAACCTCAATCTATTCTAGATGCAGAGCAAGATCCACACTGGATCATTGTAATGCAAGAGGAGCTACATCAATTTGAAAGGAACAAAGTTTGGGAACTAGTGCCTAAGCCAAAGGGTCATTCCATTGTTGGAACAAAGTGGGTTTTTAGAAACAAGCTGGATGACCAAGGAATTATTGTCAGAAACAAGGCCAGGCTAGTTGCTCAAGGCTACTCTCAACAAGAAGGAATAGACTATGACCAGACCTTTGTACCAGTTGCAAGGTTAGAGGCCATCAGAATATTTCTAGCTTATGCTGCTCACAAAGGCTTCAAGGTCTATCAGATGGATGTGAAGAGTGCATTTCTCAATGGGGACATCAAAGAGGAAGTCTATGTTAAACAACCACCAGGTTTTATCTCTCTAACTCACCCTGATTATGTTTTCAAATTGCATAAAGCATTATATGGTCTCAAGCAAGCTCCTAGAGCATGGTATGAGACCCTAGCATTCTTTCTTCTGGAAAATGATTTTGTTAGGGGGAGAGTAGACCAAACTCTTTTTATTAGAACCCATAAGTCCCATACCTTACTAGTACAAGTTTATGTAGATGATATCATATTAGGATCTACTAATTCAAACTTATGCAGAAAGTTTTCCAAACTAATGCATTCCAAATTTGAAATGAGTAGCATGGGTGAGCTCTCCTTCTTCTTAGGATTGCAAGTAAAACAACATGCTGAGGGCATATTTATTTCCCAAACCATGTATGCTAAAGAATTAGTTAAGAGATTTGGTATGTCTGAGGCATCTTGTATGAAAACACCCATGCCTACCAATGCTGTATTGGATGCTGATGAACATGGGAAACCAGTTGATCAGACAACATATAGAGCAATGATTGGCTCTCTATTGTACCTTACAGCCAGTAGGCCAGATATAATGTTTGCTACATGTATATGTGCTAGGTTCCAAGTTAGCCCTAGAGAGTCACACCTAACTCTAGTTAAAAGGATTCTTAGGTATGTAAAAAGTTGTCCAAATCTAGGACTCTGGTATCCAAAAGATTCAGGATTTGAATTAACTGGATTCTCAGATGCTGATTATGCTAGATGCAGAATAGACAGGAAAAGCACCAGTGGAACATGTCAGTTTCTTGGTGACAGACTTGTCTCCTGGTTTTGTAAGAAGCAAACATCTGTGTCAACTTCAACTGCTGAAGCTGAGTATATGGCTGCAGGCAGTTGTTGCTCACAAATATTGTGGATACAAAATCAGCTTCTAGACTATGGTTATAACTTAGAGAAGTCAAAAATTTTCTGTGATAATACTAGTGCTATCTCTATAACACAAAATCCAGTCCTCCATAGTAGGACAAAACACATAGAAATTAGGCATCACTTTCTGAGAGATAATGTAGAGAAAAATAAAATTGAACTTTAATATATACCCACTGATTTGCAAAGGGGAGATATTTTCACCAAACCTTTGGATGAAAAGAAACACAGCTTCTTCCTAAATCAGTTAGGTATGTTAGATGGAGGAAACCTAAATTAAAGTACAAGTTTTTGAAAAGCTAAAACAGACCAAGACTAGGCTAAAAATCAATTCTTTTTGTGTCTGTAGAACAAGTCTTGTCTCTGAACTGCGCTCGACGTTTTCCCAGAAATCGTCGAACGAAGATCGACGATTTTCCAAAAATCGTCGACCAAAGATCGACGTTCCCGAAGTCGTCGATCTGAGTTCAGAGTCTTCACTAGGTCTAGGCTTTTTCTCCTTCTGTTCAGAGGTCGTCGAGCAGAGCTCGACGCTTTTCAACATCGTCGAACGGACATCGACGATATTGACGTCTCTTCAGATTCCTTCTGCAGCCCAAATCGTCGAGCTGAGTTCGACGCTTCTTCGAACTGAGCTCCACGATTTTCCGTTTCGCCGTCGAACCCTAATATAAAATCATTTCTTCAGCCGTCATTCTCCTTTTGCGCTTTCATACTCTGCAACCTTCTTCGTTTTCACTCCAAATCCTCTACACTTGGTCGTGTTTGGTTTTCTGTTGCAGGTGTAAATGGCGGAATCCAGTGTTGCTATCTCTAAGATGAAATTTGATACAGGATTCGATATAGACATGAACTCGTTTGATGGAAGCAACCAGCGCTTCAAGGACATTCTGAATCTGTTCATAGAACAACAGTTGACTCAAATAATGACTACACGGATGAAAATTGCTTCAGAAGAGATCAAAGAATGGTGGTTTACAGCGACAGACGAGACTGAGAACTCTGTCGTCGACATCATTAATGGAACTCAGGTACATCTATCACTGGCTCTCTTAACAGATGTCTTTCAACTTAGTACTGGAGAAGATTCTATTGAATTATCTGGAGAAGATTATGATTCAATGCTTAATCGAATGGGTCACAATGCTGTCAACCCTAATAAACTTTTAAAGAAAAATCTGTCTATGGAATATCAATTCCTGGCTGATGTAGTTGGGAAAGTGCTGTTGGCCAAGCACTCAGCTCATGACACCATCTCTAGATATCAACTTTGCTTGATGGGAGCTTTAGTCGATAAGAAACACCTTGATTTGGGATCCATCTTCTTCAACATAATTAAGAAAAAGATCAATAAGACTGCCGTGAGTTTTGGGAGAATCTTAGGGGTCTATCTGCACTACAGATGCCCTGAACTGTTAACCTCCTCTGGGATGTTCATCAATGCATCCAAGAGGCTCTCCTGTGTCCTATTCAGCAAATGGGACAGGCAAATCATCAACCCTACAAGAGCTACTGCACCACTTCCTTCAGGCACAAGGACTGCTTCAGTCACTCCACCAGCAGAAGTGTTGCCTGCCTCTCTTCCTCCTCCAGCTGTATCTACCACAGCCATTTCCTCCTCACCACCAGTCACAACCATAACCACAGCATCCCCAATTACCATTTCCTCACCAGTTTCATCCCCTCCTGTATCCACCTCAGAGGAATTCCATCCTCTCTTCTCCTATTCAACCTTCACCCTACCATCTTTTTCCCTTGCAGATGATTCCTTCATGGATGATTCACCCTCCACTCCTCCTGAGCCACCCTCTACCTCATCTTTTCAACAAATGCTTCATGACATTCTCTCCCAACCATCCTTCACACCCTCTCTCTCTTCACCTATCTCCACCTCAACCTTTTCTATCTCCACAATTCCATCCTCAGAGCCATACATTCCTACCTCCACACCTTCAGCTCCAGCCAACATCCCTCCATCTGCCTTTACTCCTACCTCTGCTCAAGCCCTACTTGAGCATGTAGATCTTCCAAGATTGGCAAACAGACTTTATGAGTTGTTAGCTCCCAGGATGACATCTCTGTTGGAGACCTCCCTGGCTCCACTCCTGAAATAAGTTCAGGAGCTGTCCACCAAGCTTTCTTCCTTTTCCTCCTCCCAGGCAATCCCTTCTACTGGGTGCCTTGGTTCAGCCCTCCTTGAACCAAGGCAGGGGGAGATGCTTTATGAAGAAGTGGATGTGCCAGTGGATGCTCCTGTTTTTGCTCCAACTCCAGCTCCTGCCAGTGGATGTGCTTTTGCACTAAATCTTCAGAGCCTGCTATCTCAATTTGATACAGTTCATTTCAGATTTCTGCCAGTACCTCTCACTGAAGATCTGTCTAAGGCCATTGTGCCTGTATCTGTTTGTGAACCCAGCCTCATTGAATCCTATATCAATTCCTGGAAGGCTGTGAATATTCCTGATGCTGCTACTAAGGCCATTGTGCCTCCTGTTGTTGAAACTACTGCTGCTGCTGCTGAAGATATAGAGATGATTCCAGCAACTGCTGAAGAAGAACTTGCTTCCTACTTAGAAGATCCCACACCTGCTGCTATGCCTGCTCCTGCCCAAGTGTCTGCTGCTGCTGCTGTTGCTCCTGTTCTGACCTCTGATCAGTTAAAGCTACAAGAAAAGTACTTGAAAAGCATTGATGATCTGTATGACAGACCACAAAGCTCAGATACTGACCAATTCCAGACTGAATCAGATGACTCTGCCCATACCATTGCCAAGAAGAGGAAAGCTAGAAGCAAAGCCATGATGTCAGTTCCTCCAGCTACAGCAAAAGACTCCAATGATATTCCCTACTACATTCTGCATGATTGCCCCATTTCTGAGCCATGGATGCAATACTCCAAGAATCAACAGAAAGCTATGAAGAAGAGAAGGAAGCTTGATAAATATGAAAAAGGATCTTCACAATATCAGCCTCCTCCTCCTCCTCCAGATTCTGGATCAGGCTCAGCCCCTCAAGCTCCAGCTTCAAGGCAAAGCTCCTCCCAATCTTTTCCAAGATACTATCAAAGGGGACAACATCAAAGAGGATATCAACCCAGAAGGGGTCATTATAGAGGAAATCAGAGAGGACAAAGATCTTATCAAAGGGAAGGACAAGGCCACTCTGACTCTTCTTCAGGTCCTTTCCCTTACAGGCTGAAAGACACAACTGTTTCCAGGACTCCTCCTGCTTCTGAATCTCTCAACAGGTATGAACCTCCTGTTCCTTTTGAGGATCCTGAGAACAATCCTTTATCTTGGACAGCAAGAATGAAAGAACTAGATGCTCTTGATCAATTAAATAAAGCCAGAGAGCAAGGCATGGACATCTCTAATATAACAACTTTATTAGATCAAAGGAAGAAAGAATTGGAAAGATATGCTTCTAGAAAGTTTTTCAACCCAGAAGACGACATGAAGCTGCACCTAGAGGCTGTAGTTCCAAGGCCAAGATCTCAAACTTCTCTAGGTGCAGAGGATGACAGAAGATCAAAGAAAGAAAGTCAGAATCCTAACAGAGAAATTTTGTTTAAAAAGGGAACTGAGAAGAAGTAAATTGTGTAGGCTGAACTTTCATCCTCATTTGGATAATTGCTGCTATTTTCTCTGTGATCTGCTTGATGTTATATCTTTGCTTAGTTAGCTCTTGTTTCTGTATGAATGCTTATTCATCTCCTAATGATATTTGTAAATAGTAATCCTAACCCAAATAGGGGGAGATTGTTAGAACACCCTATTACTAATTTGGGTAAGGATCACTATGGTTGTCTTAGGAAATCAGGTTGACCTAGTTGTATAGTTGTGAAGGTCAACACTAGAGTGAGTCTAGGGCTTAGAACTTAGGTTTGAAGCTGCCCCCAGGACCATTCCAAGATCAAGGTTGAAGAGCTAAGTCTAAGGCAATTTTCGTCGAGCTCAGGTCGACGAATCGTCGAACTCGGTTCGACGCTCTCTGAGCTCAACTTGATAAATCGTCGAACTCCGGTCGACGATCTTCGAGCTCAGATCGACGATCTCTCTTCAGTCATTCTTCAGGTCGCTGAGCTCGGTTCGACGATCTTCGAGCTCAGTTCGACGTTTTCTGTCTGCTCTATCTCATTTTATCTCTGAGCTCAGTTCGACGATCGTAGAGCTCAGATCGACGATTCTTCTGAGAGATCGACGCTTTTAAGTATTCAAATGTTGTTATTCTTTGGAATGTTTTTGAATATTATCAGCATTTATGATAAGAAGATCTGCTAGCCGTTTGTCTTTATTCTGGAGCAAGTTTCAAGGTATTATTCAGAGAATGTTTGCTGGACTTTCCTCTAGAAGACAAGACTCTTTATGGAAGACATTTATGACTGCCAACGGCTATTTTGGACAAAGAATTTTTCAGAGAATAAAAACTTCCTTTTTCAATTACAAGGACATACACAGAATACAGAACACTTGTAGAAGGAGAATAACAAAAAAAAGTGTTCACAACTTCATCTCAAGAACTCCAGACACTTCATTTTCTCAGTCTTCTTGCTGAAATAATCTTTTGCTGGAGATCAAAGTTCTGAAGACCTATCACCCTAGAGCAAAGCTTCCCTTCCTGAACCAGTCTAGATCTCAGGGGGAGCTTTGACAACAAAGATCCACTAGTCTTCTCTCATTTGATTTGAGAACAGAGAAGACAACTTCATTTCCTTTTCCTTTTTATTTTCCTTCTGTAAAAGGGTTTTCAAAACTCCCTTCAAAAGCTTTGAGTCTGGTTCTGAGAGCCTTGTCAAAACTCAGTGGTGGCAAGACACCTTATCAAAAAATCCAGTTTTGGTTTTTGAGCACCTTAACAAAAGCTCATTGGTGTGTCAGGACACCTGATCAACTCATCCTGAGTGGATTCCTACCAAGGGTGGTAGAAGAGTGGATGTACCCAGGTTTTGGGGAACCACTATATTTCCTTGTGTCTTCTAGATTGTTTGTTTGATTGTTGCTGTGTGCTGTGCTCTTAGTTTCTTGCTTCTTTAATTATTTTCTAGCACTCTACATTATAGTAGAAATTAAATTTTATATGTGTTGATATTTTCAAAACTGTGAAACTTATTTGAATAAACTCTATTCACCCCCCCCCCCCCTCTAGAGTTGAGATAGATCTTACCCTCACTTTCATCCCCTTTCATCGAGCTCAAGTTAAAGTTTGAAGATTCAGAGTTCGTCAAGCAGAGCTCATATTTCATCGAGCTAAATGTAAAGTTGGAGATTCTAAAGTTCATCGAGCTCAGCACAAAGTTCGTCGATCTCAGATTGACGATCGTCCAGCTCAGTCCAAGTACTTCATGTCGTTGCGGGAAAGCTACATTAGCGTCAGAAGCTACTATTTGTCCTCTTCTAAGGGAGGTGACGCTCACCATACTTGACTGGATCCACATTAAAATTGTGTCGTTGATTCAAATCAATAGATATAAAAGGAAGAGATGAAAAGAAGATTAGGGTTAATGAAAACGGATATATAAAACAAAAAAGGAGTGGATGGACTTCATCTTCTGCGACTAGCTTGAAAGCAAAGTCTAGCAGTGCAAGTCAGAAGGCAATGAGAAAGATAGCTGAAGCTTCTTCCAGTTTAGCAAGATTGTTCTTTGAAGAACTAGGTGGCTGATTCATCCAATCAGTAAGAAGTGATAGCTGTGTGAAGGGTCGACAACCTTCAACAGTAGATAACTATTCATCAGTACAGTAGAAAAGTGTTAGTTATAGAAGAAGGCTAATTCCTTCTACAACAGGAAGGCTGGACTGATATCTTCTTAGTTCAGCAAGGTAGACTGAGAGATTTATCTCTGAGTCAGTATTTCAATATTCCTGATTACTTTCCTGTAGGATTCAATTTATCTAAATCTAAGTGTAGGGCACTTTGTGATTGAGTGGTTGGTGACTAATTAGTCACTAAAGTAGGTGCCCTGCTGGGGTACTGAGTTAGGATCTAAGTATGGATCTAAGCTGTAGGGCTTAATGGCCGAAGGTAGGAGAGTGCTGCTCTCTGAGGTAGGATACAAGTGTGGATCTTAGGTAGGGCTATCCTCCCAGCCTGAGTGTAGGGCCTAGTGCCTGAGGTAGGTGACTATCGAGTCACTGAGCTGTAGGTGATAAGTGTTTCACTAAATTGTAGGCCTTAGAGGAGGCTGAGCTGTATGTGCCTGGAAGGGCACTTAGGTAGGTACCTGGAAGGGTACTGAACTGTAGAAGTGTTGCAGCACTCTGAGAGTAAGGCTTTGTGCCTGAAGTTGTAGAGCTGAAAAGCCTGAGCTATAGGCCTTAGAAATAAGCCTGAGGTAGGTGGTTTGAGGACCACTGAGTTGTAGGAGCACTGTAGGGCTTTGAGGTAGGAACCTTTGTGGTTCTGAGGTAGGGTTCTGAAGAGAACTTGAGTGTAAGGCTGTGGGCCTGAGGTGTAAGCTCCGAGGAGCATTTTGGTGGAGTTTGTGCCTTGTCTAACATAAGTTAGAAAGGTGGGAGGAAAAGTGGATGTACCCAATTGGGGAACCACTATAAATACTTGTGTGATGTGCTGTGTTGCTTGTTTTTATTTTATATTGCAGGTATTAAGGACAAGCTCTAGGTCATTTAGTTAGTAAACATCAAACAGACTAAAAAAATTTCAAAAACCTATTCACCCCCCTCTAGGTGACTAGCTAACCTTGAAGTAATAACTTTTACACTACTTGAACTTGATCAATCTCCTCTCTCCCCCTTTTTGAATTCTTCAGATAGTCAGGGAGGTGCACCAGTTCTTTTTTATCCCCTAGTGTTCTCCCCCTAGCTGATGTAGATGAGGCAAGTAGTATAGCTGCCAACTTGCTCTTTATGCAAGGCTAACTTTAGTCCTACAACTGCTGTACTTTCTCCCCCTCAATAGGAGCATTTGCTCTCGTGTTGTTCTTGATTTCCCCTAGGTCTGCATCACCTGCAAAAAGAACAAGCCTGTACCAAAAAAATACCTTAGGGAGTATCTGAAGCTATTCTAAGTTCAATATACTCAATTCAATCTTGAAGGTATTGAACTTGGCTTCATCTAGTGGCTTAGTGAAGATATCAACCACTTTCTTGTCAATGGAGGCGAAATCTAGGCTAATGTCTTCTTTCTCCACATGCTCCCTAATAAAATGATACTTAATTTCTATATGCTTAGTCCTGCTATGTGAGACAACATTCCTAGCAATAGAAATGACACTAGTATGAAAGTGATGATAGATACAACTCTAGAGGGGGGTGAATAAAGTATTCAAAAATTATGACACCCTACTCAACTCCCTTAGAGTTAATTTGCGGAATGAGTTTATAGATATTTTAAACCCTAGAGCCTAACACAAAGTGAAGTGCACTAAAGAAGTGCAACTGTAATTACAGTTGAGCTTTGATCCTATCACAGCAACTAGCAATCCTAGTTATTTCTACTCACAGCCACAATGCAATAAATTAAATAAGCAGCACAGACGACACAAGAAATTTTATAGTGGTTCCCTCTAAATAGGTACGTCCACTCTTCTACCACCCTGGTAGGAATCCACTACAGGTTTTTGTTCAGGTGCCTTGCCACCAACTGATCTGCTTCAGGTAGATCAAGTAGACCCTTTGAGCTTTTGATCAAGATCTCAAAATCCAACACAGGTTTTTGATCAGGTGCCCTGCCACCAAGGTTCACTTTTGAAGGTAGTAATAACCCTTTATACAGGAGGTTGAGAGAGTTAAAGTTTCTTCTCTATTGTTAAAATAGATTAGAGAAGCTAGTGGATTGTACAGAGCTAGAAAGCTCTAAAGAGTCAAGGCTCCCCCTGGCTCAGAGAATATCCAGGAAGAAGTCTTGCTTCAGGGTGCAGGAAATCTTCTGAACTCTTGACATAGAACTGTCTAGAAATTCTGAAGGAGAAGCTTGAAGAAGACTCTTGATTTGGAAAATGTGTTCTTCTTCAATCAGCTTCCTTTCTTCTTCTTCTAAAAGCCTCTGAGTGAATGTCTTCCTGTGAGCAGGATGAACTCAGGATGAAGGAGAATGCTGAAGAGATTTGATCTTCTCAGTTGAATGTGAATTTCTTAGAGCTGTAGTTCTCTATGCTGCTGTGAGTAAAAACTTCTTATATTTTTGAGTTGTTGTTTGTATGTATATGTTGTTCTCTGTCTTTAGAAGGCACTTTATATATGAGCCTTTGCAATGGCTCTAATCTGAGTTTGAACTTTGTCTTCTTTTGGAATCTAAAAACTTGGCTGCAAATAGCACAAAGCAAAATATATCTTGCAGACAGATATCATATAAATGGATAAAGCTTTCTAAGAAGCTGCAAATCAATCTGATAAAAGAGTGCTAGAAAAAGTCACATCAGAAAGAGCTCTTTACAGCCAGAGAATACTTTTGAGTCTAACGGCTATAAAGGACAGCCTGGCAGATAAAGCAGAAAATATATTTCAGCTAATAAGACAAACCACTTTGTCAGATAAAGATTGACTTATGAATAATGAATGGAGCAAAGATTGCCTGGAAATAATAGCATAATATCATTGAAATATACTTTAATAAAATATGCCAAGCAGATAAGAAATAAATAATATAACTTTACTAAAGGCAGACAAAAAGAACGTCGAACGACCCTCGGAGATCATCGACCGAAGCACGGAGATCGTCGACCTATCAGACAGATAGTCGAATGACACAGATAGTCGAACTATCAAGGAAGATAGTCGAGCTATCACACAGATAGTCGAACTATCACACAGATAGTCGAACTATCAAAAAGCAGATAGATAGTCGAACTATCAAAACAGATAGTCGAGCTATCAGATAGTTGAACTATCAACACAGATAGTTGAACTACCACACAGATAGTCGGCCTATCAAACAGATAGTCGAACTATCATCATAGAACAGATAGTCGAGCTATCAGAACAGATAGTCGAGCCATCAAATAGTTGAACTATCAAAACAGATAGTTGAACTAACCGAAAGATAGTCGACCTATCGAATAGATAGTCGAACTATTAACACAGAGCAGATAGTCGAACTATCAAAACAGATAGTCGAGCTATCAGATAGTTGAACTATCAAGGAAGATAGTCGAACTATCAAGAAATCTGTCTTAACAAAAGAAGTCGAGCGGGGTTCGACGATCGTCAAGGCAGATACCGCAGATCGTCGAGAGTTGAACAAACTCAGAGAAAGACGATATGCAGACAGACAAACGTCGACCAACTGATAGACGATTGTCGACCAGTCGATAGACGATGGTCGAGGGGCGTTCGACTATAGTCGAACCAAAAATGACTTAACCAAATTTTCATATGGATAAGCAATTTTACAACTAAGGGAATCTAACCTATTAGCTAACCTTTGACCATAGATAAATCTTGGGTCAATAAACTAAATGAGAGGACTTAACACAAATCCAAACTAGGGTACCAACAATCTCCCCCTATTTGGGTTAAGTCTTTCAAAAACTACTGAAAAAAATAACTCAGGAAAGCAACATCTAAGCATCAAATGCATCAATCAAACAGTTAACATAAACAAATTGACAATAAAACTTAAACAGCATCAGAATCTGGTTTAGAGATAGAAGAGTCAGGAATAAAAGAGATTTTTCTGAGAGGATCTAGAGCTTCCTTCTTTGATGTCTTCAGATCTTGTTCTCCAATAACTTTGGTTTCTCCTGTTCTTAGAACAACTGCTTCTGGATATTTTTCTTTATATTTGGTAGCATCAAAAACTTCAGGTCTTACCTGGAATCTATCGAGTTCTTTCTTTCTGAATTTGGAAATAATAGTTAAGCCTTTAACATCTTTTCCTTCAGCTCTGGCTTTTCTAATCTGAGCTGATCCAACCAATTCAAGGAATCTGGCCATCTTGAAGTCAGGATTAAGCTCTAAGCTTTCATACTCATTTTCATCAGCTGGATTTAGAGGATTTACAGTTCTGAATTTAGTAGAAAGTTCTAACAAGCTTGCAGATGGCTCTTTCTTTTCTTGAATAACTAAAGATGTTGGAGGAGCAAATTCAGCATATCTTTTACTTGATTTCTCAGAGTATATAACTCTTTTGCCTTTTGCATCTATTTTCCTTTTCTGATCAGATTCTCCGGAAGATATAATTTTGCTTTCTTTATCTAGTAATGTCCTTTTCTTGGGTGAAGGAGGAGGAGAAAAGGTTGGCTTTAGGTAAATTACCTCTTTCACTTGTTCTTGTAACTCACCCTCCTGTCTCTGATGTCCAGATTGAGACTTGCCATGGTAGCTTTGATTTCCTTTCCTCGGATAAGAAGTGAATCTAGAAGGAGGAGCAGAGGGACTGGCAACATTTCCAGACGCTCCTATACTAAGAGGAGGAGGAGGAGGTCCTTTAGAATTCCATTTAGGAGCTGGACTATCATATCTTTTAGATTTCTTTCTTTATTTTTGCTGATTCTTGGAGAATCCCATCCAGCGCTGATATTCTTTTGACTTGGGATCTATTCCTTTCAAGATATAGTATGGTACATCATGATCAGGGTTAGGTAGAGGAGGAGCAGCAACTTTTCTTTTTCTTTTGGCAGATTTCTTTTTCTTGGTTCCTTCTGAATCATCAGAGTCATCTTCATCATCAGATGATTGAGGATGATCATAGGGGTCAACAGCTTCTCGCACAGCTTTTTCTTTATCCTTTAAAGCAGCTTTTTCTATCTCTTCTTCCAAGGCATCTTGTGCCAGAAGAGTGTCTAGATCCAGTCCTGGGGTGTCATCCCAGACTGTAGACTTTTCTTCCTGAATATCTGAAACTTTCTCTATCTCAGCTGCAACTGTCATGAGGACCAGTTCATCATTCACCGCTACCTGAGCTGGAGAAGAGGGTACAGGCTTTTGATTAGCAGATTCTTACACTGGTTCTTGAGCAGGTTGATGAATAGCTAGTTCTGTTATTTCTAGATCTCCTTGATCTTCTTGCACTTGATCTGTAGCAACAGGAACACACAGATCCTCTAAATGAGCTAGCATCATACCTTCAAGATATTGACATGTTAACATATCAGTTAACAAGTCAGTAAATTGAGAATGGGAAATACCTTCAGGACTTCCTACCTCCCATAAATCATCTAGATAGGAGGTGATGACTCCTTCCAGGAATAGAGCAACTATGGGAGTGGAGTATTCTTCTAAGTAAACTTTGACAACAAATTCTGTTTTCATTATAGCATCAGAAATCTCTTTTTCAGAAAGTTGAGGTACTGTTTCTTCTTGAGCTACTATCTCTTTTTCTGTAAGTGCTGTTTCTCTTTGAGTATCTACTGGAGGATCTGCTGGAAGAGAGGCCAGGGGCAGTTCAGAGGCATCTTCATAGAACATATCCCCATGCCTGATTTTAGTGGAGACTGAAACCAGGCCCCTAGATGAAGAGGGCTCAGCAGATTTGGAGAGGGCTTGGATGGAGGCAGTCAGGGAAGAAATGGAGGATACAAGAGGAGCAATTGCTTCTTCAATCATGGTTTTGATTGAAGGAGTAATTAACTCCAGGATATTGGCTATGAGTGCTAGAGATATAGATATGGATGGGGGAACAACGGAAGATGGAAGATCATCAGGAAAGGCAGTTTCCTGATGAGATGTGTTGTGAACTGGTGATTGAGGAGTGGATGAGGGAAAGTCAGTGTGATCTGGAGGTGTAAGTGGTGACTGAGGTGGGGTTGGAATTCTCTCAGATCCTAACAAATCAAAACTGGGAATAGAAGTCCCTACTAGATGTGCAGGAATGGGAGATGCTGGAGATGAAGCATGGGGAATAGAAGAAGAGTCAAGAAGAAGAGTGGTAGTAGATGTAGATGGTAATGCAGATGTCGATGGTACTTCAGTAGAGGTATATAGGAATGCAGCAGAAGTGGATGGAATGGAAAGAATGGATGAGCCTGCTTCAGGTAGGTGGGGAGTGACTGAAACAGTCCTTGTGCTCTCAGACACAACTGGAGCTACCCCTGCTGGAGAAGGCTTCTGAAAACTTCTTTTCCACTTAACAAACAGTGTTGGGTCCATCTTCTTACTGGCATTGATAGTTGTTGAAACTGTTACCAACAGGTGGGAGTATTTCTCTTTTAGAAAAATCCCAAGTACCCTCCCTAGGGTTACTTCCTTCTTGCTATTCTTCTTTCTTATCAAATCAAACATAATCCCTACCCAATTGATCTGTTTCTTATTTAATATGGCACACATCAAGGCAAACTGCTGCTTGGTGATGTTGTCATGAGCAGAGTGCTTGCCCAGAAGCACTTTTCTAATGAGTTCAGCCAAGAACTTTATCTTTAACGAAAAATTAACTTTTAACAACTTAGAAGGAATGCCTTTGGCATGTCCGAACTCGATTAACATCCTTCCAAACTCTTGGGTATCTTGTTCATAATCTTCTTCACCATTCAGTAATCCAAAAACATCAGTTAAAACGGCGGGAGTCAGAATTACCTCTTCGCCACCAATCGTTCCAGTCATCGATTCGTCATTGGAAGACAAAGTGAAAACCCACTCTTTAATCTCTGTTATGTTGATCTTGATTCTTGTGGTCATAAGCTTTTACAAACCTTGTTCTTTGCAGAGCTGGAGGATTTCTATTATCTCAGAATCACAGGTACTGAAAGAGTCGAAATCTATGCTAAAGTCAGCATCGAAGTTCATCGCAGACAGAAGGGCTAGAGAAATCGCCATCGATTTGTTGGAGAAGACGAGAGAGACGAGGAGGAGAAAGCGCGAGGCAGAGCTCAAACAGAAAGACGGAATACGAAAAGACGAGTTCCGTCGACTATAATAAGCACGATCTCTTAACCTAGATCGACCATTAGTTTAAATAAAAGCCGCAATCGTCGGTCTATTTTAAAAGATACTGGAGACGATGGTCGAACGGTCGTTCGACGATCATTTCCTGAAGCATAATAGTCGATCAATCATTCGACTATTTCTGTCTTCACAAATAAATAAGTTGTCGTCGCCCGTAGGTCGATGATTGGCTCAACCTGATTGACTATCGTCGAACGTCGTTCGACGATCTTCAAACAGATATCAATAAAGGCAGACGTCACACTTAGTCTTTTCCATTAATCATACCTAGTTGATGCAGAAAGAACAGATGCTTCTGTTCATCTAAAGGCTTGGTGAAAATATCACCTCTCTGAAGGTCAGTGGATATGAACTCAAGGCTGATCTTGTTCTTTTCCACACAATCTCTCAGGAAATGGTGTCTAATCTCAATGTGCTTGGTTTTAGAGTGGTGCACATGATTTTGTGCAATAGAGATAGCACTGGTACTGTCACACATGATTTTTGTGTTCTTGTGTGTGTACCCATAATCCAAAAGCTGGTTTTGAATCCACAGGATCTGTGAACAACAACTAGCAGCTGCTATATATTCAGCTTCTGCAGTTGAAGTTGAGACAAAAGCCTGCTTCTTACAGAACCAAGAGACTAACCTCTATCCAAGGAACTGATAAGTTCTTGAGGTACTTTTCCTGTCAACTCTACAACCAGCATAGTCAGAATCAGAGTATCCAATTAACTCAAATTCTGATTCTGCTGGGTACCATAGTCCTAAATTTGGGCATCCCTTCAAGTATCTCAAAATTCTCTTGAGAAGAATCAAATGAGATTCCTTGGGGTTGACCTGAAATCTAGCATAAAGGCATATGGCAAACATTATATCTGGCCTACTTGCAGTTAAATACAATAGGGAACCAACAATGGCCCTATAATTCTTATGATCAACTGGCTTACCCTGATCATCAAAATCTATAACTGCATTAGTAGCCATGGGTGTATGCATTGCTGAAGCATCAACCATCCCAAACTTATTTACCAATTCCTTGGCATATTTGGATTGGGAGATGAAGATGCCATCAGCATCTTGCTTTACTTGGAGACCAAGAAAGTAAGATAGCTCACCCATACTACTCATCTCAAACTTAGAGTGCATCAGGTCAGAGAACCTTTTGCATAGTTTGGGATCAGTGGAGCCAAAAATAATATCATCCACATAGATTTGAACTAACTGGATGGTGTCCTTGTGATGCCTAACGAAAAGGGTTCTATCAACTACTCCCCTAACAAAGTTGTGCTCTAATAGGAAGCTAGCTAGAGTCTCATACCAGGCTCTGGGTGCTTTTAAAGTACATAAAGAGCTTTTTGCAACTTGAAAACATGTGAGGGCTGAGTCGAAGGGACAAACCCAGGAGGTTGTTCAACAAATACCTCTTCCTTTAGCTCACCATTTAGGAATGCACTTTTGACATCCATCTGAAAAACCTTAAACTTTATATAGGCTGCATAGGCTAGAAAAATCCTTATTGCCTCTAGCCTTGCAACAGGAGCAAAGGTTTGGTCATAATCTATACCTTCCTCCTGTCTGTAACCCTGAGCTACAAGCCTAGCTTTATTCCTTTTTATAATTCTATTTGCATGCAACTTGTTTCTAAACACCCACTTGGTGCCTATGATCAGTTGGCCTTTAGGTCTTGGAACCAAAGTCCATACCTTACATCTTTCAAACTGATTGAGCTCCTCTTGCATAGCAATGATCCAGTGGGGATCTAGCTCAACATCTTTTATGGTGAGAGGCTCAATCTATGAAAGGAAACAAGCATGCATCACATCCTGTCTTAATTGATGTCTTGTTTGTACACCAGCTGATATGTCTCCAATCACTTGAGATGTAGGATGATCTCTAAGTGTGACAACATCAGCAGGTGGGATGTGATCTTCAGCAACAGTTGGGATTAATTCCTCAGGAGGAATTGGATCAACTGTTGGCGGTACAGCAATAGCTTCTGCAAAGTCTTCATCACTGTCTGAATCAGTGATGTGAAGAGTTGATAGATGGAGAATCTCTTGAGTGACATCTTTATTGGATTCTAGTACCTACAATGAACTTGAGGAAGGAGAAGTTTCCTTCTCCTTGTAAAACATCTGAGATTCATCAAAGGACACATGCACAGATTCCTCAATTTTAGAAGTTGATTTATTTAATATCCTATAAGCTTTCCTTACTTGGGAATATCCAAGAAAGATTCCCATTGAAGCTTTTGCTTCAAACTTTCTAAGGTATTCTTTGTTATTGTTATGAATGTATACTACACAACCAAACACCCTAAAATAATTAATTTTAGGTTTCTTTTCTTTAAGCAACTCATAAGGAGTTTTACTCTTAAGCTTGTGTATAAGACTTCTGTTCAGATCATAATTAGATGTGCTAACAGCTTCTGCCCAATAGGAGAGAGGCATATTATCATCTGCCAACAATGTTCCTGCAGCTTCAAACAGGGTTCTATTCTTCCTTTCCACTACCCCATTTTGTTGGGGAGTTCTAGGAGCAGAGAAGCTATGTTTGATACCTTCTTTCTCACAGAATTCTTGCATGAGAAGAGACTCAAACTCAGTCCCATGATCACTTCTGATCAAGGCCACATGAGTAGAATACTCAGTCTGCACACATAGCAGAAAGTCTGTAAGAACTTTGAAGTTATCAGCCTTAGTTCTTAAAAAGAACACCCAAGTTAACCTAGAGAAGTCATCTACAATTACTAAAGTGTAATACTTCCCTCCTAGACTCTATACATTTATTGGACCAAAAAGATCCAAGTGTAATAAATACAGGATTCTAGGTGAGTCACTTTTATTTACAGATTTAAAGGAATTTTTGGTTTGCTTGCCTAGTTGACAAGCCTTGCATAGGCTCTCCTTCTTGTAGGGGCAATAAGGTAAACCTCTAACAAGGTTGTATTTAGATAACCTAGATATGTTCTTGAGGTTAACATGGCTAAGCCTCCTATGCCATAAGGTGTTGTTATTATTTTTTACTTCATTAAATAAACAGATTTCAGATTGGGTTGAATTAAAATCAACTAAATAAATATTACCTTGTCTAATACCTACTAACACAACATTACTATTTAAAGTAATATTACAGAGTGTTAGTGAAAGATACCTGATATCCTGCATCACATAACTGACTTACTGAGATAAGATTATGCTTCAGTTCAGTTACATATGCAACCCTTTTGAAAGTTACTGCTCCAATGGTAATCCTACCATATCCTTCAGTTTGACCACAGCTAGAATCCCCAAAGATCACCTTTGGTCCAAGCCTGGACCTTGAATCTTGACAGATTTTCTTTATTTCCTGTCATGTGTTTGGAACAGGCACTATCCAAATACCATTTGTCTTTAGTAATTGGATAGGTCTTCACCTGCAGAATAGACAATTAGACATTGTGGACCCAGGTAACCTTGGGTCCATTATTCTTCACATAATGAAAACTAGAAATAAAAGAATAAGCAGGTTGGAGTTTATATCCTAAAGGATAAGATCTCCTAGGTGGGATGCTCCATGCAGTTAATGGGTCCATAAACCTAGGGTTTCTATTTATATTAAGGTTTCTAAGGTTCTGGTTGTAATTTTGAAATTCATATTGAGATCGTCGATTTACGTTCGACGATCGATGCTCAGATCATCGAGCTTCGTTCGACCATTAAGCCTCCGATCATCAAGCAGCGTTCGACGACTTTTGTATTTCCTTTAACTTTTGTTTTCTCTTTTCTCTCTTAGCTTTATTTAAGGCTTGATTAACTTGTCTTACTTGCTCAGTGTTCTTTATTCCATCAGCTGAAATAAAGTTCACTGGAGTTGAAAGATGATTTTTAACAATAATTGGGGGTTCATATGATGAAGCTCCTAAGCCTAGCTTATTATTGCCTGACCTAGTGTTTGTCATGCTGGTGATTTCTAGCATCTTAAGGCTTCTACCATTTAAGGATTCTTCTAATCTCTTGGACTTTGCTAGTTCATTTTTAAGAAACTTTATTTCTTCACTAGACTTAGTGAGTTCTGCTTCTAACCTAGCATTTTCAATGGAAATAGATTCTGATTCAGCTAACTTATTTCTAAGTTCCTTAATTTCCTTTTCTGAACTAATTAGATCTAAGCAAAGGGATTTAGATTCAGCAGAAGAAAAGTCATATGAAGATAATACCTGATCTTCTGTGGGCATTTCTTCATCATCATCAGAACTCTCTGCAGCTGAGTGATTGCTGCAGGCATCAATTGCCATAAGGCAGATTTCCTTTGCCTTCTTCTCTTCCTCATCTTCACTGGATCTTGAGGAGGAAGATTCCTCATCTGAATCACTCCAGGTCTCAGCAACAAATCCTTTCTCCTTCTTCTTATTTTTGTAGGAGGAGGACTTGGAGTGTTTCTTGTGATGTTCTTTTTCCTTTCTCTTTTCTTTGCTCTTTTCCTCTCGACACTCTGGTAGAATGTGTCCAGGTTTCCTGCAACCATAACAAATAATTTCTTTAGAAGGAGATCTGTCATACCTTGGTTTATCTTCATATCTTGAAGATTTCTTTCTGAAGTCTTTTCTTCCCATCTTGAGAAACCTTTTGGCAAAGAGTGCCATCAGTTCCTCATTGGATTGGCTTCCTTCTGAAGCATCAGCAGCTTTGAGAGCAAGAGTTTGCTCTTTTCTTGCTGGAGTTGGAGTCTTTGCTTCAGCCTCAGCTTCCCTGGTCTTCAGCACTTGCTCAAAAGACTTGAGCTTGCCAAGGAGAGCTTCAGTTGAGATTTCATTGGTACTTCTAGCCTCCTTGATAGGCCAGATCCTAAGATCCCATGTGCTGGGGAAGCACATCAGTATCTTATCATTGACCTCGGTCAATGTAATCTCCTTATCAAGAGTTCTCAGCTCATTGATGATTGAGCTGAGCCTGGTGTACATGGCTTCAACTGATTCAGCTTTAGTTTTCTTAAAGTTTTCATACTAGGATATAAGGTTGGACCTTCTGTCCTTCCTTTCATCAGCTGAACCAGCTATAATCTGGTTCAGTGAGTCCCACATGGCTTTTGCAGAGGTACAATCAGCCACTTTTTGGAAGATTTCATCAGACATAGTCTGAGCCAGAATGTTCATAGCTTTGGCATCAGCTATCTTTGCCTTCTTGTAGGCATCATTGTAATCTGGAGGAGGCACTGCACTGAGATTTGTAGATGTTGTAGCAGTGGATACAGCAGGAGGTGTTGGAGGTCCTGTCAAAATAGAAGAGAAAATGTCTTCATCAATAGAGTTCATGTATAATTTGATTCTTGCCTTCTAGATGCTAAACTTAGCTAAGTTGCAAGCTGGAGGTCTGGTGCTAGAGTAATCCTTGGACTGGGCCATGAAGTGAATATCTATAAGCTTGGTATCTATTAGGATCTTATGACTCAGGTGTTAGCCTGTACAGTCAGTCAACCTCCCTCTGATACCAATTGAAAGTGATGATAGATACAACTCTAGAGGGGGGGGGGGGTGAATAGAATATTCAAAAATTATGACACCCTACTTAACTCCCTTAGAGTTAATTTGTGGAATGAGTTTATAGATATTTTAAACCCTAGAGCCTAACACAAAGTGAAGTGCACTAAAGAATGGCAACTGTAATTACAGTTGAGCTTTGATCCTATCACAGTAACTAGCAATCCTAGTTATTTCTACTCACAGCCATAGTGCAATAAATTAAATAAGCAGCACAGACGATACAAGAAATTTTATAGTGGTTCCCTCTAAATAGGTACGTCCACTCTTCTACCACCCTAGTAGGAATCCACTACAGGTTTTTGTTCAGGTGCCCTGCCACCAACTGATCTGCTTCAGGTAGATCAAGTAGACCCTTTGAACTTTTGATCAGGAGCTTAAAATCCAACACAGGTTTTTGATCAGGTGCCCTGCCACCAAGGTTCACTTTTGAAGGGAGTAATAACCCTTTATTCAGGAGGTTGAGAGAGTTAAAGTTTCTTCTCTATTGTTAAAACAGATTAGAGAAGCTAGTGGATTGCACAGAGCTAGAAAGCTCTAAAGAGTCAAGGCTCCCCCTGGCTGAGAGAATATCCAGGAAGAAGTCTTGCTTCAGGGTGCAGGAACTCTTCTGAACTCTTGACAGAGAACTGTCTAGAAATTCTGAAGGAGAAGCTTGAAGAAGACTCTTGATTTGGAAAAAGGTGTTCTTCTTCAATCAGCTTCCTTTCTTCTTCTTCTTCTTCTAAAAGCCTC
Source organism: Platanthera zijinensis (assembly GCA_039513925.1). Taxonomy (NCBI): domain Eukaryota; kingdom Viridiplantae; phylum Streptophyta; class Magnoliopsida; order Asparagales; family Orchidaceae; genus Platanthera; species Platanthera zijinensis. The sequence continues at coordinate 93,435,754 of CM077092.1, read as the reverse complement.
TGAGTGAATGTCTTCCTGTGAGCAGGATGAACCAAGGATGAAGAAGAATGCTGAAGAGATTTGATCTTCTCAGTTGAATGTGAATTTCTGATAGCTGTAGTTCTCTATGCTGCTGTGAGTAAAAACTTCTTGTATTTTTGAGTTGTTGTTTGTATGTATATGTTGTTCTCTGTCTTTAGAAGGCACTTTATATATGAGCCTTTGCAACGGCTCTAATCTGAGTTTGAACTTTGTCTTCTTCTGGAATCTGCAAACTGGGCTGCAAATAGCACAAAGCAAAATATATCTTACAGACAGATATCCTATAAAAGGATAAAGCTTTCTAAGAAGCTGCAAATCAATCTGATAAAAGAGTGTTAGAAAAAGTCACATCAGAAAGAGCTCTTTACAGCCAGAGAATACTTTTGAGTCTAACGGCTATAAAGGACAGCCTGGCATATAAAGCAGAAAATATATTTCAGCTAATAAGACAAACCACTTTGTCAGGTAAAGATTGACTTATGCATAAAGAATGGAGCAAAGATTGCCTGGAAATAATAGCATAATATCAATGAAATATACTTTATTAAAATATGCCAAGCAGATAAGAAATAAATAATATAACTTTACTAAAGGCAGACAAAAAGAACGTCGAACGACCCTCGGAGATCGTCGACCAAAGCACGGAGATCGTCGACCTATCAGACAGATAGTCGAACGACACAGATAGTCGAACTATCAAGGCAGATAGTCGAGCTATCACACAGATAGTCGAACTATCACACAGATAGTCGAACTATCAAAAAGCAGACAGATAGTCGAACTATCAAAACAGATAGTCGAGCTATCAGATAGTTGAACTATCAACACAGATAGTTGAACTACTACACAGATAGTCGACCTATCAAACAGATAGTCGAACTATCAACATAGAACAGATAGTCGAGCTATCAGAACCGATAGTCGAGCCATCAAATAGTTGAACTATCAAAACAGATAGTTGAACTAATCGAAAGATAGTCGACCTATCAAACAGATAGTCGACCTATCAAACAGATAGTCGAACTATCAACACAGAGCAGATAGTCGAACTATCAAAACAGATAGTCGAGCTATCAGATAGTTGAACTATCAAGGAAGATAATCGAACTATCAAGAAATCTGTCTTAACAAAAGAAGTCGAGCGGGGTTCGACGATCGTCAAGGCAAATACCGCAGATCGTCGAGAGTTGAACAAACTCAGAGAAAGACAATCTGCAGACAGACGAACGTCGACCAACTGATAGAAGATCGTCGACCAGTCGATAGACGATGGTCGAGCGGTGTTCGACTATAGTCGAACCAAAAATGACATAACTAAATTTTCATCTTGATAAACAATTTTACAACTAAGGAAATCTAACCTATTAGCTAACCTTTCACCATAGATAAATCTTGGGTCAAGAAACTAAATGAGAGGACTTAACACAAATTCAAACTAGGGTACCAACATAGTAGAATCACAATAAAGAGGAGTTCTACTTATCTTAATGTTATAATCTTCAAGCTGATGATGAATCCACAGCAATTGAGCACAACAGATGCCTGCAGAAATATACTCTGACTCTATAGTTGAGATAGCTACACTGGTCTACTTCTTGCTGCTCCATGACACCAGTCTTTCAACTAGCAATTTACATGTACCAGTAGTACTTTTCCTATCTTCCTTGCATCCTGCAAAATATGCATTTAAAAATCCTGTTAGATCAAAATCTCTATTTCTAGGGTACCATAGGCCAAGATCTGGTGTGCCCTTAATATACCTTAAAATTCTTTTTGCAGCAGAATAATTGAGATTCTTTAGGGTAGGCCTGATACCTAGCATAGACACATGTAGCATACATAATGTCAGGCCTACTAGCAGTCAAGTATAGAATGGAGCTAATTATCCCTCTATACAAAGACTCATCAACAAGTTTCCCTGCCTCATCTTTGCCTATATGCATACTTGACCCCATGGGAGTTCTCATGGTGGAGGCATTCTCCATACCATATTTCTTAATCAACTCTCTGGTGAACTTTGTCTGGGATATGGACAAACCATCATTAGTCTGTCTTACTTGGAGTTCCAAGAAGAATTTGAGCTTACCCATGCTGCTCATCTCAAACTTCCCTTGCAAAAGTTTTGCAAACTTCCTGCAAAGGTTGTTCTCAGTAGATCCAAAGATAATGTCATCGACATATATCTGTACTAGGATGATCTTTCCCTTAGATTCCCTTAGGAATAGGGTCCTGTCTATTTTCCCCCTTGTGAATTTTTTCTCAATGATAAAACTAGACAATGTTTCATACCATACTCTAGGGGCTTGCTTCAACCCATATAGAGCTTTCCTAAGCCTATAAACAAAATCAGGAAGGTGAGGGTGTACAAAACCTGGTGGCTGATCTACATATATTTCCTCTTTTAAGTCCCCATTTAGGAATGCTGACTTCACATCCATCTGGTAGACTTTGAATCCTTGATAGGAAGCAAATGAAAGGAATAGCCTTATTGCTTCCAGCTTGGCTACTGGGGCAAAAGTCTGGTCAAAGTCTATTCCTTCTTCTTGCCTGTATTCTTTATCCACCAATCTAGCCTTGTTCATGACAATAATGCCATTCTCATCTAACTTGTTCCTGTAGATCCACTTAGTTCCTATGAAATTTTGTCCCTTAAGTCTAGGAACTAGCTTCCAAACACTACACCTCTTGAACTAGTTCAGCTCTTCCTGCATTACTCTAATCCAGAATGGGTCTTTGATAGCCTCTTCAAGCTTCTTGGGCTCTTCTTGAGATAGGAAGCTTGAACAAAGAGCTGTGTTATTGCTCTTACTTCTTGTCTAGACTCCATGTCTTGCATCACCAATGATTTGGTGTGCTGGATGGTCCCTCATATGTCTCCCAGCTGGAGGCAATCTTGCTTTAGCTTGCTGTTCTTCATTGTCTTCAACTGACAGTTCTTCATTATCTTCAGCTGACTGTTCTTCTTCCTAAGCTTGTGAGTCTTGACCTCCCCCTGGACATCACCCATATTCTTTCTTATCTTGTACACTGGATCACCTTCCCTGATGGTAAGCTTGTCCATCACCTCCTTTAAACGCGCAGAGCTAGAAGAGGAGCTAGATAGCTCACAGTTAATCAAGTTTGACTCATCAAAGATAATATGGACTGATTCTTCTACAACTGACTAGTCAAGTTATAAATCCTATATACCCTACTATTGTTGTTGTACCCAACAAATATCCCTTCTTGGGACTTGACAGAAAACTTAGTCATATAGGACTTACCATTGTTTAATACATAACACTTGCTACCAAAAATCTTGAAGTAGGATAAGTTTGGTTTTTTGCCTTTCAGAATCTCATAGGGAGTCTTCTTGTGGCTTTTGGTGATGGAACCCCTGTTGAGGACATGATATGTAGTGCTTAATGCCTTAGTCCAGAAATATTTTGGGAGATATGTATCACTTAACAAGGTCCTACCAACCTCTACGAGTGTTCTGTTTTTCCTCTCAGCAATTCCATTTTGATGGGGTATTCTCGGTGAGGAGAACTCTTGATGAATCCCATGCTCTTCATAGAACCTTGTCATGCACTCAGACTGAAACTCAGTCCCATGGTCACTTCTGATTTTGACCACAATACTGTTAAATTCATTCTGAATTTTCTTAACAAATATCTGAAATACATTAGGGGTTTCAGATTTCTTCCTTAGGAAGAACACCCAGACAAATATGGAAAAGTCATCAACAACCACAAGGGTGTAGACTTTCCTACCTAGACTCTGAACTGGCATAAGACCAAATAGATCCGTATGTAGGAGGTATAAATACCTCACTGAGTCTTTGGTGATAAGGATCTTGAAGGAGGTCTTGGTCTGCTTGCCCTTTTGGCTTACTTAGCAGATACCCTCCTTGGTGCACTTAACCTTAGGTCTATTTCTCACTAACTCTCCACTAAAGAGTTTGCATATGGTCTTTAATTTAGGTGATCTAGCCCCTTGAGCCATTAGACACAATGTGAGGCTTTATCATCTACAACTAGGAATAAGGGAGTGTCCTTAATCTCACAAACAAAATTTAGACAATAGACATTTCCTCTCCTAATGCCTGTCAAGGTGACCCCTTGGTCACTTGACCTCCTAATTTGACACTCATCCTTGAGTAAAGAAATGTCATAGCCAAGATCACATAGTTGGCTTATGCTTATCAGGTTGTGTTGTAACCCTTTCACATAAGCTACTTATGTGATAGTGATTATGCCATTTTAAATCTTACAAAACCCTTTGGTTACACCCTTTTCTGAACCACTAAAGATGACTTTGGGTATATTCTCTACTAGAGTGTACTCTAACAGTATGCTCCTTATTCTAGTTATGTGCATGGAATAACCACTATTCAAGTACCATATAGGGGTATGACAACTTAGACTCACCTGCAAAAAAATAAATCATCTAATTTTAGGACCCCAATTCTTATTGGGTCCTAGGTGCATGTTAGGCTGAAAATGAATATGCCTGCCTGCAGCTCTTTTGACTGGTAAGCTGACATTAGCTCTCTTGATACTATCATTATGCCAGCAATCAATAGCATAGTGGCCCACTCTGCCACAACACCAACACTCATAGATATAGTACCTTCTTTTAAGGGCTGTTTTAACAGTATTGCTATAAGCAGCTCTCAGTCCAGCTGGTACAACATCATCCTTTTTCTTATGTCTTCAAGCCATAGCCTGATTTGGAATATGTATGGTAGCAGAGGTACTTGGGGTATCTTAGCTGCCTTCTTTTCAAAGAAAATGCTCCTTATGGATTCATATATGCCCAAATCTGGTTTGCTATCAGACTTCCCTTTGTTCTGATTATGGTCTGACAGATTTTGAAAAGGGGTTGCAACCTCATTCTTGAGTGTTGGGGCTAGTACACCAAACACAAATGGTCTAGGATAGGCCATTTTAAATTCTTCATGGGCTGCCTTATAAGCACTAGCACCCTTGCCATTCCTACCACCATACTGGTGAACAGCTTTGTTCTTATTGGTGAATCCACCATTTTTCCAGTGATCATAGATGCTCTCTTGGTCATACCTGTTAGATGATAACAGAACTTTCCTAAAAGGAATAGGAGGCTTGGAGGCTAGTGGCTGCACTGTAGCTTTGCCCTTCCTTTTGGAATTGGCAGCTCTAGTGTTCCCTTTGAAGCCTAACCCCTTCTTATCCTTTTGGGAGGAGAAGGAATCTATCAAAGTCAACAGAGAACATGACTTTAATAACTTAGCCACTAGCTCCTTCTCCTTTTGGAGTTTACCTTAGAGATTCCTGATGTGGTTATTCTTGAAGGTTATTGTGCCCATCTGAATAACAGTGATATTTTTCATCTTGCAGACTTATTTCATCTTCAGGTCCAGAATGTTTGCTAACTTTGAAGTAGCATGTCTCAGAGAGGCAATCTCCTTAGACTGCTTTTTAGCGAGGAGCCTGCTTCTCTTCAGTGCCTGTAGGAGTTCACCATAATCATCAATCAATTCATTGATGTCTCCTTCAGATTCAGAGCCATCTTCATCTCTTGATGCAGATGCCTCTGATTCTGGACTTGTCACATAATCTGATACAGATGGTAGAGAATGTACTTTGCTTGGACCAGGCTGCTCCTGGTTGGGTTCTTCCTCAGTCAAAGCCATCAGCCTAAGTCAATGGCTGTCTTTTCTCCTTCTTCAGTCCTGGCAGCATCATCAGCTTCTCCAGCAATAGCAGCCAGCATCTCTAAGAAATCTTCCTATACAGCTTCTTCTTCAGCTGTTAATAGCCCAATGTAGGCTTCATCTTCATCTTCCTCTTCTGATTTGGATGATGAGGAGTCACTCCAGCTCTAATGCTTCTTAGCAAATAAGGTTTTCTCCTTCTTTCCCTTTTTCTATAGTTCCTTCTTTTCACCAGCACCCTTCCTTTTAACAGGGCAGTCAGCTATAACATGCCCTGACTTGCTGTAATAATAATAGATTATCTTAGAAGAAACATGTTTATTTGGTTTAGAGTCATACATGTCCTCTTTAGAGGTTTTCTTCCTGCCCTTATAGGAGTCTTCTTTGGGATAAGAAGAAGCGGAGGGCCTACTTCTCTAGTGCTTCTTCTTCATGAATTTCTTGAATTTCCTGGAGAAGGAAGCAAAGTCTTCATCAGACATATGGCAGTCTGATGTGCTGGATTCTGAACTTTATGAATCAGATTCAACATCCCTCCTTGGTGGAGAAGGTATTAGCTTGCTGATTTTCTCCTCCTCCTTTCTGGCTGTCAGCTACATTTTATAGGACAACAGCTTTCCAAACAGAGTTGGTGGTGGTGTGTTTGCAAGTCTTACCACTTCTCTGATGACATATGTGTCCCAGTCTTTAGTTAGAGACCTGAGTAACTTGTCATTTAATTCATATGTGCTGAAGACTCTGCCATATATCCTCAACTCATTTACAATCCTGAAGAACTTTTCATAGCACTCAGCTATGCCATCTGTCTTGTTTTTCCTGAAGCTTTCATACTATTGATTGAGCATGAACTTCCTGTCATCCCTCACTTCTTCTGTCCCTCTATGTAGAAAACTATTATGTCCCATATCTCCTTAGATGTCTTACAGTAAATTAGGTTTTGGAAGGTGGAGTCATCAATGACACTGACTATTATATATTGTGCCCTCTTGTCCATTCCGAGAAGGAAGACTTCATCCTTAGTCATTTCAGAGTATGTCTTTGGAGTCTGGACATTAGCATCCAGAGCTGAGACCTTCATAGGGATGAATGGTCCCTCTTGGACAGTAATAAAAATTCTACGGTCAACTACCTCCATAAACAACCTAACTCTCTCCTTCCATATACCAAACCCTTCCATCCTACAGATAGGAAGCTTCATGGCCCCAAGCTCTTTGTGGTTCACTCCTGAACTCATAAGGGCTGTTTTTCCTTGTTGACCTTGGAGATCTAATCAGACTGTTGAGTCTTTAATGAGCAACCTGGCTCTGATACCACTTGAAATTCTTGATATCAAGGTCAACTAAATACCTAGGGGATGAATTGGTTTTTGTCCTTCTTTTGAAATACTAAGATTTATATCTGAGTTCTTGATGTTTAGTGATTAATTGATTTATACTTTCAAGAACAATCACAGACGACTCAAAAATTTTATAGTGATTCCCCAATCTTGGGTACGTCCACTATCCCTCTCTTCCTTTCTAACAGTGTGTTAGACAATGCTCTTCACAAATTCTTCGGCTACTTAAGAGCTTACAGCACGATCCCGCAGGATCACTCAGTCTTATCCAAGACCTACAACTCAGGCACTAAGCCCTACCACTAAAATCCAAACTGGATCCAACCTCGGCCTTTAAAACACAGGCATACACTCAGGCACTAAGCCTTACCACTCAGATTCTAACAAGAATCCAACCTTTGGCCTTTATAACACAGGCCTACATTCAGGCACTAAGCCTTACCACTCAGATTCTAACAAGAACCCTACCTCGGCCTTTATAATACATGCCTACATTCAGGCGCCCCAGCGCCTCTAGCAGCATTCCCTCAACATTTGAACATGCTTTGACTTATTGACTTTGTTGACGTCAGCATCATTCTGGACTTAGACAAAATCAAGCATCATTCCAGAAATCCTTAGTTCGACGAACTCAAACCTCAGTTCGACGAACCCACAGCTCAGCTCGACGAAATCAAGCATCATTCCAGAAATCCTTAGTTCGGCGACCTCAAACCTCAGTTCGACGAACTCAGAGCTCAGCTCGACGAAATCAAGCATCATTCCAGAAATCCTCAGTTTGACAAACTCAAAACTGAGTTTGACGAACTCTAAACTTAGTTCGACGAACGCAAAGCTCAGCTCGACGAATAGTGGATAAGCAATACTCAACGATTCTGGACCTAGAATTTTCATCAGCTCTGCTAGGCGTTGAGAGCATTGACTGTATATGCCTCACTCAACGCTTTTTTGCCTCAGTCATATTCTTCTGCCCTTTATGCTTAAAAGCGTTGAGAGTGTTGAGTGTACAAGCTTCACTCAACACCTAACTACTTAGATAGATTTCTGTCTCATGGCGTTGAGTGAGAAAGTTATACTCAATGCCTAACTTCTTAGTTAAAAATTCAACACAAAATTTCTGTGGCTTTGACTGACTGGGCCTACTCACAGCTTTCTTCTGTTTGGCATTGAGTGAGTAGACTACACTCAATGCCTGTGGATTTAGCCACATTTCAACCTATTTCTGTTTAGGCTTCAACTGTTTCAGCCCCTTTTGTTATATGGCGTTGAGTGAGCTCAACACACTCTATGCCTATGGACTTAGCTTACTTTCTTGCTAGACAACATGTTTGGCTGACTATACTCAACGATTTTACTTACATGGCGTTGAGTGAATAGATTTCACTAAATGCCTGTGGACTTAGGCAAATCTTCTGCCATTCCAGCCACTTCTTTGAGTCCACCTGCTTGATCATTGTCACAAGGACTGTCCTGCACACATGAACTTTGACACACATCAAATACAATTATGTCTATCTAATTGACCTGTTTGACATCATCAAATCAGGGTCATTGGGATCAATGGACCAAACACTAACATTGGTCTACACTTAGCAATAATAACTTGCAAGCACTCAACTAGAAAATAACATCAAATACATAGTTAATTCATCTTAGTTTAAGGGTGACTTCACACAAATCTAGGTTATTGTGGATAAAATACCCAACATGATAGCCTTAGCTCAAGAGTGAGTCTAACGTGCAAATAGTCAAAAAGAGACATGACAATAAGATTTTTATTTGGTAAAACTTGATAAGGGCAGAAACCATAGGGTCTGGCCCAGTTCAAACAATTCACTAAATTATATTTTTGGCATACAGTTGTCTTATCGAGAGTAATATGCCACCACTCATTTTATAATGGATATATGCTTCTTTTATGCGTGTGGACGTGCTCTGGTGAACTACAGGCACACTTTAGTGAACTATAAGTGAATGTGTGCTCTAGTGGACTACACAAGTAGGAGAGCTCTAGATGTTGGGTATTGTTTCCACAATATTCCTTATTTGAAGAAGTCCCCTTTGAACTGTAATGCCCCAAAAATCCTGAAAAATATGGGAATTGGTAATTGGAGGTTATTTCCCGGCGATAGCGTTATCGCCGATGATAGCTCAATGAATTAAAATACCAAGGGCTCAAGTTGTTACCACCTAGCGATAGAAAGATATCCCACAGCAGTAGCAGTGGACGCTCTCAATTCTCTCAAAAAAGCATCGAGAGGTTTACCGCATGGCAGTAGAAGGCTAGTGCGTGGCATTATCACTCGATGAACTCAATGCTTGGTCGAAGCGTTGAGTGTCTAACGCGTGGAGGTAGTGTGCTAACATGTGACACTAGCTGATTAAATTGACATATGCCTCGGGAAGGTACTATTCGGCGGTAGTGAGTTAAAACCGGCAGTAGCTTGCCACGTGGCAGTGCGGTGGAGGCTGCTTTGCACGACAGAACGATGTCCATTGGGCCAAGTGGCGAATGCCTTAGATACCGCGCGGCGGTATAAGATACTATGCGGAGGTAGCTTGCTTTTAAGGTCTAGCTTTGAGATTTTATTCTCATTTACCTCTCTCACACTTTCTTTCTTAGTTTTTGAGCTTTTGAGGGAAGAGGAGGAAGAAAAGTCTAGAAGGATAAGGGTAAAAGCGAACCAAGGTGTGCTTGCGATCGAAATTTCCAGTAAATGCTAGATCCGCGGAAAGGAAGCTGTGACACTATGTTCCATCCAGACCAAAGAACAAGGGCATGGCTCCTAAGCGATCGATAAGGGTAATGATCTTCCTTCTTGGACAAGTGAAGTCCTCCCTTTTATATATGCATGGAATCCCCCACCAAAAGATAGAGAATCGAGGGAATTCCGATGGGTCAATACATGGTATCCTCAGGTTTAGTTTTGCATATAGATCCGGAAATCGCAGTAAGGAATAAGCATGTTATGTGAAGCCCATCTGGACAGGTTGGTCTAGATTGGTGATGTTTTATTTTGCATGCCGGAGAAGACTCCGAGTATAAACGAGTAGTTTACGGGGTCAGTGGGTTGTACCTGTGAAATGAGAGTAGCAGGAAGTACTGGAGGTGTTCTCCAGGAATATACCCAGAAAATACCATAGTTTTCATAACTTTTGGATATCGCCAGGCAACATTCAGGTATTATTAGCGATAGCTCTTGGTGAGCTCTGATTGATGTGAAAGTCCAGTGTTTCTTGAATTGCAGGTTGCTGCAGGGTTTTTTGGACAGATGTTCCAGTTATGATTGAGTTTAGAGACATAAGAGAAATACTATTGCTAATGCGCGACGATAATGACTCTCATTGGAGATAGATTACAGATAAGAATGTGCTTGCGCAGCCTATCTCATGGAGATCTTAGGGTTAGCAGGTGAGCTGTGTGACTGGGTGCCCAGCTTTGGTGGCCATGAGAGCCATTGTACCTAACATTGGTTATGTTTTCATGACGGGAAAGGGGAGGCCGACCCACGTCGTGTCTATTTGACATGAAGGCTTCGACTTTCGGCGATGGCACGACGATATGAGCAACGGGAAAGGGATGAGCTGTACCCACTCGATGTCGATCGGTTAAACAGACCTAAAGTACATGGGGGTTACTAGTAGAAAAGAGAGAGAGAGAGGAAGTCTTTGGCTATAAGCCGGAAAGACTAAAATGCTCATAAATTGACCGTCATGTCCGGGACCTCTGAACGGTGGTGGGACTAGGCAATACCAGCACTACGAGAATGTGCCCTGAGTGCACGGAACATTTGGCAGTGATGAAAATGTTTGTGATATATTGAAGGGTGCTTAAGTGTACCTTCTTGTTATATACATTTATGAATGCTATGCCTGTAGGGAAGGAATACCGCTGCCCCGGGAATGGGGTAGGGTCGTTATAAATTGGTCAGCTAAAGTTGACTGTTGCACTTTTTGCCATCTTCATGGTGGATTGCCTTTATACAGGTGCAGGATAGCCGAGCAGGAAGTAGCGAGCTAAAGCCCTTAATGCTATGTGGGCCAATGAAGGCCAAGAGAAGGCTTTTATTGTTTTCATGTGTGGACGGCCTGCGCGCTGATGTTTGTAAACTGCACTTTTGAAGTATAACTGTAAGGCCTTCAGGCCGTAACATTTTGTGTAATTTTTTAAACATCCCTGATATATATATATATATATATATATATATATATATATATATATATATATATATATTGGATATTCGTGTGTACTTGAGTTCAAAAGTTAACTCTTAAATCTTCCGTTAGAATGCTCTGAGTTAGGATTCGTGTAGTTTTGATATTAATACGTAACTTCGTCTACTGTCTATGGAATATGGTGTGGGGCCCTGACCGGACCCTCTGTTATATTCATATGACGGATGGAGTTGTTACAATTTTGGTATTAGCTTGCCTTGGTTTTCCTTCTCCGAATTCGTGATCGAATTCTTTTGAGGGGTGGCAAGCACGTGCTTGTGCTTACCGTTATAACAAAAATAAACTCAAGAATGTCAACTTAGGAATTATAAATGTTTGAGGAACCTGCACGTTCCTATTGATTGTTTTTTGCCTTTTGAGTAGTCTCTAAATTGTGTATTTTACACATATAGGTGACTAGAAGTGGTGGGGGGGAAATATGAACCCCAACATTCTATAGAGAGTGCAGCACCAGCTGAGATGCCAACACCTCCTCCTTCTGCGGAAACTGTACACTTAGTTGCTGAGGTAATGTTGCAATGATGAGCACACAACCGACTAGGAAGGTGCGACCTACGATGGTGCCGGAACAGGTTGGTGTGGTCGAGCCTGTAGCTGTGAGGCAAATGCCCGCTGAGGCTTTGTTGGAGAAGCGAGCAACTGAATGACAACTGAAGCATTTTATGAGCTTTAGTCCTCCTACGTTTACGAGTGCGGGATCCCCAACACAGGCGGATGTCGTCACAGGTACGAGTAGTATATAGTTTTCATGATTTATATACTTTATACCTTGTGAATTGTTTGTGTATAACATGATAAGTATAAGCTTTGTCCTTATTTAGGACTATCCAGTGAGAGCACTGTTTGATACAGGTGCTTCTCATTCATTTTTATCTGAGGACTTCGTATCGCGGATCAAAGTGCCTACTCTTGTATCAACAAATATACTAATGGTGTTATTATCTAACGGATGCTTGATGCGTGCGGATAGGTCTTGCTGTGTTGAGGTGCGGATAGGAAGTCAGGATTTTGGATTTGAAGCATCTGTGCTACCGATATCTGAGTTTGATATAATCTTTGGTATGGACTGGCTCTCAGAGCAGTGTGCCTGTATAGATTGCAACTCAAAGGAAGTCACTCTGGGACAGAACACCGAGCTAGAGACTAAATTCGTTGGTTTGCGAGGATCGAGCGAGATATTGATGTCTGCTCTCCAGATAGTCAAGGATGTTTCGAAGGGTGCAGAGTTGTTCTTCACGCTGTTGGAGTCTGTTGAGCCGAAGTCCAGTTTGAGTGATGTTCATATCGTGTCAGAGTATGCAGATATGTTTCCTAAGGATCTCCCTGGGCTTCCACCCCAACGGGAGATTGACTTCCCTATAGAGTTTGTGCTAGGTGCGAAACCTATGGCCCGCTTGCTGTACCGAGTTGCACCAAAGGAGATGCCAGAACTAAAAGTTCAATTGCAAGAATTACTAGAGAAAGGCTATATACTTCCAAGTATGTCACCTTGGAGTGCACTTGTCCTCTTTATGAAGAATAAGTACGGAAGATTGCGACTATGCATTGATTATTGAGAGCTAAACAAGATAACAAAGAAGAACAAGTATTTGATATCACGAATTGATGACTTGTTCGATCAGTTGGTGGGATTAACTGTTTACTCGAAGTTGGATTTAAAGTCGGGATATTACCAGTTGAGGATTAGGGAATGTGACATTCCTAACACCGCATTTGGTACACGCTATGGGCACAACGAGTTCACTATAATGCCGTTTGGGGTAACAAATGCGCCATCGATATTCATGAACTTGATGCATCAAATGTTTATGGAGTACTTGGACTTGTTTATGATCATCTTCATTGATGACATGTTGGTGTACTCTCAGTCCGAAGAAGATCATGCAAATCATTTGCAGATGGTTTTGCACACCCTGAGGAGAAACAAACTTTTTGCCAAGTTCTCAATGTGTGAGTTTTGGCTGTCATCAGTGGCTATTCTTGGACATGTGGTTAGTGGAGAAGGTATTGCGGTGGATCTGGCGAAGATAGTTGCGATACAGGAGTGACCTGTGTTGTCTACTATAGTAGAAGTCAGGAGATTCCTTAGACTTGCTGGCTGCTACAGGAGCTTCGAAGAGAACTTTTCACGGATAGCCTTACCTCTCACTACACTGATGAGGAAAGATCAGAATTTCTCTTGGACGCCTGAGTGTGCATGAGCTTTTGAGAAGTTAAAGAGTCGTTTGAACACGGTGCCTATCTTGAGTTTGCCATGTGGTACAGACGGCTACGAGATTTATAGTGATGCTTCAAGGAGTGCATTAGGCTGCGTTCTTCTTCAATTCGAAAAGGTTATTTCTGATGGCTCACGCATGTTGAAAGTGCATGAGCGGAATTATCCAGTCCATGACTTGGAGTTGGCGGCTGTGATTTGTACACTTAAGCTTTGGCGTCATTACTTATATGGCGTGAAAGTTTACATCTTTGCGGACCATAAGAGCCTTAAGTATTTATTAGATCAGAAAGATTTGAACATGCGACAACGAAGGTGGATGGAGTTCCTCGGGAACTACACCTTCCAGATTCATTACACTCCAGGGAAGGAAAATATGGTCGTAGATGCCATGAGTCGTAGGACTCCGGTAAGGGCCAGTTGGGTTAAGATGCATGATGAACATCTGATCCAGGAGTTGGAGGGCTTAGAAATTTATTGTGTTGACAAGAATTCCACTTCAAATGCGTGTCTGAACTGGACGGAGGTACAATATGACCTTGTGGACAAGGTTTGGTGAGCAATTGAACTCGATGAGAGTATAAAATGCTATGCAATGGATGGGTCAAATTCGCAATTCTCCATGGAAGAAGACCTTTTGAGAAAATACGGTCATTTGTGCGTCCCGAATGTGGGCAAACTACAAGAGGAATTGATGTATGAGGCACACTTTACGAAGTACTCAATTCACTCAGGGAGCACAAAGATGTACACGGACATAAAAAAGTTGTTTTGGTGGCCGGGTTTGAAAAAAGACATAGGTCTTTACGTGGCAAAGGGCCAAACTTGTGCCTAAGTAAAAGCTGATGTCAAAAGCCTGGAGATTTCCTGAAGTCGTTACTAATTCCGGTATGGAAGTTCGATGATATGTCTATGGATTTCATGCACGGGCTGCAGAGATCACAGAGCGGAAACAATGTTGTATGGGTAATCTTTGGCTGATTGACAAAGGTATCACACTTCATACCGAATAAGAAGGACGATTCAGTTGAAACGTTGGCTAAGTTGTACATGCACAACATAGTACGATTATACGATGTGCCCCGTAGCATCGTCAGTGACCGAGATGGGCTATTCACTTCGAATGATTGGAGGTTAATCCACCAGTTGTTGGGTACTCAACTGAAGTTAAGGACGTCCTTTCATTCACAAACGGATGGTCAGATCGAGAGGACCAACAGAACAATGGAGGATATGCTCTGAATGTGTGCCTTGGATTTCGGGAAGAGGTGGGAAGACCATCTCTATATGATTGAGTTCACCTATAATAATAGCTATCAAGCTAGTATTCAGATGGTGCCCTTCGATGCTTTATACGGTAGGAGATGGAGTACTCTGTTAGCTTGGGCGGAAACAGGCAAATCAAAGTTATTCAAGCATAAATAGGTTGAAGATGAAAATTCGACGATACGTACTATATGAGAGGGGCTACTGATAGCCCAAGATAGACAAGAAAAGTACTACAATGCCAAGCACCGAAACGTGGAGTTTGCGATGGGCGATTGCGTATATTTAAAGATCAATAAATTCAAAGGTGTGTCAAGCATTCGACACATGAAAACGTTGAGTCTGAGGTATCTTTGTCTGTTTGAAGTGGTTGAAAGAGTTGGAGAAGCTTCCTATCGAATAAAGCTTACAATTGAACTTAGTGCTTTGCACGATGTGTTTCACATGTCCATACTGCGAAAGGCTGTGCAAGAGCCAACGCAAGTGGTTGCTGTGGAACAAGTTCTGATCGATAGTGGGGTAACGGTGAAGTTCAAGCCCATTTGTGCAGAGGACTTGGAAGTGAAGCAACTACGGAACAATGATATTTGAATGGTCAAAGTCTGGTGGGACAATTGTGGCCATGAGGAACTGTCATGTGAGCGTGAGTAGACCATGCGCGATGAGTTCCCTGAACTGTTTCTTTGAGGTAAATTTGTTATATTCTGTACTTCTAAATTTATTGTGGATTTCGGGACGAAATATCTTAAAGTAGGGGAGAATTGTAATGCCCCAAAAATCCTGAAAAATATGGGAATTGGTCATTGGAGTTATCGCGCGATGATAGCCTTATCGCCGATGATAGATTAATGAATTAAAAGACCAAGGGCTCGGGTTATTACCGCCTGGTGATAGAAAGATATCATGCAGCGGTAGCAGTCAATGCTCTCGACGAAGCGTCGAGAGGTTTACCGCGCGGTGGTAGAAAGCTAGCGCGTGGCGTTATCACTCAACACACTCAATGCTTGGTGATTAAATTGACATATGCCTCGGCAAGGTACTGCTCAGCGGTAGTGAGTTAACACTAGCGGTATCTTGCCACGTGGCAGTGCGGTAGAGGCTGCTTTGGGCTATAGAACGATGTCCATTGGGCCAAGCGGCGACCGCCTTAGATACCACGCAGCGTTAGTAGATACTGCGTGGCGGTAGCTTGGTTTTAAGGGTTGGCTTTTAGATGTTATTCTCATTTACCTCTCTCACACTTTCTCTCTTAGTTCTTAAGCTCTTGAGGGAAGAGGAGGAAGAAAGTCCAGAAGGATAAGGGGAGAAGCGATCAATGGTGTGCTTGTGATAGGAATTTCAAATTGATGCTAGATCCGCGGAAAGGAAGTTGTGACACTCATTTCCATTCGGAACAAAGAACAAGAACAAGACTCTGAAGCATTTGATAAGGGTAACAATCTTTCTTCTTGGACAAGTGAAGTCCTCCCTTTTGCATATGCATGGAATCCCCCACCAAAAGGTGGAGAATCGAGGGAATTCTGATGGGTTGATACGTGATATCCCCGGGTTTGGTTTTGCATATAGATCTAGAAATAGTAGTGCAGAATAGGTATACTGTGTGAAGCATATCTGGACATGCTGGTCTGGATTGGTGATGTTTTGTTTTATGTGCCGGAGAAGACTCCGAGTATAAACGAGTAGTTTACGGGGTCTATGGGTTGTACCTGTGAAATGAGAGTAGCAGGAAGTCCCGGCGTTGTGCTCTAGGAAAATTCCCAGAAAATACAACAGTTTGCATAACTGTTAGATATCGCCGGGCGACAGTGAGTATTGTCGGCGATAGCTCCTGGTGAGCTATGATTGATATGACAGTCCAGTGTTTCTGGCACTACAGGATGCTGCAAGGTTTTCTGGACAGATGTTATAGTTATGATTGAGTATGGAGACAGAAGATAAATACTGTCGCTAATGCCTGACGATAGTGACTATCGCTAGCGATAGCTTCCATATAAGAATGTGCTTGCACAGCCTGTCTCATGGAGACCTTGGGGTTAGCAGGTGAGCTGTGTGTCTGGGTGTTTGGCAATGAGAGGCATTGTACATAACATTGGTTATGTTTTGAAGATGGGAAAGGGGAGGCTGACCCGCGTCGTGTTTATTTTCCATGAAGGCTTCAACTTTCAATGATGGCACGACGATATGAGCAATGGGAAAGGGCTGAGCTGTACCCGCTCGATGTCGATCGGTTAAAGAAAACTAAAGTACATTGGAGTTGCTCGTGGAAAAGAGAGAGAGAGTAAGTCTTAGGATGTAAGCCAAAAAGAATAAAATGCTCATAAATTGACCGTAAAGTACGGGACCTCTGAACGATGGTGGGATTAGGCATTGCCAGTACACCAAGAATATGCCCCGAGTGCGCGGAACATTTGGAAGTGATGCAAACTTTTGTGATATATTGAAGGGTACTTGAGTGTACCTTCTTGTGATATACATATATGAATGTTATACCTATAAGGAAGGAGTACCACTGCCCCGGAAATAGGGTAGGGTCGTTATAAATTAGTCAGCTAAAGCGATCGTTGACTTGTTTGCCACCTTCGTAGTGGATTCTCCTTCTGCAGGTGCGGGAGAGCCGAGCATGAAGTAGCGGGCTGAAAACCTTAATGCTATGCTGACCCTTGAAGGCCAAGCGAAGGCTTTTATTGTTTTCATGTGTGGCCGGTCTGCACGCCGATGTTTGTAAACCACAATTTTGAAGTATAACTGTAAGGCCTTAAGGCCGTAATATTGTGTGTAATTTTGTAAACATTCCTGATATATATATATATATATATATATATATATATATGTATATATACATTCATGTGTACTTTAGTTCAAAAGTTAACCCATAAAGCTTCCGCTAGAATTCTCTGAGTTAGGATTCGTGTAGTTTTGATATTCATACGTAACTCCGCCGACTGTCTGTTGAATATGGCGTGGGGCCCCGGCCGGACCCTCTATTATATTTCATGTGACGGATGGAGGTGTTACATGAATTAAGATGAATTGATTGTATTTAACTTTACTTTCAAGTTGTGTACTTGCATTAATTAATTGCTAAGTACACACCAATGTCAGATTACAAAGGGTCATCAAGCAAAGGACTATGCATTGTAATCCCTCATTGTGTAGGACATGATGTTGACTTATATGTAATCTCTCTATTGGGGTGTACTTAATTTTCAAGATAAGAATCAAGGAAAAGGAAGGTTACTGAGTTCTGGAAGAATAAAAAAATTTCCTAAGTAAAATTCGTCGAGTATACATGTGAAGTCTCGTGTCATTCGTCGAGATGTCACATGAATACTCGTGAAATTCGTCGAGTTTACTCGGGAATTTTTAACAGGTTCTTAAACTTCTTCTGAAAAATGGCCAAGTAAAATTCATCTAGTCTATACGTGAAGTCTCATGTCATTTGTCGAGACAACACGTGTATACTCGTGGAATTCATCAAGTATACTCGAGTGATTTAGTGTCTGATAATAGAAAAATTTCTAAGTCAAATTCGTCGTATGAAATCGTGTAATTCGTCAAATGATCTCGAGTATTCTAAGAAATTCGTCGAGTGATCTAGCCTTTACTTGTGTCATTTTGATGAATGGACTTAATGTTTTTCTGGTTTTATTTTTTTCTGACGGGTTCTGTTGGAGTTACCATGGTGATCTAGAAGTTGTCAAACATGTAATCTCACTGCCAACGCGATATGAGCCTGCAGGGTCGCACATAAGAGCTGTGGTGTAAGACCCCCCTTTTTTTTTTCTTTTTAAAACTCGGGGTCTTATGCCCAGAACCGCCGCTTTGCGGTGACGACTTCGCACCCGGGAAGGTCGTCCCCACAAAACGCCGATTCTGCCGGCCTTGTTCGATCATAATTTAGTAGCAAGTAGAAAGAAATGCAGTCTACATCAAATCACATATAATAGAAAATCTCCACGAAGGGAGTGTCCACAGATCTAATAAGAAAAGAGTACTGAATAAGGGCTTATGCCCGGTACATCAAAGTCCTCACTACAGAATCACTCATGCGGAAGTAAAATAGAACATCTACTGGTAAGCTGAACTCACGGTCCCGGCAGTCTGAAGACCCGTACTAGACTGCCCCATCTCTAAGCGCATCGACCTCCTGGGCTGCTCCTCCATGCTGGGCTCCACGATTCCCTGATATGATGTTCGGTCGCCCGTCAGTCAAAAAGACCAAGTCCTATCATCCCCCACCCCTTCCCCCATGCTCTAAGGCACCGGGCGGGGAGGAAGAAAGGGAAGGACATGAAGTGGAGAGTACAACAAACAGGTGACAGGGGACCTAGCTAGCAATTTATAATCATGTGGTAATAAGTAAAGTAAGAAAAGGAGTTTAACCTTCGCTTATGTGAGTACACATAAGCCAAGGGATCTTCTACAAGGCTCCCATCGTATAAAGTGTCCCATACCACTTTATACGTTGGGGTGTCGGTATCAAACATCAATTATAAATATAGTAAATTGACCTTGACTTATAAACCTGCCCCACACAAGCTTATAGACCAAGGGGTCGTTTTGCAAGCCCTAATGTATAAGCGTCCCATTAAACTTATACATTAGGTGTCATAGGTTATTATGAATGATTATGATATGCATCTATATGGTGGGTTAATGATGTTCAAGCAGTGCAACTCACACACCCGACTTTGTGTACACAAACCTTTAGTTCCCCCTTTCAGAGCCGTTACCTCCCAGGATACCTCCGTAGTGGCAGACGGAAGCGGTGGGTTGGGCCTCGCCCACCTCAAAACCAGTATAGCACTACCGGTCTGACCTATCGTACGGCTCAACGCTTGGTGCACTAAGCGGACTACGCGTACTCTTTGCCGACAAGACCGCCGGACTTAGTTTGGCGAAGTGTAAAACCACACTTGCCGAGTCATCGTATTGGCGTCGGTGCAACGACCCTCCAACACCGAAGACCCACCACCTTAGGTATTTCTTATGCACATGCAAACTTGATGTATTAACCTCCGAGCCAACGCTCCCCGGACAAACCCGTCCGTAATAGTCAACAACCGAGCCAAAGCTCCCCGGACTAACCCGTCCGGCTTAAATTCCAAACCTCATCCCTTTGAACACCGCGGGATGACGCCCCTTTGAACACCTCGGGACGACTTAACCCTTTCCCTCCAACTCGTCACGAGTGAGAACAGATACAGTTTACCTAGCCTATTAGACTACTCTTGTCTACCGGTTGTTACACTTAGTATTTTAGGGTTAATCCCAGGACTGCCCAAGGTATGCCCAATGAAGGGGTCTCGAAGGCACTAGAAACCAAGATGGGATGAAGCCCAAAGTTCCCTTTCACAAGGATAATTAATTTAAGTTGGTGTTTACCCATTACCCATACTTCACTTGTTATTACTTAGCAACCTAATGACTTAAGTTGTTATCGGGAGGGCGACGGCCTTCCGCCGTCCTCCACTCTAAGTGTTACCCGGTGACTTGCACTTTTACTCTCGTCACTAAGATGACTTTACCCACCAGGGTTATACCTCCAAACTTATTCTCTAGTTCAATTGTCGATTTATCCCCCGGTGGGCCTTAAGGCATAACGTACTTTTACTATGCGCAGCCCATGACCTAATACCACCCCGAAATCGAACTTCTAAATCCTTGGTCCAACTGACCCCAAATATTTATCCTAGGGTGGTATGGACTAATGAAATGAATGTGTTGATTTTCATAATTTTCCTAGGTCATTAAGGCCTCTAATTAAATCATTTAAATTATTCCCTAGGACATTTTACACATGAAGTGGTATCAATTAAATTCTACTGACCTAAGGGAATTTTCCTGAGTTGCATGTGAGTAAAATATTGCTGTCTACAAGATTTCATAATTTTCCTTTTTATATTTCTATTTATTCCATAATTAATACAATGTCTACATATTAATCATTTTCCAAATGAAGTATAAGAAATATACAACCCAAAATTCCAGGAAAATTACTGAGCATTTATATCAATATTTTATGACTAATGGCAGAGTTTCATTAACATATGCAGTGTAATGGCCTATCAAAATCCATTCTTAATTATTTACCAAAATGCCATTATGCTTATTTAATAATTTACAGTGTATCCAAAAATTCTGAAATAATTCTACAAGACTAATATAATAATTATGCAACTCTAGAATTATTTCTACAATTTTCCAACATGTATTTCTACCAATTCATGAACAAATATAAAAAGGGTAAAATAGTTATTTCCATGAATTTTGCTCTAAAAGTTGTCAAACAGAGGTATAGAATTTTCCTAAGTCAAATAAAAACTTCATTTTTGACTTGGCTGATTTTGGGGATCTTTCCTTGATTAAGACCTATTTCTACAATTTATTTTCCAAAAAGGCCTTTATTTTGAAAATACCAAATAATGGGATTTTTGATCCCAAAAATCCCACAATTAATTTGAGGGGTCAAATTTGTCCTAAAGATCCTCTGGAATTAGTTTCAAGCTTTTTAGAAGTCCCAAAATGGATAAATACACATCATAGCAACTTTTGCTATTTGCACACCAAGATTAAGTCTAGCCTACACATGCAAGTGGGTTAACCCAACATGCAGTGATCCATATGGGCTGAAAATTTAACCATGCCCTAATATTGTCCTCATAGACATGCCACCAAAAATTGGGGCCTTTTGGAGTTGAAATACTCCATGAATCACCTAAACAAGCCTAGGGGTATCTAAGTAATTTTCCCCCTAATTTTAATTCCAACTAATCCCATTTTTGGGCAGGGCCTAAATATGCCCTAAACTTGTTGCTGGCCAAAATCCCAGGACATTTGGGTCTCTGGATGGACTTGGGCATCTCCTTTGATTTTCTACATTTTTGCTATTTGCAGCCCAAGACCATCCCTCTTTCAACCCTTACAAGTGAGATATATCAACATGCACAAATATAAATTGGCTAATATTTTTACCATAGGTCTAATATACCCCCAAGGGCAGGCCACCAAAATTTGGGGCCAATTGGGGTTGATATGCTCCAAAAATCAACATTAATTGATTTATCAAATTTTGACTAAAACTATAGGATTATTTTCCCCAAAAATTCTCATTTTTGGAGGGGAGCTAGGTGTATCTAATTTAGTGACATGACCAAAATTTCAGTCCCTTTGGACTTAGGGTTTGGTCAGGGCACACCTTTTTATTTCTGTCCTACCCTAGGACCAACCCTAGTAAAATGGGTCTACAGGCCAGTAGGCTTAACCAAAAATTATGTGTAACATATCAAATTAAAGCTAACTCAGGGACCTACAACTTTCATGTTGAACATGTTTTATGAAAATGTCTAGAAGAACTCTAAATTTGGCATGCAAGAGAGGCTATTTTATAAGGCAGAATAACACTATTCATAAATTAAATAAATACAGGATTTATATATTTGCATGGCGCGAATCTTAAAGCCATCCGACGGCTGCTGCTTTTCTTCTCCAATCCAGCATGCAGGAACCAGCCCGATACCAGCTTTCACGGGAGTTTTCACGGGGGGTTTTCCGGCGGCTACAGGCGGCGCAACCACCGACCATCTTCTCCTCCACCCTTACGGTGGTGGGGGCGACATTTTCCGGCGGCTAGGGCGGCGGGAGGCGGCGGCGCCACCCAACCCGTGAGCTTCCAGATCTCCATTAATGGAGGAAAAACTGAGCTTGGTTCGGGCTCATTCGAGCCCAAACCTTATCCCTAACAATCCTAAGATCTACAGCATGAAGAGAGAGGTGAGGGAGGACCTGCACACGGGCTTGGATGCGAGAGGAGCGGCGGGAGACCATGGTGGTGGTGGTGGCCGAATTTTTGAAGCTTCTTGGTGGCTGCTTGGCTGCTTGGCCCTTCAGGTAGGTGGTGGAAGTGAGTGAGGGGAGTCCTGTGAAGCTTTTAAAGGGGAGATTGGGGGTGTTAGGTGGCTGGTAGGCTTCATGGCCAATATTGGCTAAAGTCAACAATGGTGGCTAGGGTAGGTGGGGGGTGAGGCTTGGTCCAAACCAGTCAAAAGGTGGCTGGTTGAGTTGGGTTAGCTTGTCTTTTCCTAGAGTAATAAATTGGGGAGGTTGGGGAAGGGGGAGGGTGAGCCCAAAGTCTCCTCTTATATTTTATTCTACTTTCTCTCTCCTCCATGGATGGATTTTCTCTCTCTACACTTTATGCTGAATTTTGGCTCCTACCTAACCCAAAGGCAGCCCACAAGTCTATTTCATTTATTAAAACAAGGTTAGCCCAAGTGGGTTGGGCTTGAGCACAAGTTAGCCCATTTGGCTAGGTTTGACTCCAAGTGGCTTAGGGTTGACTTGAGTCAAATTAGCCACTAAGGTTGACCCCAATGGGCCATTGGTGACCCAATTGCCTCACTCAAGGTCTAGGAAGACCTAAATAGGGTTGGATGGACACATTAGAGGTCAATTGCCCTTAGTTAGGACACCTTGCGCGATTTAGGCCTTTGGTGGTCCTTGGTCAATTCGACCACTTTGGGCTGACTCCAATGGATCCCTATGGCTCTAATGGATCCTTTAATGGGTTAGGAGTGTTGTGGTGGGGCCATGGGGTCACGGTGAAGCCCTATGGACACCCTTAAGCTAGTAATTAGAAATTACTATTTGCAGACCAATGTGCCTTTCACTTTCATGGCCAAGCTCATTTGGCCCATTTTGGTTCTCTAAGGGTCTGTCCTGACCTAGTCAGGACAAAAACTACTCCTAGGGGGGGTCTAGTTGAAAATGGGATGTTACAAATCCCAATAAACAAAACAAAAATTTCGTCCCCGAAATTAAGGTTAAGCCTACGGGTGTCTTACCGGAATAAGTTAAACTTGTAACATCCCATATGGAGTTGGAGTGATTACTTTGTTTATTAAATAGAGGGTAAGTTCCCAATAAACAAAAGATTAGCCCATATCCTTCCTAAAGCGGTGCTACTGACATAAAGTAGGAATGTAAGTTGTAACATCTTGAAGGGTAATGAGGTATACCTGACTGAATAGTTCAGGGTACTTTTGTTGCATCAGATCTTGCGGCTCCCAAGTATGCTCCTCCTGGCCGTGGTTCCTCCACAGGACCTTGACTAACGGGATCTTCTTGCGGCGCAAGACCCGTATCCCTCTATCATCAATCCGAACTGGCTCCAAGTGAACTGATCGATCTGAAGCTACCGGCCCATCCGGGGTCGTAATCTGCAGCTCCGGGCGTAGTAGAGCCCTTCTGAGGGAGGATACATGGAACACATCGTGCAAACCTGCCAGCTTCGGTGACAGCTCCAGCCGGTAAGCTAGGGGACCGATCCGCTCCAGGATCCTGAAAGGCCCCATGTATCTCGGGCTGAGCTTCTTTCGCTGACCTCGCACCTGTGAAACTCCATGCATTGGCCGGATCTTCAAGAACACCCGGTCCCCGATCTGAAACTCCACCTGACGATGCTGAGCGTCATAATACTTGGCCTGTCTGCTCTGCGCCTCTAGCATCCGGTCCCGGATCAATCTCACCTGAGCCTCGGTGTCTTCCACAAACTCCGAGTCTAGAGTCTGCGGATCCACGTCCTGTAGCCAAGATAACGGTGTTCTACACCTCCTCCCATATAAAGCCTCGTAAGGAGCCATCCGTATGCTGGACTGGTAGCTGTTGTTGTACGAGAACTCCACCAATGGCAGCATCTTTTCCCAGGGCTCTCCGCGGTCTACAATACATAATCTCAGGAGGTCTTCCAACGTCCGATTGGTACGCTCCGTCTGCCCGTCAGTCTGGGGGTGGAAAGCCGTACTGAAGGTCAGTCGTGAGCCAAGGTAAGCCTGCACCGATCTCCACTCTCTAGATGTAAACCGGCCATCTCGATCGGATACGATCGTCTTCGGCACGCCGTGATAACGGACAAACTGCTCCACAAACTTCCGTACCAACCCTCCAACAGAGTCGTCCTTCCTGATCGGGATGAACCTAGCCACCTTCGTCAGACGGTCCACGATCACCCAGATCGAATCATTTCCCGTCCGTGATCGAGGTAGGCCATGGATGAAGTCCATGGCGATGTCCTCAAATTTCCACTCCGGCACTGGAAGTGGTTGTAGTAGTCCTGCTGGGTTCTTGCACTCGGCCTTCACCAACTGACACGCCTCACAGTGGGTCACAAAACGAGTGATGTCCTTCTTCATCCCCGGCCAGTAGAGAGTCCTCTTCAAATCTGCCGTCATCTTCGTAATCCCGGGATGTATAGAGTATCGGCTATGATGAGCCTCAGTCATGATGTCCTCCCGTAACTGCCCTCCATCCGGTATGTATGTCCGACCTCTGAAGCACACCAGATCACCCCGCATCGTATAATCTATTGCTGAGCCTGTCTCCAAAGCCCAGAATATCGGCTCCAGCTTGGCATCCTGCCTCTGCCAATCCCGGACTCTATCATGTATATCGTCGCTGACGCTCGTCGCAGCTAAATACTCCTCGTAAAGCTCAGTGTCGTCAGACGACACTAAGGTGATGCGCATGTCTTCAAAGCTCCGTAATAGCTCTAAAGTCATGGCCTGGGGTCCTGCTCCTGTAGTAGTCGCTCTCCGGCTCAAGGCATCAGCCACCACGTTTGCCTTACCCGGATGGTAATGCATCTCGTACTGGTAGTCTGCTAGAAACTCCATCCATCGCCGCTGTCGGATATTTAGTTCCTTCTGCGTATCCACATATTTCAGATTCTTGTGATCTGAAAATATGTCGCAGTGGACTCCATAAAGGTAATGCCGCCAGACCTTCAGCGCAAATATAACTGCTCCCATCTCTAGGTCGTGGACCGGATAGTTCTGCTCATGTTGTTTCAGCTGGCGGGAGGCGTAGGCGATAACGTGACCCCTCTGCATCAATACAGCTCCCATACCCTGATAGGAGGCATCCGCATAAACCTGAAATCCCTCTTTCCCCGAGGGGAGAGCGAGTATCGGGGCGGATGTGAGCCGACCTTTCAGCTCCTGAAACGCTGCCTCGCACTGCGGTGTCCAGATAAAAGGTATCTCCTTCCTTGTCAGGGATGTGAGTGGGAGAGCAAGTCTAGAAAATCCTTCTACGAACTTCCGGTAATAACCGGCAAGTCCTAGGAAGCTCCGTACGTCCGTAGCTGTCTTCAACTGTGGCCAGTCCCGGACAGCCTGAATCTTGGCCGGATCTACCGCCAACCCAACTCCACTGATCACGTGCCCCAAGAAGGCCACCTCCTTCAGCCAGAATTGACACTTGCTGAACTTAGCATATAGATGATGTTCCCGTAGCTTTTCCAAGGTCAGCGTCAGATGCCTCGTGTGCTCCTCCTCGGTCCTCGAGTAAATGAGGATGTCATCGATGAAGACGATGACAAACACATCTAAATATGGCTCGAAGACCCCGTTCATGAGAGTCATGAATGCTGACGGTGCATTCGTGAGCCCGAAGGGCATCACGGTAAACTCGTAGAGTCCGTACCTGCTACTAAAAGCAGTCTTCTGTATATCCTCCTCTCGGATCCGCAACTGGTAGTAGCCCGACCTTAGGTCCAACTTCGAGAAGAAGTGTGCCCCTTCCAGCTGGTCAAACAGCTCATCTATCCTTGGTAGTGGATAGGTATTCCGGACTGTTAGCCGGTTCAAGGCTCGGTAGTCAATACACAAGCGGAGACTCCCGTCCTTCTTCTTAACAAACAACACCGGGGCTCCCCATGGTGAAGAGCTTGGTCGGACAAACCCGGCCTCTACTAGCTCCTGCAACTGGCTTCGAAACTCTGTCAGCTCCTTTGGGGCCATGCGGTAGGGAGCTCTGGATGTCGGCTTAGCCCCTGGCATAAGTACTATCTGGAAATCTTGCCCCCGGTGCGGGGGTAGCCCTGGTAGTTTCTCTGGGAAGACGTCCGAAAAATCTCGTACTACTGGTATGTCGGATATAGAATCCTTGGCTTCCGCCATCTCGAAGAGTATCTGATAGATTTCATCGCCCTGTATATGGGCCTTGACAGCCTGAATAGATGACAAAAATATGTGGGAGGCAGGCCTTATACCTTCTACTGCGACTAATGAATCTCCATGCTTCAGGGTAATCTTCTTGGCCACGCAGTCAATTAGGGCATGGTTCCAATATAACCATGACATGCCCAATATCAGATCATATGATGGAAGCCTCAGGATCGCGGCTGGTGCTTCGAACGCTTTCCCACCAATCTCTGCCTCCATGTTGCAGTGCGCATCGGTGTGTAGCTCAGATCCGTCTGCTAGTCGTATCCTCAACATCGAGCCCATGAATCGCTTCACGCCTGCTAAGCCATCAATGAAGGCCTCTGATACGAACGAGCGCGAGGCACCCGTGTCGAACAGTGTATATGCGGGCTTGCCACTGATGAGGACTATGCCTGGGGTAATAAAATGTCTTAGAATCTAACTAAGGTTTTCTTTTCTAGTTTGACATTTTTCTAAGTCAAGTGTCTAACTATCAATCAAAGGAACCATAAATAAATATTTTAAACAAATTCTGGCATACCTGTGATCACTTCCTCAGGATGTCGAGGTTGAGCCAGATCCAATGCATATACTTGTTCCCTATCCTGCCGGCGATCTCCGCCCTGGAATCCACGTCCTTGGCCGCGTCCTCGGCCTCTATAGTGCTGAGCAGGTGGGGCAATCTGTGGCGCTAGAGCGGGCCCCCTTCTCATAGGGCAGTTCCTCTTGATGTGCCCCACCTGACGGCAGTGGTAACACTCTGGTGGAGGGTAAGCCCCACCTCCAGGTCTCTGCACTTCCTGCATCTGAGGTCTGGGCATCTCCCGCATCTGGAGTGGCTGAGGAGCCAGTGTCACATGTTCCCTTGGCTCATGCCTCACCTCTTGAAGAGGCTGAACCTCTGTCTTCCTGCCATCTGCTGCATGGAATCGACGTTGCTCATTCCTGCTTCCCCTGCTCTGGTCCTCTGTCGGCCGCTTCCGGCCCCGGGTAGTATGCCAGTCTGCCTCGATCCTCTTGGCCATCTCCAGAATCCGAGTAATAGGCCCGTCGGACACGAACAATAAGGCCTCCCTCAGATCCTCCTTCAACCCCTTGTAGAACCTCTTGGTATACCCTGCCTCGTCCAGCTGATACGAGTCTGCATAACGGGCCAAATGGTCGAACTCCCGATGGTACTCTACCACGGTCCTGGTCCCTTGCTTTAACTGTAAGAAACGATCCTCCAGCTCGTCTCTGGCTGACTGTGGAACGAAGTGCTCCAGCAGTAGAGCCCTGAACTCCACCCATGTAACCTCAGCAGCCACCCTGTCCGCAAAAGTCGTGTCCAGAACTCTCTTCCACCACCGTTTGGCGTGAGACTCCAAGCAGGAGACCACCAGTGGTACCCTCTCCTCCCAAGGGCACCGTATCCCTGTCAGCATCTCCTCCATAATGTCCAGCCACTCCTCGGTCCGTACTGCCGCCTCCGTTCCCAAGTAGCACGGGGGAGAGAGTCCTCGGAAGACGCTAAGCCAGTTGGTCCCCAGGTTCGGCTGCGGAGCCGGAACCTGCTGGGCCCTGAATGCCTCTAAGATTGCTGTCAAGGTCTGTCCCATGTCCGTCTGCAGGAAATGAGCGGGGACCGGTTGTGGTGGGGCAACTCCTGGGATCTGCTGGGCTCCACCTTGTGGTGTAGTCTGTACTGGGGGCTGCGCAACAAGGTTTTCACTATGAGAAATCGCTCGATATTAACTAAAAGTGGACAATTATATGTGATTTCCCTTATGGGCACACCACACTTCCGCTGCTTAGTTTGTCCGCAAACTAAACTCGCGCGGGGGTGACCCAGGGATTTGTGGACTGCTACTTTTCTGATCGATGTTTCCTCTGATACCACTTGTAAGACCCCCTTTTTTTTTCTTTTTAAAACTCGGGGTCTTATGCCCAGAACCGCCGCTTTGCGGTGACGACTTCGCACCCGGGAAGGTCGTCCCCACAAAACGCCGATTCTGCCGGCCTTGTTCGATCATAATTTAGTAGCAAGTAGAAAGAAATGCAGTCTACATCAAATCACATATAATAGAAAATCTCCACGAAGGGAGTGTCCACAGATCTAATAAGAAAAGAGTACTGAATAAGGGCTTATGCCCGGTACATCAAAGTCCTCACTACAGAATCACTCATGCGGAAGTAAAATAGAACATCTACTGGTAAGCTGAACTCACGGTCCCGGCAGTCTGAAGACCCGTACTAGACTGCCCCATCTCTAAGCGCATCGACCTCCTGGGCTGCTCCTCCATGCTGGGCTCCACGATTCCCTGATATGATGTTCGGTCGCCCGTCAGTCAAAAAGACCAAGTCCTATCATCCCCCACCCCTTCCCCCATGCTCTAAGGCACCGGGCGGGGAGGAAGAAAGGGAAGGACATGAAGTGGAGAGTACAACAAACAGGTGACAGGGGACCTAGCTAGCAATTTATAATCATGTGGTAATAAGTAAAGTAAGAAAAGGAGTTTAACCTTCGCTTATGTGAGTACACATAAGCCAAGGGATCTTCTACAAGGCTCCCATCGTATAAAGTGTCCCATACCACTTTATACGTTGGGGTGTCGGTATCAAACATCAATTATAAATATAGTAAATTGACCTTGACTTATAAACCTGCCCCACACAAGCTTATAGACCAAGGGGTCGTTTTGCAAGTCCTAATGTATAAGCGTCCCATTAAACTTATACATTAGGTGTCATAGGTTATTATGAATGATTATGATATGCATCTATATGGTGGGTTAATGATGTTCAAGCAGTGCAACTCACACACCCGACTTTGTGTACACAAACCTTTAGTTCCCCCTTTCAGAGCCGTTACCTCCCAGGATACCTCCGTAGTGGCAGACGGAAGCGGTGGGTTGGGCCTCGCCCACCTCAAAACCAGTATAGCACTACCGGTCTGACCTATCGTACGGCTCAACGCTTGGTGCACTAAGCGGACTACGCGTACTCTTTGCCGACAAGACCGCCGGACTTAGTTTGGCGAAGTGTAAAACCACACTTGCCGAGTCATCGTATTGGCGTCGGTGCAACGACCCTCCAACACCGAAGACCCACCACCTTAGGTATTTCTTATGCACATGCAAACTTGATGTATCAACCTCCGAGCCAACGCTCCCCGGACAAACCCGTCCGTAATAGTCAACAACCGAGCCAAAGCTCCCCGGACTAACCCGTCCGGCTTAAATTCCAAACCTCATCCCTTTGAACACCGCGGGATGACGCCCCTTTGAACACCTCGGGACGACTTAACCCTTTCCCTCCAACTCGTCACGAGTGAGAACAGATACAGTTTACCTAGCCTATTAGACTACTCTTGTCTACCGGTTGTTACACTTAGTATTTTAGGGTTAATCCCAGGACTGCCCAAGGTATGCCCAATGAAGGGGTCTCGAAGGCACTAGAAACCAAGATGGGATGAAGCCCAAAGTTCCCTTTCACAAGGATAATTAATTTAAGTTGGTGTTTACCCATTACCCATACTTCACTTGTTATTACTTAGCAACCTAATGACTTAAGTTGTTATCGGGAGGGCGACGGCCTTCCGCCGTCCTCCACTCTAAGTGTTACCCGGTGACTTGCACTTTTACTCTCGTCACTAAGATGACTTTACCCACCAGGGTTATACCTCCAAACTTATTCTCTAGTTCAATTGTCGATTTATCCCCCGGTGGGCCTTAAGGCATAACGTACTTTTACTATGCGCAGCCCATGACCTAATACCACCCCGAAATCGAACTTCTAAATCCTTGGTCCAACTGACCCCAAATATTTATCCTAGGGTGGTATGGACTAATGAAATGAATGTGTTGATTTTCATAATTTTCCTAGGTCATTAAGGCCTCTAATTAAATCATTTAAATTATTCCCTAGGACATTTTACACATGAAGTGGTATCAATTAAATTCTACTGACCTAAGGGAATTTTCCTGAGTTGCATGTGAGTAAAATATTGCTGTCTACAAGATTTCATAATTTTCCTTTTTATATTTCTATTTATTCCATAATTAATACAATGTCTACATATTAATCATTTTCCAAATGAAGTATAAGAAATATACAACCCAAAATTCCAGGAAAATTACTGAGCATTTATATCAATATTTTATGACTAATGGCAGAGTTTCATTAACATATGCAGTGTAATGGCCTATCAAAATCCATTCTTAATTATTTACCAAAATGCCATTATGCTTATTTAATAATTTACAGTGTATCCAAAAATTCTGAAATAATTCTACAAGACTAATATAATAATTATGCAACTCTAGAATTATTTCTACAATTTTCCAACATGTATTTCTACCAATTCATGAACAAATATAAAAAGGGTAAAATAGTTATTTCCATGAATTTTGCTCTAAAAGTTGTCAAACAGAGGTATAGAATTTTCCTAAGTCAAATAAAAACTTCATTTTTGACTTGGCTGATTTTGGGGATCTTTCCTTGATTAAGACCTATTTCTACAATTTATTTTCCAAAAAGGCCTTTATTTTGAAAATACCAAATAATGGGATTTTTGATCCCAAAAATCCCACAATTAATTTGAGGGGTCAAATTTGTCCTAAAGATCCTCTGGAATTAGTTTCAAGCTTTTTAGAAGTCCCAAAATGGATAAATACACATCATAGCAACTTTTGCTATTTGCACACCAAGATTAAGTCTAGCCTACACATGCAAGTGGGTTAACCCAACATGCAGTGATCCATATGGGCTGAAAATTTAACCATGCCCTAATATTGTCCTCATAGACATGCCACCAAAAATTGGGGCCTTTTGGAGTTGAAATACTCCATGAATCACCTAAACAAGCCTAGGGGTATCTAAGTAATTTTCCCCCTAATTTTAATTCCAACTAATCCCATTTTTGGGCAGGGCCTAAATATGCCCTAAACTTGTTGCTGGCCAAAATCCCAGGACATTTGGGTCTCTGGATGGACTTGGGCATCTCCTTTGATTTTCTACATTTTTGCTATTTGCAGCCCAAGACCATCCCTCTTTCAACCCTTACAAGTGAGATATATCAACATGCACAAATATAAATTGGCTAATATTTTTACCATAGGTCTAATATACCCCCAAGGGCAGGCCACCAAAATTTGGGGCCAATTGGGGTTGATATGCTCCAAAAATCAACATTAATTGATTTATCAAATTTTGACTAAAACTATAGGATTATTTTCCCCAAAAATTCTCATTTTTGGAGGGGAGCTAGGTGTATCTAATTTAGTGACATGACCAAAATTTCAGTCCCTTTGGACTTAGGGTTTGGTCAGGGCACACCTTTTTATTTCTGTCCTACCCTAGGACCAACCCTAGTAAAATGGGTCTACAGGCCAGTAGGCTTAACCAAAAATTATGTGTAACATATCAAATTAAAGCTAACTCAGAGACCTACAACTTTCATGTTGAACATGTTTTATGAAAATGTCTAGAAGAACTCTAAATTTGGCATGAAAGAGAGGCTGTTTTATAAGGCAGAATAACACTATTCATAAATTAATACACACCGATGCGCACTGCAACATGGAGGCAGAGATTGGTGGGAAAGCGTTCGAAGCACCAGCCGCGATCCTGAGGCTTCCATCATATGATCTGATATTGGGCATGTCATGGTTATATTGGAACCATGCCCTAATTGACTGCGTGGCCAAGAAGATTACCCTGAAGCATGGAGATTCATTAGTCGCAGTAGAAGGTATAAGGCCTGCCTCCCACATATTTTTGTCATCTATTCAGGCTGTCAAGGCCCATATACAGGGCGATGAAATCTATCAGATACTCTTCGAGATGGCGGAAGCCAAGGATTCTATATCCGACATACCAGTAGTACGAGATTTTTCGGACGTCTTCCCAGAGAAACTACCAGGGCTACCCCCGCACCGGGGGCAAGATTTCCAGATAGTACTTATGCCAGGGGCTAAGCCGACATCCAGAGCTCCCTACCGCATGGCCCCAAAGGAGCTGACAGAGTTTCGAAGCCAGTTGCAGGAGCTAGTAGAGGCCGGGTTTGTCCGACCAAGCTCTTCACCATGGGGAGCCCCGGTGTTGTTTGTTAAGAAGAAGGACGGGAGTCTCCGCTTGTGTATTGACTACCGAGCCTTGAACCGGCTAACAGTCCGGAATACCTATCCACTACCAAGGATAGATGAGCTGTTTGACCAGCTGGAAGGGGCACACTTCTTCTCGAAGTTGGACCTAAGGTCGGGCTACTACCAGTTGCGGATCCGAGAGGAGGATATACAGAAGACTGCTTTTAGTAGCAGGTACGGACTCTACGAGTTTACCGTGATGCCCTTCGGGCTCACGAATGCACCGTCAGCATTCATGACTCTCATGAACGGGGTCTTCGAGCCATATTTAGATGTGTTTGTCATCGTCTTCATCGATGACATCCTCATTTACTCGAGGACCGAGGAGGAGCACACGAGGCATCTGACGCTGACCTTGGAAAAGCTACGGGAACATCATCTATATGCTAAGTTCAGCAAGTGTCAATTCTGGCTGAAGGAGGTGGCCTTCTTGGGGCACGTGATCAGTGGAGTTGGGTTGGCGGTAGATCCGGCCAAGATTCAGGCTGTCCGGGACTGGCCACAGTTGAAGACAGCTACGGACGTACGGAGCTTCCTAGGACTTGCCGGTTATTACCGGAAGTTCGTAGAAGGATTTTCTAGACTTGCTCTCCCACTCACATCCCTGACAAGGAAGGAGATACCTTTTATCTGGACACCGCAGTGCGAGGCAGCGTTTCAGGAGCTGAAAGGTCGGCTCACATCCGCCCCGATACTCGCTCTCCCCTCGGGGAAAGAGGGATTTCAGGTTTATGCGGATGCCTCCTATCAGGGTATGGGAGCTGTATTGATGCAGAGGGGTCACGTTATCGCCTACGCCTCCCGCCAGCTGAAACAACATGAGCAGAACTATCCGGTCCACGACCTAGAGATGGGAGCAGTTATATTTGCGCTGAAGGTCTGGCGGCATTACCTTTATGGAGTCCACTGCGACATATTTTCAGATCACAAGAATCTGAAATATGTGGATACGCAGAAGGAACTAAATATCCGACAGCGGCGATGGATGGAGTTTCTAGCAGACTACCAGTACGAGATGCATTACCATCCGGGTAAGGCAAACGTGGTGGCTGATGCCTTGAGCCGGAGAGCGACTACTACAGGAGCAGGACCCCAGGCCATGACTTTAGAGCTATTACGGAGCTTTGAAGACATGCGCATCACCTTAGTGTCGTCTGACGACACTGAGCTTTACGAGGAGTATTTAGCTGCGACGAGCGTCAGCGACGATATACATGATAGAGTCCGGGATTGGCAGAGGCAGGATGCCAAGCTGGAGCCGATATTCTGGGCTTTGGAGACAGGCTCAGCAATAGATTATACGATGCGGGGTGATCTGGTGTGCTTCAGAGGTCGGACATACATACCGGATGGAGGGCAGTTACGGGAGGACATCATGACTGAGGCTCATCATAGCCGATACTCTATACATCCCGGGATTACGAAGATGACGGCAGATTTGAAGAGGACTCTCTACTGGCCGGGGATGAAGAAGGACATCACTCGTTTTGTGACCCACTGTGAGGCGTGTCAGTTGGTGAAGGCCGAGTGCAAGAACCCAGCAGGACTACTACAACCACTTCCAGTGCCGGAGTGGAAATTTGAGGACATCGCCATGGACTTCATCCATGGCCTACCTCGATCACGGACGGGAAATGATTCGATCTGGGTGATCGTGGACCGTCTGACGAAGGTGGCTAGGTTCATCCCGATCAGGAAGGACGACTCTGTTGGAGGGTTGGTACGGAAGTTTGTGGAGCAGTTTGTCCGTTATCACGGCGTGCCGAAGACGATCGTATCCGATCGAGATGGCCGGTTTACATCTAGAGAGTGGAGATCGGTGCAGGCTTACCTTGGCTCACGACTGACCTTCAGTACGGCTTTCCACCCCCAGACTGACGGGCAGACGGAGCGTACCAATCGGACGTTGGAAGACCTCCTGAGATTATGTATTGTAGACCGCGGAGAGCCCTGGGAAAAGATGCTGCCATTGGTGGAGTTCTCGTACAACAACAGCTACCAGTCCAGCATACGGATGGCTCCTTACGAGGCTTTATATGGGAGGAGGTGTAGAACACCGTTATCTTGGCTACAGGACGTGGATCCGCAGACTCTAGACTCGGAGTTTGTGGAAACACCGAGGCTCAGGTGAGATTGATCCGGGACCGGATGCTAGAGGCGCAGAGCAGACAGGCCAAGTATTATGACGCTCAGCATCGTCAGGTGGAGTTTCAGATCGGGGACCGGGTGTTCTTGAAGATCCGGCCAATGCATGGAGTTTCACAGGTGCGAGGTCAGCGAAAGAAGCTCAGCCCGAGATACATGGGGCCTTTCAGGATCCTGGAGCGGATCGGTCCCCTAGCTTACCGGCTGGAGCTGTCACCGAAGCTGGCAGGTTTGCACGATGTGTTCCATGTATCCTCCCTCAGAAGGGCTCTACTACGCCCGGAGCTGCAGATTACGACCCCGGATGGGCCGGTAGCTTCAGATCGATCAGTTCACTTGGAGCCAGTTCGGATTGATGATAGAGGGATACGGGTCTTGCGCCGCAAGAAGATCCCGTTAGTCAAGGTCCTGTGGAGGAACCACGGCCAGGAGGAGCATACTTGGGAGCCGCAAGATCTGATGCAACAAAAGTACCCTGAACTATTCAGTCAGGTATACCTCATTACCCTTCAAGATGTTACAACTTACATTCCTACTTTATGTCAGTAGCACCGCTTTAGGAAGGATATGGGCTAATCTTTTGTTTATTGGGAACTTACCCTCTATTTAATAAACAAAGTAATCACTCCAACTCCATATGGGATGTTACAAGTTTAACTTATTCCGGTAAGACACCCGTAGGCTTAACCTTAATTTCGGGGACGAAATTTTTGTTTTGTTTATTGGGATTTGTAACATCCCATTTTCAACTAGACCCCCCCTAGGAGTAGTTTTTGTCCTGACTAGGTCAGGACAGACCCTTAGAGAACCAAAATGGGCCAAATGAGCTTGGCCATGAAAGTGAAAGGCACATTGGTCTGCAAATAGTAATTTCTAATTACTAGCTTAAGGGTGTCCATAGGGCTTCACCGTGACCCCATGGCCCCACCACAACACTCCTAACCCATTAAAGGATCCATTAGAGCCATAGGGATCCATTGGAGTCAGCCCAAAGTGGTCGAATTGACCAAGGACCACCAAAGGCCTAAATCGCGCAAGGTGTCCTAACTAAGGGCAATTGACCTCTAATGTGTCCATCCAACCCTATTTAGGTCTTCCTAGACCTTGAGTGAGGCAATTGGGTCACCAATGGCCCATTGGGGTCAACCTTAGTGGCTAATTTGACTCAAGTCAACCCTAAGCCACTTGGAGTCAAACCTAGCCAAATGGGCTAACTTGTGCTCAAGCCCAACCCACTTGGGCTAACCTTGTTTTAATAAATGAAATAGACTTGTGGGCTGCCTTTGGGTTAGGTAGGAGCCAAAATTCAGCATAAAGTGTAGAGAGAGAAAATCCATCCATGGAGGAGAGAGAAAGTAGAATAAAATATAAGAGGAGACTTTGGGCTCACCCTCCCCCTTCCCCAACCTCCCCAATTTATTACTCTAGGAAAAGACAAGCTAACCCAACTCAACCAGCCACCTTTTGACTGGTTTGGACCAAGCCTCACCCCCCACCTACCCTAGCCACCATTGTTGACTTTAGCCAATATTGGCCATGAAGCCTACCAGCCACCTAACACCCCCAATCTCCCCTTTAAAAGCTTCACAGG
Source organism: Platanthera zijinensis (assembly GCA_039513925.1). Taxonomy (NCBI): domain Eukaryota; kingdom Viridiplantae; phylum Streptophyta; class Magnoliopsida; order Asparagales; family Orchidaceae; genus Platanthera; species Platanthera zijinensis. Next base: position 93,399,161 of record CM077092.1, on the reverse strand, counting down.
ACTCCCCTCACTCACTTCCACCACCTACCTGAAGGGCCAAGCAGCCAAGCAGCCACCAAGAAGCTTCAAAAATTCGGCCACCACCACCACCATGGTCTCCCGCCGCTCCTCTCGCATCCAAGCCCGTGTGCAGGTCCTCCCTCACCTCTCTCTTCATGCTGTAGATCTTAGGATTGTTAGGGATAAGGTTTGGGCTCGAATGAGCCCGAACCAAGCTCAGTTTTTCCTCCATTAATGGAGATCTGGAAGCTCACGGGTTGGGTGGCGCCGCCGCCTCCCGCCGCCCTAGCCGCCGGAAAATGTCGCCCCCACCACCGTAAGGGTGGAGGAGAAGATGGTCGGTGGTTGCGCCGCCTGTAGCCGCCGGAAAACCCCCCGTGAAAACTCCCGTGAAAGCTGGTATCGGGCTGGTTCCTGCATGCTGGATTGGAGAAGAAAAGCAGCAGCCGTCGGATGGCTTTAAGATTCGCGCCATGCAAATATATAAATCCTGTATTTATTTAATTTATGAATAGTGTTATTCTGCCTTATAAAATAGCCTCTCTTGCATGCCAAATTTAGAGTTCTTCTAGACATTTTCATAAAACATGTTCAACATGAAAGTTGTAGGTCCCTGAGTTAGCTTTAATTTGATATGTTACACATAATTTTTGGTTAAGCCTACTGGCCTGTAGACCCATTTTACTAGGGTTGGTCCTAGGGTAGGACAGAAATAAAAAGGTGTGCCCTGACCAAACCCTAAGTCCAAAGGGACTGAAATTTTGGTCATGTCACTAAATTAGATACACCTAGCTCCCCTCCAAAAATGAGAATTTTTGGGGAAAATAATCCTATAGTTTTAGTCAAAATTTGATAAATCAATTAATGTTGATTTTTGGAGCATATCAACCCCAATTGGCCCCAAATTTTGGTGGCCTGCCCTTGGGGGTATATTAGACCTATGGTAAAAATATTAGCCAATTTATATTTGTGCATGTTGATATATCTCACTTGTAAGGGTTGAAAGAGGGATGGTCTTGGGCTGCAAATAGCAAAAATGTAGAAAATCAAAGGAGATGCCCAAGTCCATCCAGAGACCCAAATGTCCTGGGATTTTGGCCAGCAACAAGTTTAGGGCATATTTAGGCCCTGCCCAAAAATGGGATTAGTTGGAATTAAAATTAGGGGGAAAATTACTTAGATACCCCTAGGCTTGTTTAGGTGATTCATGGAGTATTTCAACTCCAAAAGGCCCCAATTTTTGGTGGCATGTCTATGAGGACAATATTAGGGCATGGTTAAATTTTCAGCCCATATGGATCACTGCATGTTGGGTTAACCCACTTGCATGTGTAGGCTAGACTTAATCTTGGTGTGCAAATAGCAAAAGTTGCTATGATGTGTATTTATCCATTTTGGGACTTCTAAAAAGCTTGAAACTAATTCCAGAGGATCTTTAGGACAAATTTGACCCCTCAAATTAATTGTGGGATTTTTGGGATCAAAAATCCCATTATTTGGTATTTTCAAAATAAAGGCCTTTTTGGAAAATAAATTGTAGAAATAGGTCTTAATCAAGGAAAGATCCCCAAAATCAGCCAAGTCAAAAATGAAGTTTTTATTTGACTTAGGAAAATTCTATACCTCTGTTTGACAACTTTTAGAGCAAAATTCATGGAAATAACTATTTTACCCTTTTTATATTTGTTCATGAATTGGTAGAAATACATGTTGGAAAATTGTAGAAATAATTCTAGAGTTGCATAATTATTATATTAGTCTTGTAGAATTATTTCAGAATTTTTGGATACACTGTAAATTATTAAATAAGCATAATGGCATTTTGGTAAATAATTAAGAATGGATTTTGATAGGCCATTACACTGCATATGTTAATGAAACTCTGCCATTAGTCATAAAATATTGATATAAATGCTCAGTAATTTTCCTGGAATTTTGGGTTGTATATTTCTTATACTTCATTTGGAAAATGATTAATATGTAGACATTGTATTAATTATGGAATAAATAGAAATATAAAAAGGAAAATTATGAAATCTTGTAGACAGCAATATTTTACTCACATGCAACTCAGGAAAATTCCCTTAGGTCAGTAGAATTTAATTGATACCACTTCATGTGTAAAATGTCCTAGGGAATAATTTAAATGATTTAATTAGAGGCCTTAATGACCTAGGAAAATTATGAAAATCAACACATTCATTTCATTAGTCCATACCACCCTAGGATAAATATTTGGGGTCAGTTGGACCAAGGATTTAGAAGTTCGATTTCGGGGTGGTATTAGGTCATGGGCTGCGCATAGTAAAAGTACGTTATGCCTTAAGGCCCACCGGGGGATAAATCGACAATTGAACTAGAGAATAAGTTTGGAGGTATAACCCTGGTGGGTAAAGTCATCTTAGTGATGAGAGTAAAAGTGCAAGTCACCGGGTAACACTTAGAGTGGAGGACGGCGGAAGGCCGTCGCCCTCCCGATAACAACTTAAGTCATTAGGTTGCTAAGTAATAACAAGTGAAGTATGGGTAATGGGTAAACACCAACTTAAATTAATTATCCTTGTGAAAGGGAACTTTGGGCTTCATCCCATCTTGGTTTCTAGTGCCTTCGAGACCCCTTCATTGGGCATACCTTGGGCAGTCCTGGGATTAACCCTAAAATACTAAGTGTAACAACCGGTAGACAAGAGTAGTCTAATAGGCTAGGTAAACTGTATCTGTTCTCACTCGTGACGAGTTGGAGGGAAAGGGTTAAGTCGTCCCGAGGTGTTCAAAGGGGCGTCATCCCGCGGTGTTCAAAGGGATGAGGTTTGGAATTTAAGCCGGACGGGTTAGTCCGGGGAGCTTTGGCTCGGTTGTTGACTATTACGGACGGGTTTGTCCGGGGAGCGTTGGCTCGGAGGTTGATACATCAAGTTTGCATGTGCATAAGAAATACCTAAGGTGGTGGGTCTTCGGTGTTGGAGGGTCGTTGCACCGACGCCAATACGATGACTCGGCAAGTGTGGTTTTACACTTCGCCAAACTAAGTCCGGCGGTCTTGTCGGCAAAGAGTACGCGTAGTCCGCTTAGTGCACCAAGCGTTGAGCCGTACGATAGGTCAGACCGGTAGTGCTATACTGGTTTTGAGGTGGGCGAGGCCCAACCCACCGCTTCCGTCTGCCACTACGGAGGTATCCTGGGAGGTAACGGCTCTGAAAGGGGGAACTAAAGGTTTGTGTACACAAAGTCGGGTGTGTGAGTTGCACTGCTTGAACATCATTAACCCACCATATAGATGCATATCATAATCATTCATAATAACCTATGACACCTAATGTATAAGTTTAATGGGACGCTTATACATTAGGACTTGCAAAACGACCCCTTGGTCTATAAGCTTGTGTGGGGCAGGTTTATAAGTCAAGGTCAATTTACTATATTTATAATTGATGTTTGATACCGACACCCCAACGTATAAAGTGGTATGGGACACTTTATACGATGGGAGCCTTGTAGAAGATCCCTTGGCTTATGTGTACTCACATAAGCGAAGGTTAAACTCCTTTTCTTACTTTACTTATTACCACATGATTATAAATTGCTAGCTAGGTCCCCTGTCACCTGTTTGTTGTACTCTCCACTTCATGTCCTTCCCTTTCTTCCTCCCCGCCCGGTGCCTTAGAGCATGGGGGAAGGGGTGGGGGATGATAGGACTTGGTCTTTTTGACTGACGGGCGACCGAACATCATATCAGGGAATCGTGGAGCCCAGCATGGAGGAGCAGCCTAGGAGGTCGATGCGCTTAGAGATGGGGCAGTCTAGTACGGGTCTTCAGACTGCCGGGACCGTGAGTTCAGCTTACCAGTAGATGTTCTATTTTACTTCCGCATGAGTGATTCTGTAGTGAGGACTTTGATGTACCGGGCATAAGCCCTTATTCAGTACTCTTTTCTTATTAGATCTGTGGACACTCCCTTCGTGGAGATTTTCTATTATATGTGATTTGATGTAGACTGCATTTCTTTCTACTTGCTACTAAATTATGATCGAACAAGGCCGGCAGAATCGGCGTTTTGTGGGGACGACCTTCCCGGGTGCGAAGTCGTCACCGCAAAGCGGCGGTTCTGGGCATAAGACCCCGAGTTTTAAAAAGAAAAAAAAAGGGGGGTCTTACAAGTGGTATCAGAGGAAACATCGATCAGAAAAGTAGCAGTCCACAAATCCCTGGGTCACCCCCGCGCGAGTTTAGTTTGCGGACAAACTAAGCAGCGGAAGTGTGGTGTGCCCATAAGGGAAATCACATATAATTGTCCACTTTTAGTTAATATCGAGCGATTTCTCATAGTGAAAACCTTGTTGCGCAGCCCCCAGTACAGACTACACCACAAGGTGGAGCCCAGCAGATCCCAGGAGTTGCCCCACCACAACCGGTCCCCGCTCATTTCCTGCAGACGGACATGGGACAGACCTTGACAGCAATCTTAGAGGCATTCAGGGCCCAGCAGGTTCCGGCTCCGCAGCCGAACCTGGGGACCAACTGGCTTAGCGTCTTCCGAGGACTCTCTCCCCCGTGCTACTTGGGAACGGAGGCGGCAGTACGGACCGAGGAGTGGCTGGACATTATGGAGGAGATGCTGACAGGGATACGGTGCCCTTGGGAGGAGAGGGTACCACTGGTGGTCTCCTGCTTGGAGTCTCACGCCAAACGGTGGTGGAAGAGAGTTCTGGACACGACTTTTGCGGACAGGGTGGCTGCTGAGGTTACATGGGTGGAGTTCAGGGCTCTACTGCTGGAGCACTTCGTTCCACAGTCAGCCAGAGACGAGCTGGAGGATCGTTTCTTACAGTTAAAGCAAGGGACCAGGACCGTGGTAGAGTACCATCGGGAGTTCGACCATTTGGCCCGTTATGCAGACTCGTATCAGCTGGACGAGGCAGGGTATACCAAGAGGTTCTACAAGGGGTTGAAGGAGGATCTGAGGGAGGCCTTATTGTTCGTGTCCGACGGGCCTATTACTCGGATTCTGGAGATGGCCAAGAGGATCGAGGCAGACTGGCATACTACCCGGGGCCGGAAGCGGCCGACAGAGGACCAGAGCAGGGGAAGCAGGAATGAGCAACGTCGATTCCATGCAGCAGATGGCAGGAAGACAGAGGTTCAGCCTCTTCAAGAGGTGAGGCATGAGCCAAGGGAACATGTGACACTGGCTCCTCAGCCACTCCAGATGCGGGAGATGCCCAGACCTCAGATGCAGGAAGTGCAGAGACCTGGAGGTGGGGCTTACCCTCCACCAGAGTGTTACCACTGCCGTCAGGTGGGGCACATCAAGAGGAACTGCCCTATGAGAAGGGGGCCCGCTCTAGCGCCACAGATTGCCCCACCTGCTCAGCACTATAGAGGCCGAGGACGCGGCCAAGGACGTGGATTCCAGGGCGGAGATCGCCGGCAGGATAGGGAACAAGTATATGCATTGGATCTGGCTCAACCTCGACATCCTGAGGAAGTGATCACAGGTATGCCAGAATTTGTTTAAAATATTTATTTATGGTTCCTTTGATTGATAGTTAGACACTTGACTTAGAAAAATGTCAAACTAGAAAAGAAAACCTTAGTTAGATTCTAAGACATTTTATTACCCCAGGCATAGTCCTCATCAGTGGCAAGCCCGCATATACACTGTTCGACACGGGTGCCTCGCGCTCGTTCGTATCAGAGGCCTTCATTGATGGCTTAGCAGGCGTGAAGCGATTCATGGGCTCGATGTTGAGGATACGACTAGCAGACGGATCTGAGCTACACACCGATGCGCACTGCAACATGGAGGCAGAGATTGGTGGGAAAGCGTTCGAAGCACCAGCCGCGATCCTGAGGCTTCCATCATATGATCTGATATTGGGCATGTCATGGTTATATTGGAACCATGCCCTAATTGACTGCGTGGCCAAGAAGATTACCCTGAAGCATGGAGATTCATTAGTCGCAGTAGAAGGTATAAGGCCTGCCTCCCACATATTTTTGTCATCTATTCAGGCTGTCAAGGCCCATATACAGGGCGATGAAATCTATCAGATACTCTTCGAGATGGCGGAAGCCAAGGATTCTATATCCGACATACCAGTAGTACGAGATTTTTCGGACGTCTTCCCAGAGAAACTACCAGGGCTACCCCCGCACCGGGGGCAAGATTTCCAGATAGTACTTATGCCAGGGGCTAAGCCGACATCCAGAGCTCCCTACCGCATGGCCCCAAAGGAGCTGACAGAGTTTCGAAGCCAGTTGCAGGAGCTAGTAGAGGCCGGGTTTGTCCGACCAAGCTCTTCACCATGGGGAGCCCCGGTGTTGTTTGTTAAGAAGAAGGACGGGAGTCTCCGCTTGTGTATTGACTACCGAGCCTTGAACCGGCTAACAGTCCGGAATACCTATCCACTACCAAGGATAGATGAGCTGTTTGACCAGCTGGAAGGGGCACACTTCTTCTCGAAGTTGGACCTAAGGTCGGGCTACTACCAGTTGCGGATCCGAGAGGAGGATATACAGAAGACTGCTTTTAGTAGCAGGTACGGACTCTACGAGTTTACCGTGATGCCCTTCGGGCTCACGAATGCACCGTCAGCATTCATGACTCTCATGAACGGGGTCTTCGAGCCATATTTAGATGTGTTTGTCATCGTCTTCATCGATGACATCCTCATTTACTCGAGGACCGAGGAGGAGCACACGAGGCATCTGACGCTGACCTTGGAAAAGCTACGGGAACATCATCTATATGCTAAGTTCAGCAAGTGTCAATTCTGGCTGAAGGAGGTGGCCTTCTTGGGGCACGTGATCAGTGGAGTTGGGTTGGCGGTAGATCCGGCCAAGATTCAGGCTGTCCGGGACTGGCCACAGTTGAAGACAGCTACGGACGTACGGAGCTTCCTAGGACTTGCCGGTTATTACCGGAAGTTCGTAGAAGGATTTTCTAGACTTGCTCTCCCACTCACATCCCTGACAAGGAAGGAGATACCTTTTATCTGGACACCGCAGTGCGAGGCAGCGTTTCAGGAGCTGAAAGGTCGGCTCACATCCGCCCCGATACTCGCTCTCCCCTCGGGGAAAGAGGGATTTCAGGTTTATGCGGATGCCTCCTATCAGGGTATGGGAGCTGTATTGATGCAGAGGGGTCACGTTATCGCCTACGCCTCCCGCCAGCTGAAACAACATGAGCAGAACTATCCGGTCCACGACCTAGAGATGGGAGCAGTTATATTTGCGCTGAAGGTCTGGCGGCATTACCTTTATGGAGTCCACTGCGACATATTTTCAGATCACAAGAATCTGAAATATGTGGATACGCAGAAGGAACTAAATATCCGACAGCGGCGATGGATGGAGTTTCTAGCAGACTACCAGTACGAGATGCATTACCATCCGGGTAAGGCAAACGTGGTGGCTGATGCCTTGAGCCGGAGAGCGACTACTACAGGAGCAGGACCCCAGGCCATGACTTTAGAGCTATTACGGAGCTTTGAAGACATGCGCATCACCTTAGTGTCGTCTGACGACACTGAGCTTTACGAGGAGTATTTAGCTGCGACGAGCGTCAGCGACGATATACATGATAGAGTTCGGGATTGGCAGAGGCAGGATGCCAAGCTGGAGCCGATATTCTGGGCTTTGGAGACAGGCTCAGCAATAGATTATACGATGCGGGGTGATCTGGTGTGCTTCAGAGGTCGGACATACATACCGGATGGAGGGCAGTTACGGGAGGACATCATGACTGAGGCTCATCATAGCCGATACTCTATACATCCCGGGATTACGAAGATGACGGCAGATTTGAAGAGGACTCTCTACTGGCCGGGGATGAAGAAGGACATCACTCGTTTTGTGACCCACTGTGAGGCGTGTCAGTTGGTGAAGGCCGAGTGCAAGAACCCAGCAGGACTACTACAACCACTTCCAGTGCCGGAGTGGAAATTTGAGGACATCGCCATGGACTTCATCCATGGCCTACCTCGATCACGGACGGGAAATGATTCGATCTGGGTGATCGTGGACCGTCTGACGAAGGTGGCTAGGTTCATCCCGATCAGGAAGGACGACTCTGTTGGAGGGTTGGTACGGAAGTTTGTGGAGCAGTTTGTCCGTTATCACGGCATGCCGAAGACGATCGTATCCGATCGAGATGGCCGGTTTACATCTAGAGAGTGGAGATCGGTGCAGGCTTACCTTGGCTCACGACTGACCTTCAGTACGGCTTTCCACCCCCAGACTGACGGGCAGACGGAGCGTACCAATCGGACGTTGGAAGACCTCCTGAGATTATGTATTGTAGACCGCGGAGAGCCCTGGGAAAAGATGCTGCCATTGGTGGAGTTCTCGTACAACAACAGCTACCAGTCCAGCATACGGATGGCTCCTTACGAGGCTTTATATGGGAGGAGGTGTAGAACACCGTTATCTTGGCTACAGGACGTGGATCCGCAGACTCTAGACTCGGAGTTTGTGGAAGACACCGAGGCTCAGGTGAGATTGATCCGGGACCGGATGCTAGAGGCGCAGAGCAGACAGGCCAAGTATTATGACGCTCAGCATCGTCAGGTGGAGTTTCAGATCGGGGACCGGGTGTTCTTGAAGATCCGGCCAATGCATGGAGTTTCACAGGTGCGAGGTCAGCGAAAGAAGCTCAGCCCGAGATACATGGGGCCTTTCAGGATCCTGGAGCGGATCGGTCCCCTAGCTTACCGGCTGGAGCTGTCACCGAAGCTGGCAGGTTTGCACGATGTGTTCCATGTATCCTCCCTCAGAAGGGCTCTACTACGCCCGGAGCTGCAGATTACGACCCCGGATGGGCCGGTAGCTTCAGATCGATCAGTTCACTTGGAGCCAGTTCGGATTGATGATAGAGGGATACGGGTCTTGCGCCGCAAGAAGATCCCGTTAGTCAAGGTCCTGTGGAGGAACCACGGCCAGGAGGAGCATACTTGGGAGCCGCAAGATCTGATGCAACAAAAGTACCCTGAACTATTCAGTCAGGTATACCTCATTACCCTTCAAGATGTTACAACTTACATTCCTACTTTATGTCAGTAGCACCGCTTTAGGAAGGATATGGGCTAATCTTTTGTTTATTGGGAACTTACCCTCTATTTAATAAACAAAGTAATCACTCCAACTCCATATGGGATGTTACAAGTTTAACTTATTCCGGTAAGACACCCGTAGGCTTAACCTTAATTTCGGGGACGAAATTTTTGTTTTGTTTATTGGGATTTGTAACATCCCATTTTCAACTAGACCCCCCCTAGGAGTAGTTTTTGTCCTGACTAGGTCAGGACAGACCCTTAGAGAACCAAAATGGGCCAAATGAGCTTGGCCATGAAAGTGAAAGGCACATTGGTCTGCAAATAGTAATTTCTAATTACTAGCTTAAGGGTGTCCATAGGGCTTCACCGTGACCCCATGGCCCCACCACAACACTCCTAACCCATTAAAGGATCCATTAGAGCCATAGGGATCCATTGGAGTCAGCCCAAAGTGGTCGAATTGACCAAGGACCACCAAAGGCCTAAATCGCGCAAGGTGTCCTAACTAAGGGCAATTGACCTCTAATGTGTCCATCCAACCCTATTTAGGTCTTCCTAGACCTTGAGTGAGGCAATTGGGTCACCAATGGCCCATTGGGGTCAACCTTAGTGGCTAATTTGACTCAAGTCAACCCTAAGCCACTTGGAGTCAAACCTAGCCAAATGGGCTAACTTGTGCTCAAGCCCAACCCACTTGGGCTAACCTTGTTTTAATAAATGAAATAGACTTGTGGGCTGCCTTTGGGTTAGGTAGGAGCCAAAATTCAGCATAAAGTGTAGAGAGAGAAAATCCATCCATGGAGGAGAGAGAAAGTAGAATAAAATATAAGAGGAGACTTTGGGCTCACCCTCCCCCTTCCCCAACCTCCCCAATTTATTACTCTAGGAAAAGACAAGCTAACCCAACTCAACCAGCCACCTTTTGACTGGTTTGGACCAAGCCTCACCCCCCACCTACCCTAGCCACCATTGTTGACTTTAGCCAATATTGGCCATGAAGCCTACCAGCCACCTAACACCCCCAATCTCCCCTTTAAAAGCTTCACAGGACTCCCCTCACTCACTTCCACCACCTACCTGAAGGGCCAAGCAGCCAAGCAGCCACCAAGAAGCTTCAAAAATTCGGCCACCACCACCACCATGGTCTCCCGCCGCTCCTCTCGCATCCAAGCCCGTGTGCAGGTCCTCCCTCACCTCTCTCTTCATGCTGTAGATCTTAGGATTGTTAGGGATAAGGTTTGGGCTCGAATGAGCCCGAACCAAGCTCAGTTTTTCCTCCATTAATGGAGATCTGGAAGCTCACGGGTTGGGTGGCGCCGCCGCCTCCCGCCGCCCTAGCCGCCGGAAAATGTCGCCCCCACCACCGTAAGGGTGGAGGAGAAGATGGTCGGTGGTTGCGCCGCCTGTAGCCGCCGGAAAACCCCCCGTGAAAACTCCCGTGAAAGCTGGTATCGGGCTGGTTCCTGCATGCTGGATTGGAGAAGAAAAGCAGCAGCCGTCGGATGGCTTTAAGATTCGCGCCATGCAAATATATAAATCCTGTATTTATTTAATTTATGAATAGTGTTATTCTGCCTTATAAAATAGCCTCTCTTGCATGCCAAATTTAGAGTTCTTCTAGACATTTTCATAAAACATGTTCAACATGAAAGTTGTAGGTCCCTGAGTTAGCTTTAATTTGATATGTTACACATAATTTTTGGTTAAGCCTACTGGCCTGTAGACCCATTTTACTAGGGTTGGTCCTAGGGTAGGACAGAAATAAAAAGGTGTGCCCTGACCAAACCCTAAGTCCAAAGGGACTGAAATTTTGGTCATGTCACTAAATTAGATACACCTAGCTCCCCTCCAAAAATGAGAATTTTTGGGGAAAATAATCCTATAGTTTTAGTCAAAATTTGATAAATCAATTAATGTTGATTTTTGGAGCATATCAACCCCAATTGGCCCCAAATTTTGGTGGCCTGCCCTTGGGGGTATATTAGACCTATGGTAAAAATATTAGCCAATTTATATTTGTGCATGTTGATATATCTCACTTGTAAGGGTTGAAAGAGGGATGGTCTTGGGCTGCAAATAGCAAAAATGTAGAAAATTAAAGGAGATGCCCAAGTCCATCCAGAGACCCAAATGTCCTGGGATTTTGGCCAGCAACAAGTTTAGGGCATATTTAGGCCCTGCCCAAAAATGGGATTAGTTGGAATTAAAATTAGGGGGAAAATTACTTAGATACCCCTAGGCTTGTTTAGGTGATTCATGGAGTATTTCAACTCCAAAAGGCCCCAATTTTTGGTGGCATGTCTATGAGGACAATATTAGGGCATGGTTAAATTTTCAGCCCATATGGATCACTGCATGTTGGGTTAACCCACTTGCATGTGTAGGCTAGACTTAATCTTGGTGTGCAAATAGCAAAAGTTGCTATGATGTGTATTTATCCATTTTGGGACTTCTAAAAAGCTTGAAACTAATTCCAGAGGATCTTTAGGACAAATTTGACCCCTCAAATTAATTGTGGGATTTTTGGGATCAAAAATCCCATTATTTGGTATTTTCAAAATAAAGGCCTTTTTGGAAAATAAATTGTAGAAATAGGTCTTAATCAAGGAAAGATCCCCAAAATCAGCCAAGTCAAAAATGAAGTTTTTATTTGACTTAGGAAAATTCTATACCTCTGTTTGACAACTTTTAGAGCAAAATTCATGGAAATAACTATTTTACCCTTTTTATATTTGTTCATGAATTGGTAGAAATACATGTTGGAAAATTGTAGAAATAATTCTAGAGTTGCATAATTATTATATTAGTCTTGTAGAATTATTTCAGAATTTTTGGATACACTGTAAATTATTAAATAAGCATAATGGCATTTTGGTAAATAATTAAGAATGGATTTTGATAGGCCATTACACTGCATATGTTAATGAAACTCTGCCATTAGTCATAAAATATTGATATAAATGCTCAGTAATTTTCCTGGAATTTTGGGTTGTATATTTCTTATACTTCATTTGGAAAATGATTAATATGTAGACATTGTATTAATTATGGAATAAATAGAAATATAAAAAGGAAAATTATGAAATCTTGTAGACAGCAATATTTTACTCACATGCAACTCAGGAAAATTCCCTTAGGTCAGTAGAATTTAATTGATACCACTTCATGTGTAAAATGTCCTAGGGAATAATTTAAATGATTTAATTAGAGGCCTTAATGACCTAGGAAAATTATGAAAATCAACACATTCATTTCATTAGTCCATACCACCCTAGGATAAATATTTGGGGTCAGTTGGACCAAGGATTTAGAAGTTCGATTTCGGGGTGGTATTAGGTCCTGGGTTCGATCCCCAGTGGCAACAACCTACCGCTGCTGAAAAACAGGCGCGGAGAGGGGTTGGGGTGCATGGTCTGCAGACCTGGTTAGGCTGAACCCTTTCGAGCGTGGTGCTGGGGGTGCCGGCGGCTGGGGAGGCCGTTACATGTGGAGGAGTTGGAAGATTGACCGTATTGATAAAGGTTACCAATCACCATTATGTATGGGGTCAGGCAATTGTTGCCAGTAAAGTTCATAGGGCATGGATAGTCGAAAGGTCGTCGAGTTTGACTCGACGACCAAGGCAAATCGTCGAGAATGTCTCGACGACCAAGGCAATCTCGTCGAGAATGTCTCGACGACTATGGGGTTTTAGTCGAGAATCAATCTGATAGATTCGTCGAGAATCAAAGACTTAGTCGTCGGGACTGTCCATCGATTCTCGCCGAATCTGCCTGATGATTCTCGCCGATCGACGAGTATCGTCGAGAGTCGTCGAGTATGACTCGACGACTAAAGGCCATTCGTCGAGAATTGTCCCTGATTCTCAACGACTTGGCGCTTGATTCTCGCCGAACGCCTTTGCCGATTCTCGCCGAATTCTTCCAGGGACCCTATGCTGTGTGGTCTGCGGATAGCCATTCCTTTAGGTCTATTTATACCTTTGGTATAAATAGACACTTAGGGTTTTGGAAAACTATAGAGGACTTGTGCTTTTCTTGCGGCCGATTAGAACCCGACGGAAAGAGTTCCGCCGATCGCTCGTTCCGCCGCATCCCGCACATCGCCGGGCGGAAGTGTTCCGCCGCCGTGTCTGCTCCGCTGACCCTCCCATTTCCGGCGATAGTCGTTGTTCTTGCCTCTCCTGGCGCGGACCTAGCAGTCCGTGGAGTTGCAAAGGTGCGGCTGTCTTCCTCCCGATTGTTCGTGCGACGAGCAGTTCGGGTTTCTCCTGCTCGTGTGGATTTCTGCAGAGACGTGGATATTATTCCACGTACAACTCGCCACCGACAGCACTCAATACTTGGAGCATCTTCGTTGAGTTGTGAATCAATGCCACTAAGGTATTTTGCCCTAGTTATTTTGTTTACTTCTTGATACAACGATCATGGCCAGATCCAGTTCTCTTGGGCTGTTCTCGTCCTTTTCTTTTCGGCTGCGGGCACAAAGTGTTGTGCCAACCCTCACGAGAAATCCCAACAGTGGTATTAGAGCCAGGTTGCGGCCATGATTGTTGTATTGGAAGTTAGGGAATTCCAACACGTGTAAACCTAGGGATTTAGAAGTGTTCTAAATGTCTAGATTTATTCCTGGAACATCAATTGTTGATGATTTTTTTTCAAGGGAAATCGGTGGTGATTTTGCAAAATTTGGTCGGGGCGCTGCCCCGTACCCCGCAGGGGCTCTGCCCCTTGACCCCGCCCGCTGATCGGTCAGCGGGACCACCGCCAGGGGCGCTGCCCCTTGGAACCCCGCCAGGAACGTCTAGGATTTCGTAGCAATTTCTAATTATAGAAGTTGTTGTCTCCTTAGCAGTAACCATCCCTCGAATTTTGTTTTGAATTTTGAATCCAACAAAGAGAGATGAGCTTGTCTACTGCTTTAAGTTGAGTTGCCTTTCCCCTTTGTCCAATGCATGTAAACCTGAATATTTGGAAATGTCCATATGTTCAGATTTAGCCCTTTGCTCTATCAAATGTTGATAGTGTCTTGTTGTGCACATAAGGGATGCATGAGGATTCTAGAAATGTTTTATTTTATTTAGATGTGCACATTGATCAAATGTTGATCATGGTTAATTGTTAACATACTATCAAAATTTAAATCCCTTCATCAAACATTAAGTGTTCGGATGCCTTCCGATGGATGACACTCTTCCTGCCTCGATCGATGAAGTGTGGGCTTGCCAAAGCAAGGTGCATTAATCTATCTTGGTAAGGGTGCGAGCGGATAATTGTGATATCCCACTGTCGACATCGGGCCCCACTTAACTAGGTGACCTCAAAGGTTGAGCGCCTAGAGGCATAGGGTTGGCATGCACCATATGATGGATGCGAATAAAGAGTTATTCACCAACCATACAAGAATTGCATGAGGATGCAATTGGCAAGCGTTGCCTACCTAAATAACTACATCGTGAGAGGAAAGCCAAAGCTGACTCATTGTGTTGGTGAAATGCGGATCTTGTCCACTAAGAGAGTAGCTCGCATGAACTCTCCGAATTGATAGTGAGGGCTATTAGTTCGAATAAAATAGTGGGAGTTTTAATTAGAGTCCAAATTAAAATAAATTGTATTTTGAAACTTTGGTACTGATTTTATTCTGCATGAATTCTTATAGAATTCCATGGCAAGTGGTTCACACTCCACTTTGTCTCTGAGAGCCATCCTTGAGAAGGATAAGCTCAATGGGACTAACTACATGGACTGGTACAGGAGCTTGAGAATTGTTCTCAGGCAAGAGCGAAAGCTCTATGTCTTGGAAGAAGAATCCCCCGAGGTGCCGACCGGGAATTCTTCCCGTGCTGATAAGGATGCTTACAAGAAGTATACCGATGATGCTTTAGACATCGAATGCCTCATGCTTGCCACCATGAACTCTGAGCTCCAAAGGCAACATGAGAACATGGGGTGCAAGGAGATTGACGAGCATCTTAAGAAAATGTTTCAAGGGCAGGCTCGTCAAGAGAGGTTCGACGTCACGAAAGCGTTGTTTCAGTGCAAGATGGGAGTTCGAGACTCAGTAGGGACTCACGTACTCAAGATGATTGGGTATATAGAGAACCTTGAAAGGCTGGGTTTTCCTCTGGGTCAAGAGTTGGCCACAGATCTGATCCTGCAATTGTTGCTGGACAGCTACGAGCAGTTTGTCTTGAACTATAACATGAATGAAATAGACAAGACACTGCCCGAACTCCTAGGCATGTTGAGAACTGCCGAAATCAATATGAAGAAGGCCAAGCCTACCAGCCCCATACTGATGGTGCATAAGGGCAAGGCCAAGGGCTTCAAGAAGACGAAGGTGGGACCTAAGTCACATCTTGAGCCCAAGTCTTCTGCACTGAAGAAGAAGAAAAGCACGGTGAAGGAAGGGAAATGCCACCACTGTGGCAAGGCTGGTCATTGGAGGAGGAACTGTCCTTATATTGAGGGTCTGCAGAAAATGAAGGGAGGTATGACTTCCGCTTCAGATATTTATGTTATAGAGATAAACCTTTCTGCTCCTTCATCTTGGGTATTGGATACCGGATGTGGTTCTCACATTTGTACAAATATGCAGGAACTGGAAAGGAGAAGATTGCTGAGTAAAGGGGAGGTGGACCTGCGTGTCGGCAATGGAGCAAGAGTTGCTGCTATAGCCGTAGGGGTTTACCGTCTTTCTTTGCCCAGTGGGCTTGTAATAGAACTAGATAATTGTTATTTTGTTCCGGCCATAACTAGAATCATTATATCTATTTCATGTCTGGACATGATTGGATTTTCTTTTATAATTAAGAACAACTATTGTTCCATATTTAAGAATGATGTTTGTTATGCTATAGCCCAACTGTTTAATGGTCTTTATGTTTTGAACTTAGACCATATGATCTATAATGTAGAAAATAATAAAAGACTAAGAATAAATGACTCAAACCCTACATATCTCTGGCATTGTCGTTTGGGCCATATAAACGAGAAGCGCATATCCAAGCTCCATAAGGATGGACTTTTGGACTCATTTGATTATGAATCATTTGAGCGATGCGAATCTTGTTTGTTAGGCAAAATGACAAAAGCTCCTTTCACTGGTTATACTGAGAGGGCTCAGGATCTCTTGGGTGTTGTACATAGTGATGTATGTGGACCCATGAGTTCCATGGCTAGAGGTGGGTATTTCTACTTCGTTACATTTACTGATGATTTCAGTAGATACGGATATGTGTATCTTATGAAGTGCAAATTCGAGACCTTTGAAAAGTTCAAAGAGTTCAAGAATGAAGTAGAAAACCAGTTGGGCAAAAGGGTTAAAGCACTCCGATCCGATCGAGGTGGTGAATACCTGAGTCACGAGTTCCGTGATCATCTGAAAGAGTGTGGTATTATATCACAGCTCACTCCACCTAGAACACCACAGCACAATGGTGTCTCTGAGAGGAGAAATCATACTCTGTTAGACATGGTACGTTCGATGATGAGTCATGCAGACTTGCCTGTTTCCTTTTGGGGTTTTGCTTTAGAGACTGCTGCAAGGACACTGAATCGCGCTCCAACAAAAACGGTTCTGAAGACACCATATAAGATATGGACTGGGAAACGTCCTAGTATGTCGTTCATTAAAATTTGGGGCTGTGAGGCATACGTGCGACGTCAAATGCCTGACAAGCTGGAACCCAAATCAGATAAATGTTATCTGGTGGGATATCCTAAGGAAACGAAAGGATATTACTTTTACCTACCGTCCGAGGGCAAGGTGTTTGTCGCAAGGACCGGTGTCTTCTTGGAGAAAGAGTTCTTATCAAGAAAGACTGAAAAGGTAGAACTTGAAGAAGTTCAAGAACCGCAAATAGTGAATGAACCAGAATTGGATTCTGAATTAGGACTACAAGGTGTTGTAGCTAGAGAACCTACTCAAGAAACACATGTCCTGCGTAGATCTGGTAGACCAAGATTTGAGCCTGAGAGATATGGATTTCTCGTGTCTCAAATAGGTAATGTGTTGCTAATGGATCATGATGATGAACCAGCAACCTACCAAGAGGCTATGAATGGACCGGACTCCGACAAATGGCTTGAGGCTATGAAATCCGAAATGGACTCCATGTATGCAAACCAAGTTTGGAACTTGGTGGAACCACCTGAAGGGGTACGACCCATAGGGTGCAAGTGGGTCTTCAAGAAGAAGACCGACATGGATGGGAATGTACAGACATTCAAAGGGCGACTGGTGGCTAAGGGTTTTAGACAAATTCATGGTATTGACTATGATGAAACCTTTTCCCCTGTTGCCATGGTAAAGTCCATAAGGATATTGCTTGCTATTGCTGCGTATTATGACTACGAGATCTGGCAGATGGATGTCAAAACAGCTTTCCTTAATGGAAACCTCCTTGAGGAAGTGTACATGACACAACCCGAGGGTTTTGTATCCCCAAATGAAGCCACTAAGATATGCAAGCTGAATAGGTCCATATATGGACTGAAACAGGCCTCTCGAAGTTGGAATCTTCGTTTTGATGAGAAAATCAAAGAGTTTGGTTTCATCAAGAATGAAGATGAGCCTTGTTTTTACAAGCGAATTAGTGGGAGCATTGTTGTCTTCCTGATACTGTATGTAGATGACATACTGTTGATTGGGAATGACATTCCTACCCTGAAAGTTGTTAAGAACAACCTAGGGAACTGCTTTTCTATGAAGGACTTGGGTGAAGCGACTTATATACTTGGTATTAAGATCTATAGAGATAGATCGAAGAAGTTGCTGGGTTTGACCCAGAGTACATACATTGATAAGGTGTTGAGGCGGTTCAACATGCTTGAGTCCAAGAAAGGATTTTTGCCCATGTCTCATGGTGTGAATCTCTCTATGGACCAGTGTCCAAAATCTTGTGAAGATAAGGACCGCATGAAGTTGATTCCATATGCTTCGGCAATTGGATCAATCATGTATGCAATGTTATGTACTCGACCCAATGTCTCCTTTACTTTAAGCATGACTAGCAGGTATCAGTCAGACCCCGGTGAGTGTCACTGGATTGCAGTCAAGAATATCCTGAAGTACTTGAGAAGGACTAAGGATGTGTTCTTGGTGTATGGTGGAGAGGAAGAGCTCGTTGTAAGTGGTTACAAGGATTCTAGCTTCCAAACTGATAGGGACGATTCAAAGTCTCAGTCAGGGTTTGTGTTTTGCCTGAATGGAGGAGCTGTGAGCTGGAAGAGTTCCAAGCAAGAGACAGTTGCTGATTCTACAACGGAAGCCGAGTATATCGCTACAGCTAATGCAGCGAAGGAGGCTGTATGGATTAGGAAATTCATCGGCGAGCTTGATGTAGTTCCTAGCATTGTTGGTCCCGTAGTTCTCTACTGTGATAACAATGGTGCAATTGCACAATCTAAGGAACCTAGATCCCATCAGCGCTCCAAGCACATACTTCGGCGGTTCCATCTTATTCGTGAGATTGTCGAACAAGGAGATGTGAACATTTGCAGAGTCCCGACTGAGGAGAATATTGCAGATCCACTGACAAAGCCTCTCGCGCAGAGAAAGCATGATGGTCATACTAGATCAATGGGTATACGATACCTTAATGATCAAGTCTAGTGGGAGCCTTGTGGGTTGCATGTAAAGATATATTCTGTTGGCTGTTTATTGTTTATTCATATGATGAATTGTGTACCTAGATTTTCTTTTTACAATTAATGGCATATTCCGTTATTATGGTTTTTCTATATGATAGTTAAATATTAACATAATGAATACCCTTAGAATGTTCGCTTCCATAGGACATCAAGTACGTGACTTGAATGTGAGAGCCTATGATTCATTTGAAGCTTCATTCTTAAAAGTCCCTGGTCGTGGTATCATCATAGGATCTAAGGGTAATGATGATACATGAAGACTAGCACGTGCGTTGACTGATGACCAGTTCTCACAGGTCATGATATTGTGATATCAAGTCATCACGTGGGTACTTGTTAGTGAATAAGTTGTACTGGACAGACCCAACCAGAGACTACTTTGTGGATTGTTATCTAATCGTGTCACAAGTAGGTCTCTATTGACAATGGTGTTGTGGTCCTTTGACCTGAAGTCACAATATTCATCAAGTGAGGAAGAGCATGCTTTGATGCCATCTAAAGTCTTCCTTGAGAAAGGTTGATGATAAGGGTGGTTGTTGGGCACGTTACGAATCATTTGGATGTTTGTGTATGAGCAGATATGGAATTTGTCCTCCTATATGACAGGAGTTGCATCCATGGGCCCCTTGATGGAACTGGACTGAGAAATGCATGGCCATGCTTGGTGGAGTCAATATGTGATATTGGCCTCACCATTCTCTGGATGTCCGTTCTAGATCAGGAAACTTGGATTGAATTATTATGAGGGTGACATGGTCCATGCCTCTAGTTCTTTCCGGATGTAAGGGACAAAGGGATAAAGACAACGCTGATACATTGTTCATGAAGGCTTATGAGTTATAAACTCTTATTGCTTGGGGAGCAATGATGCATTGCTAGATGCCGCTCATTGTTTGTGAGGTTTATGATTTGATACTTCCAAGATCAAGTGGGAGACTGTTGGAGTTACCATGGTGATCTAGAAGTTGTCAAACATGTAATCTCACTGCCAACGCGATATGAGCCTGCAGGGTCGCACATAAGAGCTGTGGAGGAGTTGGATGATTGACCGTATTGGTAAAGGTTACCAATCACCATTATGTATGGGGTCAGGCAATTGTTGCCAGTAAAGTTCATAGGGCATGGATAGTCGAAAGGTCGTCGAGTTTGACTCGACGACCAAGGCAAATCGTCGAGAATGTCTCGACGACCAAGGCAATGTCGTCGAGAATGTCTCGACGACTATGGGGTTTTAGTCGAGAATCAATCTGATAGATTCGTCGAGAATCAAAGACTTAGTCGTCGGGACTGTCCATCGATTCTCGCCGAATCTGCCTGATGATTCTCGCCGATCGACGAGTATCGTCGAGAGTCGTCGAGTATGACTCGACGACTAAAGGCCATTCGTTGAGAATCGTCCCTGATTCTCGACGACTTGGCGCTTGATTCTCGCTGAATGCCTTTGCCGATTCTCGCCGAATTCTTCCAGGGACCCTATGCTGTGTGGTCTGCGGATAGCCATTCCTTTAGGTCTATTTATACCTTTGGTATAAATAGACACTTAGGGTTTTGGAAAACTATAGAGGACTTGTGCTTTTCTTGCGGCCGATTAGAACCCGACGGAAAGAGTTCCGCCGATCGCTCGTTCCGCCGCATCCCGCACATCGCAGGGCGGAAGTGTTCCGCCGCCATGTCTGCTCCGCTGACCCTCCCATTTCCGGCGATAGTCGTTGTTCTTGCCTCTCCTGGCGCGGACCTAGCAGTCCGTGGAGTTGCAAAGGTGCGGCTGTCTTCCTCCCAATTGTTCGTGCGACGAGCAGTTCGGGTTTCTCCTGCTCGTGTGGATTTCTGCAGAGACGTGGATATTATTCCACGTACAACTCGCCACCGACAGCACTCAATACTTGGAGCATCTTCGTTGAGTTGTGACTCAACGCCACTAAGGTATTTTGCCCTAGTTATTTTGTTTACTTCTTGATACAATGATCATGGCCAGATCCAGTTCTCTTGGGCTGTTCTCGTCCTTTTCTTTTCGGCTGCGTGCACAAAGTGTTGTGCCAACCCTCACGAGAAATCCCAACAGGTTCTGCTTCAAATGACGGCCATATACAATGTGCGTGGAAGCTTATTTTTGGAAGTAAATTTCTAGCCGTTGAAGATAGATTTCATATATGTTTCAAGGATTCATTTCATAAACTTAACTTGGTAAGAATCATAAAATTTCTCAAGACCTTATTTTCGAACTCGTGAATGGCCGACGTCTTATTTCTCGATCTACTGTTCTCGGAATAGTTCTTCCCCATGACCTAGAGTTCGAGATCAGCGATTCTTCTCAGATATAAATTTGACAAGATCATCGTGTTCAGATTTCTCAAAGGTGCTTTCGATCAAGTCGGATTTCAAGTTCTCAGATCAAGATTTCTCAGAATTCAAGTCTTCTCCTTCAACCCATTTCAAGATCTATTCTCCAAGAAGGAAGAAGAGTGAATCCTTTCAAATGTGAAGAAGTAGATTGTTTTTCAATCTAGAAATTATAAAAACTAATTTTCTTATTGTAGGAGGTTTTTACTTCCAAGTTTGTAGATTCGTGTTTTTGATCGAGTTCTAGGAGAGGTTGTTCTCCAATTGTAGGAGTGTTGATCTCCGAGTTGTAGGAGCGTTGTCTCCGAGTTGTAGGAGTTGAGGCTCCGAGGTGTAATATTTTTATAATTTGAGTTTTTGTGAACTAGCTGAGTCTAGCCCGAAGTACTAGATAGGCGAGGCGGGGCAGTGGACATACTCATTCCGGGGAACCACTATAAATCCTTGTGTACTTCTATGTGCTTGTTTATTAATAAATTTTTATTTTGCAAAAAGACGCAGAACTCACCTATTCACCCCCTCTAGGTGATTTAGGTAGACAACTAGATACTTTCAATTAGTATCAGAGGACGGTTTATTCGTTAAAAGGTTAACATCTTGAACAAGATCTCCATTTAGTTGTCAAAGCACATGTCTTTCTGTAATGGATAGAAGCAATGATATGTCCCCTATGAAGCTACCTGTGTGTTCCAAGGAAAATTTCCCCATGTGGAAGGAAATAGTCAGGTTCTTCATGGAAGCTGCTGATCCCAGAATTTTTCAGATTATCGATTAAGGTCCTCATGTGCTCAAGGCTGCTTGAACCATCAACCCAACTTTGATGGTTCCTAAGAAAATGTTATACCTAACTAAAGATGAGATTGCTCTTGTCTCTAAGGATAAGAAACTTAAGAACATTATTACAAATGCTATGGATTACTCAATATTGCAGAATCTAATCCACCACCAGCCAGCCAAAGATATGTGGACTTCTCTAATTGTCCTCATGGAAGGTATGAAGGGATGACAAGAAATCCCTCCTCAATCAGGAGTATGAAGCCTTCAAACAAGACAAAAGAGACTCCATAGCCGACTGCTATGTGAAGTTCTTTAGAATTTTCAACAGGCTAAGGAATTACAGTCGTAAGTTTACAAACGGTGAACTTAAGGATAAATTCTTGAGATCCCTGATTAAATAATGGGATAAAAAGGTTTGTTTAATAAGGGAATTTTGTAAACTTGCTGATACTGACCCTCAAAATCTATTTGGGAAGTTGCTCTCCTATGAGCTTCAAATAAATATGAGGAAAGCTGAAGAAGAAGGAAATAGATCCGTAACCAGAGAAAGGTCTATGGCCCTGAAGGCAGAAGGGTCAAGGAAGACTATAGTTGTGTATCCTGCTAGAACACAAACCATATGTGATCAGGAAGACTTAGAGCCGAGCACCTCATGCTCTGAAATATCAGATGGAGAGTTCTCGTTACGAAACAATTTAAGAGGATGATCAATAAGAGAAGGCAGATGATAAATCATCCCTCATCATCGAGTTATAGGAGATCGTGTGGTGATGGTGATCATTATAAGAAAACTCCAACGACAATGACAGGAATAACTCTAAACCAAACAAACACATTTAAACTAACGTCGTGTGCTACTATTGTAATAAGCCATGACATATGATCGTTGACTATCCTTAGAAGAAGAAGGATGAATCTAAGAAGAAAGAGAGGAGACCCTTCAAAGGTAAGAATAAGGAGGAGAAGAGCTTCATCGGTAAAAAGTCGAAGACTCTGAGCAATAGTGACTCAAACAAGTCATGCTCAGATGAAGAAGCCTACTTCAGGCTCATGGCACATACTGATGAGGAAAAAGAGATCTCCCAGTATAATGGGAATGTAAATTCTCACACACTTCTCTCTGAGTCTGAAACTCCATCGGAAGGCCATGAATACTATTCTTCTAAAGTGGAATCAGACTTATTGACTTAGTATAAGGTACTGTTTACAAGTTTTGACAAATGTCGTAAGGTTGTCAAAACATGGGCCAAGGAGATTAACTCTCTCAAGGCCGTGGAATTTGATCCGAGAGAGGCAATTAAGAAATTGACTCCTCTCAGAGACAAAGTCAAATCCTTGGAGGAGGAACTTCTGACCTCAACAGAACAAATACGTCTGAAAGAGAAAGTCATCGATGAGTTAGAAGAAAAGTTGTTAGTTGAGAAGAAGCTTGTAGCTAGCTTCTCAAAGACCAACACTGTCCTTCCTCTTATCGATGGATTTTCTGCTCCCAAGAAGGGTAGTGGAGTGGGACACAAATCCAATAAGGTTAAAGGGAAGGCTGCTCAAAGTCAGACCACCTTCAAGAAAGTCATCTTCCCTACAAACTAGTATGACTTTGAGGAATCCTATAGTCACTTTGCTTGGCCGACATATGTAGATCCTAACAAAAACTACTAAGGATGGATCTTCCCTAGGAATTTTGGAATGAGTGCTCTAAAGGCACCTCATAAAGAAATTATCCTTAAGGATTACGGTCCATTCGTTCATGGACCGAAAGAAAGCACCAAAGGAAAAACCTACTGTTGAAAAGCAACTTGAGAAGAATAAGCCATGTGTTTACTGCACTCATGATGCTTCAAATTTGAAGTAAGTAGCTCCTGCTAGACCTCCCATTCAAAAGGTAAAGCAAGAGAACAAAAGAAGATACAACAGGTTTGACTATTGGTGTTTGGAACAAAAGTAAGTAACTCCTGCTAGTACTCCACAGGTTAACACTGCTAGGGCGACCACTCGCAATCTTAACACTCCTAGGGTGTTCAACTAACTAGGAACCAATGACCCAAATAGGTTTGGGTTCCTAAGGGAAATTAGCTTATAAATGCAGGTATGTCCAAAGGCCAACAAAATGCCAATATGGTATTTGGATTGTAGATACTCTCGATATATGACCTATTCTAGAAGTCTACTTCTAGAATATACCCCAGTTGAGGATGACCCAAAAGTCATTTTTTGTGGTTCAGACAGGGTAATCACTAAAGGCTATGGTATGATTTCTAACGGAATAGTATCTTTCACAGACGTGGCGTATGTTGAAGGATTACAACATAATCTCTTCAGCATAAGTCAATTATGTGACAAAGGCTATATGATATAGTTTTACAAGGATAAGTGCCTGATAAAGTCATCTGATCGCTCAAAAACTATTATAACAGGCACTCATAGTAGAAATATTTTCTGCTTAAATTTTCTTTGCTTAGACTCTTCTATACCAGTGTGTCTTTTGGCAAAAGATAGTGCGTCTCTCTGTGACAAATGTCATAAGAGATTAGCAGATATTAATTTCAAAACTATTAATATATTATTTTTTTACAACTTAGTGTATGACACACCCACTATTAAGTGTGTTAAAGAGAGACCTTGTCACTCATGCTAAATGGGTAAACATGCAAGGGCTACCTTTAAGAGTATCATTGGCAAAAATTCTACAAGATTCTTATATCTACTCCATATGGACTTATTTTGTCCCTTGTAGATTCGTAGTTTAGGAAGTAAAGCTTACACATTGGTATTTTTTGATGATTACTCAAGATTTACATGGGTGTTCTTTCTGAAACACAAGTCAGATACCTATAATTCCTTCACCAATTTTTTTAGGCAAATTCAGAACGAATTGAACTGCTCTGTGGTCAAAATCAGAAGTGACCATGGAACATAATTTGAATCTGGTGCCATGACAAATTTCTGTGAAGATTCTAGGTATCTTTCAGGAGTTTTCCTCACCTCATACTCCACAGTAAAATGGAGTCGCTTAGAGAAAGAATTGGACTCTCATAGAGGCATGCAGAACTATGTTGGACGATTCTTCTTTACTAGAGTATTTCTGGGAAGAGGGCGTCAACACTGCTTGCCATATTCAAAACAGAGCGCTCATAAACAAGAACCACCGTAAGACAACTTATAAACTATTGAAGGGAAAGAAACCAACTATGTCTTATTTTAGAATCTTTGATAGCAAATGCTTTGTACTTAATAATGGGAAGTAGTATAAAATTAAGTTTAGTGAAAAGTGTTTTGAAGGTATTTTTTTTTGCTATAATAGCCATAGTAAGGCATATAGGATTTTCAACCAGAAAACCCTGGTGGTAGAAGAAAACTTTAATGTTGTATTTGATGAGACGAGCATGCTTCATAGCAGCTCTTCTAGTATGTTTATTAAAGATGCAGGTACAAAATTAAAAGAGCTAAGCGTGGAAGAAAAGGAAAGTGATCCAAGCTCAGCCAAAGTCAACATTCAAGCCTGTGGAAGAAATACCTCAGGATGAAAAGCTCCATCAAATTAAAGAAGATGCACCAGAAATAGCTGAACCCTATGGTGTCATAGAGGATGCGAGGAATCTAATGATCAAATACTCAAGAGATCACCCAGTTGATCTGATCCTTGGAGACCCTCGTGATTGAGCAAGAACAAGAAGAGGTACCACAAACGGAATTTTGCACTTGAGTTTTCACTCACAGATTGAGCCAAAGAAATTTGAGGAAGCAAATAAAGACGCTGCGTTTATCATTACAATGTAAGAAGAGCTCAATCAATTCAAAAGGTGCAAAGTTTGGGAGCTGGTACCAAGACCCAAAGGACACAATTTGATCGGAACTAAATGGGTCTTCAGAAACAAGCTCGATGAAGATGGCGTGATTATAAAAAATAAATCCAGACTTGTAGCTCAAGGGTGCAAACAAGAAGAAGGATTCGACTTTGATCAGAAATTTTCTCCAGTGGCCAGACTCAAAGTCATCAGGTTGTTCCTCGCATGCGCTGCTCACAAAGGGTTCAAGGGCTATCAAATGGACGTTAAGTCAGCCTTCCTTAACGGTAATATAAAGGAAGAGGTATACGTTGAATAACCCTCAGGTTTCGTAGATTTTTAATTCCCAAATTATGTTTACTTTCTTCATAAAGCTTTTTATGGTCTCAAACAAGCTCCTCGATCTTGGTATGAGATGCTATCTAGCTATCTTCTTAAGAAAATGTTCACAAGGGAAAAGATAGATAAGACATTATTTCTTAGGGAAGTTAAATGCAAGATTTTGATAGTGCAAATCTATGTCAACGACATTATCTTTGGATCTACGGATGATAACCTTTGCAACAAGATTTTGTTGGGTATTGTATCCACAATAACCATGATTTGAAGAAGGGTCAAGTTAAACTAAGATGAATTGTGACTGTATTTGATATTGTATTTTTAGGTATGTACTTGCAAGTTTACAATGTTAAGTACACACCAATGTCAGGTTACAGTTGGTCAGTAAACACGAGACTATATAATGTAATCCTTCATCGTATAGGCTATTGTGTTAACTCAAGTGTAATCTCTCTATTGGAGTGTACTTCTATTCCAAGTACACGAGGAGGTTCAAGGAAGAAGAAGATCTCAAAATTCAATAAAACAGAATTTTACCCAAGTAAAATTCGTCGGGTATCGTAAGGGATATTCGTCGAGTATAATTGATATTCGTCAAATTTGTCATGTATACTTGCTATCACTCGTCGAATTCATCTTATATACTTGTGGTGAAATATCTGGAAAGATTGAAAAACAGTTTGTAAAATTCATCGAGTATCATCAAGTATACTCGTCGATTTCGTCGAATGTATCTAATGATACTCGCCAAATTTGTCGAATATACATGACGATACACGCTGAATTCGTCGAATCATCTCGACACTACTTCTCTGATTTTTCTTATGGCAAATTCGTCAAGTGCATCTTGGAGTCAAGAGCATCAAGTGCGTCTTGGCGTCGAGATCATCGAGTGCATCTTTGGCTTCGAGAGCGTCGAGTGCATCTTGGCATCGAGAGCATCGTGTGCATGGATGGCATCGAGAGCGTCGAGTGCATCTTGGCATCGAGATCGTCGTGTGTATGGATGATATTTAGTGAGTCGACAGTGTCAAGAGCGTTGAGTATGTTAGCCTATACTCATCAAATTCGTTGAGTTTACTAGCCGATACTCGACGAATTCGTCGAGTATGATTCCAGCCTTGGCGTTGAGTGGCTATCTAGCTTGAACTGAATTTATCTAAGTCAAATTTATCGTATATCAATGACTATTCAACAAATATACTAGCGAAACTCGATGATACTCGACGAATATGACTTAGGTCATTTTTCTGACAATTTTTTTCCAAGGCTCGGGTTGCGGCGACCATGCACAGTTATTTTGAAAGTTTTTCTTTTGGAAATTCTTTTATAGTCGTTGCTATTAAATATGTCTATATATATTTAGGATAGATTTATAATCTTCCCTTTATTGCTAATCATGCAAATCATTCTCATTTCAGATCGAGAAACTTTCCAAAAAGAACGATTCGTCGGCCTCCTATGCGATATGCGAACTTTGATCGGCCGACCACAATGAACTTTGCATGATTCAATCTTCATCGACCCGTATGACTGGATTGCTAATCTCTGAAGATCTTTATTCCTCTAGATCTAGTCGATTGAAGATTCAAGATTCAAGGTCTTCAAAGATTTCTTTTTTCCAAGTTCTCCAAAATTTCAAGATCAACATAATCGAAGAACGTCAGAGTAGAGACTTTTAATCTTTATTATATTATAATATTCCATTTCATTTGTAAGAGATTTTTCTCCGAGTTGTAGATCTGTTTGTGGATCGAGTCATAGATCCGATTGTGGATCGAGTTGTAGGAGAGGTTGTTCTCCGAGTGGTAGGAGCATCGTCTCCGAGTTATAGGAGTTGCGACTCCGAGGTGTAAGATTTGTTGAAATTTTAGTTTGGTGAAATAGCAAAATCTAGCCCTTTATGGTAGATAGGCGAGGCGGGAAAGTGGACGTACCCAACTCGGGGAACCACTATAAAATTTTGGTGTTTGTGTGCTTAATTTTCAAGTATTTTTATTCTGCAAAAAGACATAGACATCACATATTCACCCCCTCTAGGTGATTTAGGTAGATGCTAGATACTTTTAGTTTTCTAACTTCATGCAATGGAAGTTTTAAATAAGCAGTATGGGAGAGCTGAAGTATTTCTTAGGACTTCAGGTGAAGCAATCTGAAGATGGAATTTTCATCTCTCAGACAAAGTTCACCAAAGAGTTAGTTAAGAAATTTGGAATGGAGAACGCAACCTCTATGCGGACTCCAATGGGTTCCACTATGAATCTGGATAAGGATGAGAAAGGAAAACCTTTTGATGAAACCAAGTACAGAAGCATAATTAGATCCTTTCTCTACCTCACTGCTAGTAGACCAGATGTAATGTTTTCAACATGTGTATGTGCTAGATTCCAGGTGAACTCTAAGGAATCTAATTATGTTGCTGCAAAGAGGATTTTGAGATACCTTTAAGGTATATCAAATCTTGGCTTATGGTACCCAAGAAGTAATGACTATGAACTAATTAGTTTTTTAAATGTTGACTTTTCAAGAAGCATGGATGATAGGAAAAGCACTTCTGGGACTTGCCAGTTCCAAAGAAGAAGACTTATTTCAAGGAGAAGTAAGAAGCAAAATTGTGTTGCAATCTCAACTGCTGAGTCAGAGTATATCCCTATAGGAAGTTGTTGTGAACAACTTCTATGGATAAGGAGTCATCTTGAAGACTACAATATGAAGCTGAAGGAGATTCCCATATTTTGCGAGTCTTCCATCTCTATAAAAATTGCTCATAATCCAGTCTCTCACAGCCAGACAAAACACATCGAGATAAGGTACCATTTCATCCGGGAGCATGTGGAGAACAGGGACATAAATCTCAGTTATGTCTCGATGGATAAATAAGTTGCAGATATATTAATAAAGCCACTGGATGAGGCTAAGTTTAATTTCTTCAAAATGGAACTTGGTATGCTCAACAAGGAGTCATAAAGAGTCAAGAAATCAGGAAAAGTACAAAAATTCAACATCTCGGAAATTATAAGGAAAATTCTTCAAATATACCCATATTATTTCGACGAATTTGTCGAGACTTCACGTGAAATCAGGACTTCTTCATGAGTCATTTTGACGAATCACTTAGAATACACGTGTCATTTCGACGAATTTCTCAGGACTTCTCGGGACATTTCACCGAATCTTCTCATGGTCAATTTTTTCTAAGTCCTTATGTAATGGATCCGAAGAGTCATTTCCAAATAAGTACTTGAGGCATTTGGATTTCGCACAATTCGTCAAGACCTCTCGGTTACTTCCTATGATTCATCTCTCGACCGAAGTTATTCGCCGCAGATTATTCTTCATCAGAGCACGACTTCGTTGTTAATTCCGTCAAAGGTAGTCCTCTTGACTTCGTCTCAGACCGTGTTGTAGTTAGTCACCAAAAATTCTCGTCCTTCCCGTCGGTTACAATCGATTTCCCGAGAATGGCTCCCGAAGGCAGTGAAAACCTTCAAGTAGGTGGTGAACTTGTATGAACTGATTTTGCTGCAACCTTAGATTAATTCCAAAATATCATCTTGATGCTCGAGATGGCAGGGCTAACTTTCCTTTTGGAACACCCTTGTCATGTCCTTAATCGAGATGTCTAGGAGTTCTACCAGAATGCCAAGCTTCGTCATGAAGGAATAGTGATAAAGAGCAAAGTCAGGAACTCCTCTGTGAAAGTGAACGCAAGTCTCTTAATAAGATACTAGTGGCTTCCATTAGTGGTTGAGGAAGATCTGATTGAAGAGACAAATGTGCATAGAGCTCTTCTCTCCTATGGTCTGCCAAGATGAACTAACTCTATCAGTATGAAAGGGATGAATGAGGAAGGGAAGTTACTATCAGACATTATGGGAAATGTCCTCTTGTGCAAGGTTGGATCCCACGATTACATTTTTGGTGAGATGTTTAATCTCCTCACCACAGTGATTTGTAGGAAGAGGATTAACTGGGGAAGAGTCATGTTTGCGAAGATCAAATATTGTTTGAATGCACCAAACTTTGGAAGAATACTCACTCTCTACTTATATCAAATGAACAAGAATAAATTTGACATTTCTTCAGGTATCCCTACTCATAACCTGAAGAAGATAGACTCTTCCATCTTCAGAGGTGGGAGAGAAGGATTCCTAGGGTAGGTGGGATGCTGGATGCTGCAGAGGAGGATGAATTCCTATAGGAGGAAACAATTCCAACTCCTACCCCCAATGACGCTCCTGAGAGTTCTAGTGCAGCTGTTGAGGGGGAGACACTTCCCTCTATAATTGTTGGTGTTCCCATTTCTCCTCAGCTAGTTTTAATAGCAATAGAGGTTGTAGAGACAGTTACTACAGAGATAGTTGTTTAAGATACAGTTGTTCTTGTTGCTGAGCCAGTTATTATTGATGTTGTTCTTGATGTTACTGCAGAGGATGTTATGGATGTTGATACTGGTGCTGATTTTGATGGTGATGAGGAAGTATCTGTTGATAATGTTACTGATGTTATTGCTGAGGAAGATGAGGATGTTGATCTTGATGATGATGATGATGATAATACTGATGATGATGCTGACAATGATGGTGAGGTAGAGGAAGAAAATGTTATGGCTAATGATGAAATTT
The DNA here is from genome assembly GCA_039513925.1 of Platanthera zijinensis. Taxonomy (NCBI): domain Eukaryota; kingdom Viridiplantae; phylum Streptophyta; class Magnoliopsida; order Asparagales; family Orchidaceae; genus Platanthera; species Platanthera zijinensis. The sequence continues at coordinate 93,368,588 of CM077092.1, read as the reverse complement.
CTACTTCTGCCAATATGATAGTAAGTCCCCTGACAGATCTTCCAGTTGTGGATAAGGGGGAGAAGAAATAGACAACAGTTTTGCTTCAAAAAGAAATTTATAGGTTTATACGTAACCTCCAGAAAAGGGTTGCTAAGATCCCTGGTGGGCCTCCTGTTAAAGGGCAGAACATCATTGAGATTTCTGATGAGGACAAAGAAGCAGAGGTGCTTTCTCCTATCCTAGAGGATGAAGATCCCACTGTCCCACTAAAAGCTCATGTATCTCCCATGGCACATTCTTCTAGTGACTCTGAGAATGCTGCAGAACTCCCTTCACCTCCCAGGCCATAAGCTGAAGATATCCCAAGTACCAGTTCAAATAATTCGATACTGAAATCTATAGAAGCTATGCTTTCCAAACAAAGTACACACTTTGATATTTCTTTAAAGAAAGTACTTGTAACACCCCTGAATTTTCTATAATTATTTTAAACTCTTTAGTGGAATATTAATGACGTAAGGGCATTACATTGGCACGTACTTAACAGTGTGTCGTCGTTAGTGCGTGGTTGCGTCCATTGGGCCGAGTTGGCTAGATTTCTATACTCATCAGAATTGGGGTTTTAAGCTTTGGAAAATTAAAGTAATTAATTTAAAGCGTGCTTGTGAAGTTTTTTGTTATGATCCGGGCTTAATTGGGATCTCGGTGAATTTTTTAAGGATTATTGTTGTTTTAACTTTGGTGAATTTTAACCCTAGTTTGGTTTGTTGGATCTTGATTTCAATTTTTCCTTTGGATTTGTAGCACAGTCATTTAGCTTTGGTGCGAATTTCATCAAAAACCGAGATGATTTGGTCACCCTCATTGTTTGAGTTTTTCTAGTTATTTTATTTATAATATATATATATACTTATAAAAAGAAAACCCTATTCATCCTTCTTCCCCATAAGGGTCTGATCGAGAGGGTCGTGAGAGAGGCGGCAAGTTTTTCATCGTGAACCTTCTGACAGCCATTTTAGGAGCTCTGGTAGACGAAATCTTTAGCAGAGCATAGATCCGGAAAGCTCTCGCGAAGATCTACGCGTTGGTGGTATGTATTTTTGTTTTCATGGACTTTTGGAGTTGGGGTGTGTGATCCTAAACTATCGTTTTGTTAAAATTTCTCAAGATTTCATTGCTGCGCTTTCTTTCTCGGCCAATTTGTGCCGTGGAGTGCTCAGAAGGTTGAGATAAGGAGGTTTAAGGCAAGTGGTGGTTTTCACCTTACTTAATCTCTATTCTGCCTCTTGTATTATCATTTCCTCTATTTTATTTGTGTAGTTATCAAATCTAACCCTTGATGTTCTTAAAATTTATAGGTTATGATTTAATTAGTCGAGTTTTAAACAACTCTTGTTATCCTTTACAAAAGTCAAGTTTTATATTTCCTTGCTTACTCCTTTTGATTCTTTTTCCTTTTTCATATGAGTAGATACATTATTCCAGCTGGTGTCTCAAATTTTCTTAAGAGAACCTGTGTAATGGTTATTATGAAGAAGAGTCCAAAGAGGTTTATCCATAGGTATTCTATTTTTAAGCATCAAGTGCATCGAGTGTTTCCTTGGCGTCGAGTGATTACAGAGTTGGCATCGAGTGTTTCCTTGGCATCGAGTGTGTCGAGTGCGCCGAGTGCGTCGAGTGCTGCCTTGGCATTGAGTGATTTCAGAAAAGCATCGAGTGAATCTAGTCTTGGCATCGAGTGAAGAAAAAAAGTGTCGAGTGAGGTCTTGGCATCGAGTGAATCCAATCTTGGCGTTGAGTGAAGCAGAAAGGCGTCGAGTGAGGCCTCAGTGTCGAGTGAAGCAAAAAAGCATTGAGTGAGGCTTTGGCATTGAGTGACATCCTTTAAATCAAATGTCACTCTATCTTAACGAACATTAAAAGCTCTTTTAGTATTTATATTTAATCTAGAGGTATGCATATCATGAATTGTTCTAATGGATTCTCATGCTCATATATGATAATAGATGAACTAAAAAAAGTATTTTACACTATATATACGGTTATTTTACCTGTGGACTAGTTGATCCACAGAGCCGAGGGACACAACCATCAAAATTAAACTCAAACTATATTTTTATCATAACAAACTTGAGGATTTTATGAAAAGTATTAGGAGTAGGTTCTTGCTTGAGCGTCTGTAGTTGTACCCTGCTTGACGTGGCATCACGACGCATATTTTATCTCACTCTGATATAAATTATTTCAATGATGAGAAAATGCGGGTTGTGACAGTTGGTATTAGAGGGAGGTTTTTTTCGACAAGTTGGTCGGATGACTAATTCTAATATAGTTTTAGTTGTCTTATCTCATTGCATACACACATCAATGTATCATCAGTGCTTCTTGGCTGAAGCATGAACACTACACTCCTAAACATGATAAGAAGTATACGAGGCATATTATGTAGTATGGGATGTATAATATGTGTTTTTATATGGATCCTCATAGAAAGCAACATGTGATTGTTATGTAGTATGAGATTCATACCAATCATCACATGGATGCCCATTAGATTTTATTTTTCATTACCTGCGATATTATGTAGTATGAGATGCATAATATTTCATGTGTACGCCTCTTATGACATACATTAAAGCCTTTTTAGAAGGCATATCACTGTATGCATAATATAACATAGCATTAGCACAGGTGCTAAGTTAAGATCTACATGATGACACTCGTACACACATGATTTAAAATAAGGATTTAAGCATTCATGCATTCATTTCTTATGCACATGAGTCAGTGGGATGATGGTTCATCATCCTAAGTTAAAGTATATCATTACTTATGAAAATCCCAGAGCAAGGTAGTAGCAAGAGCAAGTATTTATACATGTATGGTCTTAACTAAGTTGAGTAGTTTTAGCATTAAACTAGGTTTTGATGAGTTGCTCGTTGTATTATTAGGAATGCCGCCTAAGAATATTGTGACGAGGTCGATTCACTCGTCTGAGGTCGAGTCATCAAGTGTGCAGAGTGAGGCTGTGATTGAAGGGTTGCGATAGAGCAATGAGGCCCTATCAAGGCAGATAGTTGCAATGCAATCGCAAATTCAAGTATTGCTGATTGCTGTATCAGGGTAGCCGCCTGTGGTGGAATAGTCTGTACCTATTCCTCCTGCTGCTCTGGTGCCTCCAGTTCTACTGCTATCGGAGATGAATTTTATTTCGCACTTCCAGCGATTAAGACCTCCTACCTATGACAGGTGAGCCAATTTCATGTCCTAGATGATTGGATCATTGCTATCGAAGAAATGTTTTCGTATTCGGGGATCTTTGTGGAACAGAAGGTGATGGTTTCCACTTACCAGCTGAATGGCCTTGCTAAGAGCCGGTGGATCCAGGAGAAAGAGAGCCTCGTCGAGGGATGTTTATGGGAATCTTTCTAAGTGATGTTGCTCAAGAAGTTTCTGCCATCAGTTGAGGAAGACCGTCTGATAAACAACTTTTTTCACCTGAAGCAAAGACAACTCACATCTAGTGAGTATGAGGTGGAGTTCAGTAAGCAAAGCAGTTTTGCTCCAGATTTAGTAGCCTCTAAGTCAGGTAGGGTGAAGCGATTCCTGGGAGGATTTCGTGGCGACATCAAGCAGTTGGCTAGCACGTACAGAATAGAGACTTATGCTGAAGTAGTAGAAGATGGTCTGAAAGTCGAGGCTATCGACAATTCAAAAAATCATGGGCTGCAGGCGAGGAAGGATAAAAGAAAGCCTAATGATAGTAGAAGCTCTCGAGCATCTGGCCCTGCTTCGAAGAAAGGAAGCAAAGAAGCGTGTAGTTATTGTGGCCAGGCACACCAAAAGGAGACCTGGTCTGGGATTCATGTAAGCAGAAGTGTCATGATGTTACGAATTGTTGTACAAAGGATAAGGTCTACACCTAGTGTGGTCAGAGAGGGCATTTGAAGTCTAGGTGCCCACTTTCTCAGACCCCACTACAGCCTGTTCCAGTTCAAGCTTTACCGCCTCCGCCGCAGTATCTAGATAAAGGGAAGGGTAAGTTGATTGTGGTGACCATGGAAGAAGCGCAAGCTTCCACCTAAGTGATCTCAGGTTAGATGCTAAACTAGTTCTTAGCTTTCAGTTATAGATTCAATGTTGATTTAGCTAGTTGACTATACAATTTTATAGGGTAGTTTAAGGTAAAGAACCATTAGGCGCGCGTTATTTTCGATTCTGGTGCTACCCACTCATTTGTGGTTAGGACTTTTGTAGAACATCATCGTTTGATTCTCAATCAAGTGAGCGATTCATTTTGCGTTAAGTTTCCCTCTGGTGACTCGATGGTGTCGGACCAGGGAATCTAGAGTTGTCTTATCCTTTTGGGTAACTTCCTAGCTTTTGCCGATCTGAAGGTGATAGACTTGGATGACTTCGATGTTATTTTGGGTATGGACTAGTTGTCCAGATATGATGTTATTATCCAATGCAAGATAAAGCATTTGGTCTTCAAGATGGACAATGGCCACCCCATGAGTATGTATGGTTTTCCGTGCTAGGATTCCTCGATTATTTCTGCGGTATGTGCTCGGAAACTCTTAGATTCCGATTTTTTGCTTACCTGGTTTTGTATTTTGGAAATGGTTAGTAGATTGTCGTGCATTGAGGATATCTCTATGGTGCGAGAGTTCCCTGATGTTTTCCTGTTAGTCTTTCTGGTCTTCCACCTGAGAGAGATATAGAATTTGTCATTGATCTTGAGTCGGGTACTCGACCTATTGCTAAGGCACCGTACCGTATGGCCCTGCGTGATATGGATGAGTTGCAAACCCAGTTAGATGAGCTGTTACAGTGTTGATTTATTAGGCAAAGTTCTTCACCTTGGGGTCTCCAATCTTGTTTGTGAAAAAGAAGGATGGTTCTATGAGGTTGTGCATTGATTATTTGGAGTTGAATAAGGTAACCATAAAGAATAGGTACCCTTACTGCAGATAGATGATTTGTTTAATCAGTTGCATGGTAGTACAGTGTTCTCAAAGATTGATCATTGTTCGGACTACAATCAGTTGAGAATCCATGAGCTAGAAGTTCCGCGAACTACTTTTCGCTCCCGATACAGTCATTTTGAGTTTCTGGTAATGTCGTTCGGGTTAACGAATGCACTTTCTTCTTTCATGGATATGATGAATAGAGTGTTCAAGGACTTTCTGGACCAGTTTGTGGTTGTATTCATTGACGATGTTCTTGTGTATTCTAGAAATGCTGAAGAGCATGTCTTGCACTTGCTCTTGGTTTTGGCTACTCTGAGGGAGCACAAGGTATTTGTGAAACTAAGCAAGTGTGAGTTTTTGCTGTCTCAGGTGTCTTTCTTAGGCTATATTGTGAGCAAACACGGTATCTCTGTTGACCCGATAAAGATAACCATAGTGCTGGATTGGAAGAGGCCTTCAATGCCTAAGGAAACAAGAAGCTTCCTAGGATTGGTAGGCTATTATAGAAGGTTTGTGGAAGGATTCTCTAATTGACCATATATTTGACTAAGCATATGTAGAAGAACACAGCATTTGTGTGGAGCAATGAGTGCAAAGGAGCCTTTCAGGAATTGAAAAGGAGATTGTGCACTGATTTAGTGTTGACTTTACCGATCGAAAGGGTGGAGTATACTATTTATGTGGATGCATCACACATCAGGCTTGAATGCGTCTTGATGCAAGAAGGAAAAATGATTGCGTATGGGTCGAGGAAATTGAAGGTTCACGAAAATAATTATCCTACGTGTTTTTTGGAGTTTGGGGCAGTGATCTATGTCATGAAGCTTTAGAGACATTTATTGTATGGCACAATGTGCAAGATTTACACAGACCATAAGAGCATGAAGTATGTCTTCACTCAAGAGTTGAAGTTGCGCCTGCGCAGATTGCTGGAGTATTTTGCGGATTATGATGTCGAAATCCTTTATCATCTGGGCAAAGCTAACGTGGTAGATGAAGCCTTGAGTAGAAAAACCGCGCAAATCTTTAACATTTCTATGCAATCATTGGTGGAGGAGTTCTTATTAATGAACATAACTGTTGGGAGTACCGACTCGCCGAGTAGCTTGTAAGTGGCAGAGCCTTCATGGATTATGCTTACAAGGTTGCATCAGATGGATGATCCCGATTTGCAGCATATCCAGAGTAGGGCTGAAAAAGGGGAATTACCGGAGTTTTCAGTTAATGATGTGGGTACCTTGAAGTAACTATACAGATATTGTATTCCAGCTGACTGTGATATTAAGACAAGGATTTGTAGTAAAGCGCATGGTTCTGGTATGGCCAACCACCCTGCCTCTATAAAGATGTATAGAGATCTGAAGCAGATCGTTTGGTGATATGGGATGAAAAACGATATTGCTAAGTTCGTCTCTGAGTGCTTCACCTACATGAATGTTAAGGCAGATCATAGAAGGCCTGGTGGAAAGCTGAAGCCTTTGGATATTCTAAGTAGGAAGTGGGAGAGCATCTCTATGGACTTTATTACTAGTTTGCCGAGGTCTCCCTGAGGGCATGATTATGTGTGAGTCATAGTTGATAGATTAACGAAGTGTTCTCACTTCATGGCCTTCAAGATTGGTTATTTCATGGAAAAAATAGCAGAGTTGTATTTGGATGAAGTCATCCGATTGCATGGAGTGTCGGTAAGTATTATGTCAGATCGGGACTCCAGGTTTATGCCGTGTTTCTAGCAAAGTTTGTAGGAAGGGTTGGGCACTGATCTTAGGTATTCAATTGCTTACCACCCGTAGACCAATGGTCAAACAAAAAGAGTTAATAAAATTTTGGAGGATATGATCAGAGGAAAAATTTTGTACCATGGTGGAGCACGGGACCAACGTCTTAGACTGATGGAATTTGCCTATAATAACAGTTATCAAGAGAGTTTGCAAATGGACCCCTTTGAGGCTTTGTGTGGGAGGCGTTGCAGAACTCCCTTTTTTGGGCTGAGGTTGGTGAGAGACCGTTGTCAGGTCCGGAATCCTTAGAAGAAATGTGTATTTTTGTGACGCATATCCATGAGAAGCTTTGTATGGCTCAAGAGCATTATGAGAAGTATTCTAATCGATGAAGGGTTGATCTGGAGTTCGCAGTTAGGGACATGATTTTCCTAAAGGTTTCTCCGATGTTAGGTGTTAAGAGGTTTTGAAGGAACCACAAGTTGAATCCCAAGTATGTGGGACCTTTTTAGATTGTTGAGTGCATCAGAGTGTCTGCTTATAAGCTGGATTTGCCTGCTACTTTCTTTGGTGTTCATGATGTGTTTCATGTGAGTCAGTTTCGAAAGTTTGATCCTAGTAATTGTAATGTCCTTGACTCGGTTCCCCAGTTGCAGCCTAATATGTCTTATGTCGAAGTGCCTGTTCGTATTCTAGAGGCTCAGAATCGGGTGTTGCGGAGGAAGATGATTCCCATGGTCAAGGTTCTTTGGCAAAACCAAGGCGTTGAGAGTTCGACTTATGAGTTGGAATCAACTATGAGAGAATCTTATCCTCACCATTTCTCCTAGCTTCCTTGGTAAGTTTTTCATCCAATAACCTTTAGTTATTCCTTTTCTGCTTTGGATTCGATTTGTATATCAAGTTTCGGGATGAAACTTCTTTTTAGGGGGAGTGGCTGTAATGCCGCTAAATGTTCTATAATTATTTTAATCTTTTTAGTTGCATATTAATGACGTAAGGACGTTAAGTTGGCGCATAATTAGCGGTGCGTTGTCATTAGTGCGTGGTTGAGTCCATTGGGCCGAGTAGGGTAGATTTTTAGACTCATTGGAATTGGGGTTTTAAGCTTTGGAAAATTAAAGTAATTAATTTAGAGCGTGCTTGTGAAGTTTAGTTGCGATCCGTGCTTTGAGATCTCGATGAATTTTATAAGGATTATTTCTATTTTAACTTCGGGGAATTTTAACCCGAGTTTGGTTTGTTGGATCCAGATTTCAACTTTGCCTTTGGATTTGTAGCACCATCATTTATCTTTTGTGCGAATTTTATCGAAAACCAAGATGATTTGGTCACCCTCGTCATTTAAGTGTTCCTAGTTTTTATATCAATAATATAATAATATATATATACTTATAAAAAGAAAACCCTATTCATCCTTCTTCCCCATATGGGTTTGATCGAGAGGGTCATGAGAGAGGCGGCGAGTTTTTCATCGTGAACCTTCTGACAGCTATTTCGGGAGCTCTAGTGGACGAAATCTTCAGCGAAGCATAGATCTGGGAAGCTCTCGCCGAGAAATATGCATTGGTGGTATGTATTTTTGTTTTCGTGGACTTTTTGGTGTTTGGGTGTGTGGCCCTAAACTTTCTTTTTGTCCAAATCTCTCCAGATTTCGTTGCCGCACTTTCTTTTTTGCCCTATCTGTGTCGTGGAGTGTTTAGATGGTTGAGATAAGAAAGTTTAAGGCAAGTGGTGGTTTTCCCCTTTCTTAAGTTTTGATCTTCCTCTTGTATTATCATTTCCTCTATTTTATTTATGTAGTTATAAAATCTAACCCTTGTTGTTCTTAAAAGTTATAGGTTATGATTTAATTAGTCGAGTTGGTAAACCCCTCTGATTATCCTTTAAAAAAGTCAAGTTTTATGTTTCCTTGCTTACTCCTTTTGATTGTTCTTCCTTTTTCATGTAAGTAGATACATTATTCCTGCTGATGTCTCAAAGTGTCCTAAGAGAACCTGTGTAATGGTTGTTATGAAGAAGAGTCTGAAGTGGTTAATCCTTAGATATTCTATTTTTAATCATCGAGTGCGTCGAGTGTTGCCTTGGCGTCGAGTGATTTCAGAGTTGGCGTCGAGTGTTACCTTGATGTCGAGTGCGTCAAGTGTTGCCTTGGCCTCGAGTGAATCCAGTCTTGGCGTCGAGTGAAGCAGAAAGGCATCGAGTGAGGCCTTAGTGTCGAGTGAAGCAAAAAAGAATCGAGTGAAACAAAAAAGCATCGAGTGAGGCCTTGACGTCGAGTGAATCCAGTCTTGGCATCAAGTGAAGCAGAGAGGCGTCAAGTTAGGTCTTAGTGGCGAGTGACTCCAGTATTGGCATCAAGTGAATTTAGTGTATGTGTTGAGTGTCCTTCAATCCGCTAAGTTAATTTGTCGAGTATACCTTTGAAAATTCTTTTGGGTTTTCTTCCTTTTGTGTCGTTGTGGAAATCCGACGCTAAGTCTGGATGTTCTTTTCATTTATTAGTATTTTGTATGATTATTTGTGGCCTTTGGTTGGCAATGGATAAAATACCACCACCTCAGTGCCGGTTTGTGAATCATTACACATGGTGGATTTTCTTCTCTTCTTATGGGCTATTGGGTTGTGTTGGACAATGTGTCCACCACCATAGTTCCTTTTCGAGATGTTTGGTCTGATGGTTTGTGTTGGACAATGTGAACACTGACTCAGTACCATTTTTTATTGATGTTTATGATTCACATACTTGAGCTGGCCAGTCTCTTTTTATATATATATACATATGTTCATATGCATACCCTTGCAGATGTTAATGAAGCATAACTCTATTTCGTACTTGGTGCAACTTCTCCTATTTAAACCTCTATGAATTCTTCATTACTTACTATTTATGATTTAGATGCTGTAGTTGACAATTATTCTGTTTGGGTTGGTAACCCTCTTAACTTGCCTAACTACTTGATTTTAATCCTTACTGCCACTTGTACATTCTTATTGAGGCGTTCTTTTCTTTTCAATGCCTCAGGCTCAGAGCAGTAGCAGTCTGAGCAGCTAGAGTTGGTGGTTCTTGGCGTGGGCTTTAGTAATTTTGGTGTTCTTCCCTCAGCTTCATAAGGTAGTTTTGTTGTTATTACTTTGGTTCAGAAATGCATATTGTTTTGTGGGTTCATGTCAGGTTGTTGGCGCCCACATTAAGTTATTATAAAGGTTAAACTATTTGCTAGCTGCTATATTTCTATTGGTTTGTCTTACCAACTTGCTCTTTGGGAAGGATTTATGATAGGTTGCATGTTAGTTATTTTCAAAGTATGAAAAATCAACATTCTTATCTCATACTCATGATATACTTTAAATTAAATGTCACTCTCTCTTAACGAACGTAAAAAGCTCTTCTAGTACTTATATTAAATATAAAGGTATGCATATCATGAATTGTTCTAATGGATTCTCATGCTTATATAGAATAATAAATGAACTAAATAAAGTATTTTTCATTGTGTATACATATATTTTACTCGTGGACTAGTTGATCCACTGACCAGAGGGACACGACCATCAAAACTTAAACTCAATTTTTTTATCATAACAAATTTGAGGATTTCAAGAAAAGTATTAGGAATAGGTTCTTGCCTGAGCGTCTGCAGTTGTCCCCTACACGATGTGACATTACGACGCATATTTTCTCTCACTCTATATATTATTTAATGCTGAGAAAATGCGGGTTGTGACAGTTGATATCAGAGGGAGGTTTGTTTGACAAGTTGGTCGGACGACTAACTCTGATATAGCTTTAGTTGTCTTGTTTCATTACATACATACACCGATGTGTCATCAATGCATCTTAGCTGAACCATAAACACTACACTCATAAGAATGACAAGAAGTATACTTGACATATTATATAGTGTAGGATGCATAATATGTGTTTGTATATGGATCCTCATAGGAAGCAACATGTGACTGTTTTGTATTATGAGATGCATAACAATCAACACATGGATGCCCATTAGATTTTATTTTTCGTTACAAGCGATATTATGTAGTATGGGATGCATAATATTTCATGTGTACGCCGCTCATGACATGCATTAAGTCCTTTTTAGAATGCATAACATTGCTTGCATAACATAACGTACCATTAGCACACATGTCATTTTAAGATCAACATGAGGACACTCATACACACATGATTTAAAATGAAAATGTAAGCATTCATGCATTCATATCTTATGCACAGGAGTCAGTGGGATGATGGTTCACCATCCTAGGTTAAAGCATAACATCACTTATGAAAATCCTAGAGCAAGGTAGCAGCAAGAGCAAGTATCTATACATGTATGGTCTGAACTAAGTTAAGTAGTTCTAGCATTATGCTAGGTTTTGATGAGTTGTTCATTGTATTATTAGGAATTCCGCCTATGCGTATTGTGATGAGTTCGACTCCCTATTCTGAGGGTGAGTTGTCGAATGCGCAGAGTGAGGCTGTGATTGAAGGGTTACGACAGAGCAATGAGGCCCTATCAAGGAAGATTGTTGCAATGCAATCGCAAATTCGGGAATTGCTAACTACCATATCAGGGTAGCAGCCTGTGGTGCAGAACCATGTAGTGGGACAGTCTGTACCTATTCCCCTGCTCCTTTGGTGCCTCTACTTATACTTCCACGGGAGATGAATTTCATTTTCCACTTCCAGCGATTAGGATCTCCTACCTTCGACGGGAGAGTTGATTTCATTTCCTTGGATGATTGGATTATTGCTATCAAAGAGAGATGTTTTTGTGTTCGAGGATCTCTGCGGACCAGAAGGTGATGGTCACTGCTTACCAACTAAAGGGCCTTGCAAAGAGCTAGTGGATCCGAGAGAAAGACAACCTCACTAAGGAATGTTCGTGGGAATCTTTCAAAGAGATGTTGCTCAAGAAGTTTCTGCCATCGGTCGAGAAAGACCATCTTCTGAACAACTTTTTTCACCTAAAGCAAAGAAAACTCACAGTTAGTGAGTACGAGGTGGAATTCAGTAAGTTAAGCAAGTTTGCTCCAGATTTAGTAGCCTCTGAGGTAGGTAGAGTGAAGCAATTCCAGGGAGGAATTTGTAGCAACATCCAGTAGTTGGCTAACACATAAAGATCAGATACTTATATTAAAGCAGTAAAAGCTGCTCTGAAAGTCGAGGCTATCAACAATGCAAAGAATCGTAGGCTACATGCAAGGAAGGATAAGAGAAATTCTAATGACATTAGAAGCTCTCGGGTATTTGGACCAACTTTGAAGAAAGGAAACAAAGAAGCGTGTAGTTTCTGTGGCCAACTAGGCCATCCCTTTGAGAAGTTTTTCAAGTGGTTGGGAGCACAGAAGCAGCAACAAGTGCTTGCAATTCAGAGCAAACCAAAAGGAGACCTGGTCTGTGCTTCATCTAAGAAGAAGGGGCATGATGTTGCACATTGTTAGACAAAAGATAAGGTCTGCTTCCAGTGTGGGCAGAAAGGGCATTTGAAGTCTAGGTGCTCGCGGTCTCAACCCCCATTACAGCCTGTTCCACTTCAAGCCTTACCGCTGCCGCCGTAACATCTGGATAAAGGGAAGGGTAAGTTGAATGTGGTGACCATGTTAGAAGAAAAGGCTTCCACCCAAGTGATCTCAGGTTAGATGTTAAACTATTTCTTAGCTTCCAGTTATGGCTTTGATGTTGATTTAGCTAGTTTCATGTACGATTTTATAGGGGAGTTTAAGGTAAAGAACCGTTGGGTGCGCGTTCTTTTTGATTCTGGTTCTATCCACTCATTCGTGTCTAGGACTTTCGTAGAACGTCATCGTCTGACTCTCGATCAAGTTGGCGATTCGTTTCACGTTAAGTTTCCCTCTGGTGACTTAGTGGTGTCGGACCAAGGAATCCAGAGTTGTCCTATCCTTTTGGGTGACTTCCTAGCTTTTGCCGATCTGAAGGTGCTAGACCTGGTGGACTTCGATGTGATCTTGGACATGGATTGGTTGTCCAGATATGATGTTTTTATGCAATACAAGGTAAAGCGTTTGGACTTCAAGACGAATAATGGCCACCCCATGAGTGTGTATGGTTTTCCGTGCCAGGATTTCCCAATTATTTCTGCGGTATGTGCTCGAAAACTCTTAGATTCCGGTTGTTTTGCTTACTTAGTTTCTATTTTGGAAACATTTAGTAGTTTTTCCCGCATCGAGGATATCTTTGTGGTGCGACCGTTCCCCGATGTTTTCCCGGTTAGTCTTCTTGGTCTTCTACCTGAGAGAGATATAGAATTTTTCATTGATCTTGAGTCGTGTACTTGCCCAATTGCTAAGACACCGTACCATATGGACCCGCGTGAGCTGAATGAGTTGCATACCCAGCTAGATGAACCATTATAGTGTGGATTTATTAGGCCAAGTTCTTCGCCTTGGGGTGCTCTCGTCTTGTTTTGGAAAAGAAGGATGGTTCTTTGAGGTTGTGCATTGATTATATGGAGTTGAATAAGATAACCTTTAAGAACAAGTATCCTTTGCCGCAGATAGATGATTTGTTTGATCAGTTGTGTGGTAGTATGATGTTCTCAAAGATTGATCTTCATTTGGGCTACCGTAAGTTGAGAATCCGTGAGTTAGATGTTCCGCAGACTGCTTTTCGCTCCCGATCCAGTCATTCTGAGTTTCTGGTAATGTCTTTCGTGTTAACAAATGCACCTTCTTCCTTCATGGACATGATAAATAGTGTGTTCAAGGACTTTCTGGATCAGTTTGTGGTTGTATTTATCGACAATGTTTTGGTGTATTCCAGAAATGTTGAAGAGCATGCCTTACACTTGCGCTTGGTTTTGGCTACTCTGAGGGAGCACAAGTTGTTTGCGAAACTAAGCAAGTGTGAGTTTTGGATGTCTCAAGTGTATTTCTTAGGTCATATTGTGAGCAAAGATGGTATCTCTATGGACCATACATAGATAACCATAGTGCTGGATTGGAAGAGGCCTTCAACGCCTAAGGAAATAAGAAGCTTTCTAGGATTGGCAGGCTATTATAGAAGGTTTGTGGTAGGATTCTCTATTTTGACCGCACCTCTGACTAAGCTTATGCAGAAGAACACATCATTTGTGTGGAGTGATGAGTATGAAGGAGCCTTTTAGGAATTGAAAAGGAGATTGTGCCCTGCTCTAATGTTTACTTTACCTACCAAAGGGGTGGAGTATACTATTTATTTGGATGCATCGCACATCGGTATTGGATGCATCTTGATACAAGAATGAAAAGTGATTACGTATGGGTCGAGGAAATATAAGGTTCACGAAAATAATTATCCTACGCATGAATTGGAGTATGGGGTAATGATCTATGACCTAAAGCTTTGGCGACATTTATTGTGTGGAGCGATGTGCAAGATTTATACAGAACATAAGAGCTTGAAGTATGTCTTCACTCAAAAGAAGTGGAATTTATGCTAGCGCAAATGGCTAGAGTACATCGCGGATTATGATGTCGAAATCCTTTATCATCCGGGCAAAGCTAACGTGGTAGCCAACGCCTTGAGTAGAAAGACTGTGCAAATCTTTAACCTTTCTGTTCATTCCTTGTTGGAGGAGTTCTTATTAATGAACATAACTGTTGGGAGTAGTGACTTGCCAAGTAGCTTAGAAGTGGCAGAGCCTTCATGGATTATGATTACAAGGCTGCATCAGAAGGACAATCCCGATTTGCAGCATATCTAGAGTAGGGCTGAAAAAGGAGAATTACCGGACTTTTCAGTTGATGATGTGGGTACCTTGAAGTACCGCGATAGATATTATATTCCAGCTATTGGTGATATTCGGGCATGGATTTGCAGTGAAGCACATGGTTTTGGTATAATCTACCACCCTTACTCTATAAAGATGTATAGAGATCTAAAGAAGATCGTTTGGTGGTATGAGATGAAGAATGATATAACTAATTTTGTGTCTGTGTGCTTCTCCTGCAATCGTGTTAAGAAAGATCGTAGAAGTCCTGGTGGCAAGCTGACGCCTTTGGATATTCCAAGTTGGAAGTGGGAGAGCATCTCTATGGACTTTATTACCGGTTTGCCGAGGTCTTTCTGAGAGCATGATTCTGTATGGGTCATAATTGATATATTGATGAAGTATGCTCACTTCGTGCCCTTCAAGATTGGCTATTCCATGGAAAAGATAGCAGAGTTATATTCAGATGAAGTCATCCGATTGCATGGAGTACCGGTAAGTATTGTGTCAGATCGGGACTCCAGGTTTATGTCGCATTTCTAGCAAAGTTTGTAGGAAAGGTTGGGCACTGATCTTAGGTATTCAACTGCTTACCACCCATAGAACAATGGTCAAACAGAAAAAGTTAATCAAATTTTGGAGGGTATGATTTGATGTTATATTTTGGACCATAGTGGAACATGGGACCAGCGTCTTAGACTGATGGAATTTTCCTATAATAACAGTTATAAAGAGAGTTTGCAAATGACCCCCTTTGAGGCTTTATATGGGAGGCATTACAGAACTCCCTTATTTTGGGCTGAGGTTGGTGAGAGATCGTTGTTGGGTCCGGAAGCCTTGGAAGAAATGAGTATTTTTGTGACGGATATCAGTGAGAAGATTCGTGTGGCTCAACAGCACTATGAGAAGTATGCTAATCGACGAAGGGTTGGTCTGGAGTTCGCAGTTGGGGATATGGTTTTCCTAAAGGTTTCTCCGATGCCATGTGTTAAGAGGTTTGGAAGGTGTTGGAACTCCATGTTTGATTTGGGCTAGGATAACTATTAGGATGGTTAGACAGACCCAACATGTATAGTGTAGGGTCATAGGATTTTCCAGGGTTTTGCCTCAGAAGATTTCAAAGTTCAGGAATTCAGATCGACGAAAGTTGAACTCAGCTCGACAAAAGTCAAGCTCAGCTCGACGAACTTAGAGTTCCAACTCTGAGTTGAGCTCGACGAAAGTGGAGCTCTGGTCGACGAAATTTGTCCTCAACTCTACAATCTCAACTATACGATAGCCCAACTCAGCTCGATGAACTTGGAGCTTAGGTCGACAAATATGAAGAATCAGCTCGAAAAATTCCATGCTCAGGTGGACGATTTATTTGCTGTGTTCGACTATTTCTCTGCAGTTATCTTAGGCAATTATATTGACAGAAGCAGAATAATTTACAGGCTAATCATTTTAAAGGCAAAATATTCTAATGGGATTAATTTCAGGCAATTATGACTGACATTTAATGCAATATATTCTAATTAATATAACCATTTAGAGGCAGCATTAAATATGGATATTATAACAGAGTTTATTGCTGATTAATTCCCAAGGGCAGTTTCCTTTCTCAAGGAATGCTCCGGTAGTATCAGAATTAATGATTTCAAATATTTGAAATCTGATCAGCATTCTATATATTCTCATAAGTTTTTCTATCTCAAGGTTACAGAGTTATACAGGGCAAGCCTGTTGATCAGAAAATATATAGAGCCATCTACTGATAAAAAATATATGTAGATAAACTTTAGTCACATACAAAATATAAAATTTAGTCATCTACATATATATTATGCCATCTACTCACATACAAAGATACTAAAGTTTTACCAAAGACTAAATCAAAACAAAATAAAAATTCACAGAAAAATAATGTTCAACAAAATTCATCGAACTCAGATCGACGAAAACAATATTATTCATCGAACGGTGATCGACACTCTATGAACCCAGAATTTGGGTATAATTACTCATCTGCGGGTGCTCGACGAAATCATTATGATTCACCGAACAGAGATCAACGATTGTGGAAAGTAGAAAATGAACTCTATCATTCTGTGAACCGAGATCGACGAAATCAATACCTTTCGTCGAACTCAGATCGACAAACTCAATTAAAATCGTCGAACTTATTTTCTCAAAACAGAAACTTTAACTTATATCAAAATAATAATCAAAGACAAAAATTTGTTAATCCTTTTACTCAATGGATAATTCCTCCTAGGAGATATCACCCATTAGGTTATAAGGATCAACTAGATATTCTTATATTTCCAGTTATTCTTATGAAAGAAACCAAGGATCCAAGGTAACCTGGGTCGAAAACACCTAACTTGCTTCCTTGTAGGTAAAGAACTATCCTACCATAGAAGAACAGTGGTACTTGGATAGTGGTTGCTCAAAACACATGATAGGTTCAAAGGCCAATCTCAGTGATTTCAAGGAAAAGCTTGGACCCAAAGTTATCTTTGGAGACTCCAATTGTGGAAAAATAGAAGGCTATGGAAATGTCAAGGTTGGAGTAGTGACATTCAAGTAAGTTGCTTATATGAATGGTCTGAAGCATAACCTCATCTCCATAAGTCAGTTATATGATGAAGGTTATCAGGTAACCTTTAACAAGTCCTTATGCATTATTTCTTCTAGTTTAAATAAAATTGTTTTAACTGGTATTAGACAAGGTAACATTTATCTAGTTAATTTCTATTCAGCAAAATCTGAAATTTGTTTATTTAATCAGATTAGTAAAGCTAGTGAATTATAGCATAAGAGATTAGGTCTTATAAATCTTAGGACCATAGCTAAATTATCTAAGGAAAACCATATCAGAGGACTACCTTCTGGTTCCTACAAGAAGGAAGGACTCTGCAGGGCTTGTCAATTAGACAAGCAAACTAAATATAGTTTCAAATTCATTAATAAAAGTGATTCACCCAGAATCTTGTACTTGCTAGATATGGACCTTTTTGGACCTATTGCAGTACATAGTTTGGGAGGGAAGTCATATACCATAGTTATAGTTGATGATTTCTCTAGATTCACTTGAGTTTTCTTTCTGAAAAACAAGTCAGATTACTTTAAAGTTCTTACAGATTTTGTTAAGAGCATCAAGATTAAGTACTCTACTCAAGTTGCATTGATCAGAAGTGATCATGGAACTGAGTTTGAATCTCTTCTCATGCAAGAATTCTGTGAGAAGAAAGGTATCAGACATTATTTTTTTGCTCCTAGAACTCCTCAACAAAATGAGGTAGCTGAGAGGAAAAATAGAACCCAGATTGAATCTATAGGGACATTACTTGCAGATGCTCACTTGCCCCTATCCTTTTGGGCAGAGGCAGTAAGCACACACAATTATGTTATGAATAGAAGTCTAATTCATAAGCTAAAGGGTAAGACCCCCTATGAATTACTTAAAGGGAAGAAACCTAAAATAAACTATTTTAAAGTATTTGGTTGTATATGTTATATTCACAATAATGACAAGAAATATCTTAGAAAGTTTGAAGCCAAAGCTGCAGAGGACATTTTTCTTTGATATTCCCAAGTTAGCAAGTCTTATAGGGTTTATAATAAATGAACTCTTAAAATGGAAGAATCTATGCATGTAAATTTTGATGAAACTAATATGTTTTACAAGGAAAGAGACATCTCTACCATAGAAAATTTGCAGGTACCCAATCTATGTGTGAGATTGGATGACTTAATCCTAACTCAAGAGGATATATCACATCCCTCTCAATAGATTGATGATAATGACAGTGATGAAGAAATTCAGGAAATTCATGTTGAAGACATTGTGGCTAATGAAATTCCACCAAAGGAATTAATACCACAAATGGATATTGAAGAACCAACTCTACCCACTAATCTTGTCAAACTTAGAGATCATCTTATATCTCAAGTGATTTAAGACATATCAGTTGGTGTTAAAATAAGGCATCAATTAAATCAAGATCAAATGCATGCTTATTTTATCTCTCAAATTGAACCTCAATCCATCACAGATGCAGAACAAGATCCCCATTGGATCATTGCAATGCAAGAGGAGCTCAATCAATTTGAGAGACGTAGAGTTTGGGATCTAATTCCAAGACCCAAAGACCATCCAGTCATTGGAACTAAATGGGTCTTCAGGAACAAGTTGGATGCTCAAGGAATCATTGTGAGGAACAAAGCAAGATTGGTAGCTCAAGGCTATTCTTAGGAGGAAGGCATTGATTATGACCAGACCTTTGCCCATGATGCAAGATTGGAAGCTATCAAGATTTTTCTGTCATATGCAGCATTCAAGAAGTTCAAAGTATATCAAATGGATGTGAAGAGTGCCTTTCTGAATGAAGAGCTCAAAGAAGAAGTATTTGTAGCACAACCACCAGGTTTTATCTCTCCAACTCACTCTTCTTATGTATTTAAACTAAATTAAGCTCTTTATGGTCTCATCAAGCTCCAAGAGCTTGGTATGAGACTCTTGCTAGTTTCTTGTTAGAAAATAAGTTTTCTAGAGTCCGAGTAGATTGGACTTTATTTATCAGGCATCATAAGGATAAATTTTTGCTAGTTCAAATATATGTAGATGACATAATATTTGGTTCTACTGATTCCAAACTTTGCAAAAGGTTTTCTGACCCGATGCATTCAAAGTTTGAAATAAGTAGCACGGGTGAACTATCCTACTTCCTTAGTCTCCAAGTGAAGCAATCCCCTGATGGTATCTTTATATCCCAATCCAAATATGCAAAAGAGCTTATTAAAAGATTTGGAATGTCTGATGCCTCAGCAATGAAAACATCCATGCCATCCAATGTTGTTATTGATAATGATAAACAGGGTAAGCCTATTGATCAGAAAATATATGGAGCCATCATTGGGTAACTTTTATATTTAATAACAAGTAGGTCTGATATCATGTTTGCTACATGTATTCGTGCTAGGTTTCTAATAAATCACAAAAAATCTCACATAATTTTAGTAAAAAGAACTTTGAGATATATAAAGGGTTGTCCAAATCTAGGACTTTGGTATCCAACAGAGTCAGAATTTGGCTTAACTGGATTCTCATATGCTGACTATGCTGGATGTAGACTTGATAGAAAAATCACATCTGTAACTTGTCAGTTTCTTGGTGATAGGCTTGTGTCATGATTTTGCAAGAAGCAAACATCTGTGTCTACTTCAAGTGCTGAAGTTGAATTCATGACAACTGGTAGTTACTGCTCACAGATTTTGTGGATTCAAAATCAGCTTTTGGATTATGGTTTCAACTTAAATAATTCAACTATCTTTTATGATAATACCAGTGCCATTTCAATTGCAAAAAATCTAGTACTTCATAGTAGAACTAAGCATATAGAGATTAGACATCATTTTCTTAGAGATAATGTAGAGAAAAATTAAATTAAACTTGTCTTTATTTCTACTGATTTACAAAGGGCAGACATTTTCACTAAACTCTTAGATGAAAAGAAGCATCTTTTCTTTATAAATCGGTTGGGCATGATCAATTGAGACTCTTTAATTTAATTTTTGTTCTGTGATCGACAAACTGGTCACCTTTTGTCCAACGAAGATCGATGATCTGTGAACTTTTTATGGAATTTTCGTCAAACTGAGATCGACGAACCCTCCTTTTGAAACTTTCGTCGAACGGAGATCGAAGAATTTGTTTCAAATTATTTTCGTTGAACTGAGATCGACGATATAGAATTCTTTTTGCAAAACTTTCATTGACCTGAGATCGATGAAATGTATTTCGTTTTAGATTTTTCATCGAACAGAGTTTGATGTTTCGCTTTTAGTCGAGCAGAGTTCGCAGTTTCGACTTCTGAAACCTTATAACTAGGTTTTATCAAACTATATCCCAGGCCTTTTCATTTCCTTTGCACTTGATCCCTTTGTTTTTGCAGGGCAATGGCGATTTCTCCAGCACTCCTCTCAATAATGAAGTTTGACCAAGGATTTGATATAGATCTTGAATCCTTCAGTCGTTCGGACTAGATTTTCAAGGACATCTTACAGTTGTTTGAAGTTCTGAATCTACATTACTTCATGACATCAAGAATAAAACTCCCAGTGATAGAGATTAAAGAATGGGTGCATACAGCCAAACCTCAAGATACTCCAGTTATTGTTGGAACAATTTCTAGAAACAAGGTTATTTTATCTCCAGAACTTTTAACTAAAGTTTTCGGCTTTGTGAATGGATACGATGAATTAGAACTATCTAGTAATGAATTTACTGAGATGCTAGATCAGATGGGTCACTCCTAGGGAAACCTAAACCATCTGCTTAAGAAAAACTTTTCCATTGAATACAAATTTTTAGCAGATGTGGTAGGTAAAGTGTTGTTAGGCAAACACTCTGCCGATGACTATATTACCAAGCATCAGTTTAACTTGATGAGTGCTTTGGTAAACAAGAAATTAGTGAAATGGGGTGGAATTTTATTTGATTTGATTAAGAAGAAAATAAGTAAGAAGGATGTGAGTTTTGGTAGAGTTCTGGGAATCTTCTTACAGGCAAAGGTTCCAGAACTTTTGGTCTCCCAGACCATTTTCATCAATGCCTCTAAGAGGCTTACCTCCGCCCTCTTTGGCAGATGAGAGAGGGTTATCAGCCCTCAAGGGATTCCTCTTCCACGATAGCTTCAGAGGACACAAGGGTTGTAGCAGCCACTCACTCAACCCCTGAAGAAGTTCTTACTCCTCCTCCCTCTCCTACTCATATACCATCTCCTCCTCTTCAACAACCATCCACAGTTATTACAGACACACCATCTACTTCCATACCTCCTACCTCACCATCTCAATCACCATACCAACCACAATCACTAATCCATATTCCTGAGGATACACCATCACCTCCTAAATCACCTCTTCCACCACATCTTGATAACAATCCATCCACTTCTACTCATCCAGATCCACTTTTGGCATCTCTGACAGTTTTACTTTCAAGACTACCTAAACACCTAGAGGGGGGGGGTGAATAGGTTCTAATGCTTGTTTTCACTTTTAGGCAGAATATAATAACTGAATTAAATCACACAGCACAGTAATCACAGAAATTCATACAACACAGATTGCACATAGTTTTATAGTGGTTCCCCAAGGTCTGGGCACATCCACTTCCCCCTTCACCTATCTAGCAGTGTGCTAGATTCGGCGAAACTTCCTCTTTAACTCAGATCAGCAGATCCTACAGCTCAGAACCTGGAAAGGTTCCTACAACTCAGAACCCAGAATGGTTCCTACAACTCAGGCTAATCAGCCCTACCTCAGCCTTGCCACAAGGCCTACAACTCAGAGAAAAACTTTCACCTACACTCAGGCAACACAGCCCTACCACTCAGAGATCAACTCTCCTACACTCAGCCTTTATAATTTAGGCTTATAACTCAGATCTACCTTAATAGATCCTACAAAAATTAGAAAAGAGTTTTACAGAATTTTGTCCTAGAGGAGAGAGTAAGGACAGGACAATACTTGATTAGCTGATGGATGAAATCAACTGAATCTTAGCTTTCTTCAAACCTTCTTGAATCTGAACTAGCTTAGTTGATTTCCAAACAGCTTCTTGAGAAACTTGTATTAGCTTCCTTCTTGATCTTCAAATGGCTGGATCCCTCTCTATCCAATCCCTTTGATACTTCTTCAGAATTCTTGAACGAATTCTCCTTAGACAGATCCTGATAGGTTGAACCCTTCAGAATGTCTTCTTAGATCTTCTGATGAAGATCTTCTTCCGTGCCTTGCACTTTCTTGATCAGTTTGTATGTGTGTTTTTTTCTTAAATCAATCTTCTCGTTTGCCTTATGAATCTGTCTATTTATAGACCTTTTTCATGGTAACCGGCTGATCTGGTTTCTAACTGTCTACTGACAAGTCTGACAGCTTTAGATAAACTGTTGCAACCCACAGCTGTCAAGTCTTCAAACAGATCCTTAGCCTTTGTCTTGATATGCAAAGTGTCGAGACTGACTGTCAGAAAGTGTCGAGACCATCTGTCTATATGTGTCGACACAAGTTACTTTGGTGTCGACACAGCTTCTTCAGACCTTCATCTTGAGGATGAGTCGACACTGAGAATTTGTGTCGACTCAAGCACTTCATCATTCTTCAGGAAATGACTTGGTCTAGACTTGCAGTGTGTCGACACAAGTCCTGTGTGTCGACACAGTTGTTATAGATTCAAAACATAGTATGTGTTGACACAGCCTTCAGGTGTCGACACAGCTTTTGTCGACTCTACCAATATGTGTCGACTCTGTCTTCTAGTGTCGACACAACTATCGTCGACCCTGCCAATATGTGTCGACTCTGCCTCAATGTGTTGACACTGCCTTCTGGTGTCGACTCTACCTCAATGTGTCGACACAGCTTTCCAGTGTTGATACAGCTGTTGTCGACTCTACTTCTGTAAGTCGACACTGCTTCCCAGTGTCGACACAAATGTGGTCGACTATTTTTCTCTGTGTTGAACCAGTCTTCTTCAAGTATCGACACAATTCTTCTGAAGTGTCGACATAGCTTTTTCTGGTGTCGACACATGGACTTAGAATAATTTCCTGTATTTTTAGTACTTTCTTAATCTGCACATGTCAACTCAAAATAACATCAAATACACCTTGATGTATATCATAAAGCTAAGTTAGGCTTCTTTAAATTAGGTACACATTTTCCAATGTACCCAACAATCTCCCCCTATTTGGAGAAGTCATAACCCTTTTAGCTAATGATATACACCATTTAAAAAATATAATATGATGATGTATATAAGCATGACATTACAGGAATACTTTAATAAACAAAACATACAGCAAATTCATCACAGAATAAAGATGAACATTAATAAATGATTACAGAACAATGTTTTGTTTATAACTTGGAAATGTTTGTTACAGATGTTTACATTAAATGACTTAACAAAACATTACAAAATAATTGAAAGGACTGGTAAGCTTAAGCTAAGACTGATCAGGCTCTTTTATGATAATTCCTTTGCCAGATTGAATTTGAGCCTTCACAGCTGGTTCAGCAACCTCAGCAGGCTTCTTGCCTTTCAGATCTGCTTTCTTCTGAGCTTCTTCCTTGAGCCTTTGCCTTTCAAAGTAGTGAAAGGGCTTTGGAAAATATTTGCTTGGCTCCTGAGCATCTGGTGGTAGCCTCCCCATCTTGGCTTTTCTTCTATATTTAACTATAGCCTCCTGCCTAGCTTCATACTTTTTCCATTCACTCACATTATACCACTTTCCTCTTTCATGTACTTGATCTTTTACAGCCTTCCATGCTGTCAGTATAATGTTTCTTGAAGTGGGACTCTATTGCTCAAAGTCAGGCCTAAGTTCAGGTTGCTCTCTAAATCTTTTCTTGGACAGTAGAGCATCTTGTTGTTCTTTCAAACTTTCATCAGGCTTATCAACTTTTTCAATAACAACATTTGTAACCTCCTGTGGAGGACTATACATAGCCTGTACTTGCTGATTTATCATATCAAAATCTGCAGGGGGGTAAATGACTTGGGCAACCTCAGGTTGATTGCCTTCAAGTAAACCTTGTTGAATTCCTGACACAGCCACCATATCATCATCACATAAAGGTGGATATCCCAATGTGGCTCGAATACTATTAGTCACCCATTTGGTGTGTTCTGAGCCAGCATGAACTAATAATCTCTCCCCCTTTAGGACTTCTCTTTCAATATGGTCTCTGAGATCATCCTTCTGAAATCTGATCTGGCCATCAAGATAATTCACACCCTCTTTAAAATATGGTTTCAACTTTTGAAGCTTTGTAAATATCTCTGTTTGAGAGGTTGTGATAGCAGTTTGAACTGAATCTAAGGCATCCTTGAGTTTCTTATCAAAATCTACCATCTCTTGTTCTCTTGCTCCAGTCATCCCTGTAGCAGTCTTTTCTAACTTATCAAGAATTTCATGGTGAGATTCAGCCAGATTATCATTCATTCGCAGCTGATTTTCTAGAACATAACCCTGCTTCAGTGCAATATCATCTATCTTGGTAAGAATTGACTGCTGTTGTTTAGCCAAAAATACTACAACATTATCTCCTTTGTTGAAGCAATCTGTCATTTCCTTTTTATTCAAGTTGACTTCAAATCTGATTGATTTAATATCCTGGGCTAAGTTAAATTGAAGTGACTTATTATTCTCATCAATATATTTTTCCACAGCCAATCTGTGTTCATCCAACTTAACTTGCAAGTCCACCATGAACTTGTTATAATCAAAAGCAGCAGGAGTTTGGTGACTTGCAGTTTGGAGTGCTTGCTTATAGGTTTGGCTCCTTCTCTTGAAGACTATAAGTTTCCGTTTCTTAGCCTCTCTGGCTTCTGCAGTCTCAGATTCTGATGAGCTTTAAATCTGAACTCTCTCAGGAGGAGTAGGAGGTTTATCTATCTCAGTGACATGTTGATCAGCCTCAACATTCACAGGCTCCCCCTCAATAACTGGCTCCTACTCAACAACTAGCTCTTTCTCAACTTCTGGTTCTACCTCAATTTCTTGCTATACCTCAATTTCATCAGCAATTTTATCATCAGCAATTCCATCAGTAGCAATCCCATCATTAGGAAACAACTCATCTAGAGTGAATTCCTTTTGGGCCTGAGCAGAAGATGAGGCTTCTAGATCAGCTATATTCAGATCTTCTTGTAGGTTTTCCCTTTCTACCTCTTGGACTTGTTCAGAAATTTTCTCCCACTGCACCTGTTCAGTATGGGGAATGTCCTGGGCAGGAGAATAACCTTGCTCCCCCTGCACCTGTGTTGGTAATGTTTCTTTCTGAACTAGAGTTGCCCCAGACTGGTCTTCAGCAGGTTCTCTAACTTGTTCTTCCTGATGTTGGGCAGTTCCTTGTTCATGTCCAGGTGACATCTCAGTTATGTCTTGCCTATCTACTTCAGGCATTTCTTTGGATAGAACTCTATCCCACCTTGAGAATAATCTCATGTCCATCTTTCTCATGTGATTGATCTTAGTCCCTGGTATCTGTTGCATGACTTCTGGAATCACTCCAGCCAGGTATAAACTCAAAATCCTAGCAAGATTTGGCTTCTTAAGTCCTTCCTTGATCTTATCAAATACAACAGCTGACCAGTCAATTGGAATTGTAAAAGCAATTCTTGTCATTAGGCTGAACATATAGGCTGAGATCCTATCATGTCCACCAGGTTTACACAGAATCACCTTTCCAACAATCTCAGACAGAAATTTGCCTTGGTGATTCATTCCTTTTCTATTGATAGCTGCTCCAATCTTTATGGTTGGATCCAATCCACACCATTGGAGAGCCTCCCTTGTCTTAGAGGCTGGAACCTCTTCTTCATTCTCAATGCTTGGCAATTGAAGAATTTGTCTTAAACTCCGTAGAGTAAGTTTGACCTTGGTGCCATGAACTGTGGATTTGATCTTGAGTCCAGAAGAATCCACTGATGCAGAAGTGTAAAATTAAAGTACCTCCTTCTTCCAAATCTTCGTTGGTTCAGAAACCAGAAAATTCCAATCCATTTTCAGCAATAAGGGAAATCACTTGTTTGAATTCTGGTACGGCGGTGTCGAATGCAGCCCTAACCAGCTCATATCCTTCATTCACGTTATCTTCAACCTTAGGCGCCATTGAATCAGTCAAGAAAGCTTGAGAGAAGGAGAGAGAATGTCGACACAGGGTTTTAGTCTCGAAAACCTTGTAAGCGTGTCGACAGAATAAGTTCTTGACCTATTTATACCTTCTAAAGAAAAAAAATCAAAAGTCGGGAAAAAATAGTCTAAATGTGTCGACACAGATGGAATGTGTCGGCACAAACTTCTATTGACTCGACAAATAATTCTGTCTACTATGTGTCGACACCAATTGAGGATATGTCGACATCTGAGATACATAGTAGAGCATCAGAAATTCTGTGTCGACTCTTTGTTCAAGTGTCGACACAAAATCTGTAAGTGTCGACACCAATGTTCTGGTGAAGTCGACACTATATTTCTGGATGAGTCGACTAATTGACCCTTAAGTGTTGACACATATTCTCTGTGTCGACACAATTTCTCTAACTAGTCGACCAGACTTCACTGAGTCGACACTTTATCACTATAAGTGTCAACACCATTTTACTTAGCCAATATTTGTTTGTTGATACCACTTGAAAGTTTATTGATATACTAGTCAATGGTCAGCATTCCTAATTCAATTTTAAATTTATTGAATTTTGTTTCATCCAGTGGCTTAGTAAATACATCTGCTATTTGATAATCTGTTTTAACAAATTCCAATGAGATGTCTTCTCTTTCTACATGCTCTCTAAGAAAATGATATTTGATTTCTATATGCTTAGTTCTACTATGAGAAACAGGATTGTTAGCAATAGAAATAGCACTCTTAGAATCACACAATAAAGGTGTTCTACTTACTTGAATACCATAATCCTTCAATTGATGCTGTATCCACAATAGCTGTGCACAGCAGCTTCCAGTAGCAACATATTCTGACTCAGCTGTGGATATTGTCACACTGGTCTGCTTCTTACTGCTCCATGATATCAGTCTTCCTCCCAAGAATTGACAAGTACCTGTAGTACTCATTCTATCCTCTCTACAGCCTGCAAAATCTGCATCTGAATAACCTGTTAGTAGAAAATCTCTATTCCTAGGGTACCAAAGGCCTAGATTAGGTGTGCCCTTAAGATATCTCAGAATCCTTTTGACAACAGTATAATGAGATTCTTTAGGGCAGGCTTGGTACCTAGCACAGACACATGTAGCATACATAATATCTGGTCTACTAGCTGTGAGATATAGTAGAGAGCCAACTATTCATCTATACAAAGATTCATCAACAGGTTTACCTGCATCATCTTTGCATATAGGCATACTTGTTCCCATAGGAGTTCTCATGGTGGAGGATGACTCCATACCATACTTCTTAATTAATTTCTTAGTGAACTTAGACTGGGATATAGACAAGCCATCTTCAGTCTGTCTAACTTGGAGTCCCAAGAAGAGCATAAGTTCCCCCATACTGCTCATCTCAAACTTCCCTTGCATAAGTTTGGCAAACTTTTTGCAAAGGTTGTTCTCAGTAGATCCAAAGATTATGTCATCTACATAGATCTGAACTAAGATGATCTTACCTTTAGATTCCCTAAGGAATAGAGTTTTATCTATTTTCCCTCTTGAGAATTTGTTCTCAATAAGGAAAGTAGACAGGGTTTCATACCAAGCCCTTGGGGCTTGCTTTAACCCATACAAAGTTTTCCTAAGCCTATAGACATAATCAGGTTTAAGAGGATCTACAAAACCTGATGGCTGCTCTACATAGACTTCCTCTTTTAGATCACCATTCAGGAATGCTGATTTCACATCCATCTGGTACACTTTGAAGTCTTGATATGCTGCATAGGCAAGGAACATTCTGATTGCCTCCAGCCTTGCTACTGGGGCAAATGTTTGATCAAAGTCAATCCCTTCTTCCTGCCTGTATCCTTTAGCAACCAACCTATCTTTGTTCTTCACAATTATTCCACTCACATCCAACTTGTTCCTATAGATCCATTTTGTGCCAATTATATTGTGGCCTTTTGGTTTAGGAACAAGCTCTCAGACATTGCACCTTCTGAATTGATTCAGCTCCTCTTGCATAGCTTCAATCCAGTGTTGGTCTTGGATGGCTTCTTCAAACTTCTTAGGCTCCATTTGAGATAGGAAACTTGAATGCAGAACTGTGTTCAGATTTTTGCTTCTTGTCTGAACTCCCTGTCTTAAATCACCTATAATCTGATTAGCTGGATGATCTCTTAAATGTCTTGTAGCTGGAGGTAGATTCCCTTCTGGTTGAACATCTCCAGCTCCTTCATCATGTTGTACCTCTTGGATTTCATCAGCTTCTATTGAGTCTTATACTCCCCCTGGACAGTAGCCTTCATTTTCCAATGCTTCATCTGCATTTGATGCTTCTGTAATGGAAAGCTTGTCCATCCTTTTGCTTATACCTGTTGAATCATTTGATCTACAAGACAACTCACAGTTGATTAATCTTGTTTCATCAAATACAACATGTACAGACTCCTCTACAACTTAAGTAGTCAAGTTGAAGACCCTATAGGCCTTACTATTTATGCTGTACCCAACAAATATCCCATCTTGGGATTTGGCAGCAAACTTAGTCAGATATGACTTGCCATTGTTAAGTATATAGCACTTGCAACCAAAGATCTTGAAGTAGGATAGATTTGGTTTTTTACCTTTCATAATCTCATAGAGAGTCATTTTGTGGCTCTTGGTGATAGATCCCTATTGATCACATGACATGCAGTGTTTACTGCCTCAGCCCAGAAATATTCTGGAAGAGAGGTGTAACTCAATAGAGTTCTACCAGCTTCAATTAATGTTCTATTCTTTCTTTCAGCAATGCCATTTTGCTATGGTGTTCTAGGTGAGGAGAACTCTTGGAAAATCCCAAAGTCTTCACATAATTTTGTCATGCTTTCAGATTGAAACTCAGTACCATGGTCACTTCTGATTTTGACCACTGTACAATTCAGTTCATTCTGAATTTGCTTCACAAAACTAAGTAAGACACTTGGGGTTTCTGATTTCTGTCTCAGAAAGAACACCCATGTAAATCTAGAATAGTCATCTACAACCACAAAAGTGTAGACCTTCCTACCTAGACTATGAACTGGCATAGGACCAAAAAGATCCATATGTAAGAGATATATGCACCTCACAGAATCCTTGTTTTCAAGGCTATGAAAGGAGGATTTTGTTTGCTTTCCCTTTTGACAAGCAGAACATATCCCATCCTTTATACACTTAACTTGAGGACCATTCCTCACTAACTCTTTGCTAAAGAGTTGGCCAATTGTCTTGTAGTTAAGATGAGCCAATCTCTTGTGCCACTTGACACAATGAGATGCATTATCATCAGCTACAAGACAGATGGGAGAAACCTTGTTCTCACATACAAAATTAAGACAATATACATTTCTCTTCCTATACCCAGTCAAAATGATCTCTTGATCACTTGAACTTTTGATATGACATCCATCCTTAACAAATGAAATGTCATATCCTAAATCACTCAGCTGGCTTATGCTTATCAGATTGTGTTTCAAACCTTTTACATAAGCCACTTGGGTAATAGTAATTAGGTTAGAAGAAATGTTACCAAACCCTTTGATGACTCCTCTTTCAGATCCACCAAAGATTACTTTAGGTCTATCTTTGACAGATGTGTACTCCTTCAGCAGCCCCTTTGTTCCAGTCATGTGCCTGGAACATCCACTGTCCAAGTACCATATAGGGGCATGGCCACTTGGACTTTCCTGCAATACAGATTTACCTTCCCTTAGAACCCAAGTAAGTCTTGGTTCCTTGGTTCAGGTTAGCACCAACAAAACTACTAGCTGCTCTTCTAACTGGTAGACTATTGTTCTTCCTAACACTTGTGTTGTGCCAGCAGTCTAAGGCAAAATGGCCTCTCTTGCCACAACATCAACATTCAAACTTGTTGTATCTAGATCTAGATACACCCTTGACAGAAGAATTTTTGTCCAGTGCTGGTGCTGCTGCAGCTTCACCCACAGGTTTCTTATAACCATGGGGTTTATGAATATGGGTAGACCTGTTGGCATTTACACCTTTGTTTATCAGAAAATTAGTCTTAATATGACCATGAATATTCTCAAGATCATATTTGTTAGAAGGCACTTGCACCTTTCTAAACTTAACAGGGATTGAATGGTTTAGTGGCTGGACAGGAGCTTTGCCTTTTCCCTTGAATTAGGCAGCCATGGGGTTACCTTTGAAGCCTAATCCTGCCTTACCCTTTTGAGCCACAAACTCATCTATCAAGGGTAAGACAGATTTTGGCTTTGAGTAACTAGCCACTAAATCTTTTTCTATTCTTAGTCTGGCCTCCAGACTCTTAACTTGATCATTAGTATATCTGATTGTGCCCATCTGAATAATAGTTATATTTTTCAGTTTGGCAATCTCATTCAACTTTTGATCTATTACTTTTTCCAACTCAGTTGCAGCAACCTTAAGATCAGCAATTTCCTGAGCCTGAGATTTGACTAGGTTCTTGCTTTTCTTAAGGGCCTGCAACAAGTCCCCATACTTATCTATCAACTGATAGACATCTCCTTCAGATTCAGATCCATCTACATCACTTGATGCATATGAAGCTGATTCTGCACTAGTACTGCAAACTGAATTTATAGAAGGACAATGTACCTTACTAGGACCAGACTGATTCTGGCACATGACTTCTTCTGATCCAGCCATCAGTCCCATACACTGATGGTCCTCTTGTTCATAGATGGAGTCTAGCAATTGCATGAACTCCTCTTCTTCAGTAGCAGCATACAGTCCAATATATGCTTCAGCTTCAGATTCTGACTCTGAAGATGATTGATCTGTAAGGCTCTTTTCCTTCTTTGCAACAAAGGATTTCTCCTTCTTGCCTTTTTGATGAGTCTTCTTCTTGTCTGAAGGCTCCTTTCTCTTATCAGGACAATCATCCACTACATGTCCAGGCCTATTGCAACAATAGTAGATAATCTTTGATGTAGTGGCTTTGCTGGGCTTAGTTCTGTTCCTTTCCTTCCTTGATGACTTATTCTTCTGATAATAGTCATCAACTTGCTGTGATGTGGAGGGCCTAGACTTCCACTGCTTCTTCTTCAAGAACCTCTGGAATTGCCTTGCGAATGCAGCAAAGTCTGCATCTGAATCACTCCTCTCTGAACTCTGACTGTCTGAATTTTCAGAATTAACTTCTGCAACTTCCTTAGGAGGAGATGAAGATATCCTCCTATTCTTTCTATTGGCTTCAGCCTTGAAGGCCACAGATTTTTCTCTATGCTCACCTTTTGAATTCTTTTCTTCCTCCTTCCTCACCATTAGTTGCATTTCATAAGATAGCAACTTTCCAAACAAGGTTGGAGGAGAAATTTCTGCCAGTTTAGACACTTCTCTTATGGCACAGATCTTGGTGTCCCAATCCTTTGTCAAGGATCTTAAGAATTTGTCATTCAGTTCATAGGTACTGAAGACTCTTCCATAGGACATTAATTCATTCACTATTCTGTAGAATTTCTTATAGCATTCAGTTATGCTATCAGATTTTCCTTGTCTGAAACTTTCATACTCTTGGTTGAGCATAGACTTTCTATCCTGTCTTACTTTTTCAGAACCCTCCATGTAGACAATCAAGGTGTCCCACATTTCTTTGGAGGTTTTGCAGTGAATCAGATTTTGGAATGTAAATCATCTATGGCACTTACAATAATATTCTGTGCTCTTTTATCCATGGTTGCCAAAATGATTTCATCCTTTGTCATTTCTGAATAACTCTTTGGAGTTTGGATATTTGCATCAAGAACTGATACCTTCATTGGAATGAAGGGGCCTTCCTATACTGTAATGTATATCCTTGGGTCAAAAGCCTCCATGAACAATCTCACCCTTTCTTTCCAAATTCCAAAGATTTTTTTTTCTGCAGATTGGTAATTTCATTGACCCTAACTCCTTGTGATTCTCTCCAGAACCCATTTTCTTGATTCTTGATTCTGCCTTAGGGATCTAACTCAGACTGTTAAGTCCTTATTTGAGTAACCTCCCTCTGATACCACTTGATAGTTTTACTTTCAAGACTACCTAAACACCTAGAGGGGGGGGGGTGAATAGGTTCTAATGCTTGTTTTCACTTTTAGGCAGAATATAATAACTGAATTAAATCACACAGCACAGTAATCACAGAAATTCATACAACACATATTGCACACAGTTTTATAGTGATTCCCCAAGGTCTATGTACATCCACTTTCCCCCTTCACCTATCTAGCAGTGTGCTAGATTCGGCCAAACTTCCTCTTTTACTCAGATCAGCAGATCCTATAGCTCAGAACCTGGAAAGGTTCCTACAACTCAGAACCCAGAATGGTTCCTACAACTCAGGCTAATCAGCCCTACCTCAGTCTTGCCACAAGGCCTATAACTCAGAGAAAAACTTTCTCCTACACTAAGGCAACATAGCCCTACCACTCAGAGATCAACTCTCCTACACTCAGCCTTTATAATTTAGGCTTACAACTCAGATCTACCTTAATAGATCCTACAGAAATTAGAAAAGAGTTTTACAGAATTTTGTCCTAGATGAGAGAGTAAGGACAGGACAATACTTGATTAGCTGATGGATGAAATCAACTGAATCTTAGCTTTCTTCAAAGCTTCTTGAATCTGAACTAGCTGAGTTGATTTCCAAACAGCTTCTTGAGAAACTTGTAACAGCTTCCTTCTTGATCTTCAAATGGCTGGATCCCTCTCTATCCAATCCCTTTGATACTTCTTCAGAATTCTTGAATGAATTCTCCTTAGACAGATCCTGATAGGTTGAACCCTTCAGAATGTCTTCTTAGATCTTCTGATGAAGATCTTCTTCCGTGCCTTGCACATTCTTGATCAGTTTGTATGTGTGTTTTTTTCTTAAATCAATCTTCTCTTTTGCCTTCTGAATCTGTCTATTTATAGACCTTCTTCATGGTAACCGGCTGATCCGGTTTCTAACTGTCTACTGATAAGTCTGACAGATTCAGATAAACTGTTGCAACCCACAGCTGTCAAGTCTTCAAACAGATCCTTAGCCTTTGTCTTGATCAGCAAAGTGTCGAGACTGACTGTCAGAAAGTGTCGAGACCATCTGTCTATATGTGTCGACACAAGTTACTTTGGTGTCGACACAGCTTCTTCAGACCTTCATCTTGAGGATGAGTCGACACTGAGAATTTGTGTCGACTTAAGCACTTCATCATTCTTTAGTAAATGACTTGGTCTAGACTTGCAGTGTGTCGACACAAGTCCTGTGTGTCGACACAAGGCCTGTGTGTCGACACAGTTGTTATAGATTCAGAACATAGTATGTGTCGACACAGCCTTCAGGTATCGACACAGCTTTTGTCGACTCTACCAATATGTGTCGACTCTGTCTTCTGGTGTCGACACAACTATCGTCGACCCTGCCAATATGTGTCGACTCTGCCTCAATGTGTTGACACTGCCTTCTTGTGTTGACTTTGCCTCAATGTGTCGACACAGCTTCCCAGTGTTGATACAGCTGTTGTCGACTCAACTTCTGTAAGTCGACACTGCTTCCCAGTGTCGACACAAATGTGGTCGACTATTTTTCTCTGTGTTGAACCAGTCTTCTTCAAGTGTCGACACAATTCTTCTGAAGTGTCGACATAGCTTTTTCTGGTGTCGACACATGGACTTAGAATAACATCAAATACACCTTGATGTATATGATAAAACTAAGTTAGGCTTCTTCAAATCAGGTACACATTTTCCAATGTACCCAACAATCTCCAACTTTCACTCTACTCTCATATCCATCTCCACAACAATCTCCACCTCTTTTACAAGTTCTGGAAATCACTCCAGATGAACTAACTATTGCAATCCCTCCACCAAATCTTCCACCAACTTTTCCAACCTTCCTACAATCAGACTTCCCTCAAGCATTCTCAATCTGTTCCAAATGTGGTAACAAATCCACCTATACCCCCTCTACTCCTGATCCATTATATTTGGATTTCTATGACATTGCCAATGACCTTCTCAAATTCATTTCACCCACTCTGAAGAAGCTTATAGATGAGGCTATTGCTCCTCTTGCTGCTTCTATCTCCCTTCTTTCTGCTCAGCTAGCTTCCTCCACCTTTATCCCTTCTTCTAGGGGCCTAGGTTCAGGTCTCTCTGAATCCAGGCAGGGGGAGATGTTTTCTGAAAAAGCTCCCATAATAGCCCCAGCTCTAGCAATAGCAACAACAACAGTAACAACAACAGTAGTAGCAATTCCAACAACAACAGTAGCAATTCCAGCAATAGCAGTAGTAGTTGAAATTATTGATGATACTGAAATGATTTGTTTTGAAGAAGAGGCAGCAACCCCAGAAATAATCACTGTTGGTGATTTCATCATCAATCCCACAGTTGGCATTCCTTCTTTACTTCATTCTTTTGATGCAGTTTATAGCTGCACTTTACCAGTTTTTGATATAGTTGATACAGTTTCTGATTATTCTGAAGTAATAGTTTATTGTTCTTCTCCAATTGATTCTTCAGTTTTAAGAAGAAATTATAAATAGTTTATGTAATATTTCTCCCAGTATTTCTTCAATCTCTGAGATTATATCAGTAAATGTTATAGAGCCAAAGGCTATCTCTCCACCAACTTATACTTGGACTGAATCCCTAATGCCAGATATGGATGAGATTATGTTTGAAGATATAGATACAGAAGATACTGATGTATAGGTTAGTACAGAACATATAGAGCCACAGCCTTAGGCTCCTCCTGTAGTTTGTGCTCAAATGCTAAAACAGATTGATGATCTGTATGATATTCCTGCCAGTGAATCTGATGTTGATGATGAATTAGATGATTTAGAGGATGCTGGTTCTAAGAAAAGGAAAGTCAAGAAGAAGGCTCCAGTAAGGGCTGCTCCAAAACCAAATCCTATACCAGATACCCCCTATTACATTATGCACAACATTCCTCTCACTCCAGACATGCCCTACTGGATGAGATTTTCCAAAAATGAGCTAAAGAACAAGAAGAAGATGAAGAGGTACAGTTCTCCACCTAAACAATTTTGGAGAGGACCTCCTCCTCCTCCTCCTCCTCCTGCAGCAGGATTAGTAAGAGGTGTTTCTCAGTTTCATAGGTCTGACTCTCAACAACATTCTAGATTTACTCAGTTTAAACAGTACAGATCTTTAAGGTCAGATAGCCAAGACAGCCAACAATAGCAGAGATCAAGCCAAAGAAGCTATCAGCAATAGAAAACAAGCCAAGGCAGCCAAGAACAATAGTCAAAGCAAAGCTGTCAATAGATAATTCAAAGTGAATAGCAAAAGGAATCAAGCCCAGAGAGGCCTCTTTCTCCTACATGTGAACCTGAGTTAGATCTAGTTTATAGGATGGCTAGATTCAATGAGCTTATTGGGCTATCTATGATCAATAAAGCTAGAGCTGAAGGAAAAGACACCTCCCAGTTCACAACTATGTCTTCCTATAGACAACAAGAATTTGACAAATTCTCTAAGAAACATCTATTCAATGCTAATGAGTATATGCAACTCCATCCAGAGGCAGTAGTGCCCAGAGCATTTTCTCAGAAAATTCTTGGAGCTGAAGATTTAAAGATGACTCGAAGGGAAGCTGAAGGACCAACTAGACAGCTAGTATTCACCAAGCCTTCTTCAACCTCTCCCTCTGAAGCTCCTAAGAGTGATCCCTAACTCTTATTTATGCTTCTGAACTATTTGATGTTATTGTTTCTAAAACTTTCGTAGCTCTATCATATATCAGATGAATGTGTTATTTCTACTAGATATATCTTTTTTGCTTTATGCTATATTTTGTAAATAGTATCCTCACCAAAATAGTGGGAGATTGTTATTTCTACTATATGTATCTTTTTGCTTTATGCTTATATGATAGAGTTATATGTAAATAGCTCTATCATATATCTGAGGAGTTTTCTAGGACTTGCCAGTTATTATCGAAAGTTCGTGGAGGGATTCTCTCGTATTGCTATTTCACTCACATACCTGACATAGAAAGACGTGCCCTTTGTCTGGACCCCGCAGTGCGAGGTGGCTTTTCAGGAGCTGAAGGATCAACTCACCTCGGCTCCTATTCTTGTCATTACTTCGCGAAAAGAAGGATTCCAGGTCTACATCGACGCTTCCTACAAGGGCATGGGAGTAGTACTGATGTAAAAGGGCCATGTGATTGCTTATGCTTCCCGCCAGCTGAAGAAGCATGAGCAGAACTACCCTGTTCATGACATAGAGATGGGAGAGGTCGTGTTTGCTCTGAAAGTCTGGCGACATTATCTGTACCACCCTGGCTAGGATCACTATTAGGATGCTTAGACTGACCCAACATATATAGTCTAGGGTTATAGGATTTTCTAGCATTTTGCCTTAGAAGATTTCAAAGTTCAGGAATTAAAATCAACGAAAGTTGAACTCAGCTCGACGAAAGTCAAGCTCAGCTCGACAAACTCAGAGTTCCAACTTTGAGTTAAGCTCGACGAAAGCTGAGCTCTGGTCGATGAAATTTGTCCTCAACTCTGTAATCTCAGCTCGACTATAGCCCAGCTCAGCTTGACGAACTTGGAGCTCAGGTCGGTGAATATGAAGAATCAGCTTGACAAATTCTAGGCTCAGGTCGACGATTTATTTGCTGAGTTCGACTATTTCTCTGCAGTTATCTTAGGCAATTATATTGGCAGAAGCAGAATAATTTTAAGGCATAATTTTAGGCTAATCATTCTGAAGGCAGAATATTCTAATGGGATTAATTTCAGGTAGTTATGACTCTGACATTTAATGCCATATATTCTAATGAATATAACCGTTTAGAGGCAGCATTAAATGTGGATATTATCACAGAGTTTATTGCTGATTAATTCCTATGGGCAGTTTCCTTTCTCAAGGAATGTTCGAGCTGTATCAGAATTAATTATTTTAAATTTTTGAAATCTGATCAGCATTCTATATATTCTTAGAAGTTTTTATATCTCAAGGTTACAGAGTTATAAGCTCAGACAGTTACAGACTTACAAAACAACAAACTGTCATTCAAACTTTCTTCCTCAGTTTTCTTCCAGCAAACAATCTTCATTCTGAGATCATCTTCACAATCTCTCAGATACATCTAATAGAAGGAGAATTTTTCAAAAGAAGGCCTACACCCTGAAGAGAAAAGGACTCCCTCACCTAATCATCAACTCTATTCATATCAGGGGGAGCTTTCTGCTTCATCAGATCCACTAGTCTTCTCTCAAATTATTGACAAATAAGAACATCTTCAACTTTTTGTTTATTTCATCCAACTGTGTATAGGGTTTTCTTAACTCCCTTCAAAAGTTATACTATTGGTTTTTAAGTATCCTAATCAAAAGACTTAGTTTGGGTTTTGGGCACCTGATCAAAATCTCAAAGGGTTGCAAGGTCTCCATTAGAAAATAGATCTTGTGGTGGCAGGGCACCTGATCAAAAACCTATAGTGGAATCCTACCAGGGTGGTAGAAGAGTGGATGTACCCTGGTTTATTGTGGAACCACTATAATCCTTGTGTCTTCCGTGTTTGTTTATTTCTTTGTTAGTGTGCTGTGGTATTCTCTGTTTATACTTATATATATAGCACCATATTTTAATCTGCTATAAAAATAAGTTAATAATTTCTAATACACTGTCCCCCCCCCGCTAGAGTAAACTTAAGTCTATCCCTCACTTTCAGAAGGAACCAAAAGTTGGATCCCAGGTATACCGGACCTTTCCCGATTGTTAAGCACATCAGAGTGTCATCTTATAGGCTGGATTTTCTTGCTACTTTCCCTAGTGTTCACAATGTGTTTCAGGTGAGCTAGTTATGAAAGTGTGTTCTTAGTGTTCGCCGTGTCCTTGACTCAGTGCCCCAGTTGCAGCCTAATCTTTCTTATGTTGAAGTGCCGGTTCGTATTCTTAAGGCTCAGGATCTGGTATTATGGAGGAAGATGATTCCCATGGTCAAGGTTCTTTGAAAAAACCAAGGCGTTGATATTGCGACTTGGGAGTTGGAATCAGCTATGCGAGAATCTCATCCTCACTATTTCTCCTAGCTTCCTTGGTAAGTTTTTCATCCGATAACCTTGGGTTATTCCTTTTCTGCTTTGGATTTGATGTGTATATCAAGTTTGAGGACGAAACTTCTTTTCATGGGGAGTGGCTGTAACGCGCCTGAATTTTCTATAATTATTTTAATCTCTTTAGTGCATATTAATGATGTAAGGGTGTTACATTGGTGCGTAATTAATGGTGCGTCGTCGTTAGTGCTTAGTTGCATCCATTGAGCCGAGTTGGCTAGATTTTTAGACTCATCGAAATTGGTTTTTTAAGCTTTGGAAAATTAAAGTAATTAGTTTAAATCGTGCTTGTGAAGTTTCGTTGCAATCTAGGCTAAATTGGGATCTGAGTGAATTTTATAAGGATTATTGCTGTTTTAAATTGGGGGAATTTTAACCCGAGTTTGGTTTATCGGATCCTGATTTCAACTTTGTTGTTGGATTCATAGCACCACCATTTAGATTTGGTGTGAATTTTATCGAAAACCGAGAGGATTTTGTCACCCGCTTCGTTTGAGTTTTTCTAGTTATTATATTAATAATATAATATTATATATATAATTATAAAAAGAAAACCCTATTCATCCTTGTTGCCCATAAGGGTCTGATCGAGATGGTCATGAGAGAGGCCGTGAGTTTTTCATCGTTAACCTTTCGATAGCCGTTTCGGGAGCTCCACTAGACAAAATATTCAGCGGAGCATAGATCCGGAAAGCTCTCGCGGAGATCTACGCGTTGGTGGTAGGTATTTTTGTTTTCTTGGAATTTTGGCGTTGGGGTGTGTAGCCCTAAACTTTTGTTTTGACCAAATCTCTCCAGATTTCGTTGCCGCGCTTTCTTTTTCGGCCAATCTGTGTCGTGGAGTGTTCAGAATGTTTAGATAAGGAGGTTTATGTCAAGTGGTGGTTTTCCCCTTAATCTCTGTTCTGCCTCTTATATTATCATTTCCTCTATTTTATCTGCGTAGTTATCAAATTTAACCCTTTATGTTCTTAAAATTTATAGGTTATGATTTAATTAGTAGAGTTTGTAAACCCCTTTTGTTATCCTTTTAAAAAGTCAAGTTTTATGTTTCCTTGCTTACTCCTTTTGATTGTTCTTCCTTTTTCATGTAAGTAGATACATTATTCCTGCTGGTGTCTAAAAGTGTCCTAAGAGAACCTGCCTAATGGTTGTTATGAAGAATAAGCCAAAGAGGTTTATCCTTAGGTATTCTATTTTTAAGCGTCCAGTGCATCGAGCGTTGCCTTAGCATCGAGTGATTTCAGAGTTGGCGCCGAGTGTTGCCTTTACGTCAAGTGCGTCGAGTGATTTCAGAAAAGTGTCGAGTGGGTCCTTGGCATCGAGTGA
The DNA here is from genome assembly GCA_039513925.1 of Platanthera zijinensis. Lineage (NCBI taxonomy): Eukaryota > Viridiplantae > Streptophyta > Magnoliopsida > Asparagales > Orchidaceae > Platanthera > Platanthera zijinensis. Next base: position 93,329,119 of record CM077092.1, on the reverse strand, counting down.
ATCAAGTCTTGACGTTTAGTGAAGCATAAAAGCATCGAGTGAGGCCTTGGCGTCAAGTGAATCCATTCTTGGCATCGAGTGAAGCAGAAAGGCATTGAGTGAGTCCTTAGCATCGAGTGAATCCAATCTTGGCATCGAGTGATAAAAAAAGCATCAAGTGAATCATGTCTTTGCTTCAAGTGAAGTAGAGAGGCGTCGAGTGAGGCCTTAACATCGAGTGAATCCAGTCTTGGCGTCGAGTGAATTTAGTGTATGCGTCGAGTGTCCTCCAATCCGCTAAGTCAATTCGTCGAGTATACCTTAGAAAATTCTTTTGGGTTTTCTTCCTTTTGCATCATCATGGAAATCTGATGCTATGTCTGGATGTTATTTCAGTTTATTAGTATTTTGTATGATTATTTGTGGCCTTTCGTTGGCAGTGGATAAAGGACCGCCACCTTAGTGTCGGTTTGTGAATGATTACACCTAGGGGTTTTCTTCTCTTCTTATGGGCAAATGGGTTGTGTTGGACAATGTGGCCACCACCACAGTGCCTTTTCGAGTTGTTTGGTCTGATGGTCTATGTTGGACAATGTGGCCACAACCTCAGTACCTTTTTTATTGGTGTTAATGATTCACGTGATTGAGATGATCAGTCTCTTCTTTTTATATATATATATATACATATGTTCATATGCATACTCTTGTAGATGTTAATGAAGCATAGCTCTATTTCGCACTTGGTGCAAATTCTCATCCTTAAACCTCTGTGAATTCTTTCTTACTTTCTATTTTATTATTTAGATGTTGTGATTTGACAGCTTTTCTATTTGGGTTGGTAACCCTCTTAACTTGCCTAACTACTTGATTTTAATCATTGCTGCCACTTGTACATTCTTACTGAGGCGTTCTTTTCTTTTGAATATCTCTGGCTCGGAGAAGTAATGGTCTAAGCAACTAGAGTTGGTGGTTCTTGGCATGGGCTTTATTAGCTGTAGTGTTCCTCCCTCACCTTCGTGAGGTAGTTTTGTTATTCTTACTTTGGTTCAGATGTGCATATTGTTCTGTGGGTTCATGTCAGGTTGTTGGTGCCCAAAGTGAGTTATTGTAGATGTTAGATTATTTTCTAGTTGCTATGTTTCTATTAGTTTGTCTTTCTAACTTGTTATCTGGGAAGGATTTATGCTAGGTTGCATGTTAGTTATTTTCAAAGTATAAAAGATCAACATTCTTATCTCATACTCATGACATACTTTAAATAAAATGCCAATCTATCTTAACGAACATAAAAAACTCTTTTAGTACTTATATTTGAATGATAATCCTTTGGGTAGATAATCATCTAGAGGGGGGGTGAATAAGTGTCTTTTAAAAATTATTTGTCACTTAGATTAAATGTTCTATAGATATTATGTTCAGTAGATAATATACTTTATAAATAAGCTTCATAATAACTCAGCACAATTAAACCACAGAGCACAGCACATGCAAGTCTCAGAGCACAGCACAAGCACAAGATAATCAGAGCACACAGAGAATTTATAGTGGTTCCCTTATCTAGGTTACATCCACTCTCTCCATTCTTCCTCACTAGTAATTTGCTAGATAAGGTTATATCTCCTCCTCTTCAACTCAGATCATAAGATCTTACAGGCTTAGTTTCTATTAAGAAAACTACACTCAGACCAACAGGTCCTACCTCAAAGATTCACCCAATCTCCTACCTCAGGTCCCTCAAGAAACCTATATCAGCCTTTATAACACAGGCTTACACCTCAATGATCCCACTCAAATCACCTACCTCATGTCCCTCAAGAACCCTACCTCAACTTTTATAAATTAGACTTATAACTCAGAGATTAACTCTCCTACCCACTCAGATCTCACAGAGATCTTACAAAAATTAAGAGGTAAATACAATCAGAAAACCAATCTGTAATCTGACCTATCTGAATGAATTCAGATTCTTCAATTCAACTACACTTGATTACATCTTGATGAATAATCTGGCTGAAGAGATACTTCTCTGGATCTGTAATCTTCTTGATGATCGGCTTGATTTCCTAGAAGAATTTGTAAAATAGATCCACTTGAATCTTCTGATCACTTGATGAAAGGATCTAAAGATCTTCTTGAAGACTTTCGTCTTCCTCCTCTTCCTTGGAATTATCGTCCTTCCCTGCCTTGGAAGAAATTAGAATGAGAATTTCTAATCTGTTAAATTTTGCTTTTTCTGTGAAGACAACCCCTCTATTTATAGCCTCTATGGATTGCTGGATTCTGATTGATGACATCAGCTAGTGAAATCATACTTCAAATTTTTTCCTTTAAACCGATTCTATTGAGATACCACATTACTGTAGCCAATGTGATATTTCATACTTGTCTTGACACTTATGTGTTGAATCTACACATCTTCAGAAACATAAGTGTCGATTTGTACAAAGTGTCTCGACACTATATTACTTAAGTGTTCTTAGAAGGTGTCGATACATCTTAGCAGTCTCGAAACAATTTTACTTAGAAGAATTTTCAGGCTGAACTTGAAAGTGTCGAGATAGTTGACTTGTCTCGACACAACTATCATCTTTGTCGACATTTGTAAATCTGCACTGTGCCGAGACCATTAAATTGTCTTAACACAACTATTTGCTGGGTCTCGACACTTTTATACTTGCTTTAATTCTTCATTTTGTTAAGACAGTTGAATTGTCTCGACACTCCAGTCTGCTGGTGTCGACACTTGTTTAAGTCTACACTTTAGTCTTCTTTGTGTCGAGACAGTTGTATTGTCTCGACACAATTGTCTTACGCTTTAAAGTGTCGAGATATTTGACTTATCTCGACACTACTGACTTAATCTTCAAGGTGTCGAGATAGCTGAATTGTCTCGACACTAATATTACAATGTGTCGAGTTAGCTGACTTGTCTCGACACTGCTGACTTATCTCGACACTGCTAACTTATTCTTCAAGGTGTCGAGATAGCTGACTTGTCACGATACTGCTGTTACAATGTGTCGAGTTAGCTTACTTGTCTCGATACTGCTGACTTATCTTGTCACTACTGACTTAGTCTTCAAAGTGTCGAGATAACAGAATTATCTCGACACAACTTCTATAAAGGTGTCGACATAGTTGAAGTGTGTCGACACTTTTGTACTTAGCCAAATTTTTGCACTGCAAGTTGCTAGATGCTGCCTGTGTTGACTTCACGCAGCACTTTGCTGACTTCACTTGATGCTTTTGTACTTAGACAATTTTCTTCACTTTTTAGTCAACTTCTTAGAGTCCACCTATCAATGTAACTTGGACTACCTGTCAAATCAATATGATATATGCAACCTGCAAGCTTGAACTGAAATTTACATCAAATACATATTTGTGTATATCATTGAGTTGAAAGGGCTTCTTCAAATTAAGTACATTGTGTCCAATGTACCCAACAATCTCCACCTATTTTGAGAAGTCATAACCCCAATTCAATGATATACACCAAAATACCAAAATATATTAATTATAATGTATAAGAAAAATGTTGAACCAAATATAAAGGAACACAACAATAATAACACAGATATAACCAAGTTCAACAAATTTTTTCATTCAAATTTATTCAAAGATAACATCTTTCAGTTTTATTACAATGTTCTTAAAGCCAAATTACATAGTTTTTTTAGAAAATAAAAAATAAACTAAGAATCCTCTGGATCCTTGATGACAATGCCTTTTCATGACTGTATTTTAGCTTTTAGTTCAGGCACTTTGTCATCAGCCACTTTCTCATTTCCCTTGGCATCCTTAACTTTAGAAGTTTCTTCTTGCTTGAGCCTCTGCCTCTCAAAATAGTGATAAAGCTTGGGAAAATATTTGTTGGGTTCAATAGAGTCAGCTGGGATCTTCCCTGTCTTCAAATCTTTTCTGAATTTGTAGAGGATCTCCTGCTGCTTCGTGTGTTTGACCCACTCTTACTCTGAATACCATTTTCCCCTATCAACTGCATTGGTATTGACTGCTTTCCATGCTGTGAGAGTAATGGATCTAGAAGTTGGACTCCATTGCTCAAAATCAGGCTTTGCTTCAGCTTGTTCCCTGAATCTTTTCTTTTATAGTTGAGCTTCTTTTTCCTTTAACAATGCAGAAGCAGTCATCTCCACCTCTTCACATACTATATTCTGAATTTGTGGTGGAGGACTATACATGGACTGGACAACAGTTTGAATAGCCTCAAAAGGAGCTGGTTGGCAACTAGACTCAGTAGTTTGGTCTCCATCATACCATATGGGAGGGTATCCTAGAGTGTATCTGAAGCTATTTGAGATCCAAGTAGCATGCTCAGAGCTTGCCTTTATCATTACTCTCTCCCCCTTTATGACTTCTCTCTTAACATGATCTCTTAAGTCATTCTTGTTAAATCTGACTTGACCATCTAAATATTTGATTCCTGAGGATAGATAATTATTTACTTTGAGTAAATGTTCATCCAATTCTTTGTGAGAGTCCTTCACTTCCTTAAGAAAAGAGGCTGAGTGAGTAGATAGCCGAGTTTCAATATCTTTGCAGGTTGAGTTTATCTTTGTCTCAAGAGCAGGAGTTTTCTCAGCTATTTTTAATAATGTAGCATCATGCATTATCACAATATTCTCATTCATTCTATTCTGATTTTCAATGACATAGCCTTGTTTAACAGCTATTTCATCTTCAATTTTATTGACTCCACTTGCTATTTAACAATATACACCACAACATTGGCTCCTCTCTGAAAGAAATAAGTCATATCTCTCTTCAGCAGATTAACTTAAAATCTAATTGATTTGATTTCTTTAGCCAATTAGAACTACAACTCCTTGTTGCTCTCATCTACTTACTTCTCAAGTTGAGTTCTTTGTTGATCTAACATAATTTACAGTTGAGCTATAATTGAACTTAAATCCATAGAAGGAGCAGGTGTTGTTCCAGACTAAAAGATATTCTTATAGTTTTTACTCCTCTTTTTAAGTTCAGTTTTTTTTCTTTTCTTTAGTTGAGAGGCTTCCTCCTCCTCAGATTCTGAAGAACTAACCACCTAAATAGATGTAAGCTCTTTAGCTGTTTCAGTAGTTGGGGCCTGATCTGCTAACTACCACTTAACCATCTCCTTGGGGATTGCATCCTCAATCTCTCTGTCAGTCATTCCCTGCTCAGGAACCTCTGCTTGCTTCAGCACATTGTCCAGCTCTTGTACTACTTCCATTATTATTGTATTTACTATATCCATTTCAATATCTGGCAGATCATTGTGGTTCTCCCCCTCAATTGGATCCCTATCTGGGATTGTCTCCCCTTGAACCTGATTAGCCATTCCAGGTGAAGGCCTTGGAGATTTGTCAGCTATTGTATCATCCTATTTTGTTGAGGTAAAACTTTCTTGTTCTTCAGATTCATTGGAAGAATCTTCTTCCATAACTACAAACATCTTCTTTTTATCCTTCTCCACTACAGGTGATTCTTTGGATAGGACCCTATCCCACCTTGCTAAAATCTCATATCCATTCTTATCATATGATTAATTTTAGATCTAATATTCAGATTGATATTGTCAGGAATGGCTTGCACCAAGTATAAGCTTAAAATTCTACCCATATTAGGCTTCTTGATACTTTCTGTAATTTTGTCAAAGACTACTCTAATCCAGTTAGTCTTGATTTTGAAAATAATTCTGGTCATCAGCACAAACATAAATGTTGAGATCCTGTCATGTGCCCCTGTATTGCATAGCAGCACCTTTCCTATTATTTCAGACAGCAATTTGCCTTGGGTATTCATACCCTTCCTGTTCAAGGTACTTCCAATCTTTGTGGTTGGAGGCAATCCATACCACTTCAAAGAATCAACAGTCCTGGCAAAATTAAGGTCATCATCCTGGTCAATTCTTGGTATTTGAAAAACCTTGTCCAATCTCCTGGTTGTGTTTTTAACTTTTGCTCCATTCACTTTAGACTTGATCTTGCTTGAGTTTGAATCCAGATGAGCATTGGAGAAGAATTCTGAAACTTCTTATTTCCAGATATTTGACGGTTCAGAGAGCAGATATTCCAGACCTGCTTCATTGACTAGGGTTATCACATTTCTAATTTTTTCCTCTGCTGAGTTGAATCCATTGCAAACTAGCTCATACCCCTCAAAGATGTTATCGTCAATCTTAGGAGCTATTGGAGAGGAGAGAAAGAATTGACGAGTGTCGACTGATCTGGGTTTTATGTCACGACACTCAGGAATCAAAAACTCCAGAAATCAAGAAAGCGTAGTCGACTCCTACTCTCACACCCTATATATAGTCTAATCTTTCCTATAGACAAAAGGGCGCGTTGCATTTAGATTTTTCCAAAATTTTAAGGTAAATACCAAGTCTCGACACAGGGAAAAATTATTTGTTGAGATGTGTCGACACAAGTCGACACAAGGATAATGTCTCTCGACATATACCTTTGGGTCTCAACACCCTTATGTCTCGACACTTTGCAATTATGTTTTGTCGACACACTCTCTAGTGTCTCGACAAATGACTATTAATAGTGTCGACACACTTTCTGGTGTGTCGACACTTTCTTTGATGTCTCGACACATTTTCTAGTGTCTCGACACAACTTTTAACGTAGTCAAAATTTTGTTCTCTTAAATGTAGATACATGGCATTTATGAGTTCTATCCTTGATATCTAAATGAGTAAACTTAATTACTAACTAATTAATTTATTCTTATTTTGTATTAGTTTTTATGTGAGCATCAATTACTCAAGATTCAGCATTCCAAGTTCAAACTTAAAAAAATTAAATTTCTCTTCTTCTAGGGGCTTAGTAAAAATATCAGCAATTTGTTTATTCGTTGGAATGAATTCAAAACTAATATCTTCATTTTATATATGCTCCCAAATAAAGTGATATCTAATTTCAATATGTTTTGTTCTACTATGTGACACAGGTTTGTTTACAATAGATATAACACTAGTAGAATCACAAAATAAAGGAATTTTACTTATCTTTATGTTGCAATCTTGTAATTGATGTTGAATCCATAACAATTGTGCACAATAACTTCCAGCTGAAATGTACTCAGATTCAGCAGTGGATATTGCTACACTTTTTTGCTTTTTACTGCTCTAAGATACTAGCCTTCTCCCAAGAAATTGACATTAACTTGACGTGCATTTCCTGTCTTCCTTACATCCTGCATAATCAACATCTGAAAATCCTGTCAGTTCAAAATCACTATTCCTGGGAGACCATAGTCCAAGATTAGGAGTTCTCTTTAGATATCTCAATATTCTTTTAACTGTTGTATAGTTAGATTCTTTAGGGCATGCTTGATACCTAACATAGACACAAGTGACATATATTATGTCTGGTCTCATGGCTGTTAGATTGAGCAGTGATCTAACTATGCCCCTAAACATGGTGATATCAACTGGCTTGCCAGCACTATCCTTCTTTAAAGACATACTGTACCCCATATGATTTCTCATTGAAGTGGCTATTTTTATGCCATACTTCTTGATTAACTCCTTGGTGAACTTAGACTTACTAATGAAAAGTCCATCTATAGTTTGCTTAACTTGGAGACCCAAGAAAAACTAGAGTTCACCCGTGCTACTTATCTCAAACTTATCTTGCATAAGTTTGGCAAACTTAGTGCAAAGCAACTCATCAGTAGAACCAAATATAATGTCATCTACATTTATTTGTACTAAGATGGTCTTGCCTTTGACTTCCCTTAGGAATAGTATTTTGTCTATTTTCCCTCTTGAGAATTTATTCTCTAGAAGGAACTTAGATAGAGTCTCATACCAAGCCCTTGGGGCTTATTTTAATCCATATAGAGCTCTTAATAAAAAATAATCATGATTAAGTTTCGTAGAGTTAACAAAACCTGATGGTTGCTTAATATAGACCCTTTCTTTAAGGTTACCATTTAGGAAGGCTGACTTCACATCCATTTGGTAAACTTTGAATCCTTTGTAGGTTGCAAATGCCAGGATGAGTCTAATAGCCTCCAATCTAGCCACTGGTGCAAAGGTTTGATCAAAGTCTATACTCTCTTTTTTTCTATATCCCTTTGCAACCAGTCTAGCTTTGTTTTTGACTATAACACCATCTTATCCAGTTTGTTCCTGTATATCCATTTAGTTCCTATGATGTTACACTCATCTAGTCTGGGAACTAGCTTGCAGACTTTACATCTCTTGAACTGGTTCAATTCTTCCTGCATCTATCCAAAATGGATCTATATTGGCTTCTTCAAATTTCTTTGGTTCTGTTTGAGACAGAAAACTTGAGTACATCACAGTTTTATGATGTCTACTTCTTATGGTCACACCCTGAGCTGCATCTCCAATGATCAATTCCCTTAGATGATCCCTTAGATGTCTGACATCTATAGGTACTGTGACTTCTTCTCTTGGAACAGCTATATCTTGTTGCTGAGTTTCTTCTTTTGGTTGTTCCTGTACAAGAACTTCTTCAATAATGTTGACTCCATCTTATATATTTTGGCTTGCTGGAACTGAATCTTCTATAGATAGCTCCTTTAGCTTTAAGTCTTCTCCTGTTGTGCTTGATGTACTTGACTTATCATTGTAAAACATAGAACTTTCATCAAATACAACATGAACAGACTCCTCCACAGTGTGATCCCTCAAGTTATAAACCCTATAGACGTTATTATGGATTTTATAACCAATAAATATACCTTCATAGAATTCTCAACAAATTTAGTTATGCATCTCTTCCCATTATTTAGGAAAACACATCGACATCCAAGGATTCTAAAATAGGCCAAGTTTGGTTTTCTTCCCTTCATTAGTTCATAATTAGTCTTATTCAACCTTTTGTTGATTGAAGATCTATTAAGAACATGACATGCTGTGTGAATTGCTTCAGCCCAGAAATATTATAGGAGAGAAGAATCACTTAACATGGTTCTTCCAGCTTTAATGAGAGTTTTGTTCTTTCTCTCAGTAATTCCATTTTGCTGGGGTGCTCTTGGAGTGGAAAACTCTTGCTGAATCCCAAGTTCTTCACAAAACTTTATCATGCATTCAGATTGAAATTCAGTTCCATGATCACTTCTGATTCTGACCACAGAATTGTTCAATTCATTCTGTATTAGTTTGATAAATGTCTTGAATACATTAGGAGTTTCAGACTTTTTTCCTTAGAAAGGAAACCCAAGTAAATCTGGAATAATCATCAACAATCACAAAATTATAGACTAAGACATTTGAGATCTTACCATAATTTTTGGTAATTCCTTTGTCAGCTCCACAAAAGATCATATTTAGTCCATTCTTCATAGGGATAAATTCCCTCAAATTGCTACTTATTCGAGTCATGTGTCTGGAACACTCACTTTCCAAGTACCAGATGGACCTATCTCTGGTGCTTGGATGTTCCTACAAAATTAGAATTTATTTTTCTTTAGGAACCCAAATTGTCTTGGGTCCTAGGTTCTTATTAACTGTTGCTCCATTGACACCACCTGTGAACTTCTTAATTGGGTACATTTTCTAAGCATGAGACACAATGTTATTTAACCAACAGTCCAAGGCTAAGTGTCCTACCTTTCCACAATACCAGCATTCATATCTGTTGTACCTCCTCTTTGGATGAACAGAAGTAACATTGTGCTGACATTCCTTAGGACAGGAATCAACATACTTGACAGTTGTATTTTGAATTGGAGCAAAATGGTTGTTTTGTCTCTCAGTTACAACAGTCCTCCTTGGAGCAAGCCCATTAGGAATAGCTTTCATATTCACATATGATTTTTGTCCAACTAGTCAACACTTCTGGGTTTCTTTTCCCTTAGTCTGAAATACAGGTTGTGGAATGACTGGACCCTTTTGTCCTGTCAGCTTTTTTCCTCTTCTTCTCTTAGGTTTGACATAACCAAGTCCACTTCCAGAAGTTCCTGAGAAGGTATCTATAGTGGGCAGCATAGTCTTAGGTTTAGAAAATAGTTGTACTACTCTTTTATCATTCAGGAGTTTGAGTTCTAACTCCTGAATGAGTGCATATTTTTATTTTATCAACATAATTTGATCATCAGTGATCTTAGTCAGCTTTGCTAACTTTGAGCTTTGAAGACCTATCTTCTAAATATCCATCTTATGATGATACTGAAGACCTTTTAGTGATGCAATCTTTATAGCTTGTTCTTTAACAAGCTTCTTGCTATTTACAAGAGCTTCCAACAGTTTTCCAAATTTGACAGTGAGTTGTTGCAGTTCAGTCTCAGGATTAGACTTATATGAATCAAACTTTGAGTCACATGAGTCTAGCTCATACATAATTTCATGAATAGAATTTGTAGAGCAACAGGAATTGTCAGAGATTACCTGAGTTTCGTGACATTCAACAATTTTTGTATCTGTATTATAAGACAGTGCCATCAAATTAACCTCCATATCATCTTTAGAATTACCATAGTGTGACGAAGTTGTGGAGTTATTACCCTTGTATATGGCCTCTATGATGAATTCTTCTTCATAGGAGAATAGTCCAGCATGTTCATCTTCTGATTCAGTTGAATCAAAATCACTATCAGATAAGGCCTTTGGCAACTTTGCAATCAGACCCTTTTTTTTATTTATTGTCTTTACAGAACTTCTTTTCTTTTAACCTTTTGTTTCCCTTTCTTTTTACTGGACAGTTAGCAATGACATGCCCATGCCTATTACAGCAATAACAGATAATGTCAGTCTTAAATTATTTATTCGTATGAGAATCATACTTGACCACATATTTATCTATGTGTTTGTCTTTGCTTTTACTGGAACTTGGTCTAGTTGAATTCTTATTATTCCACTGCTTCATTCTTCTCATCTTTTCTTGAATTGCCTGGTAAATAGTGCCAATTCATCATCTAATAATTCTTCTGATGAAGAACAGGTTCCAGTGCTATCTATGTTTTCATCCCTTCTTGGTGATGATGAGATTTCTCTTCTAGACTTCTTTGATGTATCTGCTTTGAAGGCCACATATTTATTTTGAGTAGAACTTCTGACAGATCCAGCTTCAACTTTTCTTGAATTTAGTTGAAGCTCATGTGGCAATAGCTTCCCATATAAGTCTTGAGGTAACATGTTTCTCAGATTCCCCATTTCTCTTACAACACAAATCTTGATGTCCAATTCTTTATTTAGGTATCTCAGAAATTTTTCATTAAGCTTATAATTTAAGAATTCTCTGTCATAATTCTTTAAGTCATTTATTATTCTAAAGAACTTTTCATAACATAGATCAATAGAATCAGTCTTTCCTTGTCTGAATGCTTCATACTGCTGATTTAATAGAGCCTTTCTATCATCTCTTTCTTCTTCTGTGCCTTCCATGTAGACTATGAGTGTGTCCCACATCTCCTTAGATGTTTTACAGTGCACTAGATTTTGAGAAGTTGAATTATCTTTTGCACTGACAATTGTGTTTTGAGCTCTTTTATCCATGGTGGCCAGAACCACCTCATCCTTTTTCATTTCAGAAAGTATCTTAGGAGTTTGAACATTTGCATCTAGAACAGATATCTTCATTGGAATATATGGTCCTTCTTGTACAGTGACAAAGATTCTTGGATTTGAGACCTCCATAAACAATCTCACTCTCTACTTCCATATAACAAAGTGATCCTTAGTACATATTAGCAGTTTCATATAGCAGAGTTCTCTATGAGATTTAGAAGCCATTAGATCTGTTATTTTTCAACTACCCTTTGGATCTTTTTCAGACTATTAATTCGTTCTTGAATAACCTCCCTCTGATACCACTTGAAAGAAAATCCTATGTGTAGATAATCACCTAGAGGGGGGGGGGGGGTGAATAGGTGTCTTTTAAAAATTCTTTGTCACTTAGATTAACTGTCCAACAGATATTATGTTCAGTAGATAATATACTTTACAAATAAGCTTCACAATAACTCAGCAGAATTAAACCACAGAACACAGCACATGCAAATCTCAGAACACGACACAAGCATAAGCAAATCACATCACACAGAGAATTTATAGTGGTTCCCTAATCAAGGGTACATCCACTTTCCCCCTTCTTACTCACTAGAAATGTGCTTGAAAGTTAATCCTATGGGTAGATATTTACCTAGAGGGGGGGGGGGTGAATAGGTGTCTTTTAAAATACTTTGTCACTTAAATGTTCATCAGAAAATATACTTGAAAATCAGCTTCACAGTAACTCACCACAATTGAATCACAACACACAACACATGCAAATCTCAGAACATAGCACACATAGAATTTATAGTGGTTCCTCTATATAGGGTACATCCATGTTGGGTATTGTATCCACAATAACCTAAATTTGTATGAAGTCACCCTTGAACTAAGATGAATTAAGTTGTATTTGATGCCCTGTTTGAGTTATGTGTTTGCAGGATATAATTGCCAAGTGTAGACCAATGTCAGTCTACAATGAGTCACCAAACACAAGACCATATAATGTAATCCCTCATTGTGTGATCCATGGTGTTGACCCATGTGTAGCCTCTCTATTGGGACACACTTCATTTTCAAAGCACTAAAGTAATGGAAGAAAGAGCAGTTGCTGAATTCATTTGAAGAAAAAATAATTTTCTGAAAGTAAAATTTTTCTAAGTCCTTTACTCGAGTAGTATATCTTGTACTCGAGAAGTACTGGAAAGAATTCTCGAGTATGCTAAGTGTTGGGTATTGCATATACAATAACCCAGATTTGCATGAAGTCATCCTTGAACTAAGATGAATTAAGTTGTATTTGATATCCTTGTTTTAGCTGTGTGTTTGCAGATTACCATTGCTAAGTGTCGACCAATGTAAGTCTACAGTGGGTCATGAATATAGGACCATACAGTGTAATCCCTCACTGTGTGACCCAAGGTGTTGACTCATGTGTAGCCTCTCAATATGGATACACTTCATATTCAAACCTTGGATCATGGAATGAAGATTGGACTCTTAAAGAGAAGAGAAAGATTTTTTCTAAAGTTCAGAAAATTATCTAAGTACACTTCTCGAGAAGTGCCTCTTAGTTCTCGAGAAGTCCTTAGAGTTCTCGAGAAGCTTAGCTTCAAATTTCTCAAGAAGTCCCAGCTTTTGGTTCTCTATAAGTCTTCTTTGTTATTGAAAAGTTGTGCCAGTTCTCGAGAAGTCTTGACTAGTTCTCGAGAAGTCCAACTTGTTCTCGAGAAGCTTGGCTTAAGTTCTCGAGAACTTCCAGCCCTATTTCTCGAATAGTCAAAATTTGCATCAGAAATCTCTCTTAAGTGTTAGTTCTCGAGAAGTCTCTATAGTTCTCGAGAAGTCAGTTAGTTCTCGAAAACTCAGCCTTTTGTTTTCGAGAAGTCCAGACATCTTCTAAGTAGTATAGTTCACGAGAAGTCCTGATATCTCTCGAGAACTCAGTTTCTAGTTCTCGAGAACTAAAGTTACTTCTCGAGAACTGTAAGTCAAATTTTCAGAAAATTATGTTAAGTCCAGATCGGCCGAAATTTTCAAATGACTTGACGTGATTGGTCCACGTATCGTCATCAATGTCTTTTCTAGCCGTTAAGGGTAATCCTATATAAAGTCTTTTCGTTAAGACAAAACCCTAACAACTACAAGGAGCGGATTTCTGTACATTCTAAATTTTTGGATCGGCCTTCTCTCTCCAAGAAGAACAATATTCTGAAGCCGCCTCCGCCGCTCTACGTGAGATCGATCTTTTTGCTTTCGATCCAAGAAGACTTGCTGTTCAAGGGATCATCATCTTATCCTTGATTGAGTAGGTCAAAGCTTTCTCAGGTCAGATCGTCAAGTCTTCTTCAACCGTTTCTGAAAGAGCTGCCAATTCAAGAAGAAGACCTAGGGCTGAATTTTTCCAGATCTGAGAAATCTCTGTTTGTATTTTTCCAAATCTTTTTAATATCATTGTAGGAGATTTTCTCCAAGTGTAGGAGCGTTGTTCTCCGATTGGTAGGAAGTTTTCATCTTCCGAGTGTAGATCTATTTTGATCGAGTTTGTAGGAACTTGGTTCCGAGGCATAGGATTGTTTTCAATCTGAGATAGTGGAGTAGCCGAGTCTAGTGATTTGCTAGATCGGTGAGGTAAAGTGGATGTACCCAAGATTGGGGAACCACTATAAATCTTCTTGTCTTTCTGTGATTGCTTGATTACGTGTGCAAGTTCGTTAAAATTTTTATTCCGCAAATAGATGAACGATTCACCTATTCACTCCCCTCTAGGTGATTTAGGTTGACAACTTTACACTTTCAATTGGTATCAGAAGGAGGTTGGTCATTAAAAGGTTAACACCTTGATCAATTTCCTCTTGAAAGTTGTCATTTGGTTATTCAAGCAATGGACAAGGTCAAAGATTTTGCCAAGCTTCCCCTGTGCACAAAGAATAATTTTCCCATGTGGAAAGAGAGAACCAAATTTTTCATGGAAGCTGTGGACCCCCGGATCTTCATGATTGTTGAAGAAGGTCCTTACGTCCCCATGACTACCTCCACTATAGATCCAACCAAGAAGGTTCCTAAGAAATTGATAGATCTAGATAAGGACGTGATTGCACTTGTCTCTTTGGATAAGAAAGCTGAAAATATTATAGCAAGTACAGTCGATGACTCATTGCTGCAGAATCTGATTCACTGCCAATCGGCTAAGGAGATGTGTCAGTCTCTAATAACTCTGATGGAAGGTACTGAAGAAGTGAGGGATGATAGAAGATCCCTACTAAACCAGAAATATGAAGCCTTCATGCAAGGGTCAAAGGATACAATTGCAGATACTTTTGAGAATTTCTTCAAGATAGTAAATGGCCTAAGAGTGTATGGCCGAGTCTTCACTAATGGGCAGCTGAATGATAAGTTTCTGAGGTCTCTCACAAAGGAATGGGACAATAAAGTCTTTGCTATCCGGGAGTTTGGCAGACTAGCTAAGACAGACCCACAAAATCTATTTGGCAAGATGATGTCTTATGAACTGCAGATCAATTCCAGAAAAGCTAAAGAAGAGAAAAGTCACTTATCTTCAAAAGAGAAGTCTGTTGCATTAAAGGCTGACAGTTCAAGGAAGGGAAAAGCTGCCTCACCAGCACCTGCTCAAGAAGTGAGTGCAGAATAAAACTCTGAGCCAAGCACCTCGGGGTCAGAACTATCTGAAGGAGAGTTCTCTTTGCTCTCACGGCAGTTCAAGAAATTCTTGAACAAGAAGAAGTAGTGGAGAGGCAAGGATGCCTCATACAGAAGATCACGACATGAAGGTGATCAGCGAAAGAAAGGCTCGAGTAGCCATGACAGGTATAACTCTAAACAGAACAAACAGATTTCTACTGATATTGTTTGCTACTACTGCAACAAACTAGGTCATGTCATAGCTGAATGCCACCACAAGAAGAAGGAGGGTGGCAGAAGAGAGGAAAATAAGTCCTCATACCACAAGAAGAGGAAAGAGAAGAGCCTGTTGGCCAAGAAGGGCAAGACTCTCAGCAACTCCAACTAATCTGAGTCCAATGAAGAAGAGGAAGCCTACTTTGGGCTCATGGCTCAATCAGATGACTAATAAGAGCCCCAGTTTACTAGGGAGGTAAAATCTCACACTCCTCTCTCTGAATCTGAAAGTTCTGAGCATGATCATGAGGACAGCTCTTCTGAAGATGAGTCTGAACTTATGGCCCAGTACAAGGAGTTGATCATGACTTACGAAAAATGTTGCCGAGTCGTGAAAACTCAGGCTAAAGAGATTAAGGCTCTAAAGGCTATTGAGAATAGCTTGAGAGAAGAAGTCACTAAGACTGACTCTATTCAAGAGAACTTCAATCTTGCTATTGAAGAATACAATCGAGCTCTTAAGCACGTCAACCTTAAAGAGAAAATCATAAAAGAGTTGGAAGAACACCTCGAAGCTGAAAATAAACTTGATGAAAGTTTCTCCATGCCCAAGAATGTTCTTCCACTCATTGCTGAATTCTTAGCTAAGGCCCAAGGAACTGGACTAGGCCATGTTGACGCTCCTAGTAAATCATCTAGGAGAAACAAGGCTCAACGGAAGAATAAGACCGCCAAGAAGGCTTTGGCCAAAGAAAAAGGGAAAGCCCCTCTGGATCAGACTGTCTTTAAGAAAGTTATCTTTCCAACAAATAAGTTTGATCTGGACTCGTCCTATTGTAACTTGACCAGGCCTACTTATGTAGAGCGAAAGTCTCAGTACCAAGGATGGACTCGCCCTCAGAACTTTGGTGAGAGTGTCTTTAAGGCACCTTATGAAGAAGTGATTCTTCAGGGCTATGGTCCTTATAATCATGGCCACAACTTCAAGAAAGCACCTAAAGTAAAGCCCGTTGGGGAAAGGCCTCCGAAGGAGAAGAAATCATGTGACTGCCATCACCATGAAGCTTCCTCCTCCAAGAATTCTACCCCTGCTAGACCACCATCTCAAAAGGACAAGCAGGAGTACATAAGGCAAATATACAATAGGTTTGACTGTTGGTGCTGTGGCAAAATTGGTCATTTTGCCATCGATTGTTGGTTTAATACCAGGAAGGTCACTACTCCTCAAGTTGGCAACATGAGATTGACCACTCAGAATGCTAATCTTCGTTGGGGGAGTGTTCTTACCCGAGACCAAGGACCCAAACATGTTTGGGTTCCTAAGGCAAAGTGATCATGAATGCAGGTATGTCCATAGGCCACCAAAATGCCAATATGGTACTTGGACAGTGGATGCTCTCGGCACATGACCGGGACAAGAAGCCTACTCCAGAATTTCACTCAGTTTGCAACGGACCAAAGATCATCTTTGGAGGTTCAGACCGAGGGATAACCAAAGGCTACGGTATGATAGCTAACGGTAGTGTATCATTTTCGGATGTAGCTTATGTGGAGGGATTGGAACACAATCTCATAAGCATAAGTCAACTATGCGACAAATGATACATAGTTGAATTCCACGCTGACAAGTGCTTGATAAAGTCTGCTGACAATATGAAAACAATTCTATCAGGCACTCAAAGCAGGAACATATTTTGATTAAATTTCATTTGTATAGATTCTTCTACACCAGTGTGTCTTTTGACAAAAGATAGTGCGTCTCTTGGTGACCAATGGCACAAGAGGCTAACACATATTAATTTTAAAACTATTAATAAATTATTCTCCCATAACTTAGTACGTGATGCCCAAAATGTCAAGTACGTCAATGAGAGACCTTGTCATGCATGCGTAAAAGGCAAGCAAACAAGGGCTATCTTTAAAAGCATTATAGGCAAAAACTCTAATAGGTGTTTACACCTACTTAATATGGACTTGTTCGGTCCACTGCAAGTTAGAAGCTTAGGAGGTAAGGATTATACATTGGTTATTGTTGATGACTAATCGCATTTTGCGTGGGTGTTGTTTCTAAAACACAAGTCAGATACCTTCGATATCTTTACAAACTTTATCAAGCAGGTCCAGAATGAATACAACTGTTCCGTAGTCAAAATCAGAAGTGACATTGGAATGGAGTTCAAATCTGGGGCCATGACAGAATTTTGTGAAAGCCTAAGTATCTTTCATGAGTTTTCCTCTCCTCGTACTCCATAGCAAAATGGAGTAGCTGAGAGAAGGAATAGAACACTCATAGAGGCCTGTAGGACTATGTTGAGTGATGCCTCACTATCGGAGTACTTCTGGGCTGAAGCCATCAACACTGCATGCCACGTGCAAAATCGAGCCCTCATCAACAAGAATCATCATAAGACGCCTTATTAACTTCTAAAAGGCAGGAAACCAACAGTTTCATATTTTAGAATTTTTGGTTGTAAATACTTCGTGCTTAACAATGGTAAGTATCATACTACCAAGTTTAGTGAGAAAAGTTTTGAAGGTATTTTTATAGGATATTGTAGCCATAGTAAGGCATACAGGATTTTCAATAGAAAAACTCTGGTTGTAGAGGAATCCATACATATTGTATTTGATGAGACGAGCTTGCTGCAAAGCAAATCATCTAGTGTGCTTGTTGAAGATACAAGTACAAGGCTTAATAAGATCAACTTGGATGAATCGACCGAAGGTAAAGATGAAAAGTTCATCAAGATCACCTCTCCAACCCCTATTGGAGAGGTAGAGGATCATGATGAAAATATTGTCCAAGTTGATGAAGTCACTCCAGTGGCTGAAGAAGTCCCAGATGCCAGAAATTTAGAGATCAGACATCTGAAGGATCACCCAATGGACCAAATCATAGGAGATCCCCGGGATGGTGTCATAACTCGTCGAGGTACAACTAACAAGAATCTCTATTTAAGTTTTCTCTCGCAGGTTGAACCAAAGAAGTTTGAGGAAGCAAACTCAGACGCATCATCGATCTTAGCCATGGAAGAAGAATTGAATTAGTTCAAGCGCTGCAAAGTTTGGACGCTTGTTCCAAGATCCAAAGGCAAGAATATCATCGGAACGAAGTGGGTCTATAGGAACAAGATGGACGAGGATGGGATAATCATCAAGAACAAAGCCAGACTCGTCGCCAAAAGATATCGTCAAGAAGAAGGGATTGACGTCGACCAAACATACGCTCTAGTGGCAAGACTGGAGTCCATCAGACTGTTCCTAGCTTATGCTGCAGTGAAGGGCTTCACAGTCTACAAAATGGACGTGAAGTCTGCCTTCCTAAATGATGACATAAAGGAAGAGGTGTACGTGGAACAGCCCCCAGGTTTCGTTGATCCTAATTTTCCTGAGTATGTTTATTTATTATCAAAAGCATTGTATGGTTTGAAACAAGCTCCCCGAGCTTTGTACGAAACGCTATCTACCTTTCTCCTCGAGAATAAGTTCACAAGGGGAAAGATAGATAAGAAATTATTTCTTAGGGAAATTAAAGGCAAGATTTTGCTAGTGTAATTCTATGTCGACGACATTATTTTTGGCTCTACAGACGACAACCTCTGCAAAAAGTTTTCTAAACTTATGTAAGGGAAGTTTTAAATGAGTAGTATTGGAGAGCTAAAGTATTTCTTATGACTTCAGGTGAAACAATCTGAAGATAGAATTTTCATCTCTCAGACTAAGTTCACCAAGGAGTTGATTAAGAAATTCGGAATGGAGAGTGCAACCTCTATGAGGACTCCAATGCCCTCAGCTATGTCTCTGGACAAGGATGAGAAAGGGAAACCTTTTGATGAAACTAAGTACAGAAGCATAGTTGGATCCTTGCTCTACCTTACTGCCAGTAGACCAGACATAATGTTCTCTACATGTGTCTCTGCTAGATTCCAAGTGAACTGTAAGGAATCTCACTATGCTGCTGCAAAGCGGAATTTGAGATACCTTAAAGGTACATCGAATATTGGCTTATGGTACCCAAGAAGTAATGACAGAGAACTAATTGGTTTTTAAGATGCAGATTTTGTAGGTGCCAAAGATGACAGGAAAAGCACTTCCGGAACGTGTCAGTTCCTTGGAAGAAGGCTTATATCATGGAGCAGCAAAAATCAAAATTGTGTCGCAATCTCAACGGCCGAGTCAGAATACATTTCTGCTGACAGTTGTTGTGCACAGTTGTTGTGGCTAAAGAACAAGCTAGAAGATTACAATATGAAGGTCAAAGACATTCCATTGTTCTGCGACTCTTCCAGCGCGATCGCAATCGCAAACAACCCAGTCTCGCATAGCCGGACAAAGCACATCGAGCTCAGATATCATTTCATCCGAGAGCATGTAGAACAAAGGGATATGGATCTGCAGTACGTGCCAACAGATCGGCAACTTGTAGATATTTTCACAAAGCCGCTGGACGAGACCAAGTTCAATTTGTTCAAAACTGAACTTGGGCTGCTGAACAAAGAAGAATAGACCAAAGTGGAACAGTTCAAGGCTCAAGAATCTAGGACTTTTCAAAAAAGGTCAGAAATCTCTCAAGAGGAAGCTAGTTCTCGAAAACTCAGCCTACTTCTCGAGAAGCAAAGTACTTGTTCTCGAAAACTTACTAAACATCTCGAGAACAAAAGTCTATCTCTCGAGAAGTCCCTTAAGTTCTCGAGAACTAATAACTCTACCTCTCGAGAAGTACTCTGAAAGCTCTCGAGAACTAGGCGCAACTTCTCGAGAAGTCTACTATCAGCTCTCGAGAACTTATTTCCTTACTTCTCGAGAACTATACGACACTTCTCGAAAACTAACCCTACCTCTCGAGAAATGCCCCGTCTTTTCCAATTCTGTCTTTGCGCAAACCGACTTATTTTTTGAATTATTAAAATGCTTATATTAGATTAATTAGACATTGAATTATCAAAATTAGAATTATACATATATATAAAGTTTTAGAAATCAATAATCAACCGACATTTCAAATTTCCTCTTCTCGAAAACTCTTCGTCTTCCGCCGACAGAAAGCTTTGTCGCATCCGTCATCTTGCGCTCCGTCCATCACCACCGTCAGCGTCCATGGCGCAAAGTTCGAAGATAGGAGTTGACAATGAACTCGTCATCACAGGGATTACAGACATTTCTGATGACTTCAGGAACTTGCTCCTTCTCCTAGAAACAGTCGGTCTGATGTTCATTCTCTCAGAACCCTGCAAGATTACATTTCCAGATGTAGAGGAATTCTTCAGGAATGCCAAGGTGAGGAGAAATGGTACAGTTTTGAAAACTAAAGTCAGGGGGATCAAAATCAAGTTGGATAAAACCAAAGTCTTAAAGCTCCTAAAGCTTCTCGTTGTGGATGAAGAGGATGACCTAACACTTGAAGATTATTACAGAACTTACTCTTTCTGTGGAGTTTCTGTGAAGTTCCTCTCTTTAAGGAGAAATCTCTTCAATGATGTAGGAAAGTTTATTATAGATTTAATTGGAAAGATCTTATGGTGCAGAACATTGACCATTAGTTTCATAACCAATGATCCATTTTGTGTTATGACAGCTATTATCTGCAGAAAGAAATTTCAATATGGAATGATGGTATTTGAATTGATCAGGGATAGTATTAAGCCTCCCAAGTTAGCAAGGATAATTTCCCTGTTGCTGAGTGAGATTGACCCAGTCACCTTCAAAACCTCTAAAGGTGCTCATATCCATCACCTGAAAAAGATTTCATTGGCCTCCATCCAAAGATGGGATCTCAAGCTGAAAAATTCCAAGCAGTTAGCTAAAGATCTTGTAGCTTTTGCCTCTATGGTCAGGACCCCATCTCCCTCCTCTCATCATGTCGCTGAACCTTCTGGTACAGCAACTGAGGGGGAGCCTGCAACCTCTGTTCCTGTTATCAGACCTACTCATTCCTCTCCAGCCAGATCAGCAAGCAGATCTCCTCTCAAAAGCCCAGTGAGTTCTCCAATCAGGAGCCCTGTGGCAAATTCTCCAGATGCCACCCTATTAGATGTTCCAGGACAAGAAACCCTCAAGGACACCAATGCAACAATTGATGGCATGATTGAAGAACTCATTTCAGATGAACCTCTTTCTCCCCTTCACAAAGAAACCTCTACAGAACCATCAAGAGAAACTTCTCCTCCACCCTCACCCCAAGATACTCCACCTCCTTCTCCCTCTCCAAGGAAAGAATCTACTCCACCAGAGACCATTCCTCTCACTGAAGAGGATGAGCCAGAACCTGAAGAGGTGGAAGCCCCTCTCAGGAACCTTGACTTCCCCCTCCCAAGATTTGTTGATGAGGAGGTTGATACAGTATCTCACACTGTAAGAGCCCAGAGCTCTGTGGTAATAGAAGAAATTCCTTTATGGAAAGCACCTCCTCCACCTCAGATTGCTACACCTAGTACCCCTCCTACTGCCATTGTTTCTGCCACTCCTGTTGCTGCTGCAACTGTAAGTTCAGATATTCTAACTAAGATTGAAGGTATGCTGGCTGCCCAAAGGCAATATTTTGATGAATCTCTCAAGTCAGTCAAAGATCAGGTCACCTCTCTAGAAAAGGAAATGGGCAGAGGATTTACAGAGATCCAACATAACACAGATTCTCTTAAAGAGCTGTTCAGAATTGGTGGCAAAGCCATAGACCACACCATTACCAGTATTGGTCAGGTCATAGAACAGTCTATCACACTGGCAAATAATCAAATTTAGTTGGAAAAGAAAGCTCAAGAACATGTAATGAAGATTTGTGAGGAAGTTGGTACTTTCAAAGAAGACACCATACCAAAGCTTTGTTTAGAAATCAGAAAGGGGGAGAGTTTAGTGAAAGAACAAGTGGAAAAACTTACTACAGATGCAAAATCTCTCTGGAATGAGAAATTGACTGAGATAAATAAGAATGTTTTAGATCAAATCCAATCAGTGAAATTCCACACTTATGACACTGTAGTCTGGATGCACAACAAAATATTACCTGACTTTCAAGCTGATCATAATCTTATTCCTCATCACCTGACCCCCCTTATTGAAGATCAATCCAGCCAGATGCCTCAACCTCAAATGCTTACCTTTTCTCCAAGGCCAAAAGATCAGGATCCTCCTCCTGCTTCCTATGACTAGGTTTGGGATGACATTATTCCTCAGGATTTACCATAAATCCACACCTCTAAGAATAGAACGTATGGAGAAGGTCCATCTGCAAGCAAATCTGTTCCCCAGCCAGATGCAGAGAAAAGGAAAGCAAAAAAGTTTGCTGATGTTTGGAGCCCCACTTCTAAAAGCTTAATTCTTGATACTCTAAAATTAGTGATGGACTTTTATGAGAACAGGAATCTCCACTACAGCTCCTCTGAGTGGGAATTATATGAGAAGTCCATGACCAAGAGAAGGATATATGATAAAGAGTTTGGCAGGAATAATCCCAAATCTTCTCCTAAGCCTCCAAGGTACTATCCTAAGCCCTTCAGCTATTAGAGGAGACAACAAGAGAAGTAGGATAGACAGTATCAAAGCAAAGAATGAACTCTTGTTGATATGTTTTTGAGAATTTGGATGAAATGGTTATTGATTAGAAATCTAAAACATTACATATATACAATTCCTAGTTTTGCCTAATTGTGTGTTCAATTAATCTCTTATTGCATTTACATTAAATTATTCAATTCCAGTTCTTTCTTAATTATCATAATTCACCTTAGTGTAGAGGGTTCTGACTTCTATAAATAGGGGGAGATTGTTGGGTATTTCATCTACAATAACCCAGATTTACATGAAGTCACCCTTGAATTAAGATGAATTAAGTTGTATTTGATATCCTTGTTTTAGCAGTGTGTTTGCAGATTACCATTGCTAAGTGTAGACCAATGTCAGTATATAGTGGGTCATGAATACAAGACCATACAGTGTAATCCCTCACTGTGTGACCCAAGGTGTTGACTCATGTGTAGCTTCTCAATTGGGATACACTTCATATTCAAACCTTGGATCATGGAATGAAGATTGGACTCTTGAAGAGAAGAGAAAGATTTTTTCTAAAGTTTAGAAAATTCTCTAAGTCCACTTCTCGGGAAGTGCCTCTTAGTTCTCGAGAAGTCCTTAGAGTTCTCGAGAAGCTTAGCTTCAAAGTTCTCTAGAAGTCCCAGCTTTTGGTTCTCGAGAAGTCTTCTTTGTTCTCGAAAAGTCTTGGCCAGTTCTGGAGAAGTCTTAACTAGTTCTCGAGAAGTCCAACTAGTTCTCGAGAAGCTTTGCTTAAGTTCTTGAGAACTGCCAGCCCTTTTTCTCTAATAGTCAAAAGTTGCCTCAGAAATCTCTCTTAAGTGTTGGTTCTCGAGAAGTCTCCATAGTTCTCGAGAAGTCAGTTAGTTCTCGAGAACTCAGCCTTTTATTCTCGAGAAGTCCAAACATCTTATAAGTAGTATAGTTCTCGAGAAGTCTTGATATCTCTGGAGAACTCAGTTTCTAGTTCTCGAGAACTAAAGTTACTTCTCGAGAACTGTAAGTCAAATTTTTCAAAAAATTATGTTAAGTCCAGATCGGCCGAAATTTTCAAATGACTTGACGTGATTGGTCCACGTATCATAATCAATGTCTTTTCTAGCCGTTAAGGGTAATCCTATATAAAGTCTTTTCGTTAATACAAAACCCTAACAATTACAAGGAGCGGATTTCCGTACATTCTAAATTTCTAGATCGGCCTTCTCTCTCCAAGAAGAACAATATTCTGAAGCCGCGGCCGCCGCTCTACGTGAGATCGATCTTTTTGCTTTCGATCCAGGAAGACTTGCTGTTCAAGGGATCATCATCTTCTCCTTGATCGAGTAGGTCAAATCTTTCTCAGGTCAGATCGTAAAGTCTTCTTCAACCGTTTCTGAAAGAGCCGCCAATTCAAGAAGAATACCTAGGGCTGAATTTTTCCAGATCTGGGAAATCTCTGTTTGTATTTTTCCAAATCTTTTTGTTATCATTGTAGGAGATTTTCTCCGAGTGTAGGAGTGTTGTTCTTCGAGTTGTAGGAAGTTTTCATTTTCCGAGTGTAAATCCATTTGGATCGAGTTTGTAGGAACTTGATTTCGAGGCGTAGGATTGTTTTCAATCCGAGATAGTGGAGTAGCTGAGTCTAGTGATTTGCTAGATCGGTGAGGTAAAGTGGACGTACCCAAGATTGGGGAACCACTATAAATCTTCTTGTCTTTCTGTGATTGCTTGATTACGTGTGCAAGTTCGTTAAAATTTTTATTCCACAAATAGATGCACGATTCACCTATTCACCCCCTCTAGGTGATTTAGGTTGACAACTTTACACTTTCACTAAGTACAGTTCTCGAGTAACAAAAATCTTTCTCGAGAAGGCTTAGTCTAATACTCGAGTAAGCCATGGAGTACTCGAGTACTACTTATCTATGTCTCGAGTTTACTAAAAAAAATTCATTTCAGAAATTTTCTAAGTATTGTACTCGAGTAACAGAAGCCAGTACTCGAGAAGGCCAAGCCTTGTCTTGATAAGGCAGAGGACCAGTACTCGAGTAAGAAGAAAGTTAAGTTTCGAGAAGAAGTTTTGTTCTCAAGATGTAAATTTAGTTCTCGAGAAGTCATTGTCTGATTCTCAAGTAATAGAAGTTAGTTCTCGAGAAACCTGAAGACATTTCCCGTAATTTCCCTAAGGACTTGTTCTCGAGAACTATACTTCCTCTACTCGAGTAACAGAAGTTATTACTCGAGTAGTACTTTATTCACTCGAGAAATGCAAGTAATTTTTGGAAATTCTCTCTAAGTCCAGACGGAAACGATTTCAAAATTAACCTCGATTCTTATTGGTCGACGTGTGCAGTAATTTATGATTGGTTTTTAGTCCGAGATAAAAGGTCTTATCAAATTCGACTAACCCTACAAGATAAGAAATTAAGTTTTTTGAATCGTCCTTACATTCTAAATCGGGAAAGCCACCGCTCCTCATCGTCGTTCTCGTTGCTGCTCTTCTCTGATTCAAGTGATTCAGAACAAAAATTGATCAACAGATAAAGGCGTTCAACTTCTACAGATCTCTCTCTTGATCGTGTTGATCTTAAGCGTTTCGGATCCAAAGATTTTGGCAAGTCTTCCTCGATATATTTCTGACAGAGTTTCAACTTTCAGGAAGGAAAAAATCTAAAGTTCTCAGATCTGAAGTGAAGTTTGTTTTATTGTTATTGTAAATTCTTTTTTAATATGTGTAGGTGATTTTGTCTCCGAGATTTGAAGGAAGTTTTTCTTCTGAGTTTAGATCCCATTTTGAGGATCGAGTTGTAGGGGCGTTTCTCTGAGTTGTAGGATTGGTTTTTAATCTGATATAATAGTGAAGTAGCCGAGTCTACTGTGTTGCTAGATTGGTGAGGTGGAGAGTGGACGTACCCAAGGTTGGGGAACCACTATAAATCTTGTGTTCTCTATGGTTTGTTTGTTTATTTTTTTCGCTCCGTTCGTACAAGTTTTTATTCCGCAAAAGACGCAGACCTAACCTATTCACTCCCCCTCTAGGTGATTTAGGTAGACAACTAAAAACATCAATTAGTATCAGACGTAGGTTGTTCGTCAAAAAGGTTAACACCTTGAACAGATCTTCTCCTAGTTATCTTTAGAGGATGCAAGCATGGACAGAGCAAAGGATTTTTCTAAGCTTCCTTTATGCACAAAGAATAATTTTGCTATGTAGAAAAAGAGAATAAAGTTCTTCATGGAAGCTGTGGATCCAAGAATTTTTATGATAGTGGAAGAAGGACCTTATGTTCCTTTGACCACCTCCACCATTGAATCTACAAAGCAAGTTCCAAAGAAGCTTATGGATTTTGATAAAAATGAGATTGCACTTGTCTCCTTAGACAAGAAAGCAAAGAATATCATCGCAAGTGAAGTCGATGATTCGATGTTGTAGAATCTGATTCACTGCCAATCCGCCAAGGAAATGTGGCAGTCTCTTATCGTCTTGATGGAAGGTACCGATAAGGTAAGGGATTACAGAAGTTCCCTACTGAATCATAAATATGAAGCTTTCAGACAAGGTCCCAAGGACTCTATTGTAGATAGTTTTGAAAGTTTCTTCAAGATTGTCAATGGCCTAAGAGTCTATGGTCGGGTCTTCACCAATGGAGAACTAAAAGATAAATTCCTGAGATCTCTGACTAAGGAATGGGATAACAAAGTCTGTGCTATCCAGGAGTTTGGTAAGATGGCAGAGACTAACCCTCAAAATCTCTTTGGAAAGCTTATATCATATAAGCTACAAATCAACTCAAGAAAAGCTGAAGAAGAGAAGAATCGGTCTTCATCCAAGGAGAAGTCTGTCACTTTAAAGGCAGACATCTCAAGGAAGTCAAAAGCTGCATCTCGTTCTCCCACACAAGAAGAAAATGAAGAAGAAACTTCAAAGTCAAGTACCTTGGGCTCAGAGCTATCTGAAGGAGAGTTTTCCCTTCTTTCAAGGCAGTTCAAGAAGTTCTTGAACAAGAAGAAATAGTGGAGAGGCAAAGATGCCTCGTCAAGAAGATCACGTCATAATGGTTATCGTTATAAGAAAGGCTCAAGTATCCAAGACAGGTATCACTCTAAACACATTGTTTGTTATTGTTGCAATAAGCTAGGACACGTCATAGATGATTGCCCTCACAAGAAGAAGGAGGGTGGAAGAAGAGAGGAGAAGAAGTATTCTTATAATAAGAAGAAGACTAAAAGAAGCCTGGTATCCAAGAAGGCCAAGACCCTTAGTGATACATACTCATCTGAGTCTAGTGATAATGAGGAAGCCTACTTTAGGCTCATGGAAAATACAGATGAAGAAGAAGAACCCCAATTCACTGGGAAGGTAAACTCGCATACCCCTCTCTTGGAATAAGATATTTCTGACCATGATCATGAGGACTGTTCGTCTGATGATGAATCTGAACTCATGACTCAATATAAAGAGTTGATTAAGGCTTACGACAAATGTCGAAGAGTCGCAAGTACTCAAGCAAAGGAGATTAAATCTCATAAGGCTGAGGAGAGCACTCTGAGGGAGTAATTCGCAAAGATGGACTCACTCAGAGAGGAAGCCCTTGAAGTAATCGACATATATAAAAAGGCTCTTGAACACCTAAACCTGAAAGAGCAAATCATCAAGGTGTTGGAAGAAAAACTGGCCGCTCAAAAGAAACTTGTTGAAAGTTTCTCCAAGCCCAAGAAAGTCCTTCCACTTGTTGGTTAGTTCTCTGCTCAGGCTAAAGGAGCTGGCTTAGGCCATGTGGCTGCTCCTAGTAAATCTTCTAGGAGAAATAAAGCCTAGTTGAGAAATAAGCTTGCTAAGAAAGCTCTAGCCAAGGAGAAGGGAAAAGCTCCTCAATACCAAACTTCATTTAAAAAGTTTATCCTTCCGACAAACGAGTTTTATCTTAATTCATCCTACGGTCACTTTGCTAGGCCTACTTATATAGAGCCCAAGTATTGGTACCAAGGATGGACTTGTCCCCGGAACTTTGATGAAAGTGTCTTCAAGGCACCTTATGAGGAGATCACTCTTCAGAGCTACGGGCCTTATAGTCATGGTCACAAAATCAAGAAAGCTCCAAAAGTTAAACCCATTGTGGAAAAGCCTCTTAAGGATAAGGAGTCATGTGAGTGCCATCACCATGAAGCTTCTACCTCCAAGTCTGCTACCCCTGCTTGACCACACTCTCAAAAGGTCAGGTAGGATAACTTAAGGCAAAGATACAACATGTTTGATTGTTGGTGTTGTGGCAAAAATTGTTCACCTTACTATAGATTGCTGGTTTAATCCCAGATATTATGAAACTCCTCAAGTTAATAATGTGAGAAAGACCACTCACAATGTTAACATACGTAGAGGGAGTATGCTAACTAGAGACTAAGGACCCAAATAAGTTTGGGTTCCTAAGACAACTTGATTCTACTTTTGCAGGAATGTACAAAGGCCACCAAAAATACCATCTGGTATTTGGACAGTGGATGCTCTCGGCATATGACCGGGACTAAAAGCCTACTCCAAAATTATTCTCCAGTCATGAACGGGCCAAAGGCCATCTTTGGAGGTTCTAACAAAGGGATTACTAAAGGCTACAGTATGATTACAAATGGTAGTGTATCCTTCTAAAATATGGCATATGTTGAAGGACTGGAACACAATCTTATAAGCATAAGCCAGCTCTACGACAAAGGATACATAGTAGAATTTCATGTAGATAAGTGTTTGATAAAATCGGTCGATAACTTAGAGACGATTCTATCAGGTACTCGTACTAGAAATTTATTTTTTTAAAATTTTATTTGTATAGTCTCTTCTACGCAAGTGTGCTTTTTGGCAAAAGATAGTGTGTTTCTTGGTGACCAATGACACAAGAGATTATCACATATAAATTACAAAACTATTAATAAATTATTTTCTCTTAATTTTGAACGTGATGCACCCAACGTTAAGTGCATTATAGATAGACCTTAACACGTGTAACACCTCCCCTGTAATGGCCGAATGATATGGGTCCGGCTGGGGCCCCACAACATACAGTCGCCACAGCTTTAGCATTATAAGATGATATTACTGCCCAAACTAAAAACTCAGAACTAAACATAGCGGAAACAAAGCAACACCACTAGAAGTTATCCACCACTATCAGGAGTATCAAATGGCCTTAGGGCCTTACACAAAAGAGTCCATCAAATAAAGACAACATGGTCAAACATGAACGTGCAAAAACACTCCTAAGCTACCTCGGCGTGCAAGCCAGACAATGTCTAAAACATGGATCATACAGGACAAGAAAAAGGAAACAAGCTAAAAGTACAGCAACACTTCATGATGCTTAGGGATTTTCTCCCGACGCACTAGCTCCTGCTTGCGATCCTTGCCCTGTAAAGATTTTATGTAACGTGGGTCAGCAAAGGCTGACCTCTACTATATAACCAACGCATCTCCTCCCGACCGCCCCTAACGGACCCCAAGGTATCCCTCCAACCTGCAGGTCAGCACTTCGTATACCAAATGCAAATATATATAAAGCTTTGAAATAGGTTTGGATGTCTCGTACAACAAACACATTTTCTATGTTTAGAACAGAGTGAAAGGGGCCTATTATGCAACATGTATGCAAACTCAGGCTTCGCCCAAGGCACCCTATTGCGTATGCATCTAACACATCATCAAACACTGGGTACTTCCGTTTCCCCATTGGAATAAAGCTGCAAACAAAAGGGAACAACTATGTCCCTGACGGCCCAAGCGCCGTTACACAGAAATCTTTCAAAGGCCCCACCCGCACATGGGTCTTAAACCCGGGCTTGCCCGCAAATTCTGACTTCTCATGTCAGGATTCTGTCTCACACACAAACCAATTCTAAGAACCCTTGCTGAACCCCTCCCGCTCGTGGCTTCATTGCCCGGGCTTGCCCTATGCTCGACGTTCTCGTCAGTCTCACAGAAGGGGACTAGTCTCGCCGGGACACTTTCCCCAAGTGATATGCATGTCACGGGAGAGCCAGCCGACCATGGAGACGTTGCCATACCTTAGCACAACACAAAAATAATTTCCCACCCTAGTCCATCATTCGTACCGCAACGTTCCCGCGCACTAAGGAAACCATCTACCGCCGAAGCGGAGCTAACCTTTCCCGGTTACGGCTGCGAGTACTCACTCAAGAAAAGGGGGAAAAATGCATACATCACGACGGCGTCTTGCCGCAACGGATTTCTTCCGAATCCTCAAGGCTCTCTATGCAACATCACCGAGTCGGACTAACGGTCGCGATTATGGCTTCACCCACAATGCCTAATCCATTAACAGAGCGGATCTCTAATGCTAAAATCATGCCGGGGACGGACTCAATCGACCCGAAGGTGCATCTTGAACCATGGCTACCCAAACCCCTCTCATTTGAGAGATCTGGAGCCTAAAAGAAATGAGAATAAGAGAAGATGCTAAACGTGCATCCTAAAAACAAGAGGAGAAGTGTCGTTACCTTACGACCTCTCTTCCTAGCCATAAAGAAACTTGCTTGGGTGAACACCACGGCAACGATCTCACCTTTACGGATCTGGAATCCGCTCGTGAAATGGGGCTCCGAAGCTTCACCGGCAGCCAGAGTTGATCTCCTTCTTCCTCCTAGCTCTCCCCTCTCTCTAACACTTAGAAAGATGAAGAAGATGGGAAAAGTGGGTTTGAAAACCCTATTCCCGGCCTTAAGATCAAGCATTGACAAACAACAACCCTTGGATCCCAAAATAAGGAAATGAACAGCCACGATTCTCCCTGAAAGTAATCTTCCTGGGTCGAACATGGCTTGTGACACGCCTGTGTCTGAGGCCGTGTTTTTCATTCGCCGTCAAACACGAGAAACCCGACCAGGACACGGCCTGTGACACGGATTGGGACACGCCCGTGTCGCATGTGACATGCCCGTTTCACGGCCCGCGTGCCCCAAATGACACAATACCAAAACATCCCGCAAAGGACACGGCCATGTGACACGCCCGTGTCACATGCCGTGTGCTAGACACGCCCTGGGACACGCTCGTGTCCGAGACCGTGTAATGCCCTCAGCACAAATTGACAAACCGACAAACCGCCCGAGAAGGACACGGCCTATGACACGCCCGCGTCTGAGGCTGTGTGCCCGGTGTCGACGCTCGTCGACTGAAAATCATCGGCCTCTCAGAAATCGTCGACCTCGCGCCCGACACGCCCTGTGACATGCCCGTGTCACAGGCCGTGTGCCCAGTGTCGACACTCGTCGACTGAAAATCGTCGACCTCTCGGTAAAACGTCGACCCCCACCACGATACGCCCTGTGACACGCCCGTGTCACAGGCCGTGTCAGCCTACTCAGAACCCAACTTGTCCTGAAAACATCATCCGTTCCTCTTTTGAGTTTCGGGGCGTTACAATCCCCCCCTAAAAGAATTTTTTACTGAAATTTAAAATAGAAAGTACACAAAACTTAAATGGTACCTGAGAAGAAAAGCTTGGGTGTACTCCTAGAGCATGGCCTGCTCTCGCTCCCACGAAAGCTCCTCACGACCACAATTGTCCCAACAAACTTTTACGAGTTTAACCTCCTTGTTCCACAACTACCGAATTTCTGAATCTTCTATACTAATTGGATGAACTCGCGTCCTCAAGTCCTCTTCTATCGGCACTGTTGCCGATTCGATCACCATACTAGCCTCCACCAAAGCTTTCCTCAACACAGAGACATGAAAGACATCATGTAATCCACTTAGCTCCGTGGACAACGCCAATCGGTATGCTGCTTCTCCCACCCGTTATATAACCTCGAACGGTCAAAAAAACCTGGGACTCAACTTCTTGAGTCAGCGAATCCGCGAAACGCCGTTAAACGGCTTGATCTTTAGATAAACCCAGTCGCCTACCGTGAACTCCACATTCCTGTGGCAAGCATTAAAATATTTCGCTTGCCGATCTTGAGCTACCTTCACGCGCTCTTGAATGGTTCGCACCAACTCACAAGCGTCAGCTACAACTTCTTTCATCAAAAGCTTGGTGTATCCCGCATCTGTCCAAGACATCGGTGTTCGACACCGCCTCCCATACAAAGCTTCGTATGGCGCCATCTTTATACTTGCTTTGTAACTATTGTTATATGCGAACTCTACCATGAAGATATGATCCTCACATTTCTTGCCGAAGTCCGGAGTACACATCCTCAACATATCCTCCATAGTACGGTTTGTTATCTCGGTCTGCCCATTAGTTTGAGGGTGAAAAGTTGTACTGAACTTGAGCTTTGTGCCCAGACTCTTCTGAACCAACCTCCAGTCCATAGACGTGAAACTTCCATCGCGATCACTAACTATGCTCATGGGAATACCATGTAGTCGCACAATGTTGCGAATGTTGGAACCAGCAAAGCCGATTCCACCTAAAGCTCGGAACTACTGAGGCAGCTCGTGCTTACTCCCTTGGGATCACTCTCCAGGCGAAGAACTAGACCGGAGGCTTCAGTGAGGAGGTCCCACCTCTTACCCGGAAGAGACTAGAACTAGAGCTCTTCCCCTCCCTAGCCAATACTGAGCTAGGTGCCTTAGAAAAGATAAGAGGAGTCAAGAATGCTTGCTTCTCTAAGGCACCTTACCGGTCTATTTATAGGCCTCTGAACTGGGACTGCTAATAACCAAACTATACTGCTGTGAAAATACCAGAAGACCCTTGGCTGGGTCTGCCAACAGCTAAACTCCGCTATCTTAAAAGCCTAAATGCAGCCCACGCAGGGTAAAGGAGTAAATACACCTCCGGGGCCCAGAAGGTGGGCCCGACCTTACCTGAACTGGCCCTGAAACCAAGACGACCCTTCTCTCGAGGCACCTCTCACTAGGGTCCTCTCGCCAGGCCGAACCCTCTCGACTCGCCTGGGCCCTCTCGCCACGGAGCTTCTCTTCTGAGTCCTCTCGACTCGCCTAGGCCCTCTCTACTCGTCGGGCCGAACCCTCTCTCCTCTCGCCTGGGCCCCTCTCGCCGGGCTGAACCCTCTCTCCTCTCGCCTGGGCCCCTCTCGCCGGGCTGCGAGCCCGAGGTTGTACACAATCCCCGCTCTTTTCGAGGTTGGCACAAGCTCGGAAAGATAGTCCAACCGAGGCTTGCGATGGTACAGCCAATTTATTGAGGGAATCTTTTGGTGGGCCTCTTGCCTGACCTATAAATATAGAACCTCCCTCCCCTCAAGGGGGTGTTTCCTCTCTTTCTCCCTCCTTAACGCTTGTCCATATGTCTCTCAGACAAAGTGTTCGGGACCGCATCGCGGCCGTGTGCCAGCGGAATAGGGCGACGGCGGTGGGTCTGAACAAGATCCCTGCCCGTGCTCCTCCCTTGCTACCGCTATCCGCATCTCCTCCTAAGAAGACGAAAACTCCTAAGCCTCATATTCTGGCTGAGGAACCCTCTCGCACCTATCCAAGAGGGTCGATGCCCCCGGCCCCTGCTAGCCTCAAGGGAAAAGAAGTACGTTCTTCCAACCCCTCCTGGTTTCTTGTCACTGCCCATTCTTTATTTGTTGTCTATTCTCAGAGATTTTTGGAGGCCTCTCAACGTCCCGAGACCATCCGTATAAACATTTCCGAACTCCCTTCTCAGCGCCTCTCACCCCAGGACTCCACTCCTTCTACGCCGGTGACGAAGAGGGATGACCCTTCTACCGCCTCGGACCGCACTCGCCGATTTGGTAAGAGATATTATCACTAACTTGTTCCATCCTTGTCATTCCTTCTGCCACTCTCAGCCAATATTGGTCTTCTGGCAGGTGCGAGTGGGGGGCCTGCCGAGAGCACTCTGGCCGCCGACTCGCCGGCTGAGGTTTATTCTGGGCGAGAAGCCTTCTCGCCTCCTCCGCCAGTAGACGAGATTGACGATTATCTGGGCGATCCCGCAGACCCCATAGAGATGAAGCGAAAGGTGGCCGAGATGCTGCGGAAACACGCGTTGCTCTTCCAAGCACTGGAAAAAGTAAAGCAGGCCGCGGACCACCGAATTGATTGGCTCGAGATGGAATGTGTTCGCCTGTCGAATGAGATTGATGTCATCACGGAGGTGGACCAGACTGATCCTCTAGCGATTCTGGATGATGTCGATCAACAGCTTCGTCTCGCCCGGCGCGGTGTTGCGGCTGCTCGCGCCTTCCTCTTCCCCCGTCGCCCCCCCTACGTGAGAGGCCGTGGAGGACGATGGAGGTTGGACAAGAACTGACGGAGCCCGAGCGTTCTTTCCTCCTGCAGTCGCCTCTTGCTTCTCGCCTTCCGCCCAATAACTCTCTTTTCTTATCCTGTAATAAGATTGACTGGTATAGCGCCTGCTGTGCGCTCTTTGAACTCGCCACCCGCCATGCGCGGGATTAATTAATTTCATAATTTGTCGGTTTAATCGTCACTACTGCTTCTTATTGGATATTAATTAATTTTTATTCAACATTATTGACTTTCATCATTAGCTGTCTGCCCCGCTGTCTTTTCACCGCTCTTTTCTCGAGAAGGCCGCTCACCCGGCGTTCCGCTGCCCGAGACCCGGAGGGCGAAGGGTCGGCCGACTCTTCCCCTCCCCTGACGCACCCCCCTTTCCCGTACTTCCCTACTGGGGAAGGTTATAAATACCCCCCCCCCCCTGCCAGGGCAAGAGGTATGCTTTCTTTAGACTTCCACTCGCGAGTAACCTTCTTCCTGTGGCTCGCCTCGCGCTCCAGCACCTCCAGCTTCTTGCGCTAACTCGCTCGTCTCTCACTCGCCAGCCACCTCCCTTTCTTCTCGTCCTGCGCTCATAATGGTAAAGAAGAGGTCCGAAGAGAGTGAGGGGCGCAGCCGCTGCGGGAAGCGATTCACCGACCACGACTTCCCCCCCCCCCCCCGGTCGCCTCCCTGCTGACGATTACGAGACCTTTAGGAGTGATTACCTGCCAGAAGGCTTCGAGTCGCGCCCTCCCCGGGTCGGCGAGAGCATCAACACTTTCTACCCGGGAGAACTCGCCTTCCCAATTTCCCATTTTGAGGCTGGGCTCCGGCTTCCCTTTTGGCCAGAGGTAAAACAGGTCCTGAAGTACTTCGGCGTTGTACCCGCTCAACTGAACCCGAATGCCATCTCCGTCATCATTGCATTCGCCTGCTATATGCGGAGGGAAAGGATAGAGTTTAGCCTTACCGTCTTCCGTAAGATGTTCGTGTACCACGCCAATCAGGACGGAGTGTCCTTCTTCACTGGGCTGAACCTGAAGGTGTGCGAGACCCCTAACAAGAACCACCACTAGCTCACCCGCTTTGTATTCATTCACGGAAATCTAGGCGGAGTTCCACTCGCGCCGGTGTCTCCTGTTGAAATCTTCTACACCTCCCCTCAGGTGGGCGGCACGGACAGACTTCTCTGCGAATACCTTGCAGGGAAGAATTTTGAAGTCCGGTATCTGAGGAGAGGGCTCGCCTCTCTACCCCCCGTGCTCCCTGGAGAAGGTACACTTCGAACTTCTCTTTTCATTATCCCTCGCCTCTTTCTCTTGCGAGAGCTTGTCTTCTGATGCTAGTTCTCACTCTTTTCTTCTCAGGAGAGAGGATCGTGCCAATGCATCCCCCCTATGGAAGCGCTATTAAGCCTTCCCCCGATGTGGCTCTCGCCACTATGGCGGCCGAGGCGGCCAGAGAATCACTGGCCCCTCCCCCCCAAAAGAGGGTGGCCGAGGATTCCGCGCCGCTCCGCCTTAGCCCCTCGAAGAAGATGAAGATGAAGACCAAGAAGACCGTCTCCTTCCCCTTTGGGAAGGGCAAAGCTCCTGCCGATCTCGCGGGGACGCCGGGATCACTGAGCCCAATTTCCGTGGGGTCTCGGTCTCCCCACTCGCCCCCTCTAACTTCTGCACGTAAAGCGGTCTCGCTCCCCGAGGGGGCAGCCCCCTTCGCTCCCCCGGCGAGTTCATCCTACCCTACCCCTCGATTCCCCTCTCGCGAGGGGACTTCTCAGATTCCTCCGCCGTCCGATCACCTCAACTTCGACATGGGGCCGGCGGTCCCTGACGGCAACAATGACCCCTCTCTGATCTGGGACAAGGGGTCCTCCCGAGTCTCCATCTCCACCCTCCTGCCCTCCTGGAGAGAGAAGGCTGAGCCCAGTGCTCACGCTTTCTCCTTGGGCTTCGGCCTATATGGAGGCCTTACTCCCGATCCACTCGACGCGGCCACTACGCGAGACCTGGTCCTGAGGACGGCACACTCGCAGCTGCGCACTTTAGAGCTGTCGCACCGCCTCTCGCGGCGCCTGATTTTCAACACCAAGAGTTGGAAGGAGATACACGCCAAGCTGGAGGCCGAGTGTGAAAAGTCAGGGGATCTTGGCCAGCGGCTAAAGGTGTCCGAAAGCCTTCTGGCGAAAGCTAGCGGCGGAGTGGTAAGTCGATACCCCGCCAATGTTCTACGGGCACTTGCCCAGGTACCCCCTTTCTTTTTTTCTCTTTTACACCTCTTCCTTTCTCTCGCAGGATGCCGAGACGGCCGATCGACTACGTTCGCGGGTGGAAGAGCTGGAGGCCGAAGTAAGAGAGCTGAAGGAGGAGAACGCCAGGCTTAAGGAAGCTCCCCTTCCCCGTTCGCAGGCCTCCCCACCTCCTCTTGCGCGCTACACCCACGATGATGTGGAAGAGTTCTGTAAGGATGCTAACATAAGGACCGCCGAGCTCATTCTCAAGATGATGCGAGAGCTAGGTGTTGTAAAAGACGACTGCGAGGACATCACTGCTCGAGACCTCGTGCCCGAGATCTATGGCGAGGACGAGGATCCCTCAGCGAGTGAGAGGGGCTAGGGCCTTCTTTTTTCTTTATTTTGCTGAGATTGTAATACTTCATATTCCATAGTCGTAGGGTGTTAAACGCTGTTATGACTCACGTTTAAATTCTTACTTTTTTGCTCGCCTCTCGCTTCTCTCTTATCTTGTGAATGTGTTGTCTTAAAACATTGATATGACTCATGTGCATGTATATATATATATATATTCTTGCTCGCGCCTTTTTAGGGCCAGCCCTTTCTTTTATATCGGGATTGCTCGAGGAACCCTCGAGATTGTTGATAGGCGAGAGAAAACTGCCTTTCCTCTCGCCTAATTATTACCTGTGGGCTTGGCTCCTGGGGTGAGTTGGTGAGCCTCCATGGTTTTCTGTGAGCGAGAGGAGTATTTCCCCGCTCTCGGCTCACGGGATGGCTCCTCTCGGCGCGAGTGGACAGGGAGGGTTTGCTATCCTCCCTCTCTCCCCTTTTTATCCTTCCTCTTTTTCTCTTTATGCAATGACTTCCACCGAAGCATCCCTTTTTTGCTAAGGGGAATAGATTTTCCTGATTAGCCGACCTCCATTGCTGCTGGCGGACATTAACACAAAAGCACAAACCCTTGTTTGCGGAGGGCCCGAGAGTGTTGAGTCCCTCATCTTCTCTCTCCTCCAACCACCGAGTGAGCCTACAGCCCTGCCAGCTTGATGAGAGCCTGGTCAGCGGGTCTGCTCGGGGTCTCTTCTCTTCTTTCTCCTCCAACCACCGAGTGAGCCTACAACCCTGCCAGCTTGATGAGAGCCTGGTCAGCGGGTCTGCTCGGTGTCTCCTCTCCTCTTCTCCTCCAACCACCGAGTGAGCCTACAGCCCTGCCAGCTTGATGAGAGCCTGGTCAGCGGGTCTGCTTGGGGTCTCCTCTCCTCTTTCTCCTCCAACCACCGAGTGAGCCTACAGCCCTTCCAGCTTGATGAGAGCCTGGTCAGCGGGTCTGCTCGGGGTCTCCTCTCCTCTTTCTCCTCCAACCACCGAGTGAGCCTACAGCCCTGCCAGCTTGATGAGAGCCTGGTCAGCGGGTCTGCTCGGGGTCTCCTCTCCTCTTTCTCTTCCAACCACCGAGTGAGCCTACAGCCCCGCCAGCTTGATGAGAGCCTGGTCAACGGGTCTGCTCGGGGTCTCCTCTCCTCTTTCTCCTCCAACCACCGAGTGAGCCTACAGCCCTGCCAGCTTGATGAGAGCCTGGTCAGCGGGTCTGCTCGGGGTCTCCTCTCCTCTTTCTCCTCCAACCACCGAGTGAGCCTACAGCCCTGCCAGCTTGATGAG
Source organism: Platanthera zijinensis (assembly GCA_039513925.1). Taxonomy (NCBI): domain Eukaryota; kingdom Viridiplantae; phylum Streptophyta; class Magnoliopsida; order Asparagales; family Orchidaceae; genus Platanthera; species Platanthera zijinensis. Next base: position 93,291,199 of record CM077092.1, on the reverse strand, counting down.
AGCCTGGTCAGCGGGTCTGCTCGGGGTCTCCTCTCTTCTTTCTCCTCCAACCACCGAGTGAGCCTACAGCCCTGCCAGCTTGATGAGAGCCTGGTCAGCGGGTCTGCTCGGGGTCTCCTCTCCTCTTTCTCCTCCAACCACCGAGTGAGCCTACAGCCCTGCCAGCTTGATGAGAGCCTGGTCAGCGGGTCTGCTCGGGGTCTCCTCTCCTCTTTCTCCTGTATCTGACCGGTCTACACACCGATCTTCCTCCCCAGCTCCCGGCACCTCTACTATCCGCACTGCCGGTTGTCGGTCTTCTCCTCCTTTTCCTCTCTTCAACTCCAAGAACTCGGGACATGTTGCCATCGCGTGACCCTCCTCCTCGTGGAAGTCACAATAGGGCAAAACTCCCTCCCCACATCTCTCTTCTGGGGGATTCCTCCTCCTCCCCGCTCCCGCTCTCCCACGGTCTCTTCCTCTTCCTCTCCCTCTGCCTATGGCCATAGCTTGCTGAGGTGGGGGTGGGAGCGGCCTCATACCATGCCCCCATCCTAGCGGGTGAAACCTTCCTGGTCCTTGATAAAAGTTTCTTCCCCCCTGCGGAGGACCTCTCCCAGGTCCCTGAACCGGGCCTCCTGGTTGTCTCCACCCCGGCTCCGGGTGCACGGGCCCTCTTAGTTCCTCTCTCCTCCTTCCTTCTGGCTGCCTTCCCCCTCCTGGCTCCCTCTGCTCCACTTCCGTCAATCTTGCCAACTTCCTTGTGAATGCCAGGTTTGCCGCCTCCATGGCTATTTCTTTCGCGGCCTTCTCCATCAACCCTTCGAAGGACAACGGCGCCTTCCTGGTGAGGCACATCTTGAAGAAGCCATCCCTTAGCCCCACAGTGAAAGCCATCTGGAGGGCGTAGCCAGGCACCTCCTGAATGTCCAACATCTCCTCCTGGAAGCGGTCTACGTACTGAGCCAAAGACTCGTCTGCCCTCTGCTTGATCAGGAAGATGGACTCCGAGTTCCTCTTCCTCTTTTTGGATGTTGAGAACCTCAGCTGGAAACTTCTGCTCAGGTCCTCGAAGCAATAAATAGAACCAGTTGGGAGTTGGTGGAACCAATCCCTAGCCTTATCCTTCAAAATGATGGCGAAGAGGCGGCACTTAAAGGCGTCCGTCATGGGTCTGATGGAAACTGCGTCTTCAAACCACTGCAAGTGTTGGAGGGGGTCATCCTTCCCCACGTAGTAGTTCATTTCCGGCTCGCGGAACCCTTCTGGAACGGATGCCGAGAGGACCAACTCGCAAAAAGGAGATCCTCTTGCCAGTGATTTCGCCTGGTCCACTCGCGCCACGAGGTCCACCGGCGCGGCACTCGCCGGACTAGGGAAGAGCTCCCTTCCTTCCACCTCTCGCCGACTTCCTTCCGCCATTACCTCTTTTCCTGGCCGCCTCCCAGGTGCATCTTCACCTATCCTCGCCGAGTCGGCCCCTCCCCTGAGCGCGAGATCTGGCACTTGAGGTGGGGGGGTCTCGCACTCGCCTCTTTGTGCGAGTTGTTTGAGGAGATCCATGATCCCTCCAATGGACGACATGAACTCCGTCCTCCCAACATACTCCTCCTGGCTGGGGGACCTCTCGCCTCCTCCTCCAGCATCTCCCGCCATGAGATAACCCCTCGTTCTTCCGCACAGGCTGCAGCTCCACGCTCACCGCACCAAAAATGTTGGAACCAGCAAAGCCGATTCCACCTAAAGCTCGGAACTACTGAGGCAGCTCGTGCTTACTCCCTTGGGATCACTCTCCAGGCGAAGAACTAGACCGGAGGCTTTAGTGAGGAGGTCCCACCTCTTACCCGGAAGAGACTAGAACTAGAGCTCTTCCCCTCCCTAGCCAATACTGAGCTAGGTGCCTTAGAAAAGATAAGAGGAGTCAAGAATGCTTGCTTCTCTAAGGCACCTTACCGGTCTATTTGTAGGGCTCTGAACTGGGACTGCTAATAACCAAACTATGCTGCTGTGAAAATACCAGAAGACCCTTGGCTGGGTCTGCCAACAGCTAAACTCCGCTGTCTTAAAAGACTAAATGCAGCCCACGCAGGGTAAAAGAGTAAAAACACCTCCGGGGCCCAGAAGGTGGGCCCGACCTTACCTGAACCGGCCCTGAAACCAAGACGACCCTTATCTCGAGGCACCTCTCACTAGGGTCCTCTCGCCAGGCCGAACCCTCTCGACTCGCCTGGGCCCTCTCGCCACGGAGCTTCTCTTCTGAGTCCTCTCAACTCGCCTAGGCCCTCTCTACTCGCCGGGCCGAACCCTCTCTCCTCTCGCCTGGGCCCCTCTCGCCGGGCTGAACCCTCTCTCCTCTCACCTGGGCCCCTCTCGCCGGGCTGCGAGCCCGAGGTTGTACAGCGAACATACAGTTCCACCAACTTTTCCATACTGTCCTCCTTCCAATTTGGGATGAAGTGTGACACTTTGGTCAAGCGATCCACGATCACCCAAATTGTGTTGTTACCCTGCTGTGATCTAGGTAACTCATACACAAAATCCATGGAGATGTCATCAAACTTCCACTTGGGGATAGGAAGAGGCTTTAAGAACTCGCCCGACTTCTGATACTCGGCCTTCACCAAGGCGCAAGTTTCGCACCGACTCACGTACAAAGCTACGTCCCGCTTAAAACCAGGCCACCAATAGGATTTATTCATATCCAAGTACATCTTTGTACTGCCCGGGTGAATGGAGTAATTTGTGAAGTGGGCCTCAAACATCAACTTCTCACGGAGCTTGCCGAACTGCGGTACACAAATCCTCCCGCCCTTCCTCAGAATCCCATCAATCATCTCACAGGCGCTACCCTCGCCCTTTAGATCTTTCTCCACATATGGTTGGAACTCCGCATCCAAACGGATCGCTTCCCGAATACGATCGCTCAAATCGTTCTGCATTTCAATCCAGTTCAATTGAGCCACATTAGACTCGCCTATGGCCACACACTCAATGCCAAGGGACTCCCAATCCTGCCTCAATCGCTCATCGTGAGCTTCGATCCAATTCCCTTGCCTAGAGTATTTTCTACTCAAAGCATCAGCCACCACATTGGCTTTGCCTGGCATATAATGAATCGCCACCTTGTAGTCTCTAAGAAACTCAACCCACCTGCACTGCCGCATATTCAAATCCTTCTGATCTAGGAGATACTTCAGACTTTTGTGGTCCATGAATATCTCCACTTTCGCACCATAAACATAGTACCGCCACAATTTTAGTGCAAAAATTACCGCCGCCAATTCCAAATCATGGACAGGGTAGTTTCTCTCGTGAGGCTTCAACTACCTAGACCCAAAGGCGATCACACTGCCATGTTGCACCAAAACGCACCCCAAACTGCATCTGGATGCGTCACTGAAAATTTGAAATCCTTCAATCCCCTTCGGCAGACTTAGGATTGGAGAGTCATCAATCTTTCCTTCAGGGTATCAAACGCCTAATTGAACTCCTGTGTCCACACGAACTTCTGATCCTTACAAGTTAGTGAAGTGAGGGGTAGTGCTATCCGCGAAAAGTTTTCCACGAACCTACGATAGTACCCAGCTAGTCCAAGAAAACTCCAGACTTCCGCAACAGACCTTAATACTGGCCAATCTCTAATGGCTTCCACTTTCGTTGGATCTACTGCCACCCCATCTCCAGTAATCACATGGCCCAAAAACGCCACTTTCTCTAACAAGAATTCGCACTTGGAGAACTTCGCATAAAGCTGGTTCTCTCTAAACACTTGCAACACTAACCTTAAGTGAGTCTCTTGCTCCTCTTCCGACTTGGAATAAACAAGGATGTCATCAATATAGACGACTACAAACGAGTCCAAGTATTTGAGAAAAACTCGGTTCATCAAGTTCATGAATATAGATGGTGCGTTCGTCAGCCCGAACGACATCACCGAAAATTCAAAGTGACATATCTCGCGCCAAACGCGGTCTTGGGTATGTCTTCTTCTCGGATTCATAACTAATATTATCCTGGCTTCAAGTATAACTTGGAATACACCACCGATCCCACCAACTGGTCGAATACATCGTCTATCCGAGGAATCAGATACTTATTCTTAATAGTCAGTTTGTTCAACTCTCGGTAGTCTATGCACAACCGCATACTACCGTCTTTCTTCTTCACGAACAACACTGGCGCACTCTATGGTGAAGAACTGGGTCTGATATACCCCTGCTCCAAAAGCTCCTGCAAATGAACTTTAAGTTCTGCCAACTCTTTCGGTGTCATCCTAAAGGGAGGACGTGACACCGGCCTAGCCTCTGGCACTAGCTTGATAGAGAAATCAATCTCTCGCCAAGGCGGTGCTCCCGGAAGCTCCTCAGGAAACACGTCTTCGAACTCCGCCACTACGGGTACTTCCCCAAGAGACAACCTGGAAAGGCTAACCTCCAACAGTACTACTAGGGCTACACCTCCTTGGTTAACTGCATGTACTAACTACATGGATGAAAATAGGGAACAGACCACTCCGTGAAGACCCTCAAAGTTAACTTCTACTTGCCCTTCGCCCCTCAGGGTTACAACCTTGGACAGGCAGTCGATACTGGCACGCTGCTCTGCTAGCCAGTCCATCCCCAATATTACGTCAAACTCGGCCAACGGTAAGACTGTCACCATCAACATGAAGTCGACTCCATCTAAACTCCAACATATACGTCCTTTAGCCCTGGTAGTCATAGATAACCCATTGGGCATGCACACTTTCAATTCTAGGTCCGTTGAGAAAGACTCAACTCCAATCCTCCAGATAAAGCTTTCTGCAAGGAAGGAGTGCAATGCTCCCGTATCAAACAGTACCCTAGCGGGGTACCCAGAAACTATCACAAAGCCTAAACACATGCAACAAACATAAACGGCTTGAATTCACGAAAACCCAAGATATAAGTTAAACTCTCATACCTGTCACCACATCGGGTTGATGGATCGCTTCCTGTTGCCCAAGGTTATAGGACCTTGGCTACACCAGTTAAAACTGAGAAGCGCTCTACTTTGCCATCTTCCCCTTCATTGCGGCACTAGGGCCGGAGCGCACAGTCTGCTCCTGCCATGGCTCTTGCCCAGTTCCTCCTTGAGTACAAAATCTTGCTATGTGCCCTGCCTTGCCACAGTTATAGCACGTCAGAGGTCCCTTAAAGCGAGACACTCCTGACGTCCAGTTACTTTTCTCACTGGACTTGTACGGGTGAGGCTTCTTCTTCCATCTACTCCCTTCCTACTTCCCATGGGACTGAGAAGGCTTCCCTTCCCCTTGCTTGGGTGTGAAACCCATGCGGCGCTGGGTACGCTCCATATCACTTTCCAAAATCCTGTCCGGCTCAACCAATTCGTTGAAACCCGTGCGTTTCATAGATATGAGGGGCTATCTTAAATTCTCCCTCAATCCGTGGTAGAAGAGATTGTCTCTCTCCTCATCATCCGCCATGGTCGTTCCCACGTAATGACCCAAACGAGTGAATTCTTGAACATACTTGTCCACAGTCTTGTCTCGCTGCACCAAGTGCAGAAATTGTCTCTAGAGGGCTAACTTTGTCGATGCGGGAATGTACTTCTTCAGGAAAACATTCCCAAACTCATCAATGGACGTGGTACGTCCAGGAAACTGCCGGCCACTGTGGCTCACCCACCATAACTTGGCGTCTCCTTCCAACATAAAGGCTGCAAACTCTGCTTTCTTCTCGTCTGGCGTCTCTGCTGCCCTCAAAAGCTCCTGAATCCGAGCAAACCAGTCCTCTGCATCTGTTGGTATGCTGACTCCCTTAAAGGTTGGAGGGTGGAAGCTCAGGAAATACTTCATTTGCCGGTCACAATTCCCGACAATCACCCTTTCGGTCAGCGGCTCTTCCCGCTTGGCTTCCTCGCCCGACACGGCGGTCGCCGTATCCGGGGTAGCAGGAGTTACTACCTGAGCAATGGGGGCTGCTACTTGTTCTGCTGCTGCAGCTTGGGCCGCCACCATCGCTTTTGCAAGCATGTGACAAAAGTCGATCGGAGTTACCCCCATGCCTAACGGACCTTGCGCACTAGCGCTACTCGCCGAGAGCTCTTCTCCTGGCCTCGACGTTCCTGCCTCATTGCTTGCACTCTTAACACAAGCAAAGAAAACACAAATTAGTCTCTAATCGCAAGTCGCAAACACAAGGACACTAATGGTCCCGCGATACACCTATGCGGATAACTTCTTATACGCGACTCGATTTTGACTTTCGACCACGAATCCTTTCCTTGGAAAGCAAACCTCCCTCCGATACCAAATTGTAACACCTCCCCTGTAATGGCCGTATGATATGGGTCCAGCCGGGGCCCCACAACATACAGTCTCGATAGCTTCAGCATTATAAGATGATATTAATACCCATACTCAAAACTCAGACCTAAACACAACGGAAACAAAGCAACACCACTAGAAGTTATCGACCACTATCAGGAGTATCAAATGACCTTAGAGCCTTACACAAAAGAATCCATCAAATAAAGACCACATGGTCAAACATGAACGTGCAAAAACACTCCTAAGCTACCTCGGCGTTCAAGCCATACAATGTCCAAAACATGGATCATACAGGACAAGAAAAAGGAAACAATCTAAAAGTACAGCAACACTTCATGAGGCTTCGGGCTTTTCGCCCGGCGCACTAGCTCTTGCTTGCGATCCTTGCCCTGTAATGATTTTAAGTAACGTGGGCCAGCAAAGGCTAACCTCTACTGTGTAACCAAAACATCTCATCCCGGCCGCCCCTAACGGACCCCGGGGTACCCCTCCAACATGCAGGTCAGCACTTCATATACCAAATGCAAATATATATATAAAGCTTTAAAATAGGTTTGGATGTCTCATACAACAAACACGTTTTCTATGTTTAGAACAGAGTGAAAGGGGCCTATTTTGCAACATGTATGCAAACCCGTGCTTTGCCAAAGGCACCATATTGCGTATGCATTTAGCACATCATCAAACACTGGGTACTTACATTTCCCAATTGGCATAAAGCCGCAAACAAAACGGAACAACTATGTCCTTGACGGCCCTAGCATCGTTACACGGAAATCTTGCAAAGGCCACACTCGCACATGGGTCTTAAACCCCGGGCTTGCCCGTAAATTCTGACTTCTCACGTCAGGATTCTATCTCACACACAAACAGATTCTAAGAACCCTTGCTGGACCCCACCCGCTCGTGGCTTCATTTCCCGGGCTTGCCCTACGCTCGGCGTTCTCGTCAGTCTCACAGAAGGGGACTAGTCTCACCGGGACACTTTCCCCAAGTGACATGCACGTCACGGGAGAGACAGCCGACGATAGAGACGTAGCCATGCCTTAACACAGCACAACAATAATTTCCCACCCTAATCCATAATTCGTACAGCAACGCTCCTGCGCATCAAGGAAACCATCTACCGTAGAAGCGGAGCTAACCTTGCCCGATTCCGGCTGCGAGTACTCATTCAAGAAAATTGGGAAAAACGCATACATCACAACGACATTTTGCTGCAACAGATTTCTACCGAATCCTCAAGGCTCGCTATGCAACATCACCGATTCGGACAAACGGTCGAGACTACGGCTTCACCCACAATGCCTAATCCACTAACGGAGCGAATCTCTAATGCAAAAATCATGCCGGGGACGGACTCAATCGACTCAAAGGTTCATCTTGAACCATGGCAACCCAAACCCCTCTCATTTGAGAGATTTGGAGCCCAAAAGGAATAAGAATAAGAGAAGATGCTAAACGTGCATCCTAAAACAAAGAGGATAAGTGTCGTTACCTTACGACCTCTCTTCCTAGCCATGAAGAAACTTGCTTGAATGAACACCACTGCAATGATCACGCCTTTGCGGATCTGGACTCCTCTCGCGAAACGGGGCTCCGAAGCTTCACCGGCAGCCGGAGTTGATCTCCTACTTCCTCCTAGATCTCCCCTCTCTCTAACACTTAGAAAGAGGAAGAAGATGGGAAAAGTGGGTTTGAAAACCCTATTCCCAGCCTTAAGATCCAGCATTGACCAACCACAACCCTTGGATCCCAAAAGAAGGAAACGAACAGCCACGATTCTCCCTGAAAATAATCTTCCTAGGCCAAACACGGCTTGTGACACACCCGTGTCCGAGGCCATGTTCCTCATTCGCCGTCAAACCCGAGAAACCCGACCAGGACATGGCCTGCGACACGGCTTGGGACATGCCCGTGTCAAGGCCTGGGTCACGGCCCGTGTGCCACAAACAACACAGGACCAAAACGTCCCGCAAAGGACACAGCCATGTGACACGCCCGTGTCATATGTCGTATGCTAGACACGCCCTGGGACACTCCCGTGTCCTAGGCCGTGTAATGCCCTCAGCACAAATCACCAAACAACGCGAGCAGGACATGGCCTATGACACGCCCGTATCTCAGGCCGTGTGCTCGGTGTCGACGCTCATCAACTGAAAATAGTCGACCTCTAAGAAATCGTCGACCTTGCACCCGACACCCCTTATGACACGCCCGTGTCACAAGACTTGTGCTTAGTGTCGACACTCATCGACTGAAAATCATCGACCTCTCGGCAAAACGTCGACCCCCAGCACGACATGCCCGTGTCACAGGTCGTGTCAGCCTACTCAGAACCCAACGTGGCCTGAAAACATCATCCATTCCTCTTTTGAGTTTCGGGGCGTTACATCACGCATGTGTAAAAGGCAAGCAAACAAAGGCTATTTTTAAAAGCATTATTGGTAAAGATTCTAATAGGTGTTTACACCTACTTCATATGGACTTGTTCGGTCCACTGCAAATTAGAAGTTTGGGAGGTATGGATTATACATTGGTTATTATTGATGATTACTCTCGCTTTGCGTGGGTGTTCTTTCTAAAACACAAGTCAGACACCTTTGATATCTTCACTAATTTTGTCAGGCATGTTCAGAATGAATACAGCTGCTTTGTTGTTAAAATAAGAAGTGATAATGGAATAGATCTCATGTCTAGGGCCATGACAGAATTCTGTGAAAGTCTTGGTATCTTTCATGAGTTTTCCTCTCCTCGTACTCCTCAACCGAACGGAGTTGCTGAGAGAAGGAATAAAACACTCATAAAGGCTTGCAGAACAATGTTGAGTGATGCCTCAATACCAAAATATTTCTGGGCTGAAGCCGTCAACACTACATTTCACGTGCAAAATCGAGTATTTATAAACAAGAACTATAATAAGACACCTTACGAGCTACTAAAGGGCAGGAAACCGACTATTTCATATTTTAAAATCTTTGGTAGTAAATGCTTTATACTTAATAATGGGAAGTATCACACGACTAAATTTAGTGAAAAAAGTTTTGAAGGTATTTTCGTAGGTTATAATAGCCATTGTAAGGCATATAGGATTTTTAATAAGAAAACCCTGGTTGTAGAAGAATCTATCAATATTGTTTTTGATGAGACGAGCTAGCTGCAAGGTAGTTCTTCTAGTGTGTTTATTAAAGAAGTAGGTTCATGACTAAAGGAATTGAGCTTGGATTAGCCAATTACAGAAAAAGGTCAAGAGTTCATCACGATCTCCACTCCAACCCCAATTGGAGAGGGTAATCACCATGATGAAGACGTCATCCAAGTTGATGAAGTCACTCTAGTGATAGAGGAAGCACCAGATACAAGAACCCTAGAGCTCAGACACTTGAAGGAGCACCTAATTTATCAAATCATCGGAGATCCCCGGGATGGTGTTAGAACTCGTAGAGGTATAACTAATGAAAATCTATATTTAAGTTTACTCTCGCAGGTTGAACCAAAGAAGTTTGAGGAAGCAAACTCAGACACATCTTGGATAATGGCAATGGAAGAAGAATTGAATCAATTCAAGCGTTGCCAAGTCTTGAAGCTTGTTCAAAGACCCAAAGGTAAGAACATTATCGAAACAAAGTGGTTCTACAGGAAGAAGATGGACGAAGATGGAACAATCATAAAGAACAAGGCCAGACTCATCGCCAAGGGATACCGACAAGAAGAAGGAATCGGCTTCGATCAAACGTATGCTCCAGTGGTAAGGCTGGAGGTAATCAGGTTGTTCCTTGCATATACATCACTTAAGGGCTTCACTGTCTATCAGATGGACGTGAAGTTGGCCTTTCTTAATGGTCAAATAAAGGAAGAAGTGTATATGGAACAACCTCCAGGTTTCATTGATTCTAACCATCCTGATCATGTTTATCTTTTATTTAAAGCTTTATATGGTTTGAAACAAGCTCCTCGAGCTTGGTATGAGATGTTGTCTAGCTTTCTTCTTGAGAATAAGTTCACAAGGGGAAAGATATATACGACATTATTTCTTAGGGAAATAAAAAGCAATATTTTGCTAGTGCAAATCTATGTTGATGACATCATATTTGGCTATACTGACGACAATCTTTACAAAAAGTTTTCTAAACTTATGCAAGGAAAGTTTGAAATGAGCAGTATGGGAGAGCTGAAGTATTTCTTAGGACTTCAGGTGAAACAATCTGAAGATGGAATTTTCATATCTCAGACGAAATTCACCAAGGAGTTAATTAAGAAATTCAGAATGGAGAATGCAACCTCTATGAGGACTCCAATGGGTTCAACTATGTCTCTAGATAAGGATTAGAAAGGGAAACCTATTGACGAAACCAAGTATAGAAGCATAATTGGATCCTTGCTCTATCTTACTGCTAGTAGACCGGACATAATGTTTTCAACATGTGTGTGTGTTAGATTTCAAGTGAACTCTAAGGAATCTCACTATGCTGCTGCAAAGCGGATTTTGAGATACCTTAAAGGTACACCAAATCTTGGCTTATGGTACCCAAGAAGTAATGATAGCGAACTAATAGGTTTTTCAGATGCAGATTTTGCAAGAAGCAAAGATGACAGGAAGATCACTTACGGGACTTGTCAATTCCTAGGAAGAAGGCTCATCTCCTGGAGCAGCAAGAAGCAGAATTGTGTCGTAATTTCAAGAGCCGAGTTAGAGTATATCTCTGCAAGCAGTTGTTGTGCACAAATGCTATGGATAAAGAATCATTTTGAAGACTACAACATGAAGTTCAAGAACATTCCAATGTTTTGCTACTCCTCCAATACAATTGCAATCGCCAACAACCCAGTCTCTCACAGTAGGACAAAGCACATAGAGCTGAGGTATCACTTTATCAGGGAGCATGTGGAGCATGAAGACATCAACCTCCAACATGTTCCAATTGACAAGCAGGTTGTTGACATATTCACGAAGCCGGTGGACGAGGCCAAGTTCTTGTTCTTCAAAACAGAACTTGGCATGCTCAACAAAGAAGAATGAAGAAGATCTCACAACAAAGTTCAAGGATCGGGCAATACTTCAAAAAATTCAGAAAATTCTAAGTCAAGACTTCATTTCTCGAGACAGTACTTTACTACTAGATTAATAAATAAGATTACTCAAGTAACCAGAATGACTCCTGAGAAATACTTCTCAAATCATAGCCTGCCTCTCGAGAACTTCTGTCTGCTTCTCAAGCACTTCACTAAGCAGCTTCTCGAGAAAGAACCTTCTACTCGAGAACAACTTTATCCTCACTCGAGAAATGACTTACCTCTCAAGAAGTCTGATGCCGTTTTCTCTCAAGTTCAAAAATTTTATATTCGCACCCGGATACTATTGCCGCCACATCTTTAAGTAAGTTATTGTTATTATTTTCTTAATCATCATAAATTAAGACTTATATTAGTAGATTAAGTCCAAGAAATTCCAAATCACCCGAAATCTGAAACCCTTTCTCGAGAAAAAGGACTCTTCACCTTCTCTGTCGCCGTCACCCTCTTCCCCCCGCTTCAGCAATTTCTCTCAGAAAAAGGTCTTCCGTTCATCTCTCTCTCGATTAATGGCTCCTCCATCAAAGATTTGAATCGGGAGCGAACTTGTTTCTACTAGAATCGCCGACCTGTCAGATGATTTCAAGAACCTTCTAATGTTATTGGATGCCGCCGGACTCTCTTTTATTTTGGAACAGTCATGCAAAATCTTAGTTCCAGATGTTGAGGAATTTTTCCAAAATGCAAAATTGAAGAGGAATAGCAAGATTTTAAAATCCAAAGTTCGTGGGATCAAGGTCAAGCTATCTACTCTTATTGTCTCTAAGCTTCTTCGGTTATTGATTTTTGAAGAAGAAGATAACCTAAATGAGCCAGATTATGATCGTGCCTTCAGTTTCTGTGGTATATTTGCTGGTACTTGCACCATTCGTCGCCCAGATCTATATGTAGAGAGCAAACTACTTGTAGATATAATTGGGAAAGTTATTCTGTGCAGAACAAGTTTTATCAGCTTCATTACCAATGATTTCTTTGATATGATGACAACCTTTATTTGCAGAAAGAAGTTTCAGTGGGGAATGATGATTTTTGATAAAATCAAGGAAAGTATTAAGGCACCAAGCTATAGTAGAATAATTTCTCTTCTACTTCATGAACTCAGGCCTGAAGAATTTGATCTTTCTAAAGGTACTAATCTACATCATGTGATGAAAGTTTCAATTTCCTCCATTCAAAGATGGGAGCTCAAGCTCCAAAACACTGCTCAAGCTACAAAATCCCATGAACCCCATGAGGATGAGGATAGGACCCCATCTTCCCCTCTACATCAAATGGCTGGCACTTCAAGTGCAGCTGTTGAGGGGGAGACTGCTCCATCAGTCCCAGAAGCAAGTCATCCACCTCTTCAGACAAATGTTCCTTCAGATGTTCCTTCAAATGTACTACCCTCCCAGTTGACTCAAATCTTTTAGATGTTGATCTGCCTGATGAAGACATCCTTTCTGATGGATAAGTCCAAGATCAAGTTCTTTCCATAGAGGATGACATCAATAGAATGATTGATGAACTCACTTCCAAAGAACCTCCTTCCCCTCTACATGCTGAAAAATCTCCTCCTCCAGAACCATCTCCATCAGTACATCACTCTGAACCAGAATCCCATCACCCTCAGTCTCCTGCTATAGAAGTACATGAAGAACAAACAGTTTTGATTTCTGATAAATAAGATACTCCTGAACCAGTTGAAGCTCCTCTCAAGAGCCTAGACTTCACTCTTCCTACTATTACTGGTGAGGAAGGAGATATCTTGATTCACACCACAAGAGCCCAGAGCTTAGTTATCATAGAAGAAATACCTCCCTGGTCAGCTCCATTAGTAACTCCTCCTCCTCTACATCCTCAAGTTGAAGCACATTCTACTAATACCATTCTTGGTAAGATAGAGCTAATGCTAGCACAACAAAGAAGCTATTTTGATGAATCTCTTAAAGTTGTAACTGAGAAAGTAACTGCTCTAGAGAAAGAGATGAGCAGAGGATTTGTAGAAATACAACATAATACTGATGAACTTGAACACCTGTTTCAAATAGGTGGAAATGCTCTAGATCACATAATTACCAGCATTGGTCATGTGATGGATCAATCAGTAACTCTAGCAAAAATTCAAATCCAACAGGAAAAGAAGGCTCAAGAACATTATTTCAAAACTTATGAAGAAGTTGGCAAATTCAAAGAGGATGCCATAGCCACCCTATCCATTGAAGTCAGAAAGGGGGAGATCTTAGTAAAAGAATACTTAGAAAAATCTGATGTAAGAAAACAGATAGAATGGGAAGGAAAGCTAAAAGAAATACATGCTGTTGTTCAGAACCAAATTGATGGTGTCAAATTCCATACTTATGATACAACTATTTGGATGCACAAATAGATATTTCCTGATTTTCAAGTCAATCCAAATCTTATTCCACATCATATGAATCCAACTGCTCAGCATCCTCCTATCCAGTAGCCATCTTTCTCTCCAAGACCTGAAGGTTCTGATGCTCCTCCTCTAGAAAGCAATGGTCAAGTATGGGAATCTGAACAGACTGATATACCTTCTCAATCTCCTCTTGATGTACAAATCCCTTAGAGAAGAAAGTATGGTGATGGAGCCACTGCTAGCAGGTCCGCTCCTAATCCTGAAGTTGAAAGAAGGAAAGCTCAAGAGCTTGCTAAAATATGGAGCCCAACTTCCAAATCCCTAATCCTTGAGACTCTTAAACTTGTTGTTGATTATAATGAGAATAGGAATTATCATTACAGCTCATATGAATGGGAGTTATATGAGAAATCTTTAACTAAGAGAAGGATATATTATAGAGAGTTTGGAAAGAACAATCCTAAAGCTCGTCCTAAGCCTGCCAAATACTATCCCAAATCTTACTGCTACCAGAAGAGACAATAAGAAAAGAAGGAGAGACAACAACAACAACATTAGCAGAGCTACTAGCAATAGAAGATGATCAGAATGTTTTCTTTATGAGATTTTGTGGACTTGGATTTTTCTTGGACAAAATCTATAAATATAAATCTTCTATTTTGATGATCTGACTTTTCATTGCTTAACACTTTAATCATTATTATCACTGTGTTTACTAGTTTTTTTATTTGTTTATCTTGATGTAATTCACCTTAGTGTAGAGAGTTCTGACTTCTACAAATAGGGGGAGATTGTTGGGTATTGTATCAACAATAACCTAGATTTGTATGAAGTCACCCTTGAACTAAGATGAATTAAGTTGTATTTGATGCCCTGTTTGAGTCTATAATGAGTCACCAAACATAGGACCATACAATGTAAGCCCTAATTGTGTGATCCATAGTGTTGACTCATGTGTAGCCTCTCTATTGGGACACACTTCATTTTCAAAGCACTAAAGTAATGGAAGAAAGAACAGTGGTTGAATTCATTTGAAGAAAAAATAATTTTCATAAAGTAAAATTTTTCTAAGTCCTTCACTCGAGTAGTATATCTTGTACTCGAGTAGTACTGGAATGAATTCTCGAGTACGCTAAAAATAGTTCTCAAGTAACAGAAATCTTTCTCGAGAAGGCTTAGTCAAATACTTAAGTAAGCCATGGAGTACTCGAGTACTACTTATCTATGTCTCGAGTTTACTCAAAAAAAATTCATTTCAGAAATTTTCTAAGTGTTGTAGTCGAGTAACAGAAGCCAGTACCTGAGAAGGCCAAGCATAGTCTTGAGAAGGAAGAGGACAAGTACTCGAGTAAGAAGAAATTTAAGTTTCGAGAAGAAGTTTTGTTCTCGAGATGTAAAGTTAATTCTCGAGAAGTCGTTGTCTGATTCTCAAGTAATAGAAGTTAGTTCTCGAGAAGCCAGAAGAGATTTCCCAAAATTTCCCTAAGGACTTGTTCTCGAGAACTATACTTCCTCTTCTCGAGTAATAGAAGTTATTACACGAGTAGTACTTTATTCACTCGAGAAATGCAAGTAATTTTCCGAAATTCTCTCTAAGTTCAGACGGAAATGATTTCAAAATTAACCTCGATTCTTATTGTTCTGCATGTACAGTCATTTATGATTATGACCATTAGTCTTGTCCTATAAAAAGTCTTATCAAATTTGAATAACCCTAACAAAATAAGAAATTAAGTTTTCTGAATCATCCTTACATTCTAAATCGGGAAAGCTGCCGCTCCTCATCGTCGTTCTCGCCGCTGCTCTTCTCTGATTCAAGTGATTCAGAACATGAATTGATCAACAGATTAAGTTGTTCAACTTTTACAGATCTCTCTCTTGATCGGGTTAATCTTAAGCATTTCAGATCCAAAGATTTTGGCAAGTCTTCCTCGATATATTTCTGATAGAGTTTCAACTTTCAAGAAGGAAGAAATCTAAAGTTCTCAGATCTGAAGTGAAGTTTGTTTTATTGTTATTGTAAATATATTTTAATTCTTGTAGGAAATTTTGTCTCCGAGTTTTGTAGGAAGTTTTTCTTCCGAGTGTAGATCTCGTTTTGAGGATCGAGTTGTAGGGGTGTTGCTCCGAGTTGTAGGATTGGTTTTCAATCTAAGATAATAGTGAAGTAGCCGAGTCTAGCATGTTGCTACATGTAACAACCCGACCCGTTAAATAACATATAATAGAAGGTCTGGTCGGGGCCTCACATTATATGCCACAAACAGACGGCGAGGTCACAAGTTAATACCAAAATACCAACGCACCCTAACCAAGAGCATTCTAGCGGAAGTTTAAAGCTTGCAAGAACACATCAAATGAATGTCCACTACTAATATATAAACAACTCATTTATATATAGAAAACACCAGGAATGTTTACAACTCAAACGCTAATGGCCTTATGGGCTTACAAGTTGCTCTTTACAAAATAAGATTTCATACATCGGCACGCAGGCCAGCTACACATGAAATCCAAATCTTCACACGACCTTCAAGGGCCTACCAGCAGAAGCAACACAAAGGGCTTCAGCCCGCTCAATCCATTTCAACCTCAACAAGGGCAACACCTGCATATGGACATTCACCCCATGTGTGATAAAAAATAAACGATCAGCATTCAGCTGACTAATTATAACGACCCTACCCCTTACCCGGGGTAGTGGTTCCTTCCCTTCATGCACAACATATAAATATATAACACACATCATCACAAAAACCGGCCTCAGAGCCAAGCGCTCCGTGCACTCAGGGGACGATTATGGTGTAGCGAAATATCCTTCGTACACCACCGACTAGAGGTTCTTAACTTGTTGGCAATGGAGCATTGTCTACTACAGCGTGACTACTAGAGACCCTCTCTCTCATCCCATTCAGAGGTAGTAACCTCGGGCAACCGTGAGCACTATCAATCAACCTACACACGTAGTGTAACAAGCCTAGGGAAATTGCCCCGCTACATTGCCACCAATCGACCCCTCACCCAATCCTACCACTGAACTTGTTGGGTGGCCCACCCACTCAGAGGTTCTTTACTTGTTGGCCATGGACATCAACCACCAAATCCCTATTGGAGACCTCTCGCACCTAGCCACTCATAGGTACTCGCTTACAACAATCCGATCTTTGAACTTAGTGGGTGGCCTACCCACTCAGAGGTTCTCACATCCCTCTCTCAACACCTACACATAGTACCGCTTTCTAGTCCATGTTACGGCTCGTACCGAGCATACAACCAAAGGAGCTATGCAAAGCTTCCTTACTACACTTCACAAGCGTCCTCACATGCCCCACAAGTTATTCGTTGTATATACAGAGTCTTCTTCGGATCGCAACATCACCAATCCAGACTATACGTCTATCTGGGATTCACACAGCATGCCTATTCCGTACTACACACTTCCGGATCTAAATGCAGACTCAACCACTAGAATCACTTACGCTCTTCCATCTTTTGATGGAGGATTCCATAGATATACATGCATAAACAAAGGGCTTCACCTACCCAAGAAGAAAGACAGTTATCCTTGACGATCGCTTTGGCGCAATGAAAGAACTAGCTGGATGGAAATCACCGCAGCGGCCTTGCCTCCGCAACGCTTAACTCGACTCTCAATTCGAACCGCTGTCGCTCTACCGTCGGCAGGAAAGCTTCTTCCTTTCTTGCTCTCCTCTCTCTCTTCTCTTTATAAAGAGAATGTCCAACATAATAATGAGATATTCATCTCCATTATCGGCCTTATAATAGTAGGGAGGAACTTGGACCACAGGATCCAAATAGAAGGGAATGAACGGCCTCGATCTACTTTGAAAAGCATCTAAACAGAGCTGACACAGCTTGTGACACGCCCGTGTCACAGGCCGTGTTCCTTGAGCAGCCATAGAAATGACTCAATCTGGATCAGAACACGGGCTACGACACGCCCGTGTCACTTCTTGGCACGCCCGTATCAACCAGTACACGGCCGTGTGACTGGGTGTATCACCCCATCAACACAGGATCAAATCACCCGAGAAGAACACGGCTAAGGCACACGCCTGTTTCCTTGGCCATGTGCCCAACGCGCCCCTGTGACACGCCCATGTCACAGTCCATGTACCACACTCAACGCCACTCCACTCTACGCCACTCAACGCCACCCGGTTACCAACCCGAGCAGGACACGCCCTGGGACACTCTCGTGTCCTAGACTGTGTCACCTCTCGATGATCATCGACCGTGCTATCTCGAGAACTCGACTCGACGCACACCGAAAAGTTCACACCCTGGGACATGCCCGTGTCCCAGGCCGTGTGCACCGGACACGCCCGTGTCCCAGGCTGTGTCACCCAGCCTGACCTCCAAATTACAATTTGGGGTCTCACACTAGATCGGTGAGGTGGAGATTGGACATACCCAAGGTTGGGGAACCACTATAAATCTTGTGTTCTCTATGGTTTGTTTGGTTATTTTCTGTACTTAATTTGTACAAGTTTATTTCCACAAAAGACGCAGATCTCACCTATTCACCCCCCTCTATGTGATTTAGGTAGACAACTAAAAACATCAATCCACTTTCCCCCATCTTCCTCACTAGTAATGTGCTATAAAAGGTTATTGCTCCTCCTCTTCAACTCAGATCCAAATAGGCCTAGTTTCTCCTAAGAAACCTACACTCAGACCAACAAGTCCTACCTCAGAGATTCACCCAATCTCCTACCTTATGTCCCTCAAGAAACCAACCTCATCCTTTATAACACAGTCTTATACTTCAGTGATCCCACTAAAATCACCTACCTCAGGTCCCTCAAGAACCATACCTCAGCCTTTATAAATTAAGCTTACAACTCAGAAATTATCTCTCCTACTCACTAGGATCTCATAGAGATCTTACAAATATTAAGAGGTAAAAATATTCAAAAAACAAATCTACAATCTAACCTATCTGAATGATTTCAGATTCTTCAATTCAGCTGCAAAGAAACAAATCTTGATGAATAATCTAGCAGAAAAGATTCCCTTCTGGATCTACAATCTTCTTGATGATCGGCTTGATTTCCTTGAAGAATTTGTAGAACAGATCCACTTGAATCTTCTGATAACTTGATGAAAGGATCTAAAGATCATTTTGAAGACTTTAGTCTTCCATCTCCTTCTCGGGATTATCTCCCTCCTCTAACTTAGAACAAATCTTGATGAGAGAATGGAATGATATGTCTGATTGTTTTTTTTCTGCGTAGACAACCCCTCTATTTATATACTTCGTGGATTGCTGGTTTCTGATTGATGACATCAACATGTGACATCATTCTTCAAATTCTCCTTTAAACTATTTCAATTGAGATACCACATTACTGTAGCTAATGTGACAGTTCTGACTTGTCCTAATACTTCTGTGTTGACTCTGCACATCTTTAGAAACATAAGTGTCGAGATGTCCAAATTGTCTCAACACATGTTCTTAGAAGGTGTCTAGACATCTTAGCAGTCTTGACATAATTGTACTTGGAAAAATTTTCATCTGAACATGAAAGTTTTAGACAGTTGACTTGTCTCGACACAACTATCATCTGTGTCGACATCTGTAAATCTACACTGTGTCGAGACAGTTGAATTGTCTCGACACAACTGTCTGCTAGGTGTCGACACATGTATGCTTACTTTATTTCTTCACTGTGTCAAGACAATTGAGTTGTCTCGGCATACCAGTCTACCGGTGTCGACACTTGTATACTAGCTTTATTTCTTCACTGTGTCAAGACAGTTGAATGTCTCGACATAATTGTCTGCCGGTGTCGACAAATTTATACTTTCTTTAATCCTTCATTGTGTCGAGACAATTGATTTGTCTCGATACTATTTTACTTAGTATAATTTTCAGTCTTCTTTGTGTCGAGACAGTTGACTTGTCTCGATACAGCTGACTTAACCTTTAAAGTATTGAGTTAGCTGACTTGTCTCAACACTGCTAACTTAGCCTTCAAAGTGTCGAGATAGCTGACTTGTCTCGACACTGCTGTTATTGAATCTTCAATGTGTCGAGTTAACTGACTTGTCTCGACACAACTTCTGCAAAGGTGTCGACATGGTTGAAGTGTGTCGACACTTTTGTACTTAGACAATTTTCCGCACTGTAAGTTGCTAGATGCTGACTGTGCTGACTTCACTCAGTACTTTGCCGACTTCACTCGACGCTTTTGTACTTAGACAATTTTCTTCACTTTTTAGTCAGCTTCTTAGAGTCCACCTGTCAATATAACTTGGACTGCCTGTCAAATCAATATGACATAGGCAACCTGCAAGCATGAACTAAAATATATCAAATACATTTTTGTGTATATCATTGAGTTGAAAAGGCTTCTTTAAATCAAGTACATTGTGTCCAATGTAACCAATAATCTCCCCCTCTTTGGAGAAATCATAACCCCAATTCAATGATATACACCTCAATACCAAAATGTATTAATTATTATATATAAGAAAAATGCTGAACAAAATATACAGGAACACAATAATAATAACATAGATATAACCAGATGCAACCAACATTTTCATTCAAATTTTTCCAAAGATTACATCTTTCAGTTTTGTTACAATGTGCTTAAAGCCAAATTATATAGTTTTTTAGAAAAGAAAAAGTAAACTAAGAATCTTGTGGCTCCTTGATGACAATGCCTTTTCTAGATTGAATTTTAGCTTGGACTACATGCACTTTGTCATCAGCCACTTTCTCCTTTCCCTTGAAATTTTTGGCTTTAGTAATTTTTTCTTTCTTGATTCTTTGCCTTTCATGATAATGAAAGGGCTTGGGGAAGTACTTGTTGGGCTCTATTGAGTCAGTTGGAATCTTCCCTGCCTTCAGATATTTTCTGAATTTCTGGATGATCTCTTGTTGCTTTGTGTGCTTGGCCCACTCTTGCTCTGAATACCATTTTCCCCTTTCAACTGCATTGGTATTGACTGCTTTCCAAGCAGTAAGAATAATTGATCTAAAAGTTGGACTCCATTGCTCAAAATCAGGTTTTGCTTCAGCATGTTCCCTAAATCTTTTCTTTGATAGTTAAGCTTCTTTTTCCTTCAACACCGCATAAGCAGTCATGTACACCCTTCACATACTATATTCTAAATTTGTGTTGGAGTACTGTACATTGACTGGACAGCAGTTTGAATAGCATCAAAAGGAACTGGTTGGCAACCAGACTCAGTAGTTTGGTCTCCATCATACCATATGGGAGGATGACCTAGAGTGTCTCTGATGCTATTTGAAATCCAAGTAGCATGCTCAGAGCTTGACTTTATCATAACTCTCTCCCCTTTATTACTTTTCTTTCAACATGATCTCTTAATTCATTCTTGTGAAATCTTACTTGACCATCTAGATAATTGATTCCTGAAGTTAAAGTGTTCTTGACTTTGAGTAAATGTTTATCAAAATCTTTGTCAGAAGTCTTGATATCCTTAATCAAAGAGGCAGAGTGAGTTATCAGCTTAGTTTCAATATCCTTGGATGTAGAAGTAATCTTAGTCTCCAAAGCAGTAGTTTGTTTAGAAATCTCTGCCAATGTAGTATCATGCTTAACTAGCATGTTCTCATTCATTTTTTGTTTGATTTTCCATAATAAAATCTTGTTTTATAGCTGTCATTTTCAACTTTCTATGATTCCACTTGCTTTTTTGCAATGTATACTACAACATTTGCTCCTCTTTCAAATAAATCTATCATATCTTTCTTTAGCAAGCTTACTTCAAATCTGATATATTTTATGTCCCGAGCCAGCTAAAACTTCAACTCCTTGTTGCTTTCATCCACGTACTTCTCAAGTTGAGCTCTTTATTGATCTAACATAATTTGCAGTTGAACTTTAATTGAACTTAAATCCATAGAAGGAGCAGGTGTTATTCAAGACTAAATAATCATCTTATGGCTTTTACTCCTCTTTTTGAGTTCAGTTATTTTCCTTTTATTTAGTTGAGAGGCTTCTTCCTCCTCAGATTCAGAAGAACTAACCACCTCAACAGATGCTGGGTCTTTAGCTATTTTAATAGTTGGCGGCTGATCTGCAAACTCCCTCTCAACCATTGCACCTTCTTCAATAATATTGATGTTTTCCAAGTTAGCCACATCTTGCTGAACTTCAGCATCCGGAACAGGGTCCTCTTGAGTAGCAATTATCTCCCCCTAGACATCTAGATCTGTATTTCGAATAATTTCCTCTTCAGTTTCTTTAGAGAGTGTATCCTTAATCTTTCTGTCAGGCATTTCTTGGTCAGGAACCTCTGCTTGCTTCATAGCTGTGTCTGCCTATTGTACTACTTCCATTATAATAGTGTTAAAAGTATCCATATCTATTTCAGGCAGTACATTGAGGTTCTCCCCCCTCAATTTGATCCTTATCTTATACATTCTCCCCCTACACCTGATCACTAGTTCCAAGTGATGGTCTTGAAGAATTCTCAGCTATTGTATCATCCTGTTTTTCAGAACTTGAACTTTCTTGTTCTTCAAATTCACTAGAAGAATCTTCTTACACAACTATAGCCTTCTTCCTTTTCTCCTTTTCTTTCTCCACTGCAGGTGATTCCTTGGATATAACTCTATCCCACCTAGCTAATATTCTCATATCCATTTTCCTCATATGATTAATCTTGGATCCAATCTTGAGGTTGAGGATGTATGGAATGGTATGAACTAAGTATAGACTTAGAATTCTACCTATATTGGGCTTCTGCATACTTTCAGAAATTTTGTCAAAGACCACTCTACTCCAGTTAGTCTTGATTTTTAAAATTATTCTTGTCATATGCTCAAACACCTGAGCAGATATCCTGTCATGTGCTCCTGTTTTACACTACAACACCTTCCCAATAAATTCAGACAGGAATTTTCCTTTGGAATTCATACCCTTCCTATTCAGGGTGCTTCCAATCTTAGTGGTTGTGGCCAAACCACACCATACCAATGCTTTTGAAGTCCTGGCGGAGTCTATGTCATCTTCCTGATCGATTCTTGGTATGTGAAATATCTTTGCCAGCCTTTTGGTTGTTAGTTTAACCTTAGCTCCATTCACTTTAGACTTTATCTTTGCTGAGTTTGAATCCAGTTTAGTATTTGAAAAGAACTCTGAAACTTCACGTTTCCAAATTTTAAATGGTTCTGAAAGTAGATATTCTATACCTACCTCAACAATTAGGTTAATGACATTCCTAATTTCTTCTTGTGCAGAGACGAATCCATTGCGCACGAGTTCATAACCTTCAAATATGTTGTCGTCATTCTTGGGAGCCATTGGAGTTAAGAGAATGGATTGACGGGTGTCGACTAATCTGGATTCTAGGTATTGACACTCAGGAATCAAAAGCTCAATAAATCAAGAAAGCATAGTTGACATCTACTCTTACACCTTATTTATAGTCTAATCTTTCCTGAAGACGAAAGGGCGCGTTGTATGTAGACTTTTCTAAATTTTTAAGGTAAATACCTAGTCTCGACACAGGGAAAAATTATCTGTCGAGATGTGTCGACACAAGTCGTCACACTGATACCATGAAAATTTGTCTGTCAAGATGTGTCGACACAAGTCGACACAAGGATAATGTCTCTCGACTTATACCATTGGTTCTCGACAACCTTATGTCTCGACACTCACTTTAGTGTGTTGACACTTTGCATTTATGCTGTGTCGACACACTTTCTGGAGTCTCGACACATTACTATTTTTAGTGTCGACAAACTTTTTGGTCTCTCGACACTTTCTTAGATGTCTCGACACATGCTCTGGTGTCTCGAAATAACTTTTAACTTAGACAAAATTTTGTCCTCTAAGTTAAAGATATTTGACATTTATGAGGTCTATCCTTGATATCTAAATAATTAAAATTTATTACTGACTAATTACTTTATTCTAATTTTGTATCAGTTTTAATGTGTGCATCAATTACTCAAGATTAAATATTCTAAGTTCAAACTTAAAGAAATTAAATTTCTCTTCTTCTAGGGGCTTAGAAAAAATATCAGCAATTTGTTTATTTGTTGGAACAAATTCTAAACTAATATCCTCATTTTCAACATGCTCCCTGATAAAGTGATATCTAATTTCAATATATTTTGTTCTACTATATGACACAGGGTTGTTTGCAATAGAAATAACACTAGTAGAATCACAAAATAAAGGAATTTTACTTAGCTTTATGTTGTAATCTTGTAATTGATGCTAGATCCAAAGCAATTATGCACAACAACTTCTAGCTGAAATGTACTCAGATTCAGGAATGGATATTGCTACACTTGTTTGCTTTTTTTCTGCTATAAGATACTAGCCTTCTCCCAAGAAATTGATAAGTACCTGATGTGCTTTTCCTGTCTTCCATACATCCTACATAATCAGCATCTTAAAAGCCTGTTAGTTCAAAATCACTATTCCTGGGATATCATAGGGCAAGATTAGGTGTGCCCTTTAGATATCTCAATATTCTTTTAACTATTGTACAGTGAGATTATTTATGGCATGTTTTATACCTAGTACAGACAAAAGTGGGGTACATTATGTCTGGTCTGTTAGCTGTTAGATAGAGCAGTGATCCAACTATGCCCCTATACAAGGTGATATCAACTGGCTTGCCAACACCATCCTTTTCTAAAGACATGTTTGACCCCATAGGAGTTCTCATTAAAGTGGTTGTTTCCATGCCATATTTTTTGATTAACTCCTTGGTGAACTTAGACTGACTAATGAAAAGTCCATCTATAGTTTTCTTAACTTGGAGACCCAAGAAAAACTTGAGTTCACCCATACTACTCATCTCAAACTTACCTTGCATAAGTTTGGCAAACTTAGTGCAAAGTGACTCATCAGTAAAACCAAATATAATGTCATCTACATATATTTGTACTAAGATGGTCTTGCCTTTGACTTCCCTTAAGAATAGTGTTTTGTCTATTTTCCCTCTTGAGAATTTATTCTCTAGAAGAAACTTAGACAGAGTCTCATACCAAGCTCTTAGGGCTTGTTTTAATCCATAAAGATCTCTTAATAACAAATAAACATGATTAGGTTTAGTAGAGTCAACAAAACCTGATGGTTGCTCAACATAGACCCTTTCTTTAAGGTTACCATTTAGGAATGCTGACTTCACATCCATTTGATAAACTTTGAATCCATTATAGACTGCAAATGCCAGGAAGAGTCTAATAGCCTCCAATCTAGCCACTGGTGTAAAGGTTTGATCAAAGTCTATACCCTCTTCTTATCTATATCCCTTTGCAACAAGTCTAGCCTTATTTCTACCTATAACACCATTCTCATCCAATTTGTTCCTGTAGATCCACTTGGTTCCTATGATGTTACATTCATCTGGTATGGGAACCAGCTTCCAAACATTATATCTCTTAAACTAGTTTAGTTCTTCCTGCATTGCACCTATCTAAAATGGATCTACATTGGCTTTTTCAAATTTCTTTGGTTCTATTTGAGACAGAAAACTTGAGTACATCATAGTATTGTGATGTTTTCTTCTTATGGTTACACCCAAAGCTGCATCTCCAATGATCAATTCCCTTGGATGATCCCTTATATGTCTGACAGCTACATGTAATGTGACTACATCTCTTAGACAACTACATCTTGTTGTTGAGTTTCTTCTTCTGGCTGTTCCTGTGCAAGAACTTCTTCAATAATGTTGACTCCATCTTGTATATTTTGGCTTGTTTGGAACTGAATCTTCTATAGACAACTCCTTTATCTTTAATTCTTCTCATGTTGTGCTTGATGTACTTGACTTATCATTATAAAACATATAACTTTCATCAAATACAACATGAACAGACTCCTCCATAATGTGATCCCTCAAGTTGTAGACTCTATAGACATTATTGTAGTTTATATAACCAACAAATATGCCTTCATAGGAATTCTCAACAAATTTAGTTATGCATCTCTTCCCATTATTTAGGACAACACATCGACATCCAAAGATTCTAAAATAGGCCAAGTTTGGTTTTCTGCCCTTCATTAGTTCATAATGAGTCTTATTCAACCTTTTGTTGATTGAAGCTCTATTAAGAACATGACTTGCAGAGTGAATTGCTTCAGCCTAGAAATATTCTGGGATAAAAGAATCACTTAGCATGGTTCTTCCAGCTTTAATGAGAGTTTTGTTCTATCTCTCAGCAATTCCATTTTGCTGGGGTGTTCTTGGAGTGGAAAACTCTTGCTGAATCCCAAGTTCTTCACAAAACTTTGTCATACATTAAGATTGAAATTCAGTTCCATGATTACTTCTAATTCTGACAACAGAACTATTCAATTCATTTTGTATTTGTTTGACAAATGTCTTGAAGACATCAGGAGTTTCAGAATTTTTTCCTTAGAAAGAAAACCCAAGTAAAACTGGAATTATCATCAAAAATCCCAAAAGTGTAGACTTTCCTTCCTACACTATGAACTGGCATAGTACGAAACAAGTCCATATACAAGAGATATAAGCACCTCATTGAGTCTTTGGTTTCAATACTTTTGAATGAAGCTTTGGTCTGCTTGACTTTTTAGCATGCATAGCAAATGCTCTCCTTAGAGCATTTAAAGTTAGGACTATTCCTAACTAGCTCTTTATTGAAAAGTTTGCCTTTGGCCTTATAGTTCAAATGAGCTAGCCTCTTGTGTCATTTGACACAGTGTGAGACTTTTTCATTTATAACTAGATATAAGGGTGAGTCTGACTTTAAACAAAGAAAATTCAAACAATACACATTCCCACATCTAGTGCCTGTCAAGATGACCTCTTGGACACTTGACTTCTTTATTAGGTACTCATCCTTGTGGAATGAAATGTCATAGCCAAGGTCACAAAGTAAGCTTATGCTTATATGGTTGTGTTTTAATCCTTCCACATAAGCTACTTTGGTGAAAGTGACTAAGCCATTTGTGATCTTACCATAACCTTTGGTAATTCCCTTGTCAGCTCCACCAAAGATCACATTTGGTCCATTCTTCATATGGATAATTCCCCCAAATTGCCTCTTTTTTCAGTCATGTGTCTGGAATACCTACTATACAAGTACCAGATTGGTCTATCTCTAGTGCTTGGACATTCCTACAAAATAAAAAATTATTTTTCCTTATGTACCCAAATTGTTTTGGGTCGTAGGTTCTTATTAACTATGGCTCCATTTAGACCATCAATGAACTTCTTAACTGGATACCTTTTCTTAACATGAGACACAGTGTAATTGAACCAACAGTCCAAGACAAAGTGTCCCACCTTTCCACAATACTAACATTCATATCTGTTGTACCTCCTCTTGGGAGGAACAGAAGGAACTTTCTGCTGACATTCCTTAGGATAGGAATCAAAAAATTTGAGAGTTGTATTTTGACTGGGAGCAAAAAGGTTATTTTGTCTCTTAATTACAACAATTCTCCTTGGAGCAGGACCATTAGGTATAGCTTTCCTATTCACATATGAACTTGGTCCAATAGGTCCATACTTCTAGGTTTATTTTCCCTCAGTCTGAAACACAAGTTGAGGAATGACTGAACCCCTTTGTCCTATCAGCTTTTTGCATCTTCTTCTCTTAGGTTTAACATAACCAAGTCCACTTCCAGGTGTTCCTGAGAAGGTATCTATAATGGGCAACACAGTTTTAGGATTACCAAATAGTTGTACTAGTCTTTTCTCATTCAAGAGTTTGAGTTCTAACTCCTGAATGATTGCATCTTTTTGTTTTATCATCATAATTTGATCATCAATGATCTTAGTCAGCATTGTTAACTCTGAACTTTGAAGACCTAACTTCTGAGTATCCATCTTATGATGATACTCAAGACCTTTTAGTGATGCAATTTATTTGGCTTGTTCTTTGACAAGCTTCTTGCTATTTACAAGAGCTTCCAATAGTTTCCCAAATTTGACTGTGAGCTGTTGCAGTTCAGTCTCAGGGTTTGACTTATGTGAATCAATCTTTGAATTACATGACTCTAGTTCATCCACAGTCTCATGAACATAATTTATAGAACAATAGGAATTGTTAAAGATTACCTGAGTATCTTGACATTCAGCAATTTCTGTATCTAGATTATCAGACAGTGCCATCAAATTAACCTCCATATCATCTTCAGAATCACCATAGTGTGATGAAGTTATGGAGTTATTGCCCTTGTATATGGCCTCTTTGATGAATTCTTCTTCATAAGATAACAATCCAGCATGTTCTTCTTCTGATTCAGTTGAATCAGTATCACTATGAGATAAGGTCTTTGGCTTCTTTGCCATTAGACCCTTTTCTGATTTATTATCTTTATAGAACTTATTTTATTTTGACTTTTTGTTCTCTTTTCTTTTTACTTGAAAGTCAGCAATGAAATGCCCAGGCCTGTTATAGCAATAACAGATAATGTCAGTCTTAAATTGTTTATTCTGATGAGAATCATACATGACCACAGATTTGTCTTTGTGTTTATCTTTACTATTTCTAGAACTTGGTCCAGTAGATTTCTTCTTATGCCATTGCTTCCTTCTTCTCATCATTTTCTTAAATTGCCTGATAAATAGTGCAAATTCATCATCTGATAATTCTTCTGATGAAGAAAAGGTTCCAGTGTTATCTGTATCTTCATCCCTTCTTGGTGACGATGAGATTTCTCTTCAAGACTTCTTTGATGTATCTGCTTTCAAGGCCACAGATTTAGTCTGAGTTGAACTTCTGGCAGATTCATCTTCAGCTTTTCTAGAATTTAGCTGAAGCTCATGTGACAATAGCTTCTCATATAAGCCTTGGGGTAACATGTTTCTCAGATTCCCCATTTCCTTACAGCACAAATCTTAATGTCCCATTCTTTATTTAAGGATCTCAGAAATTTGTCATTAAGCTCATAATTTGAGAATTCTCTGCCATAATTCTTCAAGTCATTTATTATTCTAAAGAACTTTTCATAACATAATTCTATAGAATCAGTCTTTCCTTATCTGAATGCCTCATATTGCTGATGTGACAGTTCTGACTTGTCCTGACACTTCTGTGTTGACTTTGCACATCTTCAGAAACATAAGTGTCGAGATGTACAAAGTGTCTCGACACTTGTTATTAGAAGGTGTCGAGACATATTAACAGTCTCGACACAATTTTACTTAGAAAAATTTTCATCCGAACTTGAAAGTGTCGAAACAGTTGACTTGTCTCGACACAACTGTCATCTATGTCGACATCTGTAAATCTGCACTGTGTCGAGACAGTTGAATTATCTCGACACAACTGTCTGCTGGGTGTCGACACATCTATTCTTGCTTTATTTCTTCACTGTGTCGAGACAATTAAGTTGTCTCGACACACCAGTCTACCGGTGTCGACACTTGTATACTAGCTTTATTTCTTCACAATGTCGAGACAATTAAATTGTCTCGACACAACTGTCTACTGGTGTTGACACTTTTATACTTGCTTTAATCCTTCATTGTGTCGAGACAATTGATTTGTCTCAACACTATTTTACTTAGTATAATTTTCATTCTTCTTTGTGTCGAGATAGTTGACTTGTCTCGACACAGCTGACTTAACCTTCAAAGTGTCGAGTTAGCTGACTTATCACGACACTGCTGACTTAGCCTTCAAAGTGTCGAGATAGTTGACTTGTCTCGACACTATTATTACTGAATCTTCAATGTGTCGAGTAAGCTGACTTGTCTCGACACAACTTCTGCAAAGGTGTCGACATGGTTGAAGTGTGTCGACACTTTTGTACTTAGACAATTTTCTGCACTATAAGGTTCTAGATGCTGACTGTGCTGACTTCACTCAGCACTTTGTCGACTTCACTCGATGCTTTTGTACTTAGATAATTTTCTTTACTTTTTAGTCAGCTTCTTAGAGTCCACTTGTCAATGTAACTTGGACTACCTGTCAAATTAATATGACATAGGCAACCTGCAAGCATGAACTGAAATATATCAAATACATATTTGTGTATATCATTGAGTTTAAAGGGCTTCTTCAAATCAAGTACATTGTGTCCAATGTACCCAATGGTGCTAGATAAGGTTATATCTCCTCCTCTTCAACGCAGATCCAAAGATCTTACAGGCTCAGTTTCTGTTAAGAATCCTACACTCAGACCAACAGTTCCTACCTCAGAGATTCACCCAACCTCCTACCTCAGTTCCCTCAAGAACCCTACCTCATCTTTTATAACACAGGCTTACACCTCAGTGATCCCACTCAAATCACCTACCTCAGGTCCCTCAAGAACCCTACCTCAACTTTTATAAATAAGTCTTACAACTCAGAGATTGACTCCCCTACCCACTCAGATCTCAGAGAGATCTTAAAAAAATTAAGAGGTAAATATTATCAGAAAACAAATCTGTAATCTGACTTATCTGAATGAATTCAGATTCTTCAATTCAGCTGCACTTGATTAAATCTTGATGAATAATCTGGCTTAAGAGATACTTCTCTGCATCTACAATCTTCTTGATGATCGGCTTGATTTACTTGAAGAATTTATAGAACTGATTTACTTGAATCTTCTGATCACTTAATGAAAGGATCTGAAGATCTTCTTGAAGACTTTCGTATTCCTCCTCTTCCTTGGAATTATCGTCCTCCACTGACTTGGAAGAAATTAGAATGAGAATTTCTGATCTGTTAAAATTTGCTTTTTCTTTGAAGACAACACCTCTATTTATAGCCTTTGTGGATTGCTAGATTCTGATTGATGACATCAGCAAGTGACATCATACTTCAAATTTTTCGTTTAAACTGATTCTATTGAGATACCATATTACTGTAGCCGATGTGACATTTCGTACTTGTCTTGACACTTATTTGTTGATTATGCACATCTTTAGAAATATAAGTGTCGATTTGTCCAAAGTGACTCGACATTATATTACTTAAGTGTTCTTAGAAGGTTTCAAGAGATCTTAGTAGTCTCGAAACAATTTCACTTAGAAGAATTTTTAGACTGAACTTGAAAGTGTCGAGACATTTGAATTGTCTCTACACTCCAGTCTGCTGGTGTCGACACTTGTTTAAGTCTATACTTCAGTCTTATTTGTGTCAAGACAGTTGTATTGTCTCGATACAATTGTCTTAAGCTTTAAAGTGTCGAGATATTTGACTTGTCTCGACACTACTGACTTAGTCTTCAAGGTGTCGAGATAGCTGACTTGTCTCGACACTACTATTACAATGTGTCGAGTTCGCTGACTTGTCTCGACACTGCTGACTTATCTCGACACTGTTGACTTGTCTCGAAACTACTATTATAATGTGTCGAGTTAGCTGACTTCTCTCGAAACTACTAACGTATCTCAACACTGTTGACTTAGTCTTCAAAGTGTCGAGATAGCTAACTTGTCTCAACACTGCTGTTACAATGTGTCGAGTTAGCTGACTTGTCTCGATACTGCTTACTTATCTCAACACTGCTGACTTAGTCTTCAAAGTGTCGATATAATAGAATTGTCTCGACACAACTTGTAATGCCCTGAAACTCAAAAGAGGGATGGACAGCGTTAGAAGCCAAGTTTGGGGCCTGGTAAGGGTCACACGGCCTTGAACACAGACGTGTCCATGGACATGTCGTGCTCGGGTTGGATGATTTTCCGTGTGGTCGACGAGATGCAGTCGAAAATCATTGGAGTTCAGGCACACGGCCTGAGATACGGGTGTGTCCAGGGCCGTATCCTGCTCTGGCTGTTAGCCGGGATGTGTCGAGTAAGTTACATATCCCGGGACATTGGTGTGTCCCAGGGGCGTGTTTGGCATACGACATATGACACGGGCGTGTCACATGGCTGTGTGCTCTTTTGTATGATTTGGTACTGTGTTGAGTGAGGAATACGCCTCGCAATACGGGCATATACTGATTGACACGGGCGTGTCAAAGTTTTATATGGGCATGTCTAACCCCATGTCCTAGTTGGGATGCGATGGTTTCAACATCGATTGAGGCACACGGCCTTGGACACGGGCGTGTCGCAAGACATATTCGGCCCAGGAAATTGATTTTAAGTGCGAATCATGGCCGTTCGTTTCCTTCTTTTGGGATCCAAGAGCCCATGGCTGTTCTTGTTGAGTTAAGGCCGGGAATAATATTTGAAACCCTCATTCAAATTTGAGCAATCTATTTCTAAAGATTTAGAGAGAGGGGAGAGCAAGGAAGAAGGAGAAGGAGAGATCCGGCCGCCGGAGGAGATTCAGAGCCCCAAATCACAAGCCAAGTCAAGATCTACGGAGGCGAGGCCATTGCGATGCTTTTCATCCATCTAGATCTTCATGGCGCCAAAGAGAACCACAAGAGTAACGATTCTCTTCTTGGACATGTGAAGACCCTTTCCTTTTTGCATAGGAAACTCCCTCCCGCGAGTGAGTGGTGAGTTCGAGGTATTCCTTCGGGTAGACATGAATAGTCCCCGTTGTTTTGCATGTAGAGTCCGAAATCGAAGTATGGACATAGACATGGTGTGTGAAGCCTACCCGGACAAGTTGGTATGGATCGGTGATGTTTCATTTTGCATGAATGGTCGGAGAAGACTCTGTGCCGATTGATGTTTTTGGGTTTTCTACGTGGTATATTGCAGTAGGGATCCTTGGGGATAAACTCCAAGGTGCACCTGGAAATATGAGAAGAAGCGAAGTTCTGCCAAAACGGTGGCCTGGAAGCCAGCCGTATACATAACCGGGTTATGTACGGTTGTTTGAACGATATGTTGGGACTAGGGGAAACTTGGCCCGCGCTGATGGCTAAATGGCCGTGGCGAGGTGACAACGGGTGGGTGGAACCTTACCCATTCCAAGTGGTTCGGTGAAAGTTGGCTTGGAGAGAGAGTCTAGGCTTCGGCTGAAAGAAATTTAATGCTCACGCTGTTTTCCATCCTTGGGGCGATGGTGGACAGCGAAACGGACCGAGTTTTGACCGAGTTCACCGAGTAAGTGCCCTCAGAGCACAGGGTGTGTGGTCGTGCGGGCCTGCACCTGTGGTGTATTGTGCAAATGTTGTACTTTCACTTTAATCGTTGGATTATACTAATGCAATGCAGGGAAGGAGCACCGCCACCCCAAGAAAGGGGTGGGATCATTATAATTTGGTCAGCTTTAGCTGACCGTTGCTTTTGTTTGCCACCACTGTAGTGGATTATTGCTTGCAGGTGCTGCGGAGCCTAGTGGAAAATAGCGGGCTGAAGCCCTTGTTGCTATGCCAGCCCTTGAAGGTCATGTGAATGTTTACTTGTTATATTCATGTGTTGCGGGCTTGCATGCCGATGTTTGGAAGACACTGTTTATTTAAGTAAACTCTTGTAAGTCCATAAGGCCAAGTACTTTGTGTATTTGTACGCTCATTCCTAATTTGGGTATATTTAGTGGACATTCATGTTGTTGGCTTGGGTTCTTTTCTTTGAAACTTTTAAAATGCTTTTGTTAGAGTGTACTCTGTGCAGTACGTATGTTATTGGAAGGATGGTTTCATTTAGTAACCCATCGCTCTTTCTGCGGTATATGGCGTCAGGCCCCAGCCGTACCTACTACTATATGCCATGTGATGGATATGAGTGTTACAATTTGGTATCAGACTACTGGTTTCGATCATGCTTATTGGAATTTGTGTACGAATTCTTTTAAGGGGTGGTGAGCACATGTATGTGTGTCATCATTATAACATAAAAGAACCCATGAATGTCTACTTAGGAATGAAAATACACATGTTTGAGGAACCTGCGTCTTCCTATAATTAGTTTTTTCAATATTATTTGGTCACTTAACAGTGTTTTGATTGTCTATAGGTGACCAGAAGTGGTTCAGGTCATTCAGAAAACCCGCATTCTGAGGCAAGTAGCGCACTAAATGATGTGCCTAGAACACCTCCTTCAGTAAAAACCATAAGATTGGTGGCTGAAGAGGTGTTCGCTATGATAAATGCCCAGCCTGCAAGGCAAATATAGTAGCCTGCCCCTGCGGTGGAGCAAGTACTGCTTTAAGCGGCAGAACGAAGAAGGGTGGAGCAAGTGGTTGTGGAGCCATTGGTACGTAGGATAGCAACTGAAAAGTTGCTTAAGCATGTTATGGGCTTCAATCCTCCAGTGTTCTCAGGGACGGGAACCCCATCCCAAGCTGAGGATTGGCTCTCACGAGTAAAGAGAGTCTTGACAGCTACGGAAATGGAGGAGTTGCAAAAGACCACCATAGCCACTTTCCTATTTGATGGTGATGCAAAGTTGTGGTGGGAAGGTTTAGAGCTACACCACTTGGGGGGAAGGCAACTCACGGACGTCTCGATGGAGGAATTTTCGAGACAATTCTTGGCAAGGTACCTTCCCTTGGCTCAGAGGATTACGATGGAGAATGATTTCTAGAAGCTGGTGCAAGGAGAGAGTAGCGTGGACGAGTACCTCCATGAATTTACATGGTTTGGTCGGCATGCAAGCTCTACATTCGTTGATGAGGAGACAAAGACAAACCGATTCTATGAAGGTCTGCGGGATGACCTAAGGCTACTGCTCTTAGGGACTATGACGCAGGGCTTCTTGACCCTGGTCAATACGGCCTGGTCATTGGAGAAAGATCTGAGGAATGTACAAGCAAAGAAAAACTCTAGTGCAAAGAGGACAAAGTTCAAGGTGTCGACTACCTCAAAGTCTAGGTTTCACAAGTTTAATAAGAAGGCTAGGACTTCGAGTCCAGCCCCTTTTTCTGGTGCATCTGGAGCGAATACATGCCAAACCCTGAGCACATGCTACAATTGTGGGAAGCCACGACACTTTGCCCTAGATTGCTGGAGCGGACGCCCAAAGACTGAAAGGAAGCCTGGAGCCACTTATGAGGAGAAGGGCAAGGAGGTGGAGTCCACCGCATCACACTATGCTCCAACCAAGCCTACGGTTTATAATATTGGCCAGCAGGAGGCCATAAAGCAAACTGATGTGGTGACAGGTACGGTTTAAATTTATAGCAGTTTAGCTTTAAAAACATGTTACCTTGCACATGTTTGCTTATTACTGCTTTTACTAGGCTTTGTTTTTATTTGTGAAAATCCGGCGAGAGCACTCTTCAATACGGGAGTTTCGCACTCCTTTTTGTCCGAAGGATTTATGTCGTGCATCGGAGTACCCACTTCGATGGCAAAGGACAAATTGGATGTGTTGTTGCCTAATGGGTGTTCAATGCGCGTGGATATAGTCTATGGCATAAAGATACGGATTGGGAGTCAAGAGTTCGACTTGCAAGCGTCGTTACTGCCGCTAGCGTAGTTCGACGTGATATTTGGTATGGACTGGCTCTCAGAGTAGCAGGCATACATTGATTGCAACCGCAAGGAAGTCAAATTGGGAACTGGTCTTGAGATTACATTTGCGAGCTTAAAAGGGTCGAGCAAGACTTTGATGTCTGCTCTTCAGGTGGTTAAGGCAGTTCGTGCTGGTGCAGAGCTGTTCTTCACACTAGTGAAGGCTTCGAATCCAAAGCCTACTTTGGACAGTATCCTAGTGGTATCCGAGTACCCTGATGTGTTCCCTAGCGATCTCCCTGGAGCCCCACCATAGCGAGAGATTGACTTCACAATTGAGCTAGTGTCAGGTGCTAAACTTGTATCACGCTCTCCATATCGGTTAGCGCCTAAGGAGATAGCGTAACTAAAGGTTCAACTTGAAGAGATGTTGGAATAGGGTTATGTGCGTCCAAGTTTGTCATCTTGGGGCGCACCAGTCCTTTTTGTTAAGAAGAAGGATGGAAGTTTGCGACTCTATATAGATTATCGAGAGCTGAACAAGTTAACGGAGAAGAATAAGTACCCGATCCCAAGGATTGATGATCTGTTCAATTAGTTAGTTAGGTCATCAGTGTACTCGAAATTGGATCTTAAGTCTGGGTATTATCAGTTGAGGATAAGGGAAAGTGATATCCCCAAGACAGCTTCCAGCACGAGATATGGGCATTATGAGTTTACCATCATGCCGTTTGGGATGACTAATGCGTCATCCGTGTTTATGAATTTGATGAACAGAACATTCAGAGAGTACCTGGACCACTTCGTGATAGTCTTTATCGACGACATATTGGTGTACTCGCAGTGCGAAGAGGATCACATCAAGCATCTTCATTTGGTGATGGATACGCTGAGGAGGAACCAACTGTATGCCAAGTTCTCCAAATGCGAGTTTTGGTTGTCCTCGGTGGAATTCCTTGGTCATATAGTCAGTGGATAAGGAATTGCGGTTGATCCGGCGAAGATAGTTGCGATACGGGAGTGGTCTGTGTTGTGTTTAGTAGCGGAAGTCCGGAGTTTTCTGGGACTTGTCGGCTACTATAGGCGCTTCCTAGAGAACTTCTCGCAGATTGCATTACCCCTCACGACTTTGAAGGGGAAAGATCAGAAGTTTGTTTGGATGCCTGAGTGCGCAGAAGCTTTCGAAGAGCTGAAGAGACGGTTGATGACGGCGCCTATTCTTTGTTCGCCGAGTGGGACCGACGGTTTTGAGATCTACAGTGATGCTTCAGGCAGTGGTTTGGGTTGCTCTCTACTGCAGCATGGGAGTGTGATAGCTTATGGCTCGTATCAGATAATGGTACATGAGAGGAATTATCTGATCCATGAATTGGAGTTAGCGGCCGTGATATTTTCTCTGAAGCTGTGGAGGCATTACTTGTACGGTGTGAAGGTCGATATCTACACCGATCACAAGAGCCTGAAATACTTGTTGGATCAAAAGGATCTAAACATGCGGCAGTGGATATGGATGGAGTTCCTGGGGGACAACACATTCAAGATTCATTATGTTCCTGGTAAAGGCAATGCGATTGCTGATGCGTTGAGTCGCACGGCTCCCGCGCAGGCCAACTAGTTGTCGGTTCATGACGAGCGTTTGATTCGGGATTTGGAGGAATTAGAGATCTCTTGTGTTGACAAGCAGACTAGTGTCGAAGCACAGTTGAACTGGACAGAAGTTCAGTATGACCTGGCTGATCGGATTTAGCAGGCACTGGATTTGGATAGCAAAATGAAGCAAATCATGGAGGAGGCTTTGGATGGGTCAAATTCCCAATTTGATGTTGTAGATTGATTGTTATGTAAGGACAGTCGTCTGTGCATCCCAATTGTGGGTAAACTGCATGCCGATTTTTGGAAGACACTGTTTATTTAAGTAAACTATTGTAAGTCCATAAAGCCAAGTACTTTGTGTATTTGTACGCTCATTCCTAAATTAGGTATATTTAGTGGACATTCATGTTGTTGGCTTGGGTTCTTTTCTTTGCAACTTTTAAAATGCTTCCACTAGAGTGTACTCTGTGTAGGACGTATATTATTGGAAGAATGGTTTCATTTAGTAACCCACCGCTCTGTTTGCGGTATATGGCGTCGGGCCCCGGCCGGAACTACTTCTATATGCCATGTGACGGATAGGGGTGTTACAAGACTTCTATAAAGGTGTCGACACAGTTGAAGTGTGTCGACACTTTTGTACTTAGCCAAGTTTCTGCACTACAAGTTGCTAGATGCTGATTGTGCTGACTTCACTCAGCACTTTGCTAGACTTCACTCGATGCTTTTGTACTTAAACAATTTTCTTCACTTTTTAGTCAACTTCTTAGTGTCCACCTATCAATGTAACTTGGACTACCTGTCAAATCAATATGACATAGGCATCCTTCAAGCATGAACTGAAATATACATCAAATAAATATTTGTGTATATCATTGAGTTGAAAGGGCTTATTCAAATTAAGTACATTGTGTCCAATGTACCCAACAATATTAAATCTAGAGGTATGCATATCATGAATTGTTCTAATAGATTCTTATGCTCATATAGGATAATAAATGAACTAAATAAAGTATTTTCCGCTGTATATACGTATATTTTATGCGTGGACTAGTTTATCCACTGAGCCGAGGGACACCACCATTAAAACTTAAACTCAAACTATATTTTTAACATAACAAACTTGAGGATTTCAGGAAAAGTATTAGGAGTTGGTTCTTGCCTGAGCGCTTGCTATTGTCCCCTGCACGTCATTGCATAACAACACGTATTTTCTCTCACTCTGATATATATTATTTAATGCTGAGAAAATGTGGGTTATTACAGTACTTAACAAAGTAAAATAGGTTGAAAGAGACATGAATAATGGACTTGCTAAGGTTATGTTAAATTTTGAGAAGCTATAATCCAACCTTGATAACTGGCTAGTGAAAGGTGGCAAAGCAATCATTCATGCTATGAAAGGACTTAACGACAATCTAGAGGAGACAAGGCATGTTCATGTCTCTACAAAAACTATTATTGATGCTCAAAATGCCGAGATGCACCATTTTGATGATCAGATGATTGTAACGCCCCGAAAATTGTAAACGAACAGGTCACGTCCTAAAGAATTTTTGGTGCCTATATAGGGCTACACGGCCTGGGACACGGGCGTGTCTAAGGCAATGTCCTTCTGTGTTGGTTGGGCTGTGTCCAGGAAAAGACACGGCAGGAAACACGGTTTTGAACAGTAATGACACGGGCGTGTTCGGGGTGACACGGGCGTGTCCTCACATGTATCACCACCCATGTTCTTCTTGGGTTGAAAACCTGGGGTGTGTTAACAGGAGCGCACGGCCGAGTTACACGGGCGTGTACTAGTCGACACGGGCGTGTTCCTTTTTGCATGGTCGTGTCCTTATCCATTTCCATAAAGGAATGTGACGGTTGGTGAGGCGTTTATTTGTGACACGCCCCTAGGTCATGGGCATGTCAGGACCCGACACGGGCGTGTTAGGTTGAGACACGGGCGTGTCTCGACCCGTGTCCTTTTCTGTGCTCGACGATCGTGCCTAGATCGGGGCACACGGCCTGGTACACGGTAGTGTGCAAAACCTTGTTTGGCCTAGGATAAGAAATTTTAGGCCAATCTGAGTCGTTTGTTTTCTTTAAATACGATCTGACGGCCCATATGAGGTCTTGTTGTGTTAAGTTTGGGAATAGAGGATTAATCCCTCATTTTCCTCTTAAACTCTCTCTTTCTAAGGAGTTAGAGAGAGAAGAGAGCAAGGAAGAAGGAAGGGACGAATCCGGCCGCCGGCGGAGCATCGGAGCACCAGATTGAGAGCTGAGACCAGATCCGTGGAGAGAATTCCCTTGTGAATCCTTCTATCCGGCTAGTTTTCATGGCGCCAAAGCGGACTTCAAGGGTAACGATTCTCAACTTGGACATGTGAAGTCCTCTTCCTTTCTGCATGGGAAACCCGCTCCCGCGAGTGTGTGGTAAGTGCGCGTTGTCCCTTGGGTTAGATGTGGATAATCCCCCTTGTGTTGCATGTAGAGTCCGAAATCGAAGTACGGGCAAAGGCATTGTGTGTGAAGCCTATCCGGACGTGTTTATCTGGATCGGTGATGTTGCATTGTGCAAGGATTATCGGAGAAGACTCTGTTTTGTGTTGTTTTTCGGGTTTTCTACACGGTAGATTGCAATAGGGAGCCTTGGGGATTAACTCCAAGGTGCACCTAGAAAACTGGGCGGAAAGGCATTTCTGCCAACCTGGTGGCCTGGGGCCAACTTTGTATATAATTGGGATTGTAAGTGTGAGGCCTGTCTCCAGGAGACATGTAGGGCCTTTCTTTGGAAAGCGGTGAGCCCATGGGGTTCAGTACTATTAGGACAAAGAGCCGAACAGGAAAGGAAAAACTGACCCGCGCCCTGTAGGTTTGTCCATGAGTACTACGGTACTCAGAGACGGTAGGGCGACTTGAGCAACGCGAAATGGTGGAGCTGTACCTGTGTTATGTAGACTTTTATATGAGAGTTGCATAAATTGGCTCTCGTTGGTGGCATAATGAGAGTCTCAGGTCAGGGGCCGTAAAGACTGAAATGCTCAAAGTAACCGTCAAGTCAAGGACCTCTGAACGGAGGTGGTATCCGGGAACTCCGGTACACTGTCAATGTGCCCTGAGTGTACGGGGTGGGCGGCCAGGCGAGCCTCCACCTGTGGTGAATTATGCTAGGTTGTACTTTCTCTAGGATTTTTGGATGTACTAATGAAATGCAGGGAAGGAGCACCGCCATACCAAATAAGGGGCGGTGTCATTATAATTTGGTCATCTTTAGCTGACTGTTGCTTTATTTGTCACCGTACGGTGGAATGTTGCTTGCAGGTGCTGCGGAACTAAGTACCAAATAGCGGGTTGAAGCCCAATCTACTGTGTTGGCCCTCGAAGGCCAAAGCGAACTATTATTTTATTTCTATCATGTATGGCTGGCCTGCAAGCCGATGTCTGAAAAACACTATGTTGTTAAGTGAACATTTGTAAGGCCATAAGGCCAAGTACTTTTGTATATTTTGGTATTTCATTCCTATTATGGTTAGTGGACATTCATGATTCATACTATCTGTTATTTGGGTTCTTTCAACTACTTAAAAGCTTCCGCTAGTTGCTCTGTGTAGGACATTTGTGATTGGAAGAATGGTTTCATTCTGTAACCTTTCAGTCTGTCTGTAGTATATGGCGTCGGACCCCGGCCGGACCTACTGCTATATACCATGCGACGGATAGGGGTGTTACAATTTGGTATCAGACTACCGATTCCGGTCTTGCTTATTTGAATTCATGGGCAAATTCTTTTAAGGGGTGGTGAGCACATATATGTGAGTCATCATTATAACATAAAAAGAACCCATGAATGTCCACTTAGGAATGAAAATACACTTGTTTTTGAGGAACCTGAGTGTTCCAATGATTGCTTTTAGCAATATGTATGCCGCCTAATCGATAGTTATGCTATATAGGGGACTACGAGTGGTGCGGGGCAATCACAAGGTCAGCACTCCACGGAGATTAGTGCACTTAACAGCGTGCCTGAGACCCTGCGTTCTGTTGAAACCATAAGAAGGATAGTTGAAGTGGTGTTCGCGGTGAATAAAGCATAACTTGGAGGGCAAGTGCAGCCCCCTGTTCCAGGGGTGACTTCAACACCGAGTGGTGTGATGGAACAGATGGCATGTATAAGACCTTTGGATAATAAGTTGAACATGCTTTTAGTGCAGGGTACACATTCAGTTGAGGAGTATTTGCAGGCATTTCTTATCATAAGGCGCTATCCAGGGTTTGATTTGGAGAACGAGCAGACTATAGTTAATAGATTCTGCAACGGTCTTCGTGATGAATTATGACTGCTACTCGTAGGACCAAAGCTACTTGGATTCCGAGCGTTAGTGGAGTCGGCTAGAGCTTTGGAAGAAGATCTTGCCAGAATCAACCAGACGTCAGAGTACAGCTTACCAAACTCCCCAGGTCCCATAAAGTCTGTACGCAGAAACAGGAGTAAAGTGAGGCCTGACGTATCTGCTAGTCAAACTCCATATTACTATTATAAATGTGGAAGGTTTGGTCACTTTGCCTGAGATTACCGTAAAGACGATCAGGGGACAGAGGAAGCTATGAAGGGAGTCCAAGAGAAGAAAGGCTCCAGTGCTGAGAAGACAGAGTTCAAGGCCCTACCAACCTCGAAGTCCGGTTTTCGTAGATGGTGTAAGAAGGCAAGGAGATCGGGTCTAGTTCCTTCTTTTGGTGCGTCTGGAAAAACTATTGGCCGAGACCTGGACGCATGCTTTTGCTGTGGGAAGCTGGGACACTTTGCCCGAGAGTGTCGACGCGAATGTTTGGAGTCCAAGGAGAAGCCTAGAGCATCCTACGAAGAGAAGGGCAAGGGGTTGGAGGCAGCTACACCTCAATATGCTCCGTCCCAACCTAGAGGATACAACTTTGGCCATCAGGAGGTTATGGAATATGCTGACATGGTGACAGGAATGGTTTAATTTTTGGTATGTCAGCTTTAGGTACTTATTTCCTTATGCATGTTAGCCTATGTTTGATTGTGATAGAATTTGTATTGATTTTCTGAGTGTCTGGTGAAAGCATTGTTCATCATGGGAACTTCTCATTCCTTTTTATCCGAAGGATGTGTATCGCGCATCAGAGTTCCTTCTTCGATGGCAAGAGACAAATTGATAGTACTGTTGCCTATCGAGTGCTCTATACATGCGAATAGTGTCTATTGTATGAAGTTATGGATAGGGAGTCAGGAGTTTGACTTGCAAGCGTCACTACTGCTGTTTGTAGAATTCGACGTAATATTTGGTAAGATTGGCTCTCAGAGCAGCATGCGTACATCAATTTCAAATGTAAGGTGGTCAGTTTGGTACTAGCTATAGGTTGTGAGATGTCAGAACTGAAGTATTACTTCAAGAGTTGGTGGAATAGGGTTATGTGCATCCAAGTTTACTGCCTTGGAGCACACCGGTCATCTGGTTAAAAATAGGATGGAAGCTTACAACTCTGTAATGTTTACTAAAAGTTGATTAAGTTAACGAGAAAAGAATATGTATCCAATCCCA
Organism: Platanthera zijinensis; assembly: GCA_039513925.1. Lineage (NCBI taxonomy): Eukaryota > Viridiplantae > Streptophyta > Magnoliopsida > Asparagales > Orchidaceae > Platanthera > Platanthera zijinensis. The sequence continues at coordinate 93,249,094 of CM077092.1, read as the reverse complement.
AGTAGTGATTATTTGTTCGATCAACTCAATGGGTCAAGTGTGTACTCAAGTTGAATCTGAAATCTGGATACTATTACTTGTCGCTAAGGGAAAGTGATATTCCCAAAATGGCATTCAGCGCATGATATGGGCATTATGAGTTCATCGATATGCCGCTTGTGCTGACAAATGCGCTATCTGTGTTTATGGATTTGAGGTATAGGGCATTCAGTGAGTACCTGAACTAGTTCGCGATAACCTTTATCGATGACATACTGGTGTACTTTCAGTATGAGGGTGATCATTCTAAGCATCTAGATTCGGTATTGTAGACGTTAAGGAGAAATTAGCTATATGCCAAATTCTCCAAGTGCGAGCTTTGGTTACCCTCAGTAGCGTTTCTTGGTAACGTCTTGAGTGGAGAAAGTATCGTGGTGGACCCGTCAAAGATATTTGTGATATGTGAGTTGCTTGTGTTATATGCATTGGCGAAAAGTCTGAAGTCTATTGGACTGGCCGGCTAGTACAGACGCTTTATAGAAAACCTCTAGCGGATAGCATTACCCATCACGACTTTGGCAAAGAAAGATCAAAAGTTTGTGTGGTTGCTGGAGTGCACGCAAGCTTTCGAAGAGCTGAAAAGTCGGTTAACCTCAGCAACTATTCCATGTTCACCGAGTAGGACCGAAGGAGTTGAGATTTACAGCGATGCTTAGGGCAGTGACTTGAATTGTTTTCTGCTCCAGCGTGGGAGTGTAATAACATATAGCTCACGTTAGTTGGAGGTATGCGAGAGGATTTATCTAGTCCATGACTTGGAGTTAGCGGTCGTGATATTCGCCCTGAAGCTATAAAGGCGCTACCTAAATGGTGTGAAGGTTGGTATCTTAATCAATCACAGGAGCCTGAAGTACTTATTGGATCAAAAGGACTTAAACTTATGGCAGTGAAGGTGGATGGAGTTACTGGGGGACAACACCTTTGACATACATTTTGGCGCAAGTTTTGGAGATATTGGAGATCACTTGCGTGGACAAGCAGATCATGGATGATGCTTTTAATAGGTCAAATTCCCAATATGTTTTTGAAGATGGACTGTTGTGGAAGGACCGTCGTCTGTGCACCCCAAGTGTGGAGAGTCAGCGGTAGGAGTTTATGTACGAGGCTCATTATACCAAGTACTCAATTCACCCGAAGTGCACAAAATGTTTAGAGGTTTGAAGAAGTGGTTCTGGTGGACAGGATTGAAAAAGGATGATCCGGTGGAAAAGTTAGCCAAACTCTACATGGATAACATTGTTCGGTTATATGGTACACCCCGCAGTATTGTAAGTGACTGAGATGAATGCTTCACGTCCAACGATACCAGGCTGGTGCATAAATTGTTGGGAACTAAGCTAAGCTTCAGTACAGTCTTCCATCCGCAGACAGATGGTCAGACTGAATGGGTCAACAAAACGATGGAGGACATGCTTCACATGTGTGTCTTGGATTACTAAAAGTAGTACGAAGATCACATGTACATGGTGGAGTTTGTGTATAACAACCGCTACCAAGCGAGTATACAAATGGCGCCCTTCGAGGCCCTTTATGTTAGAAAATGTCGCACGCCGTTTTCATGGTTAGAAATGGGTGAGACAAAGCCTTTCAAGTGGCAAGAGTTGGAAGATACAACGTCATTGGTACAAACTATTCGAGGAACGTTTGTAGACCGCTCAGGACAGACAGGCAAAATACTATAATGCCAAAGCTTAGGAATGGGGAGTTCGTTGTTGGAGATTGGACGTATTTGAAAATCAAGCCGTTCAATGGTGTCTCGCGAGTCCTTGGCTTGAAGAGGCTGAGTCAGAGGTACCTTGAACCATTTGAGACCCTTGAGCGAATTGGTGAAGCAGCGTATCGACTGAAGTTGTTAGTGGAGTTGAGTGGGCTACACGATACATTCCACATATCGGTGTTGCAGAAGACGGTACAAAAGCCTTCGTAGGTGGTTGCGGTCGATCATGTGCCGGTTGATCGTGTGATGATGAGGAAGGTTAAGCCCGTATGCATTGAAGACTTTGAAGTCAAACGACTCCGCAATAAGGAGTTCTGAATGGTTAAAAAGTCTGTTGGGATAAATGCGGTCGTGAAGAGCTTTCATAGAAGCGAGAGCAGATTATGATGGAGGAATACCCCATGTTATTCCGCTAGGTAAAATTTAGGTTGTGTACTTTTACCTAATTTCGTGATGAAATTCTTTTAAGGGGGGGGGGGGATATTTGTAACGCCCCGAAAATTAAAACGAACCGGTCGCGTCCTAAGGAATTTTTGGTGCCTATATAGGGCTACATGGCCTGGGACATGGGCGTATCTAAGGTCGTGCCCTTCTGTGTTGGCTGGGCTATGTCCAGGAAAGGACACGGTAGGAAACACGGTTTTGAATAGTAGTGACACGGGCATGTTCGGGGTGACACAGGCGTGTCCTCACCCGTGTCACCACCCATGTTCTTCTCGGGTTGAAAATTTGGGGTGTGTTAACAGGAGCGAATGGCCGAGTTACATGGGAGTGTACTAGTCGACACGGGCGTGTTCCTTTTTGCATGGTCGTGTCCTTATCCGTGTCCACAAAGGAACGTGACGGTTGGCGAGGCATTTATTTATGACACGCCCCTAGGTCATGGGCGTGTCGGGACCCGACACGGGCGTGTCAGGTTGTGACACGGGCGTGTCTCGACCCGTGTCCTTTTCTGTGCTCGACGATCGTGCCTAGATCGGGGCACACAAACTGGTACACGACCATGTGCAAAACTGTGTTCGGCCCAGGATAAGAAATTTTAGGCCGATCTGAGTCATTTGTTTTCTTTAAATACGATCTGACGGCCCAGATGAGGTCTTGTTGTGTTAAGTTTGGGAATAGAGGATTAATCCCTCATTTTCCTCTTAAACTCTCAATTTCTAAGGAGTTAGAGAGATAAGAGAGCAAGGAGGAAGGAAGGGAGGAATCCGGCCACCGGCGGAGCATCGGAGCACCAGATTGAGAGCTGAGACTAGATCCATGGAGAGAATTCCCTTGTGAAGCCTTCTATCCGGCTAGTTTTCATGGCGCCAAAGCGGACTTCAAGGGTAACGATTCTTCACTTGGACATGTGAAGTCCTCTTCCTTTCTGCATGGGAAACCTGCTCCCACGAGTGTGTGGTTAGTGCGCGGTGTCCCTTGGGTTAGATGTGGATAATCCCCCTTGTGTTGTATGTAGAGTCCGAAATCGAAGTACGGGCAAAGGCATTGTGTGTGAAGCCTATCCGGACGTGTTTATCTGGATCGGTGATGTTGCATTATGCATGGATTGTCGAAGAAGACTCTGTATTGTGTTGTTTTTCGGGTTTTCTACACGGTAGATTGTTACAGGGAGCCTTAGGGATTAACTCCAAGGTGCACCTAGAAAACTGGACGGAAAGGTATTTCTGCCAACCTGGTGGCCTGGGGCCAACCTTGTATATAATTGGGATTGTATGTGTGAGGCCTGTCTCCAGGAGACTTGTAGGGCCTTTCTTTGGAAAGCGGTGAGCCCATGGGGTTCAGTACTATTAGGCCAAAGAGCCGAACAGGAAAGGCAAAACTAACCCACGCCCTGCAGGTTTGTCCATCAGTACTACGGTATTCAGAGACTGTAGGGCGACTTGAGCAACGCGAAATGGTGGAGCTGTACCTGTGTTATGTAGACTTTTACATGAGAGTAGCATAAATTGGCTCTCGTTGGTGGAATAATGAGAGTCTCAGGTTAAGGGCCGTAAAGACTGAAATGCTCAAAGTAACCGTCAAGTCAAGGACCTCTGAACGGAGGTGGTATCCGGGAAGTCCGGTACACTGTCAATGTGCCCTGAGTGCACGGGGTGGGCGTCCATTTGAGCCTCCACCTGTAGTGAATTGTGCTAGGTTGTACTTTCTCTATTATTTTTGGATGTACTAATGAAATGCAGGGAAGGAGCACCGCTGTCCCAAATAAGGGGCGGGGTAGTTATAATTTGGTCATCTTTAGCTGATTGTTGCTTTGTTTGTCACCGTACGGTGGAATGTTGTTTGCAGGTGCTGCGGAACCAAATACCAAATAGCGGGCTGAAGCCCAATCTATTGTGCTGGCCCTCGAAGGCCAAAGCGAACTATTATTTTATTTCTATCATGTGTGGCCGACCTGCGAGCCGATGTCTGTAAAACACTATGTTGTTAAGTGAATATTTGTAAGGCCATAAGGCCAAGTACTTTTGTGTATTTTGGTATTTCATTCCTATTGTGGTTAGTGGACATTCATGATTCATACTATCTGTTATTTGGGTTCTTTCAACTACTTAAAAGCTTCCGCTAGTTGCTCTGTGTAGGACATTTGTGATTGGAAGAATGGTTTCATTTTGTAACCTTTCAATCTGTCTGTAGTATATGGCGTCGGGCCCCGGCTGGACCTATTGCTATATACCATGCGACGGATAGGGGTGTTACAATGATCTACTTTAGAAACTCCATTATTAGTGTCGTCGTTGAAGAAGTAAGAAAGGGGGAGAGTACACTTCAAAAGAAGGTGAAAGAAATTGAAGCCACTATGCAACAATAGTTTCAAGGTGTCAATACATACTGTAATGACAACTTCAAGTGGCTGCATGGAGAACTCTTTGGAGCTCAAGTAAATGTTGAAGCTAGAATGCCAAAACCAGTTCATGACACTATTGAGCCTCCTCAAGAGTACACTTAGTACTAGGCAGACACTCAGTGTTGGGTATTGTATCCACAATAACCCGTATTTGAAGAAGGGCCCGGTTAAGCTAAGATGAATTGTGACTGTATTTGATGCCACTGGTTAGTTATGTACTTGCAAGTCTACAATTTCAAGTACACACCAATGTCAGGTTATAGTGGGTCAGTAATCACGAGACTATACAATGTAATTCTTCATTGTGTAGTCCAATGTGTTGACTCACGTGTAATCTCTCTATTTTGTTGTATATCTATCCCAAGTATAAGAGAAGGCTCAAGGATGGTCAAGGGTTAGAACCAAGAAAAATAGGAATCTTACCTAAGTAAAATTTGGCGAGTATGGTTATGCATACTCGTCGAATTCGTCGAGTATCATCATTGATACACGCCGAATTCATCGAGTATACTTACCAATACCCTTCGAATTTGTTGTATATACTTAGGGTAAATTCATTGGAGAAGTGAAAAATATGTTAAGCAAAAATCGACGAGTATCGTTGCGCATACTCGTCAAATTCGTCGAATGTATCTAACGATACTCGCTGAATTCGTCAAATATGTTAAGTGATACACGTCGAATTTGTCAAGTAAAGTCGATACTACTTCTCTAGATTTTTCCAAGTCTAATTCGTCAAATATAAGGTGTTGACTGCGTTGAGTCTATTGACCGATACTCGACAAATTCGTTGAGTATGCCTTGTGATACTCGACGAATTTGTCGAGTATGACTTGTCGTTATAGTGTTGAGTGTACAACCGGCCTGGGATGTTTTGGCTAAGTCAGTTTTGTTGTATATCAAGATGTATTCGCCAAGTATCAATATGATACTCGACGAATTTGACTTAGGTCATTTTTCTGAACATTCTCAAAACCAGTCACGGGTTTCTGTCGCCCATGCATAGTAATTTCCAATTTTGTTTTTGGAAATTTCCTTTATACCATTGGAGGGTTTATCTCTATAAATACCAAGGGATATTCTTATTTATTGCTAATCTTGTTTTGTGCTAAAGTGATCACGGATTCAAATTACAAAAGTTTCAAAATCGACAAACCTGTCGGCCTCCTTCCGCACGAAACCTTCTGATCGGTCGAAACCTGCAAGCACAACAAAATCTCATCTTCCTCGACCTCTACATATGGATTACTGCCTTCTAAAGACGTCTATTCTTCCAGATCAAGACCTGTGAAGACTCAAGATCCAATTTATTCAAGATTTCAACTTTTCGAATTCTCCAAGCTTCAAGATCTAATTTTACGAAGAACGTCGGAGCGAAGACTTGTAATTGTTATTGTGTTGTAATATTAATTTTCTCTTGTAGGAGAATTTTCTCCGAGTTTGTAGATGCGAGTGTGGATCGAGTGAGTAGATTTGTTTGTGGATCGAGTAGTAGATCTGGTTTGTGGATCGAGTTATAGGAGAGGTTGCTCTCCGCGTTGTAGGAGCATCGTCTCCGAGTTGTATGAGTTGCGTCTCCGAGGTGTAAGATTTAAGACCCCCCCCTCCCGGAACACAGAACACGGCACGAGAGGGGTCTTATGCCCAGAACAGCCGCCTTGCGATAGAACTTACACTCGGGTTAGCCTGTACCACAATACGCCTATTCTGCCAGCCACAACCAATATCACACATTGCAAACCCAACCATAATATAACACAGAAGTCAAATCTACACCAAGCATATAGTCCATAAAATACATATGTTAAGAAGCTACAACAAGCTTCTAATATCATAGTATGTAAATAGTTTTCCTAAAAAGGGTACAACAAAAACCTCTCACACTCACATTAGTAACCGGCGATAGCGACGGTACCGTCCCCTCAGGTCCTATCGTCCTAGCCTGGCTGTCCGGCTGCATAACCAGCTGCTCCACCTACGGGGTTTCCTCCTAAAAAGGAAGACGTAGCAACTGTTAGTCATAAAGACTAAGTGGCTTCACATCCTCTCCCCTAGCGACTCCTCGGCACAAGGCGGAGAAAGGAACAGGGTACATTATATATAAACATAGGTTCAAGAAGGTGGTATATCACTTTGTGTGTAAAGCAGTGTAATAAATGAGCAACAGCTTATTCTAGCAATTCTATCATCTACAGCAGCATGATAGTATAATATTATAACAGTAAGTAACTCAACTTATATGAATGCTCATACAAGCATATAAGTTGAGGATCGTTCAGCAGTAAGTAACTCATCGTATAGGAGTGCCCATACAAACATATACGATGAGGATCTTTATGTATGCAATGAAGTGTAATGACATGTATGTAATGCAATGACTCACCCATGATCATGCACATGTAATCGCTATGTCGACACAGACTTGAAGTTCTCACTTTTTGAGCAGGTAGCTAACCTCTCAGGCGTCATCCATCGTGGCTAGACGATGACAGTAGAGCGGGCATCTCCACTACTAGGCTGGTCTCCACACTACCTGGCCTAGGCCTTCTTACGCCTCAACGCTAAGAACACAACAGCAGATCTCACATGCATACTACGGCTCAGCGGGTGTCTTGGGTAGATGTACACCGAGATCCTAGCCCCGAACTGGCCTAAGGTGTGATACGTAAGGAGCCTCGAAAATGAGCACGAGGACCAAGCCCAACCGTCTACTTGGCACTGAAGGAGCCTCGGGACGTGAACACCGAGGACCAAGCCCAACCGCCTAAGGTCTATCCGTCAACTGCCATCAGTGTAATGATTGGCGAGCCCGTAGACCTGCCATACTATCCTTAACCCGGTATTACGACACCGCGTGTCAAATAACACCGCATGCAATACAACCACTTTGTGGTATGGAAGGAGCCTCAGAAACGAGCACGAGGACCAAGCCCAACCGACCACTTGGTACGGAAGGAGCCTCGGGACATGAACACTGAGGACCAATCCCAACCGTCAATTTATGATTCTTCCCAACATTACCAACCAGTGCGATTAGTTATCCTCACTCACTCCCTTCACAATCCGATATCCAAGGTATAACACCCCTATCCGCCACATAACATATAACAGTAGGTCCGGCCGGGGCCCGACGCCATATACTACGGACAGACCGATTGGTTACTTATTGAGACCAATCAACCAATCACAACGTCCTACATAGAGCACCTACCAGAAGCAAATTATTAAGTTGCAAAGATAAAAGTACCCAGCCAAGCATGAATGTCCACTACGCATAGCCCATAGGAATGTATAGTACACAAAAATTGGCCTCGTGGCCTTACAAAAGTTTTCCCAATAAAAGTGTCTTCCAAACCTCGGCACGCAGGCCGGTCACACATGAGTTCATAAGAAAAACACTCAAAAATAGGCCTTTGAGGGCCGGCACAGCAACTTGGGGTTTAGCCCGCTATTTACCGCTCGGCTCCGCAGCACCTGCAAGCAACAATCCACCGCACGGTGGTAAACAAAAGCAACGGTCAGCTATGCTGACCAAATTATAACGACCCCGCCCCCAACTCAGGGCGGCGATGCTCTTCCTGCATTTTGTTAGAATAATCAAGCGGTATAGTGTAAACACACACTTAATCACAGGTGCAGGCACGCACGGCCACATACCCCGTGCACTCAGGGCACATTCACGGCGAACTGGCAAACGTCACGTCAATTTAAGCCATAGACGTTCCCATCTCACCACCGTCCCTTGGACGGCCAACCATATGAGCATTTTGTCTTCCTGGCATTGGTCACGTCAATTTAAGCAATAGACCGCCGAAGACCCTCATCTATGTCAACAGTTCCACCGAATGACATTGATCGGGTACGGTTCTGCCTGACCCGTGCTCATACCGCAATGAAAATTTAAGCCATATGCGCGGGTCAAGACTCCCCGAGTCCCGTTTCCATCACACAATTCGCATAACCCGGTTATGCTCAAGTTGGCTCCCCGGCCACCATGTTGGCAACATCGCGCATTTGCCCAGTTTTCCAGGTGCACCTTGGAGTTAGTCCCCAAGGCTCCCTGTTGCAATCTACCTCGTAGAAAACCCAAAAAACAACCATTCACACGGAGTACTCTCCGGTTATTATGCAATGCAACATCACCGATCCAAACCAACTTGTCCGGATAGGCTTCGCACATCATGCCTACGTTCGTTTTCGCATACGGACTCTACACAAGGGGGACTTTACATATTTACCACAAGGAACGCCTCAACTAATCGCACACTCGCGTGAGAGGGCTTCCTATGCAAAGGAAAAGAGGACTTCACATGTCCTAGGATGAGAATCGTTATCCTAGCATTCTTCCTTGGGTCCATGGAAATCTATGCGGATGTAAAGCACCGCAATCTCCTTGCCTCCGTAGATCCGAAGTCGGCTCGCGATATGGAGCTTCGAAGCTCCACCGGTGACCGAATCTAGCTCTCCCTTCTCTCTAGCTTCTAGAGAGATAACCCAAATGGAATGAGGGTTTTCAAAACCCTATTCCCGGTTTTAACTCATCAGGAATAGCCCCCCACCGTTGGATCCCAAACCAAGGAAACAAACGACCACGATTCAGCCTAAAATTAGAAATCCTGGGCCGAACACGGGTTGCAACACGGCCGTGTGTATGGATGTGTCAGTCATTCGCCGTCACCAGGAATTCCCGACCAGAACACGGCTTATTACACAGCCACCGACACGCCTATGTCCCATGTGACACACCCGTGTCAGGGCCCTTGTGCAAAATCCATGGTTCCCCCGAGAAGAACACGGCCATGTGACATGCCCGTATCACATGCCGCGTGCTAGACACGCCCTGGGACACGCCCGTGTAATCTCCTTAGTACAAAACCGCAGACTGCCATAGAAGGACATGCCCTGGACACGCCCATGTCCTAGGCCGTGTGCCTACACTCGACGATCGCTGATCGCCAAAATGTCGACCACGCGACCCGTGGCCGAACAGGCCCGTGACATGCCCTGGGACACGCCCGTGTCCAAGGCCGTGTCACCTACTCCAAGTCCCAGACTTGGCTTAAAACGTCACCTATCCCTCTTTTGAGTTTCGGGGTGTTACAACGCTCTCCCTCTTAAAAGAATTTTGCCCACGAAATTACTAGAGGAAATAAAATGGAAAACTTTAAGCGGTACCTTAGCGGAATGACTCCGGGTACTCCTCCAGCATGGTTTGCTCCCGTTCCCAAGAGAGCTCCTCCCGAACGCAATTGTCCCATCAGACCTTGACCATCCGGATCTCTTTGTTACGGAGTCGCTTAACTTCAAAGTCCTCAATACGAACGTACTTGACCTTAGTCGTCAACCCTTCGTCCACCGGCACTTGATCCACTACGATCACCTGCGAAGGCTCTTGCACCGCCTTCCTCAACACTGAGATGTGGAATACATTGTGTAGTCCACTCAACTCCACCGATAGCCTCAAACGATAAGCCGCTTCGCCGACCCGCTCCAGAATCTCAAAGGGTCCAAGGTATCTCGGGCTCAGCTTCTTCAAGCATCTCACCCGCAAAACACCCTTGAATGGCTTTATCTTCAAGTACACCCAATCGCCGACCGCGAACTCTACATTCTGGTGCTTGGCATTGTAGTACATGGCTTGTCTGTCCTGAGCGATCAGCAAACGCTCTCGAATGATCCGCACCAAAGAACTAGCACTCTCCACCTTATATTTCTTGTACAACCTTGCCTCACCCGTTTCTAGCCACGATAACGGCGTGCGACACTTCCTACCATACAGGGCCTCGAAGGGCGCCATTTGAATACTCGCCGGGTAGCTGTTGTTGTACGCAAACTCCACCAAATACAGGTGCTCTTCCCAATGCTTCCTGAAGTTTAGAACACACATGCGGAGCATGTCTTCCATAGTTTTGTTGACCCTCTCGGTCTACCCATCTGTTTGCGAATGGAAGGCTGTGCTAAACTTCAATTTAGTCCCCAGCATCTCTTGCACCATCCTCCACTCATTGGACGTAAAACGCCCATCACGATCACTCACGATGCTGCGAGGCACACCTTGCAGTCTGACTATATTATCCACATATAGTTTCGTCAGTCTCTCCACTGAATCATCCTTCCTATGTGGAATAAAGTGCGACACCTTTGTTTACCGGTCTACGATCACCCAAGAGGGCGTCGTTCCCCTTCTGCGACCTTGGCAAGCCATGCACAAAGTCCATCGATATGTCGTCGAACTTCCATTCCGGAATAGGCAAGGATTTCAAGAATCCTCCAGGCTTTTGGCACTCCGCCTTTACTAAGGCGCACGTTTGACACTCAGCTACAAACAGTGCCACGTCCTTCTTGAGCCCTGACCACCAAAACAGCTTCTTTAGGTCCCGGTACATCTTCGTGCTCCCTGGGTGGATTGAGTACTTGGTATTATGAGCCTCGTACTTAACTCCGCCCGTAGATTTCCCCCGCTTGGGACACACAAATAATGGTCCTTCCTTAACAGCCAATCCTCAACCAAAAACTGGGAATTTGACCCATCCAACGCTGCATCCATAAGCTCCTTCATGCTACCATCCAACTCCAATGTCTACCGAACGCGATCAGCCAGGTCATACTGAACTTCCGTCCAGTTTAACAATGCTTTAGCGCTAGTATGCTTGTCCACACAACAGATCTCCAACTCCTCCAACTCCTGAACTAGCCTCTCATCATGAACCGACAACCAATTGGCTTGGGCGGGAGCCCTGTGACTCAACGCATCCGTAACTGCATTGCCCTTGCCAGGTACATAATGAATCTTGAACGTATAGTCCCCCAGGAACACCATCCATCTTCATTGCCTCATGTTCAGATCCTTCTGATCCAACGGGTACTTAAGGCTCTTATGGTCGGTATAAATATCGACCTTTACATCGTACAAGTAGTGTCTCCACAGCTTAAGCGCAAATATCACGACCGCCAACTCCAAGTCGTGGACCGGATAAGTCCTTTCGTGTACTTTTAGCTGACGTGATCCATACGCTATAACATTTACATGCTGCAGCAGCACGCAACCCAAACCACTACCTGAGGCATCACTATAAATCTCGAAGCCCTCGGTCCCACTTGGCGAACTTAGCACTGGCGTCGTGGTCAACCGTCCCTTCAGCTCCTCAAACGCTTGTACGCACTTCTGCATCCACAAGAACTTCTGATCCTTCCTTGTCAACTTCGTGAGAGGTAACGCTATCCGCGAGAAGTTCTCTACAAAACGCCTGTAATAGCCGGCAAGCCCAAGGAAACTACGGACTTCCGCTACCGAAGACAACACATGCCACTCCCGTATCGCAACAATCTTCGCCGAATCCACCACTATACCTTCCCCACTTACAATATAACCAAGGAATGCTACTGAGGGTTGCCCGAACTCGCATTTGGAGAATTTTTCATAGAGTTCATTCCTTCTCAGCGTCTCCAACACCAGATGCAGATGCCTGAAGTGATCTTCTTCGCACTGCGAGTACACCAATATATCATCAATGAAGACGATCACAAAACGGTCTAGGTATTCTTGGAACATCCTGTTCATCAAATCCATAAACACCAATGACGCATTCGTCAGTCCAAACGGCATGACTGTGAACTCGAAGTGCCCATACCTTGTGCTGAATGCCGTCTTCGGGATATCACACTCCCTTATCCTCAGCTGATAATACCCAAACTTCAGATCCAACTTGGAATATACTTACGATCTGATTAACTGATCGAAGAGATCATCAATCCTTGGGATCGGGTATTTATTCTTCTCCGTTAGCTTGTTCAACTCCCTGTAGTCGATACACAGTCATAAACTCTTGTCCTTCTTCTTAACAAAGAGGACCAGTGCGCTCTAAGGCGACGAGCTTGGACGCACATACCCTTGCTCCAACAACTCCTCTATTTGAACCTTCAACTCCTCCATCTCCTTAGGCGCTAACCTATAAGGAGAACATGACACAGGTTTGGCACCTGGCACTAGCTCGATGGTGAAATCAATTTCTCGCTGCGGTGGGGCTCCGAAAAGATCGTCTGGGAACACGTCGGGGTACTCACATACTACTAGGATACTATACAAAGTGGCCTTAGGCTTTACAGCCTCCACTAACGTGAAGAACAGCTCTGTTCTAGCACGAACCGCCTTCACCACCTAAAGAGAAGACATCAGCGTCTTGCTCAACCTCTTCAATCCCGCAAATGTCATCTCCTGCCCAACACCCAGCTTGACCTCATTACGGTTGCAATCGATACAAGCGTTCTGTTCCGGAAGCCAATCCATACTGAAGATGATGTCGAACTCTACTAGCGGCAGCAACGACGCTAGCAAGTCGAACACTTGGCTTCCAATAAGAACCTTTACGGCGCATACTCTGTCCGCACGCTTCGAACACCCATTCGGTAGCAACACATCCAACTTGTCCTTCTCCAGCGAAGAAGGGACTCCGATGCGCATTATTAAACTTTCGGACAAAAAGGAGTGTGAGGCTCCCGTATCAAAAAGTACTCGTCCCGGACTACCGCCAATCAGAACAAAGCCTATACAATATTATTAAGCTAACAAGCACTGGGTAATAGTATTTAAAGCTAACTTGCTATAAATTAAACCATACCTGTCACCACGTCGGCTTGTTTGATGGACTCCTGCTGGCCCAAGTTATAGACTCTCTATTGAGTCGGAGCATAGTGGGACGCGGTTGACTCCACCTCCTTGCCCTTCTCTTCATAAGTTGCTCCTTGCTTTCTTTCGGTCTTCGGACGTCCGCTCCAACAATCGTGCCCAAAATGCCCCGTATTTCCACAAGTATAACAAGCGCCCGGGGTTCGGTTGGTAGTTGCCCCCGAGGCACCTGAAGAAGGGGATGGACCCGACGTCTTAGCCTTCTTGTAGAACCTGCGATATCGAGACTTCGAAGTAGTCGGCACTTTAAACTCCGATTTCTTGCCACCGGATTCCTTCTTCGCTTGAGCATTCTTCATGTCCTTTTCCAAGGACCGGTCCGAGTTGACCAAGGTAATGAAACCCTTCGCCATAGGCCCCGAAAGCAACAACCTCAATTCATCTCTTAACCCTTCATAGAAACGGTTCATCTTGCGCTCCTCATCGGCAAAGGTAGCACTTGTGTATCGTCCCAAACGAGTGAACTCGGGGAGGTACTCGTCCACGATGCTGTCTCCTTGCACCAACTTTTGAAACTCATTTTCCAACGCAATCCTCTGAGCTGAGGGGAGGTTTCGAGCCATAAAAAACCTCGAAAATTCCTCCATAGAGACATCATCCAACTGCCTTCCCCTCAGGTGGTGTAGCTCCAGCCCTTCCCACCATAACCTTGCGTCCCCGTCCAACAAGAATGTCGCAATCGTGGTCTTCTGCTACTCTTCAGTTTCCATTGCTGTCAGCACTCTCTTGACTCTCAATAGCCAATCCTCTGCCTGAGTCGGGGATCCCGTTCCCGAGAACACTGGCAGATGGAAACCCATCACATGCTTAAGTTGTTTCTCAGTTGCTCTACGAGGCAACTCCGGCTCCACCATCACCTATTCCACCCTCCTAGGCTCTGCCGCTTGGAGCGGTACTTGCTCCATAGCAGGAGCAGGCTGCTGCACCTGCCTCGCAGGCTGCACATTGATCATTGCAAGTACAGCTTCCACCACCAATCTAATGGTCTCGGTTGAAGGAGGTGTTGTAGGCGCATCGTTCGGTGCGCTGCTTGCCTCAGAACCTAGCCATTCCGACAGTCCAACACAACTCCTGGTCACCTATAATCATGCAAAACACCGATAAGCGACCAAACAATATTGCAAACAACAATTATAGGAACACGCAATGAAAGTGAGTGAAAGATCTACCTTAACTCTAGAGGGGGGGTGAATAGAGTATTTTAAAATAATTTACAATTCAAAAACTGTAAAGCAGTGGAAGTCTTGATTTATGTATATGTGTAAGGTGCTTTCAAAAAGAAAAACTAAGTAAGCAAGAAATAGGAAATCACACAGCACACAGCAAAGTAAAAAAACACAGCAAACCAGATGACACAAGGAGATATAGTGGTTCCCCAACAACCTGGATACATCCACTCTTCTACCACCCTAGGTAGGAATCCTCTGCAGGAATAGTTGATCAGGTGTCCTGGGCACCAATGAGCTTTTGATAAGGTGCTCAAAAACCAAAACTAGATTTTTTGATAAGGTGTCTTGCCACCACTGAGTTTTGACAAGGTCTTAGAAACTAGCCACAAAACTTTTGAAGGGAGTTTTGAGAAACCCTTTTATAGGAGAGAAAGGAAAAAGAAAATGAGTTGAGTTGTTCTTCTCTGTCAACAATCTGAGAGACGATAAGTGGAAGATGTTGTCAAAGCTTCCCCTGAGATCTGTAAGGGTTCAGGAAGATGAGCTTTGCTTAGGGTGATAGGCCTTCAGTTGCTTCAGATCTCCAGCAATAGCTGATTTCAGCAGATGTTGAAATGTGTGTTGGCTGGAGTCCTTGATAATGTAGCTTTTGAACACTTGAAGCTTGAAGGAGTAGAACAGCAGATGATCTCCTTCACAATCATGTTCCTTGTGTTCTTGAAGAATTCTGACTCAGTAATTCTGTAAGCTTTTGTCTAATGAATCTATTCTCAGAAGATGAATTCTTGATGATTGAATTTTTTGTTCTCTCTTCTGTATAACTTTTTCAAATCTATCTGTTCTGTTCTGAAAATTATTCTCTAAGGAGTATATCAGATTCTGACTTTAGATGGCCGTTACTCAGTCATAAATGACTTCCATAATTGATAACTGTCTCTGGGGAAAGTCCTAAGAAACATTCCAATTATTCTTCCTTGAAACTTGCTCCAGATTGCTTGAAACGGCTACAGAATCCTTTGACATAAATGCTAAGAATAAATCTGAATGAATTCCATAACTATCCTGAATTTCAATTCTGAAAACTTCGTCTCTCAAAAAATCATCGATCTGAGCTCAGCTATCGTCGACCTGAGCTCAGAGATTGGATTTATACTAGAGACAGAAAACGTCGACCTGAGCTCTACGATCGTCGACCTGAGCTCAGTGACTTGGAAAACAACTAGAGACAGAGCGTCGATCTGAGCTCGAAGATCGTCGAACGGAGTTCGACGCCTCATTGAACTGAGCTCAGAGATCGTCGACGTGAGTTCGACGTTTCGTCGACCTGAGCTCGACGAGAATTGTCCTAGTCTTCAACACTTGAATCCTGATCAGTAAAAGGTCTTGAGGGCAGCTTTCAAACCTAAGTACTAACCCTAAGACTCATTCTAATTGACCTATCAGACTATACAGCAAGGTCAAAACAGAATCCTAATCACATAGTGATCCTTACCCAAATTAGTAATAGGGTGTTCCAACAATCTCCCCCTATTTGGGTTAGGATTACTATTTACATGACATAATGTGAAATAACAAACATACATCAGATTTAAAAAAAATAGAAACAACAATGCAGATAACATATGTTGAGCATTGTAGAAACACAGCAAGAGACACAGAATAAGTCAGAAAATAAATATGATTATCAGCTTACACAAGTTACTCATTGCCCTTTTTGAAAAGAATTTCTCTGTTGGTATTTAGGGCTTCCTTCTTGGATCTTCTATCATCTTCTGCACCTAAGGAGGTTTGAGATCTTGGCCTTGGAACTACAGCCTCAGGATGCAGCTTCATATAGTCTTCTGGATTAAATAATTTCCTTGAAGCATATCTCTCTAATTCTTTCTTTCTATGTTCTGACATGGTTGTGATGTTGGAAGTATCTCTGTCTTGCTCTTTAGCCTACTTAATCTGATCTAATGCAGCAAGTTCTTTCATTCTAGCTGTCCATGATAAAGGACTCTTCTCAGGGTCCTCAAATGGAATTAGGGGTTCATATCTGTTGATTGACTCTAAATCAGTAGGAGGAGCCCTGGTGACAACTGTATCTCTGAGCTTATAAGGGAAAGGACCTTATGTAGAATCAGTAGGGCCTTATCCTTCCCTTTGGTAAGAATGTTGTCTGGAGTAAGTTCTGTAATCTATTTGGCTTCCTCTATGCTGGCCTCTTCTAGACTGATAACCTCTTTGATGTTGTCCTCTGGGTTGATATCTTTGTGAGGATTGAGAGGAGCTATGCTTTGTAGCAGATGACTGAAAAGCTAAGCCTCCACCAGATCCTGAATCTGGAGGAGGAGGAGGAGGATGAAATTGAGATGATCCTTTTTCATACTTGTCAAGCTTTCTCCTTTTCTTCATGGCCTTAAGCTGGTTATTAGAATATTCCATCCATGGTTCAGTGATTTGGCAGTCATGCAGAATGTAATAGGGTATATCATTATCATCTTTGGCTTTTGCAGAAGGTACTCTCATCATGGCCTTACTTCTTGCTTTCCTTTTCTTGCCAATGGTGCCAGAAGAATCATCAGAGTCAGTGTTGAATTGATCGCTATCTGAACTCTGGGGTCTGTCATATAAATCATCAATACTTTTGATACACTCTTCTATTTGTTTTGACTTCTCAGGAGCAGCAGCAGGAGCAGAAACTATTGGAGTAGCAGTAGGAGCAGAGATAGGAACTTTTGGAGCAGCAGGAGCCTCGGAAACAATAGGTTCTTCTAAGTAAATAGCAAGTTCATCAGCAGCAGCAGCATCAACAGAAACAACAGGCAACATATCAATATCAGTATATTCAACAACTTCAACAGCATCAACAACACAAAGAGAAACAATAACTTCCTCAGTCTTTAGAGAATTGATATAAGAAGTAATTAGGCTGGGATCATAGACAGCAATAGGCACAATGGCCTTAGTGAAGTCTTCAACTCCCTGAGCTGGTAAGCAACTGAAGTGAAGAAAGTCAAAATCAGATAGCAGTGACCTGAGGTTCACTATTAGTACTGGTACTGGGGCTAGAACTGAAGCATCAGCAACAATTTCTGGAAACAATTCCTCTGAAATAGCAGGCACTACCACAACTTCATAGGGCATCTCCCCCTGCCTTGATTCAGTGAGAACTGGATCAAGGCACCCCATAAAAGGGATTGCCTGAGGAGTAGATAGAGAGGAGAGCCTGTCAGATAACTCCTTGAAGGACTTCAGGAGTGGATCCATGGAGGTCTCCAGCAAGGCTACTAGCTTGGGAGCCAGTATCCCATAGAGCTTATCTGTAAGTGCTGAGAGATCCACTTGATCAAGTGGAGCTTGAGTAGAGGTGGAGGAAGAAATGACTGTGGCTGGTGATGGATGGGCTGCAGGATGTGTGGGTAGGGATGGTAGGATGTTGGGTTTAGAGATTGGGATGGTGGAGATAGAGGTTATGGGTGTGGAGATTGATGGGGTTAAGGATGGTTTGGTGAGAATATCATGGAGGCGTTGTTGGTATGAGGAAGTGGAGGGAAGCTCAGTAGGTGAGGAGGGGGAATCATACATGAAGGAATCTTCCATGATGTTGAAAGATGGAATGTCAAGAGGTGGATAATAATGAAGTGGATGGAATTACTATTCTGTGGTGGCTGGGGAAGGTGAAGGAGTGGACATAGTAGTTGAAATTGTAATGGGTGATGAGATTGATATGGAGATGGTTGAGGTGGAGATGGAGGTAGAAATGATTATAGTGGATGAGGGAATGGTTGAGGGAAGAACTTGAGAAGGTTGAGAAGAGGAGGAGGCAGACAATGCTTCAATGAGGGCAGGGGCCTGAGGGGAAGAGACTGTAATAGTCCTTGTGCCTGAAGTAGTAGTAGTCCTGGTTGGCTTGACTATCTTCCTGTCCCATTTCCCAAATAGGGCACAGGTCAGCCTCTTTGATGCATTGATGTACATCCCACTTGATACCAGCAGTTCAGGGCACCTGGAGTGCAGGAATAACCCTATTATCCTCCCAAAGTTTACCAAACTTTTATTCACTTTCTTCTTTATCAAGCTAAAGAAGAGCTCTCCCCAGTTCAAATGTTTCTTATCCACAAGTGCTCCCATCAAGCAGAACTGATACCTAGAGATGGTATCATGTGCTGAGTGCTCTGCCAACAGCACTTTCCCCACAACATCGGCAAGAAATCTATACTCAATAGATAAGTTCTTTTTCAACAACTTGCTAGGGTTAGCGGCAGAATGTCTCATTCTATCTAACATATTCGCAGATTCTTCTCCAGATAACTCAATAGAATCATCTCCAGTACTCAATTGAAACACTTCAGTCAGGAGAGTAGGTGTTAGGGATACCTGCGTCCCGGCTATAGTACCAACCAATGTATTCTGATCCAGATTGTGCGCTGTGTAGACCCATTCTTTGATCTCATTGGCTGCAATCTTCATTCTCATTGTCATTATTTGCACTAGCTACTGTTATCTGAATAGGTCCATAATATCTTTGAAAACCTGATCGCTTCCATCAAAGGAGTCCATATCTACGTCAAAGCCATTGTCGAATTTCATCTTGGCGAGGGCGGCAACAGACACAGCCATTATGTACCTGCAAAGATGAACAAACACGACCAAGTGCAGAAGAGTTTGGAGGAAAAGAAAAAGTTTGTAGAGAGTATGAAAGCGCAAAAGAAGAACGATGGCCGAAAGAATCATTTTATATTAGGGTTCGACGCTGGAAAGGAAAGATCGTTGAACTCTGTTCGATGATCTGGGCTTCTAAAGGAATCTGAAGAGTCTTCAATAACGTCGATCTCCGTTCGACGATATTGGAGAGCGTCGATCTCCGATCGACGATCGCTGAACAGAAGGAAGATAGCCTAGCGCTATCTGGAAAACGCTGAACTCCGGTCAACGCTATTGGAAAGCGTCGATCTCCGTTCGACGCTTTTTGGGAAAAATGTCGAGCGCAGTTCAGAGACTAAAAAAGCCTACAGACACTAGAAAATTCAAGTTTTTAGCCTAGTCTTGGTCTGTTTTTAGAGTTTTAAAGTCTTGGGATTTATTTTAGACTTCCTCCATCTAACATTCCTAACTGATTTAGGAAGAAGGTATGTTTCTTTTCATCCAAAGGTTTGGTGAAAATATCTCCCCTTTGCAAATCAGTTGGGATATACTGAAGTTAAATTTTATTTTTCTCAACACTATCCCTTAGAAAGTGATTCCTAATCTCTATATGTTTTGTCCTACTATGGAGGACTGGATTTTGTGCTATAGAAATAGCACTGGTGCTATCACAAAATATTTTTGACCCTTCTAAGTTGTAGCCATAGTCTAGGAGCTAGTTTTGAATCCACAAAATCTGTGAGCAACAACTGCCTGTTGCCATATACTCAGCTTCAGCAGTTGAAGTGGACACAGATATTTGTTTCTTACAGAACCAGGAGACAAGTCTGTCACCAAGGAACTGGCAAGTTCCACTTGTGCTTTTCCTGTCTACTCTACATCCAGCATAATCAGCATCTGAAAATCCAGTTAATTCAAATCCTGAGTCTTTTGGATACCAGAGGCCTAGATTTGGACAACTTTTTACATACCTAAGAATCCTCTTAACTAATGTTAGGTATGACTCTCTAGGGCTTACTTGGAACTTAGCACATATACATGTAGCAAACATTATATCAGGTCTACTAAATGTAAGGTACAATAGAGAGCCAATCATTGCACTATATGTTGTCTGATCAACATGTTTTCCATGTTCATCAGCATCAAATACAACATTGGTAGGCATAGGTGTTTTCATACAAGATGCTTCAGACATACCAAATTTCTTAACCAATTCTTTTGCATACTTGGTTTGAGAAATAAATATACCTTCAGCATGTTGTTTGACTTGCAATCCTAGAAATAAGGAAAGCTCACCCATGCAAATCATTTCAAATTTAGAATGCATCAGATTGGAAAATCTTTTGCACAAATTTGAATCAGTAGACCCAAATATGATATCATCTACATATATTTGTATTAGTAGGGTATGGGACTTATGGGTTCTAATAAAAAGAGTTTGGTCTACTCTACCCCTTATAAAATCATTTTTCAGAAGAAAGCATGCTAAGGTCTCATACCATGCTCTAAGAGCTTGCATGAGACCATATAATGCTTTATGCAATTTGAAAAAATGGTCAGGATAAGCTGAAGAGATAAAACTTGGAGGTTGTCTAACATAGACTTCTTCTTTGATGTCTCTATTGAGAAATGCACTCTTCAAATCCATTTGGTAGACCTTGAATCCTTTGTGAGCTTCATAAGCTAGGAATATTCTTATGGCCTCTAACCTTGCAACTGGTGCAAAGGTCTGATCATAGTCTATTCCTTCTTATTGAGAATAACCTTGAGCAACTAGCCTTGCCTTGTTCCTTACAATAACTCCTTGATCATCCAACTTGTTTCTGAACACCCACTTTGTTCCAACAATTGAGTGATCCTTAGGCCTTGGTACTAGCTCCCAAACTTTGTTTCTCTCAAATTGATAAAGTTCCTCTTGCATAGCAATGATCCAGTGTGGATCTTGTTCTGCATCATGAATGGATTGAGGCTCAACTTGAGATAGAAAGCAAGTGTGCATCAGGTTCTGGTTGACCTGATTTCTGGTTTGCACACCAGCTGAGATATTTCCAATCACTTAGAAGATTGGATGATCTCTTATTATTACTAAATCAATAGGGGGTGTTGATTGTTCACCAGCCTGTGTTGTTGTTTCCTCTAGTGGAATAACAACTGGCTCTTCAAGATGGTTCTCTCCAAGATGTTGATCATCTTCTTCATCTTCACTGATTTCACCCTTATGTTGGTTAGGTGAATATACTGAATCCTTCTCTGCAATATGCAATCTGTCCAAATTTTCTGAAAGAGAGTTTACCTGCAAGGGTTCTATGGTAGAAGTGGACTTCTCCTTATAAAACATGTTAGTCTCATCAAAAGATACATGAACAGATTCTTCAATTTTAAGAGAAGTTTTGTTATAAACCCTATAAGCTTTACTGATCATGTAGTATCCCAAAAACACTCCTTCATCAGCTTTAGCTTGGAATTTTGCTAAATACTTCTTGTCATTATTGTGAATATAACAAATACGACCAAATATTTTGAAATAGCCTACTTTAAGCTTCTTCCCTTTGAGCAATTCATAGGGAGTCTTGCCCTTCAGTTTATGTATCAAACTTCTATTCAACACATGGTTGGAGGTGTTCACTGCCTCTGCCCAAAAAGACAGAGGAAGGTGAGCATCTGTCAACAATGTAGTAGCAGATTCAATTAGGGTTCTATTTTTCCTTTCAGCTACCCCATTTTGTTGAGGAGTTCTAGGTGCTGAGAAAGTATGCCTGATCCCTTCACTCTGACAGAACTCTTACATAAGAAGAGAATCAAACTCTGTCCCATGATCACTTCTTATCAGGGCAATGTGAGTATTGAACTCAATCTGTATGCATTTGAGAAAATCTGTCAAACACTTAAAGTTATCAGACTTCTTCCTCAGGAAGAATACTCATGTGAATCTAGAGAAGTCATCTACAATCACTAAAGTGTAAGATTTCCCTCCTAAGCTTTGTACTGTAATGGGTCCAAAAAGATCCATGTGTAATAGATACAAGATCCTAGGTGAATCACTCTTATTAAGTGACTTAAAACTATTTTTAATTTGCTTACCTAATTGACAAGCCCTGCAAAGTCCTTCCTTCTTGTAGGGGCTAGAAGGTAGTCCTCTAACAAGGTTGTCCTTGGATAGCCTAGCAATGGTTCTAAGGTTTATATACACTAGTCTCTTATGCCAAAGATCATTTGGTTTGCAAACTGAATTAAATAAACAGATATCTATATTGGTTGAAAGGAAATCTACTAGATAAATGTTACCTTTCCTTTTACTTGTTAACACTGTTGTGTTATCCTCTGACTTGATCTTGCATAAGGATTTGTTGAATATCACCTGATAGCCTTCATCACAGAGTTGACTGATGCTGATTAGGTTGATCTTCAGTCCTTCCACATAAGCCACCTTCTTGAATGTGACTGAGCCAATCTGAACAACACTATATCCTTTTGTTTGACCAAAGTTTGAATCTCTATATATTACTTTGGGTCCAAGTTTGGTTCTGAAGGATGTTAGATTCTCCTTGCTCCCTGTCATGTGCTTTGAGCACCCACTATCCAGATACCATTGTTGGTTCATTGCTGGATAGGTCTTCACCTGCACATAAACAATTTATATGTTTTTACCCAGTTTACCTTGGGTCTTGGTTGATAACCTTTAAACTAAGAAATAAAAGACATCCCAGGCTGACTCTTATATCCTTCAGGATGGTATCTCCTAGGAGGCACTATCCATTCAGTATAAGGGTTGAAGCTTTGGGATGAGGGACTTCTAGGATTGATTTTAGATTTACCTCTGAAAGAATGTTCAAAGCTCTGAGCTCCGTTCGATGATCGTAGAGCTTAGTTTGACGATCTTGGGTCAGATCGTCGAGCTCCGTTTGAAGATCGACTATACCAGAGTTCAGAGTTCAGAAGTCGTCGATCTGAGTTCGATGATTCAGCCTTGGATCGTCGAGCTCTGTTCGACGATCGTCGAGCTCTGTTTGACGTTTTCTGTTGAACTTTGTTTTCCTTAGGTAAATCAGGATTCTTCCTAGCTACCTCTACAACACCCTTTCCTTTATCAGAAATAAATTTAATTTGGGTTGTTAATACTATAGGTTGGTTGGATGAAGCACCCAAGCCCAGTGTACTGTTGAATCTTGAGTTCACTGTGCTTGTGATGTCCATCAGTCTGATGCTTCTCCCATTAAGGGATTCTTCAAACTTCTTTGCCTTGGATAGCTCACTTTTTAGTGAAGCTATCTCCTCCCTGTAATATTCTAACTCCTCAGAGAGTTTGAGGTTGTCTGATTTTAAGGTGTTATGTTCAGACAATTGATTTTTGAGAGAGATAATCTCTTTCTCAGACTTTAACAGGTCTAAACAAAGTGCCTTAAATTCAGATCTAAAGTCCTCTAAATCTAAATCAAAGGAGTCTATTACCTGGTCTTCTTCAGTTTGATTTTCAGATTCAGACTCTGACTCTTATTCTGTATCAGAATTTTGTTGGGAGGCATTGATAGCCATCATGCAGAATTCCTTTTCTTTAGCATCATCTTCATCATCACTTGAGCTTGATGAAGCCTCTGATTCTTCTTCAGTTTCACTCCAGGTTTTTGCTATAAATCCCTTCCTTGTATGTTTATTTTTGCTGGAGGAGGATTTGTTGTAATTGTTTCCCCTGGAGTCCTTATCTTTTCTCCTATCTTTCCTGTGCTTCTTGTCCTTATTCTGATTTTCTGGACAGTCAAGCACAATATGGCCTGGTTTCCTGCATCCAAAACAAATTATTTCTTTATTATTTGACTTGTCATACCTTGGCTTCTTATGCCCTCTGGATGACCTCTTTCTGAAATCTTTCCTAGTCATCTTATAGAATCTTTTGGCCAGCAAGCTCATCAATTCTTCATTGCCTGTGACCTTGTCTTCAGGCAGATCTTCTGTAGCTTTGAATGTTATTGTCTTCTCCTTACTGATAGCTGGAGAAGCAACCTTTTGTTCTTCCTCTCTGTTCTTGATGAGCAGCTCATAAGACTTGAGCTTGCCCAACAAAGCTTCATTAGTAATCTCAGTTAGGCTTCTGGCATCCTTGATTGGCCAGATCCTTGAGTCCCAAGTGCTAGGGAAGCACATTAGGATCTTGTCATTTAATTCATTTAGAGAGATCTCCTTGTCCAGTGTTTTTAATTCACTAACTATTAGGCTTAGCCTGTTGTACATGTAAGCCACTGATTCAGTTTCTCCCTTTTTGAAGTTATCATATTGGCTTCTGAGATGGGATCTCCTGTCCTTCCTTTCATCAGCAGATCCTGAGACAATTTTAGATAACTTGTCCCATATCTCTTTTGCTGAACTGCATTCACCCACCTTTTGGAATATCTCATCAGACATAGTCTGAGCAAGGATCACTACTAGAAAACTGACTTTTAGCCACGGCAGATTGCCGTGGCTAAAAGTCCAAAACCGTGGCTAAAGACTTTTAGCCACGGTCTGCCCACGAAAAATGGGCGTGGGCAATACGAGCGTGGCTAAAAGTCCAAACCGTGGCTAAAGGTCCAAAACTGTGGCTAATACTGGACTTTTAGCCACGGTTCATTGCTGTGGCTAATAGTGGACTTTTAGCCACGGTTTAATTGCCATGGTTAAAAGGCCACTCATAACATAAAAAATTCAGGCCGGCCGCTGCCGCCGCCGCCATATTTATTTCAAAGGCTAATTGAAATAAATTCCTTATAAACCCAAAAATCTCATTTTATTTTGGCAGTGTGGGACTAAACGATGCCACGACCTTTTGCCAGGGTTCAGGCAAACCGTGGCTAATGCTAGACTTTTAGCCATGGTTCAGGCAAACCGTGGATAAAAGTCCAGTATTAGCCACGAAATAAAACCGTGGCTAATACTCACTATTAGCCACGATTTTTCCCCGTGGCAATAGAAACCGTGGCTAAAAGCCATTTTTCTAGTAGTGGATATTCATAGCCTTTGCATCTGCAACTTTCCATTTCTTTATTTCTGCATCTGTTCCTTAAGGAGGTGGAACAGTACCTGTACTTGTAATTACTGAGGGTCTTGGACAAACTGTCAAAACAGAATTGTAGATGTCCTCGTCAATAGAATTCATGTAAAGCCTAATCCTTGCCTTCCAAAGTGCAAACTTAGAAAGGTTGCATACTGGAGGTCTGGTGCTAGAATAATCTTTGTTCTGTGCCATGGTTTTGTTTAAAAAAAAATATATAATACACAAAAGAAATAACAATCCACTATAGAGGGTTGATCTTTTCAGAGATCTTTTGGTTTAGGTGCTAGCCTGTTCAACCAATCTGTTGAAGATTATGATGTTGAGTAACCAACCTCCCTCTGATACCAATTGAAAGTGAGTGAAAGATCTACCTTAACTCTAGAGGGGGGGGGGGGGTGAATAGAGTATTTTAAAATAATTTACAATTCAAAAACTGTAAAGCAGTGGAAGTCTTGATTTATGTATATGTGTAAGGTGCTTGCAAAAACAAAAACTAAGTAAGCAAGAAATAGGAAATCACATAGCACACAGTAAAGTAAAAAAGCACAGCAAACCAGATGACACAAGGAGCTATAGTGGTTCCCCAACAACCTGGGTACATCCACTCTTCTACCACCCTAGGTAGGAATCCACTGCAGGAATAGTTGATCAGGTGTCCTGGGCACCAATGAGCTTTTGATAAGGTGCTCAAAAACCAAAACTAGATTTTTTGATAAGGTGTCTTGCCACCACTGAGTTTTGACAATGTCTCAGAAACCAGCCACAAAACTTTTGAAGGGAGTTTTGAGAAACCCTTTTACAAGAGAGAAAGGAAAAATAAAATGAGTTGAGTTGTTCTTCTTTGTCAACAATCTGAGAGAAGACAAGTGGATGATGTTGTCAAAGCTCCCCCTGAGATCTATAAGGGTTCAGGAAGATGAGCTTTGCTTAGGGTGATAGGCCTTCAGTTGCTTCAGATCTCCAACTATAGATGATTTCAGCAGATGCTGAAATGTGTGTTGTCTAGAGTCCTTGATAATGAAGCTTTTGAACACTTGAAGCTTGAAGGAGTAGAACAGCAGATGATCTCTTTCACAATGATGTTCCTTGTGTTCTTGAAGAATTCTGACTTAGTAATTCTGTAAGCTTTTGTCTACTGAATCTATTCTAAGAAGATGAATTCTTGATGATTGAATTTTTTGTTCTCTCTTCTGTATATCTTTTTCAAATCTGTCTGTTCTGTTCTGATAATTATTCTCTAAGGAGTATATCAGATTCTGACTTTAGATGGTCATTACTCAGTCATAAATGACTTCCATAATTCACAACTGTCTCTAGGGAAAGTCGTAAGTAACATTCCAATTATTCTTCCTTGAAACTTGCTCCAGATTGCTTGAAACGGCTACAGAATCCTTTGACATAAATGCTGAGAATAAATCTGAATGAATTCCATAACTATCCTGAATTTGAATTCTGAAAACGTCGACCTCTCAGAAAATCGTCGATCTGAGCTCAGCTATCGTCGACCTGAGCTCAGAGATTGGATTTATACTAGAGACAGAAAACGTCGACCTAAGCTCTACGATCGTCGACCTGAGCTTAGCGACTTGGAAAACAACTAGAGACAGAGCGTCGATTTTAGCTCGAAGATCGTCGAACGGAGTTCGACGCCTCATTGAACTGAGCTCAGAGATCGTCGACCTGAGTTCAACGTTTCGTCGACCTGAGCTTGACGAGAATTGTCCTAGTCTTCCGCACTTGAATCCTGATCAATAGAAGGTCTTGAGGGCAGCTTTCAAACCTAAGTACTAATCCTAAGACTCATTCTAATTGACCTATCAGACTATACAGTAAGGTCAAAACAGAATCCTAATCACATAGTGATCCTTACCCAAATTAGTAATAGGGTGTTCAAACACGCAGGTTCCTCAAACATGTGTATTTTCATTCCTAAGTGGACATTCATGGGTTCTTTTCATGTTATAACGATTACGCACACACATGTGCTCACCACCCCTTAAAGTGAATTCACCCACAAATTCATTTAAGCTTGACCGAAATCGGTAGTCTGATACCAAAATGTAACACCCCTATCCGTCACATAACATATAGCAGTGGGTTTGGCCGAGGCCCGACGTCATATACTACGGACAGACCGGTTGGTTACTTATTGAGACCAATCAACCAATCACAACGTCCTACACAGAGCACCTAGCGGAAGCAAATTATTAAGTTGCAAAGATAAAAGAACCATGCCAAGCATGAATGTCCACTATAAATAACCCATAGGAATGTATAGTACACAAAAATTGTCCTTATGGCCTTACAAAAGTTTGCTCAATAAAAGTGTCTTGCAAACCTCGGCACGCAGGCCGGTCACACATGAGTTCATAAGAAAAACACTCAAAAATAGGCCATCGAGGGCCGGCACAGCAACTTGGGGTTTAGCCTGCTATTTACCGCTCGGCTCCGCAGCACCTGCAAGAAACAATCCACCGTACGGTGGTAAACAAAAGCAACGGTCAGCTATGCTGACCAAATTATAACGACCCCGCCCCCAACTCGGGGCGGCGATGGTCTTCCCTACATTTTGTTAGAATAATCAAGCGGTATAGTGTAAACACACACATCATCACAGGTGCAGGCACGCACGGCCACACACCCCGTGCACTCAAGGCATATTCATGGCGAACCGGCCAACGTCACGTCAATTTAAGCCATAGACGTTCTCGTCTCCCCACCGTCCCTTGGACGGCAAACCATATGAGCATTTTGTCTTCCTGGCATTGGTCACGTCAATTTAAGCCATAGACTGCCGAAGACCCTCATCTATGCAACCGGTTCCACCGAACGACATTGATCGGGTACGGTTCCGCCTGACCCGTGCTCATACTGCAACGACAATTTAAGTCATATGCGCAGGTCAAGACTCCCCGAGTCCCATTTCCATCACACAATTCACATAACCCGGTTATGCTCAAGTTGGCTCCCCGGCCACCATGTTGGCAACATCCCACATTTGCCCAGTTTTCCGGGTTCACCTTGGAGTTAGTCCCCAAGTCTCCCTATTGCAATCTACCTCGTAGAAAACCCGAAAAACAACCATTCACATAGAGTCTTCTCTGGTTATTATGCAATGCAACATCACTGATCCAGACTAACTTGTCCGGATAGGCTTCACACATCATGCCTATGTCCGTTTTCGCATACGGACTCTATACAAGGGGGACTTTACATATCTACCCCAAGGAACGCCTCAACTCATCGCACACTCGCGTGAGAGGGCTTCCTATGCAAAGGAAAAGAGGACTTCATATATCCTAGGATGAGAATCGTTACCCTAGCATTCTTCCTTGGCGCCATGGAAATCTATGCGGATGGAAAGCACCGCAATCTCCTTGCCTCCGCGGATCCGAAGTCGGCTCGCGATTTGCAGCTCCGAAGCTCCGCTAGTAACCAGATCTAGCTCTCCTTCTTCCTCCTTGCTCTCCCTTCTATCAAGCTTTTAGAGAGAGATAACCCAAATGGAATGAGGGTTTTCAAAGCCCTATTCCCGATTTTAACTCATCAAGAACAGCCCCCCACCATTGGATCCCAAACCAAGGAAACGGACGGCTACGATTCATCCCAAAATTAGAAATCCTGGGCCAAACATGGGTTGCAACACGGCCGTGTGCATGGCCGTGTCACTCATTCGCCGTCACCGGGAATTCCCGACCAGAACACGGCATGTGACACCACCACCGACACGCCCGTGTCCCATATGACACGCCCGTGTCAGGGCCCGTATCACGGCCCGTGTGCAAAATCCATGGTTCCCCCGAGAAGGATATGTCCATGTGACACGCCCGTGTCACATGTCGTGTTCTAGACTCTCCCTGGGACACGCCTGTGTCCCAGGCTGTGTAATCTCCTTAGTACAAAACCGTAGACTGCCCGAGCATGACACGCCCTAGGACACGCCTGTATCCCAGGCCATGTGCCTACACTGGACGATCGCTGATCGCCAAAACGTCGACCACGCGACCCGTGGTCAAACACACCCGTGACACGCCCTGGGACACGCCCGTGCCCCAGGCCGTGTCACCTGCTCCAAGTCCCAGACTTGGCTTAAAACATCACCTATTCCTCTTTTTAGTTTCGGGGTGTTACACAAGGCACCTTAAGAGTTTACCACAAACACAGGCGGCGAACCACCTCATACAATAGACCATTTTAGACTCCTTTATATGATAAGCCTGAAGATCATGATTACGTCTAATGTTATGGTCACATAAATTTAACATCACCACTTACAACTCCTTTACCCAAAATCAATCATTTGCGTACACATGAGTTAACCACCTATTTAGCACCTCACATGTTCATACAACCAACACCGAATCAATTACCCTAACTCTAGTGAATCTTGTTATAATTACCCTTTGTTCACTAACCCCCACCAAGTCGTTTCGTTCAACCACATACCATTTCACCATTTGTTTACGTGGGGTCTATCCAATAATTTCATCATGCATTGAATTATCACAATTAAGCAAATTATCATTCGCCTATAACTTAACGTCAGATTGTTACAAAATCTCTTCCGAGTCCAAACCCAACTTTACACTTACCCAGGAATTTCAGGTACAGAACACCTGCTGGATAGCAACATCAACCAGAGATTCCTGTGGCGACAGGAATCCGGTGAGTGCGTGTAACCCCTCGATGGAAAGGTCTTTCCATGGGCTACAACTTTCATGTTCAGTCTGCAACCCAGATCAGAGTGTATCATACATGAAATTGGCTCCAAAGCCTGCTGCGTACAAAATACAATTTTTGTACGCTTAGTCTGACAACCCTCTACTTCGATCAGACATTCCCGTGGCTACCGACTTCACCTGAAGGTATGTAACTAGTCGTCGGAAAGGTAATTCTAAGTGCTACGACTCTCATGTTTAGTCGGAAGCCCAGATATGGCAATATCTTACCTGAAAATAGCCAAGAAGGTCGCTGTGTGCAGAACACAGACTTTTGCATGCATCTTGAGGCGAAATGAACGGCATCGGTTCATCTTCCTCCTCAAGACGATCCTCCCAAATCGCAACCAGAAGTTCCTCCAACCTTATTCACCCTCTTAAGGCCATTCCTCTTCACGAAACCACCCCCAACATCACTTTGAAGGAAGGGGAGGTTGAAGATGACTAAACCTTAGAACACAAGTTCTAGCATGACCCTCCTAGAAATCTTCATCTCACACATCAAGACTCTTTTAAGTCGATATCTCGCCTAAGGATAACTACAAATCTAGCACCAAGGGAGAGGGGAGTAAGCTCACCTCATTTCCAGCGGTTCCATCATTTCCGGCCATGGATCTTGTCATTTTTGTCGTCGGCATCGCTTTTCTTTGGCGGTGGCGACGATTCCTCATGAGTTTGGTTGGCTCTTACAAGTTCTTCCCTCCTCCAGAAGTTTTCTCCAGAAGATGTGACTTGGAAGAGAATGAAAATGGCTAGGGTTTCATTTCACCCTTTTTATTCAGAGGTGACACGGGTAGGGACACGCCCGTGTCCTTACCCGTGTCCTGCTCGGGCGAAATGGCGTCAACGGTTCGACTACCGCTTCGTGCACATACACGGGTACTGACACGCCCGTGTCTGTACCCGTATCGAGGTGACACGGCCATGGTTATGCCCGTGTCTATACCCGTGTCCTGCTCTGGACATATTTCATCGATCTTGACTTAACGAACACAGGTAGGGACACGCCCGTGTCTCTACCCGTGTCCTTCTCGGGACAATGACTGCTTAACTCTCAAATCCACGCCACTCAATGCCACGGCACATAAGTAGTGACACTCCCGTATCTCTACCTGTGTCATACCCAGAATAGACACTCAATGCCATGCCACTCAACGCTATGATACACAGGTAGGGACACGCCCGTGTCTCTGCCCGTGTTATATCCAAAACAGACACTCAACGCCATGCCACTCAACGCCATGACACACGGGTAGGGACACGCCCGTGTCTCTACCCGTGTCCTTCTCGGGACAAGCCACTCAACGCCATTTTCTTATCACTCAAAGCCATGGCACTCAAAGCCACGACACTCAAAGCCACGACACACGGGTAGAGACACGCCCGTGTCTCTACCCGTGTCCTACACAGGCCTAACTTCATTTTTTCCCCACGAGTGCGTGCCTAATCGCCTGCACTATCTGAGTCTAAATCAGCTCTCCTGACTCAAAAGCGTGCTCAAGGGGCCTAGCGCAAATCGGGACGTTACATAAGATTTGACGAAATTTGAGTTTGGTGATGTAGCCCAATCTAGCCCTCTGTGGTAGATAGCCGAGGCGGGAAAGTGGACGTACCAAACTCGGGGAACCACTATAAATCCCTGTTTTTGTCTGCTTTATTTTTTAGATAATTTTTATTCCGCGAAAAGACACAAACATTACCTATTCATTCCCCTCTAGGTGATTTAGGTAGACGCTAGATACTTTCAATTGGTATCAGAGGGGCGTTTTATTTGATATAAGGTTAATACTTTAAACAAGATCCCTGATCTAGCATTTAGAGATTCCTAGCCATGGACAGAAGCAACGACATGTCATCTATGAAGCTGCTTGTATGCACTAAAGAGAATTTTCCCATGTGGAAAGAAAGAGTCAGGTTCTTCATGGAAGCTGCTGATCCAAGAATTTTTCAAATAGTGGAAGAAGGACCGCACATACCTACTAAGCTTCAGCTCTAAATTCGGCGATTATGATCCCCGAGGAAATGATTGATCTAACTAAGGATGAAATCTCTTTGGTCTCCTTGGATAAGAAAGCGAAGAACATCATAGCATGTGCAGTGGACAATTCAATGCTCCAAAATTTATTCCACTGCAAGTCTGCAAAGGAAATGTGGGACTGTTTAGTAGTTCTGATGGAAGGGACTGAGGAAGTTCGATAAGATCGAATATCTTTACTGAATCAAGAGTACGAAGCATTTAAGCAAGGATCAAGTTATACTATCACTAACAGCTTCGAGAAATTTTTTAAGATCGTCAACGACCTTAGGAACTATGGTCGTACATTCACTCATGGTGAGATCAATGACAAATTTCTAAGATCCCTGACTATGGATTGGGATACCAAAATTTTTGTCATTAGGGAATTTAGGAAGTTGCAGGAAATCTACCCTCAGAACCTGTTTAGCAAATTTCTCTCCTACGAACTCCAAATGAATACTAGGAAGAAGGAGGAGCAAAATAATAGAACTTTTAGCAGAGAAAGGTTTAAAGATGTCTAAAGTTGTGTCACCCGTAAGGACACGTGCTCCTGATACTCCAAAAGACTCTGATCCAAGCATATAAGACTCCGAGCTATCAGATGGAGAATTGTCTCTTATCTCCAAGCAGTTCAAGAAACTGCTCAATAAGAGGAGACAGATGAAGAATCAGTCGTCCTCCTCTGACTACAGAAAATCTCATCATGATGGAGATCGCTCAAAGAAAAGCTATAATAAAGAGGACAGGTATAAATCGAAACTGAATAAACATTTTTCCCCTGCATTGTTTGCTACTGTTGTAATAAGTCAGAGCATGTGATTGCAAAGTGTCCTTATAAGAAGAAGGATGGTTCCAAGAAGGAAGAAAAGAAATCCTACAAGGGAAAAAGAAAATAAGAAAAGAGATTCTCCGCCAAGAAGCCGAAGACTGTTCTCCCTCTCATTGATTAGTTTTTAGCTCAGAAGAAGGGTAGTGGTCTTGGACACGTAGGTGGAAAGGGTAAGGCTTCCAGGAAGGCAAGTGCTAAGGAAAAGGGGAAGGCACCCATGGGCCAACCCTCGTTTAGGAAGGTAATCTTCCCGACAAACAAGTGTGACTTGGAGTCATCCTATGGCCATTATACTAGGCCTACTTATGTAGAGCCCAAGAATAGATACCGGGGATGGACCCGTCCCCGTGACTTTGGTGCCAGCGTGTTCACAGAACCTTATGAAGAAATTCAGATGAAGAGTTATGGTCCGTATGTACATGGCCATAACAATAAGAAGGCACCAAAAGCCAAAACTGTTGTGCCTAAGGCTAAAGAGACGGGGAGCTCCTGTGTATGCTGCAACCAGGAGGCCTCCACCTCTAAGAATGCTGCCTGATGGTTAAAACTCGCGATGCCCCAAGGCTTGTTTATTTTGGTTTGTGGTTTATTTAGTTTGAATAGCGGGGGGCGCGGATTTATTTGATTCAAAAGTTGAAACCGAGTTTTAACGAAAGAAGGCAAATGCACCTATCGCGAGTAGTACAAGATATTCCGGTGGGGAATATCGGGGTCGTATTGTTCTCGGGGATAGGTTGATTATTTCTACTCTTCCCTGGAGGGACTATTATTTTACCTAAGATAACTTTTTTGGGTTATATAATTAACTAGTGTGGGTATAAATATATATAAAAAAGGAATAAATTGAAAAGGCTGATGAAGAAATAGAGCATCGGCACCGAATCGATTAGAACTAAAATAGCTTTTAATAACTAGAGATCCTAAATTTCAAATTAATTAAAGGGCGACTTGGCCGTGGAAATTCCAAAATAACTAGCTCGCCTAGCTCTAGGAATATCGCTCAACAAAACATTAAGACTTTTCGACCGAACTCTCGTCCGACGAAGGATTCCTCTTAATGCCTGCATTATGCTAAGAACCCCTCTATTGGGTGGAGAACCCACTCTGGGAGAATTATGCTTCTCCTCTCTCGAGGTTATGCACCCAATTCTCTTTACCCAAGGGTGATCGGCCCATACGAACAACATCTCGGCTAGCTAGCGTATGGACAACGGAAATAGAGCTCACACATTGATATGTGATCCTACGCGTCGTAAACCCTGGGCAAAACCTTAAGTGCTTTAATTAATGAGAAAAAGAAGACCTTTAATTATTTAAAAATATTTTATATGTCCCAATGCTCTTTGATACTGAGGGCTAAGAGCAATTTGCCACTCATCGGGATGGAGACGGCTTAAGAAAAGAATTTGCATAATTGAAAGTGCGAGTCCTACTCGAATGAGTAGGCGGGAATTTAAAGCAGAAAATGGCGTGTCCTACTCAAACGAGTAGGCGAGAAATTAAAGAAGTAAAGAAAGCAGTAAAATTGCAAGTCCTACTCAAACGAGTAGGCGGGAAATGAAAGCAATAAAATGCGAGTCCTACTCAAACAAGTAGGCGGGAAATGAAAGCAGTAAAAACTATATCAAACACACACGCACTCTACAGAAATTGAAGAAAATAGTAAATAAAGCAATAAAATCTAACTCCTAAACGCACACACTGTACAAAAAGAGAAAAACAAATTGCTCAAAAAATTAAAACGATTATAAATCTACTCCTAGAACTTGCTAAAAAAACATAAAAAGAAGAAATAAAAATTAAAAGAGCAAAAGGGTATGAAAATTAAAGCAAAAATCAAAGTGTTACAGAAATTAAAACGATAACTTATTCATTCTTATAACTTTAAAAAAATGCTTAAAAACTGGAAATAAAGTTAAAAAGAACAAAAAGTTTTACAAACTAAAAAAGAAAACTTTAGTTAAAAGAAATAAAACCACTTTGAAAAACCCTTTTATAAATTCATAAGAATGAATACAAGGTACAAAAATAACTAAAGCTGACAAAGCTAAGTAAAAATGATAAAAAAAGCTTGCATAACAAGTCCTAACATAATAGAAAAGTAAGAACAAACTAAGTAAGAAAAGTAACTAAAAATAAAATAAAAACATAAACTACTCTCATACATACACACCCATTTTAAAAAGATAAAAAACAAAGAAAAACAAAGGATAAAAAGATCACTGAAAGAGGGGCACTCAGATGCATTCCAAAACAACATAAGGAGACAAAAATCTAAACATTTTATTAAGCTAAAAAGAGTGTTACAAATAGCTAAAAACAAACATAAGAGAGGGGGAGAAAGTTCCCGTACATAGCTTGGAAATACACCCAGGCAGCCCACCTAACAACAAAATGGTTCCAAAAAATTGAACCCTTGGTCATTAAAAAAAAGTTCTATTTATAAGTAAAATTACGGGAGGTGGCACGCTGGTTTGCAGGGGAAGCCATAAATTTGATGACAGACCAGGTTCTAGTAGCAGTAAGAACGGGACACGTTATGGTCAAGGGAGTTGAGTGTAAATAAAAAGCAAAGCATCGAGTGGAGCCAAATTCGTCAATCGCCACTCGATGAATCGTCGAGCGCAGAGTGGCATCAATTCGTCGAGCGATGATCATTGAATGTTGATCGACGAATGCGGATCTATCATAAATTTATCGAGCACAATAGTTTTGAAATTCGTCGAGCGCTACTCGACGAATCGTCGAGCGCTACTATTTTTAATTCGCCGAGCGCTACTCGATGAATCGTAGAGCGCTACTCGACGAATCGTCGAGCGCTACTCGACGAATCATCGAGCACCGATCCGGGCAATTCGTCGAGCACAGTATTGAGTTCGTCGAGTGCAGTATGACATCAATTCGTCGAGAGCTGCTTTTGTCATCAATTTGTCGAGCGCTGCTCCAGACAATTCGTCGAGTGTAGTATTGAGTTCGTCGAACGCTACTATTTTGAATTCTTCGAGCGCTACTCGACGAATCGTCGAGTGTTACTCGACGAATCGTCGAGCGCTGATCCAGGCAATTCATCGAGCGCAGTATTGAGTTCGTTGAGTGCAGCTCGACGAACGTCGATCATTTCTGAGCAGGAAGTCGATTTTTTCACTAGAATCAAAGTAATACGCCCAGGTCATGTGTGTGACCAATTTGACACAGGCATGTACTTTGAAATTTTTGGCTTTCCTGAAAAATTTATGAAAAATAAAATAAACTTAAGTTAGGAGACTATTTACAAAAAGAAACAAATTATTGAACAAAAATAACTAAAAACAAAGAAAATAAACTAAAACAACATAATTAAAGTATTGAAAAAATATGAATATTTACAACTTATCAAATACCCCCATACTTAAGTTTTTGCTATTCTAGAACAAAAGTTGGAGATGAACTTATAAGGAATTTAAAAAAATCCTAAATTTAGCTACCGCTTAAATTAATTTAAAGAAAGGACAAAATAAACATCCGTGGTATAAAAGTTAATTCCGAAATTATGACAAAAATTTAAATTGAGGAAGAGTTTCAGCAAAAAAAAAATCTCGATATAATCAAATAGAAAGCAAAAATCGTATTTATTAGGTCAACAAAAATAAACTGGAATTATACGAATTTTAGCTTGTAAGAATCAAAGGAAATAATGTAATTTAGAAAATACGCTCTCAAAAAGAATTTTAAATTAAGTCTAGAATCATTGAAATTTGCTAAGAGTTTTGTTTTGGTTTATGAAAAGGGCTTAAGTTTAGAGATGAGGTAATTTTTTCTCAACCTCTAATGAATTTTTTGATGTTTTATGTTTAAGAATGAAATCTTATTTTCGATAATATTCTATTTTTTTGAACAACTTCATATAACTCAATGTATATGTATATGAGTAATGGATTTTATCCTCTTACTCTGTAATATATAATCTTTTTTTTTATGTCTATGTTTATGGAACGAAATCTTATTCGCATTGACATAGGTTCTTTTAAGGTTCAAAATTAAACATGTCAAGTAAGACATAAAAAAAATGGGGGGAAAGGTTTCATTTTTCAAAAAGAAAACTAGATTTTAATAAATAAAAATTTGAGAGCAACCTTTATAAATTAAACGTTCCTATATTTCAAAAAAAAAACTTGAAGTAAACATAATTGAAGTCTAAGGTTATTATGTTTAAACAAAATACACGTGCAATTATTTAGATAAAGTAGAAGTTGTGCTGAAAACAAGTTCCTCATCTAAAAAAAATAAAGGTATAAGAAATTCTTTAAAACTTAACCCTAGATATTTAAATCTATCAATCTCCAATTTATAAACGAATAGTAAACAAAGAATTAATGAAATTCGTTTATAAATAAACTCACAATTAGATTTTTGGAGAGCGAAAAGGGTTAAGAATGGTATATTCGATTTATTTGTTTCATAATAAACAATTTTTTTTTTGTTTTTTTAGGGTTATTATCTTTTTTTGGATTTTTAGATTTATTATCTTTTTTGGATTTTTAAATTTTCTAATTTTTTTTGTTTTTAAACATTTTTATCAATTTATATACACGAAAGGGTAGAGAAAAAAGATGTTATTTACAAAGAAGAGAGGGGGGAAGAGAAAGATTATTTACAAAAAAAAAAGATTTACAAAGTAAAACAAAATATATTTTTTTTTGGAATTTTTGTTTTATAATTTTTTTTTGAAACTTTTGTTTTATGAATTTTTTGGGGTTTTTGATGATAAAATAAACAAAAATTTTGGAGTTTTTAATTTTTTTGCATTTTTTTGTATTTTTATTGAGTGCAGAATATAAAAGTGCAATAAAGGAAAATAGGAAAACACCCTCATACTTAATTCCAACATTGTCCTCAATGTTGCAAGATAAGTATGAGGAACGAAAAGAAATAAAATATAGTATTTACAAAAATAAAGAGGGAGGGTAGAAACTTCCCTTAAACGAGTCAAGGAAGCCCGTTTGGAAACCCTATATTATTAAGAACAAATAGCAAAAAAAAATATAACTGAAAATCGAAAAAGATAAACTCGGCCACATGTTTGCGGGTGGTAGGGGGCAAGTACGTATGTAACTCTGTATTGAACTAACGTCTTAGTCATATGAGTGTAATAGAAATGCGTTCCCCTTGCGCTCACAATAGTGCGAGACGATGTCGAGGCAAGAAAATACATATATAATTTTTGATAATAAAAATTGTTGGTTTTATATAGGGTTTTTAAGTTTATTTTTTTGTTGGTTTTGTAGCTTTTTAGTTTTTTAGGTTTTTTAGTTTTTAGTTTTTTTTTTAAGTTTTTTTAGATTTTTTTTGGAAATGGCACCATTTCATTTTTTTTCATTTTTTTTAAGATAAATAAATATATATATGAAATATTAATAATAATAATAAAGGTAAAAGTAATTTTACAGATTTTTTAGATTTAGTTTTTTTTAGTAGTTTTCATTATTATTATTATTATTATTATTTTGGCCAATTTTTTGTGTTATATATATAAATATAATAGGTTAAAGTAATAGTTTTCTAGAGTTCGAAATAACAACTTGGAAATCCCCAGCAACGGCGCCAAAAACTTGATGGTTAGTGATAGGCTCCATCTTAATTTATAAGAATGAAAGAGACCCCCCATGATCCCCACCAAGGGAGATCATGGGAGGGCCCACCTTGCCCCCATGATCTCTCACGGAGATCATGGGGGGTGGGCCCCATCTCCTCCCCTCTCCCGCGGAGGGAACCGCCGCCGGCGGCTCCCCCCGGCCGGCCACGGCCATGGCCCGCGGCCAGGGCCGGCCGCGGCCATGGCCGGCCGCGGCCATGGCCAGCTCGCGGCCATGGCCGCTCGCGGCCATGGCCGGCCGCGGCCGCGGCCGGCTCGCGGCCATGGCCGGCCGCGGCCGCGGCCGGCTCGCGGCCTTGGCCGGCCGCGGCCGCGGTCATGGCCGGCCGCGGCCGCGGTCGGCGCGCGGCCATGGCCGGCGCGCGGCCATGGCCGGCCTCGGCCATGGCCGGCCTCGGCCATGGCCGGAGGGAACCGCCGCCGGCGGCTCCCCCCGGCCGGCCACGGCCATGGCCCGCGGCCAGGGCCGGCCGCGGCCATGGCCGGCCGCGGCCATGGCCAGCTCGCGGCCATGGCCGGCCGCGGCCATGGCCGGCCGCGGCCGCGGCCGGCTCGCGGCCATGGCCGGCCGCGGCCGCGGCCGGCTCGCGGCCATGGCCGGCCGCGGCCGCGGCCGGCTCGCGGCCATGGCCGGCCGCGGCCGCGGCCGGCTCGCGGCCATGGCCGGCCGCGGCCGCGGCCGGCTCGCGGCCATGGCCGGCCGCGGCCGCGGCCGGCTCGCGGCCTTGGCCGGCCGCGGCCGCGGTCGGCGCGCGGCCGCGGCCGGCGCGCGGCCATGGCCGGCGCGCGGCCATGGCCGGCCTCGGCCATGGCCGGGCGCGGCCATGGCCGGCCCCGGCCGTGGCCGGCCCCGGCCGTGGCCGGCTCGCGGCCGTGGCCGGCTCGCGGCCGTGGCCGGCTCGCGGCCGTGGCCGGCTCGCGGCCGTGGCCGGCCCCGGCCGTGGCCGGCTCGCGGCCGTGGCCGGCCCCGGCCGTGGCCGGCTCGCGGCCGTGGCCGGCCCCGGCCGTGGCCGGCTCGCGGCCGTGGCCGGCCCCGGCCGTGGCCGGCTCGCGGCCGTGGCCGGCCCCGGCCGTGGCCGGCTCGCGGCCGTGGCCGGCCCCGGCCGTGGCCGGCTCGCGGCCGTGGCCGGCCCCGGCCGTGGCCGGCTCGCGGCCGTGGCCGGCCCCGGCCGTGGCCGGCTCGCGGCCGTGGCCGGCCCCGGCCATGGCCGGCCGGCCTCGGCCATGGCCGGCCGCGGCAAGGGCCGGCCGCCGCCGTACCCGGCCGCCTCCTCGCCGCCGGCGTCGTCCGGGCGGCCCCACCACGGGAGGACCTCCCCACCGTCCGATCAAAGGGGAGGCTCTACCGGCCGTCCGATCAGGGCAAAACCACCCACTAACCCACTATGTTAGTGGTGGGGCCCGCCATAACTTCCCCCTGGAGCCTATAAAAGGACCCCAGGGGCTTCTCATTTCCTAACTTTCTCCTCCTACGCTTCCCCCTTCTTCTTCTTCCTCAGGTGGGAGCTCTCCCGTTTTCTCTGCCAGCGGCCGCCCCTCGCCGTCAACCACCGATGGCCGCCTCTCGCCGCCAACCACCGACGGCCACCCGCAACCTCCAGCGGCCACCAACGGATATTAACACCCGCCAACAGCTACCAGAACCCGTCATCGGTTATTGGCACCCCATCAGAGCCCAGTTACAAGGGGAACACTCCAAGGACCGAGGAAGACGCACAAAGGAAGCTACGACAACCCCAGGACACGCGTCGCCTCCGAGCACGTGCAACTGAAGTACCTCGCGCATTTCCACCATCCAAGTCCCGTTGGCGCGGCAGTCTGTTGCCCACCAACGAGTGCATATACTCTCTCTCCTCAAGATTGTAACGGGAGCGGCCTGTCGCCCCGGTTTCCCCCATCAAACTGTAAAACTCCAGCAAACTAGTGGATTTTGATCGGCACCGACCCGGTCACGTGGTTTTTTACCCGGTTGAAGGGTTTTCCACGTCAAAACTTCCCGTGTCCATCCCTCACTCTTCAATTGACTGTGTGCGCGCTCGACCGCTCCGAGAGCTAAGGCGGCCCAAGAATATCCGGCCCGACCGGAGCATCGAGTTAGACCGCAACAGTTTGGCGCCGTCTGTGGGAAAATTCCCAATATCCTTCGCAGAGCAAGTTCATCACAATGGCAAAGAGGAGTGCTCGCTTAACCGAAAGACCCGCACTTGGCGGACACACTGAGCCTGCACGATCTCCCTCTCCGGTAGACGCACCACTAACCACAGGAGCAACCCTAGCTCCCGCGCCAGCCCTGGAAGGACGTGTCCGCCAGATGGAAGAACTGCAAACCGAAATGATCACCTTACTTCGAAATTTGGGAGCACCAGCCGTTCTCTCACTGCTGAATCCGACACCAGAATCCCAGCAAAGAAAAAAGCAAACTATCACAAGACAAGAAGAGTGGCGTCAGGCCGCGCTACGACAGCAAGACCCTTCAGGTACTGGGGGGCAACGGCTACCTCAAGAGTACATACCTCCCAACACCATCCGCGTTGATGCAACCCATGCAGCACGGAATAAGCCGACATTCCACCACCTAAGGACTCCTCAGCCATTCGAACAAGTTGTTCTACTGCCGCCAGAAGAACTCCCTGCTCCCACCAGGCCTGGCCTACACAAGGAGTACGACATAAAAAAGGAATTCTCTAGCACAAATAGCTCCCCCTTACCTGCAACATCACTCCCAGAGATGTATGACCACTACCTCGCGCGTCCTCATCATGAAGAAAACACTGGAAACACAATAGGTCCTGACACTCTGCCACAAAGCAGGGACCAGATGAATACTTACCCAACGAGGAATCCCCTAGCTCTTGGGCAGCCGCGGGCACGGAAATCCGTAGTTTCAATGGGACAGGCAACCCACTCGCACACCTGAAGCATTTCGAAGCCATCATGCATGCCCGCAATGCCTCAGATCAACTCATGGTCCGAGTATTTTCAACAACATTAATAGGAGAAGCTCGGACTTGGCTTCGATCCCTACAAAGAGAAGATATTGATAGCTACATCGAGCTTGCCGCCCTCTTTATCAAAAGGTTCATGACGATCGAAAAGCCCTCACCAGAAAATCTGAGGTCAGACAGAAGACAAAAGAGGAAGAAAGAAGGTGAATCAACCCATACAATGCGAAAAGAACGACGCCAGAAGCGGAGTCGCCCCAATGGTAGTCAGCACAGCCCCCCGAGAAATGGGGGGCAACATTCACTCCAGGAATACGTCCCTCCGAATACTACCTGCACTAATGTGATCCAGAATAATTCATCATTTCAACGACCAAGAGCGCCGCGGCCGAACCCCAAGGCAGACCAGGCAAGATACTGCGAATATCA
Organism: Platanthera zijinensis; assembly: GCA_039513925.1. Taxonomy (NCBI): domain Eukaryota; kingdom Viridiplantae; phylum Streptophyta; class Magnoliopsida; order Asparagales; family Orchidaceae; genus Platanthera; species Platanthera zijinensis. The sequence continues at coordinate 93,207,417 of CM077092.1, read as the reverse complement.
CCGAAGTCATGGCCACAACACGAACGAATGCAAGGGACTAAAAGAAGAAGTCCAACGACTAACCAACTTAGGAGCAGCTGATCAATTCATAAGAAGACCACCTAACAACCAGAGCATAAGATGCACGACGGTCGAGATTGGCAAACCACCCGTCAAACTGAATCAAGTTCTAATAGACAAGGAAGTCACTACCAACATACTGTTTTTACCAACTCTGCTTCAGCTCAAGCTCACCGCCGGATATCTCAAACTGACATCTGCAAACGCCCGTGTTCTCGGGGATCACCCGGTACCAATCATCGGCACCATCACTCTACCAGTCACTCTCAAAGATGCACACCGACAGACATCCTACGACGTACAGTTCGTCGTCATCCAAGCTAATTCCGACTACACAGTAATACTCCAACAATCACTTTGGGATGTCTTCCAATCCTGTTCTAGCCACCTCCATCCTTAAGTCATTTCCTTCATTTGTTGATTATGTTTATCAAATATTATAGAAATTCGCTCATCTGAGCTGGTACGAACGATCCAAATGGCCTATATCTCGCCTTAAACTATTTAGAACCAGGGGACCAACCCCGGGCATGTTATCACCATCCTCAAATTACTTCATTTATACTATGTTTCTCTTTACCCATCTTAACAGTACAAGAATCGAAAAGATGACTCGCCCACACGAAGATTATGCAAACAAATGAAACATATGGCGCTAATCAGAGCAACACCGTGGGGGCCTGCCCCCCTCACGAAGAAGCCGCGGGCCTGTCTCGCGCGAAAAGCCGTGGACCTGTTCCACGCAACACCGTGGGGGCCTGCCCCTCTCACGAAGAAGCCGCGGGCCTGTCTCGCGCGAAAAGCCGTGGACCTGTTCCACGCAACACCGTGGGGGCCTGCCCCTCTCACGAAGAGGCCGCGGGCCTGTCTCGCGCGAAAAGCCGTGGACCTGTTCCACGCAACACCGTGGGGGCCTGCCCCCCTCACGAAGAAGCCGCGAGCCTGTCTCGCGCGAAAAGCCGTGGACCTGTTCCACGCAACACCGTGGGGGCCTGCCCCCCTCACGAAGAAGCCGCGGGCCTATCCCGCGCGAAAAAGCCGTGGACCTGTTCCACGCAACACCGTGGGGGCCTGCCCCCCTCACGAAGAAGCCACGAGCCTGTCTCGCGCGAAAAGCCGTGGACCTGTTCCACGCAACACCGTGGGGGCCTGCCCCCCTCACGAAGAAGCCGCGGGCCTGTCTCGCGCGAAAAGCCGTGGACCTGTTCCACGCAACACCGTGGGGGCCTGCCCCCCTCACGAAGAAGCCGCGGGCCTGTCTCGCGCGAAAAAGCCGTGGACCTGTTCCACGCAACACCGTGGGGGCCTGCCCCCCTCACGAAGAAGCCGCAGGCCTGTCTCGCGCGAAAAGCCGTGGACCTGTTCCACGCAACACCGTGGGGGCCTGCCCCCCTCACGAAGAAGCCGCAGGCCTGTCTCGCGCGAAAAGCCGTGGACCTGTTCCACGCAACACCGTGGGGGCCTGCCCCCCTCACGAAGAAGCCGCGGGCCTGTCTCGCGCGAAAAGCCGTGGACCTGTTCCACGCAACACCGTGGGGGCCTGCCCCCCTCACGAAGAAGTCGCGGGCCTGTCTCGCGCGAAAAGCCGTGGACCTGTTCCACGCAACACCGTGGGGGCCTGCCCCCCTCACGAAGAAGCCGCGGGCCTGTCTCGCGCGAAAAGCCGTGGACCTGTTCCACGCAACACCGTGGGGGCCTGCCCCCCTCACGAAGAAGCCACGGGCCTGTCTCGCGCGAAAAACCGTGGACCTGTTTCCACGCAACACCGTGGGGGCCTGCCCCCCTCACGAAGAAGCCACGGGCCTGTCTCGCGCGAAAAGCCGTGGACCTGTTCCACGCAACACCATGAGGACTCGGCCCCCTCACAAAGAAGCCCTCATACAAACTAGGCTGCGAGTCAGGCCCACATATTAAACCATGGGTCATCCCCATACAAATACACCGTGACAAAGATCAACTCCCACCAACAACTATCTCATGTCAAAATACATCTGTACAAAACACAGAACAATGACATACAAGTAAGGCTATCATAGCAAATAATGAATGGGAGCCCTAACGGCGACAATCTCAAAAGCTATAACAGAAGCAAATGACTACAAGTAAATGGCAAAACAGACAAAAGCAGATAGGCACCACAGCTACTCGTCATCAGCATCTGAGCTAGAACGCTCATCATCTGAGACATCCGCAAAACTGAAACTAGAAATGTCACACCCAAGATGCTTCCCTATGAAGCGAAAGGCCTTCGAAACACCACAACGAAGCGCTAACTGGCGCATGTCATCCATCTGAGGCTCTATTTCCTTGGACCAAATGTCATCACGAACCTCCTCCGCGATCAGGCTACGATCCCGCATATAGTCCAAGGACTCCAGGTACTCCGCAAGGCCTGCGGCCTTCAGTTCTGATGCACGGTCATCCGAAGATAACATCTCTATCTGCGCCTTCGCCGCACAAAGTTGGGTCTCAAGGCCTGCAACCTCATCTCGCGCCGCATGCAACTGAGTCTCCAAGCCAGATATCTCCTCCCGCGCATGTTTTAACATCTGGGCAGTCCTCTCCACCATGGCTTTCTCCACATCCAAGGAAGCACGCACGTCTTCCAACTCAGACTTCAACTCTGACCCAACTCGATGATACCGCACAATGTCCCGGTCATGTTCTTCCTTAAGAGAAGAAAGTGAACCCATCGACAGTCGAAGCTTCTCCTGCAGAGCAAGATAACCATCCTTCAGGCTCACGTAATGATCATTCCAGGTGACCGCTATCTGCGCCTGAGTCTCGATCTGCAAAAGGGAAACACGTAATTAGCCGCCTTCAAACAAAAAATAGAAGGAAAAGGAAGAAACAATGAGCCACCAACTTACCGCATCACTCATCGCCTTCAAAGAGGAAGACATACGAGGAACCGATGCGCTAACCAGCGCCCGTGGAGTCGGGGAAGCAGGCAACTGCGTCTCTGGAACTGAATCATCAGAGGCTACCACCACAACGTCAACATCACTATCGGGGGCCATGGCCGTTTTTCTCTTGCGGCCTCCTCCCTGAGAAGACGACACCACCCGTCCTATGCCAACAGAAATACCACATCCCAGCAATCGCTTCTCTTCGACAAACGCATATATGTTGAAAAGACGGTTAGCCAATTCACGAGGCCCGGAAAATCCCAGCACAGGAGAGAAGTCTCGCTCCCTCCCTTTCACACGGCGACAACGGTCGGGAAGCGCATTCCACACCTCATGAAGACCCCAGGAATTCTTCACATATCCGAACAAAGTGTTACCATGACGGCGATCTTTGCGAGACTCAAGCTCCAGCCAAACCTTGTTGCTGCGCACCTCGATCCGCTCGCCACCATCAAAGCGAACATCACACCAATCACGGAACTGGTCTAGAGAAAAAGAGCCCCCGTGCTCACGAAAAAAAGCAATCAAGCCCATGATACGAGTCACCCCGGTTGGGGCAAACTGGGAAATAGGAACTCCGCAAAACTTCAGAATCTCCACCACCTCGTCACAGGGAGGAAGACGGAAACCAGATCTGAGCGACACTTCGCAGACAGTCAACCAGCCACGGGGAGGATTTTGAACCCGCTCCTCGGGACGCGGGATCCTCACCTCCAAGTCTGAAGGAAGCCCGAACTTTGTCCTCCAAATAGCAACGCCGTCTTCAGTCAAAGAGGAGCGTAGACGCATTGGTCCAGTAGAACGCTTCGATACCTGCACACCGCAAAAAATTGGTTAAATTCAAAATGGTGAAATCACGCACACAACCCTCTCCATGACCATGCACGGCCTGCACGCAAACACCGCTTGCACGCACGCGCACGCACCGTCTCACCAAGCCCAGCAAACACGCGGCCGGCACACGCACGGACAGCACGCGCGCACGCCCGCGGCCAGTGCGCATGACATCCGCACGCGGGGCCTACGCGCGCGGCCAACACGCGCGCAACCTGCGCGCGCGGCCTGCGCGCGCGCGGCCGGGCGCGCGCGCGACCGGCGCCCGCGCGGCCTGCGTGCAGAACCAGCGCGCGCGGCCTGCGCGCAAGGCCAGCGCGCGCGGCCTGCGCGCAAGGCCAGCGCGCGCGGCCTGCGCGCAAGGCCTGCGCGCACGCCCTGCGCGCGCGGCCTGCGCGCGCGGCCAGCGCGCGCGGCCAGCGCGCGCGGCCTGCGCGCGCGGCCAGCGCGCGCGGCCAGCGCGCGCGGCCTGCGCGCACGCCGGCCTGCGCGCGCGGCCTGCGCGCACGCCGCCTGCGCACGCGCGCCCGCGCGCGCCGCCTGCGCACGCGCGGTCTGCGTGCGCGGCGTGACGGCGCGCGCTCGGTCCCTCTCCCGCGACGGTGGCACGCCACCGATTCCTACGCCCTGCCGGCCCCTGCGCAAGCTCGTCCGACGTCCGCTTTCCAAACCAGCGCGAACCAACATACCTTGGAGCCGCTCACCATCGCCGCCATCCCGGATTCCACGCCGGCAATCACCACCACAACCAGAGTCAAAAAATCTCTCCCCGTGCTCGCTTCCCTCCCAACTGAAAGAGATTTGGGGGGCAATTGATAGGCTCCACCTTAATTTATAAGAATGAAAGAGACCCCCCATGATCCCCACCAAGGGAGATCATGGGAGGGCCCACCTTGCCCCCATGATCTCTCATGGAGATCATGGGGGGTGGGCCCCATCTCCTCCCCTCTCCCGCGGAGGGAACCGCCGCCGGCGGCTCCCCCCGGCCGGCCACGGCCATGGCCTGCGGCCATGGCCGGCCGCGGCCATGGCCGGCCGCGGCCATGGCCGGCCGCGGCCATGGCCGGCTCGCGGCCATGGCCGGCCGCGGCCATGGCCGGCTCGCGGCCATGGCCGACCGCGGCCATGGCCGGCTCGCGGCCTTGGCCGGCCGCGGCCGCGGCCGGCGCGCGGCCGCGGCCGGCGCGCGGCCATGGCTGGCCGCGGCCATGGCCGGCTCGCGGCCATGGCCGGCCTCGGCCATGGCCGGCCCCGGCCATGGCCGGACCCGGCCATGGCCGGCCCCGGCCATGGCCGGACCCGGCCATGGCCGGCCCCGGCCATGGCCGGCTCGCGGCCATGGCCGGCCCCGGCCATGGCCGGCTCGCGGCCATGGCCGGCCCCGGCCATGGCCGGCTCGCGGCCATGGCCGGCCCCGGCCATGGCCGGCTCGCGGCCATGGCCGGCCCCGCCATGGCCGGCTCGCGGCCATGGCCGGCCCCGGCCATGGCCGGCTCGCGGCCATGGCCGCCGCGGCCATGGCCGGCTCGCGGCCATGGCCGGCCCCGGCCATGGCCGGCTCGCGGCCATGGCCGGCCTCGGCCATGGCCGGCCTCGGCCATGGCCGGCTCGCGGCCGTGGCCGGCCTCGGCCATGGCCGGCCGGCCTCGGCCATGGCCGGCCGGCCTCGGCCATGGCCGGCCGGCCTCGGCCATGGCCGGCCGCGGCTAGGGCCGGCCGCCGCCGTACCCGGCCGCCTCCTCGCCGCCGGCGTCGTCCGGGCGGCCCCACCACGGGAGGACCTCCCCACCGTCCGATCAAAGGGGAGGCTCTACCGGCCGTCCGATCAGGGCAAAACCACCCACTAACCCACTATGTTAGTGGTGGGGCCCGCCATAACTTCCCCCTGGAGCCTATAAAAGGACCCCAGGGGCTTCTCATTTCCTAACTTTCTCCTCCTACGCTTCCCCCTTCTTCTTCTTCCTCAGGTGGGAGCTCTCCCGTTTTCTCTGCCAGCGGCCGCCCCTCGCCGTCAACCACCGGTGGCCGCCTCTCGCCGCCAACCACCGACGGCCACCCGCAACCTCCAGCGGCCACCAACGGATATTAACACCCGCCAACAGCTACCAGAACCCGTCATCGGTTATTGGCACCCCATCAGAGCCTAGTTACAAGGGGAACACTCCAAGGACCGAGGAAGACGCACAAAGGAAGCTACGACAACCCCAGGACACGCGTCGCCTCCGAGCACGTGCAACTGAAGTACCTCGCGCATTTCCACCATCCAAGTCCCGTTGGCGCGGCAGTCTGTTGCCCACCAACGAGTGCATATACTCTCTCTCCTCAAGATTGTAACGGGAGCGGCCTGTCGCCCCGGTTTCCCCCATCAAACTGTAAAACTCCAGCAAACTAGTGGATTTTGATCGGCACCGACCCGGTCACGTGGTTTTTTACCCGGTTGAAGGGTTTTCCACGTCAAAACTTCTCGTGTCCATCCCTCACTCTTCAATTGACTGTGTGCGCCCTCGACCGCTCCGAGAGCTAAGGCGGCCCAAGAATATCCGGCCCGACCGGAGCATCGAGTTAGACCGCAACAGTTAGTACTCGCGGTGCCCCGAGGCTTATTTATTTTAGTTTGTGCTTTATTTAGTTTGAATAGCGGGGCGCGCAGATTTATTTGATATAAATGTTGAAACCGAAGTTTAACGAATGGAGGCAAGTGAACTTATCACGAATAGTACAGGATATTCTGGTGGGAAATAGCGGTGTTATATTGTTCTCGGGACGGGTTGATTATTTCTACTTTTCCCTAATGAGACTATTATTTTACCAAAGATAACTTGTCGGGTTATATAATTAACTAGTGCTGGTATAAATATATATATATAAAAAGGAATAAATTGAAAAAGCCGATGAAGAAATAGCACACGGTACTTAATTGATTAGAACTAAAATAACTTTTAATAATTAGAGATCCTAAATTTAAAATTACTTAAAGGGCGACTTGGTCGTGGAGATTCCAAAAGAATGAGCTCACCTAGCACTAGGAATATTGCTCACCTGAATATTAAGACTATTCGACCGAACTCTCGTCTGACGAAGGATTCCTCTTAATGCCCGCATTATGCTAAGGACCCCGCTATTGGGTGGGGAACCCAATACGAAAGAATTACGCTTTTCCTCTCTCGAGATATGCACTCAATTCTCTTTATCCAAGGGTGAACGGCCCATACGCATAGCCTCTTGGCTAGCTAGCGTATGGACAACGGAAATAGAGACCACACATCAATATGTGGTCCTACGCGTCGTAAACCCGGGGCAAACTTTAAGTGCTTTAATTAATGAGAAAAATAAGACCTTTAATTATTTTTATAATATTTATCTGTCCCAATGCTCTTCGATACTGAGGGCTAAGAGCGAATTGCCACTCATCGGGATGGGGACGGCTTAAGAAAAGAAATTGCATAATTGAAAGTGTGAGCCCTACTCAAACGAGTAGGCGGGAATTTAAAGCAGAAAATTGCGAGTCCTACTCAAACGAGTAGGCGGGAAATTAAAGCAGTAAAGAAAGCAGTAAAATTGCAAGTCCTTCTCAAACGAGTATGCAGGAAATAAAAGCGATTAAGTGCGAGTCCTACTCAAACGAGTAGGAGGGAAATGAAAGAAGTAAAAAAATATCTCATACACACACGCACTCTACAGGAATTGAAAAAAGCAGTAAATAAAGAATAAAATCTAACTCCTAAACGCATGCACTCTACAGAAAGAGAAAAATAAAGTGCTCGAAAAATTAAAAAGATTATAAATCTACTCCTAGAACTTGTCTAATATACATAAAAGGAAGAAATAAAAATTAAAGGAGCAAAAGAGTTTGGAAATAAAAGCAAAAATCAAAGTGTTACAAAAATTAAAACGATAACTTATTCATTCTTATAACTTTATAAAAATGCTTAAAAAGTGGAAATAAAGTTAAAAAGAACAAAAAGTTTTATAAACGAAAAAAGAAAACCTAAGTTAAAATAAATAAAACCACTTTGAAAAACCCTTTTATAAATTCATAAGAATGAATACAAGGCACAAAAATAACTAAGCTAATGAAAAATGATTAGAAAAGCTTGCATAACAAGTCCTAACATAATAGAAAACTAAGAACAAATTAAGTTAGAAAAATAACTAAAAATAAAATTAAAACATAAACTACTCTCATACACACACCCACCCATTTTAAAAAGAGAAAAAACAAAGAAAAACAAATAATAAAAGATCACTAAAAGAGGGGCACTCAGATGCATTCCAAAACAACATAAGAAGAAAAAAATCTAAACATTTTATTAAGCTAAAAAGCGTGTTACAAAAAGATAATAACAAACATAAGAGAGGGGGAGAAAGTTCCCTTACATAGCTTGGAAATACACCCAGGTAGCCAACCTAACAACAAAATGGTTCAAAAAAATTGAACCCTTGGTCATTACAAAAAAGTTCTATTTATAAGCAAAATTACGGGAGGTGGCACGCTGGTGTGAGGGGGAAGCCAAAAATTTTATGACAGGTCAGGTTCTAGAAGCAGCAGGAACGGGACACATCATGGTCAAGGGAGTTGATTGTCGATAGAAAGAAAAGCGTCGAGTGGAGGAAAATTCGTCGAGCACTACTCGACGAATCGTCAAGCGCAGAGTGGCATCAATTCGTCGAGCGTTGATCATTGAATGTATTTTCGACAAACGCTGCTCTGGCATAAATTCGTCGAGCGCAGTAGTTTTGAAATTCGTCGAGGGCTACTCGACGAATCGTCGAGCACTACTGTTTAGAATTCGTCGAGCGCTACTCGACTAATCGTCAAGCACTACTCAGTGAATAGTCGAGCGCAACTAGACGAATCGTTGAGCGCAACTCGACGAATCATAGAGCACTACTCGACGAATCATCGAGCATTGATCCAGGAAATTCGTCAAGCACAGTATTGAGTTTGTCGAGCGCAGTATGGCATCAATTAGTTGAAAGTTACTTCTGTCATCAATTCATCGAGCGTTGCTCCAGGCAATTCGTTGAGCGAAGTATTGAGTTCGTCGAGCGCTACTATTTTGAATTCGTCGAGCGCTACTTGACGAATCATCGAGCACTACTCGACGAATCATCGAGCGCTAATCTAGGCAATTCGTCGAGCGCAGTATTGAGTTCGTCGAGCGCAGCTCGACGAACGACGATCATTTCTGAGCAGGAAGCAGATTTTTTTCACTGGAATCAAAGTAACATGCCCAGGTCATGGCGTGACCAATTTGATACGGGCGTGTACTTTGAAATTTTTGGCTTTCCTAAAAAATTTCTAAAAAAATAAAATAAACTTAAGTTAGGAGAGTATTTACAAAAAGAAATAAATTATTGAACAAAAATAACTAAAAACAAAGAAAATAAACTAAAACAACCTAATTAAATTACTGAAAAATATGAATATTTACAACTTATCATTGCTATTGCTATACCTCATCTCCAAAAGGTTAATCAGGAGTACAAGAGGTGGTACAACAGGTTTGACTGTTGGTGTTGCTTAAAGATTGGTCATTTTAGCGCAGATTGTTGGTACATTCCTGCTAATTATATAACCCCACGAGTTAGCAATACAAGACTGACCACTCGCAAGGTTAATGTTCCTAGTGGTGTTCAGCTGACCAGGAACCAAGGACCCAAATACGTTTAGGTTCCTAAGGTAAAATGATTTGCTTTTGCAGGTATTTCCAAAGGCCACCAAAAATCTGATCTGGTATTTGGACAGTGGATGCTCTCGGCACATGACCGGTACAAGAAGCCTTCTACTTTAGTATACCATAGTGGAAGATGGACCAAAAGTGATCTTTTGAGGGTCATACCGGGGAACTACAAAAGGCTATGGTATGATTTCAAATGACATAGTCTCTTTCACATACGTAGCTTATGTTGAAAGATTACACCATAATCTTATAAGCATAAGTTAGCTATGTAACAAAAGCTAAATCGTTGAGTTCTGCAAGGACAAGTGCTTGATAAAATTGTCTGCAAATTTGGAGATGGTCTTAACAGGCACTCGGAGCAGAAATATTTTCTATTTAAATTTTCTTTGTTTAGACAATTCTACCCCAGTATGTTTTATGGCTAAAAGTAGTGCGTCTCCCTGTGACTAATGACACAAGAGATTAGCACATATTAATTTCAGAATAATAAATATGCTATTCTCTCACAACTTAGTGCGTGATGCCGCTAGCATTAAGTGCCTTAAAGAGAGTCCATGTCACTCCTGTCAAATGGGTAAGCAGACACGGGCTACCTTCAAGGGTATTGCTGAAAACGATTCTTCAAGAAGTTTATACTTACTTCATATTGACTTATTCGGTCCTATGCCAATTAACAGATTAGGAGTTAAGGTCTACACGTTAGTAATTGTTGATGACTACACGCATTTTACTTGGGTGTTCTTTCTGAAACACAAGTCAGACACCTTCGATTCTTTCACCAATTTTGTCCGACAAATTAAGAATGAACTGAACTGCTCAGTGGTCAAAATCAGAAGTGACCATGGAACAGAGTTTGAGTCTGGCGCCATGACAGAATTCTGTGAAAGTCAAGGTATCTTTCATGCATTTTCCTCCCCACACACTCCACAGTAAAATGGAGTTGCTAAGAGGAGGAATAGAACCCTAATTGAAGCATGTACAACTATATTGAATGACGCTTCACTTCCAGAGTACTTCGTGGCTGAAGCAGTCAACACGGCTTTTCACATGCAAAACAGAGCACTTATCAACAAAAGCTATCGTAAGACCCCCTATGAGCTATTGAAGGGCAGAAAACTGACTGTGTACTATTTTAGAATCTTTGGAAGCAAATGCTTCGTACTTAAGAATTGGAAGTATTACCGCACTAAGTTTAGTGAAAAATGTTTTCAAGGTATTTTTGTAGGTTATAGTAGCCCTAGTAAGTCATATAGGATTTTTAATAAGAAAACTCTAGCGATAGAAGAGTAAATAAATGTTGTATTTGATGAGACAAGCATGCTCCAAAGCAGCTCGTCTAGTGTTATTGGTGCAGATGTAGGTACCAGGTTCAAGGAACTAAGCTTGGATGAAGCAGTCAAGGAAGAAGCTTCAAGCTCAGTCAAGATCGTCTATCCAGGCTTGGTGGATGAAAAACTGCTAGAGGAAGAATTTTTATAACCTACAGAGGAGGCACCAGATGTTTTAGAGCCTGTAAGAGGGATAATAAGGAATCTAGGGTTCAAACACCTAAGAGATCACCCGTTGATCAGATAACAGGAGAGTTAGGCGATGGTGTGAGAACTAGAAGAGGTACAACTAATGAGGTTATGCATCTAAGTTTTCTGTCACAAGTTAAGCCAAAGAAGTTCGAAGAAGCAAACAAGGACGCTTCTTGGATATTGGAAATACAAGAGGAGCTCAATCAATTTGAACGATGTAAAGTCTGGGAGTTGGTTCCCAGGCCAAAACGATAGAACGTTATTTGCACCAAGTGGATATTCAGAAACAAGTTGGACGAACATGGAGTAATCATCAAGAACAAGGCTAGACTTGTAGCACAAGGATACAAATAAGAAGAGGGGATTGACTTCGACCAGACCTTTGCTCTAGTGGCTCGGCTCGAGGCGATTAGGTTGTTTCTTGTGTATGTTGCCCTCAAAGGCTTTACCATCTACCAAATGGATGTGAAGTCAACATTCCTCAACAGGAATCTGAAAGAGGAAGTATACGTAGCGCAACCCCCAGGTATTGTAAATTTTCAATTCCCTGAACATGTTTATTTTTTAAATAAAGCTCTATAAGGTTTAAAGCAAGCTCCTCGAGCTTGGTATAAAACGTTGTCTAGCTTTCTTCTTGAGAACAAGTTCACGAGGGGAAAGATAGACAAGATATTATTTCTTAGGGAAGTTAAAGGCAAGATTCCGCTAGTGCAAATCTATGTCGACGACATCATTTTTGGCTCTACGAAAGACAACGTTTGCAAAAAGTTTTCTAAACTTATGCAAGGGAAGTTTGAAATGAGCAGTATGGGAGAGATGAATTATTTCTTAGGACTTCAGGTGATATAATCTCAAGATGGAATTTTCATCTCTCAAACAAAGTTCACCAAGGAGCTTCTTAAGAAATTCGGAATGGAGAATGCAACCTCTATGAGGACTCTAATGGGTTCAACTGTGTCTCTGGACAAGGATGAGAAAGGAAAACCTTTTGATGAAATCAAGTACAGAAGCATAATTGGATCCTTGCTTTAGTTCACTGCTAGTAGACTAGATATAATGTTTTCAAGGTTCTTTTATGCTAGATTCCAGGCAAACTCTAAGGAATCTCATTACATCACTGCAAAGTAGATTTTAAGATACCTTTAGGGTACACCCAATCTTGGCTTTTGGTACCCGAGAAATAATGATGTCGAGCTAATTGGGTTTACAGATGCCGACATGTTAATTTCTCGGAAGACGGCTTATCTCATGGAGCAGTAAAAAGAAGAATTGTGTGGCAACTTCTACTACCGAGTCAAAGTATATCTCTGCGGCCAGTTGTTGCGCATAGCTTCTATGGATAAGAAATCAACTAGAAGACTATAGTTTGAAGTTCATAAAAATTCCAATGTATTGAAACTCATCCAGCACAATAGCAATAACAAACAATCCAGTCTCCCAGAGTCGGACAAAGCACATCGAGGTGTGTTATCACTTCATCCGGGATCATGTGGAGAACAAGGACATAGCCCTTAGCTATGTCCCAATGGAAAAATAGGTTGCAGATATTTTTACAAAGTCGTTGGACGAGGCCAATTTCTCGTTTTTCAAAACAGAATTAGGCATGCTGAAAATTGACTCCTGAAGAAGTCCAAGCAAGCAGAAGATCTCTCGAGAACTACTTCAGAAAAGCTGAAAATTTTTCCAAAGGAAAATTTGGCGTATATCGGACGGAAATTTTGCTGATTCGTCGGATATCAATATGATACTCGCCGAATTAAACTCTGCACATGGTGGATCTCGCCAAATTTAACTTGTGCAGAACCGACGACAAATAAGGTACGCGCCTTCTAGGTCAATTTGAAATTTATATATATAATATATATATATATATATATATATAAGGCAAGGGGGAGCCCCAGAAGTGGCTGGGGAGGAGGAAGATCATGTTACTGAGGTCAGGATTACCTCTCCACACCCCAGTGACATTCCTTAGAGTTTGAGGGTAGGAATAGAGGGGGAGTCTGTTATTCCTTTCCTAAAGCTAGAGAATCTGTTGACAGAGGTTGCTCAGATTGCACAGACTACTATTGAGGAATTAGTACCTGATGAGGTTGAGGATAGTATTGCTGTTGATGCTGATTTGAATGTGGATGACTATAAGATTGATACTGATGAGGATATGATTGTTTCTTATGAGCCCGATGATGCTGATATTGCTAATGATGGGTCTGAGCTAGTTTCTACAGAGAATCTGATTGTCCCTCTCCCAAAGATTGTTCCTGCTGCATCTTCTGAGGGGGATGTAACTAAGACTTCGATATCAGTTGGTACTAAGGTTGACAAGTTTATCCGAAACCTTGAGAAAAGAGTTGACAGGGCAACGGGTATACCTCCAATTATTCCAGAGGAGGTAGTTGAGATTTGTGATGAGGAAGGAGATGTAAAGGAGCATCCTCCTGTCCTAGCTGCTAAAGTGCCTCTGCTGAATTCTAAAGCTCAATTGTCCCCAATCGATGAGTCTCTCAATAAAGATCTACCCTCTCTCCCACCTATTATTTCTGAGACATTTGCCACCTCCAGTGCTGACAGTTCAATTCTCAAGATAATATAGGTCATGTTGGTAAGACAACAATCACAATTTGAAGCAACAATGAAGATAGTCCTAGAAAAGGTAAAAGAGATAGATCATGACGACAACAAAGGCCTTATTGAAGTCAAAATTCAAATTGAAGCTCTTGATACAAAGATTGACTTATTATTTGTTGAGGGTGGAAAAGAAATAAAGCTGAACATGGATGGCCTCAAATATACAAAGGAAACTGTGGATAATGTGGACAGAAATGCCAAGACTATGATTGCAGCGCATAATACTTCTATGGCTCATTATGATGACAGCTTGCAAACGTATGCAAATTCTCTAGCTACAAAAGTTAAAAAGGGGGAGGAAGGTATGAAAGCTAAGCTGACTGTTGTTGAAGCTTCCATGATAAAAAACTTCCATAATTCTATTGACTACAGCTATGAAAATTGCATGTGGTTACATGGTCAGTTGGTAAGCTCTCAAGCACCTACTATGCAAGTCCTTGTTGAAATTCATCCTCCTGAGAATTAATCTCATTTATGGATAGACATATAGGAATTCCTTCCAGATACTGCTGTTGTTGTTAATGTTGAAGAGATCCCTTCTGCTCCAGTCTATAAGAAGAGAAAGTATGGCGAAGGACCATCTGCTATCAGGTCAGAACCAAATAGAGAAATGGAAGAAGTGTGGAGTCCCATCTCTAGAGGTATTATATTGGACACATTCTCCTTGGTTGACATTGGTGGTGAAAAACATCAGCACTACTATAATCAGGAAGAAAGGAACAAGTATAAGCTATTCTGCACCAAAAGGAGAATTGACTTCAGAAATCACAGAGACGCTGATTTGATGCATGCACCTCCACCAAAGTACTTTCCAAAGCCGAAGGCTTATTTTGACAGGCAGAGGCAGAAGAATCAGAGCCGGCAGGGACAATAGTTTTATTTTGTGTTGAGTTGTGGGTTACCCCCCTGTTAAAATCTGTGGACAATTTGATATATATATATATTAATTTATATATTTTTCAAGAATGTCTTGGAATGCGTGTTTTTGTTTATATCATTTATCTTTTCAAGTTTTCGTATTTTATTATTTATTATGTACAATTCACTTTAGCTTATAGGGTTCTCACTTCTTCAAATATGGGGAGATTGTTGGGTATTGTATCCACAATAACCAGGATTTGAAGAAGGGCCCAGTTAAGCTAAGATGAATTGTGACTGTATTTGATACTACTGGTTAGTTATGTACTTGTAGGTCTACAATTCCAAGTACACACTAATGTCAAGTTATAGTGGGTCAGTAAATACAGGACTATACATTGTAATTCCTCATTTTGTAGGCCAATGTGTTGACTCACGTGTAATCTCTCTATTGAGGTGTACTCTATCCCAAGTACAAGAGAAGGATCAAGGATGGTCAAGTGTTAGACCCAGGAAAAATAAGAATCTTACCTAAGTAAAATTCGGTGAGTATAGTTAAGCATACACGTCGAATTCATCGAGTATCATCATTGATACACGCCGAATTTGTCGAGTATACTTACCAATACCCGTCGAATTTGTCGTATATACTTAGGGTAAATTCATTGGAGAAGTGAAAAATCTGTTAAGTAAAATTCGCCGTGTATCGTTGTGCATACTCGTCGAATTCGTCTAATGTATTTAACGATACTCGTCGAATTCATCGAATATGCTAAGTGGTACACGGCAAATTTGTCGAGTCCAGCCGACACTACTTCTCTAGATTTATCAAAGTCTAATTCGTTGAATATAAGGTGTTGAGTGCATCGAGTCTGTTGACCGATACTCGACGAATTCGTCAAGTATGCCTAGTGAAACTGATAGTTTAACTTTCAAGGCAGCCTAAACACCTAGAGGGGGGGTGAATAGGTTCTGCTTTTCTTTCTAAAACTTCTAGACAGAATTCAATTTAATAACTGATATAATAAACACAGCAATCACAGAAAACAACACATCACAGATTGCACTATGTTTTATAGTGGTTCCCCAAGGTCTGGGTACATCCACTTTCCCCCTTCACCTATCTAGCAGTATGCTAGATTCGGCCAAACTTCCACTTATCTCAGATCAATAGATCTTACAACTCAGAACCCAAATGGTTCCTACAACTCAGGCACAATTGCCCTACCTCAGCCTTGCCCCAAGGCCTACAACTCAGAGAATACCCTTATCCTACACTCAGGCAATCAGCCCTACCACTCAGAGTTCAGCACTCCTACACTCAGCCTTTATAACATAGGCTTACAACTCAGATCTGTATAAACAGATCCTACAGAAATATAGAAAAGATTGTCTTAATTGTCTTGCCAAAGTTGAGAGAGAAAAGGCAATGACAATTCTTGATCAGCTGATGCAATCAACTGTTTCTTAGCCTTCTTCAAAGCTTCTTGAAAATGTACTTAGCTGAGTTGATTCCAAACAGCTTCTTGAGAATCCACTGGTGGATTCTTTCTTCTTCTTCAAATTCTGACTTGATCTCTCTCTATCCAGAACTTTGAATGATTCTTCTGAATTCTGATTAGAACTCTTCTTAGATCTATCCTTAGATAGTCTTCTTAGATCTCCCGGAGAAGATCTTCTTAAGTGCCTAGCACTTTCTTGAAATGAGTAGAATAGTAATCCTTCTCCACTTTCTGATCCAATGTATTTCAAAAGGTCAGTTCTATATGTTGTTTTTTTTATTTTCTCCTTCTGAATCTGTCTATTTATAGACATTCTTCATGGTAACCGGCTGATCCGGTTTCTAACCGTTTTCTGACAAGTCTGACAACTTCAGTTAACCGGTGATAACCCACAGCTGTCAAGTCTTCAAACAAGTCCTGTGCCTTAGTCTTGAATCACAAGTTGTTGAAACAGTCTGTCAGAAAGTGTCGAGACAATCTGTCTATTTGTGTCGACATAATTGACTTTGGTGTCGACACAGTCTTCAGTGATGTCGACTAAGTTGCCTTTGAGTCGACACAGCTTCTTCTGCAAATAACTTGATCTTGACTCTTCAGTGTGTCGACACAAGTCCTGTGTGTCGACACAATTGTTGTAGAATCATAACTTTAGTAAGTGTCGACTTAGCCTTCAGGTGTCGACACATTCATTTTTTAACTCTGCTATTATGTGTCGACTTAATCACAATGTGTCGACACATTCTGCTGGTGTCGACTAACTTGAGGTTGACTATTTTCTTCTGTGTCGACACATTCAGATGATGTCGACAATCTTGAGATCAACTATATTCTTCTGTGTCGACACATTCTCCCAATGTTTGAGGTCGACGCTTTTCTTCTGTGTCGACACAATTTCCCAGTATTGTGTCGACTCTTTTCTTCTGTGTCGACACAATTTCCCAGTGTTGTGTCGACTCTTTTTCTGTGTCGACACTTTTTCCCAGTGTAGTTGTAGACTAACTGCTATGTGTCGACACTGCTTCCCAGTGTTGTGTCGACTATTTTCTTCTGTGTGTCGACACTGCTTCCTTTGTGTCGACACTTGGACTTAGAATTTTTCTGCATACTTTATCAACTTTCCACCTGCACATGTCAACTTAAAATAACATCAAATACACCTTGATGTATGTCATTGAGCTAAGTTGGGCTTCTTCAAATCAGGTACACATTTTCCAATGTACCCAACAATCTCCCCCTATTTGGAGAAGTCATAACCCCTATAGCCAATGATATACACCATTTATAAACAGTACTAAATGATGATTAATGACACAGCAGGAATACTTTAAATATAAACAAAACATAACATAGAATAATTCAGAGTCAATCATCACAGAATGCACATTATAATATGCCAAACAACATTTTGTTTATAACAGGGTAATGTTTGATTACAAAGTTTTACATTTGATGATTACATCACAACATTACACAATATTTAAAACAAAATCAGGATTGATCAGGCTCTTTAATTGTAATCCCTTTGCCAGACAGAATTGTAGCTGTCACAGGAGCTTCTGATTCTTCAGCTATCTTCTTTCCTTTAAGATCAGCCTTCTTCTGAGCTTCTTCCTTGATCCTTTGCCTTTCAAAATAATGAAAAGGCTTTGGGAAGTATTTGCTTGGCTCCTTAGCATCTGATGGCAGTCTTCCCAGCTTGGCTTTCCTTCTGAATTGTACAATTGCCTCTTGCCTTGCCTCATACTTCTGCCATTCAATTTCATTGTACCACTTCCCTCTCTCATGAACTTTATCCTGTACAGCTTTCCATGCAGTGAGTATGATGTTCCTTGAAGTAGGACTCCACTGCTCATAATCTGGCTTCAGTACAGCCTGCTCTCTGAATTTCTTCTTTGCCAATAGAGCATCCTGCTGTTCTTTCAGAGTAGCCTCAGGCTTATCAACTTTTCCAAAGACAATATTAGTAACCCCCTTTGGAGGACTATACATTCCTTGAACTTTCTGATCAATCAAGTCAAAATCTGGAGGGGGGTATATGACTTGGGCAACCTCAGGTTGATTGCCTTCAAGTAGATTAGATTGTATTCCTGACTCAGCTACCATAGCATCATCACACAATGGGGGATATCCCAAAGTGGCTCGAATGCTATTGGTCACCCACTTGGTGTGCTCAGAGCCGGCATGAATTAGCATCCTCTCCCCCTTTATGGCTTCTCTTGAGACATGATCTCTAAGATCTTCTTTTTGAAATCGAATTTGGCCATCCAAATAATTCACTCCCTCCTTGAAAAATGGTCATAACTTTTGAAGCTTTTCAGATATTTCCTTTTGAGAGGTTGTGATGGCAGTCTTAACAGATGCAATAGCAGCCTGAAAATTCTTATCAAATTCTTCCATTTCTTTGGCTCTATCTGCAGGCATCCCTGGAACAATCTTCTTCACCTCTTTAATGATCTCATTATGAGATTCAGTTAAATTGTCAATCATTCTTATTTGATTTTCCAGAACATAACTTTGCTTCAAAGCAATATCATCCACTTTTGTAGAGATAGCCTCCTGTTGTTTAGCCAGATAAACTACAGCATTGCCACCCTTGTGGAAGCAATCTGTCATTTCAGTTTTATGCAAGTTTACTTGAAATTGGATGGACTTGATATCCTGAGCTAAGTCAAACTGAACTGACTTGCTATTTTCATCAACATACTTCTCCAGAGCCATCCTTTGGTCATCCAATTTTACTTGAAGATCTACCATAAATTTATTGTAATCAAAGGCTGGAGAAACTTGTGGAGTTGTTGTCTGCAATGCCTGCTTATAGTTCTTGCTTCTTCTCTTAAAGACAACAAGTTTTCTTTTCTTTGCCACTCTGGCTTCTTCAGTTTCTGTTTCAGAGGAAGTATCTACATGAATTCTTTCTTGTGAATGATGAATTGTATCTGTTCCAGGGAGTTGTTGCTCAGCTTCAACATCCACAGGCTCATCTTCAACCTGTGTTTCCACAGCAGCTTCCTGATCAATGTCCATTCCTAAGGACTTCTCAATATCTGGTCCACCTCCTTCTTTATCAGCAGCAGTATCAACATCTGGGAATAACTCCTCCATAGTAAATTCCAGTTGAGTGGTCACTTCTGCAGCAGTTAAATCTTGAGATATGTTTAACTGTGCTTCCTCTTGGACTTGCACCTCAATATTTGTAGTGGCAGGAGTAGGTGTGGACACTAGCTCCCCCTGAACCTGTGTAGTAATAAGAATATGAGCAATGTCTTTTATAGTAAAATACATTAGCTCCCCCTATACCTAAGCAGGAGTAGATACCTTTGGAGCAGAAGTGGAAACTGGCTCCCCATGCATCTGTGCAGGTGTGGATACTTCCTGGACCACAGTTGAGTCAAGCTGTATCCCTTCTTGTACTTGGTCAGATTCTTGATTTGGTGTAGGGGATTGCACAGGGGTGTCTGGCCTGCTCTCTTCAGGCACATCCTTGGACAGCACCCTATCCCACCTGGAGAATAGTCTCATATCCATTCTTCTCATATGGTTAATCTTACTCCCTTGCAGCTGCTGCATCACATCAGGAATCACTCCAGTGAAGTACAGGCTCATGATCCTAGCCATGTTAGGCTTCTTGATTCCCTCTTTGATCTTGTCAAGGAGCACTCCTGACCAATCAGTAGGAATAGTAAAAACTATCCTGGTCATCAGGCTGAACATATAGGCAGAAATCCTATCATGTCCACCTGTCTTGCAGAGGATTACCTTTCCAACTACTTCAGACAAGAACTTCCCTTGCTGATTCATTCCCTTTCTATTGAATGCAGCTCCTATCTTCAATCCTGAATCCAGGCCACACCATTGAAGGGCTTCCCTTGTCTTAGATATAGGAACTTCCTCTTCATTCTCAACCACTTGCAGTTGGAAGATCTTTCTTAAACTTCTTTGATTAATCTTTACCTTCGTCCCTTGAACAGTGGACTTAATCTTGAGGCCAGTAGAATGGACTGATGCAGAGATAAAGAACTCGTGCACCTCCTTCTTCCAGATCTTAGTTGGTTCTGAAATGAGAAATTCTAACCCTGATGCAGAGAGAAGGGTGATAACTCCTTGAACATCAGGCGGCGCCTCTGCAAAGGCCTGGCGCACTAACTCATATCCTTCATTGATGTTATCTTCAATCCTTGGCGCCATCGTTGTGTCGAGAAAGCTTGAGAGAAGAGAGAAAGAAAGACTGTCGACACAGGGTTTGAGTCTCGAAAACCTTGAAAGCGTGTCGACACAAAGAGCTTTTGACCTATTTATAGCTTCTGTTGAAAGAAGTTCAAAAGGCGCCAAAAACAGTCTAAATGTGTCGACACAGACGGAATGTGTCGACACAAGCTTCTATTAACTCGACATTTCTTCAGCCTACTATGTGTCGACACCAATTTGTGGTTATGTCGACACCTTGGATACATAGTAGAAAGACAGAAATTCTGTGTCGACACTAAGGACAAGTGTCGACACATATTCTGTAAGTGTCGACACCATAATTCTGGTTGAGTCGACATTACATTTCTGGTTAAGTCGACAATAAAATTCTTAAGTGTCGACACATATTCTCTGTGTCGACACAATATTTCTGACTTGTCGACATAACTTCTCTGAGTCGACACATTATTACTGAATGTGTCGACACATTCTTACTTAGCCAATTTCTGTAACTTCAATGTGTCCTTTTTAACACTTGATTATGTTGTTACTACTTTTACTTACTTATAAACCATTTCAATAGCATTGTTAATGATTTTGTTTAATACATTAATCAATGGTTAACATACCTAATTCAATTTTGAATTTATTGAATTTGGTTTCATCTAAAGGCTTAGTAAATACATCTGCTATTTGATAATCTGTTTTTACAAATTCCAATGAGATGTCACCTTTTTCTACATGTTCTCTAAGAAAATGATATTTGATTTCTATATGCTTAGTTCTACTATGAGAAACTGGATTATTAGCAATAGAAATAGCACTCTTAGAATCACATAAAAGGGGTGTTCTACTTACCTGAATACCATAATCTTTAAGCTGATGCTGCATCCATAATAGCTGTGCACAGCAGCTTCCTGCAGCAATATACTCTGACTCAGCTGTGGAAATTGCCACACTAGTCTGTTTTTTACTACTCCAAGATATTAGTCTTCCTCCCAGGAATTGACAAGTACCTGTAGTACTCTTTCTATCCTCTCTACATCCTGCAAAATCTGCATCTGAATAGCCTGTTAGTTGAAAATCTCTATTCCTAGGGTACCAAAGACCTAGAGTAGGAGTGCCCTTTAGATATCTCAGAATCCTTTTGACTGCAGTATAATGAGATTCTTTAGGGCAGGCTTGGTACCTAGCACAGACACATGTTGCATACATAATGTCAGGTCTACTAGCAGTGAGATATAGTAGAGACCCAACTATTCCTCTATACAATGATTCATCAACAGGTTTACCTGCCTCATCTTTGCATATTGGCATACTTGTGCCCATAGGAGTTCTCATGGAGGAGGATGACTCCATACCATATTTTTTAATTAATTCCTTGGTGAACTTAGACTGGGATATGGACAATCCATCATCAGTCTGTCTTACTTGGAGTCCCAAGAAGAACTTAAGTTCTCCCATACTGCTCATCTCAAACTTCCCTTGCATAAGTTTGGCAAACTTTTTACAAAGGTTGTTTTCAGTAGATCCAAAGATTATGTCATCAACATAGATCTGGACTAAGATGATCTTTCCTTTGGATTCCCTAAGGAATAGAGTTTTGTCTATCTTTCCTCTTGAGAATTTATTCTCAATGAGGAAGGTAGACAGGGTTTCATACCAAGCCCTTGGAGCTTGTTTTAACCCATACAAAGCTTTCCTAAGCTTATACACAGAATCAGGTTTAAGAGGATCTACAAAACCTGATGGCTGCTCTACATATACTTCTTCTTTAAGATCACCATTCAGAAATGCTGACTTCACATCCATCTGGTATACTTTGAAGTCTTGGTAGGCTGCATAGGCAAGGAACATTCTGATTGCCTCCAGCCTTGCTACTGGAGCAAATGTTTGATCAAAGTCAATCCCTTCTTCCTGCCTGTATCCTTTTGCAACCAATCTTGCTTTATTCTTTACTATTATTCCACTTTCATCTAGCTTGTTCCTATAGATCCACTTAGTTCCAATTATGTTGTGGCCTCTTGGTTTAGGAACAAGCTCCCAGACTTTGCACCTTCTAAATTGATTCAGCTCCTCTTGCATAGCATCAATCCAGTGCTGGTCTTGGATAGCTTCTTCAAACTTTTTAGGTTCCATTTGGGACAAGAAACTAGAATGCAAAACTGTGCTTTGATTTCTGCTTCTAGTTTGCACTCCTTGTCTTGGATCACCAATTATCTGATCAGTAGGATGATCTCTTAGATATCTTATAGCTGGAGGTAGATTCCCTTCAGGTTGTGCATCTCCAGCTTCTTCATTCTGCTGTTCCTCTTGGTTTTCATCAGCTTCCATTATCTCTTGTACTCCCCCTGGACAGCAGCCTTCATTTTCCAATGCTCCCTCTTCCTTTGAAGCTTCAGCAATGGAGAGCTTGTCCATCTTCTTGCTTATACCTGTTGAGTCATTTGATCTACAAGACAACTCACAATTGATTAATCTTGTTTCATCAAATACAACATGCACAGATTCTTCAACAACTTGAGTAGTTAAGTTGAAGACTCTATAGGCCTTACTATTTGTGCTGTACCTAACAAATATCCCATCCTGGGATTTGGCAGCAAACTTAGTCAAATATGACTTGCCATTGTTAAGTATATAGCATTTGCAACCAAAGATCCTAAAATAGGATAGGTTTGGTTTTCTGCCTTTCACAATCTCATAGGGAGTCTTTATGTGACCTTTGGTGATAGAAGCCCTATTGATGACATGACAAGCAGTGTTAACTGCCTCAGCCCAAAAATATTCTGGGAGAGAGGTGTCACTCAATAGAGTTCTACCAGTTTCAATTAATGTTCTATTCTTTCTTTCAGCAATACCATTTTGCTGAGGTGTTCTAGGTGAGGAGAACTCTTGGAAAATCCCAAACTCTATACACAAATTTGTTATGCTTTCAGATTGAAACTCAGTACCATGGTCACTTCTAATTTTGACCACTGTACTATTCAGTTCATTCTGAATTTGCTTTACAAAATTAAATAATACACTTGGGGTTTCAGATTTTTGTCTCAGAAAGAACACCCATGTAAATCTAGAATAGTCATCTACAACCACTAGAGTGTAGACCTTCCTACCTAGACTGTGAACTGGCATAGGACCAAAAAGATCCATATGCAAGAGGTATAAGCACCTCACAGAATCCTTGTTTTCAAGGCTTTGAAATGAGGTTTTTGTCTGCTTGCCCTTTTGACAAGCTGAGCATAGCCCTTCCTTTATACACTTAACTTGAGGCCCATTCCTCACTAGTTCTTTACTAAAGAGTTGGCCAATTGTCTTGTAGTTTAGATGAGCCAATCTCTTGTGCCACTTAACACAATGAGAAGCATTGTCATCAGCTACAAGACAAATGGGGGATGCCTTATTCTCACATTCAAAATTAAGGCAATACACATTTCTCTTCCTATACCCAGTCAATATGATCTCTTGATCACTTGACCTTTTGATATGACATCCATCCTTACCAAATGAAATGTCATATCCTAGATCACTCAGCTGGCTTATGCTTATTAGATTATGTTTCAAACCTTTTACATAGGCCACTTTGGTGATAGTAATTAGGTTTGAAGAGATGTTACCAAATCCTTTGATGACTCCTTTTTCAGATCCACCAAAGATCACTTTATGTCCATCTTTGACAGATGAATACTCCTTCAGCAGCCCCTTTGTTCCAGTCATGTGCCTGGAACAACCACTATCCAAGTACCATATAGGGGCATGGTAACTTGGATTCACCTGCAATACAGAATTACTTACCCTTAGAACCCAAGTAAGTCTTGGGTCCTTGGTTCAGGTTAGCCTTAATAAAGTTATCATAACCTCTTCTAACAGGTAGACTCTTATTCTTTATAACACTTGTGTTATACCAGCAGTCCAATGCAAAATGACCCCTCTTGCCACAGCACCAACATTCAAACTTATTGTATCTAGATCTAGATACATCCTTGTCAGAAGCATTTCTGTTCATTGCTGGTGCTGTTGCAACTTCACCTACTGATTTCTTAAAACCATAGGGTTTATGACCATAGGTAGGCCTGCTTGCCTTAACACCCTTGTTCTTTAGAACATTTGTCTTAATATGATCCTGAATGTCTTCATGATCAAATATGTTAGAAGGCACTTTCTCCTTACCAAACCTTATGGGGACTGAAAGGTTTAGTGGCTGAATAGGGGCTTTGCCTTTCCTCTTGAATCTGCCAGCCCTGGAGTTACCCTTAAATCCTAATCCAGCCTTACCCTTCTGAGTGACAAATTCATCTATCAAGGGTAAGACAGATTTTGGCTTAGAGTAACTAGCCACTAAATCCCTTTCAATTCTAAGTCTGTCCTCCAGACTCTTTACTTGATCATTAGTATAATTAATTGTGCCCATCTGAATAATAGTTATATTCTTCAGCTTGGCAATTTCAGCTAACTTTTGATCAAGGACTTTTTCTAACTCAGTTGTTGCAACCCTTAGATCAGCAATTTCCTGAGCCTGTGATTTAACCAGGTTCTTGCTTTTCTTAAGGGCCTGCAACAGGTCCCCATACTTGTCTATCAATTGATAGACATCTCCTTCAGATCCAGATACATCTTCATCACTTGATGCAGATGTAGCTGATTCTTCACTTGTATTACAAACAGATGTACAAGAAGGACAGTTTACCTCATTAGAACCAGACTGATTCTGGCATAGGTCCTCTTCTGATCTAGTCATCAAACCCATGCATTGATGTTCATTGATGGAGTCTAGCAACTGCATGAACTCCTCTTCCTCAGATGCAGCATATAATCCAATATATGCTTCAGCTTCAGATCCTGATTCTGAAGTTGACTGGTCTGACAGACTTTTATCTTTCTTTGCTACAAAGGATTTCTCCTTCTTGCCTTTCTGATAAGTCTTCTTCTTTTCTGAAGATTCCTTCCTTTTGTCAGGACAATCAGCCACTACATGTGCAGGCCTATTGCAACAATAGCAGACAATCTTTGAAGTAGTGGCTTTGCTGGGCTTTGACCTGCTTTTCTCTTTTCTTGATGACCTTCTCTTCTGATAATAGTCATCTACTTGCTGTGATGAGGAAGGCCTAGACTTCCATTGCTTCTTTTTCAAGAACCTTTGAAATTGCCTAGTGAATGCAGCAAAGTCTGCATCTGAATCACAGCTGACTGAACCCTTATCTGAATTTTCAGAACTACCTTCTTCAACTTCCTTAGGAGGAGATGGTGATTTCCTCCTATTCTTTCTAGTGGCTTCAGCATTAAATGCCACAGTCTTTTCTCTATGCTCTCCTCTTGAGTTTCTTTCCTCCTCCTTCCTTACCATAAGTTGCATTTCATAGGATAGCAACTTTCCAAACAGAGTTGGAGGAGATATCTCTGCCAATTTTGCCACTTCTCTTATGGCACAGATCTTTGTATCCCAATCCTTTGATAAGGATCTTAAGAATTTGTCATTCAGTTCATAGGTACTGAAGACTCTTCCATAGGATATTAGCTCATTCACAATTCTATAGAATTTCTTATAGCACTCAGTTATGCTATCAGATTTTCCTTGTCTAAAACTTTCATACTCCTGATTTAGCATAGATTTTCTGTCCAGCCTTACTTCTTCAGATCCCTCCATGTAGACAATCAATGTGTCCCACATCTCCTTGGAGGTCTTGCAGTGAATCAGATTCTGAAATGTTGAATCATCTATGGCACTGACAATGATGTTCTGTGCCCTTTTGTCCATGGTTGCCAAGATGATTTCATCCTTGGTCATTTCAGAATAAGTCTTTGGTGTTTGGATATTTGCATCAAGAACAGATATCTTCATTGGTATGAAGGGGCCTTCCTGTACTGTGATGTAAATCCTTGGGTCAGATGCTTCCATAAACAATCTGACTCTTTCTTTCCAGATCCCAAAGATTTCCTTTTTGCATATGGGTAATTTCATTGACCCTAGCTCCTTATGATTCTCTTCAGAACCCATCTTCTTGATTCTTGAATCTGCCTATCAGATCTACCTCAGACTGTTAAGTCCTTTTTGAGGAACCTGGCTCTGATACCACTTGATAGTTTAACTTTCAAGGCAGCCTAAACACCTAGAGGGGGGGTGAATAGGTTCTGCTTTTCTTTCTAAAACTTCTAGACAGAATTCAATTTAATAACTGATATAATAAACACAGCAATCACAGAAAACAACACATCACAGATTACACTATGTTTTATAGTGGTTCCCCAAGGTCTGGGTACATCCACTTTCCCCCTTCACCTATCTAGCAGTATGCTAGATTCGGCCAAACTTCCACTTATCTCAGATCAATAGATCTTACAACTCAGAACCCAAATGGTTCCTACAACTCAGGCACAACTGCCCTACCTCAGCCTTGCCCCAAGGCCTACAACTCAGAGAATACCCTTCTCCTACACTCAGGCAATCAGCCCTACCACTCAGAGTTCAGCACTCCTACACTCAGCCTTTATAACATAGGCTTACAACTCAGATCTGTATAAACAGATCCTACAGAAATATAGAAAAGATTGTCTTAATTGTCTTGCCAAAGTTGAGAGAGAAAAGGCAATGACAATTCTTGATCAGCTGATGCAATCAACTGTTTCTTAGCCTTCTTCAAAGCTTCTTGAAAATGTACTTAGCTGAGTTGATTCCAAACAGCTTCTTGAGAATCCACTGGTGGATTCTTTCTTCTTCTTCAAATTCTGACTTGATCTCTCTCTATCCAGAACTTTGAATGATTCTTCTGAATTCTGATTAGAACTCTTCTTAGATCTATCCTTAGATAGTCTTCTTAGATCTCCCGGAGAAGATCTTCTTAAGTGCCTAGCACTTTCTTGAAATGAGTAGAATAGTAATCCTTCTCCACTTTCTGATCCAATGTATTTCAAAAGGTCAGTTCTATATGTTGTTTTTTTTATTTTCTCCTTCTGAATCTGTCTATTTATAGACATTCTTCATGGTAACCGGCTGATCCGGTTTCTAACCGTTTTCTGACAAGTCTGACAACTTCAGTTAACCGGTGATAACCCACAGCTGTCAAGTCTTCAAACAAGTCCTGTGCCTTAGTCTTGAATCACAAGTTGTTGAAACAGTCTGTCAGAAAGTGTCGAGACAATCTGTCTATTTGTGTCGACATAATTGACTTTGGTGTCGACACAGTCTTCAGTGATGTCGACTAAGTTGCCTTTGAGTCGACACAGCTTCTTCTGCAAATAACTTGATCTTGACTCTTCAGTGTGTCGACACAAGTCCTGTGTGTCGACACAATTATTGTAGAATCATAACTTTAGTAAGTGTAGACTTAGCCTTCAGGTGTCGACACATTCATTTTTTAACTCTGCTATTATGTGTCGACTTAATCACAATGTGTCGACACATTCTGCTGGTGTCGACTAACTTGAGGTCGACTATTTTCTTCTGTGTCGACACATTCAGATGATGTCGACAATCTTGAGATCAACTATATTCTTCTGTGTCGACACATTCTCCCAATGTTTGAGGTCGACGCTTTTCTTCTGTGTCGACACAATTTCCCAGTATTGTGTCGACTCTTTTCTTCTGTGTCGACACAATTTCCCAGTGTTGTGTCGACTCTTTTTCTGTGTCGACACTTTTTCCCAGTGTAGTTGTAGACTAACTGCTATGTGTCGACACTGCTTCCTAGTGTTGTGTCGACTATTTTCTTCTGTGTGTCGACACTGCTTCCTTTGTGTCGACACTTGGACTTAGAATTTTTCTGCATACTTTATCAACTTTCCACCTGCACATGTCAACTTAAAATAACATCAAATACACCTTGATGTATGTCATTGAGCTAAGTTGGGCTTCTTCAAATCAGGTACACATTTTCCAATGTACCCAACAAAAACTCGATGAATTCGTCGAGTATGACTTGTTGCCATAGTGTTGAGTGTACAGCCGGCCTGAGATGTTTTGGCTAAGTCAGTTTCGTCGTATATCAAGATGTATTCGCCGAGTATCAATATGATACTCGACGATACTTGACGAATATGACTTAGGTCATTTTTCCGAAAATTCTCAATACCAGCCACGGGTTTTTGTCGGCCATGCACAGTAATTTTTGATATCATTTTTGGAAATTTCCTTTATACCGTTGGAGGGTTTATCTCTATAAATACCTAGGGATATTCTTATTTATTGCTAATCTTGTTTTATGTTAAAGTGATCACCAATTCAAACGACAAAATTTTCCAAATCAGCAAACCCGTCGGCCTCCTTCCGCACAAAACCTTCCGATCGGCCGAAACCTGCAAGTACAGCAAGATCTCGTCTTCCTGGACCTCTACATCTAGATTGCTACCATCTAAAGACTTCTATTCATCCAGATCTAGACGTGTGAAGACTCAAGATTCAAGTTCTTCAAGATTTTAACTTTCTGAGTTCTCCAAGCTTCAAGATCTAATTTTACGAAGAACATTGGAGCGAAGACTTGTAATCGTTATTGTGTTGTAATATTAATTTACTCTTGTAGGAGAATTTTCCCCAAGTTTTTAGATCCGTGTTTGGATTGAGTGAGTAGATTCGTTTGCGGATCAAGTAGTAGATCAAGTTTGTGGATCGAGTTGTAGGAGAGGTTATTCTCCGAGTTGTAGGAACGTCGTCTTCTAGTTGTAGGAGTTGTGGCTCCGAGGTGTAAGATTTTACGAAATCTGAGTTTGGTGAAGTAGCTGAATCTAGCCCTTCGTGTTAGATAGGCAAGGCAGGAAAGTGGACGTATACAACTCGGGGAACCACTATAAATCTCTGTGTTTATGTAATTGATTTTTTAGATAATTTTTATCCGCGAAAAGACACAAACATCACCTATTCACCCCCCTCTAGGTGATTTAGGTAGACACTAGATACTTTCACTCAGGAATGGACTGATAATCAAGATTGGACAAAAACTGATGTAGCTAAACTAGATGGTTAGTTTGTTGGAGAAGTACCTCAACCACCTCTAATGAAAAGAATATATGGGGAAGGTTCCTCTGCTTAAAGGTCGTACCCAAGCTAGGAACCTGTTGAAGTATGGAGCCCAATCTCCAAAGGCATAATACTGGATACCTTCACTCTAGTTGGCATGGCTAATGAAGACAGGTGGTTGCACTATAGAAGGGAGGAATGGCAAAAGCTTGAAGTGGCTAATGCTAAGAGTAGGATACATTTCAGGAAGTACATAAGAGATGATCCAGATGCTCCTCCTCCTCTGCCAAAGTATTTTCCTAAGCCAAAAGCATATTTTGACAGGCAAAATGAGAAGGCCAGGAGAAAGACTGCTTAAATTTCATATTTTGTCTCTGATTGTGTGTGAATCCTGATATGCCATTAAGAACTATTTATATATCTTTATTGTTTTGCTGAAATTTATGCTCATTTTACTTCTTTACATGTCCTTATATGTTTGTGTATAAGATTATTTTTATATGTAATTCACCTTAATGTAAAGGCTTCTGACTTCCTCAAATAAAGGGAGATTGTTGGGTATTATTTCCATAATATTCATGATTTGAAGAAGTCCCCCTTGAACTAAGATGAATTAAGTTATATTTGATTTTACTTTCAAGTTGTGTTCTTGTAGGAATTAATTGCCAAGTGCACACCAATGTCAGATTACAATGGGTCATCAAAAAATTTAAATAAAAGGAAAATTTTATTCCTCCAAAAATGTAAATAATACAAAGGTTTGCCCCCTTATTTATAGAAAAGCGAGGAGAGAATAAAATACAACAGGCGATGTGAGACTAAATACAAGCCGCACGGCTTATACGATTTGTCTGAGATAAACCGCAACACTGTATAAGAAAGAAAGACTAAAGAGAGAACCTGGCGATAACAGAGTATAATAGCAAGACTGCCACCGTAGGTTGTCAGAATGCAACAACAGATTGTCATCAGACCGCTGCCATGGACAGCCACCAGATCGCAAATGCGGGTCACCACCACACCGCAGTTGCGGGTTCTCATCAAACCGCTACTGCGGATAGCCACCAGGCCGTTGCTACGGGTAACCACCAGTACATTGCTATAGATATCCACCAGGCTACTGCTGCGGACAACCACCATACCTCTGCTATGGATAGCCACCAGGCCGCTACTGCGGATACCCACCAGGCCGCTGCTGCGGATACCGACTAGGCCGCTGCTATGGATAGCCACCAGGCCACTACTGGTGACTCTTACCAAACTGCTAGGACAGCTACCAAACAGGTCTCTGGTCCAAACCGCCAGACCGCTGAATAGATAGACCGATGCCACTAGAATACAGACTACCCTGTCTCTATAGGTTTCAACACTCCCCCTCAAGCTGGAGTATATATGTCAACCATGCCCAACTTGCTACAAAACTTTCGAGAATGGGGTAACTAGCTTGGTGAGGAAATAACCTAGCTCTTTATCTGAGTTAACAAACGAAGTATAGATTTGATTCTTCAATATCTCTTCTCTGATAAAATGACAATCCACTTCACTATGCTTCATTCTTTCATGAAAGACTGGATTGCTCGAAATGTATATGGACGCCTTATTATCACAGAACATTGGTAGGGGATGATCATAAACCTCTCCCAGATCAAGCAAGAGTGTCCGTAAACACATCAGCTCACAAATAGTCAGAGCCATGTTTCTATATTCAACTTCCGCACTTGACCTTGAAACCACAACCTGTTTCTTGCTCTTCTAGCTGACTAGATTACCTCCAATGAATGTACAAAAACCAGACATAGACTTCTTATCTTTCTTATCATTTGCGTAGCTTGCATCATAATAAGACACAACCTTCAAATGTCCCCTTTTCTGAAACAAAAGACCTTTTCCTTGTGCACTTTTTACATACTCTAGAATCTTTAGAGCTGATTGCAGATGACAATCCCTGGGGCTGGTATAAACTGGTTCACTCTTCCTACTACATAATAAATATCTGTTCTTGTGACTATAAGATAAATGAGTTTATCCACTAGCCGTCTGTATCTAGTGACATCTTCAAGAAGAGGAGAATTCTCACTCTAGCACTTGTCATCTCCAACAGCCATTGAAGATCAAGTAGGTTTTGCCCTAAGAAGACCTGTCTCTTTCAAGAGAACTAAGACATACTTCTGCTGTGAAAGAACAATAGAACTGGGTTTTCGGGATATCTTAATCCCTAGAAAGTATTTAGGAGATCCCATATCCTTGGTAACAAAATGCTGAAGCAGATGCTTCTTTATCATGTCAATACCCTTTTTATCTCCTATAAAAAGAATATCATCCACATAGACTGTAAGAATAATAAGGCCAGACGAGGTTTAGCGAATGAACAAAGTATGATCTGCAGCACTCTGAACAAACCCAATCACAGAAATAACTTTATTGAACTTTTCAAACCAGGCCCTCGGGCTTTGCTTAAGACCATAAATAGTCTTCCTCAACTTACACACCTAAGACTCCCTCTAAGCAACATACCCAAAAGGTTGCTCCATATAGACTGTCTCATGCAAATCACCATAAAGAAAAGCATTCTTTACATCCAACTAAGACATCTCCCAATCTCTATTGACTACCATAGAGAAAAGAACACGGATTAAAGTAATCCGAGCAACATGAGAGAATGTGTCAAAGAAATCCACACCATAGGTTTGCGTAAACCCTTTGGAAAAAAGCCGAGCTTTGTAACAATCAATAGTACCATCAGGGAGAAATTTGATCACAAAGACCCAACGACAACCAACCACATCAACTCTTGGAGGGGTAGGAACAAGAGTCCAAGTACCCCGTTCAGTGAGATTTTTCATCTCTTCATCCATAGCAGCTTTCCAATGAGGAATAACAAGAGCTTTTTGATAGGAGGCTAGAAGAACATTTGCCGAGATAGCAAGAGCAAAGCTATTATACGGAGGAGACAGCTGCGTATAAGAGACCACATCCCTAAGAGGATGTTGAGTGCATGATCGAATACCTTTCTGAAGAGCAATCAGAATATCAAGATTTATCCTATCTACTATATCAGTTCCATCCAAAGGAGAGACTACTCGTCCAAGAGCTGTTGGTAGCAGCTCAGTAGAAGAATCAGGGATAGGAGGAGAATTATAAACATGAGGGGAAGAAAGAAGTGCCAGCTCTAGAAGAGGTGCCGACACAATAGGAAAATAAGAAGAATCGTCAGAAGAAGGAAGAATATAGGGAGGAGAAAAGAATAGAGCAACCTCAAAGAAAGTGAAATCTGTAGAAGCTTATTGTTTTCGGAGAACAGGATCATAACATTGATATCTTTTCTATGTCAGACAATAGCCCAGAAAGATGCACTTTACAGAATGAGAAGAGAGTTTATCATGACTTCGTTTGTGCATCCAAATACACGGGGAGGTAAAAGAAATGGTGGTGCATTAGGATACAGGAAAGAAAATGGGGTCTTATCATTGAGAACCGAAGATGGAACTCGATTAATGAGAAAATGGGAATGAACTGCATGACCCCAGAAAGAGAGAGGAACACTCATATAAGTGAGAAGGCTACGAGCCACATCCAGAAGATGGAGATTCTTATGTTCAGTAACGTCATTCTGTTGAGAAGTGTAAGGACAAGTAGTTTGATGTACAATGCCATGATGCAAACAAAACAATATGAACTGATGACTAAGATACTCTTTAGCTTTATTAGTGTGAAGAACATTAATATGGGTATCAAATTGTATATGAATCTCATTATAGAATGTAGTAAAAGCAGAAAACATTTCAGAGCATTTTTGTAACAAATACAACCACGTACACTAAGAGAAATCATCAATAAAGGTAACAAAATACAAGCAACCCCTACAAATAGTCCAAAGGGGAGCAGGATCCCAAACATTCGAATAAATAAGGTCAAAAAGACGAGAAGAACTGCGTCCATGATTAGCAGGAAAAGTTGATCGGTGATATTTGCCAAATTGACAAGCCTCACAATTAAGAGAAGAATCTCCTCAAGGTAAATCAGGCAGAAGCTGTAAGGAATCCGAGTAGTAGGATGCCCAAGTCAAAGATGCCACTAAATTAAAGAAGAGGAGGCAGAAAAAGCAGAAGTATTATCAAGGTAGAACAAGCCACCGCTTTCAGCCCCAATAGCATTCGTCTCCTTGGAGTGAGGAATCTGAAAAACACAAGTTGTTGGAGTGAAAATAGCTTCACAATTCAACTATTTGCAAAGAGAAATGACATAAAGAAGGTTGTACGGAAAATTCGGGACATAAAGAGTGTCCTGAAGCTGAAGAGAATGAGTAATATACACTGTGCTAGACCCACAAACCGGATAAGGAGAACCATTCATAATAAGAATTGGAGGTAAATGGTTACTCTTGTCAAGATAAGAGAAAAGATGAGAATTCCCTTTCATATGATTAGTAGAACTAGAATCAATGAGCCACCTGCCTGTAGTAGCCAACTGAGCAGCACCAGAAGTAGAAAGAGAAGAAGTAGACTTCTTGGAGGAATCAGCCGAAGCAGGATGAAGGTGAGGATGTTTGGCCCAATAACGATCAACCAAGTGACCAACTTTTCCACAATGAAAGCAAAGATACTTAGAGTAACCATGACCAATAGTATCAGGAGAAGGAGAGGGAAGCAAAGGATGCTGAAGAAGAGTCGTAACAGCAAAAATGCGAGCATCAGTAGTATCCAGAGTCAGAGTATCCGCCTCTCCAAGAATTTGTTGTCGAATAATACCATATGAGTTAGGTAGGCGAAGTAAGTGGCAAACAACAGGACGCTCCTGAAAGTGTTTATGTTGCTCAGCGAGATCAGCAAAAAAAGTTCTATGCTAAAAAGGTTCAGTACCAAGAGTTTGAACCTCCTGATATGCACCATCAGGAGTAATGAGCGGTCGAGCAAAAAGATCTGTATATAAAGTATAAATGCGTGAAGTTTGTTCTCTCTTAGAGTATAAAGCAGCAAGATGATTCAAGGCAGCCTTGACTGTCGGATCATGTCGAATGACAGGAAGGCACTCATTAGACAAACTGTTTGCTAATCAAGTATGCACCAAGACTTCATTAGCATCCCAATCATCAAAAGAAGCAGAGCTAGAAGGAGGGGGATCATCAGTCAAATGATGAATATTCCGCAAAAAGTCGCAGAACTCACTTATTCACCCCCTCTAGGTGACTTAGGTAGACAACTAGATACTTTTACTAGAGAGTTCTGCTCTAGAGAATTCTATTGATATTGTATTGAACACACGAGTCTAATGCAATTGACTGGGGTACATTGAAAGTCTTTAATTCCAAGGTAGTTAAATACCTAGAGGGGGGGTGAATAGGTTTTCTAGTCTTTTAAGATTTCCTTAAACTTGGTGTGTTGTGAGTTAGCTAGGTTAGCTTTCTTTCAAGATAATCAACAAAATCACACACAATATTTATAGTGGTTCCCCATATTATGGGTATATCTACTGTCCCTCACCTTTCTAACAGCTTGTTAGACAAGTACCTTCTCCAAAACTCGGCTCCTAAGAGCTTATAACCAAGATCTCGTAGGATTTTTCAGTCTCCTCCAAGACCTACAACTCAGGCACAAGACCCTACCTCAGATCAAGCTTGATCCTACAACTCAGTAATCAAAAGGCCACCTACCTCAGACTTGAACACAAATCCAATAGCTCAGGCTATGGAAGTTAGCCCAACAACTCAGAGAGTAAAACTCTCTTATAACTCAGATCTGTTAAGATCCTATCTCAGGCCAAAGGACTTACCTCAGGCATACATGCCCTACACTCAAATCAACAAATCATCCTACCTCAGCTTTTATAAATCAGGCCTACAACTCAGATCCAAAAGGATCCCATAGCTCAGATCTAAGAATGGATCCTATAGACAGAAAGTTTGGTTTGTTGATGTGGTTGATTTGACACCAGAGAAATTTCTCTGTGCCTATATTCCAGGACTGAGTTTACCTCAGCCCTGCCTTTTTCTCAGCAATAAGAAAATGAATTCTTCAGTAAACTGCTACTTGTACTAGTATCTCAGAAACCAAAGTCTCTGAACTTGTTGTTGAATACAAAAGAGTAGACAGTTCTTTTTCTTCTTCAAATAGCTAACCTTGACTGCAGAAAATTGAAGTCTTTGCTTCTTCTTCTTTCTCAGAAAAACTTTTCTGAACTTATTGTAGCTGATGAAAATAGCTACAGCTAACTTTAGGAATGAAAGCCTTTGTTTTCAAGGTAGCTTGCAACCTAGAGGGGGGGGGGGGGTGAATAGGTTTATTTAAATCTGGTGACAATCTTTTTGTTTCTTCCTTTAGTACTTAGTGTGTTGGCAGTAATTAGCTTTTAAGAACCTGCAAAAAGAAAACAACACAGAAAAGCACACACAGAAATTACAGTGGTTCCCCAGAGTACGGGTACATCCACTCTCCTCCCACCTTTCTAACTTTCAGTTAGACAACGCACTTATCCAAAACACAGCTCAAAGAGATTACACCTCAGATCCCTCAGGATCTCCCAGTCTCCTCCAAGACTTATAGCTCAGGCACAAGTGAACTACAACTCAGTGATCAGTAGATCACCTACCTCAGGCCAAAGGCCCTACAACTCAGGCTGGGAGGACAGCCCTACCTCAGATCCATAAAGGATCTTACCTCAAATAGAATGACTCTCCTACCTCAGGCTGTTAAGCCCTACCTCAGATCCAAGGGATCCTAATGCTCAGGCACAAGTGTCCTATAACTCAGTGAG
Organism: Platanthera zijinensis; assembly: GCA_039513925.1. NCBI lineage: Eukaryota > Viridiplantae > Streptophyta > Magnoliopsida > Asparagales > Orchidaceae > Platanthera > Platanthera zijinensis. The sequence goes on along the minus strand of CM077092.1, from coordinate 93,171,543 downwards.
AATGACATACCTACCTCAGGATCAAAAATTCCTTTAGGTCAGTGATCAACAAATCACCTACCTCAGATCTAAACTTGATCCTACACTCAGAGAGTATAACTCTCCTACAGCTCAGGCAAATTTGCCCTACCTCAGGCCAAAGGCCCTACAACTTAGATCTTGTAGGATCCTATAGAAGCATGGTTGTTTTAATTAATTTGACATAAAGAAATTTCTCTGTGTCAACAACTAGGGTTGAGTTATCTAAGCTCTATCTTTCTTCACAATAGCAGGAAGAAATTCTGCCTCTGCTGGAAGAAACTTAGAATATAAATTCTGAACTTGCTGAAGAAGATGGAAGAACAGTTAGGTTTTGAAGTCTTCAAACAGCCAACTGAACCCCCCAGATGGTGAAGGCTCATCTTTCTTTCTTTATCGAAGTCTTTCTGATCTTGTTGTAGCAGAAGAAAAGTGCTAGAGCTAACTGAACTTTTGGTTCTTGCTGGAAGACTTCAAGCTTTTTCTCGGCAGCAATGGCAAAGAAGATGAAGTCCAATCGCTCTTTTTCTTGTTGAGTAAAACCCTAAAAAATTCCTTTGGTCATACTGAAGCTGTCCCTTTTATCTTCCACTGATTAACGTCTCCAAGAAGCAGTGGGGACCACCTACAGTTGACTTCTGCAACTTAATTTAATGGAAGAAGACGTACAGTAGCTCTTCGGAGCTAGTTGTCGTATTCTGTAGCTTTTCGTAAGCTTCTCTCAACTCCAAAACACTTAGAAAATATTCCAGTGCCAAAATACTTAGAAAATATTCTAGTAATTAGGAGTTGAGTGAGTAAGCTTCTCTCAATGCCAAAACACTTAGAAAAATCTTTCTATCTCTTGGTGTTGAGTGAGTAAGCTTCACTCAACTCCATATCTCTTAGAAATGATTCTAGTCACTTGGCGTTCAGTGAGCAACCTTCACTCAACGCATTTGGACTTAGCAAATTTTCTTGCTTGGGAAGCGTTGAGAGCATTGAGTGTGACTTCATCACTCAACACTTTTTGCCTTAGCCAAACTTTCTGTTACTATGCGTTGAGTGAGCCTTCATCACTCAACGCATTTGTACTTAGCCAAATTTCTGTGAAATCACAGTCTCTTACTCACTGTGGTTCAGTCAACTCTTTTTATCACATTGTATTGAGTGAGTAAACTTCACTCAATGCATGTGACTTAGTCAAATATTTACACAGATTTTTTGTGGCTTTGACTGACTGAGTTATACTCAATGATTTATATTTTATGGCATTGAGCGAGTAGACTTCACTCAATGCCTGTGGACTTAGCCACATTTCAGCTAGTTTCTCCTTAGGCTTCACTACATCAGCCTCTCATGGATTTTTATTGTATGGCGTTGACTGTGTAGACAACAATCAATGCATGTGGACTTAACCACTTTTCTGTCTACCCAATAGTTAGGCTTAGACAAACTCAACGTTTTTACTTACCTGGCATTGAGTGAATAAACTTCACTCAACGCATGTGGACTTGTGATTTCCAGCCTATCCAGCATCTTCCAACTAACTTGATCTTCAAGGTGTCGAGATAACAGAATTATCTCGACACAGCTGACTCAACGCTTTTGTCTCGACACTTTTATCTCGACACTTTTGTCTCGACACTTTTGTCCCCACACTTTTGTCTCGACACTTTTTTCTCGACACATTTTTCCTTTGTCATTTATTCAAGTTTTCACCCTGCACATGAAACTTAACCATACATCAAATATAACTTTGTGTATGGCATTGATATGATTGACTTCTTCAAATCTAGGATAGTGTGGGCAATGGACCCAACAATCTCCCCCTATTTGAAGAAGTCAAAACCCTCGATCAAATGAGTCAATGACATATGCTAACTTATGCAGCAGTAGAGATTTAGCATGGAAAATTCTAAAACAAGAGAAGTTTAAGTTTTAGTTACCATACTCCCTTGCCTGCAAGATGATCAACATCACACTTGCTCCCCCCTAATTGTTGTATCCTAGTCTTCATAAATTTGATCATCTCCTTCTTATAGTTATGAAACCACTTGTACCCTTCTCCTCCTATCTTATGATACCAGAATTCATATCCTTCTCCTCACCCTTTTTGACTTCTGTCAATAGTCAGGGAGGTTTTGATTTTCTGCTCCCCCTATTTGAATACAAATTAGCAATAGTTTAACCACTTGAGAGTGCTGGACTTGATCTTCAAGATTTCGAGATCCTACAGGCGTTGAGTGAAGTCTACTCAAGATATACAATCTTGTAGGATCTTCAATTCCCTGAAGTATTTGTCCACCTGTCCGAAAAAATATAACTTGCAAAACCATGGGGAGCAACTAAAGCTATGCTAGATTCAACATACCCAATTCAAACTTGAAGGTGTTGAACTTTGCTTCATCAAGTGTCTTAGTGAAGATGTCAACCACTTGCTTGTCTGTTGGGACAAACTCAAGGTTGATATCTTCACATTCCACATGCTCCCTAATGAAATGATATCTTATCTCAATATGTTTAGTCCTGTTGTGTAAGACAGGATTCCTAGAAATTGAGATGGCACTAGTAGAATCATAATATAATGGACTTCTACTTATCTTGAGGTTATAATCTTGGAGCTGATGTTGGATCTACATCAACTGAGCACATCAATTGCTTGTTGAAATGTACTCTTACTCTACATTTAAGATTACAACACTTGTTTGCTTCTTGCTGCTCCAAGACACTAATCTTCTTACCAAGAATTGACAGGTGCCAAAAGTGCTCTTTCTATCCTCTTTGTAGCTAGCAAAATCTGCATCTGAATAGCCAGTTAGTTCAAACTCCGCATTCCTAGGGTACCATAGGTCAAGATCTGGTGTGCCCTTGAGATATCTCAAAATTCTCTTTGCAGCAGAGTAGTGAGATTATTTAGGGCAAGCCTGATACCTAGCACAAACACATGTAACATACATAATGTCTAGCCTACTTATAGTTAGATATAGAAGAGAGCTAATTATCCCTCTATACAAAGTTTCATCAACAGGTTTCCCTACCTCATCTCTGCTTATAGGCATACTTGACTCCATGAGAGTTTTCATGGTTGAGGAATTCTCCATACCAAACTTCTTGATTAACTCCCTGGATAACTTAGACTGGGATATGGACAAGCCATCATCAGCCTGTCTAACTTCCAAGAGAACTTACGTTCACCCATACTGCTCATCTCAATCTTCCCTTGCATAAGTTTGGCAAACTTCCTACAAAGGTTGTCATTAGTAGATCCAAATATAATGTCATCTACATATATCTAGACTAGGATGATTTTACCCTTATATTCCCTTAAGAATAGGGTCTTGTCTATATTCCCCCTTGAGAATTTGTTCTCAATAAGGAAACTAGACAATGTCTCATACCATGCTCTTGGGGCTTACTTCAGCCCATATAGATCTTTTCTTAGTCTATAAACGGAATCAAGAGAGTTAGGAACAGTAAAACCTGGAGGCTGCTCAACATAGACTTCTTCTTTTAAGTCACCATTCAGGAAGACTGACTTCACATCCATCTGGTAGACCTTGAATCCCTTGTGTACAGCAAATGCAAGGAACAATCTGATGGCCTCCAATCTTGCTACAGGGGCAAAGGTTTTATCAAAATCAATACCTTCCTCTTGCTTGTACCCCTTAGCTACCAGCCTTATCTAATTATTAATTATAATGCCATTTTCATCAAGCTTATTCCTGTAAATCCACTTGACTCCAATGACATTATGTATTTTTTGTCTGGGAACCAGCTTCTAGACCTTACATCTCTTAAACTGGTTCAATTCTTCTTGCATTTCCACAATCTAGGACTGATCTATGTTGGACTCTTCAAATTTCTTTTGCTCAACCCGTGACAGGAAGCTTTAGTAGAGTACTGTGTTGATGCTTCTTCTCCTGGTCACTACTCCTTGGCTAGCATCACCAATGATTTTGTTTCTTGAATGATCCCTCAGATGCCTGATTGTTGGAGGCAATCTAGCTTCATCTTTAGCTACATGTGCAGCTTCTTGCTGATCTTAATCCACCTCATTTGTGTCTGGCAGTTCTCCTATTGGAATATCCACTTTATCTTGGATAACTGGAGCTGCTTCCTTGATGGTTAACTGATCCATCATATGTTCTGTACCTACAACACTAGAAGAGGATCTTGGCAGCTCTCTATTAATCATGGTAGAATCATCAAAGATGACATGAACAGATTCTTCTACAACTTGGCTTTTCAAGTTGTAGATCCTATAGGCTTTGCTATGATTGTTGTGCCCAACAAAAATCTCATCAAAGGACATGGCAGCAAACTTAGTCACATAGGATTTTCCATTGTGAAGCATATAACATTTACTACCAAAGATTCTAAGATAGCCCAGATTTGGTTTTCTGCCTTTCAATATCTCTTAGGGAGTCTTCTTGTGGATCTTGGTGATAGAGGCCCTATTGAGGACATGACATGTAGTATTCACTGCCTCAGCCCAGAAGTATTTTGGGAGAGATGTATCACTCAACAATGTTCTTACAGCCTCTATGAGAGTCTTATTTTTCTTCTCAGCAATCCCATTTTACTGGGGAGTTCTTGGAGAAGAAAATTCTTGATGAATCCCTTGCTCTTCATAGAACATTGTCATGCTTTCAGACTGAAATTTAGTTCTATGGTCACTTCTGATTTTGACCACTAAATTATTAAACTCATTTTGAATTTGCTTGACAAAATTGATGAAGTTATCAAGGGTTTCATTCTTTTTCTTGAGCAAGAACACCCAAGAAAACTTGGAATAGTCATCAACCACCACAAGGGTATAGAATTTCCTACCAAGACAATGAACTTGTATAGGACCAAACAAGTCCATATGCAAGAGGTACAAACACCTCATGAGTCTTTTGTCCTAATGCCCCTGAAGGAGGCTTTTGTCTGCTTCCCTTTTGGCATGCTGAGCAAATGCCCTCCTTGGTGCACTTCACATTAGGACCATTCCTAACTGGCTCTTGACTAAAGATCTTGTCATAGTCTTGTAATTCAAATGAGCTAGCATCTTGTGCCATTGGACACAATATGAGACTTCTCATTTACCACTAGACAAATAGGAGAGCCTATATCTAGACAAAGAAAGTTTAAGCAATAAACATTTCCACTCCTAGTGCTTGTCAAGATGACCTATTGGTCACTTGACCTCTTGATCAGGCACTCATTCTTGTGGAAGACAATAACATAGCCAAGATCAGATAGTTGTCTTATGTTAGGTTGTGTTGCAACCCTTCAACATAAGCCACTTGATGTAGCGCCGTCCTAAGAGCCTACATTGATGGCGTCGAGTTTTCTCTCGCCACGATTAACAATCTCGTTCTACATGCAAACGAATTACAGCACCACCAATTATTTTATTTATCTCAAGCGCCAACATTCGGTTATTCAATCCGATAGAGATCGAACAACGACTAGAGGCCGAGTTCCGATCAAGCTAAAGGGACAAATATTCGTGTCCGTACGAGCGATGTTGTACCAAAGAAAGATCCACCAAGAAAATACCGATTCGCAAAACGGTTGATTTTTCCCCAACAAGAAATAACGAGGATCGCTAATCCTCCCGAGAGTATTCAAAAATCAAACGAAAAACCCACAGATCTATTAAGAAAACGCCGCGAAATTTTCTTCCGTTTTCACAAAGTCACGCAAAAATCGTCCACCACACAAAACTATCTAGAAGAGGAAAACTCTTGAGTAGAAATTTTGTTACCCCTCTCGGAATAGTAGATCCGGGATATTGGTTCCACTAGAAATGATCGCTCTCCTTTGTCCTCCACGGAAGATGCTCCAAGGATGAAGAAACTCGACCGTCTTCCCCGCTTTGCACCGTGAAGTTTTCCCCAAGTCCTTTGGTTCTTGCACTCAACTTGTCTACTCCAAGGATGGCCGGCTAGGATGAAATAGGTGGAGAGAATCGTGGGGGTGGATGTGTAGTAGGTGGGTAGAAGGAGAATAGAAGGAGGATGGAGAGAGAGGGAGGCCGAAATTTTGGAGGAGGAGAACCCCAACGGGGGCAGCGACAAAGAGGAGGGGGAGAGGAGAGACAATTAGGTTAGAGGAGCCTTGTTTATCAAGCAAATAAAATCTGAATTTTATTTAGAGTCTTAGCCTTATATAGGCCTTACAACACAAGCGCTAATAGCAGCCCAAAATTAGTGCTAGATTCACACCAATAGTTCAAAATAATAAAATACAAGCCATAAGTAAATTCAAGCCATAACTAAGCAAACATAAAAATAATAATTAATTCTTGTGGCGTGGACGAAGATTGTAGCCGTGGCTTCCACGGCGCTGTAATTCTTTAGCCGGAGGGCCATCATCATCATCATCGTCCGCAACTCCATGATCAACCAATGTGCCATGTACGTCATCTTCATCATCAATTTGGCCGTCATGGTGGCGGTCACCATCAATCCTCCCCCACTCAAAAGGACTCATCACTGATGAGTGGGCAGGAACGTAATGGCGTAGGATATCCGCATCAAGTAGCTCCACCTCCAATGCCGAGAGCCAAGAGTCATTCGAAGCAGGACGACCACGCCAAGGAATCAAGAACCTGTGAATGTCACCGTCGGGAGTTGGAAACATAGCATCCTGAAAAATCCTGTCAGGCAAGAAAACGGTCCGGGGGAACCTCGGAAATGCGTTAGGCAAAGAAGAAAAAAAAGTTTCATCATCAGTAGGCGGCATACCTCCCGTAGAGTCCGCAGGAGAGAGCGATCTAGAAACAATCTCAGCACCCACCCCATTAGAAGATTTAGTGGAAATACTAAACGGCGAGACAGAAAGTTCAGGTGGCTGAGCGACATAAAACGTTAGATCGGAAACATTAAAAATAGGTGAAATTCCCTAATCAGCGGGTAACTGTAATAAATATGCATTTTCGCCCAACCTTTTTTACACTCGAAAAGGACCGGCTCGCCTATTCGCCAATTTCTTTATAGCCCCCAAAATTCATCCGTTCAGGGGTGAGACGAACCATTACCAAATCACCAATATTCAAGGGGACCGCTCACCTATGTACGTTGGCATTCGATTGATAAATAACATATTGGTTTGCTAGCGTCTCGCTAATGTGCTTATGGAGATTGTGGACGTGCGAGGCGAAATCCTGAGTGAAATGACTAGACTTAAAAGATGGTGGTAATGGGACCAAGTCAAGAGGCACGAGCGCCTTATAACCATGAACGATCTCATTCGGAGACAAACCGGTGGACTTATTCCTTGAATTATTATAAGCTATTTGAGCATGAGTAAGGATAAGGTCCCACGTACCTTTATGATCGCCAACTAAGCAACGAAGCAAACTACCAAAGCTACGATTAACCACTTCTGTTTGCCAATCCGTTTGGGGATGATAGGCCGACGAAAACATCAGTTTTGTACCCATAAGCTTCCAATGTTTTTTCAAAAAATAGCTAGTGAATTTAACGTCTCTATCAGACCCTATCGTTTTGGGGACGCCCCGATGCCCCACGGCCTCTTTGAAATACAATTTAGCAACATGGGATGCATCGTTGGTAATGTGACTAGCAATGAAATATACCATTTTAGAAAATCGATCAACGACGACAAGGATGGAATCGTGTCTCCGAAATGTCATAGGTAGGCCCAAAATAAAGTCCATACTAACGTCCTCCCAAGTAACAGACGGAATAGGAAGTGGAGTGTAAAGACCGGCATTGGTTTTGTTTCCCTTCGCTAACTGACATACGCAGCAACTCCCTACGATTTTATTGACCATTGGCTTGATCCCCAGCCAAAAGAATTTATCTTCCACTAGTGTTATCATTTTATCCCGGCCGAAATGTCCACCTAACCCTCCACTGTGTAGCTCCCATACAATGAAATGGCGTAGTGAAGAGCGAGGAATACACAATTGTGTATGCTTAAATAAATAGTTGTCACAAATGTAGTATGCCGAAATAGTTGAGGGAGCCTGTTCCTGAGCGGCTAAATAAATATCCTTAAAATCCGGGCATAAGACATACTCGTCCTTAATGCGTTCAAATCCTATTACCGTCACCTCCATTTTTCATAATAATTGGGTGACACGACTAAGGGCGTCCGCCACTCGATTTAACGTACCCTTAAGGTGCTTAATAATGAATGTGTACTCATGAAGATAGGAGACCCATTTGGCATGCCGAGGGCTTATTTTACTTTGAGGGTTTACAAATTTTAGCGCCTCATGATCCGAGAGGATTACAAATTCTTTCGATATGAGATAGTGTCGCCAGTGTTGGAGACAACGTATCACGGCATAAAACTCACGATCATAATTGGAATAATTTAATTTTGGGCCCGCAAGTTTCTCGCTAAAGTATCCAACCGGATGTCCCTCTTGGCTTAACACTCCTCCAATTCCTATCCCCGAAGAGTCACATGAGAGTTCAAACACTTTATTAAAATCCGGCAACCGTAGTAGGGGGGATTCAGACATCCGATCCTTAATCATTTGAAACGCACTAGTGGCCGATTTTGTCCATATAAAATCACCCTTCATCATACATTCAGTGATTGGTGCCATGATACTACTAAAATTTTGAATGAATCGTCGATAAAACGTGGCCAATCCATGAAAACTCCTAACCTCCCTAATATTTTGCGGTTCCGGCCACTCTCTAATCACTTGGACCTTCTTAGGGTCAACATGTATACCATCAGCGCTCACTATGTATCCTAGAAATTCCACAGATATCACACCGAACACGCACTTCTTAAAATTAATGTATAAGTTCTCTTGGCGCAATGTAGTAAGGATTATCCGCAAATGAGTTTCATAATCGATCAACGAGGTACTAAACACCAAAATATCATCGAAATAGAATACGACAAATTTACCCATGTATGGCTTAAATACTTGAGTCATTAACCTTGAGAAAATACTTGGTCCATTGGGGAGTCCCTCTCCTAGCACAAACAACTCGTAAAGCCCGTCCTTAGATTTAAAGGCCGTTTTCCATTTGTCTCCCTCCCGAATCCTTATTTGGTGGTAACCACTCTTTAAATCCAATTTTGAGAACACGGTGGCACCGGATAACATATCCAATAGATCATCCAAACGGGGGATGGGAAACCTATACTTGACAGTTATTTTATTGATGGCCCGGTAGTCTACACACCACCTCTAAGACTTATCTTTCTTCGGGACCAACAAGGCAGGGACGGCACAAGGGCTTTTACTTTGGCGGATAAATCCCTTTGCTAATAAATCGGAAATTAATATTTGTAGTTCATTATGTGTGGAGGGATGGAGTCAATAATGGGGTAGATTAGGGAAGGATGAGCCCGGGACGAAGTCAATTTCGTGTTGAATATCCCTGATGGGTGGCAACTTGGAAGGTAAATCTACGGGATAGACGTCCTTATATTCTTCCAATAACGTGCGCAGAGATAACGGTAGGTTCTCTAAAGATGGTGAATCTTCCTTTACTTGTAGACATACTAACACATAAATGACGCTATCTAGAAAGGTCTCGCGTTCTAACTCCTTCCTACTGATAAAACTTATCGTTTTCCTTTCCACAGGCACCACTGTGTCCTTGGAAGCAATCGACGGGTCCTTAGGTGGTGTGGGTTTCAAAACAATGGTCTTACCATTGAACTTGAACTCGTAGGTGTTGGCTCTGCCAAAATGGGTCATGTCATAATCATAAAGCCATGGACGTCCTAGTAGAACGTGACATACATCCATAGGGATGACATCGCACCACACCTTATCAACATAGCTCTTCACCGTAAGAGGTACCAAGCATCGTTTAGAAACTGCGATAGACATTTTGTTCACCCATGCTATCTTATATGGATGTGGATGCGGCTCAGTGACAAAGTGCATTCGAGTGATGGCATTCTCCGAAACGACGTTCATACAACTATCGCTATCGATTATTAACTTACACCACTTGTCACCGTTCGTAAAATTTACCGAGAAGATATTCGTCCGATTTTAATCTTCCGTCGCACGCGGTGTATTCAGAATACATCTCATAACAATCATAAAAGATTCGTCATCAATATCACTCGGCTCGGTGTCAGACTCAGTACCGGCTTCATAAACGATCTCGGCGGGCTCAGACGTGGAGTCTAAAAGGGCTAGGGGTTTTCCCTTAGTGGGGCACTCAGTAGTGTAATGCCCTTGGATTCTGCAAGAATAACAGGTTGCGTTAGTCTTATTAATACGCCCTATTGGAACTTTCTCACTAGTGGGATTTTTGATGTTCCTAGCGGTAATGACCACGAAGTTCGAATCTGTTGATCGAAACTTTCCTTTGTCTTGCACAGAGGATGAGGGTGGGGGTCCTAAAATGGATTTTTCTTTTTGGAAATCTCATCCCTTGGACTTATAGGCATTGTATTTTTCAATATCCAAAGCTGCATTAAACGTTGCGTTTAGATCCGTGTGACCGTAGCGCAAGAGCTTGCCTTGGATATCCGGCCTGAGTCCCTTACGAAAACGCGATAGTGTTACTTCAGGCATTTCCCGGATGTCACATCTCACCATCATGTCCTTAATAAGTCCCATGTACTCCGCTACCAGTTTGTCCCCTTGGCGAAGGGTGGCTAGCTCATCGAACATTTGGGTTCGGTGATACGCGGGGACATATTGGTCAGTCAATAGTGCTTTCATGGCAGCCCACCCAATTGGGGGTACTCCATTCACGGTACCCATTTGCCTCTCTTCGTTCAACCAGAACGTCTTGGCCCTACTCAGAAGCTTCATTCATGCCACTCGCACCTTATCACCGTCAGACAGGTTGTGCCACTCAAAGTAGCACTCGATCTCCATAATCCAATCTAGGAAAACTTAAGGTTCTCCCATTCCATCGTAGGATGGTGAATGTATTCGCACTGCCCTAGTTAAATTGAAATCGTCGTCCTGATCACGAGGGTTGTTTTGTCTTTCGTCTCGTTGGTTGGCGGGCTGTGGTGGGGGCCCCTTCCGATTTATCCCAAAGCCGGGATCCCTTATATTAACTGGGTGAGTGCATCGAATCTAGCATTGAACTCTTCCCGAAGCGCCGCAATCGCTGTTGGAGCGTGCTCATCATCATGGTGGTCGGCCATGTGTGAGGTGGAGGGAAAGTACTCCATACCAAACCTAGTGCGCATGAACAACAGGACAACCAGAAATTTTGACCAGGTATTTTATAAAAGAGGATTTGTTTGAGACTAATAAAGTAGGAGAATGAAAATATTTTTCTAGACTTTTAAGCTTAGAAAAATAAGGAGAAAATTCAGGATTTTCTTGTAATTTTCTGCAGAATTTTTTTTTTGGATTTTGCTATTTGCAGACCAAAAGAAAATTCATAATTTCGTTGTTTAACACGAAACGTGCACTACCAAGTGTGGGTCGACGTCCTAAGACAGGAGAGCGTAAGGATGGTGTCGATTGAGAAATCAACACAACCTCGCTTTGATACCAAATTGATGTAGCGCCCTCCTAAGAGCCTACACGGATGGCGTCGAGTTTTCTCTCGCCACGATAAACAATCTCATTCTACACGCAAACGAATCGCAGCACCACCAATTATTTTATTTATCTCAAGCGCCAACGTTCATTTAGCCAATCTGATAGAGATCGAACCACGACTAGAGGCTGAGTTCCGATCAAGCTAAAGGGACAAATATTCGTGTCCATACGAGCGATGTTGTACAAAAGAAAGGTCCACCAAGAAAATACCGATTCGCAAAACGGTTGATCTTTCCCCAACAAGAAATAACGAGGATCGGCAATCCTCTCGAGAGTATTCAAAAATCAAACGAAAAACCCACAGATCTATTAAGAAAACGCCGCGAAATTTTCTTTCGTTTTCACAAAGTCACGCAAAAATCGTCCACCACACAAAACAATCTAGAAGAGGAAAACTCTTGGGTAGAAATTTCGTTACCCCTCTCGGAATAGTAGACCCGTGATATTGGTTCCACAAGAAATGATCACTCTCCTTTGTCCTCCACGGAAGATGCTCCAAGGATAAAGAAACTCGACCGTCTTCCCCGCTTTGCACAGTGAAGTTTTCCCCAAGTCCTTTGGTTCTTGCACTCAACTTGTCTCCTCCAAGGATGGCCGGCTAGGATGAAATAGGTGGAGAGAATCGTGGGGGTGGATGTGTAGTAGGCGGATATAAGGAGAATAGAAGGAGGATTGAGAGAGAGGGAGGCCGAAATTTTGGAGGAGGAGAACCCCAAGGGGGCGGCGGCAAAGAGGAGGGGGAGAGGAGAGACAATTAGGTTAGAGGAGCCTTGTTTAGCAAGCAAATAAAATCTGAATTTTATTTAAAGTCTTAGCATTATATAGGCCTTACAACACAAGCGCTAATAGCAGCAAGAAATTAGTGCTAGATGCACACCAATAGTTCAAAATAATAAAATACAAGCCATAAGTAAATTCAAGCCATAACTTAGCAAACATAAAAATAATTATTAATTCTTGTGGCGTGGACGAAGATTGTAGCCGTGGCCGCCACGGTGCCGCAAGTCTTTAGCCGGAGGGCCATCATCATCATCATCCGCCGCAACTCCATGATCAACCAATGCGCCATGTACGTCATCTTCATCATCAAGTTGGCCTTCATGGTGGCGGTCGCCATCACCACTTTTGTGATGGTGACTATGTTATTGGTAATCTTACCATAGCCTCTAGTTACCCCTCTATCTGAACCACCAATGATGACTTTGGGTCCATCTTTTACTGGAGTATACTCCTTCAAGTTGGTCCTTGTCCCAGTCATGTGCCTGGAACAACCATTATCCAAGTACCATATAGGGGTATGAGCAATTGGACTAACCTGCATCACATAATTTACTTTACCTTTGGACCCCAATTTCTATTGGGTCTTAGGTGCATGTTAGTCTTATAAGGAACTTGTCTACCAGCAATATTTCTAACTGGTGGACTAACAGCTACTCTTGGCACACTTAGATTGTGCCAGCAGTCTATAACAAAGTGGCCCACTTTTCCACAACACCAACATTAATGAATATTATATTTTCTTTTCTATGCATGCTTAGCCGTATGGTTAACTATTGGATGAACAGTAGGAAAAGAAGTAATGGCCTTCTTTAGATCCCTTTCAGCAAGGATCTAACTGAAGGTAAGTCTTCTAGCTAGCTTGTTTTGCCTGCTCTGACTGCCAGCAGCTGCAAATTTCGTTTCAGAAAGCATGCTTCTGATAGCATTAGACACAGCTAAACCAGACTTACTAGAGGACTGACCCTTGGTCAAATTCTTTGTTGAATGGTTCTGAACCTTTGTTGCAACCACATTCTTAAAAGTGGGGGCTGAAGCACCAAATACAAATGGTCCATGATGGGCCATTTGAATTTCTTCATGAGCAGCCTTAAAGGCACCCACTTTGTTATACCTTCCACCCTGGTTGTGAACATCTTTGTTCACACTAGTGGATATGCCATTCTTCCAGTGACCAAAGATGCTTTCTTGGTCATACATGTTTGAATGCAACTGAACTTTTCTAAAAGAAATAGGAGGCTTGGAAGCAAGAGGATGAGCTGGAGCTGGATCTTTGCCCTTCCCTTTGGAAGGAGAAACTCTTGTGCTTCCCCGGAATCCCAACCCCTTCTTACCCTTATGAGAGGAGAAGGAGTTTATCAAGGGTAAAGCAGTACATGGCTTAGAATAGCTAGCCACTATTCTTTTCTCCCTACCTAGCCTCTCTTCAAGATACCTGATGAGACTATTCTTGTATTTGATGGAACCTATCTGGATGTCATTCAAGACCCTAAGTTTGCTAAATTCCATGTCCTTCTGATCCAGCAAAGATGTTGTTTCAGTCAGCTGGGAAGCAGCCAGCTGTATGGAGGTAATCTTCACAGCTTGCTTATTAGACAACTTCTTGCACTTCTTGAAGGCATATAGAAGTTCTACATATCTGTCAATCAATTGATTGACATCACCTGATTCAAAATCATCTCAACCACTGGGTGAAGAGGTTTCTGTACAAGGACTAGTCTCATATCAAGACTCAGAAGAAGATCTTGATAGAGATTTTACCTTACTTTGACCAGACTGATCTTGGATGGATTCTTCATCAGTCATTGCAATCAGCCCATAGTAGTGGTATGCAACTTATTCATCTTTATCATCCACCTCTGAATCACTGTCTTGATGTGATAGAGGGGCCCAGATACCTATCCTGGTAGCAGGATAGTCTTCATCTGCTACTTCAGTTACTTGATCAGCAGCAGCAACAACTAGCCCAATATAGGTTTCTTCTTCTTCAGACTCAGATGAGGATGAGTTTTTCCATCTCTTCTCTTTCTTAGAAACAAAGGACTTCTCCTTCTTGCCCTTGTGCTGGTGCTGTTTCTCCTCAGCAGCTTCCTTCCTCTTCACTTGGCAGTCAGATATCACATGCCCTGATTTACTACAACAGTAGCAAACAACTTTAAGAGAATTATGTTTATTGGATTTAGAATCATACATGTCAGCCTTGGAATGATTCTTCCTATAATAAGAAGAGGTGGAAGGTCCGCTCTTCCAATGTTTCTTATTCATCAGCTACTGAAAGTTCCTGGAGAAGGCAACAAAGTGCTCATTTGACATGCTTCTTTCTGATGTATCTGACTCTGTGCTATCTGAATTAGCTGGTCTTCATGGAGGAGAGGGAATCCTCTCCTTACTATTACTAATGTTGTCTACCATGAATTCCATGGACTTCTCCTTAGCTTGGGATCTGCTGGTGGCCTCCTCCTCTTTTCTGTCAGTTAGCTGCATCTCATAGGAGAGTAGCTTTCCAAACAATGTTTGGGGAGGAGTTTCAGCAAGCTTGGCCACCTCTCTTATGACCCAAATCTTAGTATCCCATTCTCTAGTGAGAGATCTGAGGAACTTGTCATTTATTTCATAATGACTGAAGACCCACCCATAGGTTCTTAGTTCATTAATGATCCTGAAAAATCTTTCATAGCAAGTAGCTATGTTATCTTTCAGGGATTGCCTGAAAGCCTCATACTCTTGGTTGAGCATGGATTTTATATAATCTCTTAACTCTTCAATACCCTCCATGTAGACCACTAGGGTGTCCCACATCTCTTTGGAGGTCTCACAGTGGACCAAGTTCTAAAAGGTACAATCATCAATAACACTGGCTATGATGTTCTGGGCACTCTTGTCCAATGCAGCCAACAAGACCTCATCCTTGGTCATTTCTGAATAAGTCTTGGAATTTTAGACATTTGCATCCAGAACTGAGACCTTCATAGGGATGAAGGGTCCCTCTTTGACAGTCACAAAGATTCTAGGGTCAGAGGCTTCCATGAACAGCCTTACCCTCTCTTTCCAGATTCCAAAATACTCCTTCCTGTAGATGAGGAGTTTCATGGAACCAAGCTCCTTATGGTTCTCTCCAGAACCCAAAAGTTCAAGATCTGTAGCTACCCTTGGAGATTACTCATATTGTTAAATTCTTTTTGAGCAACCTCCCTATGGTACCACTTGAGAGTCTTTGTTTTCAAGGTAGCTTGTAACCTAAAGGGGGGTGAATAGGTTTATTTAAATCTTGTGGCTATCTTTTTGTTTCTCCCTTTAGTACTTAGTGTGTTGGTAGTAATTAGCTTTCAAGAACCTGCACAAAGAAAACAATACAAAAAAGCACACACCGAAATTATAGTGATTCCCGAAATTATGGGTACATCCACTCCCCTAACACCTTTCTAACTTTCAGTTAGACAAGGCACGTCTCCAAACTTAGCTCAAAGAGCTTATACCTCAGATCCCTCAGGATCTCTCAGTCTTCTCGAAGACTTACAGCTCTGGCACAAGTGCCATATAACTCGGTGATCAGCAGATCACCTACCTCAAGCCAAAGGCCCTACAACTTAGGCTAGGAGGACAGCCCTACCTCAGATCCACAAAGTTTCCTACCTCAAAGAGAATGACTCTACTACCTCTGGCTATTAAGCCCTACCTCAGATCCAAGGGATCCAACAACTCAGGCATAAGTGTCCTACAACTCAGTGAGAATGACTCACTTACATCAGGCTCAAAAAGCCCTACATCCCAGTGATCAATAAATCACCTACCTTAGATCCAAACTAGATCCTATACTCGAGAGTATAACTCTCCTACAGCTCATGCAAATTTGCCCTACCTCAGGACAAAGGCCCTACATCTCAGATCCAGTAGGATCCTATAGAAGTATAGTTATTTTAATTAATTTGACATAGAGAAATTTATCTGTGTCAAAAACTAGGGCTGAGTTATCTCAGCTCTATCTTTCTTTACACCAGTAGGAAGAAATTATGCCTCTGCTAGAAGAAACTTAGAATATAAATTTTGAACTGACTGAAAAAGATGGAAGAACAGCTAGGTCTTGAAGTCTTCAAACAGTTAACTGAACCCACAGATGGTGAAGGCTCTTCTTTCTTTCTTTATCAGAAGTCTTTCTGATCTTGCTGTAGCAGAAGAAAAGTGCTACAGCTAACTAAACTTTTGGTTCTTGCTGGAAGACTTCAAGCTTTTTCTCAGCAGTAATGGAAAATAAGTTGAAGTCCAGCCGCTCTTTTTCTTATTGAGTAAAACCCTAAAAGTTCCTTTCTTCATGCTGAAGCTGTCCCTTTTATCTTCCGCCGATTAACGGCTCCAAGAAGCAGTGGGGAGCACCTATAGTTGACTTCTGCAACTTACTTTAACGGAAGAAGACGTACAGTAGCTCTCTGGCGCTAGTTGTTGTATTCTGTAGCTTTCCGTAGCTTTCTCGCGAGTAATTTGAACCATGTTGACTTTTGCTGATGTCAGCATCTGTGGACTTAAGCCAAAATCAAACATTTTAGTATAGGCATTGAGTGAGTAAGCTTCACTCAACGCAAAAACACTTAGAAAAATTTCTCTGACATTAGGCGTTGAGTGAGCAACCTTCACTCAACGCCAAAACACTTAGAAAATATTCCAGTCATTAGGCGTTGAGTGAGTAAGCTTCACTCAATGTCAAATCACTTAGAAAAATCTTTCTGCCTCTTGGCATTGAATGAGTAAGATTCACTCAACATCATATCTCTTAGAAATGATTCTAGTCACTTGGCGCTGAGTGTGCAACCTTCACTCAATGCATTTGGACTTAGCCGATTCTCCTTCTTGGGAAGCGTTGAGAGCGTTGAGTGTGTCTTCATCACTCAACGCGTTTTTTCTTAGCCAAACTTTCTGTTACTAGGCGTTGAGTGAGCCTTCATCACTCAACGCATTTGGACTTCGCAAAATTTCTGTGAAATCACATCCTCTTACTGACTGAGGTTTAGTCAAAGCTTTTTATCACATGGCATTAAGTGAGTAAGTGTAAGACCCCTTTTTTCCTTCACCACCGGGTCTTATGTCCAGAATCGCCGCCTTACGGTGACTCTAACTACCAAGTAAGATGCCAGCGCATGGCGCCGATCCTGCCGGCTAAAACGATCACATCACAGTAGGTCAACAAAAGAGAGAGTATGTAATACAAGTCCACAGATCACAACTTACTATCAATATCTATATAAGAGCAATAGTCCACAATGAGTACAAGTACAAAAGAGAGTAGAAAGATGGGATTAAGCCCGGTACAAGTCTAATACAAATTATCTCTCTCTCTCTCTCATAACTCACAACATCTAAGCGGAAGCAAACTAAAATCCATCCTTGACCTGTCGCCGTATAATAGCGGTAGTGCGTAGCAACTGCTCCTCATGTCCTGCCTCCTTGTCCTGCCGGCGCTGATGCTCCTGCTGCTCGGTGTAAGACCCATTTTTTTCTTTTTATAAGCACGGGGTCTTAGGCCTAGAACCGCCGCTTTGCGGTGACACCTTCACTCCCGGGAAGGTCGTCACTACAAAATGCCGATCCTGCCAGCCAAATCGATCACAGAAAAAGTAGCAAGAGTGTAAATGAAACAAGAACTCTAATACTTGTCCACAGAGATCACATATATAAAAATAATCTCTACGAGGGGAGAGTCCGTAGTAATAATAATAAAGGAAGTACGTAAAATGGGGCTCACCCCCGATACATCAATGTCGTCACTATATATCTCTCATCGCGGAAGCTAAACTAAAATAACTACTAGCGATCGGGACTCACAGTCCCAATTGTATGAACTCTGGTGCTAGACTGTCCTATCTCCAAGCGTGTCGACCTCCAGGGCTTCTCCTCCATATTGGGCTCCACGGTCCCCTAAAATGATGTGGTTCAAAAATCGTTAATCTAAAAGACTAAGTCCTATCATCCCTTACCCCTCCCCCTATGGATCCAAGGCACTGAGCGGGGAGAAGGAAAGGAGAGGTAGCGAGGGTGGAGAATGATCAAAAAGCAGGTGACCACAGAACTAATCTAGCAGTTCTATAAGTATATATGGCAGTATCAAAAGTATGAAAAACTTAACAAGAAATAAGTAAACTTAACTTATATGAAATCACATAAGCTAAGGGATCTTCTGCAAGACTCCTATCGTATAAAAATTGACATACCAATTTATATGATAGGGTATCAGTTTTCCAGCAAGCATGTATATATCTACAGAATAAAAACATTAACTTATAAGCACGCTCACGCGAGCTTATAATTTAAGGGGTCGTTTTGCAGGGCCTATTGTATAAAAAGTCTAATACCAATTTATACAATAGGTGTCAAGGGTTAAATGCAATGGTTATGCTATAACATGCATGTATGTTATGACATGAATAATGCAAGTGCAACACACCCACTCGACTCTATGCACACAGACCTTTAGTTCCCCCTTTCTGGAGCCTAACCTCCCAGGATACCTCCGTAGTGGCAAACGGAAGCGGTGGGTTGGGCCTCGCCCACCTCTAAACTGGTAATTGCACTACCAGTCAGACCTATCGTATGCCTCGACGCTAGTGCACTAAGCGGAGCTCCTGTATACTCTTTGCCGGCTGGTCACCGGACTTAACTGGGCGAAGTGCAAAACCACAATTGTCGAGTCAATGTATTGGCGTCGGTGCATCGACCCTCTAATACTGAAGACCCACCACCTTATAATTTATGCATATGCAACCTTAATGTATCAACCACTGAGCCAAAGCTCCCCGGACTATCCCGTCCGTCACAACCAACAACCGAGCTAAAGCTCGCCGGGCTAACCTACCCATCACCAAAACCATCGAGCCTACTGCCTGTGTGACCCAACCTAACTTCCTGAGACACCGAGGTGAATGAAAGTGAACCCCTAGTTATACTAGTTACTCTTGCAGTTTATTTTGCATACAGTTTAGGTTAGCCCAGGACTGCCCAAGGCATACCCCATGAAAGGTTCTCGAAGGCACAAGGAACTACGATGGGCTGAATCGCAAAGCTCCCTTTCGTAAGGCACTTACTATTATTGTTTAATACCCGATTCTCGATCCCTTTAATATTACTCTGGATCTAACCCTAGTGTGTTTTGACCTTCACTCTCCCTCCACAGGAAAGACGATCTTTCGTCGATCCTGAGTACCACCTAATCTTAGACCACCCAACAATCTACTCATCCCAACTTCCATTGATATACTCCATTTGCCCAAATCAATTACTATCCGATCTTTTGTAGATTTACTACATGTAGACCACCTTATGTTATATGATATACATAATAAGAGGTACTCTAAATCCTCATCCAAACACCCTAAGATAATTAATGGAGGTCTATCATGATATTTATAGCCTAAATCCAGAAGCTTAGAATTTTCCTAATTTATTTGATATTTTATTTTTTTCCCTAAAAATCCAAATGCCCTAGTTTTGAGTGTACAACCTCGGACTCACAGGCGAGCGAGAGGGCCCAGGCGAGAGGGCCCAGGTAACGAGAGCCGAGCGAGAGGGCCCAGGCGAGAGGTACCAGGCGAGAGGTGCCAGGAGGCAGAGCATGGAGTGAGGTTCACTGCATTAAGCGGGATGGCCTAAGTGGAGCGTTGCCTCAAATAGGTGAATGCCGAGACGGGAAGCTTTCCCGGCGAGTGACCGGCTCATCGCGCGAGAGGACTCTAGGAGTGGAGCTCTCGCCCGAGATAGCCCTCTCGCCATGCGAGAGGACCCTATGGGGGAGTTCTCGCCAGGTGTCACTTTGGATCAAGGCCGGTTCAGGTAGGGTCGGGCCCACCTTTTGGGTCCCAGGGGTGTTTTACCCTTTTACCCCGGGTGGTCTGCATTTAGCCCTAGTGGACAGCGGAGTTTGGCTGTTGGCAGACCTAGCCAGGGATATTCTGGTAATTTTCAGGGCAGTTTAAATTGGTTATTTGCATTCCCAGTTCAGAGGCCTATAAATAGACCGGTAAGGTGCCTTAGAAGGGCAAGCTTTCTTGACTCCTTCCACTTCTTCTAAGGCACCTAGCTCAGCATTGGCTATGGAGGGGAAGAGCTTTAGTCTCTTCCGGGTACGAGGTGGGACCTCCTCGCTGGAGCCTCCGGTCTAGTTCTTCTCCTCTAGTGTGATCCTAAGGGAGTAAGCGTGAGCTTCCCCAGTAGTTCCGAGCTTTAGGAGGAATCGACCTTGTTGGTTCCAACATTTTTTGTGCGGTGAGCGTGGAACAGCAGCTTGTGCAGAAGAACGAAGGGTTTCCTAATGGCGGGAGATGGAGGAGGAGAAGACGAGGGGTCCCCGAGCTAGGGGGGTACGTCGGGAGGGCGAGTTCATGTCGTCCATCAGAGGGATCATGGACATGCTGAAGCAGCTCGCACAGAGAGGGGAGTACGAGACCCCCCCCCCCCCGCCCCAGGTGCCAGACCACACGCTCTGCGAGGGGGTCGACCGGCTCGGATAGGTGAGGACGCACCCGGGAGGCGAATGCGAACGGAAGTGGTGGTGGAAGGAAGCCGGCAAGACGTGGAAGGAAGGGAGCTCTTCCCCAGCCCGGCGACTGTCGTCGCGCCCGCGGGGCTAGTTATGCGAGTAGACCTGGCGAGACCACTGACAAGAGGATCTCCCTTCTACGAGTTGGTCCTCTCGGCACCCATTCCAGAAGGGTTCCGCGAGCCGGAGATGACCTACTACGTGGGGAAGGATGATCCCCTCCAACACCTACAATGGTTTGAAGATGCGGTCTCCATCAGACCTATGACAGACGCCTTCAAGTGCTGCCTCTTCGCCATCACTTTGAAGGATAAGGCCAGGGACTGGTTCCATCAACTCCCGGCGGGTTCTATTTATTGCTTCGAAGACCTGAGCAGGAGCTTCCAGCTGCGCTTCTCGACCTCGAAGAAGAGGTAGAAGAACCCGGAGTCCATCTTCCTGATCAAGCAGAAGGCAGAAGAGTCTTTGGCTCAGTATGTGGATCGTTTCCAGGAGGAGATCCTAGACATCCAGGAGGTGCCTGGTTTCGCCCTCCAGATGTCCTTCACCATGGGGTTGAGGGAAGGCTTCTTCAAGATGAGCCTAACCCGGAAGGCACCATTATCCTTTGAGGGATTGATGGAGAAGGCAGCAAAGGAGATAACAATGAAGGCGGCAAACCCGGCATTTGCGAGGAAGTTAGCAAGGTTGACGGAGGGGGAGCAGATAGAGTCAGGAGGAACAAGGCAGTAAGAGGGAAGGAGAAGGGAGGAGCCAAGGGGGCCCGTGCACCCAGAGTTGGGCTGGAGGCAACCGGGAGGCCCAGTTCAAGGACTAGGAAGGGGTCCTCCGTAGGGGAGAAGGAACTTTTATCCGGGACCAGGGAGATTTCATCCGCTAGGGTGGGGGCATGGCCCGAGGCCTCTTCAACCTCCGTCTCAGCAAGCTATGGCCATTAGCCGAGGGAGAGGAAGAGGAAGAGAGCGTGGGAGAGCGATTGTGGGGAGTAGGAGGAACCCCCAAGAAGGGAGATGTGGGGGAGGAGTTCTGCCATATTGCGACTTCCATGAGGAGGAGGGTCATGCGACGGCCACATACCCGGAGTTCTTGGAGGTTAAGAGGGGTAGAGGAGGAGAATACCAATGGCCACCAGTGCAGATAGTAGAGATGCCAGGAGCCGCGGAGGAGGATCGATGTGTGGATCAGTCGGACACAGAAGATCGAGGAGGGATTGGGGTGATTCATGGGGGGTGGGGATCGAGGCCACCCGTAAGGCCAGTCTTCACACTATGTATCGTCAGAGCGTTGCCTCGACGTCGTAAGCCCCACCCCCGGATGAGAAAATCACCTTTTCAAGAAGGGACCTACCAGATCACGAGGACCCTTTCTGCGACGCGCTGGTAATCCGGACCGCCATTGAGAACTTCACAGTGTCCCGAATTTTGGTGGACAACGGGAGTTCTGTCAATGTAATCTTCAAGAAGGCATTCAATGAGATGAGGGTGGAGGCCCGAAGGGTGTTGGCCGCGGATGGGCCATTGTTTGGATTCTCGGGGGAGAGGAAGGAGGTCGAGGGAGGAGTAGGACTTCAGGTGATGCTGGGGGGCTGTCCAGGAACTGTCATTTCGTGATAGTGGATGCCCCCAGCAGCTATAATGCGATCTTCGGGCGCCCTTTGATCAGCGCCTTTAGGTGTGTACCATCCTTGTTCCATCAGTGCTTGAAGCTTAATTCGGGAGGAACCCAGATCAGGGTAAGGGGGGATCCAATGGCGGCTCGGGAGTGCTATATGACGGCGGTCAACACCATATCATGGAAGGGGGATGCAGAGGAGCTGGAGAAAAGGATGGAACAGGAGGAGTCGGAGAGAGAAGGAGGAGGTGATAGAGGCATTGCGGTGGAGCTAGGAATGGCAGGAGAGAAGGTGGCTGGAGGAGAGGAGCTGGTGAGAGAGGAAGCAAGGGTGGAGGGAAGTCTTGCAGCAGAGGTGGAGATGGCTGGAGGAGAGGAGTTGGAGAGAGAAGAAAGAGGAGGTGACAGAGGCATTGCGGTGGAGCCAGCAATGGCAGGAGAGCAGGTGGCTGGAGGAGAGGAGCTGGTGAGAGAGGAAGAAAGGTTGGAGGGAAGTCTTATAGCAGAGGTGGAGATGGATGGAGGAGAGGAGTTGGAGAGAGAAGAAGGAGGAGGTGAAAGAGGCATTGCGGTGGAGCCAGCAATGGCGGGAGAGCAAGTGGCTGGGGAGCGGGAGCGTAGGGGGAATGAAGGAAGTATTGGGGAAAAGAAGAGAAAGAGGGCATCACCAGAGGGGGACCTTGGAAGAGAGAAAGGGAGGGCCCAAGAGAGGGTAGCTGCCGTGGAAGGCTTGGGAGTAGAGTACGGGACAAAGGATCTGGAGGAGGATCTGAGGGAGCCATAGGAAGAAGAACCTTCAAGGTTGAGGGCGGCTGTGGAAGTTCTGGAGGTGGAGATCATCATAAAGGACGGAAGGAAGGAAAAGATAAAGATCAGCAGAGAGCTCACTCCCAAAGACCAGGAGGAGATCCGGAGGTGCGTGCAAGAGAACATCGACGTCTTCTCCTGGAGCGCAGCGTACATGTCAGGGATCGACGCGGACGTGGCATGCCACCATCTTAACCTTGACCCCAAGGTCCATCCCATCCAACAGAAAAAGAGGGCCATCGCCTCCAAGATGGCCAGACCTATCAGAGAAGAGGTGGAGAAGCTGCTCCAGGCAGGATTCATATCTGCCAACAGGTATCCGGGGTGGGTGAGCAATGTTGTAATGGTAAAAAAGGGGGAGGGGAAATGGAGGATGTGTATTGATTTCTCTCTTTTAAATAAAGTCTGCCTTAAGGATTTTTACCCCCTGCCTCGAATCGACGCACTGGTTTGACTCAGCCGTCGGCTTCTCACTAATGAGTTTTTTAGAAGCTTTTTTAGGGTACCATCAGATTCGCATGCACCCTCCGGACGTCAAGGACGTCACCTTCGTCACGGAGGATGGGTGCTTCAGTTATAACATGATGCCCTTCGGGCTAAAGAATGCGGGAGCAACGTATCAAAGGATGATGGACCGGATTTTTCGAGAGCAGAAGGGGCGGAACCTCGAGGTCTATGTGGATTACTTGATGGTTAAGAGTCGGGACCTCGGGTCCCATGTCTTGGACTTGCAGGAGACGTTTACAACTGTAAGAAAGTATAAGATGAGGCTTAACCCTTTGAAATGTGTATTCGGGGCCAGCAGGGGGAAGTTTTTAGGACACCTCCTTACTCCTGCGGGGGTGGAACCCAATACTGACAAGGTAAAAGCGATACTAGAGCTGGGATCTCCAAAGAATGTCAAGGAGGTCCAGCGTCTTACTAGCAAGCTAGCAGGGTTGAGCAGGTTCCTCTCTAGGGCAGGAGAGAGATGCTCCTCCTTCTTTCGAACTCTATGGGGAGGAAGGGAGTTCGAGTGGACCTTAGAATGTGAAAAGGCCTTTGCGGCCCTAAAATAGCAGCTTACCCAGACGCCGCTACTTCAAGGGCCGAGGGAAGGGGAGAGTTTGTTCCTCTATTTGGGGGTAGGGACGGGGGCAGTTAGCTCGGTCCTCGTCCGAGAGGAAGGAAAGAAGAAATTCCCCATTTATTATGTAAGCAGGGTCCTCAAAAAGGCAGAGCTGAAATATCCCATCCTAGAAAAGCTGGACTTTGCTCTCATCGTGTCGGCCCGGAAGCTTAGACCACACTTCCAAGCTCATGCCATTCAGGTTGTGATAGATCACCCTCTTCACCGCATCCTCGAGGGGGTCGAGCACTCGGGAAGATTGGCCAAGTGGTCGATCGAACTCAGCGAATTCGACCTCTCCTACGTCCCTCGAGAGGCTATTAAAGCACAGGTAGTGGCAGATTATGCGGTAGAGGCCGAGGAGGTGGAGGTATCTCCCAGGGCAGCTTGGGAGATGTTGGTAGATGGAGCTTCTGGTAAGAATTCTTTTGGGGGAGGGGTCATCTTGACGAATCCCGAGGGGACTAGGATCGAGCAAGCCTTGAAGATACACTTCACCCTCACGAACAATCAAGCCGAGTACGAAGAAATCATCGCCGGGCTTCGGCTGGCTAGGGAGTTGGGCATACAGGATATCAGGGTCTTCACGGACTCCTTGGTGGTGGCAATGCACATCAACGGAGAGTTCGAGGTGAGGGAACCAACCCTCCAGTTGTACCTGGTGAAGATTAAGGGAATCGTTGGGCAGTTTCATAGCTTCTCCATCCAACACGTTCCTCGGGAAGAGAGTGTTAAGGCAGACTTGCTCGCAAAGCATGGTCTTCAGGCCGGAGGGACTATGACCGAACTCTTCAGGCCTTCCATAGAAGAAGGGGAGATAATGGAGGTCGACCAGGAGGTATCTTGGATGGATCCTTTTGTGACCTTCTTGGCGTCGGGACATCTACCCAAGGGGGATCTCGAGAGGAAGCGGATTAGGTACAAGTCAGCTTATTATCTGTTGAAGGAAGGAGTACTTTACCGAAAAACATTGTCCATATTGCTAGCCCAGTGTGAATCCGAGAAGGAAGCATCAAAGGTATTGGAGGAGTTCCATTCGGGGTAATGCGGAAGCCACTCAGGGAGTCGGACTTTGGAAGGGAGGGTACTAAGGCAAGGCTATTTCTAGCCTACCCTCCGGAATGATGCGGAGGAGCTTGCTAAGAGGTGTAGAAAGTGTCAGAAGTTTGCACCCTTGTAGCTACTCCCAACACAGAGGCTGTGAACGATCACCTCTCCATGGCCCTTCGCCATATGGGACTGGACCTAGTGGGGCCGTTTCCTCAAGCTAGCGGTCAGAGGAGGTTCCTACTGGTCATGGTGGATTACTTTTCGAAATGGCTGGAGGTGAAGGCTTTGGCGAAGGTAACATCGCAAGTGGTCAAGAACTTTGTGTGGGGAGAGATTATTTGCCGGCACGGGCTCCCTTTGGCCATAGTCACCGACAATGGGCCACAATTCGCCAGTAGGGAGTTTGTGGACTTTTGTGTGCAGCTTGGCATAGACCTTCAATTTGCCTTGGTTCATCACCCTCGAAGCAACGGACAGGTGGAAGCAGCAAATAAGATCATTGTGAATCTCTTACAGAAGAAAGTGGAGAACTTGAGGGGGAGATGGGTGGAACAACTCCCCTCCGTCCTGTGGGCTCTGCGAACTACTCCTAATACAACCACAGGAGAGACGCCTTTCAAGCTCTCCCATGGCTCGGAGGTCGTCATACCTGTGGAGTTTGAGGTTGAATCTCCCAGGGTAATAGCAGCAAGGGAGGGAGATGAAAGGTGGCAGGTCAAAAATGGAGAGGAGCAGAGGCTTTCACTCGACCTCGTAGAGGAGCTCCGGGAGCTAGCATCAATCCGACAGGAGGAGGTCAAGCGCCGGATGTCCAGGTACTTTTATAAGCACATTCGGATCAAAGCAATTTCAAAAGGGGGACTTTGTCCTCAAGAAGGTGGATGCCGCAGGCAGGGGGCCTCGGTAGGAAAGCTCAACCCCAATTGGGAGGGTCCCTTCATTGTAAAAGAAGTTTTGAAGTCAGGGGGGTATCACCTCTAGGATGTGGACGGGGTACCTCTGGATCGCACCCGTAGCGGTGATGATCTGAAGCGTTTTTATCCATAATGATAATTTTCCTCTGAATATGCTTGAGTATGACTTTAATGATCTTACTTTTTGAATGTGTCATGATTTCCTAGCATAATGCACCTCAGGGCATCCTTCTTAGAAGACGGCGGTTGGAGGAGAAAGAGGATAGGAGACCCCGAGCAGACCCGCTGACCAGGCTCTCATCAAGCTGGCAGGGCTGTAGGCTTGCTCGGCGGTTGGAGGAGAAAGAGGAGAGGAGACCCCGAGCAGACCCGCTGACCAGGCTCTCATCAAGCTGGAAGGGCTGTAGGCTCACTCGGCGGTTGGAGGAGAAAGAGGAGAGGAGACCCCGAGCAGACCCGCTGACCAGGCTCTCATCAAGCTGGCAGGGCTGTAGGCTCACTCGGTGGTTGGAGGAGAAAGAGGAGAGGAGACCCCGAGCAGACCCGCTGACCAGGCTCTCATCAAGCTGGCAGGGCTGTAGGCTCACTCGGTGGTTGGAGGATAAAGAGGAGAGGAGACCCCGAGCAGACCCACTGACCAGGCTCTCATCAAGATGGCAGGGCTATAGGCTCACTCGGTGGTTGGAGGAGAAAGAGGAGAGGAGACCCCGAGTAGACCCGCTGACCAGGCTCTCATCAAGCTGGCAGGGCTGTAGGCTCACTCGGTGGTTGGAGGAGAAATAGGAGAGGAGACCCCGAGCAGACCCGCTGACCAGGCTCTTATCAAGCTGGTAGGGTTGTAGGCTCACTCGGCGGTTGGAAAAGAAAGAGGAGAGGAGACCCCGAGCAGACCCGCTGACCAGGCTGTCATCAAGCTGGCAGGGCTGTAGGCTCACTCGGTGGTTGGAGGAGAGAGGAGAGGAAACCCCAAGCAGACCCGCTGACCAAGCTCTCATCAAGCTGGCAGGGCTGTAGGCTCACTCGGTGGTTGGAGGAAAGAGGAGAGGAGACCCCGAGCAGACCCGCTAACCAGGCTCTCATCAAGGTGGCAGGGCTGTAGGCTCACTCGGCGGTTGGAGGAGAAAGAGGAGAGGAGACCCCGAGCAGACCCGCTGACCAGGCTCTCATCAAGCTGGCAGGGCTGTAGGCTCACTCGGTGGTTGGAGGAGAGAGGAGAGGAGACCCCGAGCAGACCCGCTGACCAGGCTCTCATCAAGCTGGCAGGGTTGTAGGCTCACTCGGTGGTTGGAGGAGAGAGGAGAGGAGACCCCGAGCAGACCCACTAACCAGGCTCTCATCAAGCTGGCAGGGCTGTAGGCTCACTCGGTGGTTGGAAACAATAACAAAAGGTCGATCAGCCCCCTTCTATGGAGTGGTTACCTCCTCCCCATCCCCACTTACCCTCTTACTCTACCGTGCAACAGTTTTCGTGAGCAAGGACTTGTTTCCATTTCAATACTGGATAGGGGCATAGAAGCTACAGTTGGAGAGCATAAATGTCTTGCGGATGTAATTTGGGACGTTGTTTTCTGGGGGCAGGTAACTAAGGTCTTGACATAGAAGCTGATTAATCAGGAAAACACTGACCCTGGCTACTAACAAAAAGGGGGGATACTTCAAGATGACTTCCTACATAAAGAAAAAGAAGAGAGGGGGGGGGAAATAATTGATCCCCCAGGTCCACTCGCGCCGAGAGGAGCCAGTAGGCAGCGCGAGAGGAAGGAGAAGGTATCTCCCATGCCCGCGAGAGTGGCAGAGGCTCACCAGCTCGCCCCCTGGGCCAGGTCTGCTGGTAACAGCCGGCGAGGGGAAAGACAACCCCCTCTCACCGCCAAGGATCTCGGGGATCTCGCGAGCTGTCCAAGCGAGAGAAAAAGAAAAAAAAAAGAGGAGGAAGAAAAGAAAAGAGGCTAGCTTCAGGCGCGAGCAAAAATATATATATACACATGAATCATATTCGTGTTTTAATACAGTACATTCCCAAAATCAGGAGAGGCATTGTAATCATAGCAAAAAGGAAAGAAATAGGTTGTTGTGCTCAAGGAGCCCTAGTCCTTCTCGCACGCTGAAGATTCCCTGTCCTCGCCATAAATCTCGGGCACGAGGTCCCGGGCGGTGATTTCCTCGCAATCATCTTTAACTACACCCATCTCTCGCATCATCTTCACGATGAGCTCGGCGGTCCGTATGTTTGCATCCCGGCAAAAGTATTCGACCTCGTCGTGCGTATAATGCGCGGGAGGAGGTGGAGGGACCTGCGAACGAGAGGTGGAGGCCTCTTTGAGCTGGGCATTCTCTGTTTTCAGCTCCTTCACCTCCGTCTCCAGCTCCTCCACTTGCGAGCGCAGTCTTTCAGCCGTCTCAGCATCCTGCAAAAAGAATAAACCGTTAAATCTAGCGGCAGAGTGCTTGAGAAGTCCGGCTAAGTATCAACTCACCACTCCACCACTGGCCTTGGCGAGAAGGCTCTCGGTCACCTCCAGTCGCTTGGTGAGATCCCCAGACTTCTCGCGCTCGGCAGCGAGTTTAGTGTCTATCTCCTTCCAGCTTCGAGTGTTGTAAATTAGGCGGCGCGAGAGTCGATGAGAGAGCTCGAGGGTACGCAACTGCGAGTTGGCCGTCCTAAAGATAAGACCTCGTGTTGTGGCCGCGTCGAGCACGTCACGGGCGAGACCCACATAGAGTCTGAAGCCCAAGGAGAAGGCGTGATAAGAAGACTTGGCTTGCTCTCTCCATGAGGGGAGAAGGGTTGAGATGGAGACCTGATGTGCCCCCTTATCCCAGATGAGCGAAGGCTCATTGGCACCGTCGGGGATAGACGGGCCCACATTAAAGTTCAGGTGGGCGGATGGAGCAGGATACTGGAGAGGAGCCTCCCTGCGAGAAGGGGACCAGGGAAGTTGGTAAGAAGAGCTCGCGGGCGGTGCGAGAGGTACCGCGTCTTCAGGAAGCAAGACTGCCCTGTGCGGAGAGGTCAAGGGAGGCGAGTGGGGAGATTCAGATCCCAGGGATATGGGGCTCAAGGATCCCAGCGTCGCCGCTGTGTCCGCAGGGGCCTTGCCCTTCTCGGAAGGGAAGGAGACTACATTCTTCCACTTCATATTCAATTTCTTTGAGAGGCTGAGGCGAGAGGGGGCCGAGTCCTTAGCCGCCCTCTTTCGGGGAGGAGGGGCCAACGAATCTTTGGCCGCCTCGGCCGCCATATTGGCGAGAGCCACGTCTTTAGATGGCTTGATATTACTTCTGTAGGGAGGGTGCACCGGCACATTCCTCTCTCCTGGGAGAAGAGAGACAGAGTTAGGGAAAAGGCTCAGCGAGAGGAAAGTACTGAAGGCAAGAAAAAGACGAGGGGGTCGAGCATACCTTCTCTAGGGAGCACGGGGAGCAGTGAGGCGAGCCCCCATCTCAAAAACCTGACCTCGAAGTTCTTACCAGCGAGGTACTCGAAAAGAAGCTTGTCCGTGCCGCCAACCTGTGGAGTAACATAGAAGATTTTCGCGGGTGAGACGGGCGTGAGAGGGACGCCGCCCAAGTTCCCGCGGATGAAGACGAAGCAGGTTAGCCAGTGATGATTCTTGTTTGGTGTCTCGCAGACTTTCAGATTCAGCCCGGTGAAGAAGGAGACCCCGTCTTGATTGGCGTGGTAGACGAACATCTTCCGGAAGACGGTGAGACTAAATTCTATTCTCTCTCTCCACATGTAGCACACGAACGCAACGATAACCGAGATTGCGTTGGGGTTCAACTGGGCAGGCACGATGCCGAAGTACTTGAGAACTTGCTTCACCTCGGGCCAGAGGGGAAGCCGGAGCCCCGCCTCGAAGTGCGAGATGGAGAAGGCGAGCTCACCCGGGTAGAATGTATTCACACTCTCATCAACATTGGGAGGGCGTGACTCGTAGCCCTCCGGCAAGAAGTCGCTCCGGAAGGCCTCGTATTCATCGGCAGAGAGGCAACCGGGAGGGAAATCGTGGTCGGAGAATCTCTTCCCACAGCGGCTGCGGCCCTCACCATCCTCTGGCCTCCTTTTTTCCATGAGCGCGCGAGACAAAGGGGAAGCTGGCGAGTGGAGAACCAGCGGGAAGACACAAAGAACAGTAAAGAGGAAGGGTGAGGGGCCGGAGCGCGAGACGAGCTGGGAAGGGAGGGGGAGCCACGGGCGGAAGTCTAGGAAAACACGCTTCCAGCCCTTGCTGCGGGGGTATTTATAGCCCTCATAAGTAGGAGGATAAGCAGATAGAAAACTATGCCGGGGAAGGGCAAGCGTCGGCCGACCCTTCTCTCTCCAAGCCTCGGGCGGCGGAACCCAAAGTGGGCCATCAGCCTAAGGAGGCGGTGAAAAGATTAATGCAGAGAAATAAAAGTAACAGGTTAAAAAGTAGCATAAAAGAATGTGTTAGCGCTGTCACATCAATTAAACAGGCAAATCACCAAATTAATAAATTTAATCCCGTATAAAGACCGGTGGCAAGTTCGAAGAGCGCACAGCTGGCACTATATAATCAAAAATTTTATTATAAAGATAAGGTGAATGAAAGAGCTAAGAAGTGAGAGGCGAAAGGCGAAAGGAAAGAAGGCGGAGCTCTCGTCAATTCTTATCCCACCTCCATCGCCCTCGCCCGCAGCCTCTCACGCAGGGAGGACGACTGGGGAGGTGGAAGGCACGAGTCGCATCAACACCACTGCGGGAGAGACGGAGCTGTTGGTAGACGTCATCCAAGATTGCCTGAGGGTTCGTCTCGTCCACCTCAATGTCGGCGTCTATCTCCGAAGACAGGCGAGTGCATTCCACCTCTAGCCAGTAAATCCGGTGTTCTGCGGCTTGCTTCCCTTTTTCCAGCGCTTGAATAAGGTGTGCATGCTTCCGCAGCATCTCGGCCACCTTACGCTTCATCTCTATGGGGTCCGTGGGGTCGCCCATGTAGTCCTCGATCTCATCTATAGGAGGAGGAAGCGAAGGGGCCAGCTTCCTGGAGTAATCATCGACCGGCGAGTCGGCAGCCAGTGAGTCCTCGACAGGGGTTCAACTCGCACCTATGGATGAGCCAAAGAGATAAAGCGGCATGGAAAAAGCAGACGACAAGAAGAAGAGAGCAGGTGTCAGAGGTAGAGCCTCTTACCGAATCGGTGGGTGGATCCCGATGTGGTAGAAGGATCATCCCTCCTCGTCACGGGGGTGGAGGGGGGAGTGGAGGCTTGGGTCGATAGAGGCCTGGAAGGAAGCTCTGAAATGTTGATGCGAATGGTCTCAGGACGATGAGGAGGCGTCGAGATTTTCTGAGAAAAGGTAGCAAGTGAAAAAATGTGTGGTGCAAAGAGATCATAGCAGTCTTGAAAGACTTACCTCTTTTCCTTTGAGACTAGCTTGAGTGGGAGGTACATACCCCCTCGGAAAGGAGTGAGAAGGTTCTCCTGCCGGGAGGCGAGGCTCTGGAACTTTTGCCTTTTTCCGCACGGGGATCTTGTTCAGACCCGCCGCCGTCGCCTTGTTCCGCTGGCGCACGGCCGCGATGCGGTCCCGAAAACTTTGACTGAGAGACATAGAGGCAGATGCTGGAAGAGGATGGAGGAAAGGGAACGGCCCCTTGCGGGGAGGCGATTTCCGTATTTATAGACTAGGCAAGGGGCCCACCAAAAGATTCCCCCCAATAAATTCGCCGTACTACCACGAGCCTCGGTTCAACTATCTTTCCGAGCTTGTAAACAACCTCGAAAAGAGAGGGGATTGTGTACAACCTCGGACTTGCAGGCGAGCGAGAGGGCCCGGGCAACAAGAGCTGAGCGAGAGGGCCCAGGCGAGAGGCACCGGGCGAGAGGTGCCAGGAGGCAGAGCATGGAGTGAGGTTCACTGCATTAAGCGGGATGGCCTAAGTGGAGCGTTGCCTCAGATAGGTGAATGCCGAGACGGGAAGCTTTCCCGGCGAGTGACCGGCTCACCACGCGAGAGGACTCCAGGAGTGGAGCTCTCTCCCGGGGTAGCCCTCTCGCCATGCGAGAGGACCCTATGGGGGAGTTATCTCCAGGTGTCACTTTGGTTCAAGGCCGGTTCAGGTAGGGCCGAGCCCACCTTTTGGGTCCCAGGGGTGTTTTACCCTTTTACCCAGGGTGGTCTGCATTTAGCCCTTGTGGACAGCGGAGTTTGGCTGTTGGCAGACCTATCCAGGGATGTTCTGGTAATTTCAGTGCGGTGTAAATTGTTTATTTGCAGTTCTAGTTCAGAGGCCTATAAATAGACAGGTAAGGTGCCTTAGAAGGGCAAGCTTTCTTGACTCCTTTCACTTCTTCTAAGGCACCTAGCTCAGCATTGGCTAGGGAGGGGAAGAGCTTTAGTCTCTTCCGGGTACGAGGTGGGACCTCCTCGCTGGAGCCTCCGGTCTAGTTCTTCGCCTCGAGTGTGATCCTAAGGGAGTAAGCGTGAGCTGCCCTAGTAGTTCCGAGCTTTAGGAGGAATCGACCTTGTTGGTTCCAACATTGAGTATGAAGTGTCCTTTACAGTCATGCAAAATGCTCCACAAAATTATGATAACTACTAGGCAGCTAATTGATTGTAAATTCAAGTCTCCCAATTTTTTTGCAAGGTTTAGACCTCTGATCCAAAATTCCAAATATAAACATATAGTTAACAATTAAAGGAACAAGTGCTGCAAATAGGCTTCCAAATATTATAAGAAAATTTAAGCATGACTGATATGACCTAAAAACACTCCTGACCAAGTTTCCAAACTTTCTAGTGAATAATAAACTCGAATTTTAATTTAGAACAATAATCCTCTTTCATGAATTAATGAAACAACTACTGAAAATATTCATCTAAAAATTACGATAAAATTTTCTCATGAGCATGTTAACCAAAGTACACTTTTGTATTAGTTTCACAATTTTCTAACAATTATTGATCTATGCATCTATTTTTGAACATAATTGCATATTTACAAGCTTGTGAAGTAAGTACTGAAAATATACATCTAAAAATTATATTAAAATTCAGCTATTAGTATAAGGACCTAAAACACTCTCTGCCAAATTTTCATAATTTTCCAATGAATAGTGAGATCATAATAAACAAATGACTATCAAGGGCAAATCCATGTATTACAAAGGAGGTACTTAAATTATTGTTCCAAAATTTCCAATAAATTACCAGGGGCTCATATTAACCCTATGACTACCCAACTCAAGTTTCACAACTTTTAATAAATTTTTAATGGCCTATTTTACATGTATAATGTTTGTGCCCTAAACTAGGGTTAGGTTTTTGGTGAGTTTAACAGCCTCTAAATCTAATGATATTTTTACTAGAGGACCTTGACAACCCTAAAGTCCTCTCCACCAAGTTTCAAGTCATTTCAAGGTCGCTTGACCCCTTGACCTTCAAACCCTAGGTTTGCACACATAGGACCTACCCTAGTGTCCTAGGGCTCCACCTTCAACTTCCACCCAATAACAGTGGAGGGGGTATTTTGTTTGCTAATATAGCTGAGTGTTAAGATCCATCACCTTTGGGTGAGGTTGGCCAACTCAAGAACACTTAGTGCACTTAGCCCTAATTTGACCTAAAAGGGGCCAACACTTGGCTACACAATTACCTTATCAAACCAAACCCAAAAGGGATGAAATTTTTACCAAAGCCTAAATATACTTCCCAAAATCTCCCTCCAAAATTTTAGGGGTTTTTAAGGTGTTTAAGACACCTAATTAAATTACACATGATTTATTTATTTTTTTTCCAAAAACTATAGGAAAAGTATCTCAAAAAATTTACATTTTTGGACAGGACCTAGGTATAGGTTATGGTGAATTCCTGTCCAAATTTTAAGTCATTTGGACAAGGGATGAAGTGGGGGTACTCAATTTAGTCTCTGACTAACTCTAGGTATAGACCCAACCAAAATGAGTGCCTTGGTCAAACCAGACATCCATATTGGTTCGAACTAATTTTAAATTAAAGTACACCCCTAGGGCTACAACTTTGATATTTACCATTTTTTCACTAGGGGTCTCTAGGTATTTTTAATAAATAAAAACATTAAATATATATCCTGTGATAGAAATCAAATGAATTAAATATTTATCCTATGGTTTAAATATAAATCAGCACGAATCTTGGCGCAATGATGGACGGCATCTGGTCGTCATCTCTAGCGCGCCAACGGCCAGGATTTCGTCTTCCTAGGCCATCTTCAAGCCGCTGTCGCCGGCCACCCAGCCACCTCCTTGGCAAGCCACGGCCACAACCACCTTCGTCGAGGTGGTGGCTATCGCCAGGCGGCGGCACAGCCGCCGAAGGGACCGTCTCTTGCGATCCCGATAGGTTCATTTTTCATGGAAAAATTGGGAAATCTTCCCTCCCGATCGGGCTCAATTGAGCCCGATTTTCATCCCTAATTAGCCCTACGATCTACCCACAGAGAGAGAAGGAGGGGAGGACCTTTGTGGTGGTCTGGAGTCGAGCCGATCGCCGGGTTGCAATTAGTGGTGTTGATGTCATCGAAATTCTGCAATAGCATAGTGTACAAGCTTTAAACCACCGAGGGAAGGGTGGAAACGACTCCTTGGTGCCCAGTGTTGCTTTTAAAACACCCAAACAGGGTAGGGGAAGAGTGTAGGTTGAATAGACATTAAAAGCCATTCTCGGCCATGGTGGTGTGGGGTGAACCTGGCTTGGGGTGGCCGGGAAACGGCTGGAAACTCCTCCTCTTCCCCAGAGGATTTGAATCCAGCCATTAAAGGTGGCCCTTGGCCTCCCTAAGCCATGAATGGCTTCTTCCTCCCTCTTTCTCTCTCCTCCATTAAGGGTGAGGTGGAGCTCTCTCTCTCTCCTAGTCACCAAGGCTGACTTAGTCATCCCTTTAGGCTATTTGCAGCCCACTAAATCATATCATCAATAATTAAGAGGTGGTTAGCCCAAATGAAAATGGTCTTGAGCTTGGGTTAGCACATTTGGGCTAAGTTGACCTAAACTAGACTAGGGCTGACCTTGGTAATTTGACCTTTTGGGTTGACCCCAATGGGTCCTTTGTGACCCATTGTCCTCCCCTAGGGTCTAAGTAGTGTTGGTTAGGGTTGTCTTGGAACTTTGGGGGTAACTTGACCCTTAGGAAGGGTTGTGTAGGGTTAACTTTGGACACTGAAGGTCACTTGCCCCTTAGTTAGGGCACTTTAACCACTTTAGGGCTAGGATTGACTTGGGTCAACTCAGGCTCTAGGGTTGACCCCAATGGATCTTTGGTGACCCATTGACCCCACTTTAGGTCTAGTAAGACCTTGGTAGGGTTGGTTGGGCTCATTAGGGCACATTGCCCTTAGTTAGGGCACCTTGCCTAATTTAGGACTAGGATGTTCCTAGGTCAACTTGGCCACCTAGAGTTGACTCCAATGGACCCTTAGGGCTTTAATGGACCTTCCCATGGGTTTGTGAGGTTGTGGTGAGGTCTTGGAGTCATGGTGAAGCCTCATGATCATCCCAACCTAGTATTAAGAAATCTACTATTTGCAGACCATAGTGACCCCACCTACATTCCTAGGTCCACTTGGTCTTCTTGGGATTCCTAGTATTTTGTCATGACCTAGTCATGACAAAACCACTCCTAGGGGGTCTAGTTGTTTGAGGGATGTTACACTCGGTCCCCTAAAATGATGTAGTCCACCGACCGTTATTCAAAAGACTAAGCCATTATCGTCTTCGCCTCACCCCCACGACTCCTAGGCACCGTGCGAGGAGGAGGAAAGCGGAGGACAACAAAGCAAAGTGGAACAAGCAGGTGATAACAACCCAAGCAGGAGTATGTACAAAAGAACAATAGCAATGAAGCAGTAATGTAAACAAAGTAAAATACAGAGCAGTAAAAATAGTAAAGTGAACGAGCTATATTAAAAGTAACCTTAATTTATAAGAATGCCCATACAAACTTATAGATTAAGGGGTCATTTTGCAAGGCCTATCGTATAAAAAGTCCCATACCAATTTATGCGATAGGGGTAGGGGTTAAATGCAATGATGACATGATATGATATGTTATGTTGGTTTAATACTATGTTCATATAAGTGCAACACACACACCAGACTCTACGCGCAAAGACCTTTAGTTCCCCAATTTTGAAAGCTAACTTTACTCCCAGGAGCCTCCGTAGTGGCCAAAGGAGATAGTGGGTTGGGCCACCCCACTCATAGGCGGGTATCTGCACTATGAGGCCTAGCCCTTACGTATGCCACAGAAGGACACACTAGAGTCACCACGTACTAATGCTGGAAAATCCACTAGTCTTTTCCTTGGCTAAGAAAGAACCTGTTGGTACCCTAGTTTGATTTGAGTTTAGTCTTGTCTTCTTAGTCTCTTGACCCATGAAATATCTATGGTCAAGGTTAGTTGTCTAGCTGTAAAGTTCCCTGCTTATCCAGATAAGAATTTGGTTAAGTAGTTTGTTCGTTCGACTATGGTCGAATGCCGCTCGACTATCGTTGACTAACTGTTCGACGATCGTCTATCAGTTGCTCGACGTTCTGTCTGCGTGGATAGTTCGACTATCTGTTGATAGTTCGACTATCTGTTTGTTTGATAGTTCGACTATCTGCTTGGATAGTTCAACTATCTGACAGCTCGACTATCTGTTTGATAGGACGACTATCTGCGTTGTTTGATAGCTCTACTATCTGTTGATAGGTCGACTATCTGCTTTCTTCTGATAGTTTGACTATCTGTTGATAGGTCGACTATCTGTTTTCCCTTGGTAGTTCGACTATCTGCTTTGATAGTTCAACTATCTGATAGCTCGACTATCTGTTGATAGTTCGACTATCTGTCATTCTTTGATAGTTCGACTATCTGGTGATAGTTTGACTATCTGTTCTGCGTTGATAGTTCGACTATCTGTTGATAGGTCGACTATCGGTTTTGCTTTGATAGTTCGACTATCTGTTGATAGGTCGACTATCTGATAGCTCGACTATCTTCTGATAGTTCGACTATCTGTTGTGATAGTTCGACTATCTCCTTTGATAGTTCGACTATCTGGATCGTTCGACTATCTGTCCGATAGTTCGACGATCTCCGTTCTTCGGTCGACGATCTCCGAGGGTCGTTCGACGCTTTCTGTTTGCCTTTTTATTTTGTATTTATTTATTCTATTTAATAAATTAATATATTATCTGGCATTTTATTTCATTTGTTTTATGATAATATTTCCAGGCAATATATGCTCCATCCCTTTTGCCTGAGTAAAATCTTTTCAGATAAAGTCGTTTGTCTTATTAGCTGACATTGTATTTTACTTTATCTGCTGTCAGTCCTTTATAGCCGTTAGACTGAAAAGTCTTTCTTTTGCTATAAAGAGTTTGTCTCTGATGTGATTTTATTTAGTACCTTGTATTATCAGATTGCTTCCTGCAGCTTCTTTGAAAAAGATTTATCCCTTTTATAGAATATTTTGCTGCAGAGTTTGTTTGTCTTTGTGATATTTGCAGCCCAGGTTTCAAGTCTCAGAAGAAGACAAACAGTTCAAATTGAAAAGAGCCGTTGCTTGTTGCTGCTATAAAAGGAATCCTTTGGAGAAGGATTTCAGCTAGCTAACCAGTTATTCTAAGAGTTATTCAATTAGCATTCAAGCTTTCATCAAGACTAAGTTTAACTGCTCTTA
Source organism: Platanthera zijinensis (assembly GCA_039513925.1). Classification (NCBI taxonomy): domain Eukaryota; kingdom Viridiplantae; phylum Streptophyta; class Magnoliopsida; order Asparagales; family Orchidaceae; genus Platanthera; species Platanthera zijinensis. The sequence continues at coordinate 93,133,567 of CM077092.1, read as the reverse complement.
GTAATCTTCATTCAACTGAGAAGTGTTAAGCTCTTCTGCTCTTCTTCAACCTGAGTTCTCCTGCTTCCAGGAAGTTCAGACTCAGAGTTATTTTGAAGAAGAAGAAGAAGAACATAGCTGCTAGAAGATTTCTATTTTATATTTTATATCTTCTTGTAGTTTTTCCTTCAGAACTTTCTGAAGTGTTTTCTGCACTGAAGCAAGACTTCACCTGGACATTCTTTTAGCCAGGGGGAGCCTTGATTCTTTTGAGCTTTCTAGCTCAGTGCAAGTCTTTGTGCTTCTCTAATCTATTGAAAAATAGAGAAGACTTCTTAACCTTCTTTCCCCCTCCTGTACAGGGTTATTACTCCCTTCAAAAGTATCCCTTGGTGGCATGGCACCTGATCAAAAACCTGTGTTCGGTTTTTAGACACCTGATCAAAAGTCTAAAGGGTTTCTAGATCTACCTGAAGCAGATCTTGTGGTGGCAGGGCACCTGATCAAAAACCTGTAGTGGATTCCTACCTTATTGGTAGAAGAGTGGACGTACCCAAGTTGTTTGGGGAACCACTATAAATTCCTTGTGTCGTCTGGCTTGCTTAATTTAATTACTTGCATTGTGGCTGTGATTAGATATAACTAGGTTTGCTAGTTGCTGATTAGGATTTCCAAGCCTTAACTGTAATTACAGTTAGCTTGAGTTTGTGCACAACACTTGTGTTAGGCTTTAGGGTTATCTCCTTATCTATAATCTTTTCATTCCGCATTTCACTCCAAGGGAGTTGGGTAGACTATTAAGTTTTGTCTAGTGCAAAATTTGATAACTCTATTCACCCCCCCCCCCCTCTAGAGTAGTATCTATCCCTTCACTTTCAATTGGTATCAGAGGGAGGTTGACTGACTGAATAGGCTAACACCTAAGTCACAAGATCCTGATAGATACCAAGGATTATTGATTCTCACTTCATGGCCCAGTCCAAGGATTATTCTAGCACCAGACCTCCAGCATGCAACTTAGCTAAGTTTGGCATCTGGAAGGCAAGGATCAAATTATATATGAATTCTATTGATGAAAGTATTTTTGCTTCTATTTTGTCAGGACCCCCCAGAGCACCTGCTGCTGCTTCTGCCTCATCATCTGATATGAGTGCAGTGCCTCCTCCAGACTACAACGATGAGTACAAGAAGGCAAAGATAGCAGATGCCAAGGCGATGAACATTCTGGCTCAGACAATGTCTGATGAAGTATTCCAGAAGGTTGCTGACTGCTCTTCAGCAAAAGCAATGTGGGATACACTGAACCAGATTGTAGCTGGTTCAGCTGATGAAAGAAAGGACAGGAGGTCCAACCTTATCTCACAATATGAGAACTTCAAGAAAACTGATGCTGAATCAGTTGAAGCCATGTATATAAGGCTCAGCTCAATCATCAATGAGCTGAGGACCCTTGACAAGGACATTTCATTGACAGAGGTCAATGATAAGATTCTTATGTGCTTCCCTAGCACATGGGATCTGAGGATCTGGCCTATCAAGGAGGCCAGAAGCATAAATGAGATTTCAACTGAAGCCCTTCTCGGCAAGCTCAAGTCTTTTGAGCAAGTGCTGAAGACAAGGGAAGCAGAAGCTGAAGCAAAGACCCCTACTCCAACAAGAAAAGAGCAATCTCTAGCTCTTAAGGCTGCTGATGCTTCTGAAGTCAGCCAATCCAATGAGGATCTAATGGCATTATTTGCCAAGAGGTTTCTCAAGATGGGGAGAAAGGAATTCAGAAAGAAGTCTTTACGCTATGAAGACAAACCAAGGTATGATCGTTCACCTGCTAAAGAAATTATCTGTTATGGTTGCAGGAAACCTGGACATATCTTACCAGATTGTCCAGAGGAGAAGAACAAAGATAAGAGGAAAGAAAAGGAACAGCACAGGAAGCACTCCAAGCCATCCTCCTACAAGAACAAGAAGAAGGAGAGAGGTTTCATTGCTGAAACCTGGAGTGATTCTGATGAAGAATCTTCCTCCTCTAGCTCCAGTGAGGATGAGGAAGAAAAGAAGGCAAAGGAAGTTTGCCTGATGGCAATAGATGCCTGCAGCAATCACTCAGCTGCAGAGAGTTCAGATTCAGAAGAAGAATTGCCAACAGAAGATGAGGTACTATCTTCTTATGACTTTACTTCAGCAGAATTCAAATTAGATTTTAAATCTTTATGCTTAGATTTAATTAGTTCTGAAAAAGAAATTAAAGATCTTAGACATAGGCTAGCTGAATCAGAAATCATATCTACTGAAAATATTAAGTTAAAGGAAGATCTCACTAAGTATAGTGAAGAAATTAAGTTTCTTAAAATTGAGTTAGCTAAATCTAAGAGGTTAGAAGAATCTCTAAATGGTAGAAGCCTTAAGTTATTAGAAATAACCAGCATGACTAACACTAGGTCAGGCAATAACAAACTAGGCTTAGGAGCTTCTCCCAGTGAACCCCCAGTTATTCTTAAAAATAATCTTTCAACTCCAGTGAACTTCATTTCAGCTAGTGGAATGAAGAACACTGAGCAAGTAAACCAAGTTAATAAAACTTTAAATAAAGCTAAGAGAGAAAAGAGGAAGAAATTTTTTAAAGAAATACAAAGAGCGTCGAACGCTGCTCGACGATCGGAAGCTAAATGGTCGAACGAAGCTCGACGATCTGAGCGCCCATCGTCGAACGTCGATCGACGTTTTCAATATGATTTTCAAAATCATCATCAAACCCGCAGAAACCTAAATGAAAATAGAAACCCTAGGTTTGTTGACCCATCATCTGCATGTAGAATCCCACCTAGGAGATCACACCCATTAGGTTATCATCCTCAGCCTGCATTTTTATTTATTTCTAGCTTTTCTTATTGAAAAACAAGGGACCCAAGGTTACCTGGGTCCACAATGTTTAAATTGTTTTAATTACAGGTGAAGGCCTATCCTATCACTCAAAATAAGTGGTATTTGGATAGTGGATGCTCCAAGCATATGACAGGAAATAAAAATCATCTGTCAAAGTTCAAAGCTAAGCTCGGCCCAAAGGTTATCTTTGGAGATTCAAGCTGTGGTCAGACAGAAGGCTATGGCAGGATCACAATTGGAGATGTTACTTTCAAGAGAGTTGCATATGTGACAGGACTGAAGCACAATTTGATCTCAGTCAGCCAGCTATGTGATGCTGGCTACCAGGTTTCATTTTCTAACTCTTCTTGTAATATTACTTTTAAATAATAATGTTGTTTTAGTAGGCATTAGATTAGGTAATATTTATTTAGTAGATTTCAATTCAACTCATTCTGAAATCTGTTTATTTAATGAAGTAACAATTAATAATAATTCTTTGTGGCATAAGAGGCTTAGTCATGTTAACCTTAAAAATATATCTAGGTTATCTAAACACAACCTTGTTAGAGGTTTACCTTCTTGCCCCTACAAGAAGGAGAGCCTATGCAAGGCTTGTTAGCTAGGCAAGCAAACAAAAAACTCTTTCAAATCTGTAAATAAAAGTGATTCTCCTAGAATCCTGTATTTATTACATATGGACCTTTTTGGCCCAATAAATGTACAGAGTTTAGGAGGGAAGTATTACACCTTAGTCATTGTAGATGACTTCTCTAGGTTCAGTTGGGTTTTCTTTTTGAGAACTAAGGATGATAACTTCAAAGCCCTTACAGACTTTCTATTATGTGTGCAGACTGAGTACTCTACTCATGTGGCCTTGATCAGAAGTGATCATGGTACTGAGTTTTACTCTCTTCTCATGCAAGAATTCTGTGAGAGAGAAGGTATCAAACATAGCTTCTCAGCTCCTAGAACTCCCCAACAAAATGGGGTAGTTGAAAGGAAAAATCGAACACTCATTGAAGCTGCCAGCACATTGTTGGCAGATGCTAATATGCCTCTTTCCTATTGGGCAAGAAGCTGTTAGTACAGCCAATTATGTCTTGAATAGAAGTCTGATACACAAGCTTAAGTGTAAAACTCCTTATGAGTTGCTTAAAGGAAAGAAACCTAAAATTAATTATTTTAGAATATTTGGTTGTGTAGTGTACATTCACAATAACAATAAAGAATACCTTAGAAAGTTTGAAGCAAAAGCTTCAATGGGAATTATGCTTGGATATTCCCAAGTAAGCAAAGCTTATAGGGTTTATAACAAATCAACCTGTAAAATTGAAGAATCTGTGCATGTATCTTTTGATGAGTCTCAGATGTTTTACAAGGAGAAGGAAAATTCTCCTTCCTCCAGTTCATTGCAGGTACCTGATGCTACTCAAGAGATTCTTCAACTATCAACTCTTCAGATCACTGAATCAGACAGTGATGAAGACATTGCTGAAGCTGTTGTTGTTCCACCAACAGTAGATCAAATTCCTCCTGAGGAATTAATCCCAACTGTTGCTGAAGATCGCATCCCACCCGCTGATATTGTCACACTTAGAGATCACCCCACATCTCAAGTGATAGGAGACATATCAGCTGGTGTTCAAACAAGACACCAATTAAGATAGGATGTGATGCACGCTTGTTTCCTCTCACAGATTGAGCCCCTCACCTTTAAAGATGCTGAGCTAGATCCCCACTGGATCATTGCTATGCAAGAGGAACTCAATCAGTTTGAGAGATGTAAAGTTTGGACTTTGGTTCCAAGACCTAAAGGCCAACTGATCATAGGCACCAAGTGGGTGTATAGAAACAAGTTGGATGCAAATGGAATTATTGTAAGGAATAAAGCTAGGCTTGTAGCTCAGGGCTACAGACAGGAGGAAGGGATAGATTATGACCAAACCTTTGCTCCTGTTGCAAGGCTAGAAGCAATAAGGATCTTCTTGGCCTATGCAGCCTACATGAAGTTTAAGGTCTTTCAGATGGATGTCAAAAGTGCATTCCTAAATGGTGAGCTTAAGGAAGAGGTGTTTGTTGAACAACCACCAGGGTTTGTTTCTTCAACTCAACCCTCACATGTGTTCAAGTTGCAGAAAGCTCTTTATGGACTAAAGCAAGCACCCAGAGCCTGGTATGAGACTCTAGCTAGTTTCCTGTTAGAGCACAACTTTACTAGGGGAGTAGTTGATAGAACCCTTTTCGTCAAGCACCACAAGGACACAATCCTGTTAGTTCAAGTGTATGTGGATGATATTATATTTGGTTCCACTGATCCCAAACATTGCAAAAGGTTTTCTGACCTGATGCACTCTAAGTTTGAGATGAGTAGTATGGGTGTGCTGTCTTACTTTCTTGGTCTCCAAGTTAAGCAAGATGCTGATGGTATCTTCATCTCCCAATCCAAATATGCCAAGGAATTGGTAAAGAAATTTGGGATGGCTGATGCTTCAGCAATGCCTACACCTATGGCTACTAATGTAGTTATTGATTCTGATGATCACGGCAAGCCAGTTGATCAAAAGAATTATAGGGCCATTGTTGGTTCCCTATTATATTTAACTGCAAGTAGACCTGATATAATGTTTGCTACATGCCTTTGTGCTAGATTCCAGGTCAACCCCAAGGAATCTCATCTGATTCTTCTCAAGAGAATCCTGAGATACCTGAAGGGATGTCCAAATCTAGGACTTTGGTACCCAGCAGAATCAGAATTTGAGTTAATTGGATTCTCTGATTTTGACTATGCTGGTTGCAGAGTTGACAGGAAAAGCACCACAGGAACTTGTCAGTTCCTAGGAGAGAGATTGGTCTCTTGGTTCTGTAAGAAGCAGGCTTCTGTCTCAACTTCAACTGCAGAGGCTGAATATATAGCAGCTGCCAGTTGTTGTTCACAGATCCTGTGGATACAAAACCAGCTTGTGGATTATGGTTACTCACACAAGAACACCAAAATTATGTGTGATAGTACCAGTGTTATCTCAATTGCACAAAATCCTGTGCACCACTCTAGAACGAAGCACATTGAGATTCGGCACCATTTCCTGAGAGATTGTGTGGAAAAGAACAAGATTTGTCTTGAGTTCATATCCACTGAGTTTCAGAGAGGTGATATATTCACCAAGCCCTTAGATGAACAGAAGCATCTATTCTTTTTGGTTCAACTAGGCATGATCAATGGAAGAGATTAAGTGTGACTTCTGCCTTGTTGAAACTTGTTTGAAGATAGTCGAACGACGTTCGAAGATAGTCGATCGGGTCAAGCCCATCGTCGACCTATGGTTGATGAAAGCTTGTATGATTGAAGATCGTCGACCGGCGTTCGACCATCGTCGAACAAGTCAAGCTCATCGTCGATCTCTGGATGATGACAGCTTGTTGTTTGAGAAGCCAGAAATAGTCGAACGATTGCTCGACTACTCTGCTTCTGGACCGATCGTCGAATGACCGTTCGACCATCGTCTCCCGTATCTTTTGAATAGATCGACTATCTCCGGTCTAATATAAAGCCGATAGTCGACCTAGGTTAAAAGATCTTTGCTTTTATCGTCGACGGAGAGCGTCTTTTTGTATTCCGTCGTCGTGCTTGCTCTGTCTCTTCTCTCTGTCGATTCGTCTTCTCCGTTCCTCTCGCGCCTTCTCCAGCAAATCGATGGCGATCTCTCCAGCGCTCCTCACAGTCGTGAAGTTCGACGCCGGTTTCAGCGTGGATTTTGATGCATTCAGCTGCTGTGAACCAGATATCGTGGAAATTCTCCAGCTATGCAAAGATCAAGGATTGGAAAGGCTAATGTCTACAAGGATCAAGTTAAATATCCCAGAGATAATGGAATGGGCATTCACTTCATCTTCTATTGAAGATTCAATGACAGGATCTATTGGCGGAGTAGAGGTAATTCTGACTCCCGCCGTCTTGACTGAAGTTTTTGGATTGACTAATGGCGAAGAAGAATTTGAGCAAGATGCTCCAGAATTTGGAAGAATGTTGATTGAGCTGGGACATGCAGAAGGCATTCCGTCAAAGCTGCTCAAGGTAAATTTTCCTTTTAAGATTAAATTTCTTGCTGAGATTGTCGGAAAAGTGTTGCTAGGCAAACACTCTGCCCACGATAACATTACAAGACAACAATTTGCACTCATGTGTGCAATTATCAACAAGAAAAGGATCAATTGGGCAGGTGTTCTGTTTGACTTGATAAGGAAGAAGAATAGCAAGAAAGAAGTTACCCTAGGCAGGGTTATTGGGATTTTTCTGAAGGAAAGATATCCTCATCTGCTAGTTTCAGCTGCTACCACCATTAATGCCAGCAAGAAGATGGATCCCAATCTGTTCTTTAAGTGGAAGAGGACATTCGTGAAGCCCGCTCCTGCAGGGGCTGCTCCAGCTGCATCTGAGAGCACATGGACTGACTCTGTCGCTCCCCACCCTCAAGAAGTTGGCTCAGCTCCTTCATCTATTCCTTCATCTTCTTCTGCTTTGCCGTCTACTGCAGCTGAAGTTCCTTCAACTTCAACTGCAGTACGACATTCTGCCTCTCCTCCTGCATCTTCTTTCCCAACTGATCTTACTGGGACTTCTCAACCCAGCTTTGATCTGTTGGCGTCTGATATCTCTTCTCCAGTTCATTCTCCCATTCCAACTCCTCCTCACTCTCCTTCTCCACATCATTCTCCAGTTAACTCTCCAGTTAACTCTCCAGTTAACTCTCCAGTTCGATCTCCAATCCTCACCACAATTCATCCTGCCACATCAACCATTTCTTCTGCTCCTCCATCCACTGCAGTTCCACCACCTTTTGAAATAACTCCAGATTTTATTTCCAGCATTGTGGAGTTAATTACCCCTTCAATCAAAATCATGATTGAAGAGGCAATTGCTCCACTTGCTTCTTCCATTGCTTCTTTGACTGATGCCATCAAAATTCTCTCCAACTCTGTTGATCCCTCTTCATCCAGGGGCCTGGTTTCAGTTCCCACTGAAATCAGGCAGGGGGAGATGTTCAATGAAGATGTCTCTGAGCAGCTCCCAGCCTCCCCTCCAGCAGCTCAATTTGCAGTATCAGAAAAAGTAGCAGAAGTTTCAGCTCCTCCTCCATCTGACAAAGAAAAAGAAATATCTGATGCAATAATGTTGTCTGAATTTGTTGTAAAAGTGTACCTGGAAGAAGCCTCAACTCCCTTAGTTGCCCTGTACCTAGATGGATTAATCACATCCTTTCTAGATGATTTATGGGAGTTAGGTCATCCTGAAGAAAATCCTGAAGGTATGTCTCTTTCCCAATTTGTAGATTACTTAATTGATAAGTTAGTATGGGAATATCTGGAAGGGATGACTAGATATCATTTAGCAAGATTTTACTCCTAATCCTATAGATTTAATGGAAGAAGTAGTGGTTGTCCAAGAGCCTGAACCTGAACCTGCTCAGCAAACAGTGCTATCTAAGGCAGTAGAGCCTGTTCTAGTTCCTGAAGTTGTTGAACCTGCTCAGCAAGCAGTGCTATCTGAACTGGTCTCCTCGACAGTTCCTGAGCATCAAGAAATGCATCCTGAAAGCCAAGTTGAAAATAAAGATGACACCCCAAAACTGAGTTTGGAAGAAGAGAAAGCAAAAGCTGATTGGCAGCAAAGGGTAAAGGCTGATTTGGAAGAGAAAGAAAAAGCTTGGCAAGCTAAAAAGTCTACAGTATGGGATGATTCCCCTGGTTTAGATTTGGATACTCTCCTGGCACAGGATGCCATGGAAGAAGAGAAAGAGAAGGCTGCTCTGAAAAAAAAAGGAAAAGGTTGTATCAGAAGACTATGATCCGTATGATCATCCTCCCTCATCTCATTCTGAGGATGAAGATGATTCAGATCTGTCTGAGGAATCTAAGAAAAATAAAGTTGCAAAGAAGAAAAGAAAAGTTATAGCTCCTCCTCCTCCCAATCCCGATCATGACACTCCTTACTACATTCTGAAGGGAATTGATCCTAAATCCAAAGAGTTCCAGCACTGGATGTGGTTCTCTAAGAACCAGCAAAAGGAGAGGAAGAAATCAAAGAGGTATGATAGTCCTGCTCCTAGATGGACTCCCAGAGGTCCTCCTCCTCCACCTCCCGGTGCAGGAGCCTCTGGCAATATTTCAGCAAATCCATTTGCCCCTTCTGACAAATCTGCACCTTCTCAGTCTCCTTCAAGGAGAAGTTCTCAAAGCCATCAAGGTAAATCATATTCTGGATATCAAAGACATGATGCTGAGGCAAAAGAGCAATTAAAGGAGGTGGTATATCAAAAGCCAACCTTTTCACCTCCTCCCTCTCCCAAGAGAAAAGTTTCACCTGCTGCTAAAAACACTTCAAAGAGTAAAAGAACTGTTTTCTCAGAAAAGTCCTGTAAGAAATTTGCTGAAATTGCTCCTCCTTCATCTCTTGTTATTCAAGAAGTTAAAGATCCAGCTAAAAGTTTATTAGATCTGTCTACCAAGTTTAAAGCTGTGAAGCCAATAGATACTGCATCTGAAAGTAAGTATGAAAGTCAAGAGTTAGATCCTGATTTCAGGATGGCTCGTTCTCTAGAGCTTGTTGGCTCAGCCCAGATAAAGAAAGCTAAGGCTGAAGGAAAAGATTCTGCAGGATTTACTACATTGTCAAAATTCAGAATGAAGGAACTTGATAAAATCCAGGTTAGTCCTGAAGTTTTTGACCCTTCTAAATATATGGAAAAGCATCCAGAAGCAGTCGTCCCAAGGGCATCAGAACTAAAGATTATTGGTGTACAAGATCTGAAGATGTCTAAGAAAGAAGCCATAGATCCCTTGAGGAAAGTATCTTTTGTTCCTAGCTCTTCTGATCCCAAACCTGATTTTGTAGATCCTTAATTTTGATTGACTGTTATATATCTGACTGATTGTTAATTGCTAATTAGTTGTTTAACTATTTCTTGAATTGATTTTATTGTTCTATAGCTAGCTCTGTGTTTTAGTTTTTGAGAGACTTAACTCAAATAGGGGGAGATTGTTGGTACCCTAGTTTGATTTGAGTTTAGTCTTGTCTTCTTAGTCTCTTGACCCATGAAATATCTATGGTCAAGGTTAGTTGTCTAGCTGTAAAGTTCCCTGCTTATCCAGATAAGAATTTGGTTAAGTATATTGTTCGTTCGACTATGGTCGAACACCGCTCGACTATCGTCGACTAACTGTTCGACGATCGTCTATCAGTTGCTCGACGTTCTGTCTGCGTGGATAGTTCGACTATCTGTTGATAGTTCGACTATCTGTTTGTTTGATAGTTCGACTATCTGCTTGGATAGTTCAACTATCTGATAGCTCGACTATCTGTTTGATAGGATGACTATCTGCGTTGTTTGATAGCTCGACTATCTGTTGATAGGTCGACTATCTGCTTTCTTCTGATAATTCGACTATCTGTTGATAGGTCGACTATCTGTTTTCCCTTGGTAGTTCGACTATCTGCTTTGATAGTTCAACTATCTGATAGCTCGACTATCTGTTGATAGTTTGACTATCTGTCATTCTTTGATAGTTCGACTATCTGGTGATAGTTCGACTATCTGGTGATAGTTTGACTATCTGTTCTGCGTTGATAGTTCGACTATCTGTTGATAGGTCGACTATCGGTTTTGCTTTGATAGTTTGACTATCTGTTGATAGGTCGACTATCTGATAGCTCGACTATCTTCTGATAGTTCGACTATCTGTTGTGATAGTTCGACTATCTCCTTTGATAGTTCGACTATCTGGATCGTTCGACTATCTGTCCGATAGTTCGACGATCTCCGTTCTTCGGTCGACGATCTCCGAGGGTCGTTCGACGCTTTCTGTTTGCCTTTTTATTTTGTATTTATTTATTCTATTTAATAAATTAATATATTATCTGGCATTTTATTTCAGTTGTTTTATGATAATATTTCCAGGCAATATATGCTCCATCCCTTTTGCCTGAGTAAAATCTTTTCAAATAAAGTCGTTTGTCTTATTAGCTGACTTGTATTTTACTTTATCTGCTGTCAGTCCTTTATAGCCGTTAGACTGAAAAGTCTTTCTTTTGCTATAAAGAGTTTGTCTCTGATGTGATTTTATTTAGTACCTGTATTATCAGATTGCTTCCTACAGCTTCTTTGAAAAAGGTTTATCCCTTTTATAGAATATTTTGCTGCAGAGTTTGTTTGTCTTTGTGATATTTGCAGCCCAGGTTTCAAGTCTCAGAAGAAGACAAACAGTTCAAATTGAAAAGAGCCGTTGTTTGTTGCTGCTATAAAAGGAATCCTTTGGAGAAGGATTTCAGCTAGCTAACCAGCTATTCTAAGAGTTATTCAATTAGCATTCAAGCTTTCATCAAGACCAAGTTTAACTGCTCTCAACAATCTTCATTCAACTGAGAAGTGTTAAGCTCTTCTGCTCTTCTTCAACCTCAGTTCTCCTGCTTCCAGGAAGTTCAGACTCAGAGTTATTTTGAAGAAGAAGAAGAAGAAGATAGCTGCTAGAAGATTTCTATTTTATATTTTATATCTTCTTGTAGTTTTTCCTTCAGAACTTTCTGAAGTGTTTTCTGCACTGAAGCAAGACTTCACCTGGACATTCTTTGAGCCAGGGGGAGCCTTGATTCTTTTGAGCTTTCTAGCTCAGTGCAAGTCTTTGTGCTTCTCTAATCTATTGAAAAATAGAGAAGACTTCTTAACCTTCTTTCCCCCTCCTGTACAGGGTTATTACTCCTTTCAAAAGTATCCCTTGGTGGCAGGGCACCTGATCAAAAACCTGTGTTCGGTTTTTAGACACCTGATCAAAAGTCTAAAGGGTTTCTAGATCTACCTGAAGCAGATCTTGTGGTGGCAGGGCACCTGATCAAAAACCTGTAATGGATTCCTACCTTGTTGGTAGAAGAGTGGACGTACCCAAGTTGTTTGGGGAACCACTATAAATTCCTTGTGTCGTCTGGCTTGCTTAATTTAATTACTTGCATTGTGGCTGTGATTAGATATAACTAGGTTTGCTAGTTGCTGATTAGGATTTCCAAGCCTTAACTGTAATTACAGTTAGCTTGAGTTTGTGCACAACACTTGTGTTAGGCTTTAGGGTTATCTCCTTATCTATAATCTTTTCATTCCGCATTTCACTCTAAGGGAGTTGGGTAGACTATTAAGTTTTGTCTAGTGCAAAATTTGATAACTCTATTCACCCCCCTCTAGAGTAGTATCTATCCCTTCACTTTCAGAACCACACTTGCCGAGTCAACGTATCGACATCGGTGCGAACGACCGTCTAATACCAAAGACCCACCACCTTTATGCACATGCAACCATGAATTCCTAATCCATCGGCTCCCCGTTCTAACCCATCCATCACAACAACCTTTCGAGCCATTGGCTCCCCAGACTAACAAGTCTGTACCTATCACCATCGAGCCTACCACTCGTGAGTCTAAACCAAACTTGCCTCCCGTGACCATGGGGTGAGTGAAAGTGAAGTAATTAGAATTTCTAATTTCTCTTTAATCATTTTAGTCTTACAGTTTAAGGTTAACCTTGGACTGCCCACGGCATTCCCTATGAAGGGCTCTCTAGGGCACTAGGAACTACGATGGACTGAAGACCAAAGCTCTCTATCACAAGGTACTTATTATTTTTGGTATCTACCCATGTACTAACTCAACTGATCTTACACTTGATCTAACCCTAAGTTTGTTTAGCCTCTTCCTCCGGGGAAAGACGATCCACCATCGATCTCGTACACAACCTTGCCCCTAGTCAATGAGACTCTTACTACCTACCTTCCATTGGTGACCTTATTCATTCTCAACCAGACTGGGTACACTAACTACGCCATACCAAGGTTCACTTATTTCCCTAATTCTACGGTTTTGCTGTGTGCAGACCTAATAGACTATATGTTGTGCAAAGAAGGTGACCTTCCAAATAATGATCCAAATAACCTAAGATTATTATTGGGTGTCTATCATGATGTTTTAGGAATAAATCCAGAATATTATGATTTTTCTACTATATTTGGTATTTATTATATTTCCTACAAAATCAGGCCTGCTTTTAAACACCAAGTAAACTTTTTTGACTAGTTATGGCCTTAGAAAAATTATTACAATTTGGTAACATTAAAATAACTGTAAATATCAAAAATCCCAGTTTTACAAAAAGGATTTGACCCTCAACAAATTATTGGATAAATAACAACAATATTATGATAAATAGGGAAAAATTAAACCAACCATCCAAAAATTATTAGAAAATTACTAGATGATAAATATGACAAGAAAAGGCTACAAACCAAGAATTATGATTTTCCAACTCCAATTGATCACATAAATAAATTATATTAAAATATTCAATAAATGAGCACTTATGAAGAAGCCTATATGAAAAGTCTTCTAATATTTTTATAAAAATTTACAGAGCATTATAGTGTCCTAAAATATTCCCTAACCAAGTTTCATCATTTTCCAGGAAGCAAATAACCCTAAAATAATTATCTTGTGAATAAATAAAAATTAGGGTTTATGAATGAAGTACTATGATTACCAATCCAAAATTCACAATAAAATTTCTTTGGAACAATATCATTCAATCAAGTTCACTGCCAAAATTTCATGAGTATCCAAACTCATTTGAGCATGTAATTAAATATTGAACCAAAGTGCCCTAATCTATCCATAACCATTATAAATAGAGTATATGTTCCTAACAATCCAAAAACCACTTTCTAGAGCCTATTTTTACTCTAGGAACTCACCAACCAAGTTTCAAGACCATTCGAGGACATACAGTCTCATGTGCTTCACTAGGCCTCGAACCTCAACTCTAGGGCCTATGCTAGGGTCTTAGGGCATCTCCACCCCAAACCACTCAAATTCACTTAAGGTGGTGTTTTAGATAACTTTGAGGCAGTGGCCAAAGTTTCATCCCTTTTGGATGAGGATTGGCCACTCAACCCACCAAATTTCCCCCTTGCCCTAATTTTCCTTTAAGTGACCAAACTTTGGTCACACCATTACCTACTCAAATCAACCCCAAATGGCTGATATTTTTACCAGTCACTTTTCATGACCATAAGGGTCATCCACCAAATTTTTGGTTGGTTTTGAGGTCATTACACCCTCTAATTCAATCACAAATTATTTATTAAATGTTTACAAAAACTATAGGAAAATGTTCTCCGAAAATTATCATTTTTAGATATGTCTAAACTGTATATAATATTAGCCTAGGGTCCAAATTTCAGAGCATTTGGATGTGTACTTTAGTGGGGGCATTCAATTTTGTGTCGGGTTAACCTTAGGGATAGCTTGCATCATATTGAGTGTTGTGGTCAGACCAGAACTCCAAATTGGTTGAGACTAATTTTAAATAAAACTAGACTCAAAGGCCTACCTTTTTCATGTTGGGTGTTTTTCATGATTCAGCCCCTAAGGGACATATTTTACTTTTTTAAAAAGGTGCAAATTAAAGGGAATAAATAACCCTTATTAATAATAATAACTATATCATAATACAGAACAATTGGACGACTGCTGAATCGTCTTCCTCCTCCAGCCAATGGCCATGATCAACCCGACCTGGAGCTATTTTTAGAGCGATTTGTCGACGATCCAACCCCCTCCCTGGCCGGCAACTATAGCCACCACCTCCGTTGAGGTGGGGGATATCGCCGGGCGACGGCACGGCGCCGGAGGGGTGTTTTCCGGCGAACCCGAGTGGTATAAAAACCATGAAAATTTAAGAATTATTCTCACCTAACCGAGCTCAATTGAGGCTTATTTCTCTCCTAATTGATCTAAGATAATAGCACAAGGGGAGAGGAGGAGAAGTGGACCTTTTTTGGGGTTCGACGACAGCAGTTTCGGCGGTTGGTTATGGATTTTCCCCTCTCCGACGAGCTTGCCCAATTTCTCGATCCTCCGCCAAAACCTTTTGTAAGACCCCATTTTTTTCTTTAAACACCGGGGTCTTAGGCCCAAAATCGCCTCTTAGCGGTGACACCTTCACGCCCTGAAGGGTCATCACTACAAAGCGCTGATTCTGCCGGTCAATTCGATCACAGAAAGGTAGCACAATAAAGTAAAAGCAAGTCCACAGAAATCACATATATAGAAATAAAAGTCTCCACGAGGGGAGTTTCCACAGAATAATATATCAGAGTACTAAAATACGGGCTTATGCCCGATACATCATGTCCTCACTACAAATCCCTCATACAGAAGCAAAAATAGAACATCTACTCAAGGTCGAGACTCACGGTACAGGCTGTATGAACTCCAGAGCTAGACTGCACCATCTCCAAGCGCACCGCTCTCTTGGGCTACTCCCTCGTGCTGGGCTCCACTATTGGAACACCCTATTACTAATTTTGGCAAGGATCACTATGTTTTTAGGAAATTGGTTTGACCTAGTTGTATAGTTGAAAAGTTCAAATTAGAATGAGTCTAAGGGTTAGAACTTAGGTTTGAAGCTTCCCCCAAGACCATTCAAAGATCAGGATTCAGTGCTGAGACAAAGACAATTCTCGTCGAGCTCAGGTCGACGAAACGTCGAACTCAGGTCGACGATCTCTGAGCTCAGTTCCATAAGGCATCAAACTAAGGTTGACGATCTTCGAGCTCAGATCGATGCTTTGTATCTAGTTGTTTTCCAAGTCGCTGAGCTCAGTTCGACGATCGTAGAGCTCAGGTCGACATTTTCTGTCTCTAGTATAAATCCAATCTCTGAGCTCAGGTCGACGATAGCTGAGCTAAGGTCGACGATTTTTGTGAGAGATCGACGCTTTCAGAATTCAAATTCAAGAACAGTTTGGAATTCATTCAGATTTATTTCATGCATTTATGACAAAGGATTATGTAGCCGTTTTCAAGCAATCTAGAGCAAGTTTCAAGGAAGGCTAAAAGGAATGTTACTTAGGACTTTCCACTGGAGTCATTTGTCAATTATGGAAGTCATTTATGACTGAGTAACGACCATCTAAGTCAGAATCTGATATACTCCTACAGAATATGTTTTTGAAGAAGACATATAATAGATCAATACAATAAGATAGAAAAGAGATATATAGGATTATCAGATTGAGAAAAAGAGTTACAGAAGAGAGATCAAAATATACTCTGATCAAGAACTCATCTTCTGGAATATACTGATTCACTGAGTCAAAATCTTCAAGAACACAAGGAACTTTTCTGTGGAGGAGATCATCTGTTATTCTACTCCTCCAAATCCTCAAGTGTTCAAAAGCTTCAACATCAAGGATTCTAGACATCACACATTTCAACATCTGCTGAAATCATCTTTTGCTGGAGATCTGAAGCAACTGAAGACCTATCACCCTAGCAAAGCTCACCTTCCTGAACCCTTACAGATCTAAGGGGGAGCTTTAGCAACATCTTCCACTTGTCTTCTCTCAGATTATTGACAGAGAAGAACATCTTCAAACTACTTTCTTTTTTCTTTCACTCCTATAAAAGGGTTTATCAAAACTCCCTTCAAAAGTTCTGAAACTGGTTTCTGAGACCTTGTCAAAACTCAGTGGTGGCAAGACACCTTATCAAAAAATCTAGATCTAGTTTTTGAGCACCTTATCAAAAGCTCATTGGTGCCTAGGACACCTGATAAACTATTCCTGCAGTGGATTCCTACCTAGGGTGGTAGAAGAGTTGATGTACCCAAGTTGTTGGGGAACCACTATAGCTCCTTGTGTCATCTGGTTGCTGTGTGTTTGAATTTGCTGTGTGCTATATGATTTCTTATTTCTTGCATAAGTTTTTATTTCACTGCAAGCATCTTACACATATACATAAAATAAGTCTTCTACTGCTTTACAGTTTTTAATTATAAATTATTTTAAAATACTCTATTCACCCCCCCCCCCTCTAGAGTGAAGATAGATCTTACCCTCACTTTCAATTGGTATCATGGGGAGGTTGGTTACTCAACAACTGAATCTTCAACAGATTGGTTGATCAGGCTAACACCTGAACAAAAAGATCCTTGATAAGATAAATCTTCTATAGAGGGTTATTACTTTTCATACTATATTTATTTTCATACATAACCATGGCACAGAACAAAGATTATGCTAGCATCAGACCTCCAGTGTGCAACCTTTCCAAGTTTGCACTTTGGAAGGCAAGGATTAGACTTTACATGAATTCTATTGATGAGGACATTTTTAATTTTGTTTTGACAGTTTGTCCAAGACCTCTAGAGACCACAAGCACAAGTGTTATTCCACCTCCCTCAGGAACAGATGCAGAAATAAAGAAGTGGAAAGTTGCAGATTCAAAGGCTATGAATATTCTTGCTCAGACTATGTCTGATGAGATATTCCAAAAGGTAGCTGAATGCTACTCAGCTAAAGAAATATGGGATAAGCTCTCTGAAATTGTATCTGGATCTGCTGATGAAAGGAAGGACAGGAGATCCCATCTCATATCCTAATATGAGAATTTCAAGAAGGGAGAAACTGAATCAGTGGCTGACATGTACAACATACTCATCCTAATAGTCCGTGAATTAAAAATACTGGACAAGGAGATCTCTCTAATTGAATTAAATGACATGATCCTAATATGCTTCCCTAGCACTTGGGACTCAAGGATCTGGCCAATCAAGGATGCCAGAAGCCTAAGTGAGATCACCACAGAGGCTCTTTTGGGCAAGCTCAAATCTTATGAGCTGCTCATCAAAAAAAGAGTGGAAGAACAAAAGGTTGCTTCTCCAGCTATCAGGAAGGAGAAGACAATAACATTCAAAGCTACAGAAGATCTGCCTGAAGACAAGGTCACAGGCAATTAAGAATTGATGAGCTTGCTGGCCAAAAAATTATACAAGATGGCCAGGAAAGATTTCAGGAAGAGGTCATCCAGAGGGCATGAGAAGCCAAGGTGTGACAAGTCAAATAATAAAGAAATAATCTGTTTTGGATGCAGGAAACCAGGCCATATTGTGCCTGACTGTCCAGAAAATAAGAATAAGAACAAGAAGGACAGAAAAGATAGGAGAAAAGACAAGGACTCTAGGGGAAAAACTACAACAAATCCTCCTCCAGCAAAAATAAACATACAAGGAAGGGATTTGTAGCATAAAACTGGAATGAAACTGAAGAAGAATCAGAGGCTTCATCAAGCTCAAGTGATGATGAAGATGATACTGAAGAAAAGGAATTCTGCATGATGGCTATCAATGCCTCTCAGCAAAATTCTAATGCAAAACAAGGATCAGATTCAGAATCTGAAACTCAAACTGAAGAAGACCAGGTAATAGACTCCTTTGACTTTGATTCAGAGGACTTTAGATCTGAATTTAAGGCACTTTGTTTAGACCTGTTAAAGTCTGAGAAAGAGATTATCTCTCTCAGAAATCAATTGTCTGAACATAGAACCCTAAAATCAGACAACCTCAAACTCTCTGAGGAGTTAGAATGCTGTAGGGAGGAGATAGCCTCACTGAAAAGTGAGCTATCCCAGGCAAAGAAGTTTGAAGAATCCCTTAATGGGAGAAGCATCAGACTGATGGACATCACAAGCACAGTGAACTCAAGATTCAACAGTACACTGGGCTTGGGTGCTTCATTTAGCCAACCTATAGTATTAACAACCTCAAATAAATTTATTTCTGATAAAGGAAAGGGTGTTGTAGAGGTAGCTAGGAAGAATCCTAATTTACCTAAGGAAAACAAAGTTCAACAGAAAATGTCGAACAGATGTCGACGATCATCGAACAGAGCTCGGCGATCTCAGGTTGGATCGTAGATCTCAGATCGACGACTTCTGAACTCTGAACTCTGGTATAGTCAATCTTCGAACGGAGCTCGACGATCTGACCCAAGATCGTCGAACTCAGCTCAACGATCGTCGAACGGAGCTCAGAGCTTTGAACATTCTTTCAGAGATAAATCTTAAATCAATCCTAGAAGTCCCTCATCCCAAAGCTTCAACCCTTATACTGAATGGATAGTGCCTCCTAGGAGATACCATCCTGAAGGCTATAAGAGTCAGCCTAGGATGTCTTTTATTTCTGAGTTTAAAGGTTATCAACCTAGACCCAAGGTAAACTGGGTCAAAAACATATAAGCTGTTTATATGCAGGTGAAGACCTATCCAGTAATGAACCAACAATGGTATCTGGATAGTGGGTGCTCAAAGCACATGATAGGGAACAAGGAGAACCTAACATCCTTCAGAACCAAACTTGGACCCAAAGTGATTTTTGGTGATTCAAACTTTGGTCAAACAAAAGGATATGGTGCTATTCAGATTGGCTCAGTCACATTCAAGAAGGTGGCTTATGTGGAAGGACTGAAGCACAACCTAATCAGCATTAGTCAACTCTGTGATGAAGGATATCAAGTGACTTTCAACAAATCCTTATGCAAGATCAAGTCAGAGGATAACACAACAGTGCTAACAGGTAAAAGGAAAGGTAACATTTATCTTGTAGATTTCTTTTCAACCAACATAGATATCTGCTTATTTAATTTAGTCTGCAAACCAAATGATTTATGGCATAAGAGACTAGGACACTTAAACCTTAGAACCATTACTAAGTTGTCCAAGGATAACCTTGTTAGAGGACTATCTTCTGGCCCCTACAAGAAGGAAGGAATCTACAGGGCTTGTCAATTAGGCAAGCAAACTAGAAACAGTTTTAAGTCACTTAATAAGAGTGATTCACCTAAGATTTTGTATATGTTACACATGGATCTTTTTGGACCCATTACAGTACAAAGCTTAGGAGGGAAATCTTACACCTTAGTGATTGTAGATGACTTCTCTAGATTCACTTGGGTATTCTTTATGAGGAAGAAGTCTGATAACTTTAAGTGTTTTACAGAGTTTCTCAAATGTATACAGATTGAGTTCAATACTCACATTGCCCTGATCAGAAGTGATCATGGGACAGAGTTTGATTCTCTTCTTATGCAAGAGTTCTGTCAAAGTGAAGGGATCAGGCATACTTTCTCATCTCCTAGAACTCCTCAACAAAATGGGGTAGCTGAAAGGAAGAATAGAACCCTAATTTAATCTGCTACTACATTATTGACAGATGCTCACCTACCTGTATCATTTTGGGTTGAGGCAGTGAACACCTCCAACTATGTGTTGAACATAAGTCTAATACATAAACTGAAGAGCAAGACTCCCTATGAATTGCTCAAAGGGAAGAAACCTAAAGTAGACTTTTTCAAATTTTTTGGTTGCATTTGTTATATTCAATATAATGACAAGAAATATTTAGCAAAATTCTAAGCTAAAGCTGATGAAGGAGTGTTTCTGGGATACTCCATGATCAGTAAAGCTTATAGGGTGTATAACAAATCTACTCTGAAAATTGAAGAATCTGTTCATGTATCTTTTGATGAGACTAACATGTTTTATAAGGAGAATTCTACTTCTACCATAGAACCATTGCAGGTACACTCTCTTTCAGAAAATTTGGACAGGTTACATATTATGAAAAAGGATTCAATGCATCCACCTATCCAGCAGAGAGAAGAAATCAGTGAAGATGAAGAGGATACTCAACATCTTGGTGTTCAACATCTTGGAGAAAACCATCTTGAAGAGCCAGTTGTTGTTCCACAAGAGGAAACAACAACACAGGTTGGTGAACAATCAATAACCCCTATTGATTTAGTAACAACAAGAGATCACCCAATCTCCCAAGTGATTGGAGACATCTCAGCTGGTGTGCAAACCAGAAATCAGGTCAACCAGAACCTGATGCATACTTGCTTTCTATCTCAAGTTGAACCTCAATCCATTCAAGATGCAGAACAAGATCCACACTGGATCATTGCTATGCAAGAGGAACTACATCAATTTGAGAGGAATCAAGTTTGGGAACTAGTGCCAAGGCCTAAGGATCACTCAATTGTTGGAACAAAGTGGGTGTTCAGAAACAAGTTGGATGATCAAGGAGTTATTGTAAGGAACAAGGCAAGGCTAGTTGCTCAAGGTTATTCTCAAGAAGAAGGAATAGACTATGACCAGACCTTTGCACCAGTTGCAAGGTTAGAGGACCATAAGAATATTTCTAGCTTATGCAGCTCACAAAGGTTTCAAGGTCTACCAAATGGATGTGAAGAGTGCATTTCTCAATGGAGACATCAAAGAGGAAGTCTATGTTAGATAACCTCCAGGTTTTATCTCTTCAACTTATCTTGACCATATTTTCAAATTATATAAAGCATTATATGGCCTCAAGCAAGCTCCTAGAGCATGGTATGAGACCTTAGCATGCTTTTCTTCTGAAAAATGATTTTATAAGGGGTAGAGTAGATCAAACTCTTTTTATTATAACCCATAAGTCACATACCCTACTAGTACAAATATATGTAGATGATATTATCTTTGGTTCTATTGATTCAAATTTATGCAAAAAGTTTTCCAACCTGATGCACTCTAAATTTGAAATGAGTAGCATGGGATGAGCTTTCCTTCTTTCTAGGATTGCAAGTCAAGCAACATGCTGAAGGCATATTCATTTCTCAAACCAAGTATTCAAAAGAACTTGTTAAGAAATTTGGTATGTCTGAAGCATCTTGTATGAAAACCCCAATGCCTACCAATGTTGTATTAGATGCTAATTAATTGGAAAACATGTTGATCAAACAACATATAGAGCAATGATTGGCTCTCTATTGTACCTTACAGCTAGTAGACCTGATATAATGTTTGCTACATGTATATGTGCTAGATTCCAAGTAAGCCCTAGATAGTCACACCTAACATTAGTTAAGAGGATTATTAGGTATGTAAAAAGTTATCCAAATCTAGGCCTATGGTATCCAAAAGACTCAGGATTTGAATTAATTGGATTTTCAGATGCTGATTATGCTGGGTGTAGAGTATATAGGAAAAGCACCAGTGGAACTTGTCAGTTCCTTGGTTACAGACTTGTCTCCTGGTTCTGTAAGAAACAGACATCTGTGTCCACTTCAACTGTTGAAGCTGAATATATGGCAGTAGGCAGTTGTTGCTCACAAATTCAGTGGATTCAAAACCAGCTCCTAGACTATGGCTACAACTTAGAAGGGTCAAAAATTTTTTGTGATAACACCATTGCTATTTCTATATCACAAAATCCAATCCTCCATAGTAGGACAAAACACATAGAGATTAGGCATCACTTTCTAAGGGATAATGTTGAGAAAAATAAAATTGAAATTCAATATATCCCAACTGATTTGCAAAGGGGAGATATTTTCACCAAACCTTTGGATGAAAAGAAACATACCTTCTTCCTAAATCAGTTAGGAATGTTAGATGGAGGAAGTTTAAAATAAATCCCAAGATTTTGAAAATCTAAAAACAGACCAAGACTAGGCTAAAACTTGTATTTTCTAGTGTTTGTAGGTTTGTTTTGTCTCTGAACTGCGCTCGACGTTTTTCCCAAAAAACGTCGAACAGAGATTGACGCTTTCCAATAGCGTCGACCAGAGTTCAGCATTTTTCCAGACAGCGCTAGGCTATCTTCTTCTGGTCAGCGATCGTCGATCGGAGATCGACGTTCTCCAGTATCGTCGAACGGAGATCGACGTTATTGAAGACTCTTCAGATTCCATTAGAAGCCCAGATCGTCGAACGGAGTTCAACGGTCTTTCCTTTCCGGCGTCGAACCCTAATATAAAATAATTGTTTCGTCGTCGTTCTTCTTTTGCTCTTTCATACTCTCTCCAAACTTTTTCTTTCCCTCCAAACTCTACTGCACTTGGTTGTGTTTGTTACTTTTTGCAGGTATACAATGGCCGTGAATGTTGCCGCTCTCGCCAAGATGAAATTTTATACAGGATTTGATATAGATATGGATTTGTTTGACGGCAGCGATCAGGTTTTCAAAGACATTCTGGAACTTTTACGAGAACAACAGTTAATGCATATAATGTCCACCAGGATGAAGATCGCCGTAGATGAAATTAAAGAATGGGTATTTACAGCACATAATCTGGATCAGAATACCCTTGTTGGTACTATCAGCGGGACTCAGGTATCATTATCACCTACTCTCCTGACCGAAGTATTTCATTTGAGTACTGGAGATGATTCTATTGAACTTTCGGGAGAGGAATCTGCGAATATGTTAGACAGAATGGGTCACTATATAGAAAACCCTAACAAATTATTGAAAAAGAACTTATCTATTGAATTTAGATTTATTGCTGATATTATGGGGAAAGTGCTACTGGCAAAGCACTCAGCACATGATACCATATCCAGGTATCAGTTCTGTTTGATGGGAGCCCTAGTGGATAAGAAACACTTGAATTGGGGAGCTATTTTCTTTTATTTGATAAAGAAGAAAATAAACAAAAGTTTTGTGAACTTTAGGAGGATCTTAGGGGTATTCCTGCACTCCAGGTGCCCTGAATTGCTAGTATCAAATGGGATGCACATCAATGCATCAAAAAGGCTGTTTGGGAAATGGGACAGGAAGATTATCAAGCCAACAAGGACTACCACTGCTTCAGGCACAAGGACAATTGCAGTCTCTTCCCCTCAGGCCCCTGTCCTCATTGAGGAATTTCCTGCCTCCACCTCTTCTCCTCCTTCTCCACCTCCTGCTATTTCTACCTCCACCTCCACATAAACCATCTCCACATCCATCTCCTCCCCCATTACCATTTCATCACCAATTTTACCTCCAGCCACCTCAGAACAATTCCATCCACTCCACTACTATCCACCTCTTGACATTCCATCCTTCAACATTTTGGAAGATTCCTTCATGGATGCTTCCCCTTCCTCACCTGCTGAGCTTCCCTCTACCTCTTCATATCAACAACTCCTGCATGAAATTCTTACCCAACATCGTTCACACCATCCATCTCCACACCTATACCATCTATCTCCTCAATCCCAATCTCTCAACTAACCATCCTACCATCCACAATACCATCTCCCGCAGTCCATCCATCACCAGCCCAAATCATTCCATCCTCCACCTCTACTCAAGTCACACCTCAGGAATTTGATCTATCAGCTTTGGCAGATAAGCTATATAGGATGCTGGCCCCCAAGCTAGTAAACCTGCTGGAGACCTCCATGGCTCCACTCTTGAAATCAATAAAGGAGTTATCTGACAGGCTATCCTCTCTCTCTTATCCTCAGGAAATCCCTTCTATGGGGTGCCTTGATCCAGTTATCACTGAATCAAGGCAGGGGGAGATGCCCTATAAAGCTGAGGTAGTGCCTACTGCTCCTGAGGAATTGCTGCTGCCAGAGATTTCTACTCCAGCTCCAGTACCAGTACTCACAGTGGACCTCAGGTCACTGTTGTCTGAACTTGATTTTCTTCACAGTAGTTGCTTACCAACTAAGGGAGTTAAATACCTTACTAAGGCCATTGTGCCTATTGCTGTCTGTGATCCCAGCCTGATTAGCTCTTATATCAGTTCTTTTAAGGCTGAGGAAGTTTCTGCTTGTGTTGCTGCTACTGCTGCTGAAGTTGTTGAATCTGCTGATATTGATATGTTGCCTGCTGCTCCTGTTGATACTGCTGCTGATGATGAACTTGTTGTTTACTTAGAAGAACCTGTTGTTTCTGAGGTTCCGATTTCTGCTCCTACTACTACTCCAATTGTTTCTGCTCCTGTTGCTGCCTCTGAGAAATCAAAATAAAGAGAAGAGTATATCAAAAGCATTGATGATCTCTATGACAGACCCCAGAGTTCAGATAGTGATCAATTCAACACTGACTCTGATGATTCTTCTGGCACCATTGCAAAAAAAAGGAAAGCAAGAAGCAAAGCAATGATGAGAGTCCCTCCTGCTAAAGCCAAATATGTCAATGATATACCATATTACATTTTGCATGACTGTCAGATAACAGAGTCTTGGATGCAATACTCTAAGAATCAGCTAAAGGCTATGAATAAAAGAAGAAAGCTTGACAAATATGAGAAAAGGTCTTCTCAGTTTCCCCCTCCTCCTCCTCCTCCTCCAGACTCAGGATGTGGTGGAGGACCAACTTCTCATTCATCTGCTTCAAAGCATAGTTCATCTCAATCTTCACAGAGATATCAATCTATAGGACAATATCAAAGAGGCTATCATTCTAGGAGAGGTCAGTACAGGGGAAATCAGAGAGAGCACAGAACTTACTCCAGACAACAAAGGGAAGGACAAGGTCCTATTGATTCTACTCAAGGTCCTTTCCCTTACAAACTTAGAGATACAGTTGTCACCAAGACTCCTACTGATTTAGAATCAATCAATAGATATGAACCTCCAGTCCCATTTAAAGATCCTAAAAACAACCCATTATCATGGACTACCAGAATAAAAGAGCTTGCTACACTAGATCAAATGAAAAAGGCCAAAGAGCAAGGCAAATACATTTCCAACATTACAACCCTATCAGATCAAAGAAAGACAGAATTAGAGAGATATTCTTCAAGAAAATTCTTTAATCTAGAAGATTATATGAAGCTGCATCCTGAGGCTGTAGTTCCAAGGCCTAGATCCCAAACCTCCTTAGGTGCAGATGATGACAAAAGATCAAAGAGAGAAGCCCTCAATCCTAACAGGGAAATTCTGTTTAAAAAGGGAAATGAGAAGAAGCGATTCTTGTAAGCTAAACAAACATCTATCTCTTGCTGATATTCTATCTGTGATCTGCATGCTGCTATGTCATTGTTGGTTTAGCTTTTGCTTTGTCTGTATGCTTATTTATTTTCTATTTTGTCTTGTAAATAGTAATCCTAACCCAAATAGGGGGAGATTGTTGGAACACCCTATTACTAATTTGGGCAAGGATCACTATGTTTTTAGGAAATTGGTTTGACCTAGTTGTATAGTTGAAAAGGTCAAATTAGAATAAGTCTAAGGGTTAGAACTTAGGTTTGAAGCTGCCCCAAGACCATTCAAAGATCAGGATTCAGTGCTGAGACAAAGACAATTCTCGTCGAGCTCAGGTCGACGAAACGTCGAACTCAGGTCGACGATCTCTGAGCTCAGTTCCATAAGGCGTCGAACTAAGGTTGACGATCTTCGAGCTTAGATCGACGCTTTGTGTCTAGTTGTTTTCCAAGTCACTGAGCTCAGTTTGACGATCGTAGAGCTCAGGTCGACGTTTTCTGTCTCTAGTATAAATCCAATCTCTGAGCTCAGGTCGACGATAGCTGAGCTAAGGTCGACGATTTATGTGAGAGATCGACGCTTTCAGAATTCAAATTCAAGAACAGTTATGGAATTCATTCAGATTTATTTCCTGCATTTATGACAAAGGATTATGTAGCCGTTTCAAGCAATCTGGAGCAAGTTTCAAGGAAGGCTAAAAGGAATATTACTTAGGACTTTCCACTGGAGACAGTTGTAAATTATGGAAGTCATTTATGACTGAGTAACGGCCATCTAAGTCAAAATCTGATATACTCCTACAGAATATGTTTTTGAAGAAGACATATATTAGATCAATACAATAAGATAGAAAAGAGATATACAAGATTATCAGATTGAGAAAAAGAGTTACAGAAGAGAGATCAAAATATACTCTGATCAAGAACTCATCTTCTGGAATATACTGATTCACTGAGTCAAAATCTTCAAGAACACAAGGAACTTTTCTGTGGAGGAGATCATCTGCTATTCTACTCCTCCAAATCCTCAAGTGTTCAAAAGCTTCAACATCAAGGATTCCAGACATCACACATTTCAGCATCTGCTGAAATCATCTTTTGCTGGAGATCTGAAACAACTGAAGACCTATCACCCTAGCAAAGCTCACCTTCCTGAACCCTTACAGATCTCAGGGGGAGCTTTAGCAACATCTTCCACTTTTCTTCTCTCAGATTGTTGACAGAGAAGAACATCTTCAAACTACTTTCTTTTTCCTTTCACTCCTGTAAAAGGGTTTATCAAAACTCCCTTCAAAAGTTTTGAAACTGGTTTCTGAGACCTTGTCAAAACTCAGTGGTGGCAAGACACCTTATCAAAAAATCTAGATCTGGTTTTTGAGCACCTTATCAAAAGCTCATTGGTGCCTAGGACACCTTATCAACTATTCCTGCAGTGGATTCCTACCTAGGGTGGTAGAAGGGTGGATGTACCCAGGTTGTTGGGGAACCACTATAGCTCCTTGTGCCATCTGGTTGCTGTGTGTTTGAATTTGCTGTGTACTGTGTGATTTCTTATTTCTTGCTTTAGTTTCTATTTCACTGTTAGCATCTTACACATATACATAAATTAAGTCTTCTACTGCTTTATAGTTTTTAATTGTAAATTATTTTATTCACCCCCCCCCCCTCTAGAGTGAAGATAGATCTTACCCTCACTTTCATCCACGATTCCCTAAAATGATGTGGTTCAAAAACCGTTAGTCATAAATACTAAGCCATATCTCCCCTACCCCTTCCCCCATGGCTCCTAAGTACCGAGCGGAGAGGAAGAAAGGAAAGGACATGAAGGTGGAGATTAAATCAAAAGAATCAGGTGGCAGCGGAACTAATCTAGCAATTCTATAATAAAGAATGGCAATAAGACGAAATATGGAAAGTAACCTTCACTTATGAGAGAACACATAAGACAAGGGGTCTTTTGCAAGGATCCCATCGTATAAACAGTCCCATACCAATTTATACGTTCGAGTATCGGTTATCAAACAGCAGTATATATATATCAAAAATGACCTTAATTTATAAACTTGCCCACACAAGCTTATAGACCAAGGGGTCGTTTTGCAAGCCCTAATGTATAAGCGTCTCATTCCACTTATACCTTAGGTGTTATGGGTTAAATGAATCGATTATGCTATGACATGCTAGTGGGTATGATGGAACTTGCAAGTGCAACACACACACTTGACTCTATGCACACAGACCTTTAGTTCCCCCTTTCTGGAGCTGTAACCTCCCAGGATACCTCCGTAGTGGCAGACGGAAGCGGTGGGTTGGGCCTCACCACCTCTAAACCAGTAAAGCACTAACGGTTAGACCTATCGTACGCCTCAATGCTTGGTGCACGAAGCGGACTCCTGCGTACTCTTGCCGGCTGGCGCACCGGACTTCTGTTGGCAAAGTGCTAACCACACTTGCCGAGTTAGCGTATTGGTGTAGGTGCATCGACCCTCCAATACTGAAGACCCACCACCTTAATTTTCTTTCCCTTTTATGCACATGCAAATTTAACGTATTCAGAATAAAAACCGAGTCGAAGCTCCCCGGACTAAAACGTCTGTCTCAAACAATCGAGCCGAAACTCCCCGGACCAAAACGTCCGTCTCTTAATTAATCGAGCCGAAGCTCCCAACAATCTTCGTGTGCTAACAGTGTTTGTGAAATGTGAGACCCTAATTACTAGGTTACTTTTTTTAGCTTATTAATATAGTTTACGTTAACCCAGGACTGCCCCCGGTATACCCCGTGAAGGGCTCTGAATGGGCACTATGAACTATGATGGTAGCTGAAGCCCATCGTTCCTTTTCGCAAGGCACTTATTGTTATTGGTTGATTCCCTTTACCCATTCCCTTCTCATATTACAATAGACTAACCTAGTGTGAATTTTAACCTTCCTCTCTTCGGGAAAGACGATCTTTCGTCGAACCCGAGCACATCTTAACTCTAGCCAACACCACTTCTCACTAACATTCCCATCCTTATATGGTGAACACTTTCACATCCATCCAATTCAACAGATTAACTAACTCCAACGCTGTGCCCCATCATATCCTATGACTGTTAACACAAATTGCTAATTGCAGACTATCATATGCTATAAGTCGAACCGGATAGGAAATGATCCAATACTCATCCAAATGCCCTAACTTATTTACTGGAGGTATATCATGATATAATTAGCCTATAATCAGAAAATTATAATTTTTCCTAATTATCTGGCATTTAATTAATTTCCTCAAAAATTCCAAGGGCTACTAGTTTGAACATGAACTACCCTAAGTACTCATGCAAGATGTCCAAAAAAACTATAATAAATATTATGTTATCTCAATATGGTAAATCCAAAGTATCACAATTTTTCTTATCATCAAAAAGGCACTAAAACTATTTTAGCAATATTTTCTATCTTTCGTTATTTATGAATCAAGTATAGAGAATATCCATCCAAAAATTATAAATTAATTATACTATACAGATACAACCTTAAAAATAGCATTGGCCAAGTTTCATAATATTTAAGCAGGTATTAATCTCTGAATAAATTAATTATCAAAATTCTCCATAAGGTAGATTTGTAAAGAAAGTGTCGTAACTAAAATTCTAAAAATCAGGAATAAATGTCTACAAGCATATAATGGCCTGAAAATCTCAATCCTAAGCCACATAATTTTTTAACAGCAATATCATCCATAATTATTTTTAAATCATAAAACCTCTTTTTAACATTTGTGAATTAAGTACTAGATTTACTCAACTACAAATTATATAAAAATTCAGGAGCAACCATTCTGACCTAAAACATTTAATTCCAAGATTTCATGGTGTTTCAATAAACAGAAAGATCTAAATAATTAAAACGTAAATTAAGTCTATAGCAAACTTTACAAATGAAGTCCTAGAGATAAACATCATAAAATTCCAGTAAAATTGTTATAGGTTCTACCCATTCCAAAACTCACTCTACCCGAGTTTCACAGCTTTTAGATAATGTTTAGTGACTGATTTTACTATTTAAGATTTTACCCTTAAACTAAGGTTAGGGTTTTGAGGTATCTACCTATCTCCAAATCCTCTGAGATTCTATCCAGATAATTTATATTATGCTAAAGTCGACTCTACTGAATTTCATGACAATACGAGGGCATTTGCCCCCATGTCCTTCACAACCCTCAAAACCCTCCCTTTAGGGTTTGAGTTTGGATCCTAGGGTAAATCAACCCTAAACCACACCATTTTTCTCCAAGTGAGTTATAATAACCCTTATAAGTCAGTGGTAAAAATATCAGCCTCTGTTGAGGTGATTTGACCGTTCCAACCTCTTAGTGCACTTTTTACTCAAAAATGCCTCATTAATGCATAGTTAAGGATAGGTGATTTCCTACCCAAAACTCATCCAAATGAGTTGTAATTTTGTACAGAGCTATATTTTATAGCCAGGGACCACTCTCCAAAATTTGGGAGGGTTTGGAGGTCATTTGACTACTTAAATAAATTACTCTAACTTTATTAAATTAAAACAAAAACCTTAGGCAAAGTATCTCCAAAAATTTCCATTTTTGGACAGACTCTAGGTATTTATAAGGGTAACCCCCTGACCAAATTTCAGGTCGTTTGGACAAGCGAAGAAGAGTGGGCATTAATTTTAGTTTCTGCCCAACTCTAGGTTCATCCCCCACTAAAACGGGTACTGCGGTCAAACCACTTACCCAAACGAGTTGAAATTAATTTTAAATTAATCTAGACTAGAAGGGCTACAACTTTTGTGACTGGTCATTTTTCCTAAATCGGCATCTAAGTGCCTCGTTTTTGCAGCATCAAAATGCGCCCATTTAATGTATCTTTTCCTTATATACTATATACATAATTTTTATATTATAAAAATGTTCTTACGATGACTATCGGTCGGCGGTGGTTTGGCCGCCGAAGGTGGCGGTTTCCGGCGGTCCCAAAAATATATTTTTCATAGTTTTTCCATAAAAACGCGAGATAGGTCCGGCTCCGTTGAGCACGAACTTCTTTTTCTAAGATCCTAAGATCTACCCATAAAAGAAGAAGTAGAGGAGGACCTTGTTCGCGGTTTGGAGGCGAGATGAACGTCGGGTTGCCATGGGGCGGTGGTGGCATTGCCGAACTTCTCCTACAGCAATAAAAACAATTCTAATCGATTTGGTCAAGAGTGTAAACTTCTCATCTTGCTCTAAGGGGGCTTTTATAGATCACCAAGTGGGGACGGGAAAGGGTAAAGCATTTAAGGCCATGAAGGTGAAATTCGGCCATGGCATATCCCTTGTATTCAGCCACCTAGAGGCTGATGAAAACCCTTGGTCTCCTCTAAATAATGAGGGAAAGATGAATCAAGGCTTTGGAATCAATTGGAGAGGAACCCTTGCTCTCCCATGGCCATTAATGGCTTTCTCTCCCCTCTTTCTCTCTCTTCCTTATGAGAGAAATAAAATTCAGCCACTTTTATGGCTGGTTATGGTTATTAAACTCCTCAAAACTGATGAGGGAGAATATATTCAGCCCTTGGAATCAAATGGAGAGGCCCTTGGTCTCCCTTGGCCATGAATGGGCCCTTTAAACCACTTTCTCTCTCCTCCATTAAAGGGTAAAATGGAGTTTTCTCTCTCCTAGTCATCAAGGCCGAATTTGTTCATCTCCCTAGTCTATTAGAAGCCCACTAATTCATACTATTAATTAATTAGGAGGTGGTTAGCCCAAATGGAAAAGGGCTTGAGCTTGGGTTAGCCCATTTAGGCTAATTTGACCTATTTCAAGAATTGAGTTGACCTTGGTCAAATTGACCATTTGGGTTGACACCAATGGGTCCTTGGTGACCCATTGGATTCCCCTAAGGTCTAGGTATGGTTGGGTATTGTTGACTTGGCACCTTGGAGGTCACTTGACCCTTAGTAAGGGAACTTTGACCACTTTGGGGCTAGAGTTGACTTGGGTCAACTTAGCCTCTTGGGTTGTCCCCAATGGGTCCTTGGTGACCCATTGACCTCACTTAAGGTCTAGGAAGACTTAGGTAGGGCTGGTTGGGAATATTAGGGGCACATTGCCCTTAGTTAGGGCACCTTGCCCAAATTAGGCCTATGGTGGTCTTAGGTCAATTTGACCACTTTGGGTTGATTTCAATGGACCCTTAGGGCTCTAATGGTCCTTCCAATAGTTTAAGGATATTGTGGTGGGGTCATTGAGTCATGGTGAAGCCCTATGGTCATCCTAAACTAGTGTTTAGAATTCTACTATTTGAAGACCATGGTGATCTCCACCTTCATGCCTAAGCTCACTTGGTCTTCTTGGGCTTCTTAGGGTTTTGACATGACCTAGTCATGACAAAACTACTCCTAGGGGTCTAGCTGGAAATCGGATGTTACACCTTTGATCCAATATACCAATTCGACTGCCATCCATCCTCTGAAGCTAATGGTGAAGTTAGATTTGAGTGAGGAGGGCTGTATGGGGGGATTTTGAGGAGAGAAAATTAGTCCATGGACATTAATGGCCCCTCTCTTGATGGATGTGGGCTGGAGTTGAATGGGAGATAAATCCCAAGCATTAGGGAATCCAAATGGCTGTTTAGGGGAGGTGAATGGGGTGGCCCATGGCCTTCCTACATAACTCCTCTCTATCTTTCTTCTTTCTCTCTCCTCCATTAAAGGGGAACTTGAGGTTTATCTCTCCAAGTCACCACCTCCATATTTTTAGTGGCATTTCATGTAAATATCAGCCTCCTAAAGCTAGTGGGCTACTCAACATGGGCTTTGCCATAGTGAGTTGGACTAGGTTGGGTCAACTTGAGCTAATTTGACTTAATTTATGGTTGAGTTGACTTTTGTCAATTTAACCTTTGGGTTGACCCCAATGGGTCCTTAGTGACTAATTGTCCTCCCCTAAGGTCTAGGGAGACTTCGGTAGGGTTGTTTTGACACCTTGGTGGTCACTTGACCCTTATTTGGGATACTTTGACCATTTTAGGGTTTAGGTTGACTTTAGTCAACAAAACCTCTTGGGTTGACCCCAATGAGCCCTTAGTGGCCCAATGAACCTCCTAAAGGGTTAGGAAGGTTCAGGTGGGATCAAGGAGTCAAAGTGAAGGTCCACTGGCCCTAGATAGACCACTTTGACCATTTTAGGGTTAGGGTCTACTTTGGTCAACTTGACCACTTTAGTTGACCTCAATGGGTCCTTAGTTACCCTATGGACCTCCTAAAGGGTTAGGGGTGTTACGGTGGGGTCCTGGAGTCAAGTTTAGGCCTTAAAGTCAAACCCTAGGGGTAGTGCTTGAAATGAGCTATTTATAGACCAAGGTGATTTCCACCTTCATGCCTTGGTTCACTTGGTCTTCTTAGGCTTCCTTGGGTTTTGTCATGACCTAGTCATGATAAAACCACTCTTAGGGGTCTAGTTGCTTGAGGGATGTTACAAATCCCAATAAAAAAAAAAATCGTCCCTGAAATTCAGGTTAGGCATGTGGGGTTTCTACTTAGAGTAACTGAATGTAACATCCCTTAAGAATTGAAATTATACCTGATGCAAAAAGCTCTGGGTATTTCTACTGCATCAGATCTAGTGGCTCCCAGGTATGCTCTTCCTGTCCATGATTTGCCCACATAATCTTGACCAGCGGAACCTTCTCGCGCCGCCAGAATCGCACTATCGTTTCATCTATCCCGATCAGCTCTAAGCGGACCGATCGATCAGAAGCTGTCGAGCTATCTATACTAGGAACCTGCTGCTCCGGCCATAGTATGGCCTTTCTAAGAGAGGAGAAGTGGAAGATGTCGTGCAAACCCGCTAAATCCTGCGGTAGTTCCAATTTGTAAGATAATGGGCCAATACGCTCCAGGATCCTGTAGGGCCCCATATTCCTCAGATTGAGCTTCTTTTGCCTGCATGCCCACGAGACTCCATGCATCGTATGTATCTTTAGGAACCCATGGTCTCCAGCCTAAAACTCTACTTGACAATATCGCGCATCGTAATACTTGGCAAGTCTGCTCTAGGACTCCAACATCCTATCTCGAATTAGTCATACCTTGTTATCTCTGTCCTCCACAAATTCAAAGTCGAGTGCTTTTAGATCATCATCCTAAATCCAAGACGGTGGCGTCCTACACCTCCGTCCGTATAATGACTTATAAGGGTCATGCCTATGCTGGATTGGTGACTGTTGTTATAAGAGAGCTCGATCAGCGAAAACAGTCTCTCCCATGGCTCTCCGCGTTCTTGAATGCCTAAGCGTAAAAGATCCTTCAGTGTCAGGATGGTACGTGAAAGTGAGGGATAGATCTACTTTATACTATAAGGGGGTGAATTGTGTATATTAAAAACATTAATTTATTTTTATAGCGGATTTAAAGTAAGTGATATATATATATATATAAAGAAGCAATCACATCACACAAATAAGAAGAATAACAATCACATACGACACAAGGTGAAAGTGAGGGATAAATCTACTTTACACTAGAGGGAAGTGAATATGTATTTTAAAAAATTTAATTTATTTTTATAGCCAGATTTAAAGTAAGTGATATATATGTATATATATAAAGAAGCAATCACAGCACACAAATAAAATGAATAACAATCACAAACAACACAAGGAATTTATAGTGCTTCCCTAATAAATCTGGGTACATCCACTCTTCTACCACCCTGGTAGGAATCCACTATAGGTTTTTGATCAGGTGCCCTGCCACCATAAGTTTTTGCTCAGGTGCCCTGCCACCACAATTCAATTTTTCTAAGGGAGATCTAACAACACTTTGAGCTTTTGATCAGGTGCCCAAAAACCAAAATTATGTCTTTTGATCAGGAGACTTAGAAACCAAAAGATAACTTTTGAAGGGAGTTAAAAACCCTGTACACATTTTAAGAAAATAAACAAAGAGTGATAATGTCTTCTCTATCAAGAATCTCTGAGAAAACTAGTGGATGTTGAAGTAGAAAGCTCCCCCTGGTTTGAGTAGAGTTTCTGATCAGGAGATGGAGTCCTTTCTTCAGGGTGTAGACCTTCTTATATCTGAGAGATGAAGACTTTGCACAAGCAGAGATTGAAGATCTAATTCTATAAGAGTGTGTGTTGATCTGCAAGTCTCTAAGTCAGTATATCTAAGTCTGTAAATCTGAGTGAGTAACCTTGAGGCAGCAATCTTTTGTATATATATATAATGTAGAGAAGAATTCAAACATTTGAATTAGTCGATTCTGAAACGTCTGAGAATGGTAACTTCCTTGGAAATTAATTAGAATAATAACTCTGTGATAAATCCATATTTAATGTTGCCTCTAAACGGCTATATTCGTTAGAATATTTAAAATTAAATATCAGAGTCATAGCTTTCTGTAATTAAGCCTTTAAAT
This sequence comes from Platanthera zijinensis, assembly GCA_039513925.1. Classification (NCBI taxonomy): domain Eukaryota; kingdom Viridiplantae; phylum Streptophyta; class Magnoliopsida; order Asparagales; family Orchidaceae; genus Platanthera; species Platanthera zijinensis. Next base: position 93,098,703 of record CM077092.1, on the reverse strand, counting down.
TATTCTGCCTTGAGAATATAATCAGCTTGAAAACTATTCTGCCTTCTGTAAATAAAATTGACTGAAGCACTGCAAAGAATTAGTCGAACTCAGCAAGCATTTCGTCGACCTGAGCCCGGAGTTCGTCGAACTGAATCTGTTATTCGTCGAACTGAGCTTAGCGATCGTCGAGCTGAATCTGCAAAGCTGAGATCAGAGTTTGTCGAACGGAGCTCAGCTTTCGTCAAGCTAAACTTAGAGGAAGAACTCTGCGTTCGTCGAGCTGAGCTCGGCGATCGTTGAACTGCGCCCAGCTTTCGTCGAACTGATTTCTGCATTCATTGAACTTCTTTTCTCTGGAGTTCTTCTGAAGTAGCAACCCTGAAAAGAATAACCTATGACCCTAGGCTATACATGTTGGGTCAAACTAATCATCCTAACCAAGTTATAGTGATCCTAGCCCAAATCAGTAATAGGGTTCCAAAAATCTCCCCCTATTTAGGTGAGGATACAATTTACAAAATAACACAAAGCAGAAAAAATATTTAGCAGAAAAAGAGTTTTTAGCAGATATAAGGTAAAGAGCTTTGAGAGTTCACAAACAATAAACATAGTTTAAAGAATATAAAATAATCAAAGACTAAGAGTATTTCTTAGAATCTTCAGAGGATGATTTAGTGAAGACCAGCTTCCTGTTGGGATCTGCAGCTTCCTGTTGACTCATCTTCAGATCTTGAGAGCCAATAATTTTCAAAGATGTGGCTCTGGGCACAACTTCTTCTGGATGCAGACTCATGCATTTATCAACATTAAATAAGTTCTTTACCTGGTATTTATCAAGTTCCTTCTTTCTGTAAGAGGATATGGTTGATAACTCAGAGGTCCTTCCCTTCTGATTTAGCTTTATTAATTTGAGATAGAGCAATAAGCTCATTGAACCTTGCCATTCTAAAGTTTGGGTCCAACTCTGGATCAAAAGCTAGAGAAGCAGGCCTCTATGAGCTTGGCTGATGTTGTTGCTGTCTTATTTGACCTGGATGTTGCTGGCTACTGATCTGAGATTCTGACCTTGAAGGTCTGTCTTTGCTGTCCTGAGAATATTTTGGATAATGAGAAGAAGGCTTTTGAGAATGAGGAACACTACCTGCTGCTCCTGCTACTGGAGGAGAAGTCCTCTCCTGGACCTTGGAGGTGAATTATATCTCTTCATTTTCTTCCTCCTTTTCTGCTCATTTTTGGAATATCTCATCCAATGTGGATGATCTAGAGTGAGAGTAATCCCATGCAGAATATAGTATGGGATATCAGCAGTAGATGGCGGCTTAGGAGCAACCTTTGCTGGAGCCTTCTTCTTCAATTTTCTCTTTTTAGAACTTAAGTCATTTGACTCATCTGATTCATCATCACCATCAGAATCTTCTACAGGTTGATCATATAGATCATCATGTTGTTTAAGCAAATCAGTCTTATCATGAACTTGTACTTCTGGCTGTGTATGCACAATATCTATATCAGCTTGTATTTGTACACTATCATCTTATTCCATGTCTTAAAAAAGAATATCATCTAAATTAGGCATGGAGTTTCATCCCAAACATAAGTAGGAGGGGAAGAAACTGGCTTTATAATATCTATATTCTCAATAGCTGCTATAGTCTCAAGGATTGGATTATAACTGGGAGAAACTACTGAAAAACTGCTCCTTAGTTGTTCCAGAATTGAAGAACTAATAGGAGCGGTATAACATACTTGAAAGTCAAGCCTATGGGTAGAAAGTCACCTAGGGGGTGAATATATGATCTATTAAATTCTTTATTGTTCTTTTAACTTTAGCAATGTGCCCTAATGCAATTCAGAATACAAGCTGTACCCAGTATACAAAATTGAACAACAAGAACTGATCACAGCATACACAACACACAGTAAAAGGGACACAACATGTTTATAGTGGTTTACCAATCTAGGGTACATCCACTTTCCCCCTTCTTCCTCACTAGCAATGTGCTAGATAAGGTTATTGCTCCTCCTTCAGAACTCAGATCCTCAGATCCTACAAGGCATAGTTTCTCTCCAAGAAACCTACACGCAGACCCACTAGGCCTACCTCAGAGATATCTAAATCTCCTACCTCAGCCTTTATAGATTAGGTCAACAATCTCAGTGATTTTCCCAAATCACCTACTTTAGATTCACCCAGGATCCGACCTCAGCCTTTATAGATTAGGCTTGTTGGGTATTGTATCCACAATGTACCTGATTTGAAGAAGCCCCTGAACAAGCTAAGTTGAATAGATAATGTATTTGATCAATTGTATTCAAGTTGTGCTTGCAGTTATTCCACGCTAAGTACACACCAATGTCAGGGTGCAGTGGGTCAATATACACAGGTCTGCGCAACGTAATCCCTCGTTGAGCAGATTAGTGTATTGGCTTACGTGTACTCTCTCTATTGGAATGTACTTACTTTCAAGTACAGGGCTGAGACAGATCAACAGCAGACAAGGAGAAGGGATGGGTCAAAGCAACTCACGGGAAGAAAGACGAAAAATTGTCTAAGTTAGAATCGACGAGAATCACTGAGTAATTCGACGAGAATCACTAGCAATTCTCGCCGAATCGTCGAGAATCACTCGCCGATTCCCGCTGACTGCATCCGGCTGACTCAACGCTTTCAACGCCTTCAAGAATTCTACAAAGTCAGAATCGGCGAGAATCACCCGGCTGTCTCAACGCCGTCTAGAATTCAGCTAAGGCAGAATCGACGAGAATCACTATGTGATTCTCGCTGAATCGTCGAGAATGACTTTGCATTCTTGCCGATTCGTCGAGAATGGATTGTGATTCTCGCCGATTCTCTCTGGATGGCTTGTTTTTAAGCTAGAATTCTTCTAAGGAGAATTCGACGGGAATCATAAGTGATTCTCGCCGATTCGTCGAGAATCACCAATGATTCCCGCCGAATTTGCCTTAGGTGAATTCCATTAGCTCGCTGGACCGGACCAAGTGTTCAGGCGCTGTTTGAACCGGAATTAGGGTTTCTTTTGGTGGGGCCCACAACGGTCATAAAGGATGATCTACAGTATAAATACTCGTTTATTTCGAACATTACAGCATCCCTACATGCGAAAAAGAAGGAGCCGCCGACTTAACCTAGAAGATCGCGGAACCTCTTCCGCCACCGTCGCCGCTCGAGAAGGTTGTCGCTGCCGCTGATCGGATTCTTCTTGATCTCTCGGCGACAGAAACTTAGCCAAGCAACGCGTCTCACGTTTCTTTCTTAAGATCCTTTGTCTCTTGGTTTGTTGAACGGAAATACCTTCCCCTTCCAAATCGATTGAGACGATCGATCCAAATAAGATCGTTTGTAGACCTTGCTTGCTTTGTTACGAAGTTTGGATCTCAAAAGCATCGCCGCCGCAATCCTTGTCGTCGCCGATCTCATAGAGATCCTCTCCAGGAGAGTGCTTAGGTCGTGGACTCTCCGTCTTCTTCAAGAACGCTTCATTGAACGAAGAGGGACACCAAGCGCTCCAAACGTAGTTTGTATTTTTGTACACTCTATTTTTGCTTTTGTTGTAAAGGAACTTTGTTTCCTCATTGTAAGGGTTGGGTGCAACCCGTGGTGGAGGAGTAGTGACTTCTTCGGGTGGAAGGGTTCCTTCCATAGTGTGAGGATTAGATTTCAATCCGGTTGGTGAAGTGACTGAGTCGTCCCATGTTGGGAGATAGGTCGAAGGGGGAAAGTGGACGTACCCAAATCAGGGAACCACTATAACTGCCTGTGTATCTCTGTGCTGTGTTTGTTTTGTTTTATTATGCAGGTAAATTTTATATTCCGCAAAAAGACTGCAAATCACCTATTCCCCCCCCCCCATAGGTGAAGGTAGTTGACACTAGATTGACTTTCAAGTGGTATCAGAGGGAGGTTGCTCATCAAAAATGTTAACACCTTGAGTAAGTTCCTGCCACTAGTGTCAAGAAGAAGGCAGATATCAACTATGGACGGACTCAAGTACTCAGGCAAGATCCTAGTGTGCACCAGGCTAAACTTTTCTATCTGGAAGGAAAGGATTAGATTTTACATGGAAGCAGTCGACCCCCGACTCTTCATGATTGTTGAGGAGGGACCTTATATTCCCACTAAGGCCTCCACCATTGATCCTTCCAAAATGGTGCCTAAGAAGTTTTCTGAAATGGACAAGGACGAGATGGTGCTGGTCGGACTTGATAAGAAGGCACAGAACATTCTATTCAGCGCAGTCGATGACTCCATGATGCAGAACTTCTGCAACTGCAGGACAGCCAAGGATATCTGGCACTGCCTGATTATATTGATGGAGGGCACAGATGAAGTGAGGGATGATCGGAGATCCCTCCTGAACCAAAAATATGAGGCCTTCAGGCAAGGGCCCAAGGAATAGATTGGAGTTACCTTCGAAAATTTCCTCAAGATCGTCAATGCCCTAAAGGGATATGGAAGAGTGTTCACTAATGTTGAACTGAATGATAAATTTCTTAGGTCCCTTACTAAGGAATGGGACACGAAGATCTGTGCCATCCAAGAGTTTGGCAAATTAGCAGAAACTGATCCTCAGATATTATTTGGGAAGCTTATGTCCTATGAGCTTCAGCTGAACACGAGGAAAGCAGAAGAAGAAGCCGAGAAAGCCACAGCAAAAGAAAAGACTATGGCCCTAAAAGCCATTCACTCCAGGAAAGGCAAGGGTGCTGCCTCGTCCCGTTCGTGGAAAAAGGATGAGGAGGAAGACTCCGAGCCATGCTCCTCCGGCTCAGAGCTGTCTGAAGAAGACTTCTCCCTCATCACCCGAGAATTCAAGAAGTTCCTCAAGATGAGGAATCAAAGAAAGAGAGACGGCTCCTCCTCCAGAAATCAGAAGAAAAAAAATTCTTCTGACAGGTATGAATCAAAACCGAACAAACATCGCTCTAATGACATTATTTGCTTTGGATGCAATAAACCAGGTCACGTCATCGCTGACTGCGACCAAGGCAAGAGAGATAAGGGGAAGGGAGAGGAGTACAAGTTCTCTAGAGATAAGAAGAAGGAGATGAGCTACCTCGCCAAAAATCTGAAGACACTGAGTGAGTCTGATTCCTCAGACTCCAGTGATGATGAGGAAGCCTATTTCGGGCTAGTGGGTCGCTCTGACTTAGAAGGAGAATGCACCCCATTTACTGGGAAGGTAAAAGCTCGTACCCCCCTCTCTGACTCAGACTATGAGTCTCCTGATGATGATCTCGAGGATAGCCCATCTGCCCGTGAAGCTGAGCTCCTCGAAAAGTATGAGCTTCTGCTCAACACCTTCGAGGAATGCCGCAAGAGATTGAGGGCTCAGAAAAAGGAAGTCAAATTCCTTAAGGTCGAGGGTGTCTCCCTAAGGGAAGAGATCACTAGCTTGATTTCTCTCTGACAGGAGCACTAGGACCTGATCTCTAAGCACTCAGAGTCTCTAAGTCTCCTTGACCTTAAACAGAAAGAAGTCAACAAGTTGGAAGAACAACTTGCGGCAAAAAGGAAGATTTTCAAAAGCTTCTCTATGCCAAAGACTGTTCTTCCACTGGTTTAAACCTTCTCTGCTCAGGCTAAGGGGGCTGGCTTGGGGCATGTGGGTGTGCCTGGTAATTCATCCAGGAGAAACAGAAAGCAGAGGAAAAATAAGGCTGCTAAGAAGGCCTTTGCTGTAAAAAAGGGAAAGGCCCCACTCAACCCTATTGAATTCAGGAAGCATGGCTTTCCCTGCAATGAACAGGACTTTGAGTCAACCTATGGGCATTTCTTCCGGCTATCGGTTGAAAAGCCCAAGAGCCGGTATGATGGTTGGGCCTTCCCCCGCAACTACGGCGAGAGTGTCTTCAAGGCACCTTATGAGGAAATCCAAGTGGAAAATTATGGCCACTTCTCTAGCGGCCATAATAGGAAGCAGGCACCAAAATCCAAGCCTGTTATACTGTAGGAATAGGAGGTGAAGAAATCATGTGACTGCTGTCATCATGATGCCTCCACCTCCAGATCCAAGGCCCCGGCTGGACCCACCGTTCCCAGGGTGAAGTAGGAGCCTAGGAATAGGTACAACAGATTTGACTGTTGGTGTTGTGGCAAAGTTGGTCACTTTGCCGTGGATTGTTAGTTTAATCCGAGACAAAACGAGACTCCTCATGTTAGCAATGTGAGGCCGACCACTCGTAGGGTTAACCACCCGAGTGGGAGTATGCTAACAAGAAATCTAGGACCCAAGTTCGATTGGGTTCCTAAGGGAAATTAATTCTGTTTTGCAGGAATGTCCAAAGGCCACCAAAACGCCTATCTGGTACTTGGACAGTGGATATTCCCGGCATATGACCGGGACAAGAAGCCTGCTGCGTGATTACTCTCCAGTCGAAAATGAACCCAAAGTCATCTTTGGAGGATCAGATCGAGGAGTCACCAGAGGTTACGGTATGATTTCCAACAGTATAATCTCCATCACCGACGTGGCCTATGTTTAAGGGTTAAATCATAACCTGATCAGTGTAAGTCAGTTGTGTGATAAAAGGTATGACGTTAAGTTCTGCAAGGATAAATGCTTGATAATATCGTGTGCCTCTTCGGAGACGGTATTAACTGGCATTAGGAGCAGAAATATATTTTGTTTAGATTTTCTTAGCATAGATTCTTCTACCCCCGTGTGCCTTGTTGCAAAAGGCAGTGCATCTCTTTGTGAACAATGGCACAAGAGATTGGCACATATTAATTTCAAGACGATTAGTATGTTGTTTTCTAAAAATTTAGTAAGGGATGCTCCCAGTATTAAGTGCATCAAAGATAGCCCCTGTCCGGCATGCCAGAAGGGCAAACAGACTCGGGCTACCTTTAAGGGCATTGCAGACAAAGACTCTTCCAGATATCTTTATCTTCTGCATATGGACTTGTTTGGTCCTGTGCAAGTTCATAGCTTGGGAGGCAAGTCCTATACGCTAGTTATTATTGATGATCACTCTCGGTTTACATGGGTGTTCTTCTTAAAATGAGAGTCAGATACGTTTGACATCTTCACTAGTTTTGTCAAGCAAATTCAGAAAGAACTTAACTGCTCAGTGGTCAAAATCAGAAGTGACCATGGAATAGAATTCGAATCTGGGGCTATGACAGAATTTTGTGAAGAACATGGGATCTTTCATGAGTTTTCCTCCCCGCGTACTCCTTAGCAAAATGGAGTTGCGGAGAGGAGAAATAGAATGCTCATTGAAGCTTGCACGACAATGTTGAATGACCCATCTCTCCCAGAATATTTCTGGGCAGAGGCTGTCAATACGTCTTGACATGTAAAAAACCGGGCATTGATCAACAAAAATCATCGTAAGACGCCTTATGAGCTACTGAAAGGCAGGAAACCAACCATGTCCTACTTAAGGATCTTTGGCTGCAGATGCTATGTACTCAATAACGGGAAGTACCCGCGTACTAAGTTTGGTGAAAAATGCTTCGAAGGCATATTCATGGGCTATTGTAGCCATAGTCAGGCATATAGGGTTTTTAATAAGAAAACCCTAGTGGTAGAGGAATCCATTAATGTTGTATTTGATGAAGGAAGCTTGCTTAACAGCAATTCTTCCAGTGGCATTATTGAAGATGCAGGTGCAAGGCTTGAACAGCTCATTCTTGATGAGACTACAAATGGTGCAACTCCCAAGTACGTCAAGGTTTCCACCTCGACGTCAGCTGGAGAATTTGACGAGCAGGATGGAGAAACTCTTCCGGAAGAAGGAGAAGCCCGAGAAGATGTCAGAGCTCCAGATGTCATACTCCTAGAGCTTTGACACGTGAGGGATCATCCTAGAGATCAGATCATCGGAGATCCTCGTGACGGTGTCAGAACTCGAAGAGGTACAATTAACGAGATTTTGCACCTTAGTTTCCTGTCACAGGTTGAGCCAAAGAAGTTCGACGAGGCGAACAGAGATGCAGCATTGATATTGGCCATGCAAGATGAACTGCATCAATTTGAAAGATGCAACGTCTGGACGCTTATTCCAAGACCAAAGAACCAGAATCTGATCGGCACCAAGTGGATCTTCAGAAACAAACTGGATGAACACAATGTCATCGTAAAGAACAAGGTCAGGCTGGTGGCTCAAGGTTACAGACTTGAGGAGGGGATTGACTTCGACCAGACCTTTGTACTAGTGGCAAGGCTCGAGGCGATTAAATTGTTCCTGGCGTATGCTTCGCACAAAGGATTCACTGTCTATCAGATGGACGTGAAATCTGCATTCGTATATGGAAACCTGAAAGAGGAAGTATATGTCGCACAACCCCCAGGTTTTGTTAATTCTACATATAACATCCCATGTTACTTCTAGACCCCCCCCCCCAACTTAGATTGGGTTAGGCATGTGGTGAGTCAAGGGGGGGGGATTAGCTAGGTTTGACCCTAGGTGGTGAGTTGTAACCATGTGGGGCCCACTATAGGACCAAGTCAAAACTAGGTCAAACAAGCCTAATTAGAAACCCTAACCACACCATGACCCCACCACACTGCCCTAACCCTAATTACAATCTAAGTGGACCCTAGGGCATGCCACTAGGTCAACATTCTGACCTTGGTTGACCCAAGTCAACCTTGGGCCTAAAGTGGTCAAACCCACACTCATAAGCCCAAATTAGCCTAAGTAGGTCACCCCCTTGACCCAAACCAAGTTGGGTGGTGCCATTGGGCTCATGACCAACAAGTGGGGTCAGCCCACTCACCATGTTGACCAAGTCAACTCAAAAAGTCAACAAGTCAACATTTTAACCTAAAGGGTGAAAATGAGAGCCCAAGTCATTTCTCTTAGGCCAAGCCCACCAAACTTGGCCCATGACCAGCCAAGTGGACAAGGACAGCCACTAACCCCCAAAATTAGGAGAGAGATTACATGCAAAGGGGTATTTTGGAGAAAACACCTAAAAGAGGAGAGAGAAAGGGGAAGGTGATGAAAAGAGGCCATGTGGCCTTCACTCCTCAGCCCATAAGCATGCTGGCCGACCACCCCTATTCATTTCAAAGGATTTCAAGGCATGACAGCCACTTGGTAGCCATGGTGAAGCATCCAAAGTGCTAAACCGAGCTCACATTGGAGTTATCTCCTTATACAGTCATTCCAGGCCAAATCCGAGCCCACCATCAATTTCAGAGAGAGGAGAGGAGTGGAGTTTGAGTCCTGGAGCATAGCAATCGGTGGAGAATCAAGTTTTTGGGAGGTAGATCGCCGGAGCTAGTTAGCCATGGCCAACCGCCGCCACACCCGCAACCAACCTCCAATTCAGGTCCGTTTCGCCTCACCTCTCCACGTACTAGCTTCCTAGATCATTTAGGAGAGAAATCGGGCTCAATTGAGCCCGATGCCATGTGATAAAATCTCGATTTTTTCGAGAATTTTATACCTCTCGGGATCGCCGGCGCCGCCGTATCCCCCCGCCTCATCGCCGGGAAATGGAAGCCACCACCACCGTGAAGGTGATGGCACCGTTGGCCGGCCACAGCGCCGCCTCAGCCGGCCGGAAAATGTCCCGCAAGGTGGCCCAGGAAACACCAATCCAGGCCGTCCATTCATTGGGGACGATGAAACGATCCCGTCCATCTAGCTTTAAGATTCGCGCTGTATCAATATGTATATATGTTGATTTAAATAAATGAACAGTGATTATTATCACACTTTTACAGCCTATTTCTAAGTGAAAATTAGGGCACCGGGAGACATTTCTAGGTCAGGACCCCTGAAGATAAATTGTAGACCTATGCCTTAACTTTCCAATGCCACAATAATCTTGGACTTTGACCCAGTGGTCTGTCCTGTAGGTCAATTCTCCTAGGATTGGTCCTAGGCTAGGGCAGATCTTAATTTGAGTGCCCATGCTAAACCAGTGATCCACATGGCCTGAAATTTTGGGCATGTGCATTTTAGGGCATACCTAGCCCATGCCAAAAATTAGGAATTTTTGGAATACTTTTTCCTATAGTTTTGTTCAAAATGTCAAAAATTAAATAATTGGAATAAATGGAGTGTTAAGCCTCCAAATGGTCCCAAATTTTTGTGGCAAGTCCTCTGGGACATGGTTAGGGTCTGAAAACAATTTCAGCCCACTTGAACCACTGCATGATGGGTTAACCCACTTGCAAGTGTAGGCTAGAATTAGCCTTGGTGTGCAATTAGCAATTTTTCTAAAATGTGTATTTATTCATCTCAGGACTTCTGAAGACCTTGAAATTACTTCTAAAGGATATTTAGGTCAAATTCAGCCCCTCAAAATTATTATGGGATTTTTGGGAACAAAAATCCCATTATTTGGAATTATTGAAAACTATGGTTTTATTGGAAAATAAAAATAAAAATTAGATTCAATCAAGCAAAAATCCTCAAATTTGGTCCTGTTAAACACTTGGATATAATTGAGTTGGGTTAATTTTATTTTGTCTGTTTGAGATCTTTTGAAGTAGAATGTTATGTAAATGACCATTTTACCCCTATTGCTTTTATTCATGATTTAATGAAAATATAGGTCAGAAAAATTTGGGAATATTTATAGAGGTGTATATAGATATTAGTTAACTGACATATTTATTTCAGAATTTTTGGTTGTGCATACAAATTTTAATTCATCATAATGGCATTTTGGTAAATACCCAAGAAATTGAATTGCAAGTCTATAACATTGTTAAAGTTGATGAAACTTTGTAAATAGCCTTATTTTCATGATTTAGATCCTCTATAAATTTCCTAGAATTTTTATGATTAAAGTTCTCATACTTACTTTGAAAAGTGGTAATTATGATGGTTTTGTGATAATTAACAAATAAATACAAATGTTTGGTGAGAAATTATAAACCTTGGGAAATAGTGATATTTCATCATGTTAATGGTTAGGATAATTATTTTGTATCATTAGGGCTATGCAAAGACACACTTCATATGTTAAATGACCTTGGGAAATATTGGGAGAAAAAAATTAATTATGAAAATAATTGAGAAAATTGTGAAAATTACCATACTCATTCTAGTAGATCATACCACCCTAGGATAAATATTTGGGGGTTGGTGGCCCAAGTATTTGGAAGTTCGATTTCGGGGTGGTACTAGGCCATGGGGTGCGCATAGTAAAGGTAGGCTATACTATAGGCCGCCAGGGAACGAATCAACAACTGAGTTAGAGTCTAAGATCGGAAGTATAATCCTGGGTGGCAGATGTATTCTAGAGACGTGAGTAATAGCGCAACCTTAGACTTACCTAGGAGGAGTCGACGGAAGACCGTCGTTCCTCAATCCATACCTAAGTCACTATGTCACTCTATGTAACAGGAGAGAGAAAAAGGGATTCTGGGTAGACATCAACAAAAGTAAACATCCTTGAGAAAGGGAGATTTGGGATTCAGCCCATCGTAGCTCCTAGTGCCCCTGAGAGCCCTTCACCGGGAATACCTTGGGCAGTCCTGGGATTAACCTTAAGTCATTAGGTATAACAACCGGTAGACAAGAGTAGTCTAATAGGTTAAGTGTAATGGACATGTGCTCACTCGTGCCGGGTTGGAGGGACTTGGAGTCTATTGACTACTTGCTCACCCGTGCAGAGTTGGAGGAAAGAGATTGACATATATATACTCACCCGGGCAGGGTTGGAGGTTTTGTAGCACATACTCACCCGAGACGGGTTGGAGAGATTTGGAACAGGATAGTCCTTCGAGCTGGAGGCTCAATATATTATACTTGCATGTGCATATACTAGTGGCGGGCCATGCGGTACTGGGCAGTCGTCACACCGACGGCAGTACGGTGGACCAGGTGGGTGCGATGGTTAGAGGGACCAGTAGGTTTTTTATACTGAGGTCTGGAGGACTTTTCCCGATAACGCGCACCCGGCCTAACAAGACTGACAGGTAGTCAGCAAAGTGGTACGCAGAGACTCTAGAGTACACTTGTTTCATGTACAGAGGCGCACAAGAGAGGTCTAGGCCTGGTAGTGTGTATACCCGCCTAGAAAGCGGAGAAGCCCGATCCGCTGCTGCCGGAGCAACGACGGCGGTACCTGAGAGTGATGCTAGCTCTCGAAAAGTGGGAACTAAAGGTCTGTGATCACGGAGTCGTGTGTGTGTGTTGCACTGCATGTTCATATCATACCCACCATATAGATGCATATCATTAACTTTCATAACAACCTATGACACCTAATGTATAAGTGGTATGAGACGCTTATACATTAGGACCTGCAAAACGATCCCTTAGTCTATAAGCTTGTGTGGGCAAGTTTATAGGTTAAGGTTACTTTCCTTTTTATACATATACTGCTTATGATACCTGACACTCCATCGTATAAAATGGTATGGGACATTTTATACGATGGGAGCCTTGTAAAAGACCCCTTGCTTATGCGTACTCGCATAAGTGAAGGTTACTTTTCATTACCTATATTTCTTTATATTCTGCTTTAGTTCCTGTCACCTGCTTCCACCTTTGTCACCCTTGTTGTCCTCCGCTTCGTCCTCCCGCACGGTGCCTAGGAGTTGCGGGGCGAGGTGTGGAGGAAACGACTTAGTCTTTTTGACTAATGGTCGGTGACCATACTATTTTTAGGAGCTCGAGGAGATGGACCAGCACGGCGAGGAGGCAGGGCTTGAGGGGCAGATACCGACTACTGCTACTGGAGCACATGTTCAGGTGTGATGATTTGAGATGATAGATTCCACTGCTATTATATTGAGAGAGAGAGTGATTTGATATTGATGTACTGGGCATAAGCCCGTTTTACTCTCATTATATTGTACTCATTGTGGACTGTACCTTGTACTTTTCATTTGTTATATATATATGTTTAGTACTGTGGCGGTGGACTTCTACATTTTTGCTCTGCTTTGTACTCTTTTATTCTCATATTGGCTGACAGGTTATGATCGTACTAGCCGGCAGAATCGGCATCTTGCGGTGTCGACTAACCCGTGCGTTAGTGTCACCGTAAGGCGGCGGTTCTGTGCATAAGATCTGGGTTAGCCTCGGAATGGGGAGACAGGATCTTACAAACTGGTATCACTTGAACACACGATCATATGAGAATAAAAGTCCACAACACTGGAACACCCTGCTCGAGCATTAGTTTGCGGACAAACTATGCAGCGGAAGCAATGGTGTGCCCATGTGTAAAAAGCCACATAAAACAGTCCATTAAACAATGAGTTAGGCCAATTTTGATATTACCTTACCTTTATGCAGCCTCCACAGGATACGGTTCCTCCCCCTCCGGCTGTCATTCCGTTCATGCAGACAGAGATGGGGCAAACGCTGACGACAATCCTGGATGCATTCAGAGCCCAGCAAGCCCCGATACAGCTGCCCAACCCAGGGTCAAACTGGTTGAGTGCGTTTAAAATTCTGTCTCCGCCACTGTACCGCGAGACAGAAGATGCTGTGAAGACAGAGGAGTGGTTGGAGACCATTCAGGAGTTACTGGCTGGAATTAGCTGCCCAGTCAGCCAGGCGGTACCACTTGCCACTTCCGCACTAGAAGCCCATGCAAAGAGATGGTGGAAGTCTATTCGGGACTCAGTTTATGGGGATAGGGAACTAACAGACATATCCTGGGAAGAATTCAGCGACTCGTTCCTGGACCATTATGTTTCTATCACAGACCGGGACACATTGGAGGCGAGGTTCCTGAACCTCCAGCAGGGGAGCCGATCAATGATCGAATATCAGAGAGAGTTCTCCCACCTGGCTAGGTTTGCAGGCTTTCATGAATGGGATGATCGAAAGTATGCTAAAAGATTTTACCATGGCCTCCGGGATTCGTTGAGGCAGCCCCTGTTGTTTATATCGCATGGTACCACTGCTCAAATCATAGAAATGGCGAAAAAGCTGGAGGCTGACCAGCTAATGGTACAGGGCAGAGGTAAAAGGCCGCTCGAAGGATCGTCTTCCAATGGTAGCAGGACATCCCAAAGGGGGAAGGTTATCGGATATAGGAGGGGTGGGGGACGTCGTCGTCCCAACTACAGGCAGGATCAGAGGCCTCCTCCACCATTGGCTCCCCCACCTATACAGACTCCCGGGCCGATGAGACAGGATGATCGAGGTCAGAGGCAGATCACCTACTATGGTTGCGGCCAACCTGGGCACATCAGGACGCAGTGCCCGCTTCAGGTCCACCCTCTTCCTCCTCCTCCACCTCCAGTGGCCCCTCCAGTTCACCAGGGCCGAGGACGAGGACGGGGCCGAGGACATCACGGCCGAGGCCGAGATCGGGAACAGGCGTATGCGCTGGACCTCACGGAGCAGAGGAACCCCGAGGAAGTGATTACAGGTACTTTAATTATGCAAGATTCATAAGTTTAAACTTTAATCAGTGTCTTATAAACCTTAAGAATAATATTTATCTTTGAACTCAAACGAACCCAGGCATAGTGATGATTAGCGGCAAGCCCGCTCATACCCTCTTCGACACGGGTGCTTCACACTCCTTCGTGTCGAACACGTTTATTGAAGGATTAGAGGGAGTAGAGAAGTTTTCCGGCTTGGAAAAAAGTGTGCGACTTCCTGATGGCTCAGAACTTCGAACCACAGATTGCTGCAATATGGAAGTCGAGATAGGGGCAAGGCGTTCGAAGCTCCGGCAACGGTCTTGAGGCTACCAGACTTTGATCTTATTCTAGGCATGAACTGGCTCCATTGGAACTACGCGCAGATAGATTGTCCCTCGAAGAGGATCACACTCCGACATGGAGATTATTACGTTACTATCGAAGGTATCCGACCTATCCCCCTTCTTTCATTGTCTTCCATACAGGCTGTCAAGGCCTATGGGCAAGGGGAGGAAGTGTATCTTATTTGCTTTGAGATGGTAGCAGTAGAGAGTTCTATAGCTGATATCCCAGTGGTACGGGATTTCTCCGATGTGTTTCCGGAGAAATTGCTCGGACTACCACCAGTTCGGGATTTGGACTTCAGGATCCAATTAGTGCCAGGGGCGAGGCCAGTGTCCCGGGCACCTTACAGAATGGCACCTAGAGAATTGGTAGAGTTCAGGACTCAGCTACAGGAACTTGTGGAGTCAGTATTTGTGCGGCCAAGTTCGTCGCCATGGGGAGCACCGGTTTTATTTGTGAAGAAGAAGGATGGATCCCTCCGACTGTGTATAGATTACAGGGAATTGAATAGGTTGACGGTTCGGAACACCTACCCATTGCCCCGGATAGATGAGTTATTTGATCAACTTCAGGGAGCCTTCTGGTTCTCTAAGCTCGATTTACGATCCAACTATTATCAGTTACGCATTCGGGAGGAAGACATACCGAAGACAGCATTCAGCTCACGTTATGGCTTATACGAATTCACGGTCATGCCATTTGGGCTCACGAATGCCCCCTCCGCATTCATGACCCTAATGAACCGTGTATTCGAACCATATTTGGATCGCTTCGTCATTGTGTTCATCGACGATATTCTGGTCTATTCTCGGACGCAGGAAGAACACGCAGAACATCTAGCCCAAGTTTTACAGAGGTTGAGAGAGTTTCAGATGTATGCAAAGTTCTCTAAGTGCCAATTTTGGCTACAGGAGGTGGCTTTTCTGGGTCACGTTATTAGTGGAGCTAGAGTGGCGGTGGATCCAGCTAAGATAGAGGCGGTACGGCATTGGCCACGACCAAAGACAGCAGCAGACATCCGTAGCTTTCTGGGATTGGCAGGATATTATCGTAAGTTTGTGGAGGGATTCTTAAGGATAGCCCTCCCCCTTACGTCATTGACGAAGAAGGATGCAAATTTTGTTTGGTCAGAACAATGTGAGGCAGCTTTTCAGGAGTTGAAAGACCGACTGACCTCATCCCCTATCCTTGCGCTCCCATCCGGGAGTAAAGGATTCCAGATCTATACGGATGCCTCTTATCAGGGGATGGGCGCAGTCTTGATGCAGCATGGACACGTCATTGCTTATGTTTCAAGACAATTGAAGAAACACGAACATAATTATCCGGTACATGACCTAGAACTCGGGCCGTGATATTCGCCCTAAAGACCTGGAGGCATTACTTATATGGGATTCATTGTGATATCTACTCGGATCACAAGAATCTTAAATATATTGATACCCAGAAGGATCTAAATCTACGACAGAGGAGATGGTTAGAGTTTCTCTGCGATTATGATTATCAGATTCATTATCATCCAGGGAAGGCTAATACGGTAGCTGATGCACTGAGTAGAAGAGCTGGCACTTCCGGATCGGAGCCTCGCTTGATGTCCTTAGAGCTGGTACGAATGTTGGAGGAGATGCACATTACCATGGTGTCTGAGTCAGAACCAGCAGTGTACCGAGAGTATTTAAATTCAGTGACCAGCGATGACACTATTCGGGAGCGCATCGTTACGCATCAGAGACTGGATACTGATTTAGAGCCTATTTTTGGCGCTTTAGAAGGAGGAAAGTATGAGGACTACACGCTGGAGGACGATCTTCTTCGATTTCGTGGTCGAGTATACATTCCAGCAGGAGGTGGGATCCGGGGTGACATCCTCAGAGAGGCACACTACTCCAGATATTCAGTGCATCCCGGCATCACCAAGATGTGGGCTGACTTACGACGGACCATGTACTGGCCAGGAATGAAGAGGGAGATCATATATCTTGTGACACACTGCGAGACTTGCCAGCGAGTGAAGGCCGAGTGCAAGAGCCCAGGCGGTGTATTACAGCCACTGCCAGTCCCAGAATGGAAGTTCGAGGATATTTCCATGGATTTTGTACACGGACTCCCTCGCTCCCATTCTGGGCACGATTCCGTCTGGGTTATTGTGGACAGATTGACCAAGGTAGCACGGTTCATTCCGGTCAGAAAGGATGCCCCAGTTGCTGTGTTGGTGAGATTGTTTGTAGAGCAATTCATCCGGTACCACGGCATTCCCAGGTCAATTGTTTCAGACAGAGACAGCCGCTTCACCTCCAGAGAATGGAGGGCAGTGCATGCCTATTTGGATTCCAGACTTACCTTTAGCACTGCCTTCCATCCGCAGACCGACGGTCAGACAGAGCGGACGATACGGACAATGGAGGACCTGCTCAGGCTATGTGTATTGGATACTGGGAAGCCTTGGGAGAGGCTACTGCCACTGATCGAGTTTTCATACAACAACAGTCACCAGGCCAGCATCGGGATGGCTCCTTATGAGGCACTCTATGGGAGGAAGTGCCGGACACCGCTATCTTGGGTTCAAGATGTGGACACTCGAGCCCTCGGATCAGATTTTGTGGAAGATACGGAGGCCCAGGTTCGCTTGATCAGGGATCGGCTTTTGGAGGCACAGAGCAGACAGGCAAAATATTATGATGCTCGGCACCGGAAAGTAGAGTTCCAGGTTGGAGACAGAGTTTTCTTGAAGATTCGACCGGTACATGGTGTCTCTCGGATACGGAGACACAAGAAGCTCAGTCCACGATACATGGGGCCCTACTTGATTTTGGAGCGTATTGGCCCCTTGGCTTACCGACTGCAGCTGCCTCCGGAGTTGAGCACTTTACATGATGTCTTCCATGTCTCTTCCTTGAGAAGAGCTCTCCTTCGGCCTGAGCAGCATGTTACCGCTACAGCTGGCCCGGTGGCGCCTGACAGATCAGTTAGACTAGAGCCGATTCAGATCGACGATACTATCGTCCGAGTGTTGCGAAAAAAGAAGGTCCCGCTCGTGAAGGTGTTGTGGTCCAACCACGGACGGGAGGAGAACACCTGGGAGCTGAGGGATCTGATGCTGGAGCGGCACCTAGAGCTATTTTCATCAGGTACTTTTAATATATGCTTTCTTTTAAAAGATCCTTAAATTCGTGCAAGTAGAACCCGTAGACCCAAACTTAAATTTCGGGGACGAAATTATTTGTTTTGTTTTTAGGATTTGTAACATCCCATGTTACTTCTAGACCCCCCCCAACTTAGATTGGGTTAGGCATGTGGTGAGTCAAGGGGGGGGGGATTAGCTAGGTTTGACCCTAGGTGGTAAGTTGTAACCATGTGGGGCCCACTATAGGACCAAGTCAAAACTAGGTCAAACAAGCCAAATTAGAAACCCTAACCACACCATGACCCCACCAAATTGCCCTAACCCTAATTACAATCTAAGTGGACCCTAGGGCATGCCACTAGGTCAACATTCTGACCTTGGTTGACCCAAGTCAACCTTGGGCCTAAAGTGGTCAAACCCACACTCATAAGCCCAAATTAGCCTAAGTAGATCACCCCCTTGACCCAAACCAAGTTGGGTGGTGCCATTGGGCTCATGACCAACAAGTGGGGTCAGCCCACTCACCATGTTGACCAAGTCAACTCAAAAAGTCAACAAGTCAACATTTTAACCTAAAGGGTGAAAATGAGAGCCCAAGTCATTTCTCTTAGGCCAAGCCCACCAAACTTGGGCCATGACCAGCCAAGTGGACAAGGACGGCCACTAACCCCCAAAATTAGGAGAGAGATTACATGCAAAGGGCTATTTTGGAGAAAACACCTAAAAGAGGAGAGAGAAAGGGGAAGGTGATGAAAAGAGGCCATGTGGCCTTCACTCCTCAGCCCATAAGCATGCTGGCCGACCACCCCTATTCATTTCAAAGGATTTCAAGGCATGACAGCCACTTGGTAGCCATGGTGAAGCATCCAAAGTGCTAAACCGAGCTCACATTGGAGTTATCTCCTTATACAGTCATTCCAGGCCAAATCCGAGCCCACCATCAGTTTCAGAGAGAGGAGAGGAGTGGAGTTTGAGTCCTGGAGCATAGCAATCGGTGGAGAATCAAGTTTTTGGGAGGTAGATCGCCGGAGCTAGTTAGCCATGGCCAACCGCCGCCACACCCGCAACCAATCTCCAATTCAGGTCCGTTTCGCCTCACCTCTCCACGTACTAGCTTCCTAGATCATTTAGGAGAGAAATCGGGCTCAATTGAGCCCGATGCCATGTGAGAAAATCTCGATTTTTCCGAGAATTTTATACCTCTCGGGATCGCCGGCGCCGCCGTATCCCGCCGCCTCATCGCCGGGAAATGGAAGCCACCACCACCGTGAAGGTGATGGCACCGTTGGCCGGCCACGGCGCCGCCTCAGCCGGCCGGAAAATGTCCCGCAAGGTGGCCCAGGAAACACCAATCCAGGCCATCCATTCATTGGGGATGATGAAACGATCCCGTCCATCTAGCTTTAAGATTCGCGCTGTATCAATATGTATATATGTTGATTTAAATAAATGAACAGTGATTATTGTCACACTTTTACAGCCTATTTTTAAGTGAAAATTAGGGCATCCAGAGACATTTCTAGGTCAGAACACCTGAAGATAATTTGTAGCCCTAGGCCTTAAATTTCCAATGCCACAATAATCTTGGACTTTGACCCAGTGGTCTGTCCTGTAGGTCAATTCTCCTAGGACTGGTCCTAGGCTAGGGCAGATCTTAATTTGAGTGCCCATGCTAAACCAGTGATCCACATGGCCTGAAATTTTGGGCATGTGCATGTTTAGGGCATACCTAGCCCATGCCAAAAATTAGGAATTTTTGGAATACTTTTTCCTATAGTTTTGTTCAAAATGTCAAAAATTAAATAATTGGAATAAATGGAGTGTTAAGCCTCCAAATGGTCCCAAATTTTTGTGGCAAGTCCTCTGGGACATGGTTAGGGTCTGACAACAATTTCAGCCTATTTGAACCACTGCATGATGGGTTAACCCACTTGCAAGTGTAGGCTAGAATTAGCCTTGGTGTGCAATTAGCAATTTTGCTAAAATGTGTATTTATTCATCTCAGGACTTCTGAAGACCTTGAAATTACTTCTAAAGGATATTTAGGTCAAATGCAGCCCCACAAAATTATTATGGGATTTTTGGGAACAAAAATCCCATTATTTGGAATTATTGAAAACTATGGTTTTATTGGAAAATAAAAATAAAAATTAGATTCAATCATGCAAAAATCCTCAAATTTAATCCTGTTAAACATTTGGATATAATTGAGTTGGGGTAATTTTATTTTCTCTGTTTGAGATCTTTTGAAGTAGAATGTTATGTAAATGACCATTTTACCCCTATTGCTTTTATTCATGATTTAATGAAAATATAGGTCAAAAAATTTTGGGAATATTTATAGAGGTGCATATAGATATTAGTTAACTGACATATTTATTTCAGAATTTTTGGTTGTGCATACAAATTTTAATTCATCATAATGGCATTTTGGTAAATATCCAAGAAATTGAATTGCAAGTCTATAACATTGTTAAAGTTGATGAAACTTTGTCAGCAGCCTTATTTTGATGATTTAGATCCCCTGTAATTTTCCTAGAATTTTTTGTGATTAAAGTTCTCATACTTACTTTGAAAAGTGGTAATTATGATGGTTTTGTGATAATTAACAAATAAATACAAATGTTTGGTGAGAAATTATAAACCTTGGGAAATAGTGATATTTCATCATGTTAATGGTTAGGATAATTATTTTGTATCATTAGGGCTATGCAAAGACACACTTCATATGTTAAATGACCTTGGGAAATATTGGGAGAAAATAAATTAATTATGAAAATAATTGAGAAAATTGTGAAAATTACCATACTCATTCTAGTAGATCATACCACCCTAGGATAAATATTTGGGGGTTGGTGGCACAAGATTTGGAAGTTCGATTTCGGGGTGGTACTAGGTCATGGGGTGCGCATAGTAAAGGTAGGCTATACTATAGGCCGCCAGGGAACGAATCAACAACTGAGTTAGAGTCTAAGATAGGAAGTATAACCCTGGGTGGCAGATGTATTCTAGAGACGTGAGTAATAGCGCAACCTTAGACATACCTAGGAGGAGTCGACGGAAGACCGTCGTTCCTCAATCCATACCTAAGTCACTATGTCACTCTATGTAACAGGAGAGAGAAAAAGGGATTCTGGGTAGACATCAACAAAAGTAAACATCCTTGAGAAAGGGAGCTTTGGGATTCAGCCCATCATAACTCCTAGTGCCCCTGAGAGCCCTTCACCGGGAATACCTTGGGCAGTCCTGGGATTAACCTTAAGTCACTAGGTATAACAACCGGTAGACAAGAGTAGTCTAATAGGTTAAGTGTAATGGACATGTGCTCACTCGTGCCGGGTTGGAGGGACTTGGAGTCTATTGTCTACTTGCTCACCCGTGCAGAGTTGGAGGAAAGAGATTGACATATATATACTCACCCGGGCAGGGTTGGAGGTTTTGTAGCACATACTCACCCGAGACGGGTTGGAGAGATTTGGAACAGGATAGTTCTTCGAGCTGGAGGCTCAATATATTATACTTGCATGTGCATATACTAGTGGCGGGCCATGCGGTACTGGCCAGTCGTCACACCGACGGCAGTACGGTGGACCAGGCGGGTGTGAGGGTTAGAGGGACCGGTAGGTTTTTTATACTGAGGTCTGGAGGACTTTTCCCGATAACGCGCACCCGACCTAACAAGACTGACAGGTAGTCAGCAAAGTGGTATGCAGAGAGTCTAGAGTACACTTGTTTCATGTACAGAGGCGCACAAGAGAGGTCTAGGCCTGGTAGTGTGTATACCCGCCTAGAAAGCGGAGAAGCCCGATCCGCTGCTGCCGGAGCCACGACGGCGGTACCTGAGAGTGATGCTAGCTCTCGAAAAGTGGGAACTAAAGGTCTGTGATCACGGAGTCTTGTGTGTGTGTTGCACTGCATGTTCATATCATACCCACCATATAGATGCATATCATTAACTTTCATAACAACCTATGACACCTAATGTATAAGTTGTATGGGACGCTTATATATTAGGACCTGCAAAACGATCCCTTAGTCTATAAGCTTGTGTGGGCAAGTTTATAGGTTAAGGTTACTTTCCTTTTAATACATATACTGCTTATGATACCTGACACCCCATTGTATAAAATGGTATGGGACATTTTATACGATGGGAGCCTTGTAAAAGACCCCTTGCTTATGCGTACTCGCATAAGTGAAGGTTACTTTTCATTACCTATATTTCTTTATATTTTGCTTTAGTTCCTGTCACCTGCTTCCACCTTTGTCACCCCTTGTTGTCCTCCGCTTCGTCCTCCCGCATGGTGCCTAGGAGTTGCGGGGCGAGGTGTGGAGGAAACGACTTAGTCTTTTTGACTAATGGTCGGTGACCATACTATTTTTAGGAGCTCGAGGAGATGGACCAGCACGACGAGGAGGCAGGGCTTGAGGGGCAGATACCGACTACTACTACTGGAGCACATGTTCAGGTGTGATGATTTGAGATGATAGATTCCGCTGCTATTATATTGAGAGAGAGAGTGATTTGATATTGATGTACTGGGCATAAGCCCGTTTTACTCTCATTATATTGTACTCATTGTGGACTGTACCTTGTACTTTTCATTTGTTATATATATATATGTTTAGTACTGTGGCGGTGGACTTCTACATTTTTGCTCTG
The DNA here is from genome assembly GCA_039513925.1 of Platanthera zijinensis. Taxonomy (NCBI): domain Eukaryota; kingdom Viridiplantae; phylum Streptophyta; class Magnoliopsida; order Asparagales; family Orchidaceae; genus Platanthera; species Platanthera zijinensis. The sequence goes on along the minus strand of CM077092.1, from coordinate 93,076,268 downwards.
CTTTGTACTCTTTTATTCTCATATTGGCCGACAGGTTATGATCGTACTAGCCGGCAGAATCGGCGTCTTGCGGTGTCGACTAACCCGTGCGTTAGTGTCACCGTAAGGCGGCGGTTCTGGGCATAAGATCCGGGTTAGCCTCGGAATGGGGAGACAGGATCTTACACTACATTTCCCAATCATGTTTATTTTCTTAATAAATATTTATATGGATTAAAACAAGCTCCTCGAGCTTGGTATGAGACTCTGTCTTGTTTTCTTCTTGAGAACAAGTTCTCTAGAGGAAAAATAGATAAGACATTATTTCTTAGGGAAGTCAAAGGCAAGATTTTGCTGGTGCAAATCTATGTCGACGACATAATATTCGGGTCAACGGATAACAACTTTTGCAAGAAGTTTTCCAAACTTATGCAAGGGAAGTTTGAAATGAGTAGTATGGGAGAGCTGAAGTATTTCTTGGGGCTTCAAGTAAAACAGTCTGAGGATGGGATTTTCATCTCTCAAACGAAGTTCACAAATGAACTCCTCAAGAAATTCGGAATAGAGAGTGCAAACTCTATGAGGACTCCAATGGGATCCACTGTGTCTCTGGACAAGGATGAGAAAGGGAAATCTTTTGATGAAACCAAGTACAGAAGCATAATTGGATCCCTACTCTATCTTACTGCTAGTAGACCGAATATTATGTTTTCCACATGCGTTTGTGCTAGATATCAGGTGAACACTAAGGAATCTCATTATATCGCTACAAAGCGGATTCTTAGATACCTTAAAGGTACACCAAATCTTGGCTTGTGGTACCCAAGAAACAATGATGTCGAGCTGATAGGCTTTTCAGATGTTGACTTTGCAGGAAGCAGGGATGATAGGAAAAGCACTTCCAGGACGTGTCAATTCCTCAGAATAAGGCTTATTTCATGGAACAGTAAAAAACAGAATTGTGTCACAACCTCTACAGCTGAATCTGAGTACATCTCTGCAGGCAGCTATTGCACACAACTTCTATGGATCAGAAATCAGCTCAAAGATTATGACTTGCAGTTCAGCTAAGTTTCGATGTATTGCGACTCCTCCAGTGCAATAGCAATTGTGAACAATCCTGTGTCGCACAGCAGAACGAAGCTTATTGAAGTGCGCTATCACTTTATTCGGGAGCATGTGGAAAACAAAGACATATCTCTCTGCTATGTCCCCACGGATAAGCAGGTTGCAGATATCTTCACAAAGCCCCTAGACGAGGCAAAGTTCAGTCTCTTCAAAACTTAACTTGGCATACTGAACTATGAAGAGTGAAGTCTGTACGGCTCAAGGCTCTTGGATCAAGGGGGAGCATCAACAAGGAACTAAAGCTCGAGCATGGATGCAAGATCTGAGGGGGAGCATGTGGCTCTAAGTGAAGTCCCAGATTTGCAGAAGCCGAAATGGGGGAGATTACCCTCTCGGCTAAGGCAAGGTGGCTCCAAGTATGCTCTCAGGCTAGTGGTAATGAATTTCACTCTCAATTGAATTTCTAGTTTATGATTTTGATTCCCCTATGTGTTATTCACCTTAGCTTATAGGGTTTAGGCTTCTTCAAATAGGGGAGATTGTTGGGTATTGTATCCACAATATACCTGATTTGAAGAAGCCCCTGAACAAGCTAAGTTGAATAGATAATGTATTTGATTAATTGTCTTCAAGTTGTGCTTGCAGTTATTCCACGCTAAGTACACACCAATGTAAGGGTGCAGTGGGTCAATATACACGGGTCTGCGTAACGTAATCCATCGTTGAGCAGATCAGTGTGTTGGATTACGTGTACTCTCTCTATTGGAATGTACTTACTTTCAAGTACAGGGCTGAGACAAATCAAGAGCAGACAAGGAGCAAGGATGGGTCAAAGAAGCTCACGGGAAGAAAGACGAAAAATCGTCTAAGTTAGAATCAACGAGAATCACTAAGTGATTCTCGCCGATTCGACGAGAATCACTAGTGATTCTCGCTGAATCGTCGAGAATCACTCGCCGATTCCCGCTGACTGCATCCGGCTGACTCAACGCTTTCAACGCCTTCAAGAATTCTGCTAAGTCAGAATCGGCGAGAATCACCCGGTTGTCTCAACGCCGTCTAGAATTCAGGTAAGGCAGAATCGACGAGAATCACTCAGTGATTCTCGCCGAATCATCGAGAATGACTTTGCATTCTCGCCGATTCGTCGAGAATGTATTGTGATTCTCTCCGATTCTCTCTGGATGGCTGACTTTTCAGCTAGAATTCTTCTAAGGAGAATTCGACGGGAATCATAAATGATTCTCGCCGATTCGTCGAGAATCACCAATGATTCCCGCCGAATTTGCCTTAGGCGAATTCCGTTTGCTCGCTGGACCGGACCAAGTTTTCAGGCGCTGTTTGAACCGGAATTAGGATTTCTTCTAGTGGGGCCCACAATGGTCATAAAGGATGATCTACATTATAAATACTCGTTTATTTCGAACATTACAGCATCCCTACATGCAAAAAAGAACGAGTCGCCGACTTAACCTAGCAGATCGCGGAACCTCTTCTGCCACCGTCGCCGCTCGAGAAGGTTGTCGCCACTGCTGATCGGATTCTTCTTGATCTCTCGGCGACAGAAACTTAGCCAAGCAACGCGTCTCACGTTTCTTTCTTGAGATCCTTTGTCTCTTGGTTTGTTGAATGGGAATACCTTCCCCTTCCGAATCGATTGAGACGATCGATCCAAATAAGATCGTTGGTAGACCTTTCTAGCTTTGTTACAAAGTTTGGATCTCGAAAGCATCGCCGCCGCAATCCTTGCCGCCGCCGATCTCGGGGAGATCCTCTCCAAGAGAGTACTTAGGTCATGGACTCTTCGTCTTCTTCAAGAACGCTTCATTGAACGAAGAGGGACACCAAGCGCTCCAAACGTAGTTTGTATTTTTGTACACTCTATTTTTGCTTTTGTTGTAAAGGAACTTTATTTCCTCATTGTAAGGGTTGGGTGCAACCCGTGGTGGAGGAGTAGTGACTCCTTCGGGTGGAAGGGTTCCTTCCATAGTGTGAGGATTGGATTTCAATCTGGTTTGTGAAGTGACCGAGTCGTCCCGTGTTGGGAGATAGGTCAAAGGGGGAAGTGGACGTACCCAAATCGGGGAACCACTATAACTACCTGTGTATCTCTGTGCTGTGTTTGTTTTGTTTTATTGTGTAGGTAAATTTTATATTCCGCAAAAAGACTGCAAATCACCTATTCCCCCCCCCCATAGGTGAAGGTAGTTGACACTAGATTGACTTTCAAGGCTTACAAGACTCAGAGAATAAGATCTCCTACCCACTAAGATCTCTATGAGATCTTACAATGAAATTTAATAAAACAGTTTATAGATAAACAGAAAACCTGTTATCTATTGGATCTGTGTGTACAGATCTTTCCACTCAGCTGCAGTTTGATTTCTTCTTGATAGATCAGCTAGCTGAATTGAATTTTTTCTGGATCAGTAACTTCTTGATGAGGATCAGATTGAATAGTTTGAAGATGTTGATGAACAAATCAGTTAATCCCCAGATAATCCTTAGAAAAGGGATCTGAAGACTTTCTTGAAGATCAACTTCTTCTTCTCTTTCTACTTCTTGTTTTGTCTTTTAGAATAGTGAGAGACTGATGAATAGAATAGAATTTGTTCTTATTCTGTATTGGTATTTTCTTCTGAAGGCAGCACCTCCTATTTATAGAAATCTCAGACGGCTTGGACTGGTATTGATGACATCAGCAACTGCCAGCAACACCTTCCTTGAACTGTCTTTATAGAAGTAAAGCCTTCTAGTATCGACCACAATGATCTGACCAGTCTTGACCAGATTGATGTTAACTCAGCACATTCTATCATATAAGTGTTGAAGTAGAAAAGTTGTCTCGAAATCTGTGTTGAGACATGTTTGACAGACCCAACACTTCCATACTTAGAATAGTTTTCATCTCAGAATAGTTGTGTTGACACATCTATTATTTGCGTCGACACATCTATTACCTGTGTTGACACATCTTAGTTCTGCCTTATGTCGAGACAGAAGTATTGTCTCGATACATCTGTTATTTGTGTAGACACATCTGTTATTTATGTCGACACATCTGTTATTTGTGTCGACATATCTTTGTTATGCCTTATATCAAGACAGAAATATTGCCTCAACACAACTTACTGTTGATCTGCCTTGTGTCGACACAGAATTATTGTCTCGACACATCTTCTGTTATTTGTGTCGACTGCTGATCTACCTTATATAGACATAGAAGTATTGTCTCGACACATCTTTTGTTATCTGTGTTGACTGCTGATCTACCTTGTGTCGACACAGAAGTATTGTCTCGACACATGCTTTCTCAACACTTTGACTTAGAATAATTTCTTCAACTTTGAACCTGCACATGTAAATTTAGCATTCATCAAATACACCTTTGGGTATATCATTGAGTTGTCAAGGGGACTTCTCCAGATCAGGTACATTGTTCCTAATGTACCGAACAATACTATAGCTTTAGAAGATGCTCAAAAACTGGAATAAGACTATTATGCAGAGTATCAAAATCTGATGATAAAGAGAGCAAGTTGACTGTGTGTTGGGTATTGTATCCACAATAACCTAGATTTGTATGAATTCACCCTTAAACTAAGATGAATTAAGTTTGTATTTGATGCTCTTTTCAAGTTGAGTGTTTGCAGGTTATAATTGCCAAGTGTAGAACAATGTCAGTCTACAATGAGTCACCAAACACAGGACCATACAATGTAATACCTCATTATATGATCCATGGTGTTGACTCATGTGTAGCCTCTCTATTGGGACACACTTCATTTTCAAAGTACTAAAGTAATGGAAGAAAGAATAGTTGTTGTATTCCTTGAAGAAAACATTTTTCAGAAAGTCAAAATTTCTCTAAGTCCATTACTCGAGAAGGACATCTTGTACTTGAGTAGTGATGGAATGATTTCTCGAGTCTGCTCAGTGCAGTTTTTGAGTAGTAGAAACTATTACTCGAGAAGGATTTGTTTAGTACTCGAGAAAGTCATGGAGTACTCGAGTAAGACTTACCTTCTTCTCGAGTTATCTCAAAAATCATTTCAGAAATTTTTAAGTCTTATACTCGAGTAACATAAGCCATTACTCGAGAAGGCCAAGTCTTGTCTCGAGAAAGCAAAAGACTAGTACTCGAGTAAGAAGAAGTTAAGTTTCGAGAAGTCTATTTGTTCTCGAGAAGTCTAAATCAAGTTCTCGAGTAATAGAAGTTATTTTTCGAGAAGTCAGAAATCATTTCCCGTGTTTTCCTTAAGGACTTGTTCTCGAGAATTTATATCCTCTTCTTGAGAAACATCTATTGTTCTCGAGTAGTCTGTTATTCACTCGAGAAATGTAGTTGATTTCCCGAATTTTCGTTAAGTCCAGACAAAGATGTTTTCAAACTTAATCTCGATCTTATTGGTCCACGTGTGCAGTCATTTATGATTATGACCGTTAGGCTTGCCCTATAAAAGGTCTTTTAAAATCGACTAACCCAAACACACGAAATCAAGAATTCAGAATCATACTATTCATTCTAAATCGGGAAAGCCGCAGCTCTTCATTATCTTTTTATCCGCTTCTCTTCTCCGATCCAAGTGATTCAGAACAAGAAGGCATCAACAGATCAAGGCGTTCAACCTCTACAGATCTAGAACCAAGTTTTCAGATCCAGAGATTTCACCGCAGTCTTCTTCGATTTATTTCTGACAGAGCTTTAAGTTTTAAGAAGGAAGAAAGGCTGAAGACTCATATCTGGAATTATTTCTGTTTGTATCTTTTTCTATACAACATCTTTAATCTTGTAGGAGATTCTTCTCCAAGTTGTTGGAGCTTTGTTCTCTGAGAGTTTGTAGGAGTGTTTTGACTCTGAGTTATAGGGGCATTCCTCTGAGTTATAGGATTGTTTTTCAATCCGAGATAATAGTTAAGTAGCTGAGTCTAGCGTGGTGCTAGATCGGTGAGGTTGAGAGTGGACGTACCCAAAGTTGGGGAACCACTATAAATCTTGTGTTCTTAGTGGCTTGTTTGTTTATTTTCTGCGCTTTGTTATTTAAAGTTTTTATTTTACAAAAAGATACAGACCTCACCTATTCACCCCCCCCCTCTAGGTGATTTAGGTAGACAACTAAAAACATTAATTGGTATTAGAGGGAGGTTGTTCATCAAAAGGTTAACACCTTGGACAGATCTTCTCCTAGTTGTCTCTAGAGGATACAAGCATGGACAGAGCCAAGTATTTTGCTAAGCTTCCCTTGTGTACAAAGACTAACTTTGCTATGTGGAAAGAAAGGATAAAATTCTTCATGGAAGCTGTAGATCCAAGGATTTTTATGATTGTGGAAGAAGGACCCTATATTTCTATGACAGCCTCCACCATTGACTCTACAAAGCAAGTTCCAAAGAAGCTTATGGATCTTGACAAAGATGAGATTGCACTTGTCTCATTAGACAAGAAAGCCAAGAATATCATCGCTAGTGCAGTGGATGATTTTATGTTGTAGAATCTAATTCACTGCCAATCCGCCAAGGAAATGTGGCAGTCTCTTATCGTTCTGATGGAAGGTACCGAAGAGGTAAGGGATGACAGAAGATCCCTTCTGAATCAGAAGTATGAAGTATTAAGACAAGGTCCCAATGACTCTATTGCTGATACATTTGAAAGTTTCTTCAAGATTGTCAACGGCCTAAGAGTCTATGGACGAGTCTTCACTAATGAAGAACTCAATGACAAATTTCTTAGATCCCTAACAAAGGAATGGGACATCAAAGTCTGTGCAATCTGGGAGTTTGGTAAGCTAGCAGAGACTGACCCTCAGAATCTCTTTGGAAAGCTTATGTCATATGAACTCCAGATAAACTCAAGAAAAGATGAAGAAGAGAAAAGTCGGTCTTCATCCAAGGAGAAGTCTGTCACTTAAAGGCAGACATCTCAAGGAAGTCAAAAGTTGCATCTCCTGCTCCCGCACAGGAAGAGAGTGAAGAAGAAGCTTCAGAGTCAAGTACCTCAGGCTCAGAGCTATCTGAAGGAGAGTTTTTTCTTCTCTCAAGGCAGTTCAAGAAGTTCTTGAACAAGAAGAAACAGTGGAGAGGCAAAGTTGCCTCGTTCAGAAGATCATGTCATGATGGTGATCGTCACAAGAAAGGCTCAAGTAGCCAAGACAGGTATCACTCTAAACCAAATAAACATATTTCTTCTGACATTGTTGTTATTGTTACAATAAGCCAAGACACATCATAGCTGATTGCCATTACAAGAAGAAGGAGGGTGGAAGAAGAGAGGAGAAGAAATCTTCTTATAATAAGAAGAAGACTGAAAGAAGTCTGGTAGCCAAGAAGGCCAAGACCCTCAGTGACACAGACTCATCTGAGTCTAGTGATGATTAGGAAGCCTACTTTGGGCTCATAGCACATACAGATTAAGAAGAAGAACCCCAGTTAACTAGGAAGGTAAACTCGTATACCCCTCTCTCGGAATCAGATGCATCTGACCATGATCATGAGGACTGTTCATCAGATGATGAATCTGAACTCATGACTCAATACAAATATTTGATTAAGGCTTACGAAAAATGTTGAAGAGTCGCAAGAGCTCAAGCTAAGAAGATTAAATCTCTTAAGGATGAGGAGAGAAATCTGAGGGAGGAAGTCATAATGATGGACTCACTCAGAAAGGAGTTCCATGATACGATGGAAGAATATAATAAAGCTCTCGAGCACCTGAACCTGAAGGAGAAAATCATTCAAAAGTTGGAAGAACAACTTGCTGCTGAAAAGAAACTTGTTGAAAGTTTCTCCAAGCCCAAGACAGTCCTTCCACTTATGGCTGAATTCTCTGCTTAGGGTAAAGGAGCTGGCTTAGGCCATGTGGCTGCCCCTAGTAAATCTTCTTGGAGAAATAAAGCCCAAAGAAGAAATAAGGCTGCCAAGAACACATCCAAGTAAGCCTCAGGATGTCGTCTATGAACACTATGACGAACACATCCAAGTAAGCCTCGAAAACCCGGTTCATGAGACTCATGAACGCCGACGGAGCATTCGTGAGCCCAAAGGGCATCACGGTGAACTCATACAGGCCATATCTGCTACTAAAGGCCGTCTTCGGGATATCCTCCTCCTGGATCCGCAGCTGGTAGTATCCTGATCTCAAGTCCAGCTTCGAGAAATAATGGGCCCCCTCCAGCTGGTCGAATAATTCGTCTATCCGTGGGAGCGGATAGGTATTCCGGACGGTCAGCCTGTTTAGTGCTCGATAATCGATGCACAGGCGGAGTGTCCCATCCTTCTTCTTCACGAACAGGACCGGAGCTCCCCATGGCGAGGAACTCGGTCTAACAAAACCTGCCTCAACTAATTCCTGCAACTGAGTCCGAAACTCTGCCAACTCCTTTGGGGCCATCCGATAAGGGGCCCTAGACGCCGGCTTGGCCCCCGGCACAAGCTGTATCTGAAAATCCTGCTCTCGGTGTGGTGGTAGTCCTAGTAGTTTCTCCGGAAAGATGTCAGCGAAATCTCGCACCACCGGGATGTCTGTCACCGACTCCTTAACCTCCGCCATCTCAAAAAGAATCTGATAGACCTCCTCTCCCTGCAGATGGGCCTTGACGGCCTGTACCGAAGATAAGAGTATACGAGAGACAGGTCGCGTATGTGCAATAAGCAAAAAAGGAGTAGGAGCTTATACCTTCAATGGTAATGAAAGAGTCCCCGTGTCTCACGGTGATCCTCTTTGCCTGGCAGTCGATCTGGGCATAGTTCCAGTGCAGCCATACCATGCCCAGGATCAGGTCGTAGTCCGTCAGCTTCAAAATCGTCGCTGGAGCCTCGAACGCTTTTCCACCAATCTCCGCCTCCATATTGCAGTGATCCGTGGTAAGGAGCTCAGATCCATCCGGTAGTCGCACCCTCATCCTCGAGCCTGTGAACCGCTCCACACCTTCCAGTCCTTCCACGAACGACTCCGACACAAAGGAGTGAGTAGCTCCAGTATCGAACAGCGTGCGGGCAGGCTTGCCGCTGATGAAGACTATACCTGGGGTGATTAGATATCTTAGGGTTCTATAATGAGTTTTTACTTTCCTTGCTATCAATCTAGTGCGATTCAAAGTTTTAACAACTTAAAGGGGAAATTCTGTGAAAACAAAGAAGCATTTCGGCATACCTGCGATGACCTGCTCCGGATTCCGCGGCTGTGCAAGGTCCAAGGCATATACCTGCTCTCTTCCCTGTCTACGATCTTCCCCCTGGTATCCTCGACCACGGCCGCGTCCTCGGCCACCATAATGCTGAGCTGGTGGGCCGCCCTGATGTGCTGGAGGTGGTGCCCCCCTCATGGGGCAGTTCCTCCGAATGTGCCCAATCTGATGACAAAAGTAGCACTCTGGGGGATACGCCATTCCCCCGGGTCTCGGCATCTCCTGCATCCGAAGGGGTGGAGGGGCCAATACCACCTGTTCCCTCGGCTCCGGCCTCACGTCCTGACGAGGCTGGTCCTCTGTCCTCCTCCCATCTGGTACAGCACCCCGCCGCTGGTCATTCCTTCCTCTTCGTCCCTGATCCTCTGCTGGCCGTTTCCGGCCCCGGCTGGTGTGCCAATCTGCCTCAATCCTTTTGGCCATCTCCAAAATCCGGGAGATGGGCCCGTCAGATACAAACAAGAGGGCCTCCCTCAAGTCCTCACGTAGGCCCTTGTAGAACCTCCTGATATACCCTGCCTCGTCCAGCTGGTAGGAATCTGCGTATCGAGCCAGGTGGTCAAACTCTCGATGGTACTCCACCACGGTCCGAGTACCCTGCTTTAGCTGTAAGAACCGCTCCTCCAAGTCATCCCTAGCCGACTGCGGAACGAAATGCTCCAGCAGTGCGGCCCTGAACTCCTCCCAAGTAATCTCCGCAACCTCCCTATCAGCAAAGGTCGTGTCCAACAGCGTCTTCCACCACCTCTTTGCATGGGACTCCAGGCAGGAGACAACCAGAGCCACCTTCTCCTCCCATGGACACCGAATCCCGGTCAGCATCTCATACATGATATCTAGCCACTCTTTCGTCCGAACAGCCGACTCTGTCCCCAAATAGGACGGGGGAGCCAGTCCTCGGAAGATGCTTAGCCAGTTGGCCCCCGGATTTGGCTGCGGGGCCGGAACCTGCTGGGCCCTGAAGGCCTCCAGAATGGCAGTCAGGGTCTGTCCCATGTCTGACTGAAGGAAAGGAGTGGGGGCCGGTGGGGGTGGTGCAACATCCTGAGCCTGTGGAACTCCACCCTGAGGCGTAGTCCGTGCTGGAGGCTGCGTAACAAAAACACACGCTGAGAAAACGTTCAAATACTACATAAAGGTGGACAAATTATATGTGATCCCCATATGGGCATACCACTGCTTCCGCTGCTTAGTTTGTCCCCAAACTAAACTCGAGCGGGGGTGACCGAGGGTTTGTGGACTGCTACTTCCTTCTGATCGATGTTTCCGCTCTGATACCACTTGTAAGACCCCCTTTTTTTTTTCTTTTTCAACCACCGGGGTCTTAGGCCCAGAACCGCCGCTTTGCGGTGACTCCTTCACGTCCCGAAGGGTCATCACCACAAGGCGCCGATTCTGCCGGCCAATTCGATCGCAGAAAAGTAGCACAATATAACAGTAGGAGTAATCAGTCCACAATAATAAAAATCACATATATATAATAAAACTCCACGAAGGGAGTGTCCACAGAAACATCAGAGTACTATAAATACGGGCTTATGCCCGGTACAAAATGTCCTCACTACAAGTCTCTCATGCGGAAGCGAAACAGTAAACTACTCAAGGATCGAGACTCACGGTCCCGGCTGTGTGAACTCCGGAGCTAGACTGCCCCATCTCTAGGCGCACCGATCTCTGGGGCTGCTCCTCCATGCTGGGCTCCACGATCCCCTAAATAATGCGGTTCGAAAACCGTTAGTCATAAAGACTAAGCCCTATCATCCCCTACCCCTTCCCCCATGGCTCCTAGGTACCGAGTGGAGAGGAAGAAAGGGAAGGACATGAAGGTGGAGATTAAACATGAAAACAGATGGCAGCGGGAACTAATTCTAGCAAGTTGTGTTAGGTGAGCAGTTAATAAATTGTTATAATAGGTCTAGCAGTAAGAAAAGCAATTAAATGAATTTAAACCTTCACTTATGCGAGTACACATAAGCAAAAGGGATCTTTTGCAAGGCTCCCATCGTATAGAGTGTCCCATACCACTTATACGTTGGGGTGTCGGTTATCAAACAGCAATGGTTGTTATATATTGAAATTAACCTTTGATTTATAAACTTGCCCACACAAGCTTATATACCAAGGGGTCGTTTTGCAGGTCCTAATGTATAAGCGTCCCATACCACTTATACTTTAGGTGTTAGGGTTAAATGAATCGATTATGCTATGACATGCTAGTGGGTATGATGAAACATGCAAGTGCCACTCACACACCCGACTCTGTGCACACAGACCTTTAGTTCCCCCTTTCGGAGCCGTTACCTCCCAGGATACCTCCGTAGTGGCAGACGGAAGCGGTGGGTTGGGCCTCGCCCACCTCAAAACCAGTAAAAGCACCACTGGTCTGACCTATCGTACGCCTCAACGCTTGGTGCACTAAGCGGACGCCTGCGTACTCTTGCCGGCTGGCGCACCGGACTTCTGTTGGCGAAGTGCTAACCACCTCGCCGAGTCAACAATATCGGTGTCGGTGCAATCGAACTCCCCGATATCGAAAGACCCACCACCTTAACTTTCCTATCTTATTCACATGCAAGTTTAATCGCAAACAAACAGAACCGAGCCGAAGCTCCCCGGACCAAACGTCCGTCTCCAACCAACCGAGCCGAAGCTCCCCGGACCATCCCGTCCGTCTCCAGACCAACCGAGCCGAAGCTCTCATAATTCTTCCTGTGCCAACAGTGTTCGTGAAGAGTGCAACCCTAGTTACTAAGTTACTCTTGTCGGTTTATTATTACAGTTTACGTTAGCCCAGGACTGCCCCCGGTATACCCCGTGAAGGGCTCTCAAGGGGCACTAGGAACCAAGACGGTGCATTACGGCCCGAAGTTCCCTTTCGCAAGACACTTATTATTATTGGTTGTCTACCCTTTTACCCGATTTCCTTCTCGTATTACATTAGACTATCCTAGGGTGATTTTAAACCTTCCACTCCTCGGGGAAGACGATCTTTCGTCGAACCCGAGCACCTCTTAACTCTAGCTATCACCACTACTCACTACTCTTTATATCTTCATCGGATCATGTCCCATTGCATTTCACAATTTACTAAATGCAGACCGGCCTAGGCTACATGTCGAACCGGTTATGAAATGATCCATTACTCATCCAAATGCCCTAAATTATTTACTGGAGACTTATCTTGGTATAAATAACCTAAATCCAAAAAATGGAAATTTTCCTAATTTATTTGGCATTTAATTAAATTCCTCGAAAATCTCAAGGGCCACCGGTTTGAACATGAACTATCCTAATTATTCATGCAAGATGTCCAGCAAATTTACGATAATTAGTAGGCTATCTCAGAAGGCTAAATCCTAAGTATCATAATTTTCTATCATCAAAATGACCTGAAAAGCTATTTGGAAATAATCTCTAATTTCTATAGTTTATGAATCAAGTACAGAAAATATTCTTCCAAAAATTCTAAATAATTTATGACATGAAGATTATGGCCTAAAATTTGCACTGGCTAAGTCTCATAATTTTCCAGCAAGTGTACTATCCATAATAATTTTTTTAAACATAAAAGCCTTTTCTATCATTTGTGAATAAAGTACTAGATTTACTTAACATAAAATTCTATAAAAATTCAGGGATCAATGTTCTACTAGTCAAGATCTAAATCCAGAATTTTAACTGATTATAATTAATGTAAAGCCTCCAAATAATTGAAATAATAAATTGGGCTAATAATTCTTTAACACATGAAGTATAATATATATTAATCATAAAATTCCAGAAAAATTACCATAAGTCTAATACATCCTAAAACTCCCTCCTCCCGAGTTTCATAATTTTTGGATTAGATTTAGTGCTTAAAATAATTAAATTACATGTTTATCCTATTCCAAAATCTCAACTTTCGAGGTACCTAACTACCTCCAATTCCTTCACCATTTCAACCAGAGGGTTTTCATCATATCCTCCCCCTCTCCTCCAAATTTCAAGGGCATACAAGAGCTTTTGCTCCTATGTCCTTCACAAACCTCAAACTCCCACCCGTTGGAGTTGAGCCAATCTCTTAGGGTAAAATCCACCCTAAACCACACCATGTTACCCAAGAGGGTAGACATAGACTCAACAAATCAGTGGTCAACAACTTCAGCCTCTTTTGAGGAGATTTGTCCACTCCATCTCCAATTGTACTTTTCCCCAAAGTACACCTCACCAAGACCTAACTAGGATTTGATAATTCCCAATTCAAAACTCGACCAATCGAGTTGAAATTTTGTACAGATCTTAATATTGATGCCAGGGACCACCACCCAAAATTTGGGGGAGTTTGGGCTTAATTTCATCTCCTAATTAATTTTATATTGTTTATTAAATTTTTACAAAAACTTTAGGCAAAAGTTCTCCAAAAATTCTCATTTTTGGGCAGCCTCTCGATTTACATATTATAGACCTCCAGTCCAAATTTCAAGTCATTTGGACATGTTATGAACCGTGGGCAACCATTTTAATTTCTGGTTAACCTAGGTCTTGATCCCACCAAAATGAGTGCTGTGTTCAAACCACTCCCAAATTGAATAAAATCAATTTTAAATTAAAGTAGACCCCGAGGGCTACAACTTTTGTGTCTGGTCATTTTTCCTAAATCGGCCTCTAAGTGCCTCGTTTTGCAGCCTCAAAATTACATTCAAATAATCTATTTTCATTAAGTAAAATATAACAACCTATGTATTATAATATTAATTCCACTGTTCATCTTCTTCATGAACCCGAACAGACACAGGAAAATATTTTTTTCCTGTAAGCATTCAGTGATCCGTCGCCGGCCGTTCGGTCACTTCCCTGGCCAGCCACCACCACCACCACCTCCGTTGAGGCGATGGCTAGCGGTCGGCGGTGGTTTGGGCCGCCGGAGGTGGCAGTTTCCGGCGAACTCAAAATACCTTTTTCATGGTTTTTCCATGAAAACGAGAGATGGGTCCGGCTCCGTTGAGCGCGAACCTCCTTTCTAAGAATCCTAAGATCTACCCATGAAAGAGAAGGAGTAGAGGAGGACCTTGTTCGCGGTTTGAAGGCGAGAAGAACGTCGGGGTGCCATGGCGCGGTGGTGGCGTTTGCTGAACTTCTCCTACAGCAAGAACAAAGGTCTGTTCTGATTACTTGAGCGTGTAACCTTCTTCTCTATCCCTAAGTGGGCTTTTATAACTCAGGAAGTGGGAAGATGAATAGTTTAAGCCTTAATGGTCATGAAGTTCCCTCCCCTTAATGCTTCGGTTATGATGCAGGGATAAGAAACGGCGGAAACTGAACAGGTATGTCCAGCTGGCGATTTCCTATTGGACCACCCTTTCCTCATTTATTATGTATTTACAGAAGGAGAACGGCCTGAAATTACTCCTGGTGTAACCTCCCAAGCCAGCATTTATTTCCACGCGCGTTAGAATTATTTCGGGCCTGAACCGTCATTTCGGTCAATGTCACGGGCGTGACACATAGGTCACGGGCGTGACAGGCCCGGGTAGCCCATTCTGGGTTCGACGATCGTCGAACTGAGATCGACGATCGTCGATCGAAGGTCACGGGCGTGACACCTGTGTCACGGGCGTGACAGGCCCGAACGGCAGATTTCTGGTCGACGATCGTCGAATTGAGATCGACGATCGTCGAAGGCTGGTCACGCCCTAGGTCACGGGCGTGACCTCCAGGTCATGGGCGTGACATGCCCGAACGGCAAGTTTCGAGCTCGACGATCGTCGAATTGAGGTCGACGATCGTCGAAGGCTGGTCACGCCCTAGGTCACGGGCGTGACACTCATGTCACGGGCGTGACATGCTCGGGCCGCAAGGTCGACGATCGTTTCACGGCGATCGACGATCGTCGATGGGGTCACGCCCATAGTCACGGGCGTGACATCTTGGTCACGGGCGTGACATCTTGGTCACGGGCGTGACATCTTGGTCACGGGCGTGACATGCCCAGACAGCGCGTTCGACGATCGTCTCGTGGAGATCGACGATCGTCGAAGTAGACACGCCCAGGTCACGGGCGTGACGGGCCGGTCACGGGCGTGACCAACCCGTGACCCGCAATATTGGTCGCTTTATTTCCAATTTTGGGCTTCCTAGGATTCCATCACGACCAATCTGACTCCTAGGGGTCTAGCCGGAAATGGGATGTTACAAATCCCAATAAACAAAACAAAAATTTCGTCCCCGAAATTGAGGTTGAGCCTACGGGGATTTCTATCGAAATAAATTAAACTTGTAACATCCCATACGATCCTTCTATTGGGTTCAGGCGACTGTTCGTTTGATAACGAAGACAATCTCCCCAATAAACAAAAGATTAGCCCCTACCTTTCTGATTAAGTGTGCATGCCTAGGTCCTGGATTTTTCCTTATCTAATCTTAACATTCCAAAACAAGAAGGCAGTCTATAATATACCGAGAGGTGGTGAGATGTACCTGACTGAACAACTCCGGGTATCTTTGCCTCATCAGATCCTGCGGTTCCCAGGTGTGCTCCTCCTGACCGTGATTTCTCCACAGAACCTTGACTAAGGGGATCTTCTTGCGGCGCAAGATCCGCACTCCTTTATCATCGATCCGAACCGGCTCCAAGTGAACAGATCGGTCTGAAGCTACCGGCCCTTCTGTGGTCAAAATCCACTGCTCCGGGCGTAGTAGAGCCCTTCTCAGCGAAGAGATGTGGAAGACGTCGTGTAGAGCTGCCAGCTCCGGTGGCAACTCTAGCCTGTAGGCTAGGGGTCCGATCCGCTCCAGGATCCGGTAAGGGCCCATATACCTAGGGCTGAGTTTCTTCCTCCGACCGCGCACCCGTGAGACTCCGTGCATGGGTCGGATCTTCAAGAACACTCGATCCCCTACCCGAAACTCCACCTGACGATGCCGGGCGTCATAGTATTTGGCCTGTCTGCTCTGCGCCTCCAACATCCTATCTCTGATCAGTCTCACCTGAGCCTCGGTATCTTCAACGAAATCCGATCCCAGCAGCTTCGGATCCTCGTCCTGAACCCAGGAAAGCGGGGTCCTACATTTCCTTCCATACAAGGCCTCATAAGGTGCCATCCTGATGCTGGACTGGTAGCTATTATTGTAGGAGAACTCGACCAACGGTAACATCTTCTCCCACGGCTCCCCTCGGTCCAGTATACACAGCCGTAGTAAGTCCTCCAAGGTCCGGTTGGTGCGCTCGGTCTGCCCGTCCGTCTGAGGGTGGAAGGTCGTGCTAAAAGTCAACCGGGTGCCCAAATATGCCTGCACTGACCGCCACTCCCTGGATGTAAACCGTCCATCGCGGTCCGACACTATCGTCCGGGGCACGCCATGATATCGGACATACTGCTCCACAAACTTCCGTACCAGCACTCCCACCGAGTCATCCTTCCTGATCGGTATAAAGCGGGCCACCTTCGTCAAACGATCGACAATCACCCAAATCGAGTCGTTCCCCTGTCCGAGACCGGGGAAGACCATGTATAAAATCCATCGCTATGTCGTCAAACTTCCACTCCGGCACCGGGAGTGGCTGCAACAGTCCTGCGGGGTTCCTGCACTCCGCCTTCACCAACTGACACGCCTCGCAATGGGTCACGAAGTACGTAATGTCCTTTCTTCATGCCCGGCCAAAACATCGTCCTCTTCAGATCAGCGGTCATCTTTGTGATCCCCGGGTGCACGGAGTACCGGCTGCAATGCGCCTCCGTCAGAATATCCTCTCGGATCTGGCCTCCTGCAGGTATATATACTCT
Source organism: Platanthera zijinensis (assembly GCA_039513925.1). Taxonomy (NCBI): domain Eukaryota; kingdom Viridiplantae; phylum Streptophyta; class Magnoliopsida; order Asparagales; family Orchidaceae; genus Platanthera; species Platanthera zijinensis. The sequence goes on along the minus strand of CM077092.1, from coordinate 93,059,272 downwards.
GCCTCTGAAGTGGAGCAAACCATCTCTCAGGGAATAATCTCCTGTCGAACCTTCCTCCAAAGCTCGGAACATCGGCTCCGCCCACGCATCTGTCCTCTGTCCGTCCCGAATGCGATCCCGAATATCGTCTATGGCCACTATCGATGCCAGATATTCCCTATACAGATCTGGGTCATCCTCGGACACTAGGGATATCTGCATGTCTCTGAATGACTGGACCAGCTCCATAGACATAACCTGGGGCCCAGCTTCGGAAGTGGCCGCTCTCCGGCTCAACGCGTCGGCCACCACGTTTGCCTTCCCTGGGTGGTAGTGCATCTCATACTGATAATCTGCTAAGAACTCCACCCAACGCCTCTGCCTGATATTCAGCTCCTTCTGAGTGTCCACGTATTTCAAGTTCTTGTGATCGGAGAAGATATCGCAGTGGACTCCATAAAGGTAATGACGCCAGACCTTTAGAGCAAAAACGACCGCTCCCATCTCGAGGTCGTGCACCGGGTAGTTCCTCTCATGGGTCTTCAGCTGGCGGGAGGCATATGCTATGATATGTCCGTTCTGCATCAGCACCGCTCCCATCCCTTGGTATGATGCGTCGGTATACACCTGGAATCCCTCCCTTCCGGATGGAAGGGCCAGGATAGGGGCCGAGATGAGTCGGTCCTTCAGCTCCTGGAAAGCCGCCTGGCACTGCGGGGTCCAAACAAAAGGTGCCTCCTTCTTTGTCAAAGATGTGAGGGGGAGGGCAATCCGAGAGAACCCCTCCACGAACTTCCGGTAGTAACCGGCAAGCCCCAAGAAACTGCGTACATCGGTGGCTGTCCTCAGCTGCGGCCAATCGCGAACTGCCCGAACCTTTGCTGGATCTACTGATAACCCGGCTCCGCTGATGATGTGGCCTAGGAAGGCCACCTCCTTCAACCAGAACTGACACTTGCTGAATTTGGCATAAAGGTGATGCTCCCGCAACCTCTCCAAGGTCAGTGCCAGATGCCGAGTGTGCTCCTCCTCCGTCCTAGAGTAGATCAGGATGTCGTCTATGAACACTATGACGAACACATCCAAGTAAGCCTCGAAAACCCGGTTCATGAGACTCATGAACGCCGACGGAGCATTCGTGAGCCCAAAGGGCATCACGGTGAACTCATACAGGCCATATCTGCTACTAAAGGCCGTCTTCGGGATATCCTTCTCCTGGATCCGCAGCTGGTAGTATCCTGATCTCAAGTCCAGCTTCGAGAAATAATGGGCCCCCTCCAGCTGGTCGAATAATTCGTCTATCCGTGGGAGCGGATAGGTATTCCGGACGGTCAGCCTGTTTAGTGCTCGATAATCGATGCACAGGCGGAGTGTCCCATCCTTCTTCTTCACGAACAGGACCGGAGCTCCCCATGGCGAGGAACTCGGTCTAACAAAACCTGCCTCAACTAATTCCTGCAACTGAGTCCGAAACTCTGCCAACTCCTTTGGGGCCATCCGATAAGGGGCCCTAGATGCCGGCTTGGCCCCCGGCACAAGCTGTATCTGAAAATCCTGCTCTCGGTGTGGTGGTAGTCCTGGTAGTTTCTCCGGAAAGATGTCAGCGAAATCTCGCACCACCGGGATGTCTGTCACCGACTCCTTAACCTCCGCCATCTCAAAAAGAATCTGATAGACCTCCTCTCCCTGTAGATGGGCCTTGACGGCCTGTACCGAAGATAAGAGTATACGAGAGACAGGTCTTATACCTTCAATGGTAATGAAAGAGTCCCCGTGTCTCACGGTGATCCTCTTTGCCTGGCAGTCGATCTGGGCATAGTTCCAGTGCAGCCATACCATGCCCAGGATCAGGTCGTAGTCCGTCAGCTTCAAAATCGTCGCTGGAGCCTCGAACGCTTTTCCACCAATCTCCGCCTCCATATTGCAGTGATCCGTGGTAAGGAGCTCAGATCCATCCGGTAGTCGCACCCTCATCCTCGAGCCTGTGAACCGCTCCACACCTTCCAGTCCTTCCACGAACGACTCCGACACAAAGGAGTGAGTAGCTCCAGTATCGAACAGCGTGCGGGCAGGCTTGCCGCTGATGAAGACTATACCTGGGGTGATTAGATATCTTAGGGTTCTATAATGAGTTTTTACTTTCCTTGCTATCAATCTAGTGCGATTCAAAGTTTTAACAACTTAAAGGGGAAATTCTATGAAAACAAAGAAGCATTTCGGCATACCTGCGATGACCTGCTCCGGATTCCGCGGCTGTGCAAGGTCCAAGGCATATACCTGCTCTCTTCCCTGTCTACGATCTTCCCCCTGGTATCCTCGACCACGGCCGCGTCCTCGGCCACCATAATGCTGAGCTGGTGGGCCGCCCTGATGTGCTGGAGGTGGTGCCCCCCTCATGGGGCAGTTCCTCCGAATGTGCCCAATCTGATGACAAAAGTAGCACTCTGGGGGATACGCCATTCCCCCGGGTCTCGGCATCTCCTGCATCCGAAGGGGTGGAGGGGCCAATACCACCTGTTCCCTCGGCTCCGGCCTCACGTCCTGACGAGGCTGGTCCTCTGTCCTCCTCCCCTCTGGTACAGCACCCCGCCGCTGGTCATTCCTTCCTCTTCGTCCCTGATCCTCTGCTGGCCGTTTTCGGCCCCGGCTGGTGTGCCAATCTGCCTCAATCCTTTTGGCCATCTCCAAAATCCGGGAGATGGGCCCGTCAGATACAAACAAGAGGGCCTCCCTCAAGTCCTCACGTAGGCCCTTATAGAACCTCCTGATATACCCTGCCTCGTCCAGCTGGTAGGAATCTGCGTATCGAGCCAGGTGGTCAAACTCTCGATGGTACTCCACCACGGTCCGAGTACCCTGCTTTAGCTGTAAGAACCGCTCCTCCAAGTCATCCCTAGCCGACTGCGGAACGAAATGCTCCAGCAGTGCGGCCCTGAACTCCTCCCAAGTAATCTCCGCAACCTCCCTATCAGCAAAGGTCGTGTCCAACAGCGTCTTCCACCACCTCTTTGCATGGGACTCCAGGCAGGAGACAACCAGAGCCACCTTCTCCTCCCATGGACACCGAATCCCGGTCAGCATCTCATACATGATATCTAGCCACTCTTCCGTCCGAACAGCCGACTCTGTCCCCAAATAGGACGGGGGAGCCAGTCCTCGGAAGATGCTTAGCCAGTTGGCCCCCGGATTTGGCTGCGGGGCCGGAACCTGCTGGGCCCTGAAGGCCTCCAGAATGGCAGTCAGGGTCTGTCCCATGTCTGACTGAAGGAAAGGAGTGGGGGCCGGTGGGGGTGGTGCAACATCCTGAGCCTGTGGAACTCCACCCTGAGGCGTAGTCCGTGCTGGAGGCTGCGTAATAAAAACACACGCTGAGAAAACGTTCAAATACTACATAAAGGTGGACAAATTATATGTGATCCCCATATGGGCACACCACTGCTTCCGCTGCTTAGTTTGTCCCCAAACTAAACTCGAGCGGGGGTGACCGAGGGTTTGTGGACTGCTACTTCCTTCTGATCGATGTTTCCCCTCTGATACCACTTGTAAGACCCCTTTTTTTTCTTTTTCAACCACCGGGTCTTAGGCCCAGAACCGCCGCTTTGCGGTGACTCCTTCACGTCCCGAAGGGTCATCACCACAAGGCGCCGATTCTGCCGGCCAATTCGATCGCAGAAAAGTAGCACAATATAACAGTAGAGTAATCAGTCCACAATAATAAAAATCACATATATAAAATAAAACTCCACGAAGGGAGTGTCCACAGAAACATCAGAGTACTATAAATACGGGCTTATGCCCGGTACAAAATGTCCTCACTACAAGTCTCTCATGCGGAAGCGAAACAGTAAACTACTCAAGGATCGAGACTCACGGTCCCGGCTGTGTGAACTCCGGAGCTAGACTGCCCCATCTCTAGGCGCACCGATCTCTGGGGCTGCTCCTCCATGCTGGGCTCCACGATCCCCTAAATGATGCGGTTCGAAAACCGTTAGTCATAAAGACTAAGCCCTATCATCCCCTACCCCTTCCCCCATGGCTCCTAGGTACCGAGCGGAGAGGAAGAAAGGGAAGGACATGAAGGTGGAGATTAAACATGAAAACAGATGGCAGCGGGAACTAATTCTAGCAAGTTGTGTTAGGTGAGCAGTTAATAAATTGTTATAATAGGTCTAGCAGTAAGAAAAGCAATTAAATGAATTTAAACCTTCACTTATGCGAGTACACATAAGCAAAAGGGATCTTTTTGCAAGGCTCCCATCGTATAGAGTGTCCCATACCACTTATACGTTGGGGTGTCGGTTATCAAACAGCAATGGTTGTTATATATTGAAATTAACCTTTGATTTATAAACTTGCCCACACAAGCTTATATACCAAGGGGTCGTTTTGCAGGTCCTAATGTATAAGCGTCCCATACCACTTATACTTTAGGTGTCAGGGTTAAATGAATCGATTATGCTATGACATGCTAGTGGGTATGATGAAACATGCAAGTGCCACTCACACACCCGACTCTGTGCACACAGACCTTTAGTTCCCCCTTTCGGAGCCGTTATCTCCTAGGATACCTCCGTAGTGGCAGACGGAAGCGGTGGGTTGGGCCTCGCCCACCTCAAAACCAGTAAAAGCACCACTGGTCTGACCTATCGTACGCCTCAACGCTTGGTGCACTAAGCGGACGCCTGCGTACTCTTGCCGGCTGGCGCACCGGACTTCTGTTGGCGAAGTGCTAACCACCTCGCCGAGTCAACAATATCGGTGTCGGTGCAATCGAACTCCCCGATATCGAAAGACCCACCACCTTAACTTTCCTATCTTATGCACATGCAAGTTTAATCGTAAACAAACAGAACCGAGCCGAAGCTCCCCGGACCAAACGTCCGTCTCCAACCAACCGAGCCGAAGCTCCCCGGACCATCCCGTCCGTCTCCAGACCAACCGAGCCGAAGCTCTCATCATTCTTCCTGTGCCAACAGTGTTCGTGAAGAGTGCAACCCTAGTTACTAAGTTACTCTTGTCGGTTTATTATTACAGTTTACGTTAGCCCAGGACTGCCCCCGGTATACCCCGTGAAGGGCTCTCAAGGGGCACTAGGAACCAAGACGGTGCATTACGGCCCGAAGTTCCCTTTCGCAAGGCACTTATTATTATTGGTTGTCTACCCTTTTACCCGATTTCCTTCTCGTATTACATTAGACTATCCTAGGGTGATTTTAAACCTTCCACTCCTCGGGGAAGACGATCTTTCGTCGAACCCGAGCACCTCTTAACTCTAGCTATCACCACTACTCACTACTCTTTATATCTTCATCGGATCATGTCCCATTGCATTTCACAATTTTACTAAATGCAGACCGGCCTAGGCTACATGTCGAACCGGTTATGAAATGATCCATTACTCATCAAATGCCCTAAATTATTTACTGGAGACTTATCTTGGTATAAATAACCTAAATCCAAAAAATGGAAATTTTCCTAATTTATTTGGCATTTAATTAAATTCCTCGAAAATCTCAAGGGCCACCGGTTTGAACATGAACTATCCTAATTATTCATGCAAGATGTCCAGCAAATTTACGATAATTAGTAGGCTATCTCAGAAGGCTAAATCCTAAGTATCATAATTTTCTATCATCAAAATGACCTGAAAAGCTATTTGGAAATAATCTCTAATTTCTATAGTTTATGAATCAAGTACAGAAAATATTCTTCCAAAAATTCTAAATAATTTATGACATGAAGATTATGGCCTAAAATTTGCACTGGCTAAGTCTCATAATTTTCCAGCAAGTGTTCTATCCATAATAATTTTTTTAAACATAAAAGCCTTTTCTATCATTTGTGAATAAAGTACTAGATTTACTCAACATAAAATTCTATAAAAATTCAGGGATCAATGTTCTACTAGTCAAGATCTAAATTCAGAATTTTAACTGATTATAATTAATGTAAAGCCTCCAAATAATTGAAACAATAAATTGGGCTAATAATTCTTTAACACATGAAGTATAATATATATTAATCATAAAATTCCAGAAAAATTACCATAAGTCTAATACATCCTAAAACTCCCTCCTCCCGAGTTTCATAATTTTTGGATTAGATTTAGTGCTTAAAATAATTAAATTACATGTTTATCCTATTCCAAAATCTCAACTTTCGAGGTACCTAACTACCTCCAATTCCTTCACCATTTCAACCAGAGGGTTTTCATCATATCCTCCCCCTCTCCTCCAAATTTCAAGGGCATACAAGAGCTTTTGCTTCTATGTCCTTCACAAACCTCAAACTCCCACCCGTTGGAGTTGAGCCAATCTCTTAGGGTAAAATCCACCCTAAACCACACCATGTTACCCAAGAGGGTAGACATAGACTCAACAAATCAGTGGTCAACAACTTCAGCCTCTTTTGAGGAGATTTGTCCACTCCATCTCCAATTGTACTTTTCCCCAAAGTACACCTCACCAAGACCTAACTAGGATTTGATAATTCCCTATTCAAAAACTCGACCAATCGAGTTGAAATTTTGTACAGATCTTAATATTGATGCCAGGGACCACCACCCAAAATTTGGGGAGTTTGGGCTTAATTTCATCTCCTAATTAATTTTATATTGTTTATTAAATTTTTACAAAAACTTTAGGCAAAAGTTCTCCAAAAATTCTCATTTTTTGGGCAGCCTCTCGATTTACATATTATAGACCTCCAGTCCAAATTTCAAGTCATTTGGACATGTTATGAACCGTGGGCAACCATTTTAATTTCTGGTTAACTGATGAGTTGTAAATATACCCATTTTATAGTGTATTTATTTTGTTGTTTTACTTTATTTTTGTCTTTTTTAGTTTATTTTCTTTAATAAATTGTTTCTTTTTTGTAATTTTTTATTTTTCTAACTTAGTTTTTTGTTTTCTGAATTTTTTCCAGAAAAATAATTTTCGGCCTTGTCACGCCCGTGTCACCCCCCGACACGGGCGTGTCAGGCTCTCAACTCAACCAGCCAGTAAAAATTAACAATTTCAATGTTTCGAGCCCGACACGCCCCCGTCACGCCCGTGTCCAAGCCTCGTCACGCCCGTGTCGATGTCGGCACGCAACTCTCCGTCAACCGTCAACGCTGCCGACATCGGATGCCAGCTGTCCGGGTCACGCCCCCCTGTCACGCCCGTGACAAGCTTGTCACGCCCGTGTCCGCCACGTGGATCGCCTCGAAGTCAAGGCTCCTGTCAACTCCACAGCTCCAGCTCCCGGTCACGCCCTCCTGTCACGCCCGTGACCTGGGCGTGACCGCCACGTTTTCAGCCGAAGTCAAGCCTCCAGTCAAATCACCAATCAAGCTCATGAATAGTACTGTCACGCCCCCCTGTCACGCCCGTGACCTAGGCGTGACCGACCCGATATTTTTGCCTATAAAAAGGCAGCTGCTGTATGCAATTCTTGTCCACTTTTTGGTCCAAGTTCCTTAGGGGAGGTGCTGCCCATTTTGATTCCATGCTATGTAAGAGAATTTTCTCCCCCCTCCCTTAGTTTGTAATAGCTTTTTATTTTATAAAAATAGTTATTTTCTCTCTTGCTTAGCATGAATCTCATTTGGTTGCGCCCTAACTTAAGTAATTTTTCGTTCCCTTTTTCGTGCTTTTTATGTTTTCATCTTTTTATAGCTTTTATAACTCGTTCAGTTAGGATTTTATCGCACTTTCTAGCCGTTGTAATGCCCGTTTTATTTTCATTTTCCGCACCCGTTTTAGCTTTAGTTTATTTTTATTTCACCTTTTATGCATTTCTACCGCATTCTAGCGGTAGAAATGCACTTGTTTTAATTTTTCGCCAACTTCCATTTTGTGTTTATTTGCAAAACTTTTCGTTCCGTTTAATTTTTATTTTCTCTTTTTATGCATTTCTACCGCATTCTAGCGGTAGAAATGCAGTCGTTTTAATTTTCCGAGCACTTAGCTTTTCGTTTTAATTTTCAAAACTTTTGTCCGGTTAATTTTTATTTTCACTTTTTATGCATTTCTACCGCATTCTAGCGGTAGAAATGCAGTCGTTTTAATTTTTCAGTCACTTTGCTTTTTCTTATTTCTGCAAGAGTGCGTGCGTGTATGAGTTAGATTTTATTGCTTCATTTCAATTTCTGTAGAGTGTGTGCGTATGCATTTATTTCCGCCTACTCGTTAAGAGTTAAATGGCGCTCTGCTTTCATTTCCCGCCTACTCGTTTGAGTAGGACTTGTCTTTTCTTGCTTTCATTTTCTCCTACTCACTTGAGTAGGAAACCTTGTGTGCGTGCGTGTGTTTCATTTATTGTAGAGTGCGTGCGTGTGTTTACTTTTCTGTAGAGTGTGTGTGTGTATGAGTATAAATTTACCCCCGCCCACTCGCTCGAGCCGGGATTCGCATTTACTGCTTTCTTCAGTCCTACTCGTTTGAGTAGGACTTGCAATTTATTGCTTTCTTACTGCTTTCTTTACAGCTTTCTTTAATGCTTTCTAGTGTAAGTGTCCCCATTCCGATGAGTGGCTAACCGCCCTTAGCCCTCAATATCGAAGAGCATTGGGACAGATAAAGCAGCTTTGAATAATTAAAGGTCCTGTTTTCTTTTTAATTAAATTTCTTAAGGTTTACCCGGGTTAACGACGCGTAGGACCGCATATCGATGTGCGGGCACTATTTCCGTTATCCATACGCAACGCCGAGAGGCCGCACGTATGGACCGATCCCCCTTGGGTAAAGAGAGATCCGCGCTAACCCTCGAGAGAGGAGGCGCGCGACTCTACCGGATTGGGTTCCCCACCCAATAGCGGGGTTCTCAGCGTAATGCGGGCGTTAAGAGGAATCCTTCGTCGGTCTAGCGATCGGTCGAATAGTCTTAGCGTTCAGGTGAGCGATAGTCCTAGAGATAAGTGAGCTCATTCTTATGGAACCTCCACGGCCGAGTCTCCGCCTTAATTAATTTGAAAATTAGGATCTCTTTTTATTAAAAGTTATTTTAGTTCAAATTCTCTTTTGATATCGTCGCGCCGAGTTCTTCGTCGGCCTTCTGCACTTTATTTCCTGCTTTCATTTTCTGTATTGTATTTATTTTTATGTTCGCCATTTCATTTTTATATATAATCCACCTAAAATATTATCGGTAGAATAATAGGCTTTCAGGAAAGAGTAGATATAGCTAAGCCGGCCGCGAGAATAATACGACCCCGATATTCCACACCGGAATATCCTGTACTACACGCGATAGGTGCACTTGCCTCCCTCTCGTTAAAACTCGGTTTCTAACAAAACAAAACGCTCTACTTTTTATAAATAAAAACCTCCACTTTCACACCTAAATAAGAGCCGGCGTTTTAACCATCAAGTTTTTGGCGCCGTTGCCGGGGAATTATCGTCTTACTATTTTGAATTCCTGAATCCTATTAATTTTACCCTTTATTTCTACTAATATATATATATAAAAAATATATATATATATATATATATATATTTTGATTAAACAAAAAAATTTATATTAATAATAATAATAATAGCATTATTAATATTAATAATAAAAACTTAAATAAAAAAAAAATCAAATAAAAATTTAAAAACTTTAAAACAAAAAAAAAAATAATAAGAAAAATTTTAAAACTTAAAAAAATCAAAAACTTAAAAAAAAAAAAAACTTAAAAACTTAAAAACTTATAAAAAATTAAAAATTTGAAAACTTAAAAATAAAAAAAAATGATGAGGATTTTTTTTCTTTTCATCAAAAATTAAAAATTCAAAAACTATATTTTTCTTCTTTATTTTATTTTGTCTTTATCTTATTTTCTCTTTTTTCATTTTATTTTTCAAAAAAAAAAAAAACTTAAACTTAAAAAAAAAAAAAAAAAAAAAAATTTTCAAAAATCAAAAACATAAACTTAAAAAAAAAAAAAAATCTAAAAATTCAAAAAAAAAACTAAGAAAAATTTTTATAAAACAAAAAATTTAAATTAAGTATTTATTTTGTCGTTTTCGGCGCGCTTCACATTTGTGAGCGCTAGGGGATCGCATATCGGTCGCGCTCCTAGCTAAGACGTTAGCTTATGAGTCACACTCACTTGCACCCCCTATCACCCGCACCATTTTCGCCGAATTTTTCTTTTTCGTTTTTTATATTATATTTTTGCTATTTCTCTTTAACTTTTGCAGGGTCAAACTTAACGGGCTTCCCCGAACGCGATTTAGGGCAGATTTCTAAACCCCTGTTTTTACTTTTTGTACATATCTGTTTTTATATATATCCTGTTCCTCATACTTAGTGCAACATTGGGGACAATGTTGGACTTAAGTATGGGGGTGTTTCTTATTTTCTGTCCTTTTATTTCTCGCACTTAATAAAAATTCCAAAAAATTTGCAAAAATTAAAAATTTAAAAAAAAAAAAAATATTTATATATTCATGCTTTAAATATTAATAATAAAATTTCAAAAAAAAAAAAAAAAAAAAAAAATGAAACATCGCTCCGCGACGTTCGACTCATCGAACCAACCACAAATAAGAGTCTGTTCGCGGGCGATTCTTTTTTTACTTTGTAAAAATTTTTGAAATATTCTCGTCTCTTTCCACTTTTCTTTCCTATCTTGTAAAAATTTCTCTCATCTTGTAAATATTTCCGAGAATTAAAAAAATCAAAAAAAATTTTATAACTCAAAAACTCAAAAAATTTGCATAACCTTTAAAAAAAAAATTTCCAAAAAATGATTAAAAACATCAAAATATGAAAAAAATTAGAAAAACTCATAAAAATCAAAAAAAAAATTTTATTTTGTAATAAATAATTCGAATACCTTAATTCTTAACCTCTTTGCTCTCCAAAATAATCGTTTCGAGTTTATTTATAAGCGAATTTTAATTAAATCTTTATTTACTATTCGTTTATTAATTGTAGCTCGATAGACTTAAATTTCTGGGGTTAAGATTTTAAAAAATTTTTTATGGCTTTTTCTTATTATAGGGAACTTGTTTTTCTCATTTTGACTTCTTATTTTTTGAAATAAAGCACATTTTTATGTTAGAAAATAACATTCATGGATTTCATATTATTTCTACTTATGCTTTTAGAAACGTAGGAACGTTCAAATTAAAAAGGTTGCTCTTGAAATTTTTTATTAAACTCTAGTTTTCTTCTAAAAAATTCATCCCATCCACTTTTTTTCATGCCTTACTTAGTATGATTCCCCACTCACCCTTAAAAGATCTTGTGTCAATGGGGATAAGATTTCATCCCGCAAACATAGGCACCCAATAATTAAAAAGATTATATGTTACGGAGTAAGAGGATAAAATTCATTACTCCTATACATATGCATTGGGTTTATTATCTTTTATGAAGAAAGAAAGAAAAAAATTATAAGTTAGGAAAATAAGATTTCATTTTCCTAATTATCCAAAAAGAAAAAAATGTGGAGGTTCGAGAAAAAATTACCTCGCCTCAAAAATCCAAGCCTTCTTCATATCCGCCAATCCACTTAGCCTAATTTTCATGATTCTAGAATTAATCTAAATCTTTTTGAGAGCATAATTTTTAAATTGAATTATTTCCTATCAATTTCTTTTTAGCTAAAGTTTTTTTTCGATAATTCCAATCCATTTTTGTTAAGCTAACAAAATAACTTTCGCTTTCTATTTTTCTGTTTAGAAGTATTTTTTTGAAATGGTTCCTCTATTTATAACATTTTCATAATTTAGGATTTAAATCCGAAACCCCGGAAATTCATTTCGATCTTTCATACAATTAAATCAAGCGGTAGTTAAATTTAGGATTCTTTTTAATTCCTTATAGGTTCATCCCCGGCAACGGCGCCAAAAACTTGATGGTTAAAACGCCGGCTCTTATTTAGGTGTGAAAGTGGAGGTTTTTATTTATAAAAAGTAGAGCGTTTTGTTTTGTTAGAAACCGAGTTTTAACGAGAGGGAGGCAAGTGCACCTATCGCGTGTAGTACAGGATATTCCGGTGTGGAATATCGGGGTCGTATTGTTCTCGGGCCGCTTAGCTATATCTACTCTTTCCCTGAAAGCCTATTATTCTACCGATAATATTTTAGGTGGATTATATAAAAAATGAAATGGCGAACATAAAAATAAATACAATACAGAAAATGAAAGCAGGAAATAAAGTGCAGAAGGCCGACGAAGAACTCGGCGCGACGATATCAAAAGAGAATTTGAACTAAAATAACTTTTAATAAAAAGAGATCCTAATTTTCAAATTAATTAAGGCGGAGACTCGGCCGTGGAGGTTCCATAAGAATGAGCTCACTTATCTCTAGGACTATCGCTCACCTGAACGCTAAGACTATTCGACCGATCGCTAGACCGACGAAGGATTCCTCTTAACGCCCGCATTACGCTGAGAACCCCGCTATTGGGTGGGGAACCCAATCCGGTAGAGTCACGCGCCTCCTCTCTCGAGGGTTAGCGCGGAGCTCTCTTTACCCAAGGGTGATCGGTCCATACGTGCGGCCTCTCGGCGTTGCGTATGGATAACGGAAATAGGGTCCGCACATCGATATGCGGTCCTACGCGTCGTTAACCCGGGGCAAAACCTTAAGAAATTTAATTAAATAGAAAACAGGACCTTTAATTATTTAAAGCTGCTTTATCTGTCCCAATGCTCTTCGATATTGAGGGCTAAGGGCGGTAGCCACTCATCGGAATGGGGACACTTACACTAGAAAGCATTAAAGAAAGCTGTAAAGAAAGCAGTAAGAAAGCAATAAATTGCAAGTCCTACTCAAACGAGTAGGACTGAAGAAAGCAGTAAATGCGAATCCCGGCTCGAGCGAGTGGGCGGGGGTAAATTTATACTCATACACACACACACTCTATAGAAAAGTAAACACACGCACGCACTCTACAGAAAAGTAAAATCACACACACGCACTCTACAGAAAAGTAAACACACGCACGCACTCTACAGAAAAGTAAAATCACACACACGCACTCTACAGAAAAGTAAACACACGCACGCACTCTAAGTTTTCCTACTCAAGTGAGTAGGAAGAAAAATTAAAGCAATAAAATGACAAGTCCCACTCAAACGAGTGGGCGGAAAATGAAAGCAGAGCGCCATTTAACTCTTAACGAGTAGGCGGAAATAAATGCATACGCACACACTCTACAGAAATTGAAATAAAGCTATAAAATCTAACTCATACACGCACGCACTCTACAGAAATAAGAAAAAGCAAAGTGACTGAAAAATTAAAACAACTGCATTTCTACCGCTAGAATGCGGTAGAAATGCATAAAAAGTGCAAATAAAAATTAACCGGACAAAAAGTTTTGAAAATTAAAAACGAAAAGCTAAGTGCTCGAAAAATATAAAACGACTGCATTTCTACCGCTAGAATGCGGTAGAAATGCATAAAAAGAGAAAATAAAAATTAAACGGAGCGAAAAGTTTTGCAAATAAACGCAAAATGGAAGTTGGCGAAAAATTAAAACAAGTGCATTTCTACCGCTAGAATGCGGTAGAAATGCATAAAAAGTGAAAAATAAAAATAAACTAAAGCTAAACGGGTGCGGAATATGAAAATAAAATGGGCATTACGACGGCTAGAAAGTGCGATAAAATCCTAAACTAAACGAATTATAAAAGCAATAAAAAGATGAAAACATAAAAAGCAACGAAAAAGGGAACGAAAAATTACTTAAGTTAGGGCGCTTAATTGAATTCCAAGCCATGCAAAGAGAGAAAAACTAACATTTTATAAATAAAAAGGCTATTACAAAGAAGAATAAAGCAAACATCCTAATACAAACTAAGAGAGAGAGGGGGATAAAATCCCTTACATAGCATTTGGATTCCATTTGGGCAGCACCTCCCCTAATGAATTTGGCCAAAAAAGGTGACAAGAATTGCATACAGCAGCTGCCTTTATATAGGCAAAAAATCGGGTTGGTCACGCCCTAGGTCACGGGCGTGACAGAGGGGCGTGACAGTACTATTCATGAGCTTGATTGGTGATTTGACTTGGAGGCTTGACTTCGGCTGAAAACGTGGCGGTCACGCCCAGGTCACGGGCGTGACAGGAGGGCGTGACAGGGAGCTGGAGCTGTGGAGTTGACGGGAGCCTTGACTTCGAGGCGATCCACGTGGCGGACACGGGCGTGACAAGCTTGTCACGGGCGTGACAGGGGGGCGTGAACCCGGACAGCTGGCATCCGATGTCGGCAGCGTTGACGGTTGACGGAGAGTTGCGTGCCGACATCGACACGGGCGTGACGAGGCTTGGACACGGGCGTGACGGGGGCGTGTCGGGCTCGAAACATTGAAATTGTTAATTTTTACTGGCTGGTTGAGTTGAGAGCCTGACACGCCCGTGTCGGGGGGTGACACGGGCGTGACAAGGCCGAAAATTATTTTTCTGGAAAAAATTCAAAAAACAAAAAAACTAAGTTAGAAAAATAAAAAATTACAAAAAAGAAACAATTTATTAAAGAAAATAAACTAAAAAAGACAAAATAAAGTAAAACAACAAAATAAATACACTATAAAATGGGTATATTTACAACTCATCAAATAGAAGAGCGTATTGTTTTGTTAGAAACCGAGTTTTAACGAGAGGAGGCAAGTGCACCTATCGCGTGTAGTACAGGATATTCCGGTGTGGAATATCGGGGTCGTATTGTTCTCGGGGCCGGCTTAGCTAGATCTACTCTTTCCCTGAAAGCCTATTATTCTACCGATAATATCTTAGGTGGATTATATAAAAAATGAAATGGCGAACATAAAAATAAATACAATACAGAAAATGAAAGCAGGAAATAAAGTGCAGAAGGCCGACGAAGAACTCGGCGCGACGATATCAAAGAGAATTTGAACTAAAATAACTTTTAATAAAAAGAGATCCTAATTTTCAAATTAATTAAGGCGGAGACTCGGCCGTGGAGGTTCCATAAGAATGAGCTCACTTATCTCTAGGACTATCGCTCACCTGAACGCTAAGACTATTCGACCGATCGCTAGACCGACGAAAGGATTCCTCTTAACGCCCGCATTACGCTGAGAACCCCGCTATTGGGTGGGGAACCCAATCCGGTAGAGTCGCGCGCCTCCTCTCTCGAGGGTTAGCGCGGATCTCTCTTTACCCAAGGGGGATCGGTCCATACGTGCGGCCTCTCGGCGTTGCGTATGGATAACGGAAATAGTGCCCGCACATCGATATGCGGTCCTACGCATCGTTAACCCGGGGTAAACCTTAAGAAATTTAATTAAAAAGAAAACAGGACCTTTAATTATTCAAAGCTGCTTTATCTGTCCCAATGCTCTTCGATATTGAGGGCTAAGGGCGGTTAGCCACTCATCGGAATGGGGACACTTACACTAAAAGCATTAAAGAAAGCTGTAAAGAAAGCAGTAAGAAAGCAATAAATTGCAAGTCCTACTCAAACGAGTAGGACTGAAGAAAGCAGTAAATGCGAATCCCGGCTCGAGCGAGTGGGCGGGGGTAAATTTATACTATACACACACACACTCTACAGAAAAGTAAACACACGCACGCACTCTACAATAAATGAAACACACGCACGCACACAAGGTTTCCTACTCAAGTGAGTAGGAGAAAATGAAAGCAAGAAAAGACAAGTCCTACTCAAACGAGTAGGCGGGAAATGAAAGCAGAGCGCCATTTAACTCTTAACGAGTAGGCCGAAATAAATGCATACGCACACACTCTACAGAAATTAAAATGAAGCAATGCTTTTTCTTATTTCTGCAAGAGTGCGTGCGTGTATGAGTTAGATTTTATTGCTTCATTTCAATTTCTGTAGAGTGTGTGCGTATGCATTTATTTCCGCCTACTCGTTAAGAGTTAAATGGCGCTCTGCTTTCATTTCCCGCCTACTCGTTTGAGTAGGACTTGTCTTTTCTTGCTTTCATTTTCTCCTACTCACTTGAGTAGGAAACCTTGTGTGCGTGCGTGTGTTTCATTTATTGTAGAGTGCGTGCGTGTGTTTACTTTTCTGTAGAGTGTGTGTGTGTATGAGCATAAATTTACCCCCCGCCCACTCGCTCGAGCCGGGATTCGCATTTACTGCTTTCTTCAGTCCTACTCGTTTGAGTAGGACTTGCAATTTATTGCTTTCTTACTGCTTTCTTTACAGCTTTCTTTAATGCTTTCTAGTGTAAGTGTCCCCATTCCGATGAGTGGCTAACCGCCCTTAGCCCTCAATATCGAAGAGCATTGGGACAGATAAAGCAGCTTTGAATAATTAAAGGTCTGTTTTCTTTTTTAATTAAATTTCTTAAGGTTTACCCCGGTTAACGACGCGTAGGACCGCATATCGATGTGCGGGCACTATTTCCGTTATCCATACGCAATGCCGAGAGGCCGCACGTATGGACCGATCCCCCTTGGGTAAAGAGAGATCCGCGCTAACCCTCGAGAGAGGAGGCGCGCGACTCTACGGATTGGGTTCCCCACCCAATAGCGGGGTTCTCAGCGTAATGCGGGCGTTAAGAGGAATCCTTCGTCGGTCTAGCGATCGGTCGAATAGTCTTAGCGTTCAGGTGAGCGATAGTCCTAGAGATAAGTGAGCTCATTCTTATGGAACCTCCACGGCCGAGTCTCCGCCTTAATTAATTTGAAAATTAGGATCTCTTTTTATTAAAAGTTATTTTAGTTCAAATTCTCTTTTGATATCGTCGCGCCGAGTTCTTCGTCGGCCTTCTGCACTTTATTTCCTGCTTTCATTTTCTGTATTGTATTTATTTTTATGTTCGCCATTTCATTTTTTATATAATCCACCTAAGATATTATCGGTAGAATAATAGGGCTTTCAGGGAAAGAGTAGATCTAGCTAACCGGCCCCCGAGAACAATACGACCCCGATATTCCACACCGGAATATCCTGTACTACACGCGATAGGTGCACTTGCCTCCTCTCGTTAAAACTCGGTTTCTAACAAAACAATACGCTCTTCTATTTGATGAGTTGTAAATATACCCATTTTATAGTGTATTTATTTTGTTGTTTTACTTTATTTTTGTCTTTTTTAGTTTATTTTCTTTAATAAATTGTTTCTTTTTTGTAATTTTTTATTTTTCTAACTTAGTTTTTTGTTTTCTGAATTTTTTCCAGAAAAATAATTTTCGGCCTTGTCACGCCCGTGTCACCCCCCGACACGGGCGTGTCAGGCTCTCAACTCAACCAGCCAGTAAAAATTAACAATTTCAATGTTTCGAGCCCGACACGCCCCCGTCACGCCCGTGTCCAAGCCTCGTCACGCCCGTGTCGATGTCGGCACGCAACTCTCCGTCAACCGTCAACGCTGCCGACATCGGATGCCAGCTGTCCGGGTCACGCCCCCCTGTCACGCCCGTGACAAGCTTGTCACGCCCGTGTCCGCCACGTGGATCGCCTCGAAGTCAAGGCTCCCGTCAACTCCACAGCTCCAGCTCCTATCACGCCCTCCTGTCACGCCCGTGACCTGGGCGTGACCGCCACGTTTTTAGCCGAAGTCAAGCCTCCAGTCAAATCACCAATCAAGCTCATGAATAGTACTGTCACGCCCCTCTGTCACGCCCGTGACCTAGGGCGTGACCAACCCGATTTTTTGCCTATATAAAGGCAGCTGCTGTATGCAATTCTTGTCACCTTTTTTGGCCAATTCCTTAGGGGAGGTGCTGCCCAAATGGAATCCAAATGCTATGTAAGGGATTTTTATCCCCCTCTCTCTCTTAGTTTGTATTAGGATGTTTGCTTTATTCTGCTTTGTAATAGCCTTTTTATTTATAAAATGTTAGTTTTTCTCTCTTTGCATGGCTTGGAATTCAATTAAGCGCCCTAACTTAAGTAATTTTTCGTTCCCTTTTTCGTGCTTTTATGTTTTCATCTTTTTATTGCTTTTATAATTCGTTCAGTTTAGGATTTTATCGCACTTTCTAGCCGTCGTAATGCCCATTTTATTTTCATATTCCGCACCCGTTTAGCTTAGTTTATTTTTATTTTTCACTTTTTATGCATTTCTACCGCATTCTAGCGGTAGAAATGCACTTGTTTTAATTTTTCGCCAACTTCCATTTTGCGTTTATTTGCAAAACTTTTCGCTCCGTTTAATTTTTATTTTCTCTTTTTATGCATTTCTACCGCATTCTAGCGGTAGAAATGCAGTCGTTTTAATTTTTTCGAGCACTTAGCTTTTCGTTTTAATTTTCAAAACTTTTTGTCCGGTTAATTTTATTTGCACTTTTTATGCATTTCTACCGCATTCTAGCGGTAGAAATGCAGTTGTTTTAATTTTTCAGTCACTTTGCTTTTTCTTATTTCTGTAGAGTGCGTGCGTGTATGAGTTAGATTTTATAGCTTTATTTCAATTTCTGTAGAGTGTGTGCGTATGCATTTATTTCCGCCTACTCGTTATGAGTTAAATGGCGCTCTGCTTTCATTTTCCGCCCACTCGTTTGAGTGGGACTTGTCATTTTATTGCTTTAATTTTTCTTCCTACTCACTTGAGTAGGAAAACTTAGAGTGCGTGCGTGTGTTTACTTTTCTGTAGAGTGCGTGTGTGTGATTTTACTTTTCTGTAGAGTGCGTGCGTGTGTTTACTTTTCTGTAGAGTGCGTGTGTGTGATTTTACTTTTCTGTAGAGTGCGTGCGTGTGTTTACTTTTCTGTAGAGTGTGTGTGTGTATGAGTATAAATTTACCCCCGCCCACTCGCTCGAGCCGGGATTCGCATTTACTGCTTTCTTCAGTCCTACTCGTTTGAGTAGGACTTGCAATTTATTGCTTTCTTACTGCTTTCTTTATAGCTTTCTTTAATGCTTTCTAGTGTAAGTGTCCCCATTCCGATGAGTGGCTAACCGCCCTTAGCCCTCAATATCGAAGAGCATTGGGACAGATAAAGCAGCTTTGAATAATTAAAGGTCCTGTTTTCTTTTTAATTAAATTTCTTAAGGTTTACCCCGGGTTAACGACGCGTAGGACCGCATATCGATGTGCGGGCACTATTTCCGTTATCCATACGCAACGCCGAGAGGCCGCACGTATGGACCGATCCCCCTTGGGTAAAGAGAGATCCGCGCTAACCCTCGAGAGAGGAGGCGCGCGACTCTACCGGATTGGGTTCCCCACCCAATAGCGGGGTTCTCAGCGTAATGCGGGCGTTAAGAGGAATCCTTCGTCGGTCTAGCGATCGGTCGAATAGTCTTAGCGTTCAGGTGAGCGATAGTCCTAGAGATAAGTGAGCTCATTCTTATGGAACCTCCACGGCCGAGTCTCCGCCTTAATTAATTTGAAAATTAGGATCTCTTTTTATTAAAAGTTATTTTAGTTCAAATTCTCTTTTGATATCGTCGCGCCGAGTTCTTCGTCGGCCTTCTGCACTTTATTTCCTGCTTTCATTTTCTGTATTGTATTTATTTTTATGTTCGCCATTTCATTTTTTATATAATCCACCTAAGATATTATCGGTAGAATAATAGGCTTTCAGGGAAAGAGTAGATCTAGCTAAGCCGGCCCCGAGAACAATACGACCCCGATCTTCCACACCGGAATATCCTGTACTACACGCGATAGGTGCACTTGCCTCCTCTCGTTAAAACTCGGTTTCTAACAAAACAATACGCTCTTCTTTTTATAAATAAAAACCTCCACTTTCAGACCTAAATAAGAGCCGGCGTTTTAACCATCAAGTTTTTGGCGCCGTTGCCGGGGAATTATCGTCTTACTATTTTGAATTCCTGAATCCTATTAATTTTACCCTTTATTTCTACTAATATATATATATAAATATATATATATATATATATATATATATATTTTGATTAAACAAAAAAATTTATATTAATAATAATAATAATAGCATTATTAATATTAATAATAAATACTTAAACAAAAAAAAATCAAAATAAAAATTTAAAAAACTTTAAAACAAAAAAAAAAAAAAAAAATTTTAAAACTTAAAAAATCAAAAACTTAAAAAAAAAAACTTAAAAACTTAAAAACTTATAAAAATTAAAATTTGAAAACTTAAAAATAAAAAAAAAAATGATGAGGATTTTTTTCTTTTCATCAAAAATTAAAAAATTCAAAAAACTATATTTTTTCTTCTTTATTTTATTTTGTCTTTATCTTATTTTCTCTTTTTTCATTTTATTTTTCAAAAAAAAAACATAAACTTAAAAAAAAAAAAAATCTAAAAATTCAAAAAAAAAAAAACTAAGAAAAATTTTTATAAAACAAAAAAATTTAAATTAAGTATTTATTTTGTCGTTTCGGCGCGCTTCACATTTGTGATCGCTAGGGGATCGCATATCGGTCGCGCTCCTAGCTAAGACGTTAGCTTACGAGTCACACTCACTTGCACCCCCTATCACCCGCACCTTTTTTCGCCGAATTTATCGTTTTCGTTTTTTATATTATATTTTTGCTATTTCTTTTAAACTTTTGCAGGTTTTAATTTAACGGGCTTCTTCGAACGCGGTTTAGGGAAGATTTCTAAACCCCTGTTTTTAATTTTAAATTTTGTGCATACTGCTTAGATTTTTAATATATCCTGTTCCTCATACTTAGTGCAACATTGGGGACAATGTTGGACTTAAGTATGGGGGTGTTTCCTATTTTCTGTCTTTTTATTTCAAGCACTTAATAAAAAATTCCAAAAAATTGCAAAAATTAAAAATTTCAAAAAATATTTTCATGCTTTAAATATTAATAAAATTTTCAAAAAATGAAACATCGCTCCGCGACGTTCGACTCATCGAACCAACCACAAATAAGAGTCTGTTCGCGGGCGATTCTTTTTTTACTTTGTAAAAATTTTTGAAATATTCTCGTCTCTTTCCACTTTTCTTTCCTATCTTGTAAAAATTTCTCTCATCTTGTAAATATTTC
Source organism: Platanthera zijinensis (assembly GCA_039513925.1). Classification (NCBI taxonomy): domain Eukaryota; kingdom Viridiplantae; phylum Streptophyta; class Magnoliopsida; order Asparagales; family Orchidaceae; genus Platanthera; species Platanthera zijinensis. The sequence goes on along the minus strand of CM077092.1, from coordinate 93,038,433 downwards.
CGAGAATTAAAAAAATCAAAAAAAAAATTTTATAACTCAAAAACTCAAAAAAATTTGCATAACCTTTAAAAAAAATTTCCAAAAAATGATTAAAAACATCAAAATATGAAAAAAATTAGAAAAACTCATAAAAATCAAAAAAAAATATTATTTTGTAATAAATAATTCGAATACCTTAATTCTTAACCTCTTTGCTCTCCAAAATAATCGTTTCGAGTTTATTTATAAGCGAATTTTAATTAATTCTTTATTTACTATTCGTTTATTAATTGTAGCTCGATAGACTTAAATTTCTGGGGTTAAGATTTTAAAGAATTTTTTATGGCTTTTTCTTATTATAGGGAGCTTGTTTTTCTCATTTTGACTTCTTATTTTTTGAAATAAAGCACATTTTTTATGTTAGAAAATAACATTCATGGATTTTATATTATTTCTACTTATGCTTTTAGAAACGTAGGAACGTTCAATTAAAAAGGTTGCTCTCGAAATTTTTATTAAACTCTAGTTTTCTTTTAGAAATTTATCCCTTCCAGTTTTTTTTTTCATGCCTTACTTGGTGTGATTCTCCACTCACCCTTAAAAGATCTTATGTCAATGGGGATAAGATTTCATCCCGCAAACATAGGCACCCAATAATTAAAAAGATTATATGTTACGGAGTAAGAGGATAAAATTCATTACTCCTATACATATACATTGGGTTTATTTATATTTATGAAAAAAAAAATGAATGTTAGGAAAATAAGACTTCATTTTCCTAATTGTTCAAAAAAAAAATTTATTATGGAGGTTCGAGAAAAAATTACCTCGCCTCAAAAATCAAAGCCCTCTTCATAACCGTCAATCCACTTATTCAATTTTCATGATTCTAGAATTAATCTAAATCTTTTTGAGAGCATAATTTTTAAATTGAATTATTTCCTATCAATTTCTTTTTAGCTAAAGTTTTTTTTCGATAATTCCAATCCATTTTTATTAAGCTAACAAAATAACTTTCGCTTTCTATTTTTCTGTTTAGAAGTATTTTTTTGAAATGGTTCCTCTATTTATAACATTTTCATAATTTAGGATTTAATTCCGAAACCCCGGAAATTCATTTCGATCTTTCCTATCAATTTCATAACATTGTCCCCAATGTTGCACTAGTGATGAGTTGTAAATATACCCATTTTATAGTGTATTTATTTTGTTGTTTTACTTTATTTTTGTCTTTTTTAGTTTATTTTCTTTAATAAATTGTTTCTTTTTTGTAATTTTTTATTTTTCTAACTTAGTTTTTTGTTTTCTGAATTTTTCCAGAAAAATAATTTTCCCCCTTGTCACGCCCGTGTCACCCCCCCGACACGGGCGTGTCAGGCCCTCAACTCAACCAGCCAGAAAAAATTAACAATTTCAATGTTCCGAGCCCGACACGCCCCCGTCACGCCCGTGTCCAAGCCTCGTCACGCCCGTGTCGATGTCGGCACGCAACTCTCCGTCAACCGTCAACGCTGCCGACATCAGATGCCAGCTGTCCGGGTCACGCCCCCCTGTCACGCCCGTGACAAGCTTGTCACGCCCGTGTCCGCCACGTGGATCGCCTCGAAGTCAAGGCTCCCGTCAACTCCACAGCTCCAGCTCCCTGTCACGCCCTCCTGTCACGCCCGTGACCTGGGCGTGACCGCCACGTTTTCAGCCGAAGTCAAGCCTCCAGTCAAATCACAAATCAAGCTCATGAATAGTACTGTCACGCCCCTCTGTCACGCCCGTGACCTAGGGCGTGACCAACCCGATTTTTTGCCTATATAAAGGCAGCTGCTGTATGCAATTCTTGTCACCTTTTTTGGCCAAATTCCTTAGGGGAGGTGCTGCCCAAATGGAATCCAAATGCTATGTAAGGGATTTTTATCCCCCTCTCTCTCTTAGTTTGTATTAGGATGTTTGCTTTATTCTGCTTTGTAATAGCCTTTTTATTTATAAAATGTTAGTTTTTCTCTCTTTGCATGGCTTGGAATTCAATTAAGCGCCCTAACTTAAGTAATTTTTCGTTCCCTTTTTCGTGCTTTTTATGTTTTCATCTTTTTATTGCTTTTATAATTCGTTCAGTTTAGGATTTTATCGCACTTTCTAGCCGTCGTAATGCCCATTTTATTTTCATATTCTGCACCCGTTTAGCTTTAGTTTATTTTTATTTTTCACTTTTTATGCATTTCTACCGCATTCTAGCGGTAGAAATGCACTTGTTTTAATTTTTCGCCAACTTCCATTTTGCGTTTATTTGCAAAACTTTTCGCTCCGTTTAATTTTTATTTTCTCTTTTTATGCATTTCTACCGCATTCTAGCGGTAGAAATGCAGTCGTTTTAATTTTTCGAGCACTTAGCTTTTCGTTTTAATTTTCAAAACTTTTTGTCCGGTTAATTTTTATTTGCACTTTTTATGCATTTCTACCGCATTCTAGCGGTAGAAATGCAGTTGTTTTAATTTTTCAGTCACTTTGCTTTTTCTTATTTCTGTAGAGTGCGTGCGTGTATGAGTTAGATTTTATAGCTTTATTTCAATTTCTGTAGAGTGTGTGCGTATGCATTTATTTCCGCCTACTCGTTATGAGTTAAATGGCGCTCTGCTTTCATTTTCCGCCCACTCGTTTGAGTGGGACTTGTCATTTTATTGCTTTAATTTTTCTTCCTACTCACTTGAGTAGGAAAACTTAGAGTGCGTGCGTGTGTTTACTTTTCTGTAGAGTGCGTGTGTGTGATTTTACTTTTCTGTAGAGTGCGTGCGTGTGTTTACTTTTCTGTAGAGTGCGTGTGTGTGATTTTACTTTTCTGTAGAGTGCGTGCGTGTGTTTACTTTTCTGTAGAGTGTGTGTGTGTATGAGTATAAATTTACCCCCGCCCACTCGCTCGAGCCGGGATTCGCATTTACTGCTTTCTTCAGTCCTACTCGTTTGAGTAGGACTTGCAATTTATTGCTTTCTTACTGCTTTCTTTACAGCTTTCTTAATGCTTTCTAGTGTAAGTGTCCCCATTCCGATGAGTGGCTAACCGCCCTTAGCCCTAGCCCTCAATATCGAAGAGCATTGGGACAGATAAAGCAGCTTTGAATAATTAAAGGTCCTGTTTTCTTTTTAATTAAATTTCTTAAGGTTTACCCCGGGTTAACGACGCGTAGGACCGCATATCGATGTGCGGGCACTATTTCCGTTATCCATACGCAACGCCGAGAGGCCGCACGTATGGACCGATCCCCCTTGGGTAAAGAGAGATCCGCGCTAACCCTCGAGAGAGGAGGCGCGCGACTCTACCGATTGGGTTCCCCACCCAATAGCGGGGTTCTCAGCGTAATGCGGGCGTTAAGAGGAATCCTTCGTCGGTCTAGCGATCGGTCGAATAGTCTTAGCGTTCAGGTGAGCGATAGTCCTAGAGATAAGTGAGCTCATTCTATGGAACCTCCACGGCCGAGTCTCCGCCTTAATTAATTTGAAAATTAGGATCTCTTTTTATTAAAAGTTATTTTAGTTCAAATTCTCTTTGATATCGTCGCGTCGAGTTCTTCGTCGGCCTTCTGCACTTTATTTCCTGCTTTCATTTTCTGTATTTTATTTATTTTATGTTCGCCATTTCATTTTTTATATATCCACCTAAGATATTATCGGTAGAATAATAGGCTTTCAGGGAAAGAGTAGATCTAGCTAAGCCGGCCCCGAGAACAATACGACCCCGATCTTCCACACCGAATATCCTGTACTACACGCGATAGGTGCACTTGCCTCCTCTCGTTAAAACTCGGTTTCTAACAAAACAATACGCTCTTCTTTTATAAATAAAAACCTCCACTTTCAGACCTAAATAAGAGCCGGCGTTTTAACCATCAAGTTTTTGGCGCCGTTGCCGGGGGAATTATCGTCTTACTATTTTGAATTCCTGAATCCTATTAATTTTACCCTTTATTTCTACTAATATATATATATAAAAATATTATTATATATATATTTTGATTAAACAAAAAAATTTATATTAATAATAATAATAATAGCATTATTAATATTAATAATAAATACTTAAACAAAAAAAAATCAAAATAAAATTTAAAAAACTTTAAAACAAAAAAAAAAAAAAAAAAAATTAAAACTTAAAAAATCAAAAACTTTAAAAAAAAAACTAAAACTTATAAAAATTAAAAATTTGAAAACTAAAATAAAAAAAAAATGATGAGGATTTTTTTCTTTTCATCAAAAAATTTAAAAAATTCAAAAACTATATTTTTCTTCTTTATTTATTTTTTCTTTATCTTATTTTCTCTTTTTTTCATTTTATTTTTCAAAAAAAAAACATAAACTTAAAAAAAAAAAAAAATCTAAAAATTTCAAAAAAAAAAAAAACTAAGAAAAATTTTATAAAACAAAAAATTTAAATTAAGTATTTATTTTGTCGTTTCGGCGCGCTTCACATTTGTGATCGCTAGGGGATCGCATATCGGTCGCGCTCCTAGCTAAGACGTTAGCTTACGAGTCACACTCACTTGCACCCCCTATCACCCGCACCTTTTTCGCCGAATTTATCGTTTTCGTTTTTTTTATATTATATTTTTGCTATTTCTTTTAAACTTTGCAGGTTTTAATTTAACGGGCTTCCCGAACGCGGTTTAGGGAAGATTTCTAAACCCTGTTTTTAATTTTAAATTTTGTACATACTGCTTAGATTTTATATATCCTGTTCCTCATACTTAGTGCAACATTGGGGACAATGTTGGACTTAAGTATGGGGGTGTTTCCTATTTTCTGTCTTTTTTATTTCAAGCACTTAATAAAAAATTCCAAAAATTGCAAAATTAAAATTCAAAAAATATTTTCATGCTTTAAATATTAATAAAATTTTCAAAAAATGAAACATCGCTCCGCGACGTTCGACTCATCGAACCAACCACAAATAAGAGTCTGTTCGCGGGCGATTCTTTTTTTACTTTGTAAAAATTTGAAATATTCTCGTCTCTTTCCACTTTTCTTTCCTATCTTGTAAAAATTCTCTCATCTTGTAAATATTTCCGAGAATTAAAAAAATCAAAAAAAAATTTTATAACTCAAAAACTCAAAAAATTTGCATAACCTTTAAAAAAAATTCCAAAAAATGATTAAAAACATCAAAATATGAAAAAATTAGAAAAACTCATAAAAATCAAAAAAAATATTATTTTGTAATAAATAATTCGAATACCTTAATTCTTAACCTCTTTGCTCTCCAAAATAATCGTTTCGAGTTTATTTTAGCGAATTTTAATTAATTCTTTATTTACTATTCGTTTATTAATTGTAGCTCGATAGACTTAAATTTCTGGGGTTAAGATTTTAAAGAATTTTTTATGGCTTTTTCTTATTATAGGGAGCTTGTTTTTCTCATTTTGACTTCTTATTTTTTGAAATAAAGCACATTTTTATGTTAGAAAATAACATTCATGGATTTTATATTATTTCTACTTATGCTTTTAGAAACGTAGGAACGTTCAAATTAAAAAGGTTGCTCTCGAAATTTTTTATTAAACTCTAGTTTTCTTTTAGAAATTTATCCCTTCCAGTTTTTTTTTTCATGCCTTACTTGGTGTGATTCTCCACTCACCCTTAAAAGATCTTATGTCAATGGGGATAAGATTTCATCCCGCAAACATAGGCACCCAATAATTAAAAAGATTATATGTTACGGAGTAAGAGGATAAAATTCATTACTCCTATACATATACATTGGGTTTATTTATATTTATGAAAAAAAAAATGAATGTTAGGAAAATAAGACTTCATTTTCCTAATTGTTCAAAAAAAAAATTTATTATGGAGGTTCGAGAAAAAATTACCTCGCCTCAAAAATCAAAGCCCTCTTCATAACCGTCAATCCACTTATTCAATTTTCATGATTCTAGAATTAATCTAAATCTTTTTGAGAGCATAATTTTTAAATTGAATTATTTCCTATCAATTTCTTTTTAGCTAAAGTTTTTTTTCGATAATTCCAATCCATTTTTGTTAAGCTAACAAAATAACTTTCGCTTTCTATTTTTCTGTTTAGAAGTATTTTTTTGAAATGGTTCCTCTATTTATAACATTTTCATAATTTAGGATTTAATTCCGAAACCCCGGAAATTCATTTCGATCTTTCCTATCAATTTCATAACATTGTCCCCAATGTTGCACTAGTGATGAGTTGTAAATATACCCATTTTATAGTGTATTTATTTTGTTTTTTACTTTATTTGTGTCTTTTTTAGTTTATTTTCTTTAATAAATTGTTTCTTTTTTGTAATTTTTTATTTTTCTAACTTAGTTTTTTGTTTTCTGAATTTTTCCAGAAAAATAATTTTCCCCTTGTCACGCCCGTGTCACCCCCCGACACGGGCGTGTCAGGCCCTCAACTCAACCAGCCAGAAAAAATTAACAATTTCAATGTTCTGAGCCCGACACGCCCCCGTCACGCCCGTGTCCAAGCTCGTCACGCCCGTGTCGATGTCGGCACGCAACTCTCCGTCAACCGTCAACGCTGCCGACATCGGATGCCAGCTGTCCGGGTCACGCCCCCCTGTCACGCCCGTGACAAGCTTGTCACGCCCGTGTCCGCCACGTGGATCGCCTCGAAGTCAAGGCTCCCGTCAAACGCCACAGCTCCAGCTCCCTTGTCACGCCCTCCTGTCACGCCCGTGACCTGGGCGTGACCGCCACGTTTTCAGCCGAAGTCAAGCCTCCAGTCAAATCACAAATCAAGCTCATGAATAGTACTGTCACGCCCCTCTGTCACGCCCGTGACCTAGGGCGTGACCACCCGATTTTTTGCCTATATAAAGGCAGCTGCTGTATGCAATTCTTGTCACCTTTTTTGGCCAAATTCCTTAGGGGAGGTGCTGCCCAAATGGAATCCAAATGCTATGTAAGGGATTTTATCCCCCTCTCTCTCTTAGTTTGTATTAGGATGTTTGCTTTATTCTGCTTTGTAATAGCCTTTTTATTATAAAATGTTAGTTTTTCTCTCTTTGCATGGCTTGGAATTCAATTAAGCGCCCTAACTTAAGTAATTTTTCGTTCCCTTTTTCGTGCTTTTTATGTTTTCATCTTTTTATTGCTTTTATAATTCGTTCAGTTTAGGATTTTATCGCACTTTCTAGCCGTCGTAATGCCCATTTTATTTTCATATTCCGCACCCGTTTAGCTTTAGTTTATTTTTATTTTTCACTTTTTATGCATTTCTACCGCATTCTAGCGGTAGAAATGCACTTGTTTTAATTTTTCGCCAACTTCCATTTTGCGTTTATTTGCAAAAACTTTTCGCTCCGTTTAATTTTTATTTTCTCTTTTTTGCATTTCTACCGCATTCTAGCGGTAGAAATGCAGTCGTTTTAATTTTTCGAGCACTTAGCTTTTCGTTTTAATTTTCAAAACTTTTTGTCCGGTTAATTTTTATTTGCACTTTTTATGCATTTCTACCGCATTCTAGCGGTAGAAATGCAGTTGTTTTAATTTTTCAGTCACTTTGCTTTTTCTTATTTCTGTAGAGTGCGTGCGTGTATGAGTTAGATTTTATAGCTTTATTTCAATTTCTGTAGAGTGTGTGCGTATGCATTTATTTCCGCCTACTCGTTAAGAGTTAAATGGCGCTCTGCTTTCATTTTCCCGCCCACTCGTTTGAGTGGGACTTGTCATTTTATTGCTTTAATTTTTCTTCCTACTCACTTGAGTAGGAAAACTTAGAGTGCGTGCGTGTGTTTACTTTTCTGTAGAGTGCGTGTGTGTGATTTTACTTTTCTGTAGAGTGCGTGCGTGTGTTTACTTTTCTGTAGAGTGCGTGTGTGTGATTTTACTTTTCTGTAGAGTGCGTGCGTGTGTTTACTTTTCTGTAGAGTGTGTGTGTGTATGAGTATAATTTACCCCCGCCCACTCGCTCGAGCCGGGATTCGCATTTACTGCTTTCTTCAGTCCTACTCGTTTGAGTAGGACTTGCAATTTATTGCTTTCTTACTGCTTTCTTTACAGCTTTCTTTAATGCTTTCTAGTGTAAGTGTCCCCATTCCAATGAGTGGCTAACCGCCCTTAGCCCTCAATATCGAAGAGCATTGGGACAGATAAAGCAGCTTTAAATAATTAAAGGTCCTGTTTTCTATTTAATTAAATTTCTTAAGGTTTGCCCCGGGTTAACGACGCGTAGGACCGCATATCGATGTGCGGGCCCTATTTCCGTTATCCATACGCAACGCCGAGAGGCCGCACGTATGGACCGATCACCCTTGGGTAAAGAGAGCTCCGCGCTAACCCTCGAGAGAGGAGGCGCGTGACTCTACCGGATTGGGTTCCCCACCCAATAGCGGGGTTCTCAGCGTAATGCGGGCGTTAAGAGGAATCCTTCGTCGGTCTAGCGATCGGTCGAATAGTCTTAGCGTTCAGGTGAGCGATAGTCCTAGAGATAAGTGAGCTCATTCTTATGGAACCTCCACGGCCGAGTCTCCGCCTTAATTAATTTGAAAATTAGGATCTCTTATTATTAAAAGTTATTTTAGTTCAAATTCTCTTTTGATATCGTCGCGCCGAGTTCTTCGTCGGCCTTCTGCACTTTATTTCTGCTTTCATTTTCTGTATTGTATTTATTTTTATGTTCGCCATTTCATTTTTTATATAATCCACCTAAGATATTATCGGTAGAATAATAGGCTTTCAGGGAAGAGTAGATCTAGCTAAGCCGGCCCCGAGAACAATACGACCCCGATATTCCACACCGGAATATCCTGTACTACACGCGATAGGTGCACTTGCCTCCTCTCGTTAAAACTCGGTTTCTAACAAAACAATACGCTCTTCTTTTTATAAATAAAAAACCTCCACTTTCACACCTAAATAAGAGCCGGCGTTTTAACCATCAAGTTTTTGGCGCCGTTGCCGGGGAATTATCGTCTTACTATTTTGAATTCCTGAATCCTATTAATTTTACCCTTTATTTCTACTAATATATATATATATAAATATATATATATATATATATATATATATTATTTTGATTAAACAAAAAAATTTATATTAGTAATAATAATAATAGCATTATTAATATTAATAATAAATACTTAAACAAAAAAAAAATCAAAATAAAATTTAAAAACTTTAAAACAAAAAAAAAAAATAAGAAAAATTTTAAAACTTAAAAATCAAAAACTTAAAAAAAAAAACTTAAAAACTTATAAAAATTAAAATTTGAAAACTTAAAAATAAAAAAAAATGATGAGGATTTTTTTCTTTTCATCAAAAAATTAAAAAATTCAAAAACTATATTTTTCTTCTTTATTTTATTTTGTCTTTATCTTATTTTCTCTTTTTTCATTTTATTTTTCAAAAAAAAAAAACATAAACTTAAAAAAAAAAAAATTCAAAAAATTCAAAAAAAAAAAAAAACTAAGAAAAAATTTTATAAAACAAAAAAATTTAAATTAAGTATTTATTTTGTCGTTTCGGCGCGCTTCACATTTGTGAGCGCTAGGGGATCGCATATCGGTCGCGCTCCTAGCTAAGACGTTAGCTTACGAGTCACACTCACTTGCACCCCCTATCACCCGCACCTTTTTCGCCGAATTTATCGTTTTCGTTTTTTATATTATATTTTTGCTATTTCTTTTAAACTTTTGCAGGTTTTAATTTAACGGGCTTCCCCGAACGCGGTTTAGGGAAGATTTCTAAACCCCTGTTTTTAATTTTAAATTTTGTACATACTGCTTAGATTTTTAATATATCCTGTTCCTCATACTTAGTGCAACATTGGGGACAATGTTGGACTTAAGTATGGGGGTGTTTCCTATTTTCTGTCTTTTTATTTCAAGCACTTAATAAAAAATTCCAAAAAATTGCAAAAATTAAAAATTTCAAAAAATATTTTCATGCTTTAAATATTAATAAAATTTTCAAAAAATGAAACATCGCTCCGCGACGTTCGACTCATCGAACCAACCACAAATAAGAGTCTGTTCGCGGGCGATCCTTTTTACTTTGTAAATATTTTTGTAAATATTCTCGTCTCTTTCCCCTTTTCTTTCCTATCTTGTAAAAATTTCTCTCCTCTTGTAAATATTTCCGAGAATTAAAAAAATCAAAAAAAAATTTTATAACTCAAAAACTCAAAAAAAATTTGCATAACCTTTAAAAAAAATTTCCAAAAAATGATTAAAAACATCAAAATATGAAAAAAATTAGAAAAACTCATAAAAATCAAAAAAAAATTTTATTTTGTAATAAATAATTCGAATACCTTAATTCTTAACCTCTTTGCTCTCCAAAATAATCATTTCGAGTTTATTTATAAGCGAATTTTAATTAATTCTTTATTTACTATTCGTTTATTAATTGTAGCTCGATAGACTTAAATTTCTGGGGTTAAGATTTTAAAGAATTTTTTATGGCTTTTTCTTATTATAGGGAGCTTGTTTTTCTCATTTTGACTTCTTATTTTTTGAAATAAAGCACATTTTTATGTTAGAAAATAACATTCATGGATTTTATATTATTTCTACTTATGCTTTTAGAAACGTAGGAACGTTCAAATTAAAAAGGTTGCTCTCGAAATTTTTTATTAAACTCTAGTTTTCTTTTAGAAATTTATCCCTTCCAGTTTTTTTTCATGCCTTACTTGGTGTGATTCTCCACTCACCCTTAAAAGATCTTATGTCAATGGGGATAAGATTTCATCCCGCAAACATAAGCACCCAATAATTAAAAAGATTATATGTTACGGAGTAAGAGGATAAAATTCATTACTCCTATACATATACATTGGGTTTATTTATATTTATGAAAAAAAAAATGAATGTTAGGAAAATAAGACTTCATTTTCCTAATTGTTCAAAAAAAAAAATTTATTATGGAGGTTCGAGAAAAAATTACCTCGCCTCAAAAATCAAAGCCCTCTTCATAACCGCCAATCCACTTATTCAATTTTCATGATTCTAGAATTAATCTAAATCTTTTTGAGAGCATAATTTTTAAATTGAATTATTTCCTATCAATTTCTTTTTAGCTAAAGTTTTTTTCGATAATTCCAATCCATTTTTGTTAAGCTAACAAAATAACTTTCGCTTTCTATTTTTCTGTTTAGAAGTATTTTTTTGAAATGGTTCCTCTATTTATAACATTTTCATAATTTAGGATTTAATTCCGAAACCCCGGAAATTCATTTCGATCTTTCGTACAATTAAATCAAGCGGTAGTTAAATTTAGGATTCTTTTTAATTCCTTATAGGTTCATCTCCAACTTTTGCTCTGGAATAGCAAAGCTTAAGTATGGGGGTATTTGATGAGTTGTAAATATACCCATTTTATAGTGTATTTATTTTGTTGTTTTACTTTATTTTGTCTTTTTTAGTTTATTTTCTTTAATAAATTGTTTCTTTTTTGTAATTTTTTTTTTTCTAACTTAGTTTTTTGTTTTCTGAATTTTTTCCAGAAAAATAATTTTCCCCCTTGTCACGCCCGTGTCACCCCCCGACACGGGCGTGTCAGGCCCTCAACTCAACCAGCCAGAAAAAATTAACAATTTCAATGTTCCGAGCCCGACACGCCCCCGTCACGCCCGTGTCCAAGCCTCGTCACGCCCGTGTCGATGTCGGCACGCAACTCTCCGTCAACCGTCAACGCTGCCGACATCGGATGCCAGCTGTCCGGGTCACGCCCCCCTGTCACGCCCGTGACAAGCTTGTCACGCCCGTGTCCGCCACGTGGATCGCCTCGAAGTCAAGGCTCCCGTCAACTCCACAGCTCCAGCTCCCTGTCACGCCCTCCTGCCACGCCCGTGACCTGGGCGTGACCGCCACGTTTTCAGCCGAAGTCAAGCCTCCAGTCAAATCACCAATCAAGCTCATGAATAGTACTGTCACGCCCCTCTGTCACGCCCGTGACCTAGGGCGTGACCAACCCGATTTTTTGCCTATATAAAGGCAGCTGCTGTATGCAATTCTTGTCACCTTTTTTGGCCAAATTCTTAGGGGAGGTGCTGCCCAAATGGAATCCAAATGCTATGTAAGGGATTTTTATCCCCCTCTCTCTCTTAGTTTGTATTAGGATGTTTGCTTTATTCTGCTTTGTAATAGCCTTTTTATTTATAAAATGTTAGTTTTTCTCTCTTTGCATGGCTTGGAATTCAATTAAGCGCCTAACTTAAGTAATTTTTCGTTCCCTTTTTCGTGCTTTTTATGTTTTCATCTTTTTATTGCTTTTATAATTCGTTCAGTTTAGGATTTTATCGCACTTTCTAGCCGTCGTAATGCCCATTTTATTTTCATATTCCGCACCCGTTTAGCTTTAGTTTATTTTTATTTTTCACTTTTTATGCATTTCTACCGCATTCTAGCGGTAGAAATGCACTTGTTTTAATTTTTCGCCAACTTCCATTTTGCGTTTATTTGCAAAACTTTTCGCTCCGTTTAATTTTTATTTTCTCTTTTTATGCATTTCTACCGCATTCTAGCGGTAGAAATGCAGTCGTTTTAATTTTCGAGCACTTAGCTTTTCGTTTTAATTTTCAAAACTTTTTGTCCGGTTAATTTTTATTTGCACTTTTTATGCATTTCTACCGCATTCTAGCGGTAGAAATGCAGTTGTTTTAATTTTTCAGTCACTTTGCTTTTTCTTATTTCTGTAGAGTGCGTGCGTGTATGAGTTAGATTTTATAGCTTTATTTCAATTTCTGTAGAGTGTGTGCGTATGCATTTATTTCCGCCTACTCGTTAAGAGTTAAATGGCGCTCTGCTTTCATTTCCGCCCACTCGTTTGAGTGGGACTTGTCATTTTATTGCTTTAATTTTTCTTCCTACTCACTTGAGTAGGAAAACTTAGAGTGCGTGCGTGTGTTTACTTTTCTGTAGAGTGCGTGTGTGTGATTTTACTTTTCTGTAGAGTGCGTGCGTGTGTTTACTTTTCTGTAGAGTGCGTGTGTGTGATTTTACTTTTCTGTAGAGTGCGTGCGTGTGTTTACTTTTCTGTAGAGTGTGTGTGTGTATGAGTATAAATTTACCCCGCCCACTCGCTCGAGCCGGGATTCGCATTTACTGCTTTCTTCAGTCCTACTCGTTTGAGTAGGACTTGCAATTTATTGCTTTCTTACTGCTTTCTTTACAGCTTTCTTTAATGCTTTCTAGTGTAAGTGTCCCCATTCCGATGAGTGGCTAACCGCCCTTAGCCTCAATATCGAAGAGCATTGGGACAGATAAAGCAGCTTTAAATAATTAAAGGTCCTGTTTTCTATTTAATTAAATTTCTTAAGGTTTGCCCCGGGTTAACGCGCGTAGGACCGCATATCGATGTGCGGGCCCTATTTCCGTTATCCATACGCAACGCCGAGAGGCCGCACGTATGGACCGATCACCCTTGGGTAAAGAGAGCTCCGCGCTAACCCTCGAGAGAGGAGGCGCGTGACTCTACCGGATTGGGTTCCCCACCCAATAGCGGGGTTCTCAGCGTAATGCGGGCGTTAAGAGGAATCCTTCGTCGGTCTAGCGATCGGTCGAATAGTCTTAGCGTTCAGGTGAGCGATAGTCCTAGAGATAAGTGAGCTCATTCTTATGGAACCTCCACGGCCGAGTCTCCGCCTTAATTAATTTGAAAATTAGGATCTCTTTTTATTAAAAGTAATTTTAGTTCAAATTCTCTTTTGATATCGTCGCGCCGAGTTCTTCGTCGGCCTTCTGCACTTTATTTCCTGCTTTCATTTTCTGTATTGTATTTATTTTTATGTTCGCCATTTCATTTTTAATATAATCCACCTAAGATATTATCGGTAGAATAATAGGCTTTCAGGGAAAGAGTAGATCTAGCTAAGCCGGCCCCGAGAACAATACGACCCCGATATTCCACACCGGAATATCCTGTACTACACGCGATAGGTGCACTTGCCTCCTCTCGTTAAAACTCGGTTTCTAACAAAACAATACGCTCTTCTTTTTATAAATAAAAACCTCCACTTTCTCCTACTCCACTCTCAACTCAACCAGCCAGTAAAAATTAACAATTTCAATGTTTCGAGCCCGACACGCCCCCGTCACGCCCGTGTCCAAGCCTCGTCACGCCCGTGTCGATGTCGGCACGCAACTCTCCGTCAACCGTCAACGCTGCCGACATCGGATGCCAGCTGTCCGGGTCACGCCCCCCTGTCACGCCCGTGACAAGCTGTCACGCCTGTGTCCGCCACGTGGATCGCCTCGAAGTCAAGGCTCCCGTCAACTCCACAGCTCCAGCTCCCTGTCACGCCCTCCTGTCACGCCCGTGACCTGGGCGTGACCGCCACGTTTTCAGCCGAAGTCAAGCCTCCAGTCAAATCACCAATCAAGCTCATGAATAGTACTGTCACGCCCCCCTGTCACGCCCGTGACCTAGGGCGTGACCGACCCGATATTTTTGCCTATAAAAAGGCAGCTGCTGTATGCAATTCTTGTCCACTTTTTGGTCCAAGTTCCTTAGGGGAGGTGCTGCCCATTTTGATTCCATGCTATGTAAGAGAATTTTCTCCCCCCTCCCTTAGTTTGTAATAGCTTTTTATTTTATAAAAATAGTTTATTTTCTCTCTTGCTTAGCATGAATCTCATTTGGTTGCGCCCTAACTTAAGTAATTTTTCGTTCCCTTTTTCGTGCTTTTTATGTTTTCATCTTTTTATAGCTTTTATAACTCGTTCAGTTAGGATTTTATCGCACTTTCTAGCCGTTGTAATGCCCGTTTTATTTTCATTTTCCGCACCCGTTTAGCTTTAGTTTATTTTTATTTTCACCTTTTATGCATTTCTACCGCATTCTAGCGGTAGAAATGCACTTGTTTTAATTTTTCGCCAACTTCCATTTTGTGTTTATTTGCAAAACTTTTCGTTCCGTTTAATTTTTATTTTCTCTTTTTTATGCATTTCTACCGCATTCTAGCGGTAGAAATGCAGTCGTTTAATTTTCCGAGCACTTAGCTTTTCGTTTTAATTTTCAAAACTTTTTGTCCGGTTAATTTTTATTTTCACTTTTTATGCATTTCTACCGCATTCTAGCGGTAGAAATGCAGTCGTTTTAATTTTTCAGTCACTTTGCTTTTTCTTATTTCTGCAAGAGTGCGTGCGTGTATGAGTTAGATTTTATTGCTTCATTTCAATTTCTGTAGAGTGTGTGCGTATGCATTTATTTCCGCCTACTCGTTAAGAGTTAAATGGCGCTCTGCTTTCATTTCCCGCCTACTCGTTTGAGTAGGACTTGTCTTTTCTTGCTTTCATTTTCTCCTACTCACTTGAGTAGGAACCTTGTGTGCGTGCGTGTGTTTCATTTATTGTAGAGTGCGTGCGTGTGTTTACTTTTCTGTAGAGTGTGTGTGTGTATGAGTATAAATTTACCCCCGCCCACTCGCTCGAGCCGGGATTCGCATTTACTGCTTTCTTCAGTCCTACTCGTTTGAGTAGGACTTGCAATTTATTGCTTTCTTACTGCTTTCTTTACAGCTTTCTTTAATGCTTTCTAGTGTAAGTGTCCCCATTCCGATGAGTGGCTAACCGCCCTTAGCCCTCAATATCGAAGAGCATTGGGACAGATAAAGCAGCTTTGAATAATTAAAGGTCCTGTTTTCTTTTTAATTAAATTTCTTAAGGTTTACCCGGGTTAACGACGCGTAGGACCGCATATCGATGTGCGGGCACTATTTCCGTTATCCATACGCAACGCCGAGAGGCCGCACGTATGGACCGATCCCCCTTGGGTAAAGAGAGATCCGCGCTAACCCTCGAGAGAGGAGGCGCGCGACTCTACGGATTGGGTTCCCCACCCAATAGCGGGGTTCTCAGCGTAATGCGGGCGTTAAGAGGAATCCTTCGTCGGTCTAGCGATCGGTCGAATAGTCTTAGCGTTCAGGTGAGCGATAGTCCTAGAGATAAGTGAGCTCATTCTTATGGAACCTCCACGGCCGAGTCTCCGCCTTAATTAATTTGAAAATTAGGATCTCTTTTTATTAAAAGTTATTTTAGTTCAAATTCTCTTTTGATATCGTCGCGCCGAGTTCTTCGTCGGCCTTCTGCACTTTATTTCCTGCTTTCATTTTCTGTATTGTATTTATTTTTATGTTCGCCATTTCATTTTTTATATAATCCACCTAAAATATTATCGGTAGAATAATAGGCTTTCAGGGAAAGAGTAGATATAGCTAAGCCGGCCCCGAGAACAATACGACCCCGATATTCCACACCGGAATATCCTGTACTACACGCGATAGGTGCACTTGCCTCCCTCTCGTTAAAACTCGGTTTCTAATAAAACAAAACGCTCTACTTTTTATAAATAAAAACCTCCACTTTCACACCTAAATAAGAGCCGGCGTTTTAACCATCATTAACCTAGGTCTTGATCCCACCAAAATGAGTGATGTGTTCAAACCACTCACCCAAATTGAATAAAATCAATTTTAAATTAAAGTAGACCCCGAGGGCTACAACTTTTGTGTCTGGTCATTTTTCCTAAATCGGCCTCTAAGTGCCTCGTTTTGCAGCCTCAAAATTACATTCAAATAATCTATTTTCATTAAGTAAAATATAACAACCTATGTATTATAATATTAATTCCACTGTTCATCTTCTTCATGAACCCGAACAGACACAGGAAAATATTTTTTTCCTGTAAGCATTCAGTGATCCGTCGCCGGCCGTTCGGTCACTTCCCTGGCCAGCCACCACCACCACCACCTCCGTTGAGGCGATGGCTAGCGGTCGGCGGTGGTTTGGCCGCCGGAGGTGGCGGTTTCCGGCGAACTCAAAATACCTTTTTCATGGTTTTTCCATGAAAACGAGAGATGGGTCCGGCTCCGTTGAGCGTGAACCTCCTTTCTAAGAATCCTAAGATCTACCCATGAAAGAGAACGAGTAGAGGAGGACCTTGTTCGCGGTTTGAAGGCGAGAAGAACGTCGGGGTGCCATGGCGCGGTGGTGGCGTTTGCTGAACTTCTCCTACAGCAAGAACAAAGGTCTGTTCTGATTACTTGAGCGTGTAACCTTCTCCTCTTTCCCTAAGTGGGCTTTTATAACTCAGGAAGTGGGAAGATGAATAGTTTAAGCCTTAATGGTCATGAAGTTCCCTCCCCTTAATGCTTCGGTTATGATGCAGGGATAAGAAACGACGGAAACTGAACAGGTATGTCCAGCTGGCGATTTCCTATTGGACCACCCTTTCCTCATTTATTATGTATTTACAGAAGGTGAACGGCCTGAAATTACTCCTGGTGTAACCTCCCAAGCCAGCATTTATTTCCACGCGCGTTAGAATTATTTCGGGCCTGAACCGTCGTTTCGGTCAATGTCACGGGCGTGACACATAGGTCACGGGCGTGACAGGCCCGGGTAGCCCATTCTGGGTTCGACGATCGTCGAACTGAGATCGACGATCGTCGATCGAAGGTCACGGGCGTGACACCTGTGTCACGGGCGTGACAGGCCCGAACGGCAAATTTCTGGTCGACGATCGTCGAATTGAGATCGACGATCGTCGAAGGCTGGTCACGCCCTAGGTCCGGGCGTGACCTCCATGTCACGGGCGTGACATGCCCAAACGGCAAGTTTCGAGCTCGACGATCGTCGAATTGAGGTCGACGATCGTCGAAGGCTGGTCACGCCCTAGGTCACGGGCGTGACACTCATGTCACGGGCGTGACATGCTCGGGCCGCAAGGTCGACGATCGTTTCACGGCGATCGACGATCGTCGATGGGGTCACGCCCATAGTCACGGGCGTGACATCTTGGTCACGGGCGTGACATCTTGGTCACGGGCGTGACATGCCCAGACAGCGCGTTCGACGATCGTCTCGTGGAGATCGACGATCATCGAAGTAGACACGCCCAGGTCACGGGCGTGACGGGCCGGTCACGGGCGTGACCAACCCGTGACCCGCAATATTGGTCGCTTTATTTCCAATTTTGGGCTTCCTAGGGTTCCGTCACGACCAATCTGACTCCTAGGGGTCTAGCCGGAAATGGGATGTTACAAATGCTCTATCAAAGGAGAAGGGGAAAGCTCCTCAAGACCAACATTCGTTTAAAAAAGTTATCTTTCCAACAAATGAGTTTGATCTTGACTCATCCTACGGTCACTTTATCAGGCCTACTTATGTAGAGCCCAAGTCTTAGTACCAAGGATGGACTCGTCCCCAAAACTTTGGTGAAAGTGTCTTCAAGGCACCTTATAAGGAGATCACTCTTCAGAGATACGTCTCTTATAGTCATGGTCATAACATCAAGAAAGCTCCAAAAGTTAAACCCGTTGTGGAAAAGCCTGTCACAACCCGCATTTTTCACCACCAATAAAGGTGTATCTGAGTAAGGAAAAATGCGCTTCATGATTTCATGTCAGGAGGGGATAACTGCGGACGCTCAGGCAAACACCCACTTAAACAAAAAGAAAGATTCTTTAAGTTATTTAAAGGTAAAATCAGTATAAGTGCAGTAGTTAGCTGTATCCCTCGGCTTAGTGGCTCACCTAGTCCACAAGAAAAGTAAATAAATGTTGCGGAAATTACTTCTTTTATCAGATTAGGCATCCTACAAGAGATTAGAGGTTCCCAAAGGACACCTCAAGGCATACAAGTTCTAAATTTAGTTGAAATAAAAGTAGATTTGTACGGTCGTTAAATATAGTGATTTTACATTTTAAAATATGTAGTGCATGAGGTAATAATAGAAATTTTATACTTAAAAATAACTACCATGCAATCCTAGCATAAAATATCCCAGAGAGCAAGTAATCCTATATGCAGAAAGAAAACTAAGCAGCCAGAAAGTACCCAAAATCAGCAAACATGTGGCGTCAACAAACTGACACGAACCCACATAAAACAAAGTACGTCTGAACCAGTAAAACAAAAATAAATAACAAACTACCTCGCTACGGAGAGGCAAAACCACAGCCAAGACAGCTACCCAAGAACTCCAAAACCAGCACGGCTATCAGCTACAGCTCTGAACCTGAGGCATTCCAAAGACAGAACACCTCAGTAAGAAGGTACAAGCGGTGGCAGAAAATATAAGCCAAAGTAAACAAAAGTCAAAAGGGGTACCAACCCCAGACCTTGAGTACAAAATTAAAGTATAGTAGTAAAGCACAAACAAATATCAGAGGAATAGAACTTACGTGAATCATCACGTACAACATATCACGCCAGATACCCAAAGCAAAGGGAGAAAACAAGATTAAATCATAAGAAGGAATACCCAAAACTTTATCAGCCACCTGTGGTCAACTTTACCTGAAAACACAGACGAGGTGATCAATCTTGGGCACACCCCCACAGATGTTAAAATTCGTCTAACTATAGGGGAGACTTTATACACTCAACTAATCGCCGCAGATGACCAAACACAAGTAGAGTTCCACAAGATACTAATAAAAGAAACAAACCTTGCGGTCGGTGGATTTGCCCACTAACACCCGCAACAAAGAAACACCATGAAATAAATCTCAAGACTTGGCACGTCGGATTTTTCTCAACATTTCTAGATTAAAGACACGGTTGATCAACCTTTACGAAGGATACACACTCCTAGATAAACTCTAATACGTTCTACACAATTTATAGGGCGATTAAAACCAATAATAAAACTCTTCATCATATACTATAATGCTACACGGTTGAGTTATCATGACAAGAACATATAAAATCGAGTGGACTCCAAAGGAAAATCTAATATATCTACAAATTAGAATGACAAAAGTGCACAAAGATTAAAGAATGAAGGTTTAGCTGTTACCATCAAATCAGAAAAGTGGGAAAAGAGGGTAAACCACCACTTGCCTTGGTTTTACCAGAAAATCCTCTGAATCACTCCATGACGCAGATCGGGGCAAAAGAAGATGGGAGGAGTCAAAATCTGAACAAAAATGGCCGAAATAAAGGTTAAGGCTGAAAAACCCTAACAAGAAAACTCAAGGAACGGAGAAAGTTTTGCCACGATTGCGTAGTTCTCGACGAGAGCTTTCCAGATCTAAACTCGGTTGAAGATTTCGAGAACCGGAGCACCGTCAGCGGCCCCCAGAAGATTCACGAACGGGAGGGAGTCACCGCACAGGAGGTTTCGGTCGGGTCTAAATCGTGAGGAAGAAGATGAAATATTCTTTGTTTTTCTAATTATCCTAAGTATAAGAATATATATATATATATATATATAAGTATTTATAAAAAAAAAATTGTCTAAATATAAAAATAAAACGCTCGATTTATGCGTGGATGCGCGGAAAATGAAAATAGATGTCTAAGATGGCTTCAAATCGAAAAGTGCCCAACATGAAAGTTGTAGATCTCGTCAAGATGAACAAATTTCATGTTAACTATTTTTCCATACGACACTATTTTACATTCAAAATGGTGCCCGAACGCAAACTGTAACGGACTAATCGGGAAGAATAAACAGTACTCGAGAACAAGATTAGAGGTACTCGAGAGGTAGAAAAAGGGCTACTCGAGTTCCAAAATATAGTACTCGAGAACTAAGAACATACTACTCGAGTACCAAAGTATAGTACTCGAGAATCAGAAACAGGGAGCTCGAGAGGGGAAACGGAGTACTCGAGAACAATATGATGGTACTCGAGAACTAGCAGAACAACAATTGCATGAACAGTTCTATTTTTACAAATATATCCAAAAAATCCAACTATAGAGATGAATAGTAAAAGACATTTTTGAATAGTGCTATAATATTAAAATAATTATATTTATATATTTTTTGGAATGAGGAAACACGAGTTCAAAACGGAGGCCCAAACACTCGTCGAATTAAATGAAACAAACACCATAGGCAAACACTGACTCTACGAACCCAACGGTGAAGTCAAGACCAAAATCCGATGAGTCATTCCCGAGATATTAATTTTCAAAGTATACGGAGAACATAAATTATACAAAACTTCGGAAAATCTCCGAGGCTCGAATATCGCTTGGATCGCGACGAAACTTGACGAGCAAGTCCAAATTACATAACTTACTATCCAAATGTAAAAAATTTCAATTGCAACAAGAAATTGGCCGACTCGATCGCACTGGCGCGAAAATTCCTTAACGGCACTGTACCGCCAACTCCAAGTTAAAAGTAACGTCAGGACGTCATAAATATGACGATACCAAATCAAATAAAACCATCAAAAAATCGGGGGCGTTACAGTCACTCCTCCTAAAAAGAAGTTTCATCCCGAAACTTAACACAACTCCACAACCAAACGAAAAAAAAGAAAATCAAACACAACCAAAAATATAAGGACATACCATAAACTAAGAGAAGAGATGTGGATGAGATTCTCTCATCGCCGATTACAATTCCCACGTCGCACTCTCGACGTCTTGATTTCTCCAAATAATCTTTACCATAGGAATGGTCTTTCTCCACAACACACGCTCTTGAGATTCCAAAACACGGACAGGATCTTCAACGAACAAAAGATTGGGTTGAATCTGGGACACCGAGTCAAGGACTTGATGATCCCTACAAACACACTTCCGCAACTAGCTTATATGGAACACATCCTGGACACCAGAGAAGGTAGAAGGCAAACTAAGCCTCTAAGCTGACACTCTGATGCGCTCAAGAATCTGAAAAAGTCCCACATACCGGTGTCTAACTTGTGGTTCCTTCCAAATCTTTTAACACCTGGCATCGGAGAGACTCTCAGAAAAAACCAAGTCCCCAACGGCAACTCCAGATCGACCCTTCGTCGATTAGCATACTTCTCATAATGCTTTTGTGCTACACGGAGCTTCTCTCGAATATGTGTTACATCACAATTCATCTCTTCAAGAGCTTCCAGACCTAGCAATGGTCTCTCACCAACCTCAACCCAAAATAAAGAAGTTCTACAACGCCTCCCCTAAATGGCCTCAAACGGGGCCATCTGCAGACTCTCTTGATAATTATTATTATAAGCAAATTCCATGAGTCTGAGACGCTCAACCCAAGCACCACCATGATCCAAAATGTAACACCTGATCATATCCTTCATGATCTGATTCACCCTTTCCATCTGACCAGTTGTCTGCGGATGATAGACGGTGGGACACCTTAAATTGGTACCCAACCCCTATTATAAGCTATTCCAAAAGCGAGACGTAACTCTGGAGTCTCGACCTGATATAATGCTAACAGACACTCCATGCAATTTGATGACCTCATCAAGATATAGCTCAGCTATCTTCTTCATCGAATACCCAATCTTAAATGGCATAAAGTGAGCACACTTAGTCAATCTATCGACTATCACCCAAATAGAATCGTGCCCACGGGAGATTTCGGTAAGACGGTGATGAAATCCATCGAAATAGTCTCCCACTTCCATCTTGGAATATCAAGCGGTGTCATTTTACCATCAGACCTTCTATGGTCAGCCTTAACACGCTGACACATAAAAAATTCTGACACAAATGTTGTTATATCATTCTTCTTTCCTAACCATCAAACAACTTGTTTTAGATCTTTATACATTTTGGTGGAACCAGGATGGTAGGCAACACTGGAGCCATGAGATTCATTACAAATCTTAGCCCCGATATCACCAAAAGCGAGAATACAAAATCTACCCAATATTTCAGAGTATCTAACTCATCCAAATACGAATCAGGTATCTATCCCTTCAATTCTATTACAAAGGTGTAGTAAATCAAGATCATCCTTTTTATAAAGCCTCGTGAGTGAAATCTATGAAGGCTCTGCTACTTCCAACCTACTAGGCAGACCATTACTTCCAATAGAAATATCTATTAAGTAAAAATTCCTCCACCAAGGAAACCACAGAGAGGTTAAAGATCTTAATTGTCTTCCTACCCAAGGCATCAAAATAAAACATCAGCTTGCTTGGGTAATACAAAATCTCAACATCATAGCCAGCTACGTATTCCAACCATCGACGGTGGCATGAGTTCAATTCTTTCTGAGTGAAGATGTACTTAAAACTCTTATAATCCGTATAAATCTTTCTTTATGTGTCATACCATAGGTATCTCCACAAATTCAGGGCATGTATCATTGCCGCAAATTCCAGATCGTGCCTAGGGTAGTTCCTTTCATTAATATTCAACTGTCTAGTCCCATACACAATCACTTTTCCTTCTTATGTTAGTACGCAACCAAGTCCTACGTGCGATACGTCCACATAAACACCATAGTATATACCTTTCGTAGGAAAAAAACAACACCGAAGCAGTGCACAAACTCTTCTTTAATTCATGAAAAGCTTCCTCGCACTTAACGCCCCAAACAAAAGATGTGTTCATCTCTATCAGCTTAGTCAGTGGCACAGACAACTTAGAGGAACCCTTTACAAACCTCCTATAATAGCCAGCCAACCCGAGGAAGCTCTTAATCACTTTGTGTGCGGCAAGCTTAGCCCAATCCATAATAGCAGCTATCTTCTCAGGGTCAATCTAAAATTCTGTCCTTATTAACCACATGACCCAAGAAAGAAACCCGAGGCAACCAAAACTCACACCTGCTCAACTTAACAAATAACTTGTGGTCCCTCAAAGTAGGAAACACTACAGCCAAAGATGGGCATGCTCCACAACATTACGAGAATACACCAAAACGTCGTCTATAAATACAATCACAAAATAGTCCAGACCTAGAACAAACTCTACGTCCCTCACAGGAGGAAGACCGGGAAGATTAACTAGGAAAACATTTGAACACTCACGCACCATACAAATCTCCTCTAATCGCGGCAAACGAACCTTGGTTTCCAGAACTAAAACGAAACAAGCAAAACATACAGAATATAAAAGCTTCCAAGCACATACCGCAAAAATAATTGGATAAGCCTGACGCAGATAACCATAAACACACCTAGGTTGACCGTCGTCCATCTTGAAGTCCAAGCGCTTAACCCTGCACAAGATAACAGAGTCGTGCCTAGACAACCAGTACATGCCCAAGACTACATAAAAACCTTCCAGGTCTATCACCTTTAAATCAGCAATCACTAGAAAATCACCTAATAGAATCAGACAACCCTGAATACCTTGGTCCGATACTACAGAATCACCAGAAGGAAACTTGACACAAAACACGTCACCAACCCGGTCGAGGGTCAAACCATGACGCTCTACAAAGGCCCTAGCCACGAACGGATGGGTAACGACAATCAAAAAGAACACGCGCCCAACGGTTCGTTACCTTAATTTACTTATAAAATCACATACATAACTTATTCGAACAATAACAAAACCAGGATTTAAACTAAAAACTAGATAGAACCTAACCTGAGATCACTTGGGTTGAAGACTGAGTTTCTTCTTCGGTCATCGCGATCAGTTTAACTTTTCCTTTGTCCTGGTTTGGTGGCGGCGGCAGAGCCCGAGGCGGGGCAGGCTACAGTGGGTACTGAGCCTGGGGACACGAAGTCTTCAGGTGTCCTTTCTGCCCGCACTAGAAGCAAGTCTTTTCCTTCAACCAGCAACGACTCACGTCATGTACCTTCTTTGAACAGAATGTGCACACCCAATCTCCCTTGGGTTCTCCTTAGATGGAGAGCAGCCGCTGCTTCTTCTGAGTGGCACTTCTCTTGGAACACCTTTCGTAAGGATGGCCGGATCGACCACAGAAGCTACAAATTTCACCACCTTTCTTTTTCAAAGAAGGGCAAGATACCCTAGAGTTTCCATTCTCAGCACCTTTCCTCTTCTCTTTCCTTGGTATCATACCACGATCCTTAGCATATCCAATGATCTAAACTTCAAGAGCAACTTCTATTGTCCTCACATTAGTCTCGGACTGGTAAGTATTGGCAAACTGTTGAATGTCATTTTGGAGACCACCCAAGAAACCTTTAACCCTGCACTCCTCAGCAGCTCTCAACTCAGAAGCAAACTTATTAAATTTACTGATCTCACTCTAATACCCAATCCTTATGGGGGTTTGCTCTCCAGGATGTCGTCCTAAGGTGGCAGCCAACAATGCCTACAACTATGCGTGCATTGCCACGATCTGACCTGTTAGCGTCTCCATGCTCTAGCGCAGTTCAAGAATCACCACCTCACCCCGCGCACTTGACGACTCAACCTCAGAATGGGGAGTCGACCTGGTCGCAACACGTTCATGTGACATTTTAAAAAAAATACACATAAACACCTCATTAAAACTCTAGCTTAAACTAGGACTACACCACTTAGTTCAGACCAAACTTAAAAGACACTTGCTTATACTATAACTTGCTCAGGGATTTTATAATGATGTTATGTCCTACTTAGGATGATATCCTCTCATCCTATTAACTCATGTGCCTATGATATGAATGCATGGATTCTTTATTCTTTTTTTAAAATCATGTGTGTACATGTTTCATCATGTAAACCTTAACTTAGCACGCTTGTTCATGCAATGATATGCTACGTATGCAGTGCAATGCATTCTAAAAAGGCCTTAATGCATGTTATGAATAGCGTACACATGAAATGTTATGCATCCCATACTACATAACATCGCATGCAATGAGAAAAGAAAACGTGTTAATGGGCATCCGTGTGATGGTGGTTATGCATCTCATACTACATAACCGTCATATGTTGCCTCCTATGGTGGATCCATATACAAACACATATTATACATCTCATATTACATTATATGCCCCATATACATCTTATCATGTTATGAGTGTAGTGACTATGCTTCGGCTAAGACGTACTGATGACACATCAGTGTGTGTATGAAATGACACTAAACAACTAACACTAACAAGGGATGGTTGCCCGACCAATTGTCAAGAAACCTCCCTACGATACCAACTATCACAACACGCATTTTTCACCGACAACAAAGGTGTATGAGAGTAAGGGAAAAATGCACATCATGATGCCACGTCAGTAGGGGATAACTGCGGATGCTCATGCAAACACCCACTTAAACAAAAAGAAAGATTCTTTAAGTTATTTAAAGAGAAAATCAGTATTAGTGCAGTAGTTAGTCGTATCCCTCGGCTTAGTGGCTCACCTAGTCCACAAGAAAAGTAAGTAAATACTACAGAAAATACTTCTTTTATCAGATTAGGCATCCTACAGGAGCTTAGAGGTTCCCAAAGGATATCTCAAGGCATACAAGTTCTAAATTTAGAAGAAATAAAAGTAGATTTGTACGGTCATTAAATATAGTGATTTTACATTTTAAAATATGTAGTGCATGAGGTAATAATAGCAATTTTTATACTTGAAAAAAACTATCATGCAATCCTAGCATAAAACGTCCCAGAGAGCAAGTAATCCTATACGCAGAAAGAAAACTAAGCAGCTAGAAAGTACCCAAAATCAACAATTCTGTGGGCGTCAATAAACTGACACGAACCCACATAAAACAAAGTACGTCTGAACTAGTAAAACAAAAATAAACAACAAACTACCTCGCTACGGCGAGGCAAAACCACAACCAAGACAGCTACCCAGGAACTCCAAAACGCGCATGGCTATCAGCTACAGCTCTGAACTAGAGGCATTCCAAAGACAGAATACCTCAGCAAGAAGGTACAAGCGGTGTCAGAAAATATAAGCCAAAGTAAACAAAGGTCAAAAGGGGTACCAACCCAAGACAAAAAGTACAAAAGTAAAGTACAATAGTAAAGCACAAACAAAAATCAGAGGAATAAAACTTACGTGAATCATCACGTACAACATATCACGCCAGATACCCAAAGCAAAGGGAGAAAGCATGATTAAATCATAAGAAGGAATACCCAAAACTTTATCAACCACCCGTGGTCAACTTTACCCGAAAACACAGGCGAGGTGGTCACTCTTGGGCACGCCCCCACAAATGTTTAAATCCGTCTAATTGTGGGGGAGACTTTATACACTCCACTAATCGCCACAGATGCCCAAACACCGGTAGAGTTCCACAAAGTACTAATAAAAGAAACAAACCTTGCGGTCGGTTGATTTGCCCACTAACACGCACAACAAAGAAACACCATGAAATAAATCACAATACTTAGCACATCGGATTTTACTCGACATTTATAGATTAAAGACGTGGTTGATCAACCTTCACGAAGGATACACACTCCTAGATAAACTCTAGTACGTTCTACACAATTGATAGGGCGATTAAAGCCAATAATAAAACTCTTCATCATATACAACAATGCTACAAGGTTGTGTTATCTTGACAAGACCATATATAATCGAGTGCACTCCAAAGGAAAATCTAACATATCAAAAAATTAGAATGAAAAAAGTGCACAAAGTTTAAAGAACGAAGGTTTAACTTTTACCATCAAATCGAAAAAAGGGGAAAAGAGGGTAAACCACCACTTGCCTTGATTTTATCGGAAAAATCCTCTGAATCACTCTACGTCGCAGATCGGGGCAAAAGAAGACGGGAGGATTCGAAATCTGAACAAAAATGGCCGAAAAGAGGTTAAGGCCGAAAAACCCTAACGAGAAAACTCAAGGAACGAAGAAAGTTTTACCACAATGGCATAGCTCTCGACAATAGCTTTCCAGATCTAAACTCGGTTGAAGATTTCGAGCACCAGAGCACCGTCGGCGACCACCAGAAGATTCATGAATGGGAGAGAGTCGTCGCACAGGAGGTTTCAGTTCGGTCTAAATTGTGAGAAAGATGAAGTATTCTTTCTTTTTCTAATTATCCTAAGTATAAGAATACATATATATATATATATATAAGTATTTATATATAAAAAAATTGTTTAAATATGAAAATAAAATTCACGATTTATGCGCGGACGCGCGGAAAATGAAAATAGAGGTTTAGGATGGCTTCAAATCGAAAAGTACCCAACATTAAAGTTGTAGCTCTCATCGAGACGATCAAATTTCATGTTAACCATTTTTTCATATGACATCGTTTTGATCCTCAAAAAGGTGCCTGAACGCAAATTATAACGGACTACTCGGGAAGAATAAACAGTACTCGAGAACAAGATTAGAGGTACTCGAGAGGTAGAAAAAGGGCTACTCGAGTACCAAAATATATTACTCGAGAACTAAGAACATACTACTCGAGTACCAAAGTATAGTTCTCGAGAACCAGAAATAGGGAGCTCGAGAGGGGAAACGGAGTACTCGAGAACAATATGCTGGTACTCGAGAACTAGCAGAACAACAATTGCATGAACAGTTCCTTTTTTACAAATATATCCAAAAAATCCAACAATAGAGATGAATAGTAAAAGATATTTTGGAATAGTGCTATAATATTAAAATAATCATATTTATATATTTTTTTGAATAAGAAAACACGAGTTCAAAACAAAGGCCCAAACGCGCGCCGAATTAAACGAAACTCACACCGTAGGCAAACACCGATGCTACAAAACCAAAATCCGAAGAGCCATTCCCGAGATATTAATTTTCAAAGTATACGGCGAACATAAATTATACAAAACTTCGGAAAATCGCCGAGGCCCGAATATCGCTCGAATTGCGACGAAACTTGACGAGCAAAGCCAAAATTACATAACTTAATTTCCAAATGCAAAATTTTCCAATTGCAACAAGAAATTGGCCGACTCGACCGCACGGATGCAAAAATGCCTTAAGGCGTTTCGCTGTCAACTCAACGGTAAAAGTAACGTCAGGACGTCATAAATATGGCGATACCAAATCAAATAAAATTATCAAAAATTCGGGGGCACTACAAAGCCTCTTAAGGAGAAGAAGTCATGTGAGTGCCATCACTATGAAGCTTCTACCTCCAAGTCTGCTGCCCCTGCTAGACGACACTCTTAAAAGGTCAAGTAGGAGGACTTTAGACAAAGATACAACAAATTTGACTGTTGGTGTTGTGAAAAAATTGGTCACTTTGCCATAAATTGCTTGTTTAACCCCAGATATTATGAAACTCCTCAAGTTAATAATGTGAGAAAGACCACTCATAATGTTAACACACGTAGGGGGGGTATGCTAACTAGAGACCAAGGACCCGAACAAGTTTAGGTTCCTAAGGCAACTTAATTCTACTTTTGCAGGAATGTCCAAAGGCCACAAAAAAATCCTATCTGGTATTTGGACAGTGGATACTCTCGGCATATGATCGGGACTAGAAGCCTACTCATGAATTATTCTCTAGTCATGAATAGGCCAAAGGTCATCTATGGAGGTTCTGACAGAGGGATTACAAGAGACTACTGTATGATTAATAATGGTAGAGTATCATTCTCAGATGTGGCTTATGTTGAAGGATTGGAACACAATCTTATAAGCATAAGCCAGCTCTGTGATAAAGGATACATAGTAGAATTTCATGCAGACAAGTGTTTGATAAAATTGGTCGATAACTTAGAGATGATTCTATCAGGCACTCATAGTAGGAATATATTTTGTTTAAATTTTATTTGCATAGACTCTTCTACGCCAGTGTGCTTTTTGGCAAAAGATAGTGCGTCTCTTGGTGACCAACGGAACAAGAGATTAGCACATATAAATTATAAATCTATTAATAAATTATTTTCTCTTAATTTAGTACGTGATGCACCCAACGCTAAGTGCATTAATGATAAACCTTGTCACGAATGTTTAAAAGGCAAGCAAACAAGGGATACTTTTAAAATATTTATTGGTAAAGATTCTAATAGGTGTTTACGCCTACTTCATATGGACTTGTTCGGTCCACTGCAAAATAGAAGTTTGGGAGGTAAGGATTATACATTAGTTATTGTTGATGATTACTCTCGCTTTGCGTGAGTGTTCTTTCTAAAACACAAGTCAGATGCCTTTGATATCTTCACTAATTTTGTCAGGCAAGTTCAGAATGAATACAGTTGCTCTATTGTCAAAATCAGAAGTGATAATGGAACAGAGTTCAAGTCTGGGGCCATGACAGAATTCTGTGAAATTCTTGGTATCTTTCATGAGTTTTCCTCTCCTCGCGTTTCTCAAAAAATGGAGTTGTTGAGAGAAAGAATTGAATACTCATAGAGGCTTGCAGAACCATGTAAAGTAATGCCTCACTACCATAATATTTCTGGGCTGAAGCCGTCAACACTGCATGCCACATGCAAAATCGAGCACTCATAAATAAGAACCATAATAAGACACCTTACGAACTACTAAAGGGCAGGAAACCGACTATTTCATATTTTAAAATATTTAGTAGTAAATGTTTCGTACTTTAAAATGGGATGTATCACACGACTAAATTTAGTGAAAAGAGTTTTGAAGGTATTTTCATAGGTTATAGTAGCCATAGTAAGGCATATAGGATTTTTAATTAGAAAACCCTGGTTGTAGAAGAATCTATTTGTAACACCCCTATCCGTCACATAGCATATAACAGTAGGTCCGGCCGGGGCCCGACGCCATATACTACGGACTGACCGGTTGGTTACGTATTGAAACCAATCAACCAATCACAACGTCCTACACAGCATCTAGCGGAAGCAATTATTAAGTTGCACAATTAAGAACCCAGCTAACATGAATGTCCACTACGCAAATAAAATAGGAATATTTAATACACGAATAACGGCCTTATAGTCTTACAAGAGTTTGCTTAATAAAAAGTGTCTTCCAAACCTCGGCACGCAGGCCGGTCACACATGAGTACAAAAGGAAAACACTCAAAACTTGGCCTTTGAGGGCCGGCACAACAACTTGGGCTTTAGCCCGCTATTTACCTCTCGGCTCCGCAGCACTTGCAAGCAACAACCCACCGCACTGTGGTAAACAAAGGCAACAGTCAGCTATGCTGACCAAATTATAACGATTCCGCCCCCAAACCGGGGCGGCAAAGCTTCTTCCCTACACTTGTTAGCAAAACAAGCAACATAGCGAAATAAGCATCACATCACAGGTGTACGCTCACACGGCCGTACACCCCGTGCTCTCAGGGCACTTACTCGGCGAAGCCTGTCCGAACCCCGTCCGGTCCTCGACTCCACCACCACCCCCAGGGTGCCAATCTTGTGAGCATTTAGTCTTCTCAGCCAGACTCGATCTCCAAACCTCAGTAAGTACCACATAAAACTTTAGGTCGCTTTAACCGAGCAGGTGGAGCGGTTAGGGGTACACCAGCCCGTTGCTCACCCCGCCATTGCCATTTGGCCTTTGACGTGGACTAAGCTTCCCCAGTCCCAAACAACGATCAAACATGGTACATAGCCCCGCTATGTACTCGATTGGTTCCCAGGCCACCGATATGACAGAAATGCATTTCCGTCCAGATTTCCGGGTGCACCTCGGGGTTAATCCCCCAGATTCCCTGATGAATTCTACCGTATAGCGACCCGAAAACAAACAAAATGCTCGGAGTCTTCTCCGGCCAACAATGCATAGCAAATCATAAACGATCCGGACCAACATGTTCGGGTAGGCTTCACACATCATGCATATGTACGTACTACGATTCCGGACTCTAACAAGGGGGACTTTACATATCTACCCCAAGGAATACCGCAATCTCGCCGCTCAATCGCGGGAGAAGGGTTTTCCCATGCAAAAGAAGAAGAGCTTCACATTCTCAAGAAGAGAATCGTTGCCCTTGCGCTTTTCCTCGACGCCATGACGATCTAGCCGGATGGAAAGCACCGTATTGGCCTCACCTTCGCGGATCCGGACTCGGATCGTGATTTGGAGCTCCGAAGCTCCGCCGGTGACCGGATCTTGGCCTTCTTCCTCCTCCTTGCTCTCCCTTCTCTCTAACTTTTAGAGAGATAAAACTCAAAGGGAATAAGGGTTTCCAAGCCCTATTCCCGGATATAATACACCAGAAACAGCCCTGAGCCATCGGATCCCAAATCAAGAAATCGAACGGATGCGATTCAGCCCAATATTACAAAATCTGGGCCAAACACGGGTTGCAACACGACCGTTTGCAGGGCCGTATCGCCCATTCGCCGTCTCGACCGACGCGATAACCAGCACACGGCATTCGACACGGCCGCTGACACACCCGTGTCGCATGCGACACGGCCGTGTCATGACCCGTGTCACTCCCCATGTGCAACTGCCAACACTTGTTTCCCGAGGAGGACACGGCCTACGACACGGCACCCGACACGTCCGTGTCACATGTGACACACCCATGTCAGTGCCTGTATCATGGCCCATGTGCATGACTTGGAAAACTCCCTAGCATGACACGCCCTGGGACACGCCCGTGTCCCAGGCCGTGTGCCTCAACTCGAAGATCGTCGATCGTCAAAACGTCGACCACATGACCCGTGGCCGAACACGCCCGTGACACGCCCGTGACACCTGCTCCAAAACCCAGACTTGGCTTAAAACGTCACCCGTCCCTCTTTTGAGTTTCGGGGTGTTACAACTCTCCCCCCCCCCCTTAAAAGAATTTCGTCCACAAAATTACTAAAGGAGAGAAAACAGAAACTCTCAGCGGTACCCAGGCGGAACAACTCTGGGTACACATCCAGCATAGATTGCTCTCATTCCTAAGAGAGTTCCTTGCTACCTCAATTGTCCCACCGGACTACGACCATCCTGATCTCCTTGAGACAAAGTCGCTCGACTTCACGGTCTCCAAAATGAACAGGTTTGACACCAGTCGTCAACCTTTCGTCCACCAAAACTTGATCACTCACGATCAAGTTCGAAGGCTCTTGCGCCGCCTCACCAAACCGCTCTAGAAATCTCAAACTGTCCAAGGTGTACCGGGCTCAGCTTCCCCAAGCGTCGCTCCCGTGAAACACTCTTGAACGGCTATAACTTCAAATACGCCATCCGATAACTCCACATTCCGATACGTGGCGTTAAAGTTCTTAGTCTTCATCTCCTGAGCGATTAGCAAAAGTTCTCATATGGTTCGCATCAAAGGGGTAGTGTTTAACACTTCTTACTTTAAATACAACTTCGTGTCATCCGTTTCTAGCCTCGACAATGGCATACGACGACTTCTACCAAAAAGGGCCTCGAAGGGCGCCATTTGTATGCTCGCTTGGTAGCTAAAGTTGTACGCAAACTTTATCAAAACAGATGGCCTTCCCACTGCTTCCCGAAGTCCAGAACGCACATGCGAAGCATGTCCTCCAACGTCATGTTGACCCTCTCGGACTGCCCATCCGTCTGCGGATGTAAGACTGGACTAAACTACAACTTAGTCCCCAGCATTTTCTGTAACAACGTACAAACGTTGGGTATAAAACGCCCATCTCGATCGCTCACAATGCTGTGGGGCACACCGTGCGGTCTAACGATGTTATCCATAAACATTTTCCAGTTACTCCACCGAATTATCCTTCCTATGCGGAAAGAAGTGCGACACTAATGTCAACACAACTACGATCACCCAAACGGCGTCGTTCCCCACTGTGACTTTGGCAAACCATGCACACAGTCTAGTCGAACTTCTAGCACTATGCCTTCCCTAAGGCGCACGCTTGGCACTTAGCCACAAACAATGCTACGACTCTCTTGAGCCCCGGCCACCAAAACAATTTCTTCAGATAACGGCACAACTTCGTGCTTCCTAAGTTAATTGAGTACTTAGTATAACATACCACAACTCCACCCATCAATTGCCCACGCTTGGGCCGCACAAACGGTTGTCTTTCCTTGGTAGCCCACCTACAACCGTTGATTTGGGATTTTGACCCACCGAGCCATACCCATGATTTCCTTCATGCAGCTACACAAACCATAGTCTGCCAACTACAATCAGCCAGGTCATACTGGACTTCCGACTAGTTCAAATACGCTTCGATGCTAGTCTGCTTGTCAACACAAGAGATAGCTAACATCTCCAACTCCCAGGTCAAACTCTCAACATGAACCTACACTTGTTGGCTTGGGCGGGAGCCCTGCATCTCAACGCACCCACAACTACACTTCCTTACAACGGGCACAAAACAACTTTCGAACGTATAGTCCCCCAGGAACTCCATCCATTTTTGTTGCCTCAATTTCCGACCCTTTTGATCCAACCGATACATCCGACTCCTATGATCGGTACAAACATCAACTTATGCACCGTACGAACAATGCCTCCACATCTTAAGCGCAAAACACACGACCGCTAACTCCAGATGGCAGATCGGGAAATTCCTCTCGTGCTTTTTCAGCTAATGCGAGCCATAAGCCATAATATTACCACACTGCAGCAATGCGCAGTCCAATCCACTGCCCAAGACAGTGTTGTAGATCTCACAGCTTTTGGTTCCACTCAGCGAACTTAGCACTGGCGCCGTGGTTGACCAACTCTTTAACCCTTCAAAGCTTTGGCGCACTCGCGCATCTAAACAACCTTTTAAGCTTTTCCTTGATAATGTTGTGAGGGGTAAATCTATCCGCGAGAAGTCCTGTACGAAGCGCTTGTTGTTGAAACCGAAAAATCGGTCCCTGTGGAGTCCGACCCTTGTGGAAGGGGTGATCGCACACTTACTTCTCAACTCACAAGCCCAAGGGTCAAGGGAGAGGGATCGGGAACAGACCCAAGGCTTCAACACGGAGGTCCCACCACACACCCGGAAGATCTTAGAGCGCTTCCCCTCCTTAGCCAAGTGCTGAAGCTAAGGTACCTCAGAAAGCGCTAGAAGACCGGGCACAAGAAAGCGTGCCTTCTGAAGTACCCCTTGGGTCCTATTTATAGGAAAAGATGGCCTGCAAATACCCAACCTTCACTGTTTTCGAGGACTATAGGCAATCCAAAGGGGGTAACATGGTAAAAACATCCCACAACTGAAGGGCGAGCCGGCCCCGAGAAGAGCTCACTGAGTGGGGGCGGCGAGTACGGGCGCGAGAAGGCTCCCCCTGCGCCGAGGTGAGGAGCGGCGGATGAACTCGCCTCTCGCAGCGCCGCGGACCTGACTCGCCTCGCCTCAAGCCTGGGAAGGTCGGGCCTAAAGCCCCTGCTCGCCGATGACGTTCATGTTGGTACTCGCCGACCCCGTGGCTCTAGACGAGCATATACTCGGCCGGGCCCACGATGAACGACCTCC
Organism: Platanthera zijinensis; assembly: GCA_039513925.1. NCBI lineage: Eukaryota > Viridiplantae > Streptophyta > Magnoliopsida > Asparagales > Orchidaceae > Platanthera > Platanthera zijinensis. The sequence goes on along the minus strand of CM077092.1, from coordinate 93,003,578 downwards.
TCTCGTCGGGCTCAGCTCCACGGTCTTCGAGCTCGGCCTGACGATTGCCGAGCATGTACTCGGCATGCTGGGCTCGATATACCCTGCTAAACTCACCTGAGGCTCGGGGGCGGTCTGGGCCGGCCGTATCGGCTCCTGTTAGCCCACTCGCTGGATACGGGATTGTACACAATCCCCGCTCTTTGCGAGGTTGGCACAAACTCGGAAAGAAACATCCAACCCACTAGGATCCTGCGAGTGCGACAGGAGCCGAAAGGAATCTCTTGGTAGGACCCACCGATGGCTATATATACATGCCCTGCCTGCTCGACTGACCCCCGCCCCTCTCTTTACTTAAGCCCTGCAGAGATGCCACTCCCAAAAGAAGTCATGGAACGACTCGCAAAATCGCGCGGGGAGACCGCCCTTCGTGCCGCAGCCCTGACGGATCTGAGCGCCCCGGCCTGCCGTTTTGCTGAATTCGGCTCGGCCAAGAGGGCGTGGCCCTTTCCTCCCGAGGCCGAGCACATCTTTGCTGACATAAAGAACACTTTGGCCCATGGCTCCGACTCTTCCAACCATTCTGCCCTGGCCCCTCATAACAAAGACTTTGTGGATCTTACCGTCGAACAGGACCAAGGCGGCGAGGTCTCCACACCAAGGGTCGAGAGTCTACCTGCCAAGGGGCCCGAGTCATCCCCTGACCCACGCCCGCGAGACTCGCCTCCTGTCACCAAAATCGTGGAGCCAGACTCGCGAGGGTTGGTATCGCCGGCTCGCCTTCACTCTCAACATCCCTCCTCTGCTCCTACGGCTACTAGGGTGGATGTCGAGCATACATCCGCTCCTACTTCCCCCCAGGATACTGAAGGTATGCCCCTGACCTCCTTATTATGCGTCTGATTCTAACTAGCGCTCGCTCCTCCCACTAGCTATCTTGACTTCCCTGTGCAGGCCTCCCAGACCCAGCCGCGACTGATAACTCCGCCGAACGGGCCGTCTACTCTCCTCTTCCATCGCCGCGCGCCTTGGACGTCTTCCTGGACTCGGAGGTGGACAGCCCCGAACGGTCGAGGCGAAGCCAACTGGTCCTGAAGAAGCTAGTGCGCGAGCTCCATGAGCTGAAGAAAGACAACTCCAGGCTGCAGGACGAGTGCGCGCAGCTTGCCGGCGAGGCGAGGATCAGCTCGGCGTATGCGGCGACATCTTCCTCCATACATTTTGACGAGATTGACGAGAACCTGCGAGCGGCGAACAGGAACCTGGGGCAGCTTCGGCAACTTTTTGCGCAGCGGCTGGCGGCATCGGGTCGGCGAGACCGGGGTAATTGAGGACGGCTCTCTTGCGAGCCGACCGGTACTCGCCCCCACTGTCGCCCGGTCTATGCGCGTGCTTTTCTGCTTTTCTTTGTTCTGGACAATTTACTTTTGAATGCTAAATAAAGTGTATAAATTTTATCATGCGAGCACTTCTTTTCTTCTTCGAGCGGTGCGTGCCTTTTCGGATTCCTTAGCTAGTCTTGCCTAGGTCGGCGAGTAGAGAGCGACGAGACAGGATATGCGAAGCAGGGTATGCGAGCCGGGCTGGTTAGTCGGTTTCGCTTCCCCTTCTTTTTCTATAAATAGGGATCCCCACCTACCCCCGGCTACGCCTTTATTGCCTTCTCATTCCTTCCTTTCCTTGCCCTCCCTACCTACTGCTCGCGTGCTTTCGTCCCCTCAGCGAGCATGGGTAAAGGAAACCCCGACTCCGAGGGCCGCTCTAAGTGCGCCTAGAACTTCGCGGACCACTGTTTCTTCGAGGGGAACACCACGGCGAGCGAGCTCGCCGAGTTTGTGGCGGATTACGTCCCTGCCGGCTTTGTGGCCCGTCTCCCGGCGGAGCATGAGGCCATTAACTCGTTCTTTGAGGACGAGCTCGCCTTCCCCATCTCGCACTTTGAGGTGGGGTTGCGCCTGCCGCACTGGCCGGAGGTCCGCCAGGTACTCAAGTACTACGGCGATGTGCCCGCGCAGCTCAACCCCAACGCCATCGTCATGATAGTGGGGTTTGCCTGCTACCTCCGCCGAGAGCGGATCGAGTTCAACCTCACCGTCTTCCGCAAGCTCTTCTCCTACAAAGCCAACGCCGACGGGGTCGCCTTCTTTGGCGGCACATCCATAAAGATCCGCGAGGTCGCCAACAAAAATCACAACTGGATGTCGAAGATCGCCTTCATCCGGGGCGACCTCGGCAATATTCCCTTCTTGCCCTTGCAGAAGAGCGAGGAGGTGTACCGGTCGCCGTCCGTGTCTGGTAATGATGCCGAGCTCCACAAATTTTTCCTGTACAAGGACTTCGAGGTCGCCTTCCTCCGTCGCGGCCTTGAATCCCTGCCGCCTATCCTTCCTGGTGAAGGTTCGCCTCGCCCACCTTCCGCTCGCCATTTGGCCTAATCGATCAGAACCTTATTTCTCGGTTAAGTCTTTTTTGGAGGGGAGCGACTGATCCCGATGAACCTTCCCTTCGCCGACCCTGGGGTGTTTTCGGACCCGCTCGAGCAGGCCCAGGCCGCGGCTGAGGCGTGCCCAGAAGAGAAGGTCAGGGGCAAGCCCTCCAGCAAGAGGCGGCTGGAGCTTGGGGGGCCGAGCTCGGTCCACCGCCCCTCGGCCCCTAAAAAGGCAAGGGTGGTCTCGCGAGGCCTTCCACAGCAGCCTACGTCGCCCGTCAGGTTCATGAGCTCGCTGGAGGTTTTTTCCGATGAAGCCCCGGCGAGCCCACTAAAGGAGAAATCATCCCCCCGCGGGAAGAGGCGCGGGTCCTCCTCTCCTACTTCCATCGAGGAGGTTGCCCCCAGTGACTCGGGAGCCCCAAAGGACCAACCCCACTTCGAGAAGGAGGGAAGGAGCAAGGATGCGGCCGGCGAGCCGATGCTGCTGTGGGATGAGGGGGCCCATCGTGTCTCCGTCTCTACTCGCGCTCCTTCCTGGGGAGCTCGCCGGCCTCCCACGGGCCACGCGTTTGCCCTTGGCTTCGGCCTCTATGGCCGGGAGGGCGCCGATGCCTACAAGAACCTGACTCCTCGGCAGATAGGCCACGAGGGCCTGCAGGCGCATCTGAGGGCCTTCGAACTTCACCATATGATGGTCCGCCGCGGCTTCCAGCTCAGCCAACTCCTGATCAAAGCCGAGCAGGAGCGCGACCTGGCGGCGAAGAAAGCTGCTGACGCGGAGCGGCGATTCGGCATTGCCGAGCGCTTACTCGACGAGGCTTCGGGCGGGCTGGTAAGAGTCGACCAACTCTCGTTTTAACTTGGAAAATATTTTACCGAGAGTTTGACCCTCTTGCTTTTCAGGATGCCGAGTCCGCCAAGGTGCTGCAAGCCCGTGCCAGTGAGTTGGAGGCAAGACTGCCCTGTTGTGGCTCCGCCTCGCAGATCAGGAGGCCAGCTCGCACGAGTAGGAGGCCTTTGCTGCTCGGTCGGCGACCGAGGTGGAGGCGTTAAAGGAGCAGAACCGCTGTCTCCAAGGCGAGGTCCGCCGGCTGACGGAAGCCCTCTTCCCCCCAGACAGTGTCGAGCCGCCTTTTCCCTACAATCGGCCCCGGGTTTTCGGCGAGGGGGGGGGGGGGGGTTGGAGCGGCTGCGAGTCAACTCGATCGAGTCTGCCGAATGCCTCCTGAATGCCATGAAGGGATCGAGGATTTTGGCTGAGGGCTGCGAGGAGGTGGCGGTCCGAGATCTTCTGCCGAGCCTGTTCCTGCCGTCTCCGCCCAGCGAGAAGGAGGAGAGCTTTGGCTCCCTTTTTTATGGGGCGAAGGGCAAGGAAAAATCGCTCAGAGGCGAGGAGGAGGATCGCCATTCGGGAGAGGAGGGCGAGAGCTGACCGAATTCCCCCCCCCCCTTCTTTTTTTTCTACTGTCTTCTTGTAATCATCCCCCCTCTTTTCCTGTAATCTCACCGGGGCGAGCCCTTCCCCTTTTTGCGAACATAATGAAAAGAATTTTAATTCTAACTCTTTTTTACCTTCAGCGCTAGAATGCACGTGAGTTAGGTTTCACGCTCGGCGAGAGGCCTTGAGCATTGGCGGCGACCAGACTCGCGACTTCCATCGAGACCCCGGCCCTGCCAGCTTGGAGGGAGCCTGGCAGCGGGAGAATCGAGACCTAACCCCAGAGCGAGAACGCTTAGAATATTTTCCTCTCCCGGGTGCTACCACCAGGCTTGTCAGCTAGATGGGAGCCTGAGGGCGGGTGTTGAACATCCTCCGGGCTCAGCTCCAGGGTCATGGCGATGTCCATCGAGGCCCCGGCCCTGCCAGCTTGGAGGGAGCCTGCCAGCGGGAGAATCGAGACCTAACCCCAGAGCGAGAACACTTAGATTATTTTCCTCTCCCGGGTGCTACCACCAGGCCTGTCAGCTAGATGGGAGCCTAAGGGCAGGTGTCGAACATCCTCCGGGCTCAGCTCCAGGGTCATGACGACGTCCATCGAGACCCCGGCCCTGCCAGCTCGGAGGGAGCCTGGCAGCGGGAGAATCGAGACCTAACCCCAGAGCGAGAACGCTTAGAATATTTTCCTCTCCCGGGTGCTACCACCAGGCCTGTCAGCTAGATGGGAGCCTGATGGCGGGTGTTGAACATCCTCCAGGCTCAGCTCCAGGGTCATGACGACGTCCATCGAGACCCCGGCCCTGCCAGCTTGGAGGGAGCCTGGCAGCGGGAGAATCGAGACCTAACCCCAGAGCGAGAACACTTAGATTATTTTCCTCTCCCGGGTGCTACCACCAGGCCTGTCAGCTAGATGGGAGCCTGAGGGCGGGTGTTGAACATCCTCCGGGCTCAGCTCCAGGGTCATGACGACGTCCATCGAGACCCCGGCCCTGCCAGCTCGGAGGGAGCCTGGCAGCGGGAGAATCGAGACCTAACCCCAGAGCGAGAACACTTAGATTATTTTCCTCTCCCGGGTGCTACCACCAGGCCTGTCAGCTAGATGGGAGCCTGATGGCGGGTGTTGAACATCCTCCGGGCTCAGCTCCAGGGTCATGACGACGTCCATCGAGACCCCGACCCTGCTAGCTCGGAGGGAGCCTGGCAGCGAGAGAATCGAGACCTAACCCCAGAGCGAGAACACTTAGATTATTTTCCTCTCCCGGGTGCTACCACCAGGCCTGTCAGCTAGATGGGAGCCTGAGGGCGGGTGTTGAACATCCTCCGGGCTCAGCTCCAGGGTCATGACAACATCCATCGAGACCCCGGCCCTGCCAGCTCGGAGGGATCTTGGCAGCAGGAGAATCGAGACCTAACCCCAGAGCGAGAACACTTAGATTATTTTCCTCTCCCGGGTGCTACCACCAGGCCTGTCAGCTAGATGGGAGCCTGAGGGTGGGTGTTGAACATCCTCCGAGCTCAGCTCCAGGGTCATGACGACATCCATCGAGACCCCGGCCCTGCCAGCTTGGAGGGAGCCTGACAGCGGGAGAATCGAGACCTAACCCCAGAACGAGAACGCTTAGAATATTTTCCTCTCCCGGGTGCTACCACCAGGCCTGTCAGCTAGATGGGAGCCTGAGGGCGGGTGTTGAACATCCTCCGGGCTCAGCTCCAGGGTCATGACGATGTCCATCGAGACCCCGGCCCTGCCAGCTTGGAGGGAGCCTGGCAGCGGGAGAATCGAGACCTAACCCCAGAGCGAGAACGCTTAGAATATTTTCCTCTCCCGGGTGCTACCACCAGGCCTGTCAGCTAGATGGGAGCCTGAGGGCGGGTGTTGAACATCCTCCGAGCTCAGCTCCAGGGTCATGACGACGTCCATCGAGACCCCGGCCCTGCCAGCTTGGAGGGAGCCTGGCAGCAGGAGAATCGAGACCTAACCCCAGAGCGAGAACACTTAGATTATTTTCCTCTCCCGGGTGCTACCACCAGGCCTGTCAGCTAGATGGGAGCCGGAGAGCGGGTGTTGATCATCCTCCGGGCTCAGCTCTAGGGTCATGACGACGTCCATCGAGACCCCGGCCCTGCCAGCTTGGAGGGAGCCTGGCAGCGGGAGAATCGAGACCTAACCCCAGAGCGAGAACACTTAGATTATTTTCCTCTCCCGGGTGTTTTTGATACTCTTCCATGGAAGTTCCGCCACATCGCATGTCATTGTTACGATTATCGTAAAAAAGGAGTTAAATACATTGCATTGAAAAAAGCTGAGGCACGTACAAACATTCAGGGATAGAAGCGTTTCAGGTCGTCGCCGCTCCAGGTGTGGTTCAAAGTCTCGCCTTCCACATTTTGGAGGTGGTATCCTCCCGATTTTAATGTCTCCTTTACGATGTAGGGCCCCTCCCAGTTTGGATGGAGCTTGCCCATGGCCGTCGATCTTCCTGCCGCATCTACCTTCTTTAGTACCAGGTCGCCTTCCACGAACTGCTTGACCCGGACATGCTTGTCGAAATACATAGCCATTCTCCGCTTGACTTCCTCCTGCCGAACCGCGGAGAGGTTGCGCACTTCCTCTATCAAGTCCAAAGAAAGCCGTTGTTCTCCCTCATTCTCATCTCTCCACTCCTCCCTTCCAGCTTCTGCCTCAGCGACCATGGGAGTACGAACCTCGAGTTCAATGGGGAGCACCGCCTCGCTTCCGTGAGATAGTTTAAAGGGCGTCTCCCCCGTGGCGGTGTTGGGGGTAGTCCTCAGGGCCCAGAGGACCGAGGGGAGTTGCTCTACCCAATTCCCCTTCAAATTCTCCACCTTCTTTTTCAGGAGGTTCATGATAATCTTGTTGGCCGCCTCTACCTGCCCGTTGCTCCTTGGGTGGTGGACAGAGGCGAACTTGAGATCGATCCCGAGCTCTCCACAGAACTTAATGAACTCATTGCTGGCGAATTGTGGTCTGTTGTCGGTGACGATGTCTTGGGGCATCCCATGCCTGCAGATGATCTCCCCCCATACGAAATTTCGAATGATCTGCGAGGTCACCTTGGCCAAAGCCTTCACCTCCATCCACTTGGAGAAATAATCGATCATTACCAGCAAGAATCTCCTATGCCCGCTTGCCTGGGGGAAGGGACCTACCAGGTCCATTCCCCAAATTGCGAAAGGCCAAGGGGCCGTGATACTCCTTAGTCGCTGAGCCGGTTGCAGTTGGAGGGGGCAAACAGTTGACACTTATGGCATTTTTTGACAAATTCTAAGGCATCATGCCCCAGGGTAGGACAGAAGTAGCCCTGCCTGATGATCCTTCCCTCCAGGGTCTGACCTCCCGAATGACTCCCACATTCCCCGGAGTGGACTTCTTCCAAAATCCTCGACACCTCCCCCTTCGCCACGCAACGGGCTAGTAATCCCGAAAGGGTCTTGCGGTAAAGTTGCCCGTCGCGCAAAAGGTAATATGCTGACTTGTACTTGAGCTTCTTTCTATCCATCCCTTCTGGGTATTCTCCTGTGGACAGGTAGGTAGTGAATGGGTCCATCCATGTGGACCGCCGATCTATCTCCATCAACTCTTCTTCCTCCAGGGAGGGGTGGAAAAGGTCCGTGATAGTGCCCCCCACCCGAGGGCCGCGCTTGGCGAGGTGGTCAACTTGTTCATTTTCCTCCCGTGGCACATGCTAAATGGAGAAGGTCTGGAACCCCCCGATAATTCCCTTAACCTTGGCCAGATATCATTGCAGGGTGGGCTCCATCGCCTCGAACTCCCCGTTGATCTGGGAGGCTACTACCATAGAGTCAGTGAAGACCTTAACATCATGCACCCCCAATTCCTTGGCCAAACGTAGCCCTGCGATTACCGCCTCGTACTCGGCCTGGTTGTTGGTTATGGAGAAATGTATCACCACCGTTTGCTCAATCAAGGTCCCTTGGGGACTCTCCAAGACGACCCCGACCCCCAAGGAGAGTTTCCCTGAAGCCCCATCCACCATCACCTTCCAAGGGACGGGGTAAGTGAGTTTTTCTTCTGCTACCTCGACCACATAGTCAGCCAGGAAGTCAGCCATTGCTTGCGCCTTAATTGCGAGCTGAGGGACAAAGGAGATGTCAAACTCGCTCAACTCAACCGACTACTTGGCGAGTCTTCCTGAATGCTCCACTCCCTCGAAGATGCTGCGGAGGGGGTGGTCGGTTACCACCTGGATGGAGTGTGCCTGGAAGTAGGGCCTGAGTCTCCGGGCCGAGATGATTAGAGTGAAGGCCAACTTCTCCAAGATGGGGTAGCGGAGTTCCGCCTTCCTCAGAACCCTACTCACATAGTAGATGGGCAGCTGCTTTCGCCCCTCTTCCCGAACTAAGACAGAACTTACGGCCTCCGCCCCGACCCCTAAATACAAAAACAAGTCCTCCCCCTCCTTTGGCCCCTGGAGCAAGGGGGCCTGAGTCAACTGCCTCTTCAAGGCTTGGAATGCCTCCTCGCACTCCGGGGTCCATTCGAACTTCCGACCTCCCCTCAAGGTCTTGAAGAAGGGAGAACACCTCTCCCCGGCCCGGGAGAGGAACCTGCTCAGTCCTGCCAGCTTCCCTGTCAGCCGTTGTACCTCCTTCGCATCCCGAGGTGGCCCCAACTCCATAATCGCCCGGACTTTGTCAGGGTTGGGTTCGACTCCGGCTGGGGTGAGGAGATGACCCAGAAATTTGCCTTTGCTCGCCCCGAAGATGCACTTCAGAGGATTTAACCTCATCTTGTATTTACGCAAGGTGCCGAAGGTCTCCTCTAGATCCTGGAGCTGAGAATCGACCTCCCGGCTTTTTACCATCAGGTCGTCCACGTACACTTCCAAGTTCCTTCCCCTCTGCCCCTGGAATACACGGTCCATCATTTTCTGGTATGTTGCCCCTGCATTCTTTAACCCAAAAGGCATCATCTTGTAGCAGTAGCACCCATCTCCCGTAATGAACGAGACATTTTTTATGTCAGGAGGGTGCATCCTGATTTGATGATAACCTGAAAAAGCATCTAACAAACTCATTACAGAAAAACCAACGGCTGAATCTACCAGCGCGTCGATTCTAGGCAAGGGGTAACAATCCTTAGGACATGATTTATTAAGTAATGAAAAATCTACACACATCCTCCACCGACCGTCCCCTTTTTTCACCATTACAACATTCGAGACCCAGCCGGGGTATTGAATTTCGGAAACGAAGCCGGCCTTAAGGAGCTTGGCGACTTCCTCCCTTATGGGTTTGGCAAGTTTGTCCGTGACGGACCTCCTCTTCTGCTGGATGGGGCGAGCCTCCGGGTGTAGATTGAGGCGGTGGTAGACGACGTCGGCATCAATCCCAGGCATCTCTGCTGCGCTCTAGGCAAAGACATCCACATTCTTTTGGATGCACTCAAGCATCCTGCCTTGATCTTCCGGGGTCAGCCCCCCGCTGATGCGGACCTTCTCCACCCTGCCATCCTGGGTGAGGACTTCCATCTCCACTACCTCCTCGGCGGCCTCCAACCGGGACTGCTCCTCCCACTCTGCGGTGTCCTCCCCTCTTGGCGTAAGGACCTCCCCTCCTCCTGGGATCATCGCCCTAACTGACCCCTCTGGGAGTATCTCCTCGCATGCTTCCCCTTCCATCCCTCCTTCCTCCCCGCCTTCTTCTCCGGCCTCCTGCCCTTCCATCTCCTCCATCCTTCTCCCCATCCCTCGGCCTCCTCCTGCCAAGAAATTGAATTCACCGCGGTCACGTAGCATTCCCGAGCCGCCTTGGGGTCACCACGAACCCGGACCTGGATCCCGTCCACATTAAACTTAAGACATTGATGGAAGGAGGAGGGGACGCATCGGAAGGCGCTGATGAGGGGCCTCCCAAAAATGGCATTGTAGCTGCTGGGGGCCTCTACTATGACGAATCGACAGTTCCGGGACTGTCCCCCCAAGCTGACATGGAGTCCCACTCCCCCCTCTACTTCTTTCCTCTCCCCTGAAAAACCGAAGAGGGGCCCATCGGAGGCAAGCACCCTCTTGGCTTCCACCTGCATGGCATCGAAAGGCTTCTTGAAGATGATGTTGACGGAGCTCCCATTGTCAATGAGGATCCGGGAGACTGTGAAATTTTCGATGGCTGTCTGGATGACCAGTGCATCGCAGAAGGGGTCATCATGACCCGGCATATCCTCCCTTGAGAAGGTGATCCTCTCTTCCGGGGGTGGAGTTTGAGATGTGGAGTTGATGCTCCTTCGGTACATGGTGTGGAGGCTTGCCTTCCGAGAAGCCTCGACTCCCACCCCCCCATGGATCACTCCGATCCCTCCTCAGGTCCCCACATCGGCCCAGTCTTCGCAACGATCCCCCTCCACATGAGGCCGGACTTCCTCAATCCGCACCTCCTGATGATTTTGCTGCTGCCGCTGCTGCTCCCTATTCTCCCTCACCTCGAGGAACTCCGGACACGTGACCGTCGTGTGCCCCTCCTCTTGATGGTAGTCGCAATAGGGCAGGTCTATCCTGACCTCCCTCCTCCTCCTTAGTTGCCCTCTCCTTCGCCCCCCAGGGCGATAGCCATGGCCTTCTCCTAGTCGGGAAGAGGCGGTCTCTGGCCCTGCCTCCCTCCCTGGGGGTAAAACTGGCCACGCCCACCTTGGCGGTTGTCTCCCCCCTGATAGCCCCTCCGTGGCCCTCGATCTTTCCACTCCGGCCTCCAACCCAATCGGTTGTTCGGCTCCTGACGCCCCCACCTATGCTGCTGCGGCTGCTGTTCTCTCAGTCGGGGCTCGACCCTTCTCTCCTCCTGGGCCCGACCTCCCCTTGGCTTCTCCTCCTCCACGGCCCACCTAGCCAACATCCGAGCGAACTCTGGATGTGCCGCCTCCATGTCGGCCTCCCTTGCCGCCCTTTCCAAGAGTGCTTTGAAAGACACTGGAGGCGTCCTCTTCAACTCCATGGCGAAGAACCCGGGCTGGAGACCCAGGGTGAAGGCCACCATCATGGTGTGCCCTGGCATCTCTTGTACCTGGGACAGTTCTTCCTGAAACCTGTCCAGGTAACTTCCCAGGGTCTCCCCTACTTTCTGCCTGACACGGAACAGGGACTCGACCTCCCTCTTCCTCTTCTTTGAGGTGGTGAATCTCAACATGAATCCCCTGCGCAAATCCTCGAAGCAGTAGATGGAATCGGCCGGGAGCTGATGAAACCACTCCCTCGCTTTCTCCCTGAGGGTGATGGCGAAGAGCCTACACTTGAAGCCATCCGACATCTGTCGGATTGACACCACGTCTTCGAACCACTGGACGTGCTGGATCGGATCTCCCTTCCCTGAGTAGTAGGACATCTCCGGCTCTCAGAACCCTTCTGGAACTGGGGCTGACGAAACGAACTCGCTGAAGGGACTTCCTCCTTCGGCTGGGCGAGTTGGGAACTCCCTCCCTACCGTCTCGCCGAACAGGTACTCGCCTGCCGAGCCTGGGAAGAGGACTCGCCCCCTCGGCTCGTGCTCCCCCTCGCTCACGACCTCCTTCCCCGCGCGCCTGAGGGGCGCATCATTGCCTAGTGCTGGATTGGCGACCACGGGAACTGCTGGCATCGTGCTCTCGGCTCGCATGCCGAGTGCGACCCTGACGAGCCCGAGCACCTCCTCCCTGAGCTCCGCGTACATCCCCGCCATCGCGGGAGGGGGAGGGGGTGGCGAGTTCGCCCTGCCTGAACCTTGCCCCTCGTCTCTTGCCATCAGTCCTGCGAAAGATTTTCTGTGCTGACCACGCTCACCGCACCAAAGTGTTGAAACCGAAAAATCGGTCCCTGTGGAGTCCGACCCTTGCGGAAGGGGTGATCGCACACTTACTTCTCTACTCACAAGCCCAAGGGTCAAGGGAGAGGGACCGGGAACAGACCCAAGGCTTCAGCATGGAGGTCCCACCACACACCCGGAAGATCTTAGAGCGCTTCCCCTCCTTAGCCAAGTGGTGAAGCTAAGGTACCTCAGAAAGCGCTAGAAGACCGGGCACAAGAAAGCGTGCCTTCTGAAGTACCCCTTGGGTCCTATTTATAGGAAAAGATGGCCTGCAAATACCCAACCTTCACTGTTTTCAAGGACTATAGGCAATCCAAAGGGGGTAACATGGTAAAAACATCCCACAACTGAAGGGCGAGCCAGCCCCGAGAAGAGCTCACTGAGTGGGGGCGGCGAGTACGGGCGCGAGAAGGCTCCCCCTGCGCCGAGGTGAGGAGCGGTGGATGAACTCGCCTCTCGCAGTGCCGCGGACCTGACTTGCCTCGCCTCAAGCCTGGGAAGGTCGGGCCTGAAGCCCCTGCTCACCGATGACGGTCATGTTGGTACTCGCCGACCCCGTGGCTCTAGACGAGCATGTACTCGGCTGGGCCCACGATGAACGACCTCCTCTCATCGGGCTCAGCTCCACGGTCTTCGAGCTCGGCCCGACGATTGCCGAGCACGTACTCGGCATGCTGGGCTCGGCATACCCTGCTGAACTCACCTGAGGCTTGGGGGCGGTCTGGGCTGTCCGGATTGGCTCCTGTTAGCCCACTCGCTGGATACGGGGTTGTACACCTGTAGTTGCCGACTACACCAGAAACTCTTGACTTCCACCGCCGAGACAACACAGGCCACCCTCGTATTGCGACTAACAATGCTGGACCCACACACTCTCACTCTACCAACTATGGGACCGAGGAGCGCTACGAGGATAACCCAAGACTCGTGTTCGGAGAACTTTGTGTATACATGGTTCCTCCTTAGCGTCCACAAAACCAAAAGTAGATATTCAGAAGCGATACCCTTCGCACTACAATTACCCCCAATGCGTCGTCGATGAAGACGATCACAAAATGGACTAGGTACTCCATGAATGTTCCATTCATCCGATCTATGAACCCTGATGCCACACTTGACTATCAAGACGGCATGATCGTAGACTCGGATTACTCATCACTCGTGCTTAACACCGCCTTTACGATAACACTTACCCTTATTCTCAGATGAGGGTAATCGGACTTACGATCCACTACTGAGTCCACTGAAGACCTGACTAACTGATCAGAAGATCATCGATCATTTGGATCGATTACTTTTTCTATTTATGCAAACTTATACAGCTCTCTGCAACAGATACAAAAATGCAAGCTCCCGTCCTTCTTCTGAGTAAAAAGGACCGGTGCGCTCCAAGGCAACGAGCTTGGACGCACATACCCTTTCTCCATCAACTTTTCTAGTTGAACCTTTAACTCCGCTATCACCTTAGGCATCAGCCTATAAGGAGAGCGTGACACAGGTTTGGCACCTGACACAACTCAATCGTGAAATCGATCTCTCACTACGGTGGGGATCCAGAGAGATTATTCGGGAACACATCGGGATACTCACAAACCACTGGGATATTACCCAGAGTGGACTTAGGCGATATAGCCTCCACTAACGTGAAGAACAGTTCTGCGCCCGCACGAACTGTCTTGACCACCGGGAGGGCAGACGTCAGGGTCCTGCTCGATCCCTTTAGTTCCGCAAACGATGTATCCTGCCCAACACCCAGCTAGGTCTCTTTACGTTTGCAAACGATAAAAGCCTTCTGCCCCGAAAGCTATACCACACCGAAGATGATGTCGAACTCTACTAGCGGCAACAACGACGCTAGCAATTCGAATCCTTGACTTTCAATAAGACTCTTACCGCCCAGACTATATCTCCGCGCGCATTGGAAGACCACTAGGAAATAGCCCATCTGAATTGTTCCTTAACCATCGAAGGGAAAAATCCGATGCGTGATACAGATTCTTCGGATAAAAGGAATGCGAAGTTCCCGTATCAAAACTATGCTCTCTCTGGACTACCAATATTCCTAAACAAAGCCTAGAACTTCCAGTTCTAAGTTACCACGCATAAGGTATCCGACATAAGGAACATGTTTGCTAACAAGGAGAACAATACCTGACATCCCGACAGTCGGCCACATGGCCTCCTGCTGGACATGGATGTTCACTCCCGGTTGGGCCGGAGTAAACAGCGATGCAGTGGACGCCATCGCCTTGACTTTCTCTACAAATATCTCCCCCGGCTTCTTTTTGGACATTGGGCGTCCACTCCAACAATCCCGGGCATAGTGCCCTGGCTTTCCACAAGTAAAGCATGCATCCGGGGTTTGAACTGTAGTCGCTACGGATGTGCTATGGGAAGGGACTAGACCCGACCTCTTAGCCTTCTTGTACCACCTACGGTACCCAGATTTTGAGGTTGTCAACTTGACCACCGAATCCTTTGCCATAGTATCTTCGACTGCTCCTGTCAAAACTTTCGTTGTCTTCTAAACATCCACCCAACACTCTCTGGCAAAGTGCCCTTTCTTGCCACAAGAATAACATTTGTAAGTGGTTTGGCTAGTAGATGATTTAGCCTCTTTACTCAACGTCTTTCGATAGACAGTCCTTATAGGATCTGTAGGGTTTGGTACCCTATTCACTGGTACTTGGTGAGTTTTCCCCAGCTCCACCTCCAAAGCTCTGGCCGATTCCACCAAAGCTCGGAATCCCAATAACTTTGGTCCTAGCAGTAGGATACGCAACTCGCTGCGCAGACCATTATAAAATCTATCAACTATAGATTGCTCGCTTTCCCATTCAAATCCTGGGTAGCGCCTTATCATAAGGAACGCCTGCAAATATGCGTCAATTGAATGCGCTCCCTGCACCACAGTCATGCTCATCTGCTGCTTTAATTGACCCCCAAAAGCCCTTTGCTCAAACATACCGCCCGATGCTTGGGCCATCTCAGGTACAAAGGGTTGCACATTACTCCCATGATGTGCGTTGGTCATAGCGAACACCGCTTCAACCACCCTTCTTATGGCTTCCAAAGACGTAGGGGTCTCAGGAACGTTACTTGGTGCAGTACTTTGCTCAGCAAACATGTGTTCAGACTGCCACGCTCCACTCCCGGACACCTATAGCCGTTCAAAACACCATAAGTGACTGAACAAAATTGCAAAAAGCAATTATAGGAACACACAGGTTCCTCAAACATGTGTATTTTCATTCCTAAGTGGGCAATCATGGGTTCTTTTCATGTTATAACGATGGCGCACACACTTGTGCTCACCACCCCTTAAAGTGAATTTGCCCACGAATTTATTTAAGATTGACCGAAACCAGTAGTCGGATACCAATTTGTAACACCCCTATCAGTCACATAGCATATAATAGTAGGTCCGGCCGGGGCCCGACGCCATATACTACGGACTGACCGGTTGGTTACGTATTGAAACCAATCAACCAATCACAATGTCCTACACAGCACCTAGCGGAAGCAATTATTAAGTTGCACAATTAAGAACCCAGCTAACATGAATGTCCACTACGCAAATAAAATAGGAATGTTTAATACACGAATAACGGCCTTATAGCCTTACAAGAGTTTGCTTAATAAAAAGTTTCTTCCAAACCTCGGCACGCAGGCCGGTCACACATGAGTACAAAAGGAAAACACTAAAAACTTGGCCTTCGAGGGCCGGCACAGCAACTTGGGCTTTAGCCCGCTATTTACCTCTCGGCTCCGCAGCACCTGCAAGAAATAACCCACCGCACGGTGTTAAACAAAGGAAACAGTCAGCTATGTTGACCAAATTATAACGATTCCGCCCCCAAACCGGGGCGGCAAAGCTTCTTCCCTGCACTTGTTAGCAAAACAAGCAACATAGCGAAATAAGAATCACATCACAGGTGTACGCTCACACGGCCGTACACCCTGTGCTCTCAGGGCACTTACTCGGCGAAGCCAGTCCGAACCCCGTCCGGTCCTCGACTCCACCACCACCCCCAGGGTGGCAATCTTGTGAGCATTTAGTCTTCTCAGCCGTAGCCTAGACTCAATCTCCAAACCTCGGTAAGTCCCATGTAAAACTTTTGGTCGCTTTAACCGAGCAGGTGGAGCGGTTAGGGGTACACCAACCCGTTGCTCACCCCGCCATTGCCATTTGGCCTTTGACGCGGACTAAGCTTCCCCGGTCCCAAATAACAATCAAACATGATACATAGCCCCGCTATGTACCCAGTTGGATCCCAGGCCACCGATATGACAGAAATGCGTTTCCGTCCAGATTTCCGGGTGCACCTCGGGGTTAATCCCCCAGATTCCCTGATGCATTCTACCACATAGCAACCCGAAAACAAACAAAATGCTCGGAGTCTTCTCCGGCAAACAATGCATAGTAAATCATCACCGATCCGGACCAACACGTCCTGGTAGGCTTCACACATCATGCATATGTCCGTACTACGATTCCGGACTCTAATAAGGGGGACTTTACATATCTACCCCAAGGAATACCGCAATCTCGCCGCTCACTCGCGGGAGAAGGGTTTTCCCATGCAAAAGAAGAAGAGCTTCACATGCTCAAGAAGAGAATCGTTACCCTTGTGCTTTTCCTCGGCGCCATGACAATCTAGCCGGATGGAAAGCACCGTATCAGCCTCGCCTTCGCGGATCCGGACTCGGATCGTGATTTGGAGCTCCGAAGCTCCGCCGGTGACCGGATCTTGGCCTTCTTCCTCCTCCTTGCTCTCCCTTCTCTCTAACTTTTAGAGAGATAAAACTCAAAGGGAATAAGGGTTTCCAAGCCCTATTCCCGGATATAATACACCAGAAACAGCCCTGAGCATCGGATCCCAAATCAAGAAATCGAACGGATGCGATTCAGCCCAATATTACAAAATCTGTGCCAAACACGGGTTGCAACACGGCCGTATGTAGGCCGTATCGCCCATTCGCCGTCTCGACCGACGCGATAACCAGCACACGACATTCGACACGGCCTCCGACACGCCCGTGTCGCATGCGACACGGTCGTGTCACTATCCGTGTCACGCCCCGTGTGCAACTGCCAACACTTGTTTCCCGAGGAGGACACGACCTGCGACACGGCACCCGACACGCCCGTGTCACATGTGATACACCCGTGTCTGTGCCCGTGTGCATGACTCAGAAAACTCCCTAGCGTGACATGCCCTGGGACACTACCGTGTCCCAGGCCGTGTGCCTCAACTCGACGATCTCCGATCGTCAAAACGTCGACCATATGACCCGTGGCCGAACACGCCCGTGATACGCCCGTGTCACACCCGTGACACGCCCGTATCACGCCCGTGAAACCTGCTCCAAAACCCAGACTTGGCTTAAAACGTCACCCATCACTCTTTTGAGTTTCGGGGTGTTACACTATTAATGGTGTATTTGATGACACGAGCTTGTTGCAAGTCAGTTCTTCTAGTGTGTTTATTGAAGATGCAGGTTCAAGACTAAAGGAATTAAACTTGGATGAGGCGACTGAAGAAAAATCTCAAAAGTTCATCAAGATCACCACTCCAACCCCAATTGGAGAGGATAATCACCATAATGAAGATGTCATCCAAGTTGATGAAGTCACTCCAGTGATAGAGGAAGATCCAGATGCAGGAACCCTAGAGCTCGGACACTTGAAGGATCACCCAATTGATCAAATCATAGGAGATCCCCAGGATGGTGTCAGAACTCGTAGAGGTACAACTAATGAAAATCTATTTTTAAGTTTCCACTCGCAGGTTGAACCAAAGAAGTTTGAGGAAGCAAACTCAGACACATCTTAAATAATGGCAATGAAAGAAGAACTGAATCAATTCAAGCATTGCCAAGTCTAGAAGCTTGTTCTAAGACCCAAAGGTAAGAACGTTATCGGAACAAAGTGGGTCTACAGGAACAAGATGGACAAAGATGGAATAATTATAAAGAATAAGGCCAGACTCATCGCCAAGGGATATAGACAAGAAGAAGGAATCAACTTCGATTAGATGTATGCTCTAGTGGTAAGGCTGGAGGCAATCAGGTTATTCCTAGCATATATAGCACTTAAGGGATTCACTGTCTATCAAATGGACGTGAAGTCGGACTTCCTTAATGGTGATATAAAGGAAGATGTGTATGTGGAACACCTCCAGGTTTTATTGATTCTAACCATTCTTAGCACGTTTATCTTTTATTTAAAGCTTTATATGGTTTGAAACAAGCTCGTCGAGCTTGGTATGAGATGTTGTCTAGCTTTTTCTTGATTACAAGTTCACAAGAGGAAAGATTGATAAGACATTATTTCTTAGGGAAATAAAAGGCAAGATATTGCTAGTGCAAATCTTTGTCGATGACTTCATATTTGGCTCTACTGATGACAACCGTTGCAAGAAGTTTTCCAAACTTATGCAAGGGAAGTTTGAAATGAGCAGTATGGGAAAGCTGAATTATTTCTTAAGACTTTAGGTGAAACAATCTGATGATGGAATTTTCATCTCTCAGACGAAATTCACAAAGGAGTTAATTAAGAAATTCAGGATGGAGAACGTAACCTCTATGAAGACTCCAATGGGTTCAGCTATGTATTTGGACAAGGATGAGAAAGGGAAACCTTTTGATGACACCAAGTACAGAAGCATAATTGGATCCTTGCTCTATCTTACAGCTAGTAGACCGGACATAATGTTTTCAACATGTGTGTGTGCTAGATTTCAAGTAAACTCTAAGGAATCTCATTATGCTGCTGCAAAGAGGATTTTGAGATACCTTAAAGGTACACAAAAATATTGGCTTATGGTACCCAAGAAGTAATGATAGCGAACTGATAGATTTTTCAGATGCAGATTTTGTAGGAAGCAAAGATGACAGGAAAAGCACTTCCGGGACTTGTCAATTCTTAGGAAGAAGGCTTATCTCCTAAAGCAGCAAGAAGCAGAATTGTATCGCAATTTCAACAGCCGGGTCAGAGTATATCTCTGCACGCAGTTATTGTGCACAACCACTATGGATAAAGAACCAATTTGAAGACTACAACATGAAGTTCAAGAACATTCTAATGTTTTGCGACTCCTCCAGTGCAATTGCAATCACAAACAACCTAGTCTCTCATAGCGAGATAAAGCACATAGAGCTGAGGTACCACTTTATCAGGGAGCATGTGGAGCAAGGAGGCATCAATCTCCAGTATGTTCCAACTGACAAGCAGGTTGAAGACATTTTCACGAAGCCACTGGACGAGGCCAAGTTCTCCTTCTTCAAAATAGAACTTGGCATGCTCAACAAGGAAGAAAGAAGAAGAAGGTATCTCAACAAAGTTAAAGGATCGAGCTATACTTCAAAAATTCAAGAAAATTCTTCTCTAGACTTCATTTCTCGAGAAGACATTTACTACTCGAGTACTACAGATTACTACTGGAGAACCCAGCTGACTCTCGAGAAATACTTCTCGAGTACTAGATTGATTCTCGAGAACCTCAAGTCTGCTTCTCGAGAACTTTAGAACTGCTTCTCGAGAAAGTGTTGGAGCATGCGTTCTACGCTTCTTGGTTTGCTAAAAACAAATCTCATTTGTGTTTGATTACAGGATGTTTGGTGTGCAGATAACACAGGGCTAACCAAAGTGACATTAGAGCTTTGATTAGGAACAGAAAAAAAAGAGTTAAGGAGTTGTCGTCGGCGACAGCCAGTATCGCCATCCGGCAACAACAAAAGTGATAGTTGGCCCTCAACAAAAGGAATGACGGTTTTTGTCATTGTCGCCCCACGATATCGATGTCGCCAGACGACAGTGCATGTTTCGGAGGAGTTCGATCTGAATTGCAAAAATTGCAATTTCGTGGGACACGTGTCAGCATATGCGATGTCGCCAATCGACGACAGTCATTGTCGCCGGCGATATCATCAAAGTATAAAATTGATGAAAATTTTAGTTGACATTACGGATTGGAATTACCTGGAGTACTGCTTGCTATTCATTCCATCCAGAGAGCTCCAACATCAAGAATTACTTCCATACTCTCAAAAAGGTTAAGGTGCGAAAGATTGATGACACGTACGCTACCCTCGAAGCATTCCTCGCAAGGATTCGTCAGCATCTTCAGTGCACTGTTAAGAGGAAGTTCTCAATTTGAAATATTATATTTATCATTATTTTCATTGTAATCCTTAGGAGAAAATCGCCGCCTTGTGTGTGGCGTCTAGGTCCTTGCGTGGCTTAGGAGTAAATCGTCGTCTTGTGCGTGGCGTCCAAGTCCTTGCGCGGCTTAGGGAGAAATCGCTACCTTGTGTGCAGCGTCTAGATTGGGGTTAGATATAGGAGAGGCTAGTAGCAAGATCTAGGGAGAGATACGCTTTAGCCTGCCAGTTCTTGGTAAAAGGACCGGCAAAAACAAAAGTAAATTGTATTTTTTCATAAGCCTTATTTCTAGCTCTATAGAGATTTATTGTATTCATATTTTGCTTTGTTTCTATTTCTATAAGAATTCAAGTGTTCATTTTGGTTAATGAAAAATTAGTATTGTGATCTTTTGTTTGTCATTAAGTAAAACCTATTTGATTAAGAAAATTAATTAACCCTTATTCAACCCCCCCCCCCTCTAAGGGTGCCTCATGATCCAACAATTGGTAGCAGAGGAGGTTACTCCGAAATCGGCTTTACCACCGAGAGTAATGGCGCTAAACACTCATGCATTTTTTGAGGGGAAAGGTATAAGTAGACCTCCCTTATTCACGGGCACTGACTACAACTATTGGAAAGCTCGAATGTGATGCTTTCTAATAGCGCTAGATATCGATGTTTGGGTCATGGTAGAAACATGCTACACTACCCCCACAACTATTGTAGGAAGTGTCACAATGGAAAAACCCAAGGATAAATGGGATGAAGCTGATAAGCTTCGCTGTAAAAATAACGCAAAAGCAATGAATGCCTTATTCTGTGCGTTAGATAGGACTGAATTTAATCATGTCTATGCGTGCGAAACTGCATATGATATATGGAATCTCCTTGAATTTACTCATGAAGGTACATCACAGGTAAAATACTCTAAGCTTTTCCAGTTAGAATCAGAGTTTGAGAAGTTCAAAATGGAGGTTGATGAGGATGTAGACTCCATATACACAAGGTTAAACAAGATAGTGAATGACTCAAAGATTCTAGGAAAGAGTTTCTCAAATGGAGATTTGATGAGAAAAATACTTAGATCACTGCCCCAAAGTTTAATCCAAAGGTGACTGCAATCACAGAGTCACACGATCTAAAGTCTCCCAAAATTGAGAATCTGATAGGCAATCTGAAAACCCATGAAGCAGAATTGAGGATTCAACAACATGAGTATAGCCTGGAGCTAAGGAAGAAGGCTTTGGCGTTGAAGTCCAAGAAGGAAGTGGGTAGTGAGTCTGATGATAGTGATAATGGAGATGAAGAAAGTTTGTTTGTAAGGAAATTCAGGAAGTTCATGAGAAACCCTGAAAGAAGAAGTTCCTTCAAGAAATTTTTTAAGAAGCAAGAATCTGGGTATAGGAAAGGAAAAGCCCAAGCGGATGAAGAGGATGAAGACGCAAGACCACCACCCAAGTGCTATTACTGTAGAAGAATTGGCAACATCAAAAGCAAGTTCCCAAAGTATCTGAGAGAGCTGAAGGAGAAGCGGCACAAAAGAAAGACAAAAAAGAAAGTTCTGATGGCAGAAACATGGGATGACGCAACTTCTGAGGAGTCAAGCTGTTCATTGTTAGAAACTGAAGAGGAGGACAACATGTGCCTGATGGGAAAGAGTGTTTCATTGAATGGTGATGACAACAGTGCCTAGAGCGACACTGAGGTAACTTTTGAAACTTGTGATATTTTATATTCTGAATTTTTAAGAACCTGCAAATACTTAGATAAAAAGCTAGATGAAATTAAATTACTTAAAACTGAGAATAAAGATATTGTAAAAGAAAATAAAATATTAAAAGATGAAGTGAAAAAACTTGGGAAGGAGAAAGCAATGTGTCAAGAGGATTGTCCCTCTTTAACAAGGATACTAGAACTCGAGAAAGATCTCTCTAAGTATCATTCTCGGGTAGAATCTCTTACAAGAGAGAAAGAAGCCTTAGAGAGGTCCTTAATGCTTTCTCAATCTCAAGTAGATGATATTAAAAAGTCCTTTGCAAACCGATGCGGCACAATTGTTGCCAAAAACACTGCATTGAGAGGATGAGTCCGAAATTTGGAAATGGCCACACAAAAATTTGGAATGGGCCAAAAATCTCTGAATATGATTTTAGAAGGCCAGTGATATGGTTCTGCAAAATTCGGACTTGGATACTCACCAGATCACTATCGGTCGGCGACATCCACTATCGTCGGCGATAAGAAAAATTTCAAAAACACACTTTTTAATTATAAAAATAATAAGTCTACCAACACTGCTGCTCCCTGCAAAAACTCAAAAATCATTTTTATAAACCCATCTACTTCTTTCATCACGTGTGCCAAATGTAATAAGTTTGGTCACACAACACATACTTGTAAGAAAACGGGATATTGTTCTGTTAAACAAATTCGGGTACCTAAGCCTTCCACCTACACTATGGGAGGAACCACTTGGGTAACCAGATCTTTACTCTCATCATCTTCCTAGGTGTGTTGGCAGGCTAAGGACAAAGAAGACATGTGGTACTTGGACTCAGGGTGCTCCAAACACATGACAGGCAATAAATCAAAGTTCCTTAGCCTAGAGATGAAGAAAGGAGGCGTAGTTACATTTGGTAATAACGGAAAAGTAAAGATCATCGGCAATGGATTAGTAGGTAACAAATCGGTTACTATTTCAAATGTATTGTTTGTTAAAGGTTTGAAGCATAATTTAATTTATATAAGTCAATTATGTGATGTTGGTTTAAATGTCTTATTTGATTCCTCTTCAAACCTATGCAAGATTATTGATACTAAGACAAACGATATTGTTCTTACTGCTCCTAGATTTCAAAATGTTTACATGATTAGATTTAACGACTTATCACACTCTTCTTTAAAATGCTTTATGTCTAAAAATGATGAATTAGATTTGTCGCGTAGACGACTTGGACATTCTAGTTCCAAGATAATTGTAACATTGTCTCAAAATAAACTAGTAAAAGGCTTACCTATTTTACATGGAAATCTATCCATTATGTTCACCATGTCAAAAAGGAAAATTTTCAAAATCTTTATTTAAGAGCAAAAAAGGGTGTTTCCACTACTAGGCCTTTACAGTTGATTCATATGGATTTGTTTGGTCCAACTACTACACAAAGCCTAGGGGGTAGAAAGTACACTTTTGTCTTAATTGATGATTTTTCTCGTTTATGTTGGACAATCTTTTTAGTGTCTAAATCTGATGCATTTTTACAGTTTTCCAAATTATGTATACTTGTTAAAAATGAACTTGATTTGAAAATAAAATGCGTTCATTCAGATCATGGAGGAGAGTTTGATAATGAAAAATTTGTATCCTTTTGCAATGACTTAGGTATTAAACATGAATTTTCCACTCCTCGCACACCGCAAAAAATGGTGTGATAGAGAGGAAAAATAGAACTTTGCAAGAACTAGCTCGTACTATGTTATCAGGATACAAATTACCTAAGTCTTTTTTGGCCGAAGCAATTAGTACTGCATGTTATGTTATTAATCGAGTTATGCTTCGACCTTTCTTAAAATTAACTCCTTATGAACTATATTTCCAAAAGAAACCCAATGTGTCTTATTTTAAGGTTTTTGGGTGCAAATGTTTTATTTTGAACAATAAGAGTCATTTAGGCAAGTTTGATGAAAAGTGTGATGAAGGTATTTTTATTGGCAATTCTTCAACAAGTAAAGCTTATAGGATTTATAATAAAAGGACAAACATGGTAGAAGAATCTATTCATGTTAAATTTGATGAGTTTTTCCCTTGTGTAGAAAATTATAATACAGGTCAAAATGAAGAGACATTCCCTCTACAAAAGTCGGATAATGATGAAATTCTTGGAGACAAAGAAGAAGAAAAAGAAAATGAACAAGAAGAAGAAGTGCAAGAATATGTGCCTCCAACTGAGCTAAAATTCTCAAAAGATCATCCACACAATTTGGTAATTGGAGAACCAATAAGTGGGGTAAGAACTCGTTCATCATTACATGATTTATTTGCAAATATGTGTTTTATTTCTGATATAGAACCTAAAAATGTTGAAACCGCTTTAAGTGATAATTCTTGGTTTTTAGCTATGAGTGATGAGCTTAATCAATTTGAACGTAGTAAGGTTTGGAAGTTAGTAGAAAGACCACCTAATCATCATGTTGTAGGTGTTAAGTGGATATTAAAAAATAAAATGGATAGTGAATTTAGGGTCACTGGGAACAAAGCTAGACTTGTAGCAAAGGGGTATTCACAAATTGAAGGAATAGACTTTGATGAAACTTTTGCACCCATAGCACGTTTAGAAGCCGTTAGAATATTCCTTGCATTTGCTAGACATAAATGGTTTAGACTATTTCAAATGGATGTTAAAACTGCTTTTCTAAACGGGTATATTAAAGAAGAGGTTTATGTAGAACAACCTCCTGGCTTTGTTGATGTTAAATATCCTGATCATGTTTTTAAATTAGAAAAATCCCTTTATGGTTTGAAGCAAGCACCCCGAGCATGGTATGATCGATTGACAGTCTATTTATTAAAAAATGGTTACAAAATGGGTAGTGCTGATTGTACTTTGTTTATTAAACTTATTCATGATGACCTTGTAGTTTTACAAATATACGTAGATGATATTATTTTTGGATCCACTAATGAGAACCTATGTAATGGTGTAGGTTAAATTATGAAAAATGAGTTTGATATGAGCATGATAGGTGAACTCACTTATTTTCTTGGATTTCAAATTTCTCAAAAACATGATGGTATTTTATCAATCAATCAAAATATATTCATGATGTTTTAAAAAGATTTGGATTTGAAAATCTAAAACAAGAAAATACCCCCATGAGTGTCTCATTGAAATTAGGAAAATATGAAAGTGGTATTTCTATAAATCAAACAGTGTATAGGGGAATGATAGGATCATTATTATATTTGACTGCATCTAGACCTGATATTATGTTTGTTATATGTTAATGTGATAGGTTTCTGGCTAATCCCAAAGAGTCTCATTTAAAAGCGGTTAAACGAATTTTTAGATATCTTATCGGTACATCTAATTTAGGCTTGTGGTATCCACATAATGATACCTTAAAACTACATGGTTTTTCTGATTCAGACTATGCTGGATATTCGTTAGACCGTAAGAGCACGAGTGGTACTTGTCACTTTCTTGGCCCTTCACTAATTTCGTGGTCAAGTAGGAAATAGAATTCTGTTACCCTATCCACCACTGAGGCTGAATACATTGCAATAAGTAGTTGTTGTGCACAAGCTCTTTGGATGAAACAAACTTTAGAGGACTTTGGAGTTTATCATGAATCAACTGAATTAAAATGTGATAACAAAAGTTCAATTGACTTAACATATAATCGTGTTCATCATTCTAGATCTAAACACATAGATGTTCGTCATCACTTTATAAGAGACCACATTAAACAAGAAACAATTAAGGTTAATTTTATAAGCATTGATGCACAACTAGCTGATATATCAACAAAACCACTTCCAGACTCCCGTTTCTCTCATCTTAGACTAGAACTAGGAATACTGGATTTATCAAGTTAATGCTTTGCATTAATACACAAATTAATAAAAAACCATTCTTAATTACCAACAAAAAATGATGAAAGCCGTTAATTTCATTAGTCATAAACTGCACTACAATAATAATACCATCACATTTGAATTCATAAAATATTACATAACATAATACTAAACAGAAATATGAAAAAACATAACAAAACACTGTCGTCGGCGAAAGTGACTGTCGCCAAGCGATATTGGTAATGGTCCAGATGCATCAAAACTCTTAAGAAATCCCTGCTATCCACTGCACCTAATTCATCCTGGCCTTCAGCTGAGCTTTGACCACTACTTCGTGTACGACGAGGTCAACGAGTAGATTGTCGAGGAGGCTCTAAAACTGGATTCTCCCATTCAGCCACCTCTGCTGGAGTCAGCTTCAATTTCAGGCTCTTGGTCAAGAACTTAAAGAACTTTTGAATACCAGAAAAACTTTTCTTAACATCTCTCTTATGATCCTCAAACGACTCTCGCAAATTGTCCACACTTTCATGTAATGAACCAGCCCTTGATATAGGTGGGTTTCAGATATCAATTAGTGGTTCACTGCTCCGTGTAGAACCCCCTCTTGCTGATCGGCCAAAGGTCGATGAAACACATTTATAGTAGATATCGGGCACACAGTCATGCAAATAGAAACCTGAATCTATCCAAGAATATTTCTTGAGCAAGATACGTTGAATGACCGCCCCCATAGGCAGTGTAGTGAATTTTTTCCATATAGGGCTTTTAAGCCTAAATGTGTACCAGATAATCGATAGGATGAAATCTGCCATATCAAAGGGTTCTCGCTCCAATATCATATATGTCACATAGCTCAATTGATTTGTGATCATCCTTGTGTCACCCGATTTGAGCAACACTGTATTTCTCAAAATCTCTTGCACTAAATGTGCATCTGGAGTAAGCGTATCCGTAGAGTGGTTTAAAGTTTTCATGGAGTTTCCATGTAACACCATATTTATTAATGTCCAGTCTCTATCCTTCCTATATTTCTCCACCACATCCAACATATTCTCATGTGCAATCAAGTCACACTCCTCCCTAAGGTCATGGTGTGTTATTTCTACTACTTTTCCATGAATCAAAGATCGTACTCAACCATTCAAATCCGTATGATTAGGATCCATCAACTGATTTTAAAACTCCCTAATCAAATCTGATGAAAACGAATCAGGGAGTATGATTGACATTATACCTGCCATGGCTAACAGGCCATGGACGTGTGCATGCTGGATAGGATAAAATTCAATAACTTTGCCCACTCCTACGATTGCGTTCTCAATTCCCAGATACATGTGATACGACGAATACAGGTCACTTCCTGTGCTCCTTCGTGCTTTAGAACTGGATGCCATTTCTGCAAACGAGAAAAAAAAATTAGCCACTATAGCTGAGCGACACTCACTATCGCCGGCGACAGTAAAAAATTCGAAATCTCGAACTCTAAGTGTGGTGTTTTGTATTCCATTAAAGATTTAGGTGTTTTACACTACACAACCACACCAATCCTCTACGTTTTTCGATCTATGCCCTTATCTCTCACAAATATATCTTTTCTCACACATTCACATAAAAATCCAAAACACAAGCATAGACCCAACCAAAATCTGAAATTTTTTCCATTATTTCTACCATTTCCTCTACCAAAGGTTTAGATCACACAAATTTTCATAAAGGAAAGATAAATTTCATGAAAAATACCTTGATTGTGGATTTTCGGTAGCAATGGTGTGTTTTCCGCCGCAGGTGTTCAGGAAGAAGTGATCCCGCGATAGCCTTAACCCTAAAAGCCGCGTTTTATAATTCACCACTATCGCCGACCGGCAATATCCATTGTCGCCCGCGACAGCATTTTTTTAAATTTGGCAACTTTCTCTTCATTTTTGCGTTTTTAAGAAAGATTCATTGTATATTCCATACTTAAGAGTTACCTATCTCATTGTTACAACGTTTAACAAACTCCTATTATTTTATACTACTCTTCTAGTGGCCTCTGTATGTAATTATCTTTCGCATGCCTCTAAGTATGAGAAATATTTTAGTTCTGATAATGGTATCTCACTCACATTTATGACAACCTACATATGATTTCCCCTTTATGCATATGTTAATTGAGAATGTTCTACCATAACGACTAGAATTTAGCTCTAACGATCTCACTTACTCCTTGTTTTCTGTGCACTACTTATATTTAATTTAGCCTGTATAATCAAACAAGTGAATTAAGATACCTTGGTCATGCCAATCAAAAAAAAATGGAGATGAGAACAAACACTCAAAAAAAAAGGATATCAGGTTACCTCAACCAGTCATCATAACTGTTGATGGTTTCTAGATTGCATTAATTAGGCTGACAAGGATCATCCACCAAGCACTACTTACCCTCCTGATAAGTCTTAGTAAGCATTGTGAGGTTGAACACCTTTGAAAGAATTGTAAAGTGTCTTGTGTAAAATTATATATGGTTAATCTCCTTCAATGTGCTATGAAATCGTCAGAGCAAGTCTCTCTCGTCTTGCCTACATCTATGTTATGATTGTTTTTTCACATTTTATATATTCATATACTTATAAGGACTTAGTATGTGTTATCAAAAAACTCTCACTTGTGCACCCCATTATCTTCTCTAAAATTTTTTCTTATGAGAATTGGGCCGAAAATGTTTCACACTTAGCCCTCACAAGATTTTGTGTCTATAAGTCAACTGGATTAACGTTGATATCAATATTAGTGATAACTCTCATTATTCACTTATATACATTGTTTCTATACTTGGTTTTCTCATTCTGACTGTTCTTCTTCTTCTTCCACAAATCTCTGTGTTTTCTTTTGATAATACCAAGGGGAGAATTTATGTTGCACTTTAGACATTACGAAATCATTCATTCTCAACAAGTTATGTCGCCACATTTAGGGGGAGTATTTTATTTAGGGGGAGCACTATGTGTAGGTGGAGTGTTCCATTCAACGGAGACATCCAAGGAAGGTTATGCACATATAACTACTGCGCATAGTCTAGCTAATCGTATCACCTAATAGGTTATTCATGCTAATCGTATCACCTAATATGTTATTCATGATTTTTGTCTAAGTAGATTTGTTATTATCAAAAGGGGGAGATTATTGGAACATGCGTTCCACGCTTCTTGGTTTGCTAATAACAAATCTCATTTGTATTTGATTACTGGATGTTTGGTGTGCAGATAATATAGGGCCAACCAAAGTGACTGATGTAGGCGTACACGTTTGGACCGAAATATAATTACGGACGCACACGACTATCTCTCCACGAACTAAAGTCTACGCTCACACAATCGTTCTACGCTGTACCACGTTATTATGTCAAATCAATTATACGCTAGCGTACGGGTAGCCAAACCACTTGGGACCGAATAGAGGCTATAGGCCAATATCCGTTCCGGCTAAAAGGACCAATATTGGATCCGACCGAGCGGTGTTGTACCAAAAGAGATTTACCGAATAAAACACGATTCGGAAAAGGTAGATCTCTCCCAACAAAATAAAACGAGGGCTCCCCAAACCCTTTTACGAAAATTAAATCAACCAAGAAAAACGCAACTACAATGAAAGCTAACCACGATGTTTCAATTTCAAAATTAACGCTAGAAATTCCACCACAAGACTATCTAAAGAAAGGAACACATGAGAGTGGAAAAGTTCGTTACCCAACCGGAATGGATAAATCCAGTTCTCTCTGCGAGGATCATTCTTTGACGACTCCACCGGAGTCGCGCCGGTAGGAGAGAAACTCGCCCGCCTTCGTCGCGTCACGCCGGAATTGGAAATCCACCACGAGGAGGTCTTCTAGATTTGACAACAAATATATGTAAATATGGTAGGAGAGGGTAAATATGGTAGGTTGTAGGGATTAATATGGAAGGTGGTGGTCGATTTAGGAAGGGGATGAAGAGGGGGTCGGACTTGTTGGTGTTGGGGTTGGCGGCTAGGATTTTGTAGAAGATGGAGGGGCTCGGATTGCGATGAAGGGAGGCGGCCGGTTTTGGAGGGGGTGGCCGGGTTGGTGAGGGGGGGAGGAGGCCGGTGGCTTGTTGGGTGGAAGGGGTCGGTTTTCTTCATAAAGGAAGAGGAGGGATCGGGTAGCTAGAGGAAGAGGAAGATATGGAGGAGGGAGGAGGAGGAGGGGAAGTTAGAGGCTGGCAGCCAAAGAAGGAGAGGACTAGAGGATGGCCAAAATTTGCCTTGGAGAGGGAGGAGATTTCAATCTTGAAATTCGTTTTCTTCTTTCATTCATTCAATAATAAAAATATGACACATACATGCCTATATATAGGGTACACCACTCAATCTCCACCATAGAAAATTAAACCACTCATGATGGCTATTTGCACCCATCATGACATAACAATTACAATAATTAAGAACATGAAATAAAAATAACAAATGATGGTTATAAACACTCATCACACATGAAATGAAAATAACATTGCAACATAAAATACCAATCATAGAAATGCATTATTAATTAATAATAATTTATTAATAATAATTATTATTAAATAATAATATATGGGTTTGCGTTCTGGACGGTTATTATACCGACGCTCTGCATGGTCGTCCACAAGCATGTCGTCGCCGTCCTCGAAATGTTGTGGGCTGTCGTCTCCATCAATACTCCCCCGCTCAAAAGTACTCATCACCGATGAGTTGGTATGAGAGTACCGGTGCAAGAGAGCATCATCCACAAAAGACACGTAGCAGCGAACAACACCACTTGGAGAAGAGAGCACTTCAACCTAGAGTATCCTGTCATGCAAAATGTTGGTCCTGGGGACCCTTGAAAAAGCATTAGGCAATAAAGGAAGAAAAGTTTCAACATCAACTACCAACGTATCTCCAGTGAAGACCGAAGAAGAAAGCGATCCAAGCCCAAACTCACTACCCAAACCATGAGAGAACGAAGTGGAACCAAACGGACAGGCAGATAATTCAAGTGGTGGAGAAATATGCAGCGTTAAATCAGAAACATTAAAAATAGGGGTATTACCCCAATCAATGGAAAACCTCAAAAGAAATGCGTGTTCTCCTAATTTTATTAATGTCTGCAAAAGGTGCAGCTAACCAACTCGCCCACTTTCTATAGTGCCCGAAAGCAACCGTTCAGGGACGAGACGCACCAAAACAAAATCGCCAATTATACCGTAAGACGCCCTTTTATGTAAGCTAGCAAGAAATGGATAAGGATTTTGTGACGTGGGCAACGCTTAACTAAAGTGCTTACATAAATAATGTTCATGGCAAGCATAATCTTGCGCAAACGTACTTAGTGCATTCAGTGGTAACGGAACGACATAAGGCGGTACCAATGGAACTAAATCTGGTGGCGCCGAGGGAATCTCATCAGGAGGCACTATAAGCGGCCCTATCCTAAACGTATAATTCGATAAATGATTTTCTTTAAAATTCATGGAGGATAAAATTAGGATAAAGGAAATTGTCGCCATAGACATAAAATCTAAAACATCCGAGGGTGTGACCAACGATGGACTCGCAGGGTAATAGGCCGTCAAAGGGGACATGTCCAAAGGAGGAGCTAAGTCATTCTCAATGTCGAAACACAGGTTTAACGTCCAAGAAAGATCACCCGGTTACAAGCCATTAAAGTCATATGAAAATTCAAACAATGGATTCGCCCTTACAGAAAATTCGTCCGACATGTCTACCAATTCATTAGATATATCATGTAATTCAGAATCAGTGGTCGGGTCATAGGTCGGCAACAAAAATACGAGATCTGGGGGTACTAACGGGACCTCATCTGGGGGTACTGGCAGAATGAACTCAGGGGGCACCGTAGAACTCCTAAAATTAATCGTACTATACTCATGTCCTAAATGATCAGTACGTCGAGTCAACGGGTCA
Organism: Platanthera zijinensis; assembly: GCA_039513925.1. Classification (NCBI taxonomy): domain Eukaryota; kingdom Viridiplantae; phylum Streptophyta; class Magnoliopsida; order Asparagales; family Orchidaceae; genus Platanthera; species Platanthera zijinensis. Next base: position 92,972,251 of record CM077092.1, on the reverse strand, counting down.
GGGGGACGAGTCGGTAAAATCAAACCCGGGGTACAATCCAAAAAGTCGTCCAATAATGCAACTTCCTTGCTTACAATTTCTTTTGACACACTATCCAAGTTATTTAATTTAGAATCAATTATGGTCTCAAACAATGGTAAAATTGAGCCCGACTGAAGCTTTAAATCAGGAACGTCAGATAAAGGTGTTTGCATCAAAGAAATATCGTTCGGGCTCATAACACTAAAATCAATCAAGGATAACTCGTTCACCCACGGTAAGTCTTCCCAATCAGTCGGAACGTCCAATATATCAGGATCATCAGAACAGTCCTCAAAATATCTCTGTCTAAGAGGAACCAGCTCGAGTCCGAACAGATCATCTCCTAAGTCACTACTAAGTAAACTCTCATCATTAGGTAAAATGCCTACCGATTCAGGTGTAATCTCAGCAGGAGTAACCGTAGGCTCCAGAATGTCGTCGACGGGGAGTGGAGATGATTCCTCAGTGGTGGAATCCTCATCCAGGTCACTAGGGTAACCAATATCCTCATCATCGCTATAATCGTCAGGGATAATAGTCTCGTTCTTAGTGACGGGCACACTCGTAACCACAGCCTCAGACTAAATCATGCTAATAGGAACACTCTCACCCCGTGGGCTCATGGAATTCCTAGCACTTACGTCTAACGACGTAGGGATAAAGGTCCTAAGTTTCTCTTTCATCTCATAGGTAGGTGTACTCGTGCTTGAGATAATCAGATCTTTGCGGGGCAAGTATCTAGCGTGAGGCTTATAGTCATTCCTACAATCAGGAAACTGGGAACGACAGTAGGTAGGGTAATACTCATCCGTTAAGTAATTTTTCATAATCTGCCAACCTATTCATGGGTCGACGGAGGGCATTCCTAAACGTCTTTCCTCATTGAGCCAGAAGGTATGGGCTCGACCAAATAATTGCAGTCTCGCAACGGGAATCCTGTGGGGATCCACAATACGATATTGCTCAAAATAATGCTCCATGTCGTTCACCCAACATAGAAACACTCGCGGTCCTCCTAGTCCGTCATAGGTCGGAGCAGGAATTCTAACATGCCTAGATGAGTGCGGTGCAACTTGATTAGCCTTTAGTTGGCCAATCAATGCCTTAATCTCATCCATTACCGGGCAATGGAATGATTTTCTAACGCCCCTAGTGGAACCTAATGATTGTTCTCGGGAAACATTGACGTCGTAGGCCATATTATGATAACCGGAGAGAAAACTCGATCCGGAATTTGTGCACATACAATGAGAAATGTCTCTGACCCAATTAAAATAAGTTTGTCGGAATTGTTCCCGCTTAAGCACAATGGTAATATTAATACAAAATATATTTTCTTGCTGAATAAAATATGAAGATTATTATTTAATTTTTTTCTGATTTTTTTATTGCTGAAAATAAAATTTAGCCGGCTATTGGCAGACCACAAAAATTATTTTTTTTTGTAATTTTGGAGAAAAATTTGAAATTTGAAATTTGAAATTTGAAATTAGAAATTTTGAATTTTGAAATTTGAAATTTTAATTTTGAATTTTGAATTTTGAAATTTGAAATTTGAAATTTGAAAATTAAATTTTGAATTTTTAAATTTGAAATTTCGAAATTTGAAATTTGAAATTTTAATTTTGAATTTTGAAATTCGAAATTCGAAATTTTAAATTTTAAATTTTAAATTTGAATTTTTAATTTTGAAATTTGAAATTTGAAATTTCAAAATTTGAAATTTTAATTTTGAATTTTGAAATTCGAATTTTGAATTTTGAATTTTGAATTTTGAATTTTGAATTTTAAAATTGGAGGAGTGCTAATTAGGAAATTGACGAGAACCTCCCTCTGATACCAAATTGATGTAGGCGTACACGTTTGGACCGAAATATTATTACGGATGCACACGACTATCTCTCCACGAACTAAAGTCTACGCTCACACAATCGTTCTACGCTGCACCACGTTATTATGTCCAATCAATTATACGCTAGCGTACGGGTAGCCAAACCACTTGGGAATAAATAGAGGCTATAGGCCAATATCCGTTCCGGCTAAAATGACTAATATTGGATCCGACCGAGCGGTGTTGTACCAAAAGAGATCTACCGAATAAAACACGATTCGGAAAAGGTAGATCTCTCCCAACAAAAGAAAACGAGGGCTCGCCAAACCCTTTTACGAAAATTAAATCAACCAAGAAAAATGCAACTACAATGAAAGCTAACCACGATGTTTCAATGATTTTAAAATTAACGCTAGAAATTCCACCACAAGACTATCTAAAGAAAGGAACACACGGGAGTGGAAAAGTTCGTTACCCAACCGGAATGGATGATTCTGGTTCTCTCGGCGAGGATCGTTCTTCGACGACTCCACCGGAGTCGCGCCGGTAGGAGAGAAACTCGCCCGTCTTCGTCGCGTCATGCCGGAATTTGAAATCCACCACGAGGAGGTCTTCTAGATTTGGCAACAAATATATGTAAATATGGTAGGAGAGGGCAAATATGGTAGATTGTAGGGATTAATATGGAAGGTGGTGGTCGATTTAGGAAGGGGATGAAGAGGGGGTCGGACTTGTTGGTGTTGGGGTTGGTGGCTAGGATTTTGTGGAAGATGGAGGGGCTCGGATTGTGATGAAGGGAGGAGACCGGTTTTGTAGGGGGGTGGCCGGGTTGGTGAGGGGAGGAGGAGGACGGTGGCTTGTTGGGTGGAAGGGGTCGGTTTTCTTCGTAGAGGAAGAGGAGGGCTCGAGTAGCTAGAGGAAGAGGAAGATATTGAGGAGGGAGGAGGAGGAGGGGAAGTTGGAGGTCGGCGGCCAAAGAAGGAGAGGACTAGAGGATGGCCGAAATTTGCCTTAGAGAGGGAGGTGATTTCAATCTTGAAATTCGGTTTCTTCTTTCATTCATTCAATAATAAAAATATGACACATACATGCCTATATATAGGCTCCACCACTCAATCTCCACCATAGAAAATTAAACCGCTCATGATGGCTATTTGCACCCATCATGACATAACAATTACAGTAATTAAGAACATGAAATAAAAATAACAAATGATGGTTATAAACACCCATCACACATGAAATGAAAATAACATTGCGACATAAAATACCAAACATAGAAATACATTATTAATTAATAATAATTATTATTAAATAATAATATATGGGTTTGCGTTCTGGACAGTTATTATGCCGACGCTCCGCATGGTCGTCCACAAGCATGCCGTCACCGTCCTCGAAATGTTGTGGGCCATCATCTCCATCAGTGAGCTAAGGAGTTGTCGTCGCCGATAGCCAGTATCTCCATCCGGCAACAGCAAAAGTGACAGCTGGCCCACGACAAGAGGAATGATGGTTTTTGTCATTGTCACCCCGCAATATCATTTCGCCAGGCGACAGTGCACGTTTCGGAGGAGTTCGATCTGAATTGCGAAAATGGAAATTTCGTGGGACACGTGTCAGCATATGCGATGTCGCCAATCGGCGACAGTCATTGTCGCTGGCGATATCGTCAAAGTACAAAATTGATGAAAATTTCAGTTGACATTACGGATTGGAATTACCTGGAGTACTGTTTGCTGTTCATTCCATCCAGAGAGCACCAGCATCAAGAATTACTTCCATACTCTCAAAAAGGTTAAGGCACGAATGATTGACGACACGTACGCGACCCTCGAAGCATTCCTCGCAAGGATTCGTCAGCATCTTCAGCGCACCGTTAAGAGGGAGTTTTCAATTCAAAGATTATATTTATCATTATTTTCATTGTAATCCTTAGGAGAAAATCGTCATCTTGTGTGTGCCGTCTAGGTCCTTGCGTGGCTTAGGAGGAAATTTCTTCCTTGTGCGTGGCATCCAAGTCCTTGTGCGGCTTAGGGAGAAATCGCTACCTTGTGTGCAGCGTCTAGATTGGGGTTAGATATAGGAGAGGCTTATAGCAAGATCTAGGGAGAGATACGCTTTAGCCTGCCGGTTCTTGGTAGAAGGACCGGCGAAAACAAAAGTAAATTGTATTTTTTCATAAGCCTTATCTCTAGCTCTATAGAGATTTATTGTATTCATATTTTGCTTTGTTTATATTTCTATAAGAATTCAGGTGTTCATTTTGGTTTATGAAAAATTAGTCTTATGATCTTTTGTTTGTCATTAAGTAAAACCTATTTGATTGAGAAAAATTAATTAACCCTTATTCACCCCCTCCCCCCTCTAAGGGCGCCTCAAGATCCAACAGAAAGTACTTCTCGACTCAAAAACTTTCTTTACTTCTCTCGAGAAATGACCTTCCTTTAGAGAGTCTGCTGCCGATTTTCTGTTTCAAGTTCAAATATTTTATATTCGCACGCAGACTCTACTACCGCCAAATTTTCGGGTATGCTACTATTATTATTTCCTTAATCATAATAAATTAAGAATTATATAAATAGATTAAGTCCGGAAAATCCAAAATTACCCGATCTCTCAAACCCTTTCTCGACAAAAAGGAAAACTCTTCGTCTTCTTTGTCGTCGTCGTCCTCTTGCCGCTGCTTCAGTGTTTTCTCTCAGAAAGAGGATTTCAGTTCATCTCTCTCGATTAATGGCACCTCTGTTGAAGGTTGGAATCGACAGTGAATTCATTTCTACTGGAATAGCCGATCTGTTAGATGATTTCCCCAACGTTCTACTGTTATTGTAAACCGCCGGACTTACATTCATTTTGGAACACCCATGCGAAATTTTACTTCCAGATGTTGAAGAATTTTTCCAAAATGCCAAATTGAAGAGGAATGGGAAGATTCTCAAGTCCAAGGTTCATGGAATCAAGGTTAAGCAAACTACTCCAGTAGTCTCTAAGCTACTTTGATTGCCCATCATTGATGAAGAAGACGAACTAACTGTTCATGATTACGATCATGCGTGCGGATTCTGTGGTGTCTCTGCTGGTGTATGCACCATTCGCCGGCCTGATTTAAATGCAGAGAGCAAGCTCCTTGTAGACATACTTGGAAAAATCCTTATATGTCGCACCAGTTCAATTAGCTTCATTACAAATGACTTCTTTGATATGATGACAGTAGTGATATGCAGGAAGAAGTTTCAGTGGGGCATGATGATTTTTGATAAAATCAAGGACAGCATCAAGGCACAAAATTTTTGCAGGATTGTCTCTCTTCTCCTTCATGAACTCAAGCCAGAAGTTTTTTATTTCTCTATAGATACTTCTCTGCATCATATGAAGAAAGTCTCAATTTCCTCCATTCAAAGATGGGATCTTAAGCTTCAGAACCCTGCACAAGTTGCCAAATCCCATGATTTCCAAGAGGGTGAGGACAGGACTCAATCTTCCCCTTTACAACAAGTGGCTGGTAATTCAGGTGCAGCTCCTGAGGGGGAGTCTTCTCCTACAATCTCAGAGGCAAGTCATTCTGATCTTCCTCTAGATATCACTCCATATACTGCTGCTGAGAACATTTCTACCCAACTAGAGGACTTAGGTCTTATATATGTTTATATTCCTGATGAAGAAATTATTACTGATGCACATATAAAAGAACAGGTTCTATCTACAGAAGATGATATCCATAGAATGATTGAGGAACTCACTTCCAAAGAACCTCTTTCCCCTCTACATGCAGAGAAATCTCCTGAACCAGAACTATCTCCATCGGACCATCATTTTGAACCAGGATCCCCTTACCCTCAGTCTCCTCTTGAAGATGTGCATGAAGAAGAGACAGTTTTAATTTCTGATGAAAAAGAAGCAACTCCTGAACCAGCTGAAGCTCCCCTCAAAAGCCTAGACTCTCCCTTCCTACTATTCTTGGTGAGGAAGGAGATGTTATGATTCATACCACCAGAGACCAGAGCTCAGTTATCATTGAAGAAATACTTCCCTTGACAGATCCAATAGTACCTCCTCCTCCAGTTCCAGCTCAAAAAAACTCCTGATAATACAATTCTTTGTAAGATTGAATTCAAGCTAAAACAATAGAGAGATTATTTCGACCTGTCTCTCAAGGACATCATAGTTAAATTCACTGCTGTCGAGAAAGAAATGAGCAGAGGATTTGTTGAGATTCAGTACAATACTGATGAATTGAAAGACCTGTTCAAAATAGGTGGGAAAGCTTTAGATCATACCATTACTAGCATTGGTCAAGTGATGGATCAATCAGTAACTTTGGCAAATAATCAGATTCTATTGGAAAATAATACTAAAGGTCACAACTTCAAGACCTGTGAAGAGGTTGGAAAATTCAAAGAGGAAGTCAGAGCCACCATATCTCTAAAAGTCAGAAAGGGGGAGAATTTAGTCAAGGAATATCTAGAAAAATCTGATAATTACATGAAAACCCTTTTGGGAAGGAAAGCTAATTGAAATACACGATGATGTTCAAAACTAGATTGATGGTGTCAAGTTTCATACATATGATACAACAGTTTGGATGCACAACTAGATTTTCCCTGAATTTTAAGTTGATCCAAATGTTATTCCACATCATCTCAATCCTACTACCCAGCATCCTTCTGCCCCAATACCAACATTCTCTCATAGACCAGAAGATCAAGAAGCTCCTCCTGCAGAATATTCTCAAGTTTGGTCAGAAATAAAAATGCCTCGGATTCATTCTCAAGAAATTCCAGCTCATAAGAAAAGAAAGTATGGTGATGGTGCCTCTGCTAGTAGGTCCACTCTTAATCCAGAGGCTAAAAGAAGGAAAGACCAAGAATTTGCTGAAATATGGAGCCCAACCTCAAATCACTAATTCTTGATACTCTAAAACTTGTTATTGATTTTAATGAAAATAGAAATGATCATTACAACTCCCATGAATGGGACTTGTATGAGAAATCTATTACCAAGAGAAGATTATATGACAGAGAGTATGGCAAGAATAACCCCAAGGCTCCTCCCAAACCTGCCAAATATTATCCTAAACCTTACAGTTATTAGAAGAGGTAGCTAGAGAAGAAAGAGAGACAACAATAGCAGTAAGGCAAGAAACAATATAAGAAGATCTAAACTTTCTTTATGAGATTTTGTGGATTTGGATTTTTCATGGACAATATCTATAAATATAAATCTTTTAATTTTGATGATTTTATTTTTCATTGTTTAGTATTTTTCATTATTACTTTGTTTACTAATTATTTTTTGCTATTTATCTTGATGTAATTCACCTTAGTGTAGAGGGTTCTGACTTCTACAAATTGGGGGAGATTCCTGGATATTATTTCCACAATAACCTAGATTTGTATGAAGTCGCCCTTGAACTAAGATGAATTAAGTTTGTATTTGATGCTCTTTTCAAGTTGAATGCTTGCAGGTTATAATTGCCAAGTGTAGACCAATGTCAGTCTATAATGAGTCCCCAAATACGGGACCATACAATGTAATCCCTCATTGTGTGATCCATGATGTTGACTCATGTGTAGCTTCTCTATTGGGACACACTTCATTTTCAAAGTACTAAAGTAATGGAAGAAAGAATAGTTGATGTATACCTTGAAGAAAATATTTTTCAGAAAGTCAAAATTTCTTTAAGTCCATTACTCGAGAAGGACATCTTGTACTCGAGTAGTGTTGGAATGATTTCTCGAGTCTGCTCAGTGTAGTTTTCGAGTAGTAGAAACTATTACTCGAGAAGGCTTTGTTTAGTACTCGAGAAATTCATGGAATACTTGAGTAAGGCTTACCTTCTTCTCGAGTTATCTCAAAAATCATTTCAGAAATTATCTAAGTCTTGTACTCGAGTAACATAAGCCATTACTCGAGAAGGCCAAGCCTTGAATCGAGAAAGCAGAAGACTAGTACTCGAGTAAGAAGAAGTTAAGTTTCGAGAAGTCTATTTGTTTTCGAGAAGTAAAGTTAGTTCTCGAGAAGTCTTTATCTAGTTCTCGAGTAAGAGAAGTTATTTCTCGAGAAGTCAGAAATCATTTCCCGTGTTTTCCTTAAGGACTTGTTCTCGAGAACCATACATCCTCTTCTCGAGAAACAGCTATTGTTCTCGAGTAGTCTGTTCTTCACTCGAGAAATGCAGTTGATTTCCTGAATTTTTGTTAAGTCCAGATGAAAATGTTTTAAAACTTAATCTCAATTCTTATTGCTCCACGTGTGCAGTCATTTATGAATATGACTATTAGGCTTGCCCTATAAAAGGTCTTATCAAATTTACTAACCCTAATACATGAAATAAAGAATTCAGAATCGTACTATTCATTCTAAATCAGGAAAGCCTCCGCTCTTCACGTCATTCTCGCCGCTGCTCTTCTCCAATCCAAGTGATTCAGAACAAGAAGGCATCAATAGATCAAGGAGTTCAACATCTACAGATCTATTTCTTGATCGTGTTGAACCTAAGTTTTCAGATCCATAGATTTTGTCGCAGCCTTCTTCGATCTATTTCTGATAGAGCTTTAAGTTTTAAGAAGGAAGAAAGGCTGAAGACTCAGATTTGGAATTATATATGTTTGTATATTTTTTCTGTACAAGATCTTTAATCTTGTAGGAGATTCTTCTTCGAGTTATAGGAGCTTTGTTCTCCAAGATTTTATATGAGTGTTTTGACTCCGAGTTATAGGGGCATTGCTCAGAGTTGTAGGATTGGTTTTCAATCCGAAATAATAGTGAAGTAGCTGAGTCTAGCATGGTGCTAGATCGGTGAGGTGTAGAGTGGACGTACCCAAAGTTGGGGAACTACTATAAATCTTGTGTTCTCTGTGGCTTGTTTGTTTATTTTTTGCGCTCCGTTCTTTCAAGTTTTTATCCCGCAAAAAGACGCAGACCTCACATATTCACCCTCCTTTAGCATATTTAGGTAGACAACTAAAAATATCATTGTGGGATGAATAGAGAAATCCCCAACAGTAACAACTTCTGGAATTTCTGCAACCTTCAACTGAATCTTCAAACATTTCTGAATCTTCAAGTTTACTGACCACTGCTACTTCTGCTGAAACCTCTGGAACTGAAACGGCAGATAGAGGAGCTTCTTCATGAAACATCTTCCACTGCCTAGATCTAGGGTGACAAGAATCTAGGCCCCTTCCACTACCTAAATCAAGGGAGACCAGAATCTAGGCCCCTAGAAGAAGGGACAGTCACTGCCTAGATCCAGGGAGACCAGAATCTAGGCCCCTAGAAGAAGGGACAGTAGAGGAAGAGGATAGCTGAGAAGAAAGAGCAGAAATGGAAGCAGTAAGAGGAGTTATAGCTTCAACTATTACTTGCTTGAGAGTGGGAGTTATAAATTCAAGAATTTTAGCAGAAATAGAAAAAAATCAACATACATAAACTCATTAGGATTCTGAGTAGATGTTGAAGGTTGATTGGAAATAAGAGGAATGGAGGTAGAAGGGATGGAGCTGTTAGACAAGTTGGATCAGAGATAGAATGTTTGTGGAATGGATGATGGAGGAATGAAAGTAGGAGTGTCATCATGAATGATTTCCTGGATTGGTGAGTGTTGTGGAGATATTTGAGATTGAGTTGAATGTTGTGGAGATGAATTTAGTAGAGAAAAGTGAGGAGGAGAAGAGAGTAATGAAGATGAAGGTGGTGACAGATGAATGAGTGTATTTGTAGGAAATGAAGTGGATGGAATATCTTCAGATGTAATAGGTGGTAGAGGTGACTAAGGAAGAGGGTCATCAACGGGTGGAGTTGATGATGGAAGTTGTTCAGATATAAAAGGTATTGGAGAATGTTGTGGAGATGGTTGAGTATAAGAAATAAGAGGATCAAAAACTTATGCTGGGGTTGGGTGAGAGGCGGGAGCAGCCCTTGTGCCTTCAGAAGCTGTCCTAGAAGAGGTAGCCCTGGAAGGCTTAGGGATAACTCTCTCCCATCATCCAAACAAGGCAGAAGTAAGCCTTTTGGATGCATTAATATGGGTGGTCTGTGAGAACAGGAATTCAGGGAACTTAGCCTGTAGGAAAATTCCTAGTACCCTACCATAACAGACATCCTTCTTATTAATTTTCTTCTTAATTGAATCAAATAAAATCATTCCCTAGTTCACAGATTTCTGATCAACCAAAGCACACATCAACATAAATTATTATCTGGTTACATAATCGTGAGCAGAGTGTTTTCCCAACAAAACTTTACTGACCACATCGGCCAAAAACTTATATTCAATAGAAAAATTCTTTTTCAGTAGGTGATTAGGGTTTCCCTGATTATATCACATTGTATCTAGCATTTCATCAAATTCACTACTAGATATTTCTTTGTCAACTTCACAATTGAAAAAACCAAAAAATTCAGATAAGATATCAGGTGTTAGAGAAACCTTATTTCCTACGACCGATCCAGTAATAGTTGTGGGGTCTTGAATCCTTGCAGTATAGACCCATTCCTTGATTTCCAAGACGGGGAGTTTGATTCTTGTAGACATAAAATTCCGCAGATGTTGTTCCTCAAACCATTGCAATATATCCTTGAAAATCTGATCTGAATGGTGGAAGGAGTCCATGTCTATGCCAAAACCTGCGTCAAATTTCATTCCAGAGAGAATCGCCTGCGACACCGCCATTTTCCTACAAAATCGACAAGATCAAGTGCAAGAGACGGGAAATGGAGAAATCACGGGATAGAGTTCGATGAAAACCTAATTATAAGTTTTCAGAAGTTGAAAATACGAACTTTGTCCGACGAAAAAAAACATCGAACTCTTGTTCGACGAAAATTCCCAAAGGAAATACATTTCGTCGTTCTCTGGTCGACGAAAGTTTTGCGAAAGAAATATATTTCTTCGAGCTCTGTTCGATGAAAAATACTTGAAACTAATCTGTCGATCTCCATTTGACGAAAGTTTCTAAATGAAGTTTCGTCGATCTCCGTTCGACGAACGATTCACGAAAAGAACACAGTTTTTCGAGCTCCATTCGACGAAAGGTGTTCAATTCGTCGATCAAAGAAATAGAAATCAAATTAATGATTCCCCATTTATCATGCCTAGATGATTGATGAGTCCCTATTTCATACCGAATTCCGGACTCATCTAGGCTCATTTGCATGTCTTTGCACTACCATTTAGCGCCATTAGCACTCCTTTTTGGTTCACTATGACATTCCACGTCTTGTGCACCTTTTTAGCCTATTTCTTTGCATGTGTGTATTTCCCTTTTGCTGTGCATTATATTTATGTCTGTGACTGCCATGTCGACATCCCGTCCAGTTTTCCTGCAGGTTCTGGGATCGTGTGGGCGTCCGGGTTAGGGCTTTCACCATTTTTAACAAAGGAGCCAGTGGTCGTGCATTTTTACCCACGCACGACCATCGACCTCTTTGGCGCACGATCATTGGTCGTGCGCAGTCTGCCCTCTTTTATGAAAGTTCTGCCCCTGCCATATCGCACGATCACCAGCTATACTGCGCACGATCACTGCTCGTGTGCTGCCGGTCGTGCGCAGTCATGACATCTTTTTCCACTTTTCTGCCTCCATATCGCACGATCACAGTGTTTAATTCTGTTTTCTATAAATAGCGCAGGTCTCGCCCTAAACCGGAGATCCGCGATTTCTTCCGCCGTTTTTCGTCCCCGACGAAGGGTTTCGCCATTTCCCTTCATCCTCCACCTTAGGGAGTTGCTCCGGGCAAGCTTTCAACGCCAAATCATAGCCGGAGCTTCCTCTCGGCCTCCTCCATCATCTCTTGGGCTTATTTCAAGCTTCAACGCCATGGCCATCAAGCAAAGGGAAGCTTGCAACTTTCTTCCGCTGTCGTGAGACGAAGAATACGGGCCATTGGAAGGTGGTGACAGCCCTTCTCTACCCCGGACGCAGTTGAGGACCGAGCTTGGACGCGGATTGACAACCCGACGACTCCAACCGTGAATCCTCAGCAAGACTTCGGATACGGTCGATCTCTTGTCTTGTTCTTCCTTTGTTGTTGTTTATGTGTTGTTGTAAACTTCATTTATAGATGATGTACGCTTAATTATAGAATACGTTTATACGATATCATGTCTATGTGATTGGTATTTTCGTTATATATTGCTTGAGGAGCGCCTTGTTCCATCCACCTCCATCCACCCTTGCCGCACTAGCAATTGCTAGTGGCGCGCGTTGCGAAGAGGTGCTTACGACTCTCATTTCGCCGTTCTCTCCACCTCATCCGCTAGCCTACTCATCCATCCGCCAAGCGATTCGGTGCATAGCGGCCCGTGTAGTTTCCATCCCGCCTGGCGAAGCATCGCATAGCGGCGTTGCATAGGAGTAGCTTGTAGATTTTACTTCCTGTTTCCGCAACAATCAAACCCCCCCCCCTTTTTGAGCCGACCCGAGGACTTCAATCTCAAGTCCTCCTCGACATTAACTCATTCCTTACTGTGTTCCTCAAGAGACCGACACTCGGGGATTTATTCCCAAACTTTATTACTTGTGCGACCGGTGCGCTTGCCGTATTTTCCACGCATCAAGTGTTTGGCGCCGTTGCCGGGGAACACAGTCGTTTGAGTTTTTGGAGAGGAAGATTTGAGATAGTTGCCCTTTCCATTTGTATATTTCATGTTTTATTTTTGTTTTGGTTTTTAGTTGTTGTTTTTTTTTATTTTATTCCCTTTCTAGTTTTTATTTTGCTATAGCAGGCTGTTCCACTCTTTATTTGCTTGCGAGTATTTAATTTTTGCTTAGAAAATTTCTTGTGGTGAATTCTTTTCTATTGCACCATGTATTCAAATTGGTATATCAAGTGCCATTGGTGCGGGGATTATGGGCATGGTAGTGATGAGTGCCCCACTGATGGTACTGAGTATAATTCTCATGGTCCCGTGTATGCAGCGCCGCTGTCTCACGGTACTCCATACACGGTACCACAGTCTTATGGTCACTACTCGTCTCCGCCTCCACCTTTTTCATATTCCTCCCCAGTCCCTTCTGGACCGAGGGGTAATGGAAAACGGTGTTTGTGTTGTCATAGAACCGACCATGTGTTGAAAGATTGCGCAGAATTTCAGCGCCAGATGGAGGCGGATGATGAACCGGATATCCAGATCGTCTCATCCACCTCTCAAATGGCCGCTCCTTCTGATTCTGATGATGTATCCACAGTACCACCTTGTCTATGGGGGACTGCTGTGGATACACCCATCAGACCTTCCACTAGTCAGTGCGACGACATTGCGGCACCTTCTCTCCTTGTGCCTTCTTCCCCTATTTTTGATTCACCCCCGGAGGAACCTGCGCATATTATCTCTGATGATGTTGCTCCTCCTCTTTCTTTGCATGAATTACCTACTCCCCTTTCTAGTGAGTCGGTCGATGATGTTGTGCCCTGTGGGAATCGGGAACATGTGGATGCGCCATGGTGTGACGAGGACATTATTCTCATCAATGGTGAGTACTATGTCTTGGAACACCGTGACGTACCGAGGTGTGATGAGGAAATCCTTGCCGGTGAGGAGGTTTCTACTTCCTTGTTGGATGAGGAAGTCCAAACCACCACCGAGGACCTCGTAGTCTCAGTTTCCCCTCGCCATGACTCACATGACACCGACAGTGATCGATGTTTGGATCCTGCTGAGAGTGATTCCGGGATCACTCTCCCTATTTCCGCTTCTTTTAGTTTTTCTTCTCCTTTATTCCTTGACCCCCCTTCTCCTTCTGCGCCTGTGCGGGTTGACTCCTTGCAGGTGAGTTGGGTTGACATTAAGCCTTGCGCTCAGGTTGTCGGTGAGTGCCTCAGCTTGCATGAGGAGTTTCCTACTCCTTTTGCAGTTGAAGCCTCTACCTTCACCTTCGCCCCCAACGAGCATGTGGTGGACGATACCTTGCTAGGCAAGGATTTGTTTTGTGGTGAGATGAGTGAGGACCAGTGCTCCTCCTCATCTTACTTCCTATTTCCTCTACCTGTGCATCGCAGGTATTATTACTCAGGTAGAGGGGTAACTGTTCTATCACCGTATCGGTACCCGTTGCTGACACGGATATTAGGACAGTTGCCTGTTCATTTTTTATTTCATAGGCCCATTAGCTAAGGCTTTTCTTCTTCGAATAAGTCATGTTGGGATGACAGTAACCCCAGTAGTTATCTTAAATTTCTGCATTTTACTTTTTATGTCTAGCTTAGTTTAGAATTTATATGTATTTTGTTTTTCTTTTGTTTTGTTTTTGCGGAGCTCACCCCTGCAGGTTTTCTTGACATTCTTGTTGGTGGGGTCGTGATTCTCCGTATGGTGGAGCTGTTCTAGTTTTCACGCGTCTTCTGGTATGCTCACTAGCTGAGCATTGGATAACCTCTTCCCTTAGCTCATTCTGATTTTAATTTCTCTATCATTTGATGTGTTGTTTAGTCTAAGTCTGGGGGAGAGCATGTTTACCTTTTGCACGTGCACATTTCTTTTGCATACTAGAAGCTTTTCGTATTTTTTTTTGTTTATGTTCATTGCATCGCACACCACTGCACCCACATGAGCGCGAGGTTAGCTGTTAGCGTGCCACGAGTTGAACTTGTATCTTTGTTAGATTTGGAAAATTTCTGTGCTAGTTTAGGATTGTGCGACGGAGTAAAATGTTGGCCTTGCTGTGTTTCTAGTCAACTGCTCTCGTATTGTATAGAAATTTGTGTAGATTTAATTTTTTCGTATGCTTATAGTTCTATATTTTTCTATTTGCGTAAATATTTCTTATTCTACTCAAAAGTTGGTGAATCTGGTGTGAATCAAACAGCAGCGTAGGAATGTGTGTAGCCGCCACTAGACTCGTATTGCTTGAGTCGGGAGGAAGGATTATCTTTCTCGGTTGATAAGAACTTGCCCCAAGCTACTCTCGAAGTATTGGTGCATGGTTAGTCTAGCGTGAGCGTGATGTAGGCCATCATTTTGGCCCGGTTGAGCTTTGTACCGTTCCAAACGTCATACCCTCGCTAGCCCCGTTGTGCCTACCCTTCTTTTGATTCAGCTCCACCATTATTTCACCAAAGCCTCATAGTCGATCCTAGTCGCACACCCAAGTCGAGCTTAGTGTTTTATATTTTCATGTTGGGTTGTTGTTGGAGTAATTTGCCAGCAGGACCGTGTATGTGGGACCGGCTGTTGGCTTTCCCCACCGCGTTCCTGGTCTGGGTGTTGCCTTCCGCTGGTCTCCTTGTGGCCGCTGCGTCCTCTTCCTTCCTTTGCTCGCCCGGTCTCTTCTCTTAACCGCGCGACCTCTCTTCCGGGATGACAACTTCTGATGGCTCCACCTCATCAATCGCATTCCTTCCACCGTCCTCAAAGGCAAAACACCGTTTTCCATCCTCTATCCCTCCAAAGACCCCTTTCCCTTACCACTTCGCGTTTTTGGGTGCACTGCCTTTGTTCATTGCCCTGCCGCGACTCGCGACAAATTGTCCCCTCGTGCTACGAAGTGTATCTTTTTGGGTTACTCCACAACTCAAAAAGGTTACTGCTGCTTTGACCCTGTTCATCGCAAGCAGTTCGTCTCGGCGGATGTGACATTCTTTGAGAATGCCGCCTACTTCTCTTCTGAACTCCCACAGGTTGATGGATCGAACCTCCCTCTTCCTCCTGCCGACTCGACCTCTCCACCCATTCTCTCCACCACATCCACTCCTCTTGAGCTTCCTTCATCACCACCTCCACCAGCCGCTCCTTCTCTTGATCCGGATCCTTCTCCCTCGTCCCCTCGGCCGTCTCTCTCTTCTCCCGGGCCAGCTATCTCCGCCACGGATGCACCGATGCCTGAGGCACTCGAGGACCTGGAGCTGCCCATTGCCCTTCGCAAAGGGGTTCGGACGTGCACCCAGCACTCGCTGGCGGCTGTTATTTCTTATGATCGGCTAACACCTTCTCGCAGGGACTTCGCCCTCGCCATCTCCACGACTACCACACCTCGCACCTACCAGGAAGCCCTTGCTATTCCTCACTGGAAGGCTGCCATGGATGACGAGATTGCTACTCTCTCTGACCGGGGCACTTGGACCCTTGTGCCTCCTCCTTTTGGCACGGATGTGGTTGGTTGTCGCTGGGTGTTTGTCGTCAAGTTCCGTCCTGATGGCAGTATGGACCGGTACAAAGCCCGTCTTGTTGCAAAAGGGTTTACTCAGACCTATGGTGTTGATTACTTTGATACGTTCTCTCCGGTTGCTCGCCTCAGCACCATTCGGGTCCTTTTCTCGGTGGCGGTCAACAGGGATTGGCCTATTTCGCAGTTGGACGTCAAGAATGCCTTTCTCTATGGTGACCTTCACGAGGACGTCTACATGGAGCAACCTCCTGGGTATGTTGCTCAGGGGGAGACTCAAGTATGCCGTTTGAAGAAGGCCATCTATGGCCTAAAGCAGAGTCCCAGGGCGTGGTTCGATAAGTTCAGTAGCATCGTTGGGGCTATCGGTTTCAGCAGGAGTTCGGCTGATCACTCCTTGTTCACTCGCAAGACATCTTCGGGTCTGGTTGTTCTAGCTGTTTACGTAGACGATATTCTTCTTACAGGCGACGATCAGGCTGGTATAGCCTTGACAAAGGTCCATCTCCGCCAACACCTGGTCACGAAGGATATGGGTTCTCCAAAATACTTCTTGGGAATTGAAATCTCTCGGAAACCGGGTTCCCTGGTTCTCTCCCAACGGAAGTATGCTCTTGATTTGTTGAAAGAGGCAGGATTGACGGGTGCTAAACCTGCCCGGTGTCCCATGTCTCCTGGAGAAGACAAGACATGGACAGACGAATCACCAACTCTATTGGATACTACGAGGTATCGGCGTCTTGTTGGCAAACTCATCTACATTACGGTGACCAGACCAGACATCTCCTATGCAGTGGGAAAGGTCAGCCAGTTTATGCAGTCGCCTAGGGAATGTCATCTTCAATCCGCTCTAAGGATATTGGAGTATGTGAAGTCCGCACCTGGGAAAGGTCTTCTCTTTCAGAAAAATGGTCACCTAAGAGTCGAAGCGTACTCCGACGCTAGCTATGCGGACGACAAAGGGGATCGCAAGTCGACTTCCGGATTTTGCACGTTTGTTGGAGGAAACTTGGTTAGCTGGAAAAGCAAGAAGCAGTCAGTCGTCTCCAGGTCTAGTGCGGAAGGTGAATATCGTAGCATGGCATCAACCACGTGTGAGTTAAAATGGTTGCGGGCTCTCATGCTGGATCTAGGAGAGGTCTACAACTATCCTCTTCCCATGTTCTGCGACAACAAAGCGGCGATCTACATTTCTAAAAATCCGGTCTTCCATGAGCGAACAAAGCACATAGAGGTTGATTGTCACTTCATTCGAGAAGAAGTGTTAAAGAACCAGATTTGCACTCCGTTTGTTACTTCGGAGAAAGAGCTGGCAGATATATTCACAAAACTTGTGTCCGCCTCCTTCTTCCACATTTGCAGCAAGCTAGGCATGATTGACATCTATGCTCCAGCTTGAGGGGGAGTGTTGCTGTATAAACCCGGGCGGACAGGCGGCTAAGATTGGCGGGTTGGTAGCCGGGCGGTCTGCCCGGCTAATCTCTGTGTTGCTGTATAGGCCTTGGCGGACAGGCGGCTAAGTCTGGCGGTTTGGTAGCCGAGCGGTCTGCCGGTTATGCTCTGGGATCTTGGTGGTTGGCTACGTGTTCTCTGGTGGTGACTGGGCGGTTAGTGTCTACTAACCGCACGGTTAGGCGGTCTCCTGGGCGGTTTGGCGGTTAGCTTTGTAGATAATGTTGTTGTGTATTTAGTCCCACATTGGGTATTTGTATTCTCTCCCATCTCCTCCATTCTATATAAGGGAGGCTATACCTTTGTAATACTTACCTTTTTCTGATAATAAAATTTCAGTTATACCATTTCCGGCTTGTTTTAGTTCGTTTCTCACATGGTATCAGAGGTTGTACGGTTGTCCTGCTGCGGGGGTGTGTTGGAGTAATTTGCCAGCAGGACCGTGTATGTGGGACCGGCTGTTGGCTTTCCCCACCGCGTTCCTGGTCTGGGTGTTGACCCCGGTGGGCCCCGTGTGTTCGGATTATCCCTGCGGCCTGTGGTTGGGATTAGTCCCACATTGCCCGTAGCGCCTGCTCCTCCGTGTTTATGTACCCCGCCACCCTTCATCTCAACACCTGGGTTTTGAGATGCGATATGGGTTGGCGGGTTCTCACAGTTGTGATGTGGTATTTTTATTCGTGAAAATGTGGAAGCGCGCCCAAGTTTTTATTTGCTGAGATTTTGAAAAAAAAAAGAAAAAAAAAGAAATGTTTGTAAAAAGGAAAAAAAATGATGAAAGAAAAAGTTTAATTGAAAATCTTTTGGAGATGATTTTGATTTGGAGTAGGCGGTGCACACACCCATGTTGCAAAAATCAAGTATGGGGGTGTGGTGCACCTGGTTTTATTGTGGTTTGCTGAGGGATTCTTTTTGGCTAGCTCATTTGGGTTAGGTGCATAACCTTTCTTTTATCATTGTTTACCTCACCGTAACCCAAGCCCCGTGATTATCCTAAAGTCCTGCAGATTTGCGCTTGAGTCTAACTAGTGTCGTGGAGAGAGTGTGAACGGGCAAGCGTATGGTCCCCGATATTGGTGTATTCCTTTGGAGGTGATCCTGAGCCCCGATCTTTGGCAAAGCTCACCTTAGTGGCCAGTCTACTTTCTTCCTCCGTGTGACCGGTTGATTCACCGTGATTCTATTTTTGAGTAGTAATAACTTTTTGATACGCATTGTGAAAAATATAAAATATTTTGTATACTTAAGAATTTCCTCTACTTTATTTTTATGCACACGGGCATGCGACTTCGCATGGTACTCTGTTCTGCAATTTCTTCGTTAGCCTTTTTTTCCTTATCTGCTTAGGTTGTGTTTGCTCGGGACGCGCAAACAGTTAAGTCTGGGGGTGTGATGAGTCCCTATTTCATACCGAATTCCGTACTCATCTAGGCTCATTTGCATGTCTTTGCACTACCATTTAGCGCCATTAGCACTCCTTTTTGGTTCGCTACGACATTCCACGTCTTGTGCACCTTTTTAGCCTATTTCTTTGCATGTGTGTATTTCCCTTTTGCTGTGCATTATATTTATGTCTGTGACTGCCATGTCGACATCCCGTCCAGTTTTCCTGCAGGTTCTGGGATCGTGTGGGCGTCCGGGTTAGGGCTTTCACTATTTTTGACAAAGGAGCCAGTGGTCGTGCGTTTTTACCCACGCACGACCATCGACCTCTTTGGCGCACGATCATTGGTCGTGCGCAGTCTGCCCTCTTTTATGAAAGTTCTGCCCCTGCCATATCGCACAATCACCAGCTATACTGCGCACGATCACTGCTCGTGCGCTGCCGGTCGTGCGCAGTCATGACATCTTTTTTCCACTTTTCTGCCTCCATATCGCACGATCACGGACCATATCGCGCACGACCACTGGTCGTGCGCCGGTGATCGTGCGCGGTGTTTAATTATGTTTTCTATAAATAGCGCAGGTCTCGCCCTAAACCGGAGATCTGCGATTTCTTCCGCCGTTTTTCGTCCCCGACGAAGGGTTTCGCCATTTCCCTTCATCCTCCACCTTAGGGAGTTGCTTCGGGCAAGCTTTCAATGCCAAATCATAGTCGGAGCTTCCTCTCGGCCTCCTCCATCATCTCTTGGGCTTATTTCAAGCTTCAATGCCATGGCCATCAAGCAAAGGGAAGCTTGCAACTTTCTTCCGCTGTCGTGAGACGAAGAAGACGGGCCATTGGAAGGTGGTGACAACCCTTCTCTACCCCGGACGCAGTTGAGGACCGAGCTTGGACGTGGATTGACAACCCGACGACTCCAACCGTGAATCCTCAGTAAGACTTCGGATACGGTCGATCTCTTGTCTGGTTCTTCCTTTGTTGTTGTTTATGTGTTGTTGTTAACTTCATTTATAGATGATGTACGCTTAATTGTAGAATACGTTTATACGATATCATGTCTATGTGATTTGTATTTTCGTTATATATTGCTTGAGGAGCGCCTTGTTCCATCCACCTCCATCCACCCTTGCCGCACTAGCAATTGCTAGTGGCGCGCGTTGCGAAGATGTGCTTACGACCCTCATTTCGTCGTTCTCTCCACCTCATCCGCTAGCCTACTCGTCCATCCGCCAAGCGATTCGGTGCATCGCGGCCCGTGTAGTTTCCATCCCGCCTGGCGAAGCATCGCATAGCGGCGTTGCATAGGAGTAGCTTGTAGATTTTACTTCCTGTTTCCGCAACAATCAAAACCCCCCTTTTTGAGCCGACCTGAGGACTTCAATCTCAAGTCCTCCTCGACATTAACTCATCCCTTACTGTGTTCCTCAAGAGACCGACACTCGGGGATTTATTCCCAAACTTTATTACTTGTGCGACCGATGCGCTTGCCGTATTTTCCACGCATCAATGATTTAGAAAGAAAAGATGTTTCTTTTCATCTAAGGGTTTAGTGAAAATATCTGCCCTTTGTAAATCAGTAGAAATGAAGACAAGATTAATTTTATTTTTGTCTACATTGTCTCTAAGAAAATGATGTCTTATTTCTATATGCTTAGTCCAACTATGATGGACTAGATTTTTTACAATTGATATTGCACTAGTATTATCACAAAATATTGTTGAATTATTTAAGTTGTATCCATAATCCAGTAGCTGATTTTGAATCCACAAAATCTATGAACAGCAACTACCAGCTGCAATGTATTCAGCTTCAGCAGTTGAAGTAGGCACAAAAGTTTACTTCTTACAAAACCATGACACAAGCTTATCACCAAGAAACTGACAAGTTCCTGATGTGCTTTTTCTATCATTTCTGCATCCAGCATAGTCAGCATCTGAGAATCCAGATAATTCAAATTCTGACTCTATTGGATACCAGAGTCCTAGATTAGGGCAACCTTTTATATATCTTAAAATCTATTTTACTAAAATTAAGTGAGATTCTCTGGGATTTACTTAAAACCTGGCACAAATACAGGTAGCAAACATTATGTCTGGTCTACTAGCTGTTAAGTATATTAAGGACCCAATGATAGTCCTATATATTTTCTGATCAACAGGTTTGTCATGTTCATCATTATCAACAACAACATTATAGGGCATCGGTATTTTCATAGTTGAGGCATCTGACATCCCAAATCTCTTAATTAGCTCTTTAGCATATTTTGATTAGGATATAAAAATACCATCAGGAGTTTTCTTCACTTGTAAACTAAGGAAGTAAGATAGCTCACTCATGCTACTCATTTCAAACTTTGAATGCATTAGGTTAGAATTTTTTTTGCAAAGTTAGGAATCAGTAGAGCCAAATATTATATCATCTACATATATTTGAAATAGTAAAATTTTATTTTTTATGATGTCTAACAAATAATGTTTTATCTACTATGCCTCTACTGAATTTATTTTCTAAAAGAAAACTAGAAAGAGTGTCATACCAAGCTCTTGGAGCTTGTTTAAGACCATAAAGAGCTGAAACTGTATAGTTGTCTACCTAAATCACCAAGAGGGGGGTGAATAGGTGAGGTGTGCATCTTTTCGCGGAATAAAATTTTTGAGATCTATGCACATAATCATTAACCAAGCAATCACAGACAACAAAAGATTTATAGTGGTTCCCCAACCTTGGGTACATCCACTTTACCACACCGATCTAGCAAACAACTAGACTTGGCTACTCCACTATCTCAGATTGAAAACCAATCTTATACCTCGGAACAAAGTTCCTACAATCTCGATCCACAACACGGATCTACACTCGGAAGATAAAACTTCCTACAACTCGGAGACAAAAGAAAATGCTCCTACACTCGGAGAGAAATCTCCTACAAGATATAAGAAAAGATTTGTAGAAATACAAACAATGATTTATCAGATCTGGAAAATCTCGGCCAAAATCTTCTTTCTATGAACTTACGGCTTTATCAAAAATAGCCGAAGAAGAAACTCGACAAGATCTGGATCTGAAATTTCTTTGACTCACACGATCCGAGAGATGATGAGGAGATTAAGAACAATCTCAATCTGTAAGTCAACCTTGATCTGAATCTTCTTGAACGCAAGACCTAGGCGATTTGCACGATGAAGATCGGCGGCGGCTTCCATTTTTGGAAAGAGAAAATGTGATTCAGAGACTTAGAATATTATTTGACAGCTTGTTAGGGTTAATCGGTTTGACACGACCTTATATAAGATCTCCCTAATGGTCATAATTAGCATTAATGACGTACACGTGGACCAATCACGTCGAGTCATTTGAAAATCCCGTCAAATCTGGACTTAGCAAAATTTTGACAAATCTTACTGAAGTACTCGTGTAAAATATAAACTACTCGAGTATATATATATATATGATTACTCGAGTGGATAGGAATAGACTACTCGAGTAGAAGTCCTTGAGAAAATTCAGAATAGAATAAGTAACTACTCGAGTACATGAAGACTTACTCGAGTGCTAACATAGTTACTCGGGACGTGGAGTTAAACTACTCGAGTATAAGAAGCATTACTCGAGAGAAAGGAAATTACCTACTCGAGATGAAAAAGGATTACTCGAGTCAAGGACTTAGAATAATTTCTGAGTGAGGAAAAATGGATTACTCGAGAACTAGAACTGGACTACTCGAGAGGAGTTAAACTACTCGAGTATACGGATGTCACTACTCGAGTAATGGACTTAGAAAGAATTCTGAGGGATGAAAACTTATCACTCGATTATTAAACCTGGTCTACTAGAGTAGTAGATAGACTACTCGAGTACATGATTTTGACTACTCGAGTGAGGTATAACACCACGAATTCTGTCTTCTGTAACTCTAGACAAAAGACTAATCTACTCGATTGGTTAACATGATTACTCGAGTGAATGACTTGGAAAATTTTCTTAGAGGAAATTCTGTTAACTCGAGAGAAAGAGATAATCTACTCGAGTGATTGACCTGGCTACTCGAGAGCTATATACAGGCTACTCGAGAGCAAGTCCCTTACTCGAGTACAAATAGACTTACTCGAGTATAATCTAAGTATTTAACTCGAGTATATAAAGTACTACTCGAGTGAAATACTTAGAAAAATTTTCTCAAACAGAATTTTCTCTTCTTCAACAAACTCAGCAACATTTCTTTCTCCAATCAATACTAATGCTTGAAACATGAAGTGTATCCCAATAGAGAGGCTACACATTAGTCAACACCATGGATCACACAATGAGGGATTACATTGTATAGTCCTGTGTTTGATGACCCATTATAGACTGACATTGGTCTACAATTGGCAATATAGTCCTGCAAACACATAACTCAAGCAAAACATCAAATATAACTTAATTTATCTTAGTTCAAGGGTGACTTATCCAAATTTAGGTTCTTGTGGATACTTTAACCAATAAGAGCTTTGTTAAGCCTAAAAACATAAGAAGAGTGAGTTGGAGAGATAAAACATGGTGTTTGTTCAACATAAACTTCTTCTTTGAGCTCTCAATTTAGAAAGGCACTCTTCATATCCATCTGATATACTGTGAATTTCTTGAATGTTGTATATGCAAGAAAGATCCTGATAGCCTCCAATATTCAACATGAGTAAATGTCTGGTCATAGTCTATGCCTTCCTCCTATGAATATCCTAGAGCTACCAATCTTGCTTTATTTCTTACTATGATTCCTTGAGCATCCAACTTATTCCTAAACACCCCCTTGGTTATAATGACTGGATAGTCTTTGGGTCTTGGAACTAAATCCCAAACTCTGCATCTCTCAAACTGATTGAGTTTCTCTTGGATTGTAATGATCCAGTGGGGATCTTGTTCTGCATTTTTGATGGATTGAGGTTCAATCTGAGAGATAAAACAAGCATGCATCTTATCTTGATTCAATTGATGCCTTGTTTGAACACCAACTGATATGTCTCCAATCACTTGAGATCTAGGGTGATCCCTAAGTTTGACAAGATTAACAGGTAGAGTTTATTGTTTAACTGTTTGTGGTGCTAATTCCACTTGTGCAATTTCATTGACCACAACATTTTAGCATACATTTTATTATTTTCTTCATCACTGTCATTATCAGCAGTATGTTGAGAGGGATGTATTGTATCCTCTTGTGTTAGGATTAATTCATCCAGTTTCTCACACGGATTTGGTACCAGTAAATGAGTATATGGTATATATGTCCCTCTCTTTGTAAAACATGTTAGTTTCATCAAAAAATACATGTATTGACTCTTCCATTTTAAGGGTTGATTTATTAAACACTCTATAAGCATTACTAACTTGAGAATATCATAGAAATATTCCTTCTGCAGCTTTAGCTTCAAATTTCCTTAAGTGTTTCTTATTATTGTTATGAATGTAACACTTACAACCAAAAACTTAAAAAAAATTACTTTAGGTTTCTTAGATTTAATTAATTCATAGGGAGTCTTGCTCTTAAGTTTATGTATTAGACTTCTGTTAAGGACATTGTTTGTTGTGCTTACTGCCTCTGCCCAAAAGGATAGAGGCAAGTGGGCATCTACAAGTAATGTTCCAGCAGATTCAATTAGGGTTCTATTTTTTCCTTTCAGTTACCCTATTTTGTTGAGGAGTTCTAGGAGCAGGAAAATAATGTCTGATACCTTCCTTCTCACAGAATTCTTGCATCAAAAGAGATTAAAACTCAGTGACATGATCACTAATGATGAATGCAATCTGAGTAGAGTGCTCAATCTTGATGCTCTTAAGAAAATCTATAAGAACTTTAAAGTTATCTTACTTATTTCTCAGAAAAAATACCCAAGTGAATCTATAGAAATCATCTACAATAACTAAGGTATATTACTTTTCTCCAAAACATTGTACAGCAATAGGTCCAAAAAGGTCCATATGAAGCAAATACAAAATTCTAGGTGAATCACTCTTAGAAATCGATTTAAAACTATTTTTGGTTTGTTTGCCTAATTGACAAGCCCTACAGATTCCTTCCTTCTTGTAAGAATTAGAAGGTAATCCTCTAACAATGTTGTCCTTAGATAGTTTAGCAATAGTCATAAGGTTTACATGTCCTAATTTTTTATGCCATAAATCATTTGTTTAATTAATTTGATTAAACAGACAAATTTCTGAATTAGCAAAATTAAAATTAACTAAGTAAATGTTACCTTATCTAATTTTAATTAAAACAATTTGTTTTTATCTGAAGTAATAAAACATGATGACTTATTAAAAGATACCTGATAACCTTCATCACATAACTGACTTATGGAGATGAGGTTATGCTTGAAACCAATCACATAGGCTACCTTCCTGAAGGTAACTACTCCAACTTTGAAATTGTCATAGCCTTATGTTTATCCACAGTTGGAGTTTCCAAAGATTACTTTAGGTCCAAACTTAGCTTAAAAATCTTTTAGATTTTCTTTCCATCCTATCATATGTTTTGAGCAATGACTATCCAGATATTACTATTTCTCTGTGAAAGGATAGTTCTTTCTTTGCATGAAACAAATTAGATGTTTTTGACCCAGGTTACCTTGGATCCTACTTTCTCTATATATTCAGTAGAAATAAAAGAATATTTAGGTTGGTCTTTATAGCCAGTGGATGATATCTTCTAGGAGGAATTATCCACTAAGTAAAAGGATTCTTAAAATTCTGTGTTTTATTATATTGTTGAAAAGTAACAAAATTTCTACTATGAAAATTTAGGTTAGACGAATTAGAATTATTTCGTAGAGCTTCGTTCGGTGAATAGTTTTAATTTCGTCGAGCTCGGTTCACAGAATGATAGTATTCATTTTCTGCGTTCCACGTTCGTCGATCTCTGTTCGACGAATCATATTGATTTCGTCGAGCACCAGTTGTTGAGTAGTTATACCCAAATTCTGGGTTAAGAGTTCGTCCATTGCCGTTCGACGAATAATACTGATTTCATCGATCTTGGTTCGACAAATTTTGTTGAACATAATTTTTATGAAAAATTTTAGTTTGTTTGGGCTTGTTCTTTTGTGAAACCTCGGTAGCTTTTTCTAAATTCTCTAATTTCTCTTTGCCTTTTTCAGAGATAAATTTAATAGGTTTGGTTAAAATATTTTTCTGCACAAGATGAGGTTGACTTGATGAAGCTCCCAAGCCTAGTTTGCAATTCAGCCTGCCATTGACTGTGCTTGTGATATTCATCAGTTTGATGCTTCTCCCATTAAGGGATTCTTCAAACTTCTTTGCCTCAGATAATTTATTTTATAATAAAACTATTTGTTCCTTAAGAATTTTTAAGTCTTCCTTAAGTTTAGTATTTTCATAAGACAAGTTATTCATTTCAATTAGTTTGTCTCTGAGTAGTTTTATTTCCTTCTCATATTTTATTAAGTCATTACATAATAATTTAAAACCTGTTTTAAATTGATCTGAAGTAAAATAAAAAGAGGAGATTACCTTATCTTCTTCAGATTCTTATTCAGATTCAGAATTACTGCATGATGCATTAATTGATTTCTATCAAATAGATTTATTTAGCCTTTGCTTCTTCTTCATCTTCAATTGAGTTAGATGAAGATTCTGATTCTGTATCACTCTAAGTTTCAGCAATAAATCCTCTCTCCTTCTTCTTGTGTTTACTGGAAGAAGGTTTGTTAAATTGCTTCTTAGAGTATTTTTCTTTCTTCTTGTCCTTCTTTTGATTATCAGGACACTCTGGAAGAATGTGTCCTGGCTTCCTACAACCATAACACACAATTTCTTTAGTTGGTTTCCTATTATACCTTAGTTTGTCTTCATTTCTAGAAGATCTTTTCCTGAAGTATTTCCTTGCCATTTTATAGAATCTCTTAGCAAAGAGACCTATAAGATCTTCATTCCCTTAAGATTTTTCTTCTTCCTTAGTAGCTTGGAAAGTAATACTTTTCTCTTTCCTTACTGGTGGTGAAGAATTCTATTCAGCTTCTCTGGTTCTGATGAGCTGCTTATAAGATTTGAGCTTGCCCAATAGGGTCTATGTTGTAATCTCATTTAAACTTCTGGCTTCTTTGATTGGCCAGATCCTTGAATCCCATGTATTAGGGAAACACATGAGGATCTTATCATTGACTTCTGTCAATATGATGTCCTTCTCTAAGGTTTTCAGCTCATTGATAATGAGACTGAGTCTTGTGTACATCTCAGCAACTGATTCAGATTCTCCTTTCTTGAAATTATCATATTGAGAGATCAAGTGGGATCCTATGTCCTTTCTCTCATCAGCAGATCCAACAACTATTGTGTTGAGGGAGTTCCAGATGTCCCTTGCTGAAGAGCATTCAGCAACCTTCTGGAAAATGTCATCTGACATTGTTTGAGCTAAGATGTTCATAGCTTTGGCATCAGCAATCTTTGCTTTCTTCTGTGCTTCTGTCCATTCTAGAGGTGGTACAACACTTGCGCTTGTTTTTGCCACTAATAGAGGTGGACCTGTCAATATGGAGTTGTAGATATCTTCATCAATAGAGTTCATATAAAGCCTAATCCTTACCTTCCATAGTGCAAACTTATTTAGATTGCACACAGGAGGTCTAATGCTTGAATATTCCTTATTCTATGTCATGATAAATTTCTAGGTAAAAATAAAATCTATCAGATCTTATGGTTCAGGTGTTAGCCTATAAAAACCAAAGAACCTACCCTCTGATACCAATTGAAAGTGAGGGATAGATCTACTTTACACTAGAGGGGGGTGAATAGTGTATTTTAAAAACTTTAATTTATTTTTATAGCGGATTTAAAGTAAGTGATATATATGTATATATATAAAGAAGCAATCACAGCACACAAATAAAATGAATAACAATCACAGACGACACAAGGAAATTTATAGTGGTTCTCCAATAAATCTGGGTACATCCACTCTTATACCACCCTGGTAGGAATCCACTACAGGTTTTTGATCAGGTGCCCTGCCACCACAGGTTTTTGCTCAGGTGTCTTGCTACCACAAGATCAATTTTTCTAAGGGAGATCTAGCAACTCTTTAAGCTTTTGATCAGGTTCCCAAATACCAAAATTAAGCCTTTTAATCAGGATACTTAGAAACAAAAAGATAGCTTTTGAAGGGAGTTAAAAACCCTGTACATAGTTTATGAAAATAAACAAAAAGTGATGATGTCTTCTCTGTCAAGAATCTCTGAGAAGACTAGTGCATGTTAAAGCAGAAAGCTTCCCCTGATTTGAGTAGAGTTTATGATCAGGAGAGGGAGTCCTTCCTTTAGGGTGTAGGCCTTCTTGTATCTGAGAGATGAAGACTTTGCACAAGCAGAGACTGAAGATCTAATTCTGTAAGAGTGTGTGTTTATCTGCAAGTCTCTAAGTAAGTATATCTAAGTCTATAAATATGAGTGAGTAACCTTGAAACGGTAATCTTTTGTACAAATATATAGAATGTAGAGAAGAATTCAAACATTTGAATTAGTTGATTCTGAAACGTTTGACAATGGTAACTGCCTTGGAAATTGATTAGAATAATAACTCTGTGATAAATCCATATTTAATGCTGCCTCTAAACGGCTATATTCGTTAGAATATTTGGCATTAAATATTAGTAATACCTGTCTGTAATTAAGCCTTTAAATTATTTTACCTTGAGAATATAATTATCCTGAAATTAAGCCTGAAACGGTTCTGCCTTCTGTAAATAAAACTGGTTGAAGCACTGTAAAGAATTAGTCAAACTCAGCAAGCATTTCGTCGACCTGAGCCTGGAGTTCGTCGAACTGAATTAATTATTCGTCGAACTGTGCTTGGCTATCATCGAGCTAAATCTGCAAAGCTGAGATCAGAGTTCATCGAATGGTGCTCAGCTTTCGTCGAGCTAAACCCAGAGGAAGAACTCTGCGTTCGTCGAGCTAAGCTCGGCAATCATCGAACTACGCTCAGCTTTCGTCGAACTGATTTCTGCATTCGTTGAACTGCTATTCTTTAGAGTTCTTCTGAAGTAGCAACCCTGAAAAGAATAACCTATGACCCTAGGCTATACGTGTTGGGTTAAACTAATTATCCAAACAAAGTGATAGTTATCCTAGCCCAAATCAGTAATAGGGTTCCAACAAAAGGAATTTATAGTGGTTCCCCAATAAATCTGGGTACATCCACTCTTCTACCACGCCAGTAGGAATCCACTACATGTTTTTGCTCAGGTGCCCTACCACCACAGGTTTTTGCTCAGGTGCCCTTCCGCCACAAGATCAATTTTTCTAAGGGAGATCTAGCAACCCATAAAACTTTTGATCAGGTGCCCAAAAACAAAATTAAGTCTTTTGATCAGGAGACTTAGAAACAAAAAGATAACTTTTGAAGGAAGTTAAAAACCATGTACATAGTTTATGAAAATAAACAAAAAGTGAAGATGTCTTCTCTGTCAAGATTTTTTGAGAAGACTAGTGGATGTTGAAGCAGAAAGCTCCCCCTGATTTGAGTAGAGTTTATGATCAGGAGAGGGAGTCTTTTCTTCAAGGTGTAGGCCTTCAAGAATGTTGTTTCTCTCTAGTAGAATTTTCAGACTGATGTGAAATTAATTGTCTCTTGGAGAGTCAGAAGCAAATTATCAAAAAGCTCTGTGTATGTCTTAGTCAGTAATCCAAAATCTATTTCTTGATCTCTTGATCTCTCAGTAACAATTTTCTGAATGTATATATTCTCTGAGAATAATTAAACCATTTGAATTTTGAAAACATTCCTTGAATTGCCTGAAGCATCTCTGAGGATTATAACGGCTAAATTCAAAATTTTGGAATAAAATCATTCCTTAACTACCCTGGTTATTTAATTAAATTAATAGTTGTGAAAATCCCATATTTAATGCTGCCAGAAATGACTATATTCATTAAGAATATTTAGCATTAAATACTAAAGTATAACTGACTGAAATTTTTCCATTTAAAATCAATCTGCCTCTGAATATAAAACTTCCTGAACACTACAAAGAAATAGTTGAACTGAATCCTAGAAAGCGTCGAACTGACTCTGGAATTCGTCGAACAAAGAATGGAGTTCGTCGAGCTGAGATTGTAGTTCGTCGAGCCGAGCTTTTGAGAAGAGATCAACATTCGTCGAACGGAGCTCAGCATTCGTCGAGCAAAGCTCAGAGTTAGAACTCTAAGTTCGTCAAACTGAGCTCGACATTCATCAAACAGAGCTCAGCTTTCGTCGAATTGAATTCTGCATTCGTCGAAGTTCATTTCTCTAGAATTATTCTGAAGGTGAAACCCTGGAAATAATAACCTATGACCCTAGATTATACAAAATGGGTCAAACTAAACATCCTAATAGTAATCCTAGCCCAAATCAGTAATAGGGTTCCAACAGTACGCTTCGTCTGCCCGTCCGTCTGAGGGTGGAGAGTTGTGTTAAATGTCGACCAAGAGCCCAAATAAGCCTAGGCTGATCTTCTTTCCTTTGACATAAACCGTCCATCCTAATTTGATATGATCATCTTGGGAACTTGACCTTCTCCATCTGACAAAACTCATTGTGCTTCTTTCTTTATTCCGGGGAAATACACGTTCTAATAAACAAATTTTTCTTCCGGTAATTTGAGTTCTTGTTTGTAAGTGTAGACGGCGACTCTATAACCTTCCTCTACACGGAGTTCTTATTCCTTTGAGTATGCCTGAGTAATCAATCAAATCAACTTTACAATTATCTGATCTTATCAATTAACTGGAATGATCACTTTGTCAAGTGACTCATCATCCTCAAAATTTAAGAGGATATACTTGAAAGTATCTAGCGTCTACCTAACTCACCTAGAGGTGGGTGAATAGGTGATGTTTGGGTCTTTTCGTGGATTAAAAATTAATCAAAAATAAACAAGCACACAAACAAAGAGACCTATAGTGGTTCCCCGTATTGGGTACGTCCACTGTCCCGCCTCACATATCTACCACATAGGGTTAGATTCGGCTACTTAACCTTTCTTAGATTATAAACAATCTTATAACTCGGAGCAACACTCCTACACCTCGGAGAACAAACTCTCCTACACCTCGATCCACAACCGGATCTACAACTCGATCTACACATATATCTACAAACTCGATCCACAAACGGATCTACAAACTCGATCCACAAATGGATCTACAAACTCGGAGAATAATCTCCTACAATATGTAAAGGAATATTACAAAACACAAACGATTACAAATCTTTGCTCTGATGTTCTTCGTAGAAGTAGATCTTGAAACTTGGAGAACTCGGAAACTTGAAATCTTGGAGAACTTGAATCTTGAGCCTTCGATATTCGAACAACTAGGACTGGAGTAGAAAAGATCTTGAGAGAAGAAATGATCCAGTCACATAATTTGAAGACGAACGATCATGCACGTAGCCGACGATTGAATGGAACAAATCGTGAATCGCAAGAGTCAGCCGATGGTTTCTTCTTTCGGGAATATTTTTAAATTAAAAGGTAATTTGGGCAAGATTAGTTATTTTGAAAATCAATCGAACATATATAGAGAGAGATTCGAAATAACGGCTATAAAATAATTCCAAAAATATAACCTAGAAATTACTGTGCATGGCCGACTGAAATCTGAACCAGAGAAAATTTTCGAAAAATGGCCCAAGTCAAATTCGGCGGAATTCGTCGAATATCGATTATGATACTCGCTGAATGTATATGTGATATACGGTTAATTGTAATTAGAATAAAATCCTGGAGTCAAATTTTAACTTGACGAATTCGGCGAGTATCGCCTGGGATACTCGACAAATTCGGCGAGTATCGCCTTGTATACTCGATGAATCCGGCGAGTATGCCCAGTAATACTCGATGAATATTCCTTGGCGAATTTTCCGATTTTCAACGAATTTTCCCTAAGTATATACTACGAATTTGACGGGTATAGGAAAGTATACACGACGAATTCGGCTAGTATCAAGATGATACTCGACAAATTCAACGTGTATGCCTAACCATACTCGCCGAATTTTACTTAGGAAAAATTCCAACTTTTCTGAGTCCATGTCTTTGGCCATCCTTGGTCCTTCTCCTGTACTTGGGATAGAAGTACACCCTAATAGAAATATTACACGTGAGTCAACACATTGGTCTATACAATGAACTATTACATTGTATAGTCCTGTGTTTACTGACCCACTGTAACCTGATATTGGTGTGTACTTAGCAAAGTAAACTTGCAAGTACAAAACTAGAATAACAGCATCAAATATAAACTCAATTCGTCTTAGCTTGACTGATCCTTTCTTCAAATCAGGGTTATTGTGGATGCAATACCCAACAATCTTCCCCTATTTGAAGAATCCAAAATCCTACAAGCTAAGGTGAATTGCACATACCAAATAACAAAATTAAGACTTGAAAATATGAATGAAATTAAAACGATAATAGCACGCATTCCAAGACAATTATATAAATCGTATATATGTATATATATATATATATAATGTTTAGTTTTGGGAGGGCATCCCACAACACTCAATAATTGATATACGATTGTCATTTTTCCAATTCTAGTTCTTCAATTGCTGCCTCTCAAAATATTCTCTTGGCTTGGGATAGTACTTAGGAGAAGCTGGAGGCATCAGATCATCACCATGGTTGTTCCTGAAGTGTATTCTCCTTCTAGTGCACGCTTCCTTGAATTTGTTCCATTCTTCTTAACTGTGGTTGTTTTGATGTTTCTCCACTCCGAGCTCGACCAAAGAAAAAGTATCCAAAATGATATAGGCCTCCATACCTCTTCCATCTCTCTATTTGGCTCTACTCTAGCTGGTCCTGGCCTTACCGGATCTGGCATGACTTTAGATGTGTCTTCCCCATATCTTCTTCTCTTGTGAACTGGGGGAGCAGGAACTTCCGTCCTCTAAGCTTCTGGAAATAGGGCAGTAGCAGCAACAATGTCTGGATCAAAATTCTGTGTTCCTGACTAGTACTGCGAGTAATCCTGGGGGGAATATGCCTTTTCAGACGCTGGTACAGGCTCAACAGGGACTTGCATACCTGTCAGCTGATTATAGAGCCACTCTGTATTGTCATATACGTAATCATTTGTATCCTTGAAGTTTTGTTCCATCGAAGTTCCCAGCCAATCCACTTTAGCATCCACCTTAGTTGTACGGGCATCCTCCCTTTTTGGCTTCGACGGTGATGGCATTAGCATAATGTACCATACTTTTATCGAAGATAGCCATTGACCGGTTGTGAGCATCAATCAAGGATAGAGCATTGTGATCAATATTTTTCACAACATGAAGATTTTTCTTTAGAGCACTCAAAGTCAAGGCAATTATTGTACCACCTTCTTGGCCCCACTCATAAATTCTCTTTTCTAGCTTGCCAATCTGAACCTTTACCTCTACAAGTCCATTTAGCATAACCTTTTCAGAGTCCTTAACTCTTTTCACAACCTTTTGCAACGAAGTCTCGAACTTAGCTTGTTGCTTTGCCAACATCACTTCAACTGCTTACAGAATGGGGTCAGTTGAACTGGAAGATGGAATATTAGCATCCTCGGGCACTGGAACATTTGTTGGGATGTCAGAATCACTAGGGGATTCTTCGATCGGATAAAGATGAGCTTTATCAGCAAGAACAGAATCAATAGTAGTCTGGACAGGAGAATGCTCCTTAACATCTCCTTCCTCATTAGAAAGATCAATTACGCCTTCAGGCACAGTTGGCCTCTTGCCAAGTCTCTTCTCCAGGTTGTGGATGAACCGGTCAATCTCAGTGAAGACAGAGATCTGGGACTGAGTTGCCTCCCCCTCAGAAACTGCAATGGGAATCATCTTTGGGAGAGGAACTAGTAGGTTGTCCACAGACATTGGCTCAACAGCAGCAGCAAAACTTAAACTCTCAGTCTCAGCAACATCAGTAGCAGCAACCTTGTCTGAATCAACAATATTCTCTTCAGCAGCAATCTCTATCTCATACTTATCAACTGTTATAGCATCATCAGCAGCATCCTCAATATCAAATTACTCAGCATCCTCATCATGTTCAGAAGGAGCTGGATCCTCTTCCTCTAGAGTCACTTCTGCATCCTCAACTGGCAGAACCTCAGTCGCAACAGCATTACAAATAGCAGCAACCTCTGCTAGGAGATCAACTGGCTCTGAGTCAGAAAGCATTGTATCTGGGGACACTAAATCAGGAATTGAATCTGTAACCATTGGAACTGAATCTGATAGAGTAACTGTCTCCCCCTCATTTCCTATACTCATGCTAGCAGGAGTCTCTCTGCGGGGAGTAGGAATCCTGTTATCAAGTACTTGATCTTCCTCCTCCACTAGCAATGTCGGGGCTCCCCCTTGCTTGACTATACTCCTATCCCATTGAGAGAAGATTGATGAGTCGATCTTCTTTAGGTGATGGATAGGTACTCCTTTGGTCATATCAAACCTGTCACCATCCATCTGATTCAGGTACAGGGTGATAATACTTACAAAGTTGGGTGTGCGTAGACTGTCCTTGATCTATTCAAACAGCAAAGCACCCCAATTTGCCTTCTTCCGACAAATGATACCAACCAGAACTATGAACATCTCTGAAGAAAGGTAATCATGAGAGCCCATCTTGCAAATCAACACCTTATCGATGATGTCTGAGAGAAGCTTGCCTTCCTCATTCATTCCTTTGCGCTTGATGGCTCTGGTGCCTCTGGGTAGTCTACAGAAAGACAGAGCCCTGGAGAAATTAGCCTCATCAAGGTAATCGGCTTGATCACAGACTAGAAGCCGTAAGTACCTAGACAGAAGAGAGGCTTTCACTTTCACTTTGAATTTTTGAATCTTGCTCTTAATCACAATGTCTTCGTGTCTGAGCTTGGCATTCTGGAAGAACTCAAGAACTTCCTTGTCCAAAACTTTGCATGGGTATTCTAGGAGAAAAGATAGTCCTGCAGTCTCCAACATGAGAATCACGTTGCGAAACTCATCTGAGGCATGGGCAAACCTTGTGCGAACAAGTTCGCCTCCTCCTAGCAATCCACTAGTACTTCTGGGAGTTATGGAGATAACTAAAATTCTAGAAAACTATTATTGGAAATCTGGACTTGTTGGAATTGTTCTCTGTTGCACTGAAATTCTCACTACACTGTACTGATGTCGGATCTACAAGATAGAGTTGTCAGAAACGCACCACTACACAGATTCATCGGGGGGAGCTTGGAATGACTGTCGGCTAGGGCTTGAATGTAGGTCAAACCCTAATCGATGAAGGACGAGTCTTAAGTAAGAGCTATCCCCGACAAGGATGATGAAGCACTGTCGGAATGAACGCAGGAGCCGAAGAGTCATACGGCAGATATGGCAATTCAACGATTTTTGTGTGGTTGCCCTCCCTTTTGAATAATATATATATAAAGATATAGATATATGATTATTTAAATTGACTTAGAATAGGCGCGTACCTCAAAAATCGAACTGACAGATCCAATATAAAGTGTGAAAATTTGTTTAACAATGAGTTTGTCGAGATACGCTGGAGGAGGAGTCTGATTCGGCGTGAATTATATGAATCGGCTGATATACGCCGAATTTGCCTTGTGCAAAATTTATTGCTTTGTTGAAGTTGTTCCCGAGAGATTTTCTGCTTGCTTGGACTTCTTCAGGAGTAAATTTTAAGCATACCTAGTTCCATTTTGAAAAATGAGAACTTGTTCTTGTCCAGTATCTTTGTAAAAATATCTGAGACCTGCTTATCCATCAGGACATAGCTGAGGGATATATCCTTATTCTCCACATGCTCCCGGATGAATTGATAGAGCACCTCGATATGCTTGGTCCGGCTGTGGGAAACTGGATTGTTTGTGATTGCTATTTCGCTGGATGAGTCACAATACATCAGAATCTCTCTGAACTACAAATTATAGTCTTCTAGGTTATTATTTATCCAAAGAAGCTATGTGCAACAACTACCCGTAGAGATATACTCTGACTAAGCAGTAGATGTTGCCCCATAATTCTGCTTCTTACTGCTCCATGAAATAAGCCGTCTTTCGAGGAACTGACACGTCCCAGAAGTGCTTTTCCTATCATCCCTGCTACCTGCAAAGTCGGCATCTAAAAAACTAATTAGCTCGACATCATTATTTCTTGGGTACTATAAGCCAAGATTGGGTTTACCCTTAAGGTATCTTAAAATCCGCTTTGCAATGACATAATGAGATTCCTTAGTGTTCACCTGATATCTAGTGCAGACACATGTCGAAAACATTATATCTAGTCTACTGCCAGTCAGGTAGAGCAAAGATCCAATTATGCTTCTGTACTTTGTTTCATCAAAAGGTTTCCCTTTCATATCCTTGTCCAGAG
Organism: Platanthera zijinensis; assembly: GCA_039513925.1. Taxonomy (NCBI): domain Eukaryota; kingdom Viridiplantae; phylum Streptophyta; class Magnoliopsida; order Asparagales; family Orchidaceae; genus Platanthera; species Platanthera zijinensis. The sequence continues at coordinate 92,936,081 of CM077092.1, read as the reverse complement.
ACACAGTTGAACCCATTGGAGTCCTCATCGAGGATGCACTCTCCATTCCGAATTTCTTAAGTAGCTCATTGGTGAACTTCGTCTGAGAGATGAAAATTTCATCTTCAGATTACTTCACCTGAAGTTCTAAGAAATTCTTCAGCTCGCTCATACTGCTCATTTCAAACTTCGCTTTCATACGTTTAGAAAACTTCTTGCAAAGGTTGTAGAGCCAAAAATAATATCATCGACATAGATTTGCACTAGCAGAATCTTGCCTTTAACTTCCCTAAGAAATAATGTCTTGTTTATCTTTCCTCTTGTGAACTTGTTCTCAAGAAGAAAGCTAGACAACATCTCATACCAAGCTCGGGGAGCTTGTTTTACGCCATATAATGCTTTATTCAAAAAGTAAATGTAATCAAGGAAATTAGAATTGAAAAAACCTAAGGGTTGCGCTACAAATACTTCCTCTTTCAGATTTCCATTGAGAAATGTTGACTTCACGTCCATTTGGTAGAAAGTGAATCCTTTGAGGGAAGCATACGCAAGAAACAACCTGATCGCCTCGAGTTGAGCGACTGGAGAAAAGGTCTGGTCGAAGTCAATCACCACTTCTTGTCTATATCCTTGTTCTACAAGTCTGACCTTGTTCTTGATGATTACTCCGTGTTCGTCCAACTTATTTCTGAATATACACTTGGTGTCGATCACGATCTGTCCCTTTGGCCTGGGTACCAGCTCTCAGACTTTGTATAGTTCGAACTGATTGAGCTCCTCTTGCATTACCAATATCTAAGAAGCATCTTTGTTTGCTTCCTCGAACTTCTTCGACTCAACCTAAGACAGAAAATTGAGATGCATAATCTCATTAGGTATACCTCTTCTTGTTCTAACACCGACGCCTAGCTCTCCAATGATTTGATCAGTTGGATGATCTCTTAAGTGTCTAAACCCTAGATTCCTTGCTCTCCCTTTAGCATGCTCTGCAACATCCGGTGCATCCTCTATAGGTTGTGAAAATTCTTCCTCTAGGGGTTCGTCATTCAGCAAGCCTGGATCGACGATCTTGACTAAGCTCGGAGTGTCTTCCTTGATAGCTTCATCCATACTTAGCTCCTTGAACATGGTACCTACATCTGCACCAATAACACTAGACGAGCTGTTATAGAGCTTGCTAGTCTCATCAAATACAACATTTATCGACTCTTCTACCACCAGAGTTTTTTTATTGAAAATCTTATATGCCTTATTATGGCTATTATATTCTACAAAAATACCTTCAAAACACTTTTCACTAAACTTTGTACGGTAATACTTCCCATTATTAAGTACGAAGCATTTACTTCCAAAGATTCTAAAGTAGGACACAGTTAGTTTTCTGCCCTTCAGTAGCTCATAGGGGGTCTTACGATAGCTTTTGTTGATAAATGCTCTTTTTTGCACGTGACACGCAGTGTTGACTGCTTCAGCCCAGAAGTACTCTGGAAGTGAAGCGTCATTCAACATAGTTGTACATGCTTCAATTAGAGTTATGTTCCTTCTCTTAGTAACTCCATTTTGTTGTGGAGTGCGCGGAGAGGAAAACTCATGAAAGATACCTTGACTTTCACAATTTTTTGTCATGGCACCAGACTCAAACTCTGTTTCGTGGTCACTTCTGATTTTGACCACTAAGCAGTCCAATTCGTTCTGAATTTGTCGGACAAAATTAGTGAAAGAATCGAAGGTGTCTGACTTGTGTTTCAAAAAGAACACCCAAGTAAAACGCGAGTAGTCATCAACAATTACTAACGTATAGACCTTACCTCCTAAGCTGTGAATAGGCTTAGGATCGAATAAGTCCATATGAAGTAAGTATAAGCTTCGTGAAGAATCTTTTTCATCAATACCCTTTAAGGTAGCCTGTTCTGCTTACCTATTTGAGAAGAGTGACATAGACTCTCTTTAAGGCACTTAATGGTAGGGGCATCATGCACTAAGTTGTGAGAAAATAGCATATTTATAGTTTTGAAACGAATATGTGCTAATCACTTGTGTCATTGGTCATAGAAAGACGCACTACTTTTGGCCATAAAACACACTTGGGTAGAAATGTATAAACAAAGAAAATTCAAACAGAAAATATTTCTGCTCCGAGTTCCTGTTAAGACCATCTCCAAATTTACAGACGATTTTATCAAACACTTGTCCTTTCAAAACTCAACGATGTAGCCTTTATCACATAGTTGACTTATGCTTATAAGATTATGGTGTAATCCTTCAATATAAGCTACGTCTGTGAAAGAGATTACGTCGTTGGAAATCATACCATAACCTTTTATTGTTCCCCTTTTTGACCCTCCAAAGATCACTTTTGGTCCGTCTTCGACTGGGTTATACACAAGTAAAAGGCTTCTTATCCCGGTCATGTGCCGAGAGCATCCACTGTTCAAATACCAGATCGGATTTTTGGTGGCCTTTGGACATACCTGAAAAACAAATAATTTTACCTTAGGAACCCAAACGTATTTGGGCCCTTGGTTCATAGTCAGCTGAATACCACTAGGAACACTAACCTTGCGAGTAGTCGGTCTCGTATTATTAACACGTGGGGTTACATAATTAGCAAGATTGTACCAATAATCTACGCCAAAATGACCAATTTTGTCGCAGCACCAATAGTCAAATCTTTTGTACCTCCTTTTGTACTCCTGTTTTACCTTTAGGAGCTGAGGTCTAGCACAGGTAGTATTCTTTGAGGTGGTGGCCTCCTGGTTACAGCATACACAGAAGCTCCCCATCTCTTTAGCCTTAGGCACATCAGTTTTGGCTTTTAGTGCCTTCTTATTATTATGGCCATGGACATATGGACCATAACTCTTCACTTGAATTTCTTCAAAAGGTGCTTTGAACATGCTGGCACCAAAGTCATGGGTATGGGTCCATCCCTGGTATCTATTCTTGGGATATACATAAGTAGGCCTAGCATGATGACCATAAGACGACTCAAGGTCAAACTTATTTGTTGGGAATATTACCTTCCTAAATGAGGGTTGACCCATGGGTGCCTTCCCATTTTCCTTGGCACTAGCCTTACCCTTTCCACCGACATGGCCAAGACCACTACCCTTCTTCTGAGCTGAAAACTCATCAATGATAGGGAGAACAGTCTTCGGCTTGGAGTAACTCTCAATGAGTTTTCTCTCCACTGCGAGCTTTTCTTCCAGCTCACCACGATATTTTTCCTTCAAACTTAATGTCTCAGCGGAACCCTTAAGCTCCTCTTTCAAGGAGTGGACTTCATCTCTGAGAGGAAGTAATTGTGCAATTTCATCCTTCAGATTAGCTTCCACTGCCTTTAGGGAGGCAATCTCTTTTAACTACTTTCGGACTACCTTACGACATTTGTCGAAAGCCTTTAATAGGTGCTCGCATTGAGCCATCAAATCTGATTCGTCATCATCAGAAGAATAGCATTCACGACCATTGGTGGACGTTTCAGAATCAGAGAGTATTGTATGCAAATTTACCTTCTCGTGGTACTCAGATTCGCCCACTTCCTCGTCTGATTGTGCCATAAGCCCGAAGTAGGCTTCCTCATTTTCTGAACTCGACTAACTCGAGTCACGGTTACTGAGAGTCTTCTACTTTTTGGCGACGAAGCTCTTTTCTTCTTTTCTCTTTCCCTTAAAGGATCTCTTTTCTTCCTTCTTGGAACCATCCTTATTCTTATATGGATACTATGCAATCACATGCCCTGACTTATTACAACAGTAGCAAATAATGTCAGAGGAATAATGTGTATTCGGTTTCGATTTATACATGTCTCTTTATTGTAGTTTTCCTTTGAGCGATCTCCATCACGATGAGATCTTCTATAGTCAGAGTAGGACGATTGATTCTTCATCAATCTCCTCTTATTGAGCAGCTTCTTGAACTTCTTTGAGATAAGAGAAAATTCTCCATCCGATAGCTCGGAGCCTAACGTGATTGGCTCAGAGTCTTCTAGAGTATCAGGAGCGCGTGTCTGTACGGGTGACACGTCTTTAGACTTTCTTGACCCTTCATCCTTCAAAGCCACTGACTTTTCTCTGCTAGAAGTTTTGTTTCTTTGCTCCTCCTTCTTCCTAGTATTCATTTGGAGTTTGTAGGAGAGCAATTTGCCAAATAGGTTCTAAGGGTCGATTTCCGGCAACTTCCCAAATTCCCTAATGGCAACGACTTTGATGTCCCGGTCCTTAGTCAGGGATCATAGAAATCTGTCATTAAGCTCGCCATGAGTGAATGTACGACCATAGTTCCTGAGGCTGTTGACAATATTGAAAAATTTCTCAAAGCTGTCAGTGATAGTATCACTTGATCCTTGCTTAAATGCTTCGTACTCTTGATTTATTAAAGATCTTCGATCGTCTTGAAATTCCTTAGTCCCTTCCATCAAAAATACTAAACAATCTCACATCTCCTTGGTAGACTTGCAGTGGAATAAATTTTGGAGCATTGAATCGTCCACTGCACTTGCAATGATGTTCTTCGCTTTCTTATCCAAGGATACTAAGGCAATCTCGTCCTTAGTTAAATCCATCATTTTCTTAGGGATCATAATTGCCGGATTCAGAGCTGAAGCTTGAGTAGGGATATGTGGCACTTCTTCCACGATCTGAAAAATTCTGGGACCAGCAGCTTCCATGAAGAACCTGACTCTTTCTTTCCACATGGGAAAATTTTCATTAGTGCAAACAGGAAGCTTCATGGATGACATGTCCTTGCTTTTGTCCATGGTGAATATATAGGATCTCAAAACGCTAGATCTGGAATCTTGTTCAAGATGTTAGCCTTATCTAACAAAACACCCCTCTGATACCAATTGAAAGTATCTAGCATCTACCTAACTCACCTAGAGGGGGGTGAAGAGGTGATGTTTGTGTCTTTTTGCCGATTAAAAATTACTCAAAAATAAACAAGCACACAAACACAGAGATCTATAGTGGTTCCCTGTATTGGATACGTCCATTGTCCCGCCTTGCCTATCTACCACGAAGTGTTAGATTCAGCTACTTCACCTGTCTCAGATTATCAACAATCTTACAACTCAGAGAAACGCTCCTACACCTCGGAGCACAAACTCTCATACACCTCGATCCACAACCGGATCTACAACTTGATCCATACACTGATCTACAAACTCGATCCACAAATGGATCTACAAATTCGATCCACAAACGGATCAACAAACTCAATCCTCAAACGGATCTACAAACTCGAAGAATAATCTCCTACAATATGTAAAGGAATATTACAAAACACAAACGATTACAAGTCTTCGCTCCGACGTTCTTCGTAGAAGTAGATCTTGAAACTTGGAGAACTCGAAAACTTGAAATCTTGGAGAACTTGTATCTTGAGCCTTCGATCTTCGAACAACTAGGACTGGATTAGAATAAATCCTGAGAGAAGAAACGATCCAGTCACGTAAGTTGAAGATGAACGATCGTGCATATAGCCGGCGGTCATACGAAAGAAATAACGAATCGCAAGAGTCGGCCGACGGTTTCTATTTTCGGGAATCTTTTCAAATTGAAATGTAATTAGGGCAATATTAGTTATTTCGAAAATCAATCTAACATATATATAGATAGATTCTAAATAACGGCTATAAAATAATTCCAAAAACGTAACCTAGAATTTACTATGCATGGTCGATTGAAATACGAACCAGAGAAAATTTTCGGAAAATGGCCCAAGTCAAATTCGACGGAATTCATCGAATATCGATTATGATACTCACCGAATGTATATGTGATATACGTCGAATTGGACTTAGAAGAAAATCCAGTAGTCAAAATTTGACTCAACAAATTTGGCGAGTATCGCCTGGGATACTCGACGAATTTCGGCGAGTATCTCCTGGTATACTCGACGAATTCGGCGAGTATCCCCAGTGATACTCGACGAATATTCCTTCGTGAATTTTCCGATTTTCAATGAATTTTCCCTAAGTATATACTACGAATTCGACGGGTATATAAAGTATACACGAAGAATTTGGCAAGTATCAAGATGATACTCGACGAATTCAACGTGTATGCCTAGCCATACTCGCGGAATTTTACTTAGGTAAAATTCCAATTTTTCTGAGTCCATGTCTTTGGCCTTCCTTGGTCTTTCTCCTATACTTGGGATAGAAGTACAACCCAATAGATAGATTACACGTGAGTCAACACATTTGCCTATATAATGAAGAATTACATTGTATAGTCATGTGTTTACTAACCCACTGTAACCTAACAAGTGTGTGTACTTAGCAAAGTAAACCTGCAAGTACAAAACTAGAATGTCAGCATCAAATACAAACTCAATTCGTCTTAGCTTGACTGGTCCCTTCTTCAAATCAGGGTTATTGTGCATGCAATACCCAATAGTACTCGCGAATCTTTGGAGATTATCACTAATACCCATTAATTTTTGTGTCATTTCGCCGTATTTACGCTAGATAATCCAAAATTTATTTTTCATAGTCATGAATCTTGCAAACCGTGACTATAATGTCATCAAACGTATATATTCCGGTCCTTGAAGCTATCTGAATCAAGTCTGCAGAGTCATACCTAAGGTATACATTTTCAATATATTGACTGCTAATTTCTTGTAAATTCATAAAGTTATCATACTTCCGATGTTACAACATAGCGATTTAATCTTATCTTCCCAGATATCCTAAATCTTACTACCCGTCATCTAATTCACATGATATCTTGTACTAGTTATGTCTCGTAATTACTCCTTATTACCATGACATTACCCTATCCCAAACTGCAAGTTTTCAACCTAATGACTTGGGTATGCCAGGTAAGCGTGGATAATAGTGATAAATCAATCTTCATGTTTAATTCTTCAATTCCCAACATTTAATATATGACGGGCTTGGTCACTTTTGTAGGATCGAAATAAGATAGGATTAAGTCATTCCAACCATAGTAAACTTAAACAGTATACTCTAAATCAAATAGGTCCTTGTCTTAGGATCTCCTCTTATTCATCAACTAGTTCCTGAGGTATAATGAATATAATTGCAATAAAAATTATTCTACTACAAAAGGGTATGATAAAACAAATTACTAGTTAATCACTTCTGATTGCCCAGAATCACAAGAAATTCCAAATATAATTCTAACTTGCAGGACCTAATTTCAATCCAAAATTTCCAATGATTTAAGTAAGATCAAGTATTTATCCGATCAACGATATCTAATCATTGTCCTAGTAATACTACAGATCATCATTCCAAACACGGTTTTACAAAATCTTATCTTCGCCCGAATAATGTCGAATAAGATCAACTTCAATATCACTATGTTTGTGACACCATATTTTCTAAATTAGGTCTAAGAAAACCCAAGTCAATTACTAATTTGCCCAATAAACAAAAGAAAAACCCATAATAAACAAAAGACAAGCTCCTACCTATCTTGGGCTAAGTATCTTCGATATCACTATGTTATATTCGGGCTAGATATGCACACAATCATTAGGGCATGCAGCCTTAGACTTGGGGTTCCATCCTGAAACTTATTGATATACTCCATACTTTGACTCTCCAGGTTACCATTTACGACAATCCTCTCATGGTCAACATGTGATGCAGTCCCAAATGGGTCTCTTATGATCTTTAATTCTTATCTGACCCTTACTATTTGGTATGATGGTTATCTCATCCTAATCGTGTAATTGATATGATGGTTGAGTTTATGAGTCCCCTACTATTCCGTTAATGGATTGTAGGCATCATTTGTCCTTAAGGTGGTCCTATTAGTTTGGATAACAAGTGATAGTACCACATGATAAGTAAAGTAGGGACATCAGAGTCCAAGCCTCAAGTTGCTACTCTCGCGTTAGACTCTTCCTCTAGCCGCTTCAGGTACCCTCGTACCTTAACTGAATTTATACCTATGGTCAATTTTGACAAGGATGCGCTAAGAATCATCTTGATAATTAATGTTTCCTAGTTGGGTTGCCCTAACTCATTGATTTAAGGACTATATATTATGATCTTTACACATGGGCACACTACAGCTTCTACTGCTTAGTTTGTCCCCAAACTAATGCTCGCGTGGGGTGACCCAGTGTTGTGGACTTACTTCTTTATGATCGTGGTCTCCTCTGATACCAGTTTGTAAGACCCTTTTTTTCCCTTCACCACCGGATCTTACGCCAAGAACCGCCGCCTAACGGTGACTCCAATTACCAAGTTAGATTCCACCGTACAACGCCGATCCTGTCGGCAAAAATGATCAAATCATAGTAGGCCAACAAAAGAGAGAGTAAGTAATACAAGTCCACAGATCACAGCTCACTATAAATATATACAAAAGAGCAATAATCCACAATGAGTACAAGTACAAAAGCGAGTAGAAAATGGGCTTAAGCTCGGTACAAGTCTAATACAAATGATCTCTCTCTCACAACTCACAAAATCTAAGAGGAAGCAAACTGAAATCCATCCTCGACTTGTCGCCGTATAATAGCGGTAGTGCACAACAACTGCTCCTCATGTCCTGCCTCCTTGTCCTGCCGGTTTTGATGATCCTGCTGCTCGGTCCCCTAAAATAATATTGTCCACCGACCGTTAGTCAAAAGACTAAGCCTCTATCGTCCTCTCCTCACCCCCATGACTCCTAGGCACCGTACGGGGAGGAGGAAAGCGGAGGACAACAAATTAGAGTGGAACAAGCAGGTGACAACTACCCTTGCATGAGTATGTACAAAAGAACAATAGCAATGAAGCAGTAATGTAAAAAAAGGAAAGTACAGAGCTGTAAAAAGAGTAAAGTGAACGTGCTATAATAAAAGTAACCTTAATTTATAAGAATACCCATACAAACCTATAGATTAAGGGGTCGTTTTGCAAAGCCTGTCGTATAAAAAGTATCATACCAATTTATACGATAGGGGTAGGGGTTTAAATGTAATGATGATATGATATGTTATGGTATGCTGGTTTAAGTTTATGTTCATACAAGTGCAACACACACACCTGACTCTATGCGCACAGACTTTTAGTTCCCCAATTTTGGAAGCTAGCTTCACTCCCAGGAGCCTCCGTAGTGTTCAAAGGGGACAGTGGGTTGGGCTACCCCACTCCTAGGTGGTTATCCGCACTACCAAACCTAGCCCTTACGCATGCCTATGAAGGATACACCAGAGTCACCACGTATTAATGTTGGCAAATCGACCAGCCTTTTCCTTGGCTAAGTGAGAACCACACTTACCGAGTCAACGTATCGACGTCGGTGCGAATGACCCTCTAATACTATAGACCCACCACTTTTATGCATATGCAACCATGAATTTCTGAGCCATCGGCTCCCCGGACAAACCCATCTGTCACAACAACCTTCCGAGCCACTGGCTCCCAAGACTAACTAGTCCGTACCTATCACCACTGAGCCTAATGCTCGTGAGTCTAAACCAAACTAGCCTCACGGGACCACGGGTGAGTGAAAGTGAAGTACTTAAAATTAATAGTTTTTATTTAATCATTTTAGTCTTACGGTTTAAGGTTAACCTTGGACTGTCGAGGGCATTCCCTGTGAAGGGCTCTCGAGGGAACTATGAACTATGATGGGCTGAAGTCCAAAGCTCCTTTTCGCAAATTACTTATTATTGTTGGTATCTACCCATGTCCTGACTCAACTGATCTTACACTTGATCTAACCCTAAGTGTGTCTAGACTTTTCCTCTGAGGAAAGACGATCCATCGTCGATCTCGTACACAACCTTGCCCCTAGTAAACCAGGCTCTCACTACCTGCCTTCTATTGGTGACCTTATTCATTCTCAACCAGAACGGGTACACCAACTACACCATACCAAGGTTCACATGTTTTCCTAATTCTACGGTTTTGATGTGTGTAGACCTAATGGACTATATATCGTGCAAGAATGGTGACCTTCCAAATAATGATCCAAATGACCTAAGATTATTATTGGGACTCTATCATGATGTTTTAGGAATAAATCCAGACTATTATGATTTTTCTACTTTATTTGGTATTTATTATATTTCCTGCAAAATCAGGCCACCTATGCTTTTGAACACCAAGTACACTTTTTTGACTAGGTATGAACTTAGAAAAATTATGACAATTTTTTAACATCGAAATAACAATAAATATAAAAAATACTAATTTTCCAAAAGGATTTGACCCTCAACAAATTATTGGATAAATAACCACAATATTATGATAAATATGAAAAAATTAAACCAACCTTCCAAAAATTATGAGAAAATTATTAGATGATAAATATGACCATAAAAGGCTACTGACCAATAATTATGATTTTCCAACTCCAATTGGTCACATAAATGAATTATATTAAAATATTCAACAAATGGACACTTATGAAGGAGCCTATATGAAAATTTTCTTCCAATATTTTTATAAAAATTCACAGATCATTATTGTGTCCTAAAATGTTCCCTAACAAAGTTTTATCATTTTCCAGGAAGCAAATAACCCTAAAATAGTTATTTTGTGAATAAACCAAATTAGGGTTTATGAATGAAGTACTATGATTACCAATCCAAAATTCACAATAAAATTTCTAGGGAACAATATCATCAAATAAAGTTCACAGCCTAAATTTCATAAGTATCCAAACTCATTTGAGCATGTAATTAAATATTACACCAAAGTTCCCTAATCTATCCATAACCATTATAAATAGAGTATATGTTCTTAACAATCCAAAAACCACTTTTTAGAGCCTATTTTTACTCTAGGAACTCACCAACCAAGTTTCATGACCATCCAAGGATATACAGTCCATGTTCTTCACTAGGCCCCAAACCTCAACTCTAGGGCTTATACTAGGGTCTTATGGCATCTCCACCCCAAACCACTCAAATTTTCTTGAGGGGGTGTTTTAGATGACTTTGAGGCAGTGTCCAAAGATTCATCCCTTTTGGATGAGGATTGGCCACTCAACCCACCAAATTTCCCCCTTGCCCTAATTTTCCCTTAAGTGACCAAACTTTAGTCACACCATTACCTACTCAAATCAACCCCAAATGGGATGTGATTTTTACCATTGACTTCTCATGACCCTAAGGTTCATCCACCAAAATTTTGGTTAGTTTTGAGGTCATTAGACCCTGTAATTAAATCACAAATGATTTATTAAATGTTTACAAAAACTATAGAAAATGCTCTCCAAAAATTCCCATTTTTGGATATGTCTAAAGTGTATATAAGTTTAGCCTAGGGTCCAAATTTAAGAGCATTTGGGCGTGTAGTTTAGCAGGGGCATTCAGATTTGTGTCTAGTTAACCTTGGGATAGCATGCACCATATTCAGTGTTGTGGTCAGAACAGAACTCCAAATAGGTTGAGACTAATTTTAAAATAAACTAGACTCAAAGGCCTACCTTTTTATGCTGGGTGTTTTTCATGGTTCAACCCCTAAGGGCCATATTTTACTGATTAAAAAGGTGTAAATTAAAGGGAATAAATAACACTTATTAATAATAATAACTATACCATAATACAGAAAAATCGGATGGCTGCTGAATCGTCTTCCTCCTCCAGCCAATGGCCACGATCAGCCCGACCTGGAGTAGTTTTCAGAGCGATTTGTCGGCGATCCAACCCCCTCCCTAGACGGCCGCCACAGCCACCACCTCCGTTGAGGTGGGGGATATCGCCGGGAGGCGGCACGGCCGCCAGAGGGGTGTTTTACGGCAAACCCGAGTGGTATAAAAACCATGAAAATTTCAGAATTTTTCTCACCAAATCGGGCTCAATTGAGCCCGATTTCTCTCTTAATTGATCTAGGATACTAGCACAAGAGGAGAGGTGGACCTTGTTTTGGGTTCGACAACGACGGCGTCAGTTGGCCGTGGCTTTTCCCCTCTCCGGCGAGGTTGGCCAATTTCTCGATCCTCCACAAAAACCTTTGATCCAATATACAAATTCAACTTCCATCCATCCTCTAAAGCTAATGGTGAAGTCAGATTTGAGTGGGGAGGGCTGTATAGGGGGATTTTGAGGAGAGAAAATTCGGCCATGGACATTAATGGCCCCTCTCTTGATGGTTGTGGGTTGGAGTTGATGGGGAGATGAATCCCAAGCATTAGGGAATCCAAATGGCTGTTTAGGGGAGGTGAATGGGGTGGCTCATGGCCTTCCTCCATAACTCCTCTCTCTCTTTCTTCTTTCTCTCTCCTCCATTAAAGGGGAACTTGAGGTTTCTCTCTCCTAATCACCACCTCCAGATTTTTAGTGGCATTCCATGTAAATATCAGCCTCCTAAAAATTATAGGCCAGTCAACTTGGGCTTAACCCAAGTGAGTTGGGCTAGGTTGGGTCACCTTGAGCTAATTTGACCCAATTTACGGTTGAGTTGACTTTAGTCAATTTGACCTTTTGGGTTGACCCCAATGGGGCCTTAGTGACTCATTGGTCTCCCCTAAGGTCTAGGGAGACTTGAGTAGGGTTGGTTTGACACTTTAATGGTCACTTGACCCTTTTTTGGGTACTTTGACCATTTTAGGGTTTAGGTTGACTTTAGTCAACTTGACCTCTTGGGTTGACCCCAATGGGCCCTTAGTTTCCCAATGAACCTCCTAAAGGGTTAGGAAGGTTCAAGTGGGGTCAAGGAGTCAAGGTGAAGGTCCACTGGCCCTATATAGGCCACTTTGACCATTTTAGGGTTAGGGTTAACTTTGGTAAACTTGACCACTTTAGTTGACCACAATGGGTCCTTAGTGACCCTATGGACCTCCTAAAGGGTTAGGGGTGTTATGGTGGGGTCCTGGAGTCAAGTTGAGGCCTTAAAGTCAAACCCTATGGGAGGTGCTTGAAATTAGCTATTTGCAGACCAAGGTGATTTCCACCTTTATGCCTTGGTTCACTTGGTCTTCTTGGACTTCCTGGGGTTTCGTCATGACTTAGTCATAACAAAACCACTCTTATGGGTCTAGTTGCTTGAGGGATGTTACAGTAAGCTTCACTCAACGTCAGTGGACTTAGTCAAATATTTACACTGATTTTTTGTGGCTTTGATTGACTGAGCTATTTTCAACGATTTATGATGTATGGTGTTGAGTGAGTAGACTTCACTCAATGCCTGTGGATTAAGTAACATTTCAGCCTATTTCTCCTTAGGCTTTGACTGCCTCAGCCTCTCACAGCTTTTTATTGTATGGCGTTGAGTGAGTAAACTATACCCAACGCCTGTTGACTTAGCCACTTTTCTGTCTACCCAATAGTTGGGCTTAGACAAACTCAACGCTTTTACTTACCTAGCGTTGAGTGAATGGACTTCACTCAATGCCTGTGCACTTTAGGCGATTTCTAGCCTATTCAGCATCTTCTAATAGACTTGATCTTCAAGGTGTCAAGATAACTGAATTGTCTCGAAACTTTTGTCTCAACACTTTTGTCATGACACTTTTGTCGCGACACTTTGTCCCGACACTTTTGTCCCGACACTTTTATCACGACACTTTTCTCCCGACACTTTTGTCCCGACACTTTTGTCCCGACACTTTTGTCCTTAGTCATTTCTTTAAGTTTTTACCCTGCACATGAAACTTAACCATACATCAAATACAACTTTGTGTATGACATTGATATGATTGACTTCTTCAAATCTAGTACATTGTGGATGGACCCAACAATGAACTTTTAGATCGGTTGATTCAACTTATTGCTTCAAACATAACAACAATGTTGATGAAGATGAAGTTCAGCCGCAACTTTTCTAAATGAAAAAAACCCTAAAAGTTAAGTTCTCAACTCTCGGTCTTATCCCTTTTATCTTCAGCCATCCAATGACTATATGACCCGTGGGCCCCACTAAAGTTGTTGGCTGCAACTTGGCTTTTATAGAAAAAGTCTTCCTGTAGACCTGCAACGCTATTTGTCATGTTCTGTAGCTTTCCCGCAACTAATTTGAATCGTGTTGACTTTTGTTGACTTTTACTGACGTTAGCATTTGTGGACTTAGCCAAATTCTAAGATTCAATCTAGGCGTTGAATGCATTGAGTGAATGACCTTCACTCAACGCCTATGGACTTAGCCAATTCTTTTGCCTTGCTTAGGCGTTGAGTGGGTTGAGTGAACTGGCTTCACTCAACGTCTTTGGACTTAGTCAATTTTTCAGCCTTGCTTAGGCATTGAGTGAACTGACTTTACTCAACCCCTCTAGACTTAGCCAATTCTTCTGTACTGCCAGGCGTTGAGTGCGTTGAGTGAATCTTCATCACTCAATGCCCCTAGACTTAGCTGCAACTTTTGTATCTGCTAGACATTGAGAGCGTTGAGTGAACTGGCTTCACTCAATGCCTCTAGACTTAGACAAATTTTTCTGTCCATCTTTCCTTGAGTTTTGACATCATACGACGCTTTCTTCTCTAGCGTTGAGTGAGCCGTATTCACTCGACGCTTCTGGACTTAGCCAGAATTCTTGACAGATCTTCAACTTCTTGAGCTTGTCTCAACGCTTCTTGGTATATGACGTTGAGTGAAATGGCTTCACTCAACGCCTGTGGACTTAGCTGCATTTTCTTCCTTGCCAATGTTGAAGCTTTGACAGACTCAGCTATACCCGACGCCTTTTGATACATGGTTTTGAGTGAACTACCTTCACTCAATGCCTGCGGACTTAGCCGCAGAATTGCTTTGAAGGTTGCTGGGCTTTAACTGTCCACACCTTACTCAGCGCTTTTTTTCATCTGGGGTTGAGTGAACTGGCTTTACTCAATGTCTGTGGACTTCAGTGACTTTAAGCCTTTCCAGCATCCTTCTTTGACATCTGGAGTTGAGTTAACTGGCTTCACTCAATTCTTGGGGACTAAGACAGATTTCTGTCTCTCCACTTCTCTACCTTGTGACCACCTGTCACAACCACTTGGAATACCTGTCCAATCAATGTGACAAAGACCATCTTGCATGCATGAACTTGAACATACATCAAATACAACTATGTGTATACCATTGACTTGTTTGACTTCTACAAATCTGAGACATTATTAGAAATGGACCCAACATCCATTCTGAGTTTGTTTGCTCAATATTTTGAAAAGGCGTCGTCGTGACGTGCATCGACACTCAAAATTGTCATATTCTTCATATGACCTCAGATCGGAACGAAACGAGTTCCATTGTACTCGTATCAACTATTCAAGTCTATTAGAACTGACGAAAGTTGATTCGGAGCACATATTCTTAATATTCTAAGACGCACAATTGACGAAAGTCAATTCAGAGCGTGTATGCTCAATATTCTAAAGATGTGCGTCGTGACGCACTACAATACTCAAAACAGTTATATTTTCCATATAATCTCGGATGGGAACAAAAAAAGTTCTATTGCACTTGCATTGACTATACGAGTCTACTGGAATTGATGGAAGTCGATTCGAAACACGTATGCTCAATATTCTAAAGCTCGATCAACTCCTATTTCTAAGGCCAGTTGCATGTGATTGGACTACTTTTATTGGGTCACCTAGAGTCCTAGTTACCCAATAAAAGTCGGGATGTTACAACGTGACGTGCGCGTGATGTGTGCACATGCAACATAGGTGATCCAACGGTCGTCGGCGCCTCCGCCGTCTTTGGCAGCCTCCAGCCACCGCCGTTGCCGGGCAACTTGCCTGGACTACCCTGGGGGCATGTTTGTCATTTTGTGAAAATTGGTGATTCAGGCGACCGAAATGGAACAACGTCATTCGCCAACACAAGATCTAATGTGGCGCAAGCACCCCCTCCAGAAAACTATAAAAAGGCCTACAATTTTTCATTTGAAGACAAGCAACTCTAGAGACTAGAAAGAGTTCTGAGATTTTTCGGCGAGAACGTTAGACTTAGATCGTTTCTCTATTTGGAATTCACTCTGTTCTCTCTAGTCCGCTCGACGTAATATTTAAACATGACGACGTAGTTTATTTGAATATTTGTTAATTGTTTATTTTTTTTATTTTTTGTTAAATGTTTTGAGATTTTCATAATTATAAAAAATAAATATATAATATACGTGTCTCAACGTATCCGTATATGATATTTTTTGATAATTGACGAGTCGCGTGTCGTGTTGTGTTGTGTGTTGGTGTCGGTGCAACATAACCTGTCACCATCCGTGAAACTCGTAACACTTGTAAAAAAAGCTAAATAGTGGATTTCGACTCGAGACAGGTCCGTCCACGTGGATTTTCACACTTTCCGAGTTTTTCGCTGTAAAAAAACATCTTGTCAGTTGTTGTTTGGTTCTAATTGACTGTTTGCGCGTCCGGTCCGAATCAGAGTTAAGACGATCTGATTTCCCGGACCGGAGAAAAACTGGGCTACCCACAACAGTAATATATTTACTAATTGAAATTTGCATATCTTATTATTTCTCCATTTAGCGGTATCTATTGTAAAACTAAACGAAGGAACTAAATGAAGGCTTGTTACGGAGGCTCAAATATCGAAGAAAGCTCAAAGCTCAAAGGTCGGCACGAATTTTGGTTCTGATTGAACTTGGATCAAGACGGCAGAGCTGAGAAACTGGCTTAATTTTGGGCTCCTCGTTCAAACATTATCCATTTGAACATAAAAATGGATGAAGTTCCTTAGGTAGGCGTTAACAAATGACAATTAAATCCCGTGTTCATGACCGCCACCACCGTGCCAAATGGAGCCTTAGAGTCAGGTTTTGCTCGGCTCAACAGGTTCGAGACCCAGCAGATTAAGGCTCCGTTTGGGAGGACTTATTTTCAGCGGTCAAGCGGTTACGACCGCATGTACCGGACCTATATTTAGGTCCGGTACGAGGAGCCGGATCCGTTTGGGGGGACTTATTTTTGCCGGTCAAGCAGTCACGATTGCATGAATCAAACTTTAATTGAAAATAAATCCTCCCAAACAGAGCCTAAAATTTGTATCTTGACATGGATCTGTTGTAAAGAAAAATCAGAAAAAGATTAACTTAATGGTAAATAAGATTGACTTCTCCTCCTAATAAAACATCTATTAAATAAATGACATTATTTAATTATCTATAAACAAGTTTAAAGATATAGTTCCAATCAAACATGAGAGAGCTCACATAATATTGCCCAGCTTATAACAGGACTGGGATCCTCTCCATTTCACGCGAAATGGAGGGGATCCTTATAACAGTGCTTCTCCCCACCCAAGAACAAATCCCTACAAAGCTCTCCATAAAACGAGCTGACCAACTAAATAAAAACCGGCGACTTCAAACCATCCCAACAGTAAAGAACCTCCTCCACATCCAGGAGATCTCTCATCTCACCCTCTTCCATCACCATCTTTATCAAGTAGCTCTCAAAGCTCCTGCACGCCTCCTCCACCACGCCAGTCTCTCGCCGCCGCCTCCGCCGCCAGTTTAACATAAGCAGGCGTCAGCGGCGAAGGATATGGCGCGCGGAATGGCTCGCCGAGGCTCTTCATCTCGCCCGACGATTCCATATCATCTATGACGACTCTCCGGAGTCCGGAGGCCGAGAGCCACCAGAAGAGAGACAAATCTAAATCACCTTTTGGCCGTGCTCATCTTCCTCTTCTTCGATAGGAATTTGAAGGGTTTGAGGGAGATTGATCTTGGAAAGCGAAGGAGCTTTATAAGGTGCTTTCTGCATGGCCGGAGGAACCTGGAGTTAAAGGAGGTGATCACACGGCGTTGCATCGATGCAGATTTTGGATGGAAATGATGACTGAGTGTGGTGGAAGTTAAGGTGAAAGACAATGGAGCTAACATAAACTGTTCCTTTATGCTGGATTTGGAAGTTGGAGGGAAGGAGAGAAAGAGAGAGACAAGTGATAAGTGGGTTTCACGTCTCTCGCCAATTATTGGATATATATATCTCTATATATAATTAGGTTTGTTGCCGGGTTGCCCGGCTTTTCTCTCGGTCCGGAGAATCGGATCGTCTTAGCTCGGAGTCGAGCCAGACGCGCAATCAGTTAAAGAAAACTGCAACAAATGATAAGAAGGCTTTTTTACGTGGAAAATCTTGAAATTGTGAAAAACTACGTGGCTGAAACTGTGTCGAGCCAAAAACCACTAGCTCATTGGAGTGTTAAAGAAATTGGTTTGATCTTGAAGGGCGACAGACTGCTACTCCGTTATAAGTACAAAAAAAGAGAAAAAATGGTTAAGTCCTCGAAGCCTCGATGGAAGCGCTCAAGCCTTGAGATGACGTCGAGATCACGGAACTTGATGGGAGTGTTTCGGTTGGAAAATCTTCTAAGTCCACGAGACTTCGGGAGGTTGCGCTCTAATTGATGCGGAGCCTAGATGGGAGCGCTCTCGCAGAGGCGGTTGACGTCACTTGTGGCGTGAGGAATCCGTAGTGCAAGGAGAAGAGCGGAGCTAATTCTTGGGCGAAGAATCGGCTTAAGTCCACGATCTCGCTGGAAAATCTCGGAGCTCTCTCTTGCCTCTGGAGTTGCTTGGCTTTAAATGAAGGCATGGAGGCCTATTTATAGTTTTCTGGAGGCGCGCATCGGCAATTGCAACAGGGAGTGATTTGTGCTGGTGAATGCCGTCGCTTCATTTTGATTACGCAGATCACCAAAATTAACAAAATAGCGGAAGTGTCCCCTTCCCCCTGGGTTGTTCGGGCGCCTCGGGAAGGGTGCTCGGAGGCGGCGGCGGCGGCGGTGGAGGCCGACAGCAAAGGGGCTGGCCAGGGCTCGCCGGTAGCGGCGAGGGCCGCCCACAGTAGCGAGGGCCGATGACGGTGCATGGTCCGCTGGCAGCACACTGACGCAACACCTGCGCAGCATGCGGCCACGCGAGTGCGCGACCTGGCAGCCGTGAAGACTGGTTGCGAGTGGCAGCCGCGCCGGCTGGCCATGCGGGTGGCGGCCGCACCAGACCCTACACTCTACGTGCACGCAGGTCGTGCCAGTCGGCTCCGTGCGGCCCTGCGCGATGCGCACGCGTAGGCCGCGTGCGTATGCCGTGCGCAGCGCGCGCGCGCGTTGCCTGCGTGCGGCGCGGTCATGCGTGCTTAGGCGCAAACCCGGCACGCCCTCCCAGTCTTCTCAGATTTTTGCAGTTCTCGGTGTGTCGCTAGCTTAGTTGGGCTCTTTTGTACTTGGTTTGAATCGGCTCGGAAATTTCATGGGGACCCTATCAAATACACTCAAATTTTCGCGAGTCATGATCCGCGAAGCGAAAAGCACTGAAATTTCTACCATATCCCATAACATTTTAGCCGTAAGAAGATCACCTGCCTTACATAGCGGGATTCTGGTTGCTTATTCGCTGATTGTTTTTAGACAAGAAAATTTGGCAAGATATTTTCGCCTATTTGGACGCCTTCCATTACGGTTCCTGTAACATCCCATTTTCAAATAGACCCCCCTTAGGAGTGACTTGAACATACCTAGGTCATAACAAGGCCTAGGTTGAATCTAGGAGGTCAAGTGACCCAACTAGCTAGTTGAGACTCACTTGGGCTGCAAATAGTAAAATCTTAAAACCCTGATTTTTGGTGGCCTAGTGGGTTCAATCTGACTCCAAGGCATTCCTAGACCTAATATGAGATCAATGGCTCACCAAGGACCCATTGGGTGCAAACCTAGTAGCTAAGTTGACCCAAGTCAACTTAAGCCCTAGTTAGGCCAAAGTAACCCTGTCTTGGGTCAACTCACCCTCATTATGCCAAGTCTACCCTACCCAACCATACCTAGGCCTTAGGGGAGGTCAATGGGTCCCTAGGGGTCTATTGATGTTGACTCTGAAGGTCAAATTGACCAAGTCAACCCTATACCCTAGGCTAGCCAACATGTTGAATAGGAGAGAGAAAGTGAGAATAATGGGGTATTTTCATGGTAGAATGGTGAGCCCCCTTCTCATATGGCATTTAAGGATTTAATATTCATTTTATGGGCTGCCTTTAGGCTTCTAGGGGAAGAGAATTCATGAGGGTGACTAGGAGAGAGGAAGAAGTGAGGAATAGGCTAAATTTAGGAGAGAGAAAGTGAGAATAAGGGGGTATTTGCATGGTAGAATGGTGAGCCCCCCTCTCATATGACATTTGAGGATTTAATATTCATTTTATGGGCTGCCTTTAGGCTTCTAGGGGAAGAAAATTCGTGAGGGTTTTCTAGGAGAGAGAAAGAAGGAAGAGGCTAAATTTAGGAGAGAGAAGAGGTGGTGGAAGTGAAGGGGTGGATTTAGAGAGTGAGGAGGCATGGAGCTCGGCCAAAGAGGGGTCAACAGCCACCTAGAGGTTGACACCTCTTCCCCCCACCCTTTTCTCGGCCATCAAGAGGTGTTTCCACTCTCTCTCTCCTCTAACCACCCCCCCCCCCACATGAAGAGGTGTTTTGGCCCTTGAAGAAAACCGCCCCCTCTCCCCCTTATATACTCACTTAGGAGAGAGGGGCGACCCATTTCGAAATCAGAGAAGGAGGATAGAACCCTTGCCGGAGCCACCAAGGAGAGGAAACTCCGCCACCGCTGCCACCATGCATTCCCGCCGGTCTATTCGCATCCAAGCCCGAACTCAGGTCCTCCCTCTCTTTTTCTCTCATGTTTAGATCCTAGGATTGTTTAGGAGATGAGTTCATGCTCAAACGAACCGGAGCAAAGTTTTAAAAATTCAGAAATTTCCATTTTTATGGAGTTGTTGGTGGTCTCGGGTAGGGCGGCGCCACCACCTCCGGCTGCCCTAGCAGCCGGCAAGGCTAGCCCCCACCACCGCGAACATGTAGGAGTTGATTCCCGGTGGTGGCGCCGCCCATGGTAGCCGGAAAAAGGCCCGTGAAAATCATTTTCACGGGTTCTGGTTCAGGCCATTTGGAGAAGACGAAGTACAGCTGCCGTCCGATCGCTTTAAGATTCGTGCAGGATCAAAATAAATACTTATGAACCCATATTTTTCTGATTTTCTATATTTAATAAAACAGTTTCACTGTAAATTAAATTTAGGCCCCTTATGGGCACTACCTGAAAAAGGTTACAACATGAAAGTTGTAGGTCTTTTGAAGACCTACAATTTGATATGCAGTGGTGAAAAAGTGGATGAAAGGACTGTCCTGTAGAGCCTTTTTAGTGAGGGTATGTCTTACAACTAGGGCAGATTCCTTCTAAAAATTATTTAGGTCCTTTAGGGGCATGTTCTGTAACACCCCAAAAAGACCCCAAAAAGACTCAAATTGGTTTTGAGGTGCAGGTCATTTTACACGGCCTGGGACACGGGCGTGTCCCAGGGCGTGTCGGGGGTACACGGCCTGGGACACGGGCGTGTCCCAGGGCGTGTCGGGGGTACACGGCCTGGGACACGGGCGTGTCCCAGGGCGTGTCACTCAAATAAAATGCAGTTTGAGTCAGAAAGTTACACGGCCTTGAACCAAGCCTTGAACACGGGCGTGTCAGGTTGGACACGGGCGTGTCCAATGTCGTGTGCCTACCCGTGTACTGCTTGCAGCTCGATGAGGCAGGGGTGACACGGGCGTGTCTAAGGAATGACACGGGCGTGTCAGGTTCGACACGGGCGTGTCGATGCCCGTGTTCTGGTAAATCTCAGTCGGTTCGAATACCGCGTGTGCCGCTTAAGGGTACACGGCCTGTGACACGGGCGTGTCACAGGCCGTGTCAGCCAAAAATTGAGTTTTTGGGCAAATCGTGGCCGTTCAGATTTCTCTCTTTGGATCCAAGGGCTCAGGTGATTTCCTGGCTGGATTTAATCCGTGAAGGCTGATGAAGAAAGTCATTCTTCATTTCCTTAAGGAAGAGAGAAAGAGAGAGGAGGAAGAAGAAGGAGGAGGAGATCAAGCCACCGGCGGAGTTCCCGTGGTCCGATTCGTGATCCGAAGCCGGCGTTGTGACGGCAAGGCTGCTGCGGTTCTTTCTCACCGGCTAGTTTGCGATGGCTCCCAAGAGATCGACAAGGGTAACGATCTCCCTTCTTGGACATGTGAAGTCCTTCTTTTCTGCATTGCATAGGGAAAACCCTTCCCCGCGAGTGTGCGGTGGGTTGTGGTGTCCCTTGGGGTAGATATGTGAAGTCCCCCTTGTTAGAGGCCGGAATTGGAGTACGGCTCTAGGCATGCTGTGTGAAGCCCATCTGGACATGGTCTGGATTGGTGATGCTTGTTTGCATATCGGAGAAGGCTCCGTGATTATGGCTTGTGTTGCCTTGTGCCTACCTGTTGCTTGGTGCAGCAGGAAGTACTGGATGATGTCCAGGAAATGAAGAGGGTTGGATACAACTCTTGTGCCCGTGCGTTGCCACTTTATGAGCGGTTGAGCCGTTGGGCTGCAACTCGATAAAAAGGCAGATTGCCGAACAGGAAAGGTGAAACCGACCCGCGCCTATAAATAGCCATGGATACTTCCGTATTCGAGGTGGCACGGCGACTTGAGCAACAGGGGGGTGGCTGATCCGTACCTGCGTTAGGTCCGTCCGACTTGGAAGCCTGGTTATAGGTTTTGTTGGAGCGCCTAATGAGAGTCTTAGGCCCGCGCACCGGAAAGACTAGAATGCTCAAATACCGTGTAGACGGTGGTGTTGACCCTGGTATTCCGGTACACCAAGAATGTGCCCTGAGTGCACGGACTGTCGGGCCGTGTGGCCGATAGTTGTGATGGCTTGAATGTGCCTGTGCGCACATAGTTGCTATTGATGATGCCATGCTTTGCAGGGAAAGAATGCTAATGCCCCGAGAAAGGGGTAGGATTGTTATAATTGGGTCAGCTGAATGCTGACCGTTGCATTGTTTGCCACCGGTTGGGTGGATTGTTCCCATGCAGGTGCTGGAGAGCCAAGTGGTAAGTGATGAGCTGAAGCCCTACTGCTGTTGCTGCTGCTGCGGCTAGCCCTTGAAGGCTAAGCGAATGTTTTTGCTTGTTTTCTTTTACTCATGTATGGCCGGCCTGCGCGCCGAGGTTTGTAAACCATACGGTGTGAAAAGAGGAACTGTAAGGCCTTAAGGCCAAACTGTATGTATTTGTGTACATTCCGTGGTTATATATAAAGGTGGTTTATATATTGGACATTCCTGGTTAGAGTTCAAATTATAACTTAAAGCTTCCGTTAGAATGCTCTGAGTTAGGATTCGTGTTTGGTTTGGTATTATCCTGTGACCTCACCGTCTGTTTGTGGCATATAGTGTGGGGCCCCGGCCGGACCTTCTACTATACGTCATTTAACGGATGGAGTCGTTACATTTTGGTATCAGCTTCGTTTGGTCTTCCTCTCTCGAATTCGTGGACGAATTCTTTTATGGGGTGGCGAGCGCGTGTTTATGCGCCCTGCTGTAACGCTAATGAACTCTGGAATGTTCACTAAGGAATGTACAAAATCTTGTTTGAGGAACCTGCGCGTTCCTTTTTTGTGTTGTTTTGCTTGCATACGTTCGCTAATGTGTGTCTTGTCCACCTATAGGTGACGCATAGTGGTGCTGGGCAGTCTGAGCCCCAGCGCTCTGATGAGAGTGCGGCACCAGCTGAGGTGCCAACACCTCCTCCATCTGCGGAAACTGTTCACTTAGTTGCTGAGGCGCTATTTGCCATGATTCAGCCGACCGGGCAAGCGCAGCCGGCAGTAGTGCCAGTTCGTGTTAATGTAAGACCCGAGCCGGTTGAGGCTGTAGATCCACGAGCAGCTGACCGACAGTTGAAGTAATTCATGAGCTTCAGTCCTCCTACGTTTACGGGACTGGGATCCCCAACGCAGGCAGAAGATTGGTTATCGCGTGTCAAACGGATAATGACAGCGATCAGGGCGGAGGAAACTCTAAAGGTCACCTTGGCCACCTTCATGCTTGAAGGAGAGGCGCGTTTGTGGTGGGACGAGGTTGAGGTACACCATTTGGCGGGCAGGCAATTAACGCAAGTGTCGATTGAGGAGTTCTCTCGAATATTTCTGGCGAAGCATGTCCCAGCGGCGCAACGCATTGCGATGGAAAATGAGTTCCAACAGTTAAAGCAAGGGGAAGATAGCGTGGATATCTACTTGCATGAGTTTACCAGGTTGGGACGGTATGCGGGAACAATCTTCGCGGATGACCAAAGGAAAACGAATCGGTTCTATGAAGGATTGCGGGATGAGTTGCGATTCCTGCTTTAGAATTCAGTGAACCAAGGGTTTCAGGCGTTGGTTGATACTGCGTGTGCATTGGAAAAGGACATGCGGCGGGTGCAAGGGAACAAGGGCTTAGTTGTGTCAAAGCCAGAGGTTCAAGCACCTCGCTCGAGCAAATCGTTTTACCAGAAGAAAGGGGGCAAGAGGTCCAAGCTGTCTGGGCAAGTGACTACGACCGTTGTGTCGGGGGCGACATCAAGGCCGGATTCTCGTACTTGCTATAACTGTGGCCGAGTGGGGCATATCGCCCGTGACTGTCGGAAAGGGGACAAGAAGACGGGTGCGTCTTATGCTGAGAAGGGCAAAGCGGTGGTTGATTCCTCTGCGTCCCAGGCACAACCCCGAATCTATCAGCTTGGACAATAGGAAGCGATTAAGCAAAGTGACGTCGTCACAGGTACGAGTTGATTTAGCTTACTTGCTTATGTGCTATTGTTTTTGGTTATGTATAGCTTGTGCATGATGTGTGTGCTGCAGGCTTTGTCCTGATTCGGAATAATTTGGCGAGAGCCCTGTTTGATACGGGTGCTTCGCATTCTTTCCTGTCTGAGGATTTCATATCTCGCATTGGGGTACCAAGTCATGTGACGGTGGATAGTACAAGGGTGCTATTGCTGAATGGCTGTGTGATGCTTGCGGATAGGGCTTGCGATGTGGAAGTGCAAATAGGAAGTCGGGATTTCGGTTTGAGTGCAGCTGTGCTACCGTTATCGGAGTTTGATGTGATCTTTGGTATGGACTGGCTCTCGGAGCAGCGTGCCTTTATTGATTGCAACTCCAAGGAGATTAAACTGGGCCAGAATACCGAACTTGTGACGAGGTTCGCTGGTATGCGAGGAGTTGGCGGGACTCTGTTGTCTGCACTCCAAGTCGTCAATGCTGTTCGGAAGGGCGCGGAGTTATTCTTCATGCTAATTCAGGCTGTTGAGCCAAAGGCCAGTGTCGGTGAAGTACTAGTTGTGTCAGAGTTTGCCGACGTGTTTCCGAAAGATCTTCCTGGGTTACCACCCCAGCGGGAGATTGACTTCTCTATTGAGTTGGTGTCAGGTGCGAAACCTGTGGCCCGCTCTCCATATCGCGTCGCGCCAAAAGAGATGGCTGAGTTGAAAGTCCAATTGCAAGAGTTGTTGGAGCAGGGATATATACGCCCAAGTATGTCACCTTGGAGCGCGCCTGTTCTATTTGTGAAAAAGAAAGACGGTAGTTTACGGTTATGTATTGACGACCGCGAGTTGAATAAGCTGACGGAGAAAAACAAATATCCGATCCCACGGATTGATGAACTCTTTGATCAGCTGGCAGGATCAACGGTCTATTCCAAATTGGATTTGAAATCGGGATATTATCAGCTGAGGATTAGGGAAGGTGACATTCCCAAGACGGCGTTTGGAACACGCTACGGTCATTATGAGTTCACGGTAATGCCGTTTGGCCTATGTAATGCGCCTTCGGTATTTATGGACCTAATGCATCGAACGTTCCGAGAGTACTTGGATTTGTTCGTGATTGTGTTTATCGATGACATCTTAGTATACTCTCAGTCGGAAGAGGATCATGCAAACCATTTGCGGTTGGTCTTGCATACCCTGCGGAGGAATAAGCTTTATGCCAAGTTCTCAAAGTGTGAGTTCTGGCTCTCTTCAGTAGCCTTTTTAGGCCATGTGGTGAGTGGAGAAGGTATCGCGGTGGATCCGTTGAAGATAAGTGCCATTCGCGATTGGCCAGTGATGTCTTCAGTGGCCGAGGTCAGGAGCTTCCTTGGACTTGCGGGCTACTATAGACGGTTTGTGGAAAACTTCTCACGGATTGCTTTACCTCTGACCACGCTGACGAGAAAAGATCAAAAGTTCATTTGGACGCCGGAGTGCGCGCAAGCTTTTGAAGACTTGAAGAGTCGTTTGACCACGGCGCCTGTGTTGACATCGCCATGTGGTACCGATGGGTATGAGATCTATAGTGATGCTTCTGGGAGCGGCTTAGGCTGCGTTCTTCTGCAGTTTGGTAAAGTGATTGCTTATGGCTCGCGCCAGTTGAAAGTGCATGAGCGGAATTACCCCGTCCATGATTTGGAGTTGGCGGCGGTAATCTTTGCGCTCAAGTTGTGGCGGCACTATCTTTATGGCGTTAAAGTGGATATCTATACAGATCATAAAAGCCTAAAGTATTTGTTGGATCAGAAGGATCTGAATATGCGACAACGAAGATGGATGGAGTTCCTTGGGACTACACCTTCGAGATTCACTATACTCTCGGGAAGGGAAATGTGGTCGCTGATGCTTTGAGTCGGAAGACTCCAGTACGGGCAAGCTGGTTGCAGAGGCATGATCAGCGGTTAATCCAGGAATTGGAAGCATTGGAGATATCTTGTGTTGACAAGGGTTCGTCAACCGATGCATGCTTGAACTGGACGGAGGTGCAATATGACCTTACGGACAGAGTTCGGCGAGCAACGGAGCTTGATGAAAGTCTTCAGCGCTATGCAAAAGATGGGTCGGATGACCAATTCTCTTGGGATAACGGTTTGTTACGAAGAAATGGTCGCGTGTGCGTCCCGAGTGTGGGTAAATTGAGGGAAGAGTTGATGTATGAAGCTCACTTTGCAAAGTACTCAGTTCACCCAGGGAGCACAAAGATGTACAGAGATCTGAAAAAGCTGTTCTGGTGGCCCGGACTAAAGAAAGATGTCGCACGTTCTGTAGCT
This sequence comes from Platanthera zijinensis, assembly GCA_039513925.1. Taxonomy (NCBI): domain Eukaryota; kingdom Viridiplantae; phylum Streptophyta; class Magnoliopsida; order Asparagales; family Orchidaceae; genus Platanthera; species Platanthera zijinensis. Next base: position 92,909,311 of record CM077092.1, on the reverse strand, counting down.
GAATGCAATACCTGTGCGTTGGTGAAAGCAGAATGCCAGAAGCCTGGCGGTTTCCTGAAGTCGTTACCTATTCCGGAGTGGAAGTTCGATGACATTTCGATGGATTTCGTGCACGGGTTGCCGAGATCTCAATGCGGTCATGATTCAATCTGGGTGATTGTGGACCGGTTGACAAAGGTGGCGCACTTCCTTCCAAACATAAGAGACGATTCAGTGGAAACCTTGGCCAAGCTTTATGTGGAGCAGGTTGTTCGACTGCACGGTTTTCCTCGGAGCATCGTTAGTGACCGTGATGGGCGGTTCACATCGAATGATTGGCGGCTCGTTCATCAAATGTTGGGTACAAAGTTAGCGTTTAGTACGGCCTTTCATCCCCAAACGGATGGCCAGACTGAACGAACCAACAGGACGATGGAGGATATGCTCCGCATGTGCGCCCTAGACTTTGGTAAGAGATGGGAAGATTATATATTTCTTGTCGAATTTGCCTATAATAATAGCTACCAAGCAAGTATTGGTATGGCACCATTTGAGGCGTTATATGGTCGTAAATGTCGTACACCGTTAGCTTGGGCAGAAGCAGGCGAATCTAAGCTGAGTGGGAAAAAGGAAGTCGAAGAAGCTACCTCGCTCATACGCTCTATTCGGGAGAGGCTAGTGATAGCCCAAGATCGTCAAGCAAAGTACTACAATGCCAAACACCGGAACGTGGAGTTCGTGGTGGGTGATTGTGTATATTTGAAGATCAAACCCTTCAAAGGCGTGTCCAGGATTCGGCGTTTGAAAAAGCTAAGTCCGAGGTATCTTGGTCTGTTTGAGGTGGTGGAGCGAGTTGGGGAAGCTGCTTATCGACTAGCACTTTCAGCAGACTTGGGTGGATTATATGATGTATTTCACATCTCAGTCCTTTGTAAGGCGGTGAAGGATCCAGCTCAAGTGGTGGAGAATGATCGGGTACCGGTCGAGTATGGGCTAATGACGAGGGTTAGACCCATTCGGATCGAGGATCGAGCCGAGAAACAGTTGTGGAACAAAGTGATCGGGATGGTCAAGGTCCGATGGGATAATTGTGGCCGTGAAGAGCTAACATGGGAGCGAGAGCAGACCATGCGAGCTGAATTTCCCGAGCTGTTTGTATAAACTGTAAACCGTGTACTTTTGTTATATCAGAATTCTCAAGTTATAGCATTGTTGGTTCTTGTTTCCTTACCGTGCAAATTTCGGGACGAAATTTTGTTAAGGGGGGGGAAGATTGTAACACCCCAAAAAGACCCCAAAAAGACTCAAATTGGTTTTGAGGTGCAGGTCATTTTACACGGCCTGGGACACGGGCGTGTCCCAGGGCGTGTCGGGGGTACACGGCCTAGGACACGGGCGTGTCCCAGGGCGTGTCACTCAAATAAAATGTAGTTTGAGTCAGAAAGTTACATGGCCTTGAACCAAGCCTTGAACACGGGCGTGTCAGGTTGGACACGGGCGTGTCCAATGCCGTGTGCCTACCCGTGTACTGCTTGCAGCTCGATGAGGCAGGGGTGATACAGGCGTGTCTAAGGAATGACAGGGGCATGTCAGGTTCGACACGGGCGTGTCGATGCCCGTGTTCTGGTATATCTCAGTCGGTTCGAATACCGCATGTGCCGCTTAAGGGTACACGGCCTGTGACACGGGCGTGTCACAGGCCGTGTCAGCCAAAAATTGAGTTTTTGGGCAAATCGTGGCCGTTCAGATTTCTCTCTTTGGATCCAAGGGCTCAGGTGATTTCCTGGCTGGATTTAATCCGTGAAGGCTGATGAAGAAAGTCATTCTTCATTTCCTTAAGGAAGAGAGAAAGAGAGAGGAGGAAGAAGAAGGAGGAGGAGATCAAGCCACCGGCGGAGTTCCCGTGGTCCGATTCATGATCCGAAGCCGGCGTTGTGACGGCAAGGCTGCTGCGGTTCTTTCTCACCGGCTAGTTTGCGATGGCTCCCAAGAGATCGACAAGGGTAACGATCTCCCTTCTTGGACATGTGAAGTCCTTCTTTTCTGCATTGCATAGGGAAAACCCTTCCCCGCGAGTGTGCGGTGGGTTGTGGTGTCCCTTGGGGTAGATATGTGAAGTCCCCCTTGTTAGAGGCCGGAATTGGAGTACGGCTCTAGGCATACTGTGTGAAGCCCATCTGGACATGGTCTGGATTGGTGATGCTTGTTTGCATATCGGAGAAGGCTCCGTGATTATGGCTTGTGTTGCCTTGTGCCTACCTGTTGCTTGGTGCAGCAGGAAGTACTGGATGATGTCCAGGAAATGAAGAGGGTTGGATGCAACTCTTGTGGCCGTGCGTTGCCACTTTATGAGCGGTTGAGCCGTTGGGCTGCAACTCGATAAAAAGGCAGATTGCTGAACAGGAAAGGTGAAACCGACCCGCGCCTATAAATAGCCATGGATACTTCCGTATTCGAGGTGGCACGGTGACTTGAGCAACGGGGGGTAGCTGATCCGTACCTGCGTTAGGTCCGTCCGACTTGGAAGCCTGGTTATAGGTTTTGTTGGAGCGCCTAATGAGAGTCTTAGGCCCGCGCGCCGGAAAGACTAGAATGCTCAAATACCGTGTAGACGGTGGTGTTGACCCTGGTATTCCGGTACACCAAGAATGTGCCCTGAGTGCACGGACTGTCGGGCCTTTTGGCCGATAGTTGTGATGGCTTGAATGTTCCTGCGCGCACATAGTTGCTATTGATGATGCCATGCTTTGCAGGGAAAGAATGCTAATGCCCCGAGAAAGGGGTAGGATTGTTATAATTAGGTCAGCTGAATGCTGACCGTTGCATTGTTTGCCACCGGTTGGGTGGATTGTTCCCATGCAGGTGCTGGAGAGCCAAGTGGTAAGTGATGGGCTGAAGCCCTACTGCTGTTGCTGCTACTGCTGCGGCTAGCCCTTGAAGGCTAAGCGAATGTTTTTACTTGTTTTCTTTTACTCATGTATGGCCGGCCTGCGCGCCGAGGTTTGTAAACCATACGGTGTGAAAAGAGGAACTGTAAGGCCTTAAGGCCAAACTCTATGTATTTGTGTACATTCCGTGGTTATATATAAAGGTGGTTTATATATTGGACATTCCTGGTTAGAGTTCAAATTATAACTTAAAGCTTCCGCTAGAATGCTCTGAGTTAGGATTCGTGTTTGGTTTGGTATTATCCTGTGACCTCACCGTCTGTTTGCGGCATATAGTGTGGGGCCCCGGCCGGACCTTCTACTATACGTCATTTAACGGATGGAGTCGTTACATGTTCATCAAAAATGATCAACATAAATGTTGTAGGCATTTTTATTATCTACAGTTTGATATGTAATGGAAAATTTTAGGACAAGTCTACTGACTTATAGGGACATTTTTCTAGGGTAGGACCTATATGTAGGGCAGATTTTAAAATAATTCCCCACACTAAACCCTTGGTCCAAATTCCCTGAATTTTAGACAGCGGCTTATTATTACCTAGATCTAGCCGCTGTAAAAATTGGAGACCATTTGGGATAGTGTAGCTTAGGGTTTTGCCCTAGCCCTAGAAAAGCTAGGGTAAAATAATTAAAGGGTCAAATGACCCCCATACCCTCCCAAATTTTGGTGAGGTGTCCCTGGTATAGGTATCTAGATCTGGTTCAAATTTCAATTCATTTGGTTGAGTTTTTAATAGGAATTCATTAAACCCTAGTTTGGACCTAGTGAAGGGTAATTTGGGGAAAAGGGAACTTTTGGCAATTGAGTGGTCAACTTACCTCAATAGAGGTTGATATTTTGACCACTGGTTTAAAATGATCCTAAGAACCCCCCTTGTGGAAAATGGGATGGATTAGGGTGAGTTTACCCTAGGGCCCAGGTTCAAACCCTAAATGAGCATTTTGGGGGCTTGAGAAGGACATAGGGGCAAATGCCCTTGTATGGACTTGAGATTTGGTGGAGAGGTTGTTAATAGGTATTTAACCCTCTGGTTGAAATATTAGAGAATTTAAAGGTAGGTAGGTACCTCATAACCTAAACCCTAGATTTAGGGTAGAAAGGATTTTAGGTCAAATCAATAACTTAAATTCATTTAAAAGCTATGAAACTTGGGTAGAGTGTTTATAGGGTAGTTAGGACCCTTGGATGATTTTACTAGAATTTTTGGATAATTATTTCTAGTACTTCACTTATGAATGTGGGTATAGCCTTATTTGATATTTTATTTATTTAAGATTTTTAAGTCAAATAAGACCTCATGAAACTCTGGAATTAGATGTTGTTGGCCAGTAGTAATGCTCCTGAAATTTTATTTTAATTTTATGTTGAAGAAATCTGGTAGTTCTTTCACAAGTGTTATAAAAGGGTTTTATGGTTTTAAAAAATATTATGTCTTAAATACTTTCTGGAAAATTATGAAATTTTGTAAATAGGGTCCTTAAACCAATATTTACTAGTGGCAATTTATTCAAGATTTTTGGAGTTATGATTATGGTACTTGATTCACAAGCATGTTAGATTAAGAATTTAGTAAATGATTTATTATTAATTAATTTCTAGTAGGAAAATTATGAAACTTATCTAGTGTTGTTTTCATGGCGTTATTAGTACCCTGTAATTGATTCAAATTATTTGAATGAAGATTTGATGTAGTTTATTCATTATTTATGAAAGAAATGAATTATTGATAAAACATGATTAGGCCCCTTAGACCTTAGAGAAAAATGTCAAACCTTGGATATATCCTTTTTAGATATAACAAAATTTATTCTGAATTTATTATGATTTTTACATAGCTAAAAAGTCTACTTCATGTTCAAATTGGTAGACCTTGGATTTGTAGGAAAATTAATTAATTATTAGATTAATTGAGAAAATGGTTATAACCTGGAATTGATTCAATTATGCCATGATAGGCCCCCAGTAAATAAATTAGATCATTCGGATGTAAACACAAAGGACATCCTATCATGGACATCATATGGTATAGGGTGGTCGTTAAATAGCAAATTCGAGGAAATGTGTAAATGGATAGAAATTGGTCACAGTGTGAAGTAGTTGGTATTAGTTTGATTTAATGAAGAGGCTGGATCACCATAGGAGGTTTCAGGTGTGGTGAGAAATGAGTTGATGTGTGCTAGAAGGTGCGCGGGACCGACGAAAGATCGTCGTCCCCGTAAGAGTGAAGAGTCAAATTCACTCTAAGTTTAGTTTAATGCAATTTATTAAGGGAAAGGATAAGAAAAACAACCAATAACAATAAGTGCCTTGCGAAAGGGAACTTCGGGCCGTAATGCCGCCGTCTTGGTTCCTAGTGCCTTTTGAGAGCCCCTCACAGTGTATAATCCGGAGGCAGTCCTGGGCTAACGTAAATCTTAAAACAAACAAAAGAGTAATTAGATGGATAGGGATTCACATTGCACACACTCATTAGTTAGGTTTGGAAATGGTTAAGTCGTCCCGAGGTGTTCAAGGGGGCGCCATCCCGCAGTGTTCAAGGGATGAGGTCTGGAGATGAGCCGGACGGTTTAGTCCGGGGAGCTTAGTCTCGGTTGTGGTTAATACGGACGGTTTAGTCCGGGAGTTTGACACTTTAAATTGTTATATATTAAACTGTTGCATGTGCATAAAAATAGGAAAGATTAAGGTGGTGGGTTCTCGATATCGGGGAGTTCGATTGCACCGACACCGATATTGTTGACTCGACAAGGTGACTAGCACTTAGCCAAGGTTAAGTCCGACAGACCAGTCGGTAAGAGTACACAGGAGTCCGCCTCGTGCACCAGGCATTGAGGGCGTATGATAGGTCAGACCAGTGATGCTTTTACTGGTTTTGAGGTGGGTGAGGCCCAACCCACCGCTTCCGTCTGCCACTACAGAGGTATCCTGGGAGGTAACGGCTCTGAAAGGGGGAACTAAAGGTTTGTGTACACAAATTCGTGTGTGTGAGTTGCACTGCATGAACATCATAACCCACCATATAGTTGCATACATAATCATTCATAAGAATCTTGACACCTAATGTATAAGTGGAATGGTATGCTTATATATTAGGACCTGCAAAACGACCCCTTGGTCTATAAGCTTGTGTGGGCAAGTTTTATAGATTAAGGTCATTTTTAATATTTAAATAATGTTTGTGATAACCGACACCCCAACATATAAGTGGAATGAGAAATTTATATGATGAGAGCCTTGTAAAAGATCCCTTGGCTTATGTGTACTCACATAAGTGAAGGTTTAATTTCTTACTTACTTACCTTTCTGTTTTACCTATTATAACACTTATATTATTCGCCTGTTATAACTTGCTAGTTAGGTCCACCGTCATCTGCTTTTGACTACTCTCCACCTTCATGTCCTTCCCTTTCTTCCTCTTCGCTCGGTGCCTTAGGGCATGGGGGAAGGGGTCGGGGATGATAGGGCTTAGTCTTATAGACTAACGGTTTTCGGACCAAATCATTTTAGGGAATCGTGGAGCCCAGCCCGGAGGAGCAGCCCAGGAGGTCGGTGCGCTTGGAGACAGGGCAGTCTAGCTCAGGAGCTCAGACAGCCGGGACCGTGAGTTCCGTTCCTTAGTAGCAGTTTGTTTTTCAGCTTCCGTTTGAGTGACCATGTAGTGAGGTGTTGTTGTACCGGGCTTAAGTCCTTTTCCTTTCAGTACTCTGATTTTACTCTGATGTTATACTGTGGACGCTCCCCTCGTGGAGTTTTTATTTATATGTGATATTATATTGTGGACTGCATTTCTCTTTACTGTTCTACTTGCTACTTGATTGTGATCGAAAAAGCCGGCAGAATCGGCGCGTTGTAGTGACGACCTTCCCGGGTGCGAAGGTGTCACCGCAAAGCGGCGGTTCTGGGCATAAGACCCCGGGAATTGGAATCGAAAAAAGGGGTCTTACAAGTGGTATCAGAGGAAAACCACGATCGATCAAATAGCAGCCCACTAAAACCCTGGGTCACCCCCACGCGAGTTTAGTTTAGGGACAAACTAAGCAGCGGAAGCAGTGGTGTGCCTATTTGGTGATCACATATAAATTGTCCACTTCTCCAACAAATGGAATTCTTCTTTGTAGCTTCAGGCAAACCTTGCCACCAGTAGGGAGCACCTCTGACTGTAAAGACCTCATCTTATAATTCTTTAGTCAATAAGTTAGACTCAACCCATTAGGGCACATGACTAACCATGACGACTTGTAACATGCCCTAGTTCGAAATAGACCCTAGGTATGAACTTGTTTAAGGTAAGGAGATACCCAAACAGAATAAAGGGAGGATTTTAACATGAGAATGACAACCTAATAGATAAACTCAGGTGACCCTACGGTCCCTATCAGGGATTACTCAAATCAGTAGACTGCCTTAAGGAGAAATTAGACCAATAATCCATTAGCAGAATGGTGGAAGATAAGTAGTTTTAACCCTCATACAGGTAACAAGATTTCTCGGAGACAACCACAATGACAAACACCGAGGGTCGGATATGAATTCAAGTTCAGAAGATACACATTTGGGAATGGGAACATTTTGACTCGGACAAGGTTTTCGAAAATGTGACTCAAAGAGTTTAAGTATGGGGTATATCGACGAATTTCAGGGTGGAACCCCAAGTCGAAGATTGATGCCCTGAGAAATTGTGCACCCAACTAGAATGGATATAACATGGTAATATCAAAGATAGTTAGCCCAAGGAAGATAGTGGCTTTTCTTTTGTTTATTGGGGGCTTGTCTTTTGTTTATTGGGCAAAATAGGATTAACTTGGGTTTCCTTAGACCTAATTTAGAGAATGTGGCGTAATAAACATAGTGAGATTGAATTTGATATAATTCGACGTTATTCAGGCGAAGATAAGACTAAATCGCTATGTGGTAACATCGGAAGTATGATGACTCTAGAAAACTGCAAGGAGTTAACAAACAATATATTGGAAGAATGAAGACCTTAGATATAACCCGTAGGGTTGAATTAATTGATTTCTCGGGCGTACTCGAAGGAATAAGACAAGTATCGTGTGGAGATTTTATAGAGCTGTGTCTACCCACACAAATGAGAAATTTAATCACCGGAAGTATGTTGTATCTCAGAACATGTACCCCCTTGAGTGAATAAAAGTGTCATGGATTTTGTGATGCACGGTGAGGTCCGTCAGTTGTGGAAGGCTATGCGAAAGAGTTTTTGGGAAACTATTACAACCACTTCCGGTGCCGGAGTGGAAGTTTAATGATATTGCGATGGACTTCATCCATGGCCTCCCTCGTTCATGCACGGGAAACGATTCTGTTGGTACCCTAGTTTCGATTTGAGTTCAGTTTTCTCTTTTAGTCTCTTGACCCAAGATTTATCTATGGTCAAAGGTTAGTTATTTAGTTAGTTTGCTCTAGTTTAGACTTGTCACTTTTCCAGATGAAAATTTGGTTAAGTTGTTTTTTGTTCGACTATGGTCGAACGTCGCTCGACTATCGTCGATCAGCCATTCGACGATCGTCTTCCTGATAGCTCGACTATCTGCTTGATAGGTCGACTATCTGTTGTCTTTGATAGTTCGACTATCTGTTGATAGGTCGACTATCTGCTCTTCTTGATAGTTCAACTATCTGCTTGGATAGTTCAACTATCTGATAGTTCGACTATCTGTTTGATAGGTCGACTATCTGTTGTCTTTGATAGTTCGACTATATGTTGATAGGTCGACTATCTGCTCTTCTTGATAGTTCAACTATCTGCTTGGATAGTTCAACTATCTGATAGTTCGACTATCTGTTTGATAGGTCGACTATCTGTTTTCTTTGATAGTTAGACTATCTGGTTATAGGTAGACTATCTGTTTTCTTTGATAGTTCGACTATCTGTTTGATAGGTCGACTATCTGTTTTGCTTGATAGCTCGACTATCTGCCTTGATAGTTCGACTATCTGATAGCTCGACTATCTGTTCTGATAGGTCGACTATCTGCTGAGGTAGTTCGACTATCTTCTTTGATAGTTCGACTATCTGTATCGTTCGACTATCTGTCTGATAGGTCGACGATCTCTGTGCTTCGGTCGACGATCTCCGAGGGTTGTTCGACGTTTTGCTGTATGTCTTGAGTAATTTTGTCATCTTTTATGATGTGATTTATTTCATATTTATTTTGGCATATTTTATAAAAGATTATTTGAATAAATTTATGATATTATTTCCATGCAATATCTGCTCCATTCCTTATGCATGAGCCAATCTTTTTCTGACAAAGTTGTTTGTCTTATTAGTTGAAATATGTTTTCTGCTTTATCTGCCAGGCTGTCCTTTATAGCCGTTAGACTCAAAAAGTCTTCTTTGGTCGTAAAGAGTCTCTTCTGATGTGACTTTCTCTAGTATTATTTTATCAGAGTTACTTGGAGCTTCTTAGAAAGCTTTATCCTCTTATAGGATATCTGTCTACAGTTTTTTTTGTTCTTGCTTTATGCTATTTGCAGCCCAGCTTGCAGATTTCAGTAGAAGACAAGATTCAAACTCAAATTAGAGCCGTTGTTACTGCTGCTATATAAAGAATTCTTTGGAGAAAGAAATCAACTAGTTCAGATAGCTAAAAACCAGTTCATATAGAAAAAGAGAGTTCATTCAGGAAAAGGAGTTCAAAAGCTAACAGCAGCATTCAAGCTTACAACTTACAGTTTACAACTGCTCTCAGCTCGTTCATATTCAACTAAGAAGAAGTTTTAGCTCTTTACTCTTCTTCAACCTGAGTTCTCCTGCCTCCAGGAAGATTTTCACTCAGAGCTTTTTGAAGAAGAAGAAGAAGATAGCTGTCTGAAGAAGAATTTTCATTTCATATTTATTATCTTCTTATAGCTTTTTCCTTCAGATTTTCTGAAGTGTTTTCTGCACTGAAGCAAGACTTCACCTGGACATTCTTTTAGCCAGCGGGAGCCTTGACTCTTTAGAGCTTTCTAGCTCAGTGCAAGTTCTTGAGCTTCTCTAATTCTATTTAAAATAGAGAAGACATTTTAACCTCCTTTCCCCCTCCTTTAAAGGGTTATTACTCCCTTCAAAAGTATACCTTGGTGGCAGGGCACCTGATCAAAAACCTGTGTTGGTTTTTAGACACCTGATCAAAAATCTAAAGGGTTTTTAGATCTACCTGAAGCAGATCTTGTTGGTGGCAGGGCACCTGATCAAAAACCTGAGTGGATTCTTACCTTGTTGGTAGAAGAGTGGACGTACCCAAGTTGTTTGGGGAACCACTATAAATTCCCTTGTGTCGTCTGGTTGTTTGATTTATTACTTGTGATGTTGGTTGTGATTAGTTTTAACTAGGTTTGCTAGTTGCTGTTTAGGATTCCAAGCCTTAACTGTAATTACAGTTGGCTGCCTTTTGTGCACAACACTTGTGTTAGGCTTTAGGGTTACTTCTCAAACATCTATAACCTTCATTCCGCAATTAACTCCAAGGGAGTTGAGTAGACAGTCAACTTTGCTAGTGTAATTTTTGATTACTCTATTCACCCCCCTCTAGAGTAGTATCAATCCCTTTTCTTTCAATTGGTATCAGAGGGAGGTTGTCTGACTGTATAGGCTAACACCTAAGTCACAAGATCCTGATAGATACCAAGGATTATAGATATTCAATTTCACTATCATGGCCCAGTTCAAGGATTACTCTAGCACCAGACCTCCAGCATGCAACTTAGCCAAGTTCAGCATCTGGAAGGCAAGTATTAAACTATATATGAACTCTATTGATGAGAGTATTTTTGCTTCTATTTTGATAGGACCACCAAGAGCACCTACTGCAGCTACTGCCTCAACTTCAACAGATATGAGTGCAGTACCTCCTCCAGATTATAATGATGAATATAAAAAGGCAAAGATAGCAGATGCTAAGGCAATGAACATTCTGGCTCAGACAATGTCAGATGAAGTATTCTAGAAGATTGCTGACTGCTCCTCAGCAAAAGAAATGTGGGATACACTGAACCAGATTGTTGCTGGTTCAGCTGATAAAAGGAAGGACAGAAGGTCCAACCTTATCTCCCAGTATGAAAATTTCAAGAAAACTGATGCTGAATCAGTTGAAGCAATGTACACAAGGCTCAGCTCAATCATCAATGAGCTGAGGACTCTTGACAAGGATATTTCAATGACAGGGGTCAATGATAAGATTCTTATGTGCTTCCCTAGCACATGGGATCTGAGGATCTGGCCTATCAAGGAGGCCAGAAGCACAACAGAAATTTCAACAGAAGCTCTTCTCGACAAGCTCAAGTCTTTTGAGCAAGTGTTGAAGACCAGGGAAGCTGAGGCTGAAGCAAAGACTCCAACTCCCACCAGAAAAGAGCAAACCCTTGCTCTCAAAGCTGCTGATGCTTCTGAAGGAAGCCAGTCCAATGAGGAACTGATGACATTATTTGCCAAAAGGTTTCTCAAGATGGGAAGGAAAGAATTCAGAAAGAAATCTTCAAAATATGAAGAAAAACCAAGGTATGATCGTACTCCTACTAAAGAAATAATTTGCTATGGTTGCAGGAAGCCTGGACATATTCTTCCAGACTGTCCAGAGGAAAATAATAAAGAGAAAAGGAAAGACAAGGATCAGCACAGGAAGCATTCCAAGCCATCCTCCAACAAGAACAAAAAGAAGGAGAGAGGTTTTGTTGCTGAAACCTGGAGCGATTCTGATGAGGAATCTTCCTCCTCAAGCTCCAGTGAGGATGAGGAAGAAAAGAAGGCAAAGGAAGTTTGCCTGATGACAATTAATGCCTGCAACAATCACTCAGCTGTAGTGAGTTCAGATTCTGATGAAGAAATGCCAACAGAAGATGAGGTATTGTCTTCTTACGATTTACATCTGCTGAATTTAAATCAGATTTTAAATCCTTATGTTTAGATTTAATTAGTTCTGAAAAGGAAATAAAAGAGCTTAGAAATAAACTAGCTGAATCTGAACTTATCTCTAATGAAAACATTAGGTTAACAGCAGAACTCACTAATTCTAGTGAAGAAATAAAATTCCTTAAGAATGAATTAGCTAAGTCCAAAAGGTTAGAAGAATCTCTGAATGGTAGAAGCCTTAAGTTGCTTGAAATAACCAGCATGTCTAACACTAGGTTAGGCAATAATAAATTAGGCTTAGGAGCTTCTTCTAGTAAACCCCCAATCATTCTTAAAAACCATCTTTCAACTCCAGTGAACTTTATCTCAGCTGATGGGATAAAGAACACTGAGCAAGTTAATCAGGTTAATAAAGCTTTAAATAAAGCTAAGAGAGAGAAAAGAAAACAAAAGTTTAAGGAAATACAAAGAGCATCGAACGCTGCTCGACGATCGCAGGCTCAGTGGTCGAACGGAGATCGACGATTTGAGCACCCATCGTCGAACGCTGATCGACGTTTTCAACGTGAATTTCAAAACTTCAACCAGAACTTTAGAAACCCGAATGTAAATAGAAACCCTAGGTTCATTGACCCATCATCTGCATGGAGAATCCCTCTTTGGAGATCTTACCCGTTAGGTTATCACCCTCAACCTGCTTATTCATTTATTTCCAGTTTTTCTTATGTGAAAAACAAGGGACCCAAGGTTACCTGGGTCCACAATGTTTAATTAATTTTTCTACAGGTAAAGACTTATCCTATCACTCAGAATAAGTGGTATTTGGATAGTGGTTGCTCCAAGCATATGACAGGAAATAAAGAACATCTATCAAGTTTCAAGGCCAAGCTTGGCCCAAAGGTAATCTTTGGAGATTCAAGCTGTGGTCAAACTGAAGGCTATGGCAGGATGACAATTGGAGCTGTAACATTCAAGAGAGTTGCTTATGTAACTGGACTGAAGCATAATCTCATTTCAGTAAGTCAGTTATGTGATGCTGGATACCAGGTATCATTTTCTAACTCTCTTTGTAATATTACTTTAAATAATAATGTTGTGTTAGTAGGTATTAGACAAGGTAACATTTATTTAGTAGATTTTAACTCAACTCACTCTGAAATCTGCTTATTTAATGAAGTAACAAATAACAATACCTTATGGCATAAAAGGCTTAGCCATATTAACCTCAAAAATATATCTAGGTTATCTAAACACAACCTGGGTAGAGGTTTACCTTCTTGCCCCTACAAGAAGGAGAGCCTATGCAAGGCTTGTCAATTAGGCAAGCAAACCAAGAATTCATTTAAATCAGTAAATAAAAGTGATTCTCCTAAAATTCTGTATTTATTACATTTGGACCTATTTGGCCCAATAAATGTACAGAGTTTAGGAGGGAAGTATTACACCCTAGTCATTATAGATGACTTCTCTAGGTTCAGTTGGGTGTTCTTTTTGAGAACTAAGGCTGATAACTTCAAAGCCCTTACAGATTTTCTATTATGTGTGCAGACTGAGTACTCTACTCATGTGGCCTTGATCAGAAGTGATCATGGTACTGAGTTTGACTCTCTTCTCATGCAAGAATTCTGTGAGAGAGAAGGTATCAAACATAGCTTCTCAGCTCCTAGAACTCCCCAACAAAATGGGGTAGTGGAGAGGAAAAACAGAACCATGATTGAAACTGCAGGAACATTATTGGCAGATACTAACATGCCTCTCTCCTATTGGGCAGAAGCTGTTAGCACAGCTAATTATGTGCTGAACAGAAGTCTTATACACAAGCTTAAGTGTAAAACTCCTTATGAGTTGCTTAAAGGAAAGAAACCTAAAATAAATTATTTTAGAGTATTTGGTTGTGTAGTTTATATTCATAATAATAATAAAGAATACCTTAGAAAGTTTGAAGCAAAAGCTTCAATGGGAATTTTTCTTGGATATTCCCAAGTAAGCAAAGCTTATAGGGTTTTTAATAAATCAGCTTCTAAAATTGAAGAGTCTGTTCATGTGTCCTTTGATGAATCTCAAATGTTTTATAGGGAGAAGGAAAATTCTCCTTCCTCAAGTTCATTGCAGGTACCAGATGTCACTCAAGAGATTCTCCATCTATCAACTCTTCATATCACTGATTCAGACAGTGATGAAGACTTTGCTGAAGTTGTTGTTGTACCACCAATAGTAGATCAAATTCCTCCTGAGGAATTAATCCTAACTATTGCTGAAGATCACATCCCACCTGCTGATGTTGTCACACTTAGAGATCATCCTACATCTCAAGTGATTGGAGACATATCAGCTGATGTTCAAACAAGACATCAATTAAGACAGGATGTGATGCATGCTTGTTTCCTTTCACAGATTGAGCCCCTCACCATTAAAGATGCTGAGCTAGATCCCCACTGGATCATTGCTATGCAAGAGGAACTCAATCAGTTTGAAAGATGTAAAGTATGGACTTTGGTTCCAAGACTTAAAGGCCAACTGATCATAGGCACCAAGTGGGTGTATAGAAACAAGTTGGATGCAAATGGAATCATTGTAACGAACAAAGCTAGGCTTGTAGCTCAGGGCTACAGACAGGAGGAAGGTATAGATTATGACCAAACCTTTGCTCCTGTTGCAAGGCTAGAGGCAATAAGGATCTTTCTAGCCTATGCAGCCTATATGAAGTTTAAGGTTTTTCAGATGGATGTCAAAAGTGCCTTTCTAAATGGTGAGCTAAAGGAAGAGGTATTTGTTGAACAACCACCTGGGTTTGTTTCTTCAACTCAGCCCTCACATGTTTTCAAGTTGCAAAAAGCTCTTTATGGACTCAAACAAGCACCCAGAGCCTGGTATGAGACTCTAGCTAGTTTCCTGTTTGAGCACAACTTTGTTAGGGGAGTAGTTGATAGAACCCTTGTTCGCCAAGTGGAAAAGGACTTTTATGAAGCCCGCTCCTGCAGGGGTTGCTCCAGCTGCATCTGAGAGCACCAGGACTGCTTCAGTCACTCCTCTCCTACAAGAAGCTGGCTCAGCAAATCTCTCCCTTCCATCTTCTTCATCTACATTACCGTCTACTTCAGTTGAAGTTCCATCAACTTTAATTGAAGTACGACCTTCTGCATCTCATCTTCCTGATTCATCTATAATTCTCCATGCATCACCTCATGCATCTCCTCTCCCTTCTCATCTTGCTAGGATATCTCATCCTAGTTTTGATTTGTTGGTTTCTGAGATTTCTACTCCTCCTCATTCTCCAATTCCTTATTCAGATCACATTGATCATCTTGCATCCACCCATCATTCTCCAGTTCACTCTCCATCTCCAGTTCACTCTCCAGTTCATCAAGAATACACCATTCCTGCTGATCATCCATCCACTGAGATTCCCCCATCATCATTTGAAATCACTCCAGCATTCATTTCTAGCATTTTGGAGTTAATTACTCCTTCAATCAAAATTATGATTGAAGGAGCAATTGCTCCCCTTGCTTCCTCCATCTCTTCTTTGTCTGTTGCCATTCAAGCCCTATCAAAATCTGCTGAGCCCTCTTCATCTAGGGGTCTGGTTTCAGTGTCTACTGAAATCAGGCAGGGGGAGATGCTTTATGAAGATGCCTCTGAGCTGCCCTTGGCCTCCCCTCCAGCAGATCCTCCTGCAGTTGTAGAGAAAGAGATAGAAGAATCAGCTCCTCCTCCATTGTCTGAAAAAGAAATTTCTGATGTTGTAATGAAGTCTGAATTCATTGTCAAAGTTTGCCTAGAAGAATGCTCCACTCCCCTGGTCGCCCTATACCTAGAAGGAGTTATTACTTCCTTCCTAGATGAATTATGGGAGTTAGGACATTCAAAGGACAATTCTGAAGGTATCCCTTTTACTCACTTTTTAGACTTGATAACTGACATGCTAGTTTGGGAATACCTGGAAGGAATGATTCGATGTCATTTAGCAAATTTTTGTTCATAATACTACAGATATAATGGAAGAAGTATTAGATGTTCAAGAGCTTGATCACCAACCAGCTCCAGAAGTTCAAACTGAACCAGAACCAGTTGTTCAAGTTTCTGAGGCTGCTCAGCCAGCTCAGCTAGCAGTGCAAGTAGAACTGGTCCCCATGACAGTTTCTGATCAACAAGAAAAGGCTTCAGATGTTCAAATTGAAAAGTCTACCGTCTGGGATGACTCTCCTGGGTTGGATTTAGATACCCTTCTGGCATAGGATGCCATGGAAGAAGAATTAGAAAAAGTTGCCCTAAAAGAAAAGGAAAGAGCTGTGCAAGAGGCGATTGATCCATATGATATTCCTCCCTCTTCAAATTCTGAGGATGAGATTGATTCTGATGAATCTGATGAGTCTAAGAGAAAGAGATCTGCTAAAAAGAAAAGGAAAGCTGTGGCTACATCTCCTCCAAATCCTGACCATGATGTCCCCTACTATATCTTAAAAGCCATTGATCCTAAATCTAAAGAATTCCAGCACTGGATGACATTTTCTAAAAATCAGCAGAAGCAAAGAAAGAAGTCAAAGAGGTATGACAGTCCTGTCCCAAGATGGACTCCTAGAGGTCCTCCTCCTCCACCTCCCGGTGCAGGAGCCTCTGGAAACCTATCTGCAAATCCTGCTGCTCAATCTGATAGGTTCAACCCATATCAGTCATCACAAAGGAAAAGTTCTCAAGGATATCAAGGTAGAACTCAATTTGGCTATCAAAGACTTGATGCTGATGTTAAGGAACAAGTAAAGGAGGTGGTTTATCAAAGACCAACTTTTTCTCCTCCTCCTTCCAAAGAACTCAAGAGCTCAACCTCTCCAAAGCCAGATCATACTGTGAAGGTTGTTTCAAAAGGTAAGCGAATTATTTTCTCTGAATAATCTAGCAAGATATTTGCTAAGTTTGCTCCTCTTTCTTATCTAGTTACTCAGGATAAAGAGCCAGCTGAAAGTCTGCTAGATATGTCTATTAAATTTAAAGCTGTGAAACCTGTTGATACAACCACTGAAAATGTGTATGAAAGCTCAGAGCTTGATCCTGATTTCAGGATGGCTCGATTTCTTGAACTTGTTGGTTCAACCCAAATCAAGAAAGCTAAAGCTGAAGGCAAAGATACTGCAGGATTAACCACTATGTCAAAATTCAGAATGAAGGAGCTCGATAAATTCCAGGTTAGACCTGATGTATTTGATCCTTCAAAATATATGGAAAAGCATCCTGAAGCAGTTGTCCCAAGAGCGTCAGAAATGAAAATCATTGGAGAACAAGACCTGAAGTTGTCAAGGAAAGAAGCTCTAGATCCTTCTAGGAAGATTAATTTTGTTCCTAGTTCTTCTGAACCTAAACCTTATTCTGAAGCCTCTTAAATTTCATTGATTGACAGTTATTTGCTTATCTGATTGATTGATGTTATCTGCTTAATTATTTTTCCTTCATGCAGTTTATTTACTTTTCAGTAATTAGTTTTGTGTTTAGTTGTTGAGAGACTTAACTCAAATAGGGGGAGATTGTTGGTACCCTAGTTTCGATTTGAGTTCAGTTTTCTCTTTTAGTATCTTGACCCAAGATTTATCTATGGTCAAAGGTTAGTTATTTAGTTAGTTTGCTCTAGTTTAGACTTGTCACTTTTCCAGATGAAAATTTGGTTAAGTTGTTTTTTGTTCGACTATGGTCGAACGTCGCTCGACTATTGTCGATCAGCCATTCGACGATCGTCTTCCTGATAGCTCGACTATCTGCTTGATAGGTCGACTATCTGTTGTCTTTGATAGTTCGACTATCTATGATAGTTTTACTTTCAAGACAACCTAAACACCTAGAGGGGGGGGGGGTGAATAGGTTCTACTTCTTTATAAAACTTCTAGGCAGAATTCAATTTAATGGCTAACACAATAATCACAGCAATCACAGAAAATAAAACATCACAGATTGCACAATGTTTTATAGTGGTTCCCCAAGGTCTGGGTACATCCACTTTCCCCCTTCACCTATCTAGCAGTATGCTAGATTCGGCCAAACTTCCACTAATCTCAGATCAACAGATCCTACAACTCTGAACCCAACTGGTTCCTATAACTCAGGCATAACAGCCCTACCTCAGCCTTGCCCCAAGGCCTACAACTCAGAGAAGACCCTTCTCCTACACTCAGGCAAATAGCCCTACCACTCAGAGTTCAACACTCCTACACTCAGCCTTTATAACACAGGCTTACAACTCAGATCTGTGTAAACAGATCCTACAGAAATATAGAAAAGATTATTTAACTGTCTTGTCTAAATTGAGAGAGAAAAGGCCAAGACAATTCTTGATCAGCTGATGAAATCAACTGTATCTGAGCTTTCTTCAAAGCTTCTTGAATATGAACTTAGCTGAGTTGATTTCCAAACAGCTTCTTGAGAATCCACTGGTGGTTTCTTTCTTCTTCTTCAAATTCTGGCTTGATCTCTCTCTATCCAGCACTTTGAATGATTCTTCTGAATTCTGATTAGAACTCTTCTTTGATCTATCCTTAGATAGTCTTCT
The DNA here is from genome assembly GCA_039513925.1 of Platanthera zijinensis. Lineage (NCBI taxonomy): Eukaryota > Viridiplantae > Streptophyta > Magnoliopsida > Asparagales > Orchidaceae > Platanthera > Platanthera zijinensis. The sequence continues at coordinate 92,890,991 of CM077092.1, read as the reverse complement.
TAGATCTTCCGGAGAAGATCTTCTTAAGTGCCTAGCACTTTCTTGAAATGAATTGGATTGTAATCCTTCTCAACTTTTTGATTCTTATCAATGTTTTTTTTTAAAAGTTACTTTCTCCTTCTGAATCTGTCTATTTATAGACTTTCTTCATGGTAACCGGCTGATCCGGTTTCTAACCGTTTTCTGACAAGTCTGACAGCTTCAGTTAACCGGTGGCAACCCACAGCTGTCAAGTCTTCAAACAAGTCCTGTGCCTTAGTCTTGAACCACAAGTTGTCGAGACAGTCTGTCAGAAAGTGTCGAGACCATCTGTCTATCTGTGTCGACACAATTGACCTTGGTGTCGACACAATCTTCAGTGATGTCGACTAAGTTGCCTTTGAGTCAACACAGCTTCTTCTGAAAATAACTTGGTCTTGACTCTTCAGTGTGTCGACACAAGTCTTCTTTTAACCCTGCTATAATGTGTCGACTCAATCACAATGTGTCGACCCATTCTGCTGGTGTAGACAAACTTGAGGTCGACTATATTCTTCTGTGTCGACACATCCTGCTGGTGTCGACAAACTTGAGGTCGACTATATTCTTCTGTGTCGACACATTTTCCTAATGTTGAGGTCGACGCTTTTCTTCTGTGTCGGCACAAATTCCCAGTGTTGTGTCGACTTACTTCTTCTGTGTCGACACACTTTCTCAGTATTGTTGTAGACTAACTGCTATGTGTCGACATACTTCCTCTGTGTCGACACTTTTTCCCAGTGTAGTTGTAGACTAACTGCTATGTGTAGACATACTTCCTCTGTGTCGACACTTTTTACCAGTGTAGTTGTAGACTAACTGCTATGTGTCGACACTGCTTCCCAGTGTTGTGTCGACTAATTTCTTCTATGTGTCGACACATCCTTCTCTGTGTCGACACTTGGACTTAGAATTTTTTCTGCATACTTTATCAATTCTTCACCTGCACATGTCAACTCAAAACAACATCAAATACACTTTGATGTATATCATTGAGCTAGGTTGGGCTTCTTCAAATCAGGTACACATTTTCCAATGTACCCAACAATCTGTTGATAGGTCGACTATCTGCTCTTCTTGATAGTTCAACTATCTGCTTGGATAGTTCAACTATCTGATAATTCGACTATCTGTTTGATAGGTCGACTATCTGTTGTCTTTGATAGTTCGACTATCTGTTGATAGGTTGACTATCTGTTCTTCTTGATAGTTCAACTATCTGCTTGGATAGTTCGACTATCTGTTTGATAGGTCGACTATCTGTTTTCTTTGATAGTTCGACTATCTGTTGATAGGTCGACTATCTGTTTTCTTTGATAGTTTGACTATCTGTTTGATAGGTCGACTATCTGTTTTGCTTGATAGCTCGACTATCTGCCTTGATAGTTCGACTATCTGATAGCTCGACTATCTGTTCTGATAGGTTGACTATCTGCTGAGGTAGTTCGACTATCTTCTTTGATAGTTCGACTATCTGTATCGTTCGACTATCTGTCTGATAGGTCGACGATCTCTGTGCTTCGGTCGACGATCTCCGAGGGTTGTTCGACGTTTTGCTGTATGTCTTGAGTAATTTTGTCATCTTCTATGATGTGATTTATTTCATATTTATTTTGGCATATTTTATAAAAGATTATTTGAATAAATTTATGATATTATTTCCATGCAATATCTGCTCTATTCCTTATGCATGAGCCAATCTTTTTCTGACAAAGTTGTTTGTCTTATTAGTTGAAATATGTTTTCTGCTTTATCTGCCAGGCTGTCCTTTATAGCCGTTAGACTCAAAAAGTCTTCTTTGGCCGTAAAGAGTCTCTTCTGATGTGACTTTCTCTAGTATTATTTTATCAGAGTTACTTGGAGCTTCTTAGAAAGCTTTATCCTCTTATAGGATATCTGTCTGCAGTTTTTTTTTGTTCTTGCTTTATGCTATTTGCAGCCCAGCTTGTAGATTTCAGTAGAAGACAAGATTCAAACTCAAAATAGAGCCGTTGTTGCTGCTGCTATATAAAGAATTCTTTGGAGAAAGAAATCAACTAGTTCAGATAGCTAAAAACCAGTTCATATAGAAAAAGAGAGTTCATTCAGGAAAAGGAGTTCAAAAGCTAACAGCAGCATTCAAGCTTACAACTTACAGTTTACAACTGCTCTCAGCTCGTTCATATTCAACTGAGAAGAAGTTTTAGCTCTTCACTCTTCTTCAACCTGAGTTCTCCTGCCTCCAGGAAGATTTTCACTCAGAGCTTTTTGAAGAAGAAGAAGAAGAAGATAGCTGCCTGAAGAAGAATTTTCATTTCATATTTATTATCTTCTTGTAGCTTTTTCCTTCAGATTTTCTGAAGTGTTTTCTACACTGAAGCAAGACTTCACCTGGACATTCTTTTAGCCAGCGGGAGCCTTGACTCTTTAGAGCTTTCTAGCTCAGTGCAAGTTCTTGAGCTTCTCTAATTCTATTTAAAATAGAGAAGACATTTTAACTTCCTTTCCCCCTCCTTTAAAGGGTTATTACTCCCTTCAAAAGTATACTTTGGTGGCAGGGCACCTGATCAAAAACCTGTGTTGGTTTTTAGACACCTGATCAAAAGTCTAAAGGGTTTCTAGATCTACCTGAAGCAGATCTTGTTAGTGGCAGGGCACCTGATCAAAAACCTGAGTGGATTCCTACCTTGTTGGTAGAAGAGTGGACGTACCCAAGTTGTTTGGGGAACCACTATAAATTCCCTTATGTCGTCTGGTTGTTTGATTTATTACTTGTGCTGTTGGCTGTGATTAGTTTTAACTAGGTTTGCTAGTTGCTGTTTAGGATTCCAAGCCTTAACTATAATTACAGTTGGCTGCCTTTTGTGCACAACACTTGTGTTAGGCTTTAGGGTTACTTCTCAAATATCTATAACCTTCATTCCGCAATTAACTCCAAGGGAGTTGAGTAGACAGTCAACTTTGCTAGTGTAATTTTTGATTACTCTATTCACCCCCCCCCCTCTAGAGTAGTATCTATCCCTTTTCTTTCAGATTTTATCTGGGTAATCGTTGACCGGCTGACGAAGGTGTCTAGGTTCATCCCGATCAGGAAGGATGACTCTGTTGGAGTTTTGGTTCGGAAGTTCGTGGAGCAGTTTATTCGTTACCATGTAGTGCCCAGGACGATCGTATCTGATCGAGATGGTCGATTCACATCCAGAGAGTGGAGATCAGTGCAGTCTTACCTTGGCACACGACTGACCTTCAGTATGGCCTTCCATCCCCAGACTGACGGGCAGACGAAGTGTACCAATAGGACGCTGGAAGACTTACTGAGGCTGTGTATTGTGGATCATGGAGAGCCCTGGGAGCGGATGTTGCCCCTAGTGGAGTTTTCATACAATATCAGCCATCAATCCAGTATACGGATGGCTCCGTATAAGCCCTTGTATGGGAGGAGATGCCAGACTCCCTTATCTTGGATACATGATGCGAATCCGAAGATGCTAAATTCGGAGTTTGTTGAAGACATCGAGGCTCAGGTGCGACTGATTCGAGAGAGGTTGCTAGAGGCACAAAGCAGACAGGCAAAGTATTATGACGCTCGGCAACGTCTAGTAGAGTTTTAGGTTGGGGACCGGGTGTTCTTGAAGATCCGGCCGATGCACGGGGTTTCACGAGTACGTGGTCGGCGGAAGAAGCTCAGTCCAAGATACATGGGGCCTTTCAGGATCCTGGAGCGGATCGGTCCATTAGCTTACAGACTGGAGCTATCGCAGGAGCTGTCCGGCCTACACAACGTGTTCCATGTATCTTCACTCAGGCAAAGTATTATGACGCTCGGCAACGTCTAGTAGAGTTTTAGGTTGGGGATCGGGTGTTCTTGAAGATCCGGCCGATGCACGGGGTTTCACGAGTACGTGGTCGGCGGAAGAAGCTCAGTCCAAGATACATGGGGCCTTTCAGGATCCTGGAGCGGATCGGTCCATTAGCTTACAGACTGGAGCTATCGCAGGAGCTGTCCGGCCTACACAACGTGTTCCACGTATCTTCACTCAGGAGGGCTCTACTACGCCCGGAGCTACAGATTACCACAACTGATGGGCCGGTAGCTACCGATCGGTCCGTTCAGGTGGAGCCGATACGGATTGACGACCAGGGGATACGGGTCTTGCGCCGCAATAAGATCCCGCTAGTCAAAGTCTTGTGGAGGAATCATGGGCAAGAGGAGCATACTTGGGAACCCGAGGACTTGATGCGAGAGAAATACCCAGAGTTGTTTAGCCAGGTAATATTTTCTAATTTCTCAAGATGCTTGTAATTATATTTCCCTACTTGCTTTACACCGGAGTATCACCTAAGATTAGAGGCTAATCCTTTGTTTATTGGGGCTAGCCCCTGTTTATTAGCCTTGGTTAAGATATTCATCCCTCGTGGGATGTTACAAGCTTAAGATAACCGGTATGAAAACTCACATAGACTTAACCTTAATTTCGGGGATGAAATTTTTGTTTTGTTTTTTGGGATTTGTAACATCCCATTTTCAAATAAACCCCCCCTTAGGAGTGACTTGAACATACCTAGGTCATAATAAGGCCTAGGTTGAATCTAGGAGGTCAAGTGACCCAACTAGCTAGTTGAGACTCACTTGGGCTGCAAATAGTAAAATCTTAAAACCCTGATTTTTGGTGGCCTAGTGGGTTCAATCTGACTCCAAGGCGTTCCTAGACCTAATATGAGATCAATGGGTCACCAAGGACCCATTGGGTGCAAACCTAGTAGCTAAGTTGACCCAAGTCAACTTAAGCCCTAGTTAGGCCAAAGTAACCCTACCTTGGGTCAACTCACCCTCATTATGCCAAGTCTTCCCTACCCAACCATACCTAGGCCTTAGGGGAGGTCAATAGGTCCCTAGGGGTCTATTGATCTTGACACCGAAGGTCAAATTGACCAAGTCAACCCTAAACCCTAGGCTAGCCAACATGTTGAATAGGAGAGAGAAAGTGAGAATAATGGGGTATTTTCATAGTAGAATGGTGAGCCCCCTTCTCATATGGCATTTAAGGATTTAATATTCATTTTATGGGCTGCCTTTAGGCTTCTCGGGGAAGAAAATTCGTGAGGGTTTTCTAGGAGAGAGAAAGAAGTAAGGAAGAGGCTAAATTTAGGAGAGAGAAAAGATGGTGGAAGTGAAGGGGTGGATTTAGAGAGTGAGGAGGCATGGAGCTCGGCCAAAGAGGGGCCAACAGCCACCTAGAGGTTGACACCTCTTCCCCCCCCCACCCTTTTCCCGACCATCAAGAGGTGTTTCCAGTCTCTCTCTCCTCTAACCACCCCCCCCCCCACATGAAGAGGTGTTTTGGCCCTTGAAGAAAACCGCCCCCTCTCCCCCTCTCCCCCTTATATACTCACTTAGGAGAGAGGGGAGACCCATTTCGAAATCAGAGAAGGAGGATAGAACCCTTGCCAAAGCCACCAAGGAGAGGAAACGCCGCCACTGCCGCCACCGCCGCCACCGCCGCCACCGCCGCCACCGCCGCCACCATGCATTCCCGCCGGTCTATTCGCATCCAAGCCCGAACTCAGGTCCTCCCTCACTTTTTCTCTCATGTTTAGATCCTAGGATTGTTTAGGAGATGAGTTCATGCTCAAACGAACCGGAGCAAAGTTTTAAAAATTCAGAAATTTCCATTTTTATGGAGTTGTTGGTGGTCTCGGGTAGGGCGGCACCGCCACCTCCGGCCACCCTAGCCGCCGGCAAGGCTAGCCCCCACCATCGGGAACATATAGGAGTTGATTCCTGGTGGTGGCGCCGCCCATGATGGCTGGAAAAAGGCCCATGAAAATCATTTTCACGGGTTCTGGTTCTGGCCATTTGGAGAAGATGAAGTACAGCTGCCGTCCGATCGCTTTAAGATTCGTGCAGGATCAAAATAAATACTTATGAACCCATATTTTTCGGATTTTCTGTATTTAATAAAACAGTTTCACTGTAAATTAAATTTAGGCCCCTTATGGACACTACCTGAAAAAGGTTACAACATTAAATTTGTAGGTCTTTTGAAGACCTACAATTTGATATGTAGTGGTGAAAAAGGAGATGAGGGGACTGCCCTGTAGAGCATTTTTAGTGAGGGTATGTCCTACAACTAGGACAGATTCCTTCTAAAAATTATTTAGGTCCTTTAGGGGCATGTTCATCAAAAATGATCAACATAAATGTTGTAGCCATTTTTATTATCTACAGTTTGATATGTAGTTGAAAAATTTAGGACAAGTCTACTGACTTATAGGGACATTTTTCTAGGGTAGGACCTATATGTAGGGCAGATTTTAAAATAATTCCCCACACTTAACCCTTGGTCCAAATTTCTTGAATTTTTGATAGCGGCTTATTATTAACTAGATCTAGCCCCTGTAAAAATTGGAGACCATTTGGGATAGTGTAGCTTAGGGTTTTGCCCTAACCCTAGAAAAGCTAGGGTAAAATAATTATAGGGTCAAATGACCCCCATACCCTCCCAAATTTTGGTGAGGTGTCCCTCGTATAAGTATCTAGATCTAGTTCAAATTTCAATTCATTTGGTTGAGTTTTTAATAGGAATTCATTAAACCCTAGTTTGGACCTAGTGAAGGGTAATTTGGGGAAAAGGGAACTTTTGGCAATTGAGTGGTCAACTTACCTCAATAGAGGTTGATATTTTGACCACTGGTTTAAAATGATCCTAAGAACCCCCCTTGTGGAAAATGGGATGGATTAGGGTGAGTTTACCCTAGGGCCCAGGTTCAAACCCTAAATGAGCATTTTGGGGGCTTGAGAAGGACATAGGGGCAAATGCCCTTGTATGGACTTGAGATTTGGTGGAGAGGTTGTTAATAGGTATTTAACCCTCTGGTTGAAATATTAGAGAATTTAAAGGTAGGTAGGTACCTCAAAACCTAAACCCTAGATTTAGGGTAGAAAGGCTTTTAGGTCAAATCAGTAACTTAAATTCATTTAAAAGCTATGAAACTTGGGTAGAGTGTTTATAGGGTAGTTAGGACCCTTGGATGATTTTACTAGAATTTTTGGATAATTATTTCTAGTACTTCACTTATGAATGTGGGTATAGCCCTATTTGATATTTTATTTATTTAAGATTTTTAAGTCAAATAAGACCCCATGAAACTTTGGAATTAGATGTTGTTGGCAAGTAGTAATGCTCCTGAATTTTTAGTTTAATTTTATGTTTAAGAAATCTGGTAGTTCTTTCACAAGTGTTATAAAAGGGTTTTATGGTTTTAAAATATATTATGGCTTAAATACTTTCTGGAAAATTATGAAATTTGGTGAATAGGGTCCTTAAACCAATATTTACTAGTGACAATTTATTCAAGATTTTTGGAGTTATGATTATGGTACTTGATTCACAAGCATATTATATTAAGAATTTAGTAAATGATTTATTATAAATTAATTTCTAGTAGGAAAATTATGAAACTTATCTAGTACTGTTTTCATGGTGTTATTAGTACCCTGTAACTGATTCAAATTATTTGAAAGAAGATTTGATGTAGTTTATTCATTAGTCATGAAAGAAATGAATTATTGATAAAACATGATTAGGCCCCTTAGACCTTAGAGAAAAATGTCAAACCTTGGATATATCCTTTTTAGATATAACAACATTTATTCTGAATTTATTATGATTTTTACATAGCTAAAAAGTCTACTTCATATTCAAATTGGTAGACATTGGATTTGTAAGAAAATTAATTAATTATTAGATTAATTGAGAAAATGGTTATAACCTGAAATTGATTCAATTATGCCATGATAGGCCCACAGTAAATAAATTAGATCATTCAGATGTAAACACAAAGGACATCCTATCATGGACATCATATGATATAGGGTGGTCGTTAAATAGCAAATTCGGGGAAATGTGTAAATGGATAGGAATTGGTCATAGTGTGAAGTAGTTGGTATTGGTTTGATTTAATGAAGAGGCTGGATCACCATAGGAGGTTCAGGTGTGGTGAGAAATGAGTTGATGTGTGCTAGAAGGTGCGGGGGACCGACGAAAGATCGTCGTCCCCGTAAGAGTGAAGAGTCAAATTCACTCTAAGTTTAGTTTAATGCAATTTATTAAGGGAAAGGGTAAAAAAAAACAACCAATAACAATAAGTGCCTTGCGAAAGGGAACTTCGGGCCGTAATGCCGCCGTCTTGGTTCCTAGTGCCTTTTGAGAGCCCCTCACAGGGTATAATCCGGAGGCAGTTTTGGGCTAACGTAAATCTTAAAACAAACAAAAGAGTAATTAGCTGGATAGGGATTCATATTGCACACACTCATTAGTTAGGTTTGGAAATGGTTAAGTCGTCCCGAGGTGTTCAAGGGGGCGCCATCCTGCGGTGTTCAAGGGATGAGGTCTGGAGATGAGTCAGACAGTTTAGTCCGGGAAGCTTAGTCTCGGTTGTGGTTAATACAGACGGTTTAGTCTGGGAGTTTGACACTTTAAATTGTTATATATTAAACTGCTGCATGTGCATAAAAATAGGAAAGATTAAGGTGGTGGGTTCTCTATATCGGGGAGTTCGATTGCACCGACACCGATATCGTTGACTCGGCAAGGTGACTAGCACTTAGCTAAGGTTAAGTCAAGAGGACCAGTCGGCAAGAGTACGCAGGAGTCCGCCTCGTGCACCAGGCATTGAGGGCGTACGATAGGTCAGACCAGTGGTGCTTTTACTGGTTTTGAGGTGGGCAAGGCCCAACCCACCGCTTCCGTCTGCCACTACGGAGGTATCCTAGAAGGTAACGGCTTTGAAAGGGGGAACTAAAGGTTTGTGTACACAAAGTCGTGTGTGTGAGTTGCACTACATGAACATCATAACCCACCATATAGTTGCATACATAATCATTCATAAGAATCTTGACACCTAATGTATAAGTGGAATGGGACGCTTATACATTAGGACATGCAAAACGACCCCTTGGTCTATAAGCTTGTGTGGGCAAGTTTTATAGATTAAGGTCATTTTTAATATTTAAATAATGCTTGTGATAACCGACACTCCAACGTATAAGTGGAATGGAAAATTTATACGATGGGAGCCTTGTAAAAGATTCCTTGGCTTATGTGTACTCACATAAGTGAAGGTTTAATTTCTTACTTACTTACCTTTCTATTTTACCTATTATAACACTTATATTGTTCGCCTGTTATAACTTGCTAGTTAGGTCCACCATCATCTGCTTTTGACTACTCTCCACCTTCATGTCCTTCCCTTTCTTCCTCTCCGCTCGGTGCCTTAGGGCATGGGGGAAGGGGTCGGGGATGATAGGGCTTAGTCTTATAGACTAACGGTTTTCGGACCACATCATTTTAGGGAATCGTGGAGCCCAGCCCGGAGGAGCAGCCCAGGAGGCCGGTACGCTTGGAGACAGGGCAGTCTAGCTCAGGAGCTCAGACAGCCGGGACCATGAGTTCTATTCCTTAGTAGCAGTTTGTTTTCAGCTTCCGTTTGAGTGACCATGTAGTGAGGTGTTGTTGTACCGGGCTTAAGTCCTTTTCCTTTCAGTACTCTGATTTTACTCTGATGTTATAATGTGGACGCTCCCCTCGTGGAGTTTTTATTTATATGTGATATTATATTGTGGACTGCATTTCTCTTTACTGTTCTACTTGCTACTTGATTGTGATCGAAAAGGCCGGTCAAATCGGCGCGTTGTAGTGACGACCTTCCCGGGTGCGAAGGTGTCACCGCAAAGCGGCGGTTCTAGGCATAAGACCCCGGGAATTGGAATCGAAAAAAAAGAGGTCTTACAGTTCCTCTCTTGAGACCTATAAAATATAGAGTGTCATTTTGTTCTTCTCTTATGCCGTCGTAGAGATTTCCGAGCTTGCGAAGTTTTGTTCTTTATTTGGCGGATTTCTGTGATCACCATGTCTCTCTCGTAAAAGTTCAGCACCCTTTTCTCTCTTTTTTGTTGCTCAGGAATGAGTAGTGACGCGAGCGAAAGAAAGTGCCAATGGCACCGCCTCCTGTAGGGGTGCTAGTGCGGGGACGACATAAGCAATGGCGAGCGCGGAGGTCAACGGGCGTGGAGGAGTGGAGGCAGGATGCCTGGAAGTGAGATCATCCACGCGCGGGGGTGCCCGCGTGCGAGCAGGTGCGCATGCGGGGATATCTGCCCGCGAGTGTGCACGCATGTACGGCCGGGGTCGGGCTCCCGCGTTCGGCCGAGGACCGCCACGTGTGGGAGCTTGCTTGGGGACTGAGCGCGCGCAAGAGCTCGCGTGAGGGCTACCTATGCGTGCGCGATCCGCCGCGGGGTTGCTCCCGTGTGCGAGAAGTCGCGTACTCGTTTGTCTTAGCGTGGGGACGTTCGCTCTAGGATCGCTTCAGTACCGTTCTCCTAGCGCACGTGTTTTTCTTTTACTTTGATTACTCTGGTGCTGATGCCCGTTCTTTCCTGCATGTGTCGAAGGGCGGTGTTTCGCAGCGATCGATGTGTCTACCATTGACTTTGAACCTTTCCCGCATTGGCAGTTGGAGGAAACACTTTGGTATTTTGGAAGATGTGGAGATCGTAATCTCGTCCCCTCTGGAGCGCGATCAGCGCTCTCCTGTGGGCTACTTCGTGGTTATGGAGGGGTATTTGAAGGCGGTCTTCCAGATCCCTCCGGTCGAGGAGGCAATCGCTGTTATTTGGTTCTACGGCATTCCTGTGATGCAGTTTTCTCTCACGGAACTTACGAGGATTATGGGGATACTATGTTTTTTTTGGGAGCATAGTTCTTGGATATCGGTCCGCCTCTTTCGTGAATAGTGTGAGGTCTGCCTTGGCCCGAGTGACCGAGTCGATATACGGAGCAACAAGAGGTGGTTGTCATTTGAGGACAAGGCCGACCATCATCATGGTGGGATGTTGTATGTGTTCGTCAAGAACGAATAGGAGCTGCTCGAGACTTAGAATAATCCTCCTGACCATTACCGGGGTTCGTCCAAGTGAAGTTTCAGATGAACATTTGTCCATCTCGCCTGGGAAGTGCAGACAGACCTTTTTCCGTCTCGCCTGGGAGGATCGAGGTCCGTTCGAGAGGTACAAAAAGTCTTTTGCCAATATCTCATAAGGTCCATAAAGGCTTTTGTCAGTCTCTCCTGGGATGTGTAGAAAGACTTTCACTAGTCTCATCTGGGAGGTGCAGAAAAGCTATCATCAATCCCATCTTGCGATGACCCATTTGCGGCGAAAGGAAAAACAATTGTTGCATTGATGAAAAGAAAGATAAAGGTGCTCGCGAGTCTACATCCACAGCTTATTCTTCAAGACGAAAATAGGGAAAGTAGTAGATGGTGAGTGGCGCTCCAACCTAGGCTTTGCTCTAACTTCCTCGATGAAAGATAATACTATGGGTAGTTAATCACCTAGAGGGGGGTGGGGGTGAATATGTGTCTTTAAAATTTTTTGTCAATTAGATTAACTATTCAGTAGATTTTGTAAATATACTCTTACTAGATCATAACACATACAATTCTCAAAACACAGCACATGCAATTCTCAAAACACAGCACAAGCACATGAAATCCACAGAGTACACAGCAATTTTATAGTGGTTCCCCCATCTAGGGTACATCCACTTTCCCCCTTCTTCCTCACTAGCAATGTGTTAGATCAGGTTATATCTCCTCCTCTTCAACTCAGATCAAGAGATCTTACAGTCTCAGTTTTTGTTAACAAACCTACACTCAGATCAAATGTCTACCTCAGAGATTTACCCAATCTCCTACCTTAGGTCCCTCAAGAATCCTACTCAGCCTTTATAGCACAGGCTTACACCTCAATGATACCACTAAAATCACCTACCTCAGGTCCCTCAAGAACCCTACCTCAGCATTTATAAATTAGGCTTACAACTCAGAGAATTAATCTCTTACCCACTCAGATCCAAAATAGATATTACAAAATAAAGAGGTAAATAAGAAAAATTATCTTCAGAAAACATCAATTCTGTAATCTAACTTATCTGAGAGAATTCAGATTCTTCAAATCAGCTACACTGAATAGATTCTTGAAAAACTAGCTACCTGAAATTGAATCTTTCCTGGATCGGCAAGTTCTTGTTGTTGATTGGCTTGATTTCCGTGAAAAACTTGTAGAACAAATTCACCTTAATCTTCTGATCAACTTGATAACAGGATCTGAATATTTTCTTGAAGATGTTCGTCTTCCTTCTTCTCGGGATTGTCGCCCTTCCTGACTTAGAAAAATAAGAATGAGATAATAGAATGATTTGTCTGGTTGATTTTTGATTCCTTGCTTTGATCTCTCTGATCTCTGTATTCTGAGTAGACAACCCCTATATTTATAGCCATCACAGGTAGTTGGATTCTAAATGATGATGCCATCATTACGCCATTATACTTTAATTCTTTCTTCAAATAGTTTCTGATCACGATACAGTAGCTGATGTGACACTTCTAACATGTCTTGACACTTCTGTGTTGACTCTGCTCATCTTCAGAAACATAAGTGTCGAGATGTCCAAAGTGTCTCGACACTTTATTACTTAAGTGTCCTTAGAAGGTGTCGAGACATCTTAGCAGTCTCGACACAATTTTAATTAGAAGAATTTTCAATTTGGACTTGAAAGTGTCGAGACAGTTGACTTGTCTCAACACAACTGTTATTTATGTCGACATCTTTAAATCTAAACTGTGTCGAGACAGTTGAGTTGTCTCGACACTACTGTCTGCCGGGTGTCGACACTTGCTTTATCCTTGACTGTGTCGAGACAGTTGAATTGTCTCGACAATTCTGCCTGCCGGGTGTCGACACTTGCTTTATCCTTCACTGTATCGAGACAATTGAATTGTCTCGATACTTCAGCATGCCCAGTGTCAATACTTATTTTAATACTTTACTATGCCGAGACAGTTGAATTGTCTCTACACTTCAGCCTGCCCGGTGTTGACACTTTAAGTCTGTACTCCAATTCTATATTGTGTCAAGATAGTTTTATTGTCTTGACACAGTTGTCTTAAGGTGTCGAGATATCTGACTTGTCTCGACACTGCTTGTTGAAACCGAGAAATCGGTCTCTTGTGGAGTTTGACCCTTGGTGAAGGGGTGGTCGCGCACCTACTTCGCTCCTGCAAGAAAAACAACAAAGGAAAGGAGAGCAAAGGACTAGACCAAGGGCCCGACTCGGAGGTCCCACCACAAACCCGGAAGATCACTGAGCGATTCCCCTCCTTAGCCAAATGTCGGGCTAAGGTACCTCAGAAAGCGATAGAAGACTCGGGAACCAGTAAGCTTGCCTTCTTAGGTACCCCTTGGGTCCTATTTATAGGATTTTGAGGATAGTCTGTAAATAACGGACCTCTACTGCCTTAAAATTACCAAAAGCTCCTCGGGCTGGCCTGCCAACAGCTTAACTCTGAGGTTCTAAATAGCTATATAAAGCCCACCTGGGTCTGCCAACAGCGAGACCCCGCTGTTTTGACTGGCTAGGGGCAGGCCAATGGGGCAAAACAGTAAAAAATCCTCCCAACTGGGGATCGAGCGAGTAGCCCTTCAATTCTTCCACTCAGCGTGAGGCGCGGGCCTGGGCTGGCTCGCCGAGAGGGCGCTGGCTGACCTGCCTAGGAGAGGCGGGCGGAGCTGGCCTGCCAAAGTAGGTGCGGGCAGGGCTGGATCGTCGGGAGGGTGCGAGCCGACCCGCCTAGGAGAGGCGGGCGGAGCTGGACTGCCAAAGTAGGTGCGGTGCGGGCAGGGCTGAATCGCCGGGAGGGTGCGGGCTGACCCACCCAGGAGGGTGCGGGCCAAGCTAGCTGGCTTGGGCAACCCTTCGATGCGCGAGTCAGGGGAGCCCGCCTGGTTGCCAAAGTCCTTTCGGCGAACACGGGGTTGTATATAATCCCCGCTCTTTACGAGCTTTTGAAAAAGGGCTCGGAAAGAAACATCCAACCCTCACGTGTTCAACGAAAAACCTTGCTGAGCTGGAGGGAATCTTTTGGTGGGACCCACCTCCACGCTATAAATAAGTTGTCCGGCCTCTGGGGTAATTCCCATTCTTTTTCCCCTTTCCGCGATCTATAGCCGCGAGATGCCTATGTCTGATAAGATGCGGGCTCGTTTGGCGGCTGCGAGGGAGGGTGTCCGGGATGCGGCTCTCAAAGCCACCCCGTGGCTTGCGCGCGGGTCACCTGGCCCCCTTTTTAAGCCAAAGAAAGCGAAGATTGTCCGGCGGTCTTCAGGGCGCGACGACCCTACCTCTAGCTCGGCCGGCGGGGCCGAGGTCATCCCTGAGGTATATGCGCTTCCCTTGCTCGATACTTCCCTCCCCCGCTCCTTGACTTTTCTTTCCTTTTGGTAGGAGACGTCTCGGGGAGTCGGGGCTGACGAGGGAGATCCCGGGCATTCCGCTCTGGAGGAGGCCGATCGGGTGACCAGTCCCTTGCCGCGGGAACCTGTCCCTCCCGTGGTGCCTCCGTCGCCAAGTCCCCACGGCCTGGGAAAACCCTTCGTTACTCTTGGAGGCGAACCCTTCCAGGGTCAACCGGGCACCTCTAGGCCTACTGATGGTGTGGGCGACGTACCGACGCCAGGTAAACCCTCTGACTTTAGCCTACTTGCGGTCATCGCTCCTTCTTATCTTACCTCTGCAGGTTATAATGTGGTCTCTTCATCTGATGCCGAGATGAGCAGAGGGTACTCCCCCCCCCAGACGTGGACATCATCTCTGAGTACCTGGGAGACCCGCGTGATACCGAGAGGATGAAGAAGCAGGTAAAGCAACTGTTTCAAAAGCACATGCTCTTGCTACGGGAAGTCTTCGACAGAGTGGAGAAAGATAAGGCCGAGACGGAGGAGCGACTCGCGGCTTTGGAGGGAGCGAGACTTTCTTTTGATGAGGACGAGGCGACTTCTCCGGGTGTGCATATCATGCGAGCCGAGGGGCGACCGAGGCATGCCTCAGAGCAGATCAATAGGACCCATCAGGAGCTCTAGGCGGTCCGCGAGTATCACTATCCTCACGTGCCGCCCCAAACTGACACGGGGAGGGGAGGTAGGTGGAAATGGATCCTGCGTTGAGTTCACCCTCCCCTCGCCGGTTATTACCCGCCAGGTCCGGGTCGCCCCGCTTTCGGCAGTGATGCTCAGGGTGTTTATCTCTTGACTTCTGTCAGTCTAGATATTTGTAATAATTCAGGATTACTTTCGCCCGTCGCGGGCTAATTTTTATTGCAATTTTTCTCTGGATTGCACCATCGTTCAGACCTCTGCGGATTGTGTGGGCGAGAAGCCCTGACTCGGCCGACCTTTCCTCGCGTGGGCTCGGCCTTGCCGAGTCTCCTCGTCGGGCCCTTTTCCTATATTGGCGAAGGCTAGCCGGTTTCGCGAGTCTCAGTACAGGTGACTCGCGCGCGGGTCAGAAATAACCCGCTCGGCGGCTGCCATTTAATCATGCGGGCGCGAGTGCGGGCGGTTGACAGTGGACTAGCAGGTTGGCGAGAACCCGGCTTGGGTTCGGAAGTCGAAACGTCAGGGCCTTATTGTTATCCGCACTTTCCCGCCCAAGAAGGCTTTTCCCGCCCTTTCTCACCCTATAAATAGACCGTGGTGACCCTTCAACACCTACCGTATTTAAGGCTTCTTCTTTCCCCCCTAGCTCTTTGCAAAAACCCCTCTGTTCCGCTCGGCGAGACATCTGCAAGATGGGTGCAGGTAGTGGCGAGGCGGAGAGGAGGGCCAAATGCGCTTGGACCTTCTCCGAGCATGACTTCCCTCCCACCGTCCTCACGGAGGGGGAATTTGTAGATGCAGTTGGCCACTTCGTCCCGCCAGGTTTTGAGGCGAGGCGGCCCAGGAAGGAGGAAAGAGTTAACGAACTATTCACCGGCGAGCTCGCATTCCCGATGGCCCATTTTTAGGCGGGCCTTCGGCTACACCTATGGCCGGAGGTCCGCCAAATCTTCAAGTATTACGGGGTGGTTCCCGGGCAAATGACCCCGAACTCCATCGCAGTGATCATCGGGTTCGCCTGCTACCTGCGAGAGGAGAAAATAGAGTTCAGCCTCATGGTATTCCGCAAGCTGTTCTCTTTTCGGGCGAATAAGGACGAGACCGCCTGCTTCGCCAGCAGCCATGTCAAAGTGTGGGAAACCGTCAATAAGAGCCACAACTGGCTATAGAAGTTTATATTCGTCAAGGGAGACTTCGACAACGTCCCCTTTTCACTGGTCCAGCTCAGTGAGGCGAGCTACCGCCCCCCGGCCCTAGGGGGTCACGAAGCGGGGCTGTTCGGGTTCTTCGCTGGGAAGAACTTCGAGGTGGCCTACCTCCGTAGGAACCTGAACGACCTCGTCCCTATCCCGCCCGGTGAAGGTAAGCGGCTCGCTCCATCTACGCATCCTTGAATTATTCGAATTTTTCTAAGTTCCATTTCCTGTAGGCGAGCGCGACATCCCTATCCATCCGTCGTATGAGAGTGCGCGACTCGCTGCCGGCGAGCTAGCACGGGCCGAGGCGGCGGCTGCCGCCCATCGCGAGTTCTCGACTCCTGCCCCGCGAAGAGGCCCAGCCGCGAACAGCCCCAGGATCCGCCACCGCCTAAGAAGTCGAAGAAGGAGGGTGGCTCGCCTCCCCCGGCTCGAGACAAGGGTAAGGCCCCCGCGAGCCAGTCGTCCGCCGTTCCCGCCCCCGTGGCCTCTCCGTCTGTCAGATCTTCAGGCGGAGAGGCGGGCACGTCGCAGCCGCCGGAGGAGGTTCGGCCCGCCAGGAAAGCAATCCCCCGGGGCCATCGTAACTTTGGTTACGGGGTGGGTCCCATCGATGAGGACGGAGTCCCGCTACTTCAGTGGGATAAGGAGACCAACAGAGTCTACGTATCATCGTTGATGCCGAGCTGGTTAGAGGATGACACCAGCAGCGGGGACACCTATAACCTCGCCTTCGGCGTCTATGGGCGAGAGGACGCCGCCGTTTACGACGAGGAGGCAACTCGGGTACTGATTTATGAAAGCGCGCGGGCCTAGTTTTGTAGCCTCGAGCAGGCCCATATGGTCGGACGGCGATGTCTTTGGATGGACAAGAGCGCTCCATCCCTCACCAAGCTCATCGACGAGAAGGAGGCAGCCCGCCAACTAGCTCGGGAAGAGGCGGACGAGCAGCAGAAGTGGGCTGATGCGGCGGAGGCCGCTCTCGCTCAGTACCTAGGTGGAGCGGTAGGTCCCTTGACTCGCCTCAACCTTCATTCCCTCCCGCATAACTTAATTAAGTTTTTCTCCTTTTCACAGGACGCGGCGACAGCCAGCCGGCTGGGTACTGAGGTCGCCACCCTCCAGCAAGAGAAGCAGGCGCTGCAGAAGCGAGTGGATGCGCTGGAGTCCGCAGCAATCGCCCCGCCGCCATCTACAAGCGGCTGCCACCTCGCTCATTACAGCGATCACGAGATCGAAGTGATGATGCAGAAGAATGCGGCCAACGCTGCAAAGTACACCTTCTGGACGCTTCAGAGGGCCGACCTTATCAAGGACAACAGTGCCAAGCTTTTTGCGAGTGAGGTGGTACCAGAGCTGTTCCTTCCGGTACCGGAGCCGGGCGACGGGCCATACCACCCCATTTAAGGGCCCGCCGCCTAGGGCTCGCCTCGCTGAGAGCTTGCATTCATCCTACTTTTGTTGTGGAGGCAACGCGGGCCAGAGCCAAGTTTTTGTAATAGCTTTATCTTTTTCGAATTTTGTCAATGTACAAAACTCTTCTCTGAGTTGAAATGCGAATACCCTTATTTCTTGCACTCGCCTCTTGATTCGCGCTAATCGTGATTTCTTTTATCCTTGAATGTTCTCACGGATGCCGCGACGGTGAGCGAGCGAGTGAGGTCGTCCGCTCGCTTTGAACTCTGAACTTAGGCTTAGGAGCGAGGGGTAGGTTGGGTGGTCGCGACGCGCGAGAGCGACTTACTGATTCCCTTCGGGCTCAGTAACCCATCCGCGTCATGGGGTGGGCGTGAGAAACCTGGCGCGCGTTTGGACCCTGGGCGAGCCGGCTTTCGGGGAATTGGCGTGGTCGGGTTGTCGCCGTCCGGGCCCTCTTCCCTGGGGCCTCGCCGTTCTCTAGGCCGGAGCCGGCTCCCCTTACTCCCAATCGTGTCGGGGTCCCCTTGTCAACCTGCCGATTCATTCGAGGCTCTCTGCCGAGATACAGAATCTGCTCGGGGTCCAAGGCAGACTCCCCCGAGTGACGTCCAGCCCTGCCAGCTTGATGGGAGCCTGGCGGCAGGATCTGCTCGGGGTCTGAGGCAGGCTCCTCCGAGTGACATCCAGCCCTGTAAGCTTGTTGGGAGCCTGGCAGCAGAATCTTCTCGGGGTCCGAGGCAGACTCCTCCGAGTGACATCCAGCCCTGCCAGCTTGATGGGAGCCTGACAGCGGGATCTACTTGGGGTTTGAGGCAGAATCCTCCGAGTGACATCCAGCCCTGCCATCTTTATGGGAGCCTGGCAGCGGGATGTGCTCAGGGTCTGAGGCAGCCTCCTCCGAGTGACATCCAGCCCTGCCAGCTTGATGGGAGCCTGGCAGCGAGATCTGCTCGGGGTCTGAGACAGACTCCTCCGAATGACATCCAGCCCTGCCAACTTGATGGGAGCCTGGCAGCGGGATCTGCTCAGGGTCTGAGGAAGACTCCTCAGAGTGACATCCAACCCTGCCAGCTTGATGGGAGCCTGACAGCGGGATCTGCTCGGGGTCTGAGGCAGACACCTCCGAGTGACATCCAGCCCTGCCAGCTTGATGGGATCCTGGCAGCGGGATCTGCTCGGGGTCTGAGACAGACTCCTCCGAGTGACATCCAGCCCTGCCAGCTTGATGAGAGCCTGGCAGTGGGATCTTCTCGGGGTCTGAGGCAGACTCCACCGAGTGACATCCAGCCCTGCCAGCTTGATGGGAGCCTGGCAGTAGGATCTGCTCGGGGTCTGAGGTAGACTTACGTTTGTGCTTTTAATCGTCGGAGCACAAGTTCATCAACATAAGCTTTATTAGGAAATTGAAGCGACGTTTACATGACTCAGGGGAAAAAAACGTTTCAAGTCACCACCACTCCAGGTGAGGCTCAGGGTCTCGCCCTCCACATTCCGGAGGCGGTACCCTCCTGACTTCAATGCCTCATGTACGATGTCCGGTCCCTCCCAGTTGGGATTTAGCTTCCCCACGGTTGCTGACCTCCCTGCGGCGTCCACCTTTCTCAAGATAAAGTCCCCTTCCGCAAATTGTTTGACTCTGACGTGCTTATCGAAGTATTTGTCCATTCTCCTCTTCACTTCCTCTTGCCTGATGGATGAGAGATCTCGCGATTCCTCAACCATGTCGAGTGAGAGTCGTAGTTCCTCCTCGTTCTCGGTCCACCATTCCACTCGGCCCCCTCCGGCCTCGACCACCCGGGGGGTTCGAACCTCGAATTATACTGGAAGCACCGCCTCGCACCTATGAGAGATCTTGAAAGGAGTCTCTCCTGTCGCCGTATTTGGTGTGGTTCTCAGGGCCCAGAGGACCGAGGGGAGTTGCTCCACCCAGCTTCCCCTCAAGTTCTCTACCTTCTTTTTGAGGAGGTTAACAATGATCTTGTTCTCCGCTTCCACCTGCCCGTTGCTCCTGGGGGTGATGAATCGAGGCAAACCTGAGGTCGATCCCAAGCTGTTCGCAGAAGCTGATGAACTCGACGCTGGCGAACTGAGGGCCGTTGTCCTTGACGATGACCTGAGGCAACCCATGACGGCAGATAATATCCCCCCATACGAAGT
The DNA here is from genome assembly GCA_039513925.1 of Platanthera zijinensis. Lineage (NCBI taxonomy): Eukaryota > Viridiplantae > Streptophyta > Magnoliopsida > Asparagales > Orchidaceae > Platanthera > Platanthera zijinensis. Next base: position 92,871,224 of record CM077092.1, on the reverse strand, counting down.
TCCTGATGACCTGGGAGGTTACCTTGGCCAACGCCTTAACTTCCAACCACTTGGAGAAGTAATCAATCATTACGAGCAAGAACCTTCTCTGGTCGCTGGCCTGGGGGAAGGGCCCAACCAAGTCCATTCCCCAGATGGCAAATGGCCAGGGGGCCGTGATACTCCTGAGGCGTTGGGCCGACTGTAGCTGGAGGGGGGCGAACAACTGGCACTTGTGGCATCCCTTCGTGAACTTCGCCGCGTCTCGGCTCAGGGTTGGCCAAAAATACCCCTGCCTGATGATACGACCTTCCAAGGTTCGACTACCGGAATGACTCCCGCACTCCCCAGAGTGAGTTTCTTCTAAGATCCTCGGGACCTCCCCCTTACCCACGCATAGCGCCAACATCCCGGAGAGGGTATTTTGGTATAGCTGGCCGTCTCGCATGATATAATATGTCGACTTGTACTTAAGATTTTTCCTGTCCTTCCCCTCTGGATACTCCCCAGTGGATAGGTATGTCGTGAAGGGATCCATCCACGAGGGGTGCTGCTCTACCTCCATCAGCTCCCCCTCTTCGATGGATGGGCGAAAGAGATCTGTGAGGGTACCCCCCACCCGGGGGCCATGCTTTGCCAGCTGATCTACTTGCTCGCTCTCTTCCCTGGGCACGTGTCGAATGGAAAAGGTCTGGAAGGTGCCGATGACTCCCTTTACCTTCGCCAAGTAGAGCTGCAGAGTCGGCTCCCTTGCCTCAAACTCCCCGTTAATCTGAGAGGCCACCACCATGGAGTCAGTGAGGACCTCCACATCATGCACGCCTAGTTCCCTGGCCAAACGTAGACCCGCAATCACGGCCTCGTACTCAGCCTGATTGTTGGTGATGGGGAAGTGTATCACCATTGTCTGCTCGATCCTCGTTCCCTAGGGGCTCTCCAAGATGATTCCCGCCCCGAGTGAATGCCTCCCTGAAGCACCGTCCACCATGACCTTCCAAGGAACCAGGCGAGTGAGTTCTTCCTCTGCCACCTCGACCACATAGTCAGCCAAGAAGTCGGCCATTGCTTGGGCCTTGATCGAGAGGCGAGGGACGAAGGAGACATCGAACTCGCTCAATTCTACCGTCCACTTAGCTAATCTGCCTGAATGCTCCACTCCTTCGAAGATGCTGCGGAGGGGGTGGTCAGTCAAAACTTGGATCGAGTGTGCCTGGAAGTAAGGTCGGAGCCTCCGGGCCGAGATGATGAGGGCGAAAGCCAGCTTCTCCAGGATAGGATAGTGAAGCTCGGCCTTCCTCAGCACCCTTCTCACATAATAAACCGGGAGTTGTTTCCTCCCCTCTTCCTGAACTAAGACAGAACTCACGGCCTCCTCCCTGACCCCCAAGTACAAGAATAAGTTCTCCCCCTCCTTCGGCCCCTGGAGCAAGGGGGCTTGAGTCAACTGCCTCTTCAAGGCCTAGAACGCCTCCTCGCACTCTGAGGTCCATTCAAACCTCCGGCCTCCTCTCAAGGTCTTGAAGAAAGGAGAGCACTTCTCCCCGGCCCGGGAGAGGAACCTGCTCAACCCCGCCAGCTTCCCCGTCAATCACTGCACGTCCTTTGCATCCCGAGGAGACCCCAACTCCATAATCTCCCGGACCTTGTCGGGGTTGGGTTCCACTCCAGCGGGGGTGAGGAGGTGGCCCAGAAATTTGCCCCTGCTCGCCCCGAAGATGCACTTAAGGGATTAAGCCTCATCTTGTAATTGCGCAGGGTGGTGAAAGTTTCCTCTAGATCCTGGATGTGGGAGTCGTCATCTCGACTTTTGATCATGAGGTCGTCAACATACACCTCCAAGTTCCTTCCCTTTTGCTCTCGAAAGACCCTATCCATCATCTTTTGATAAGTCGCCCCTGCGTTCTTTAACCCGAAGGGCATCATCTTATAATAGTAGAATTCATCCCCGGTGATGAAGGAGACATCTTTGATGTCGGGAGGGTGCATTCTGATCTGGTGGTAACCTGAAAATGCATCTAAAAAACTCATTACAGGGAAACCGACAGCTGAGTCAACCAGCGCGTCGATCCGAGGCAAGGGATAACAGTCCTTAGGGCATGATTTATTAAGAAGCGAAAAATAGACACACATACGCCACCAGCCGTCTCCTTTTTTAACCATTACAATATTGGAGACCCAGTCGGGGTATTGGATCTCGGATACAAAACCGTCCCTAAGGAGTTTGGCCACCTCCTCTCGGATCGGCTCGGCCAACCTATCCGCGATAGGCCTCTTCTTTTGCTGGATGGGGAGAGCCTCCGGATCTAGGTTGAGGCGATGGCAGGACACGTCGGCGTCGATCCCGGGCATCTCTGCAGCGCTCCAGGTAAAGATGTCCACGTTCCTCTGGATGCACTCCAGCATCTTGCCTTGGGCCTCCGGGGTCAGCCCCCCCGCTGACGCGAACCTTCTCCACCTTGCCTCCGAGGGTGAGAACCTCCATCTCCACTACCTCTTCTGCCGCTTCCAGGCGAGGCCTCTCCCCCCATTCCTCAACCTACCCTCCTCCTGAGGCGAAGGCTTCTGCCTCGGCTTCTTCCACGGCCATTGCCTTGGCCGGCTCTTGAACTTCCTTCACTTCTTCCTTCTAGGCATAGTTCCCCTCCACCTCCATCTCCTCCGGACCAGCCCCCTGCTCTGCCTCCTCCATCCTTTTCCCCATCTCTTTAGCGCCCTCCTGCCATGAGATAGAGTTTACGGCGGTGACATAGCACTCTCTTGCCATCTTAGGGTCTCCGCGGACCCTGACCTAGACCCCCTCGACGTTGAACTTCAGGCATTAGTGGAAGGACGAGGGGACGCAGTGGAAGGCGCTGATGAGGGGCCTCCCGAAGATGGTGCTGTAGCTACTGGGGGCGTCTACGATGACGAACTTGCAATTGCAGGACTGCCCCCCCCCCCCCCCAGAGAGACTTGGAGTCTGACCCCTCCCTCGACTTCCTTCCTCTCCCCCGAGAAGAAAAACAGGGGCCCATCTGAGGCCAAAACCCTTCTGGCCTCCACCTTCATCGCGTCAAACGCCTTCTTGAAGATGACGTTGATGGAGCTCCCATTGTCGATGAGAATCCGAGAGACGGTGAAATCCACGATGGCTGTCCTGATGACCAGCGCATTGCAAAAGGGGTCCTCGTAACCCGGCATATCCTGAGTCGTGAAGGTGATTCTTTCTTCCGGGGCGGGGTCTGGGACGTTGAGCCAACACTCCTTTGATACATGGTGTGGAGGCTCGCCTTGCGGGAAGCCTCGATCCCCGCCCCTCCGTGGATCGCTCTGATCCCTCCCCGGGTCCCCACATCTACCCGGTCTTCGCACCTGTCCTCCTCTGCCCGAGGCAGGACCTCCTCAATCCGCACCCCTTGGCGGTCTCGCTGCTGCTGCTGCTGCTCCCTGTTTCCCCTCATCTTGAGGAACTCCGGGCATGTGGTCGTGGCGTGCCCTTCCTCCTGATGGAAGTCACAGTAGGGAAACTCCACCCTTACCTCCCTTCTCCTCCTCCACGCTGCTCTTCTCCTCTCCCCTAGGGCTATGGCCATAGACTCCTCTTGGTCGGGGAGGGGGGCCTCTGGCCCTGCCTCCCACCTGGAGGGTAGAACTGGCCCTGGCCTCCCTGGCGGTAGTCCCCTCCGCGGAACCCTCTCCTCGCCCCCTGCTCCTGCCATTCGGGCCTCTACCCTAGCCGCTGATTCGGCTCCTGACTCCCCCACCTGGGTTGTTGCTGCTGCTCCCTCTGTGGGGGTTCAACTCTTCTCTCCTCCTGACCCCTACCCCCTCTGGGCCTCTCCTCCTCCATATCCCACTTGGCTAACCTCCGGGAAAACTCCGGGTTTGACGCCTCCCCATCGACTTCTCTCGCCGCCCTCTCCATCAACTCCTCATAGGAGAGGGGGGAATCCTTTTCAGCTCTATTCAGAAGAAACCCTGCTGCAGCCCTAGGGTGAAGGCCATCATCAAAGTGTGACCCGACATTTCCTGAACCTGGGTGACCTCCTCCTGGAAGCGATCAACGTAGCTCCCCAGGGTCTCGTTCACCCCCTTCTTGATGCCGAACAGGGATTCCGACTCCCTTTTCCTCTTCTTCTAGGTGGTGAACCTCAGCATAAACCCCCGGCGGAGGTACTCGAAACAGTAGATGGAACTGGCCGGTAGCTGGTGGAACCACTCCCTGGCCTTCTCCTTTAGAGTGATGGCGAAGAGCCTGCATTTGAAGCCATCTGACATCTGCCGGATCGAGACCACATCCTCGAACCATTGGACGTGTTGGACCGGGTCTCCCTTCCCGGTGTAGTAGGACATGTTCGGGCTCCCTGAAACCCTCTGGGACTGGTGCGGAGGAGACCAGCTCACTGAAGGGACTCTCTCCCCCCACCGGGCGAGCCGGAGGGTCTCGCGCTCCCCACTCGCCGAACTTGCCGCTGCCTCCTGAGCCTGGGAAAAGCACCCGCCCGGGGAGCTCGGCGCTCCGGCCCTCCTCAACGACTTCCTTCCCCGCTCGCCGGGCGGGAGCGGCCTCACTGAGTACTGGATCCGCGAGGACCGTGATTGCTGGAGTCGAGCACTCGGCGCGCGTACTGAGTGCGAACCGAACAAGGCAAAGTACCTCATGCCTGAAGTCCTCAAACATCCCCATGGTGGCAAGAGGGGGAGGGGGTGGCGAGTCGGTCCTGTCCGATCCTTGCCCTTCTCCTCCCATCATCGAGCTCGCCGAAGGTTTTCTGTACTGACCACGTTCCACGCTCACTGCACCAAAATGTTGAAACTGAGAAATCGGTCTCTTGTGGAGTTCGACCCTTGGAGAAGGGGTGGTCACGCACCTACTTCGCTCCTGCAAGAAAAACAACAAAGGAAAGGAGAGCAAAGGACTAGACCAAGGGCCCGGCTCGGAGGTCCCACCACAAACCCGGAAGATCACTGAGCACTTTCCCTCCTTAGCCAAATGTCGGGCTAAGGTACCTCAGAAAGCGATAGAAGACTCGGGAACTAGTAAGCTTGTCTTCTTAGGTATACCTTGGGTCCTATTTATAGGATTTTGAGGATGGTCTGTAAATAACGGACCTCTGCTGCCTTAAAATTACCAAAAGCTCCTCGGGCTGGCCTGCCAACAGCTGAACTCCGCTATTCTAAACAGCTATATGCAGCCCACCTGGGTCTGCCAACAGCGAGACCCTGCTGTTTTGACTGGCTAGGGGCAGGCCAATGGGGCAAAACAGTAAAAAAATCCTCCCCACTGGGGATCGAGCGAGTAGCCCTTCAATGCTTCCACTCAGCATGAGGCGCGGGCCTGGGCTGGCTCGCCGGGAGGGCGCGGGCCGACCCGCCTTGGAGAGGCGGGCGGAGCTAGCCCGCCAAAGTAGGTGCGGGCAGGGCTGGATCGCCGGGAGGGTGCGGGCTGACCCGCCTAGGAGAGGCGGGCGGAGCTGATCCGCCAAAGTAGGTGCGGGCAGGGCTGGATCGCCGGGAGGGTGCGGGCCGACCCGCCTAGGAGGGTGCGGGCCAGGCTGGCTCGCTTGGGCAACCCTTCGATGCGCGAGTCAGGGGAGCCCGCCTGGTTGCCTGAGTCCCTTCGGCGAACACGGGGTTGTACACTGCTGACTTGATCTTCAAAGTATCGAGATAACTGACTTGTCTTGACACTGCTCTTACAAAGGTGTCGTTACAGTTGAAGTTTGTCGACACTTTAGTACTTAGCCATTTTTATGCACTGCAAGTTGTTAGATGTAGACTATGCTGATTTCACTCAACGCTTTTGTACTTAAATAATTTTCTTCACTTTCTAGTAAGCTTCTTTGTGTCCACCTGTCAATATGACTTGAACAACCTGTCCAATCAATATGAAATAGGCAACCTTCATACATGAACTGAACCGTACATCAAATACATATTTGTGTATGTCATTGAGTTGAAAGGGCTTCTTCAAATCAAGTACATTGTTTCCAATGTACCAAACAATCTCCCCCTATTTGGAGAAGTCATAATCCCAATTCAATGATATACACTACAATACCAAAATAAGATATTTATGATGAACAGTAAAAGTGTTGAACAAAATATAACAGAACACAACAATGATAACACAGATGTAACAAAATGCAACCAAACTTTTCATTCAAATTCATTCAGAGATTACATCTTTCAGTTTTGTTACAATGTTCTTAAAGCTAAATTACATAGTTTTTTGAAAAGAAAAATAAACTAAGAATCCTCAAGCTCCTTGATGACAATGTCTTTTCCTGACTGTATTTTAGTTTTTTACTTCAAGCACTTTGTCATCAGCCACTTTCTTGCCCTTGATATCCTTAGCCTTAGAGATTTCCTCTTGCTTGATCCTTCACCTTTCCAAATAGTTATAGGGCTTTGGAAAATATTTACTGGGCTCAATTGAATCAGCTGGAATCTTCCCTGCCTTCAGATCATTTTTGAATTTGTGGATGATATCCTGCTGCTTTGTATACTTGACCCACTCCTGTTCTGAATACCATTTTCCCCTATTAGTTGTGTTATTATTGATTGTTTTCCATGTAGTGAGTATAATTGATCTAGAAGTTGGACTCCACTGCTCAAAATCTGGCCTAGCTTTAGCCTGTTCCCTGAATCTTTTCTTACATAGTCGAGCTTCTTTCTCTTTAAGCAATGCAGAACCAGTCATCTCCACCTCCTCACATACAATATTTTGAACTTATGGTGGAGGACTGTACATGGATTGGACAGCAGTTTGAATAGCCTCAAAATGAGATGGCTGGCAACCAGACTCAGTAGTTTGATCTTCATCATACCACTCTGGAGAATGGCCTAGAGTTTCTCTGATGATATTTGAGGTCCAAATAGCGTGCTCTGAGCTTGCCTTTAACATTACTCTCTCCCCCTTTATGACTTCTCTTTCTACATGATCCCTTAAATCATTCTTATGAAACCTTACTTGACCATCTAGATAATTAAATTCTGAGGACAAACGATTCTTAACTTTGAGCAAATGTTCATCCAATTCTTTGTCAGAGGCCTTCACTTCATTAACCATGGAGTCTTTGTGAGTAGATAGATGAATGTCAATATCCTTGGAGGAAGAGGTTATCTTGGTCTCCAGAGCAATAGTTCTCTTAGCTATCTCTGCCAATGTAGCATCATGCATAAATATCATATTCTCATTCATTCTAGTTTGATTTTCCATGACATAACCTTGTTTTACAGTTATGTCATCTTCAATTTTCTTTGACTCCACTTACTGTTTAGAAATGTACACCACAACATTAACTCCTCTCTGAAAGAAATCAGTCATATCTTTCTTCAAGAAATTAACTTTAAATCTAATTGATTTGATTTCTTGTGCAAGCTGAAACTACAACTCCTTATTGCTTTCATTCACATATTTTTCTAGTTGATTCCTCTGTTGATTTAGCATAATTTGAAGTTGAACTAAAATTGAGCTTAAATCCACAGAAGGAGCAGGTGTTGTTCTAGACTGAATTGTCTTTTTATAACTACTACTCCTCTTTCTGAGTTCAAAAAATTTTCTTTTCTTTGTCTGAGAGGCTTCTTCCTCAGATTTTGAAGAACTAACCACCTCAACTAATTTAGGCTCTTTAGTACTTTCTGTATTTGGGGCTAAGTCTGCTAATTCCCCCTCAACCATTGTACCGTCTTCACCAATATTAGTGTTTTCCAGGCTGACCTCATCTTGCTGAGGTACAACATCAGGAACAGGGTCATCTGGAAATGCAGTCATCTCCCCCTGGATATCTGTATCTTGATTCAGAATGATTTCTTTTTCAGTTTCCTTGAAGATTCCATCCTCAATCTCCCTGTCAGGCATTTCCTATGCAGGAACCTCTACATGTTCTAGATCAGTATTTAGCTCATGCACTACTTCCATCACTATTGTAAGACCCCCCCCCCCTCCCGGAACACAGAACACGACACGAGAGGGGTCTTATGCCAAGAACAGTCGCCTTGTGGTAGCACTAACACTCAGGTTAGCCTGTACCACAAGATGCCTATTCTGCCGGCCATAACCAATATCACACATTGCCAACCTAACCATAATATAACAGGAAGTCAAATCCACACCAAGCATATAGTTCGTAAAGATACATATGTTAAGAAGCTGCAACAAGCTTATAATATCAGAGTACGTAAATAGTTTTACCAAAAAGGGTACAACAAAACCTCTCACACTCACATCAGTAACCGACGGTAGCGACGGTACCGTCCCCTCAGGCCCTGTCATCCTAGCCTGGCTGTCCGGCTGCATAACCTGCAACTCCAACTGCGGGGTTTCCTCCTAAAAAGGAAGACGTAGCAACCATTAGTCATAAAGACTAAGTGGCTTCCAATCCGCTCCCCCGGCGACTCCTCGGTACCGGGCGGAGAAAGGAACAGGGTACAATATATATAAATATAGGTACAAGCAGGTGGTATATCACTATGTGTGTAAAGCAGTGTATTAAATGAGCAACAACATATTCTAGAAATTCTATCATCTACAGCAGTATGAGAGTATAATATTATAACAGTAAGTAACTCAACTTATATGAATGGTCATACAAGCATATAAGTTGAGGATCGTTTAGCAGTAAGTAACTCATCGTATAGGAGTGCCCATACAAACTTATACGATGAGGATCTTTGTGTATGCAATGAAGTGTAATTACATGTATGTAATGCAATGACTCACCCATGATCACGCACATACAACCGCTATGTCGACACAGACTTGAATTTCCCACTTTTCGAGCAGGTAGCTAACCTCTCAGGCGTCATCCGTCGTGGCAAGACGGTGACAGTAGAGCGGGCATCTCCACTACTAGGCTGGTCTCCACACTACCTGACATATGCCTTCGTACGCCTCAACGCTAAGAAAGAAACAACGGAGCTCACATGCGTACTACGGCTCAGCGGGTGTCTCGGATAGATGTGCACCGAGATCCTAGCCCCGAACTGGCCTAAGGTGTGATACGGAAGGAGCCTCGGAAATGAGCACAAGGACCAAGCCCAACCGTTCACTTGGCACGGAAGGAGCCTCGGGACGTGAACACTGAGGACCAAGCCCAACCGCCCAAGGTCTATCAGTCAACGCCCATCGGTGTGACGATTGGCGAGCCCATAGACCTGCCACTCTATCCTTAACCCAGGATTATGACACCGTGTGTTGACTCACACTGCATGCAATACAACCACTTCGAGGTACAGAAGGAGCCTCAGAAACGAGCACGAGGACCAAGCCCAACCGACCACTTGGCACGGAAGGAGCCTCGGGACATGAACACTGAGGACCAAGCCCAACCGTCCATTTATGATTCTTCCTAACATTATTAACCAATGCGATCAGATATCCGCACTTACTCCATTCACAATCTGGTACCCAAGACACCATAAGGGTTTACCACAAACACAGGTGGCGAACCACCTTATAAAACTCCTTCACAAAAATCAATCATTTGTGTACAAATAAGTTAACCATTTATCTAACACATCCCATATTCATAACCAACACCGAATCAATTACCCAAACTCTAGTGAATCTTGTTATTATTACCCTTTGTTCACTAACCCCCACCAAGTCATTTCGTTCATCCACATAGCATTTAACCATTTGTTTACGTGGGCTCTATCCAATAATTTCATCATGCGTTGAATTATCACCATTAATATTATCATTCACCTACAATTTAACGTCGGATTGTTACAAAATCTCTTCCGAGTCCAAACCCAACTTAACACTTACCCAGGAATTTCAGGTGCAGAACACCTACTGGACAGCAACATCAACCGGAGATTCCCGTGGCTATAGGAATCCGGTGAGTGCATGTAACCCCTCGATGGAAAGGTCTTTCCATGGGCTACAACTTTCATGTTCAGTCTGCAACCCAGATCAGAGTGCATAATACATGAAATTGGCTCCAAAGCCTGCTGCGTACAGAATACAATTTCTGCACGCTTAGTCTGACAACCCTCTACTTTGATCAGACATTCCCGTGGCTACTGACTTCACCTGAAGGCCTGTAAACACTCGTCGGAAAGGTAATTCCAAGGTCTATGACTCTCGTGTTTAGTCAGAAGCCCAGATCTGGCCATATATTGTCTGAAAATAGCCAAGAAGGTCGCTGCGTGCAGAACACAGATTTCTGCACGCATCTTGAGGCGAAATGAACGACATCGGTTCATCTTACTCCTCAAGCCTATCCTCCCAAATAATAACCAGAAGTTCCTCCACCCTTATTCACCCTCTTAAGTCAATTCCTCTTCACGAAACCACCCCCATCATCATTTTGAAGGAAGGGGAGGTTGAAGATGACTAAACCTTAGAACACAAGTTCAAACATGGCCCTCCTAGAAATCTTCATCTCACACATCAAGACTCTTTTGAGTCGATATCTCGCCTAAGGATAACCATAGATCTAGCACCAAGGGAGAGGGGAGGAAGCTCACCTCATTTCAAGCAGTTCCACCATTTCCGACCATGGATCTTGTCATTCTTCTCGTCGGCATCCCTTTTCCTTGGCGGCGGTGGCGATTCCTCACGAAGTTTGGTTGTCTCCTACAGTTCTTCCCTCCTCCAGAAGTTTCTCCAGAATATATGGCTTGGAAGAGAATAAAAGCGGCTAGTGTTTCATTTTGCCCTTTATATTCAGAGGTGACACGGGTAGGGACACGCCCGTGTCCTTACCCGTGTCCTTCTCAGGCGAAACGGCGTCAACGATTCGACTGCCACTTTGTACACATATACGGGTAGTAATACGCCTGTGTCTGTACCCATGTCAAGGTGGCACGGCCTTGGTTCTTCCCGTGTCTATACCTGTGTCCTTCACTGGTCATATTTCGTCGAGCTTGACTTGACGCACACGGGTAGGGACACGCCAAAGTCTCTACCTGTGTCCTTCTCGAGGCAATGACAGCTTAACTCTCAACGCCATGCCACTCAACGCCATGCCACTCAACGCCATGCCACTCAACGTCATGGCACACGGGTAGGGACACACCTGTGTCTCTACCTGTGTCATACCCAAAACAAACACTCAACGCCATGCCACTCAATGCCACGGCACACGGGTAGGGACACGCCCGTATCTCTACCCGTGTCCTTCTCGGGACAAGCCACTCAACGTCATTTTCTTATCACTCAAAGTCATGGCACTCAAAGCCACGACACACGGGTAGAGACACTCCTGTGTCTCTACCCGTGTCCTACACAGGGCCAACTTCATTTTTCCCCGCGAGTGCGCGCCTGATCACCTCCACTCTCTGAGCCTAAATCAGCTCTCCTGACTCAAAAGCGCGCACAAGGGGCCTAGTGCGAATCGGGACGTTACAAATCCTATAAAAAAAATAAAAGATTTCATCCCCGAAATCAGGTTAAGGCTACGGGGAGAGAAAAGCATAAAATAAACATGACATAAAATAAAATATGCTTTTAAAGGTTACCTTGATGGAATAGCTCCGGGTAGCACTTTTGCATCAAGTCTACTGGCTCCCACGTGTACTCCTCTTTCCCATGATTGGACCACAACACTTTCACTAGAGGAACACTTTTGCGGCATAAGGTCCTCGTTTCGCTGTCCACTATCCGCACAGGCTCTAGTCGCACCGACCTATCAGTTGCAACTGCTCCGTCAGTGGTTGGGACATATTGTTCGGGCCGTAACAACACCTTTCGGAGTGATGACACATGGAATATGTCATGAAGATTCTCTAGCTCGGCGGTAACTCCAACCGATATGCCAATGGGTCAATCCTTTCCAATATAACGTAGGGCCCAACGTACCTTGGGTTGAGCTTCTTCACACCACGTACCCGAGATACTCCATGCATCGACCTGATCTTTAAGAATACCTTGTCGCCCACTTGAAATTCCACCATCCGGTGTTTTGCATTATAATATTTTGCTTGGGGACCTTGAGCCTCGAGCATGCGGTCCCATATTAGCCTCACAGCCGCATCAGTATCATCTATGTATTCAACTCCCAAAGCCTTCGGATCTTCATCCTGCACCCATGACAAGGGTGTTCTATACCTTCATCCATAAAGGGATTTATGGGGCGCCATCTCGATTCTAGCTTGATGGTTGTTATTGTATGAGAATTCTACCAAGGGTAGGAGCCTTTCCCACAGCTCTCCTCTATCCAACACACACAACCTCAATAAATCTTCCAATGTCCTGATGGTCCTTTCAGATTGCCCGTCGGTCTGAGGGTGAAACGTTGTGCTGAAGGTAAGGCACAAACCCAAATATGCCTGCACAGACTTCCATTCCCTAGAGGTAAACCGACCATCCCGGTCAGAAACGATTGTCTTTGGCACGCCATGATATCGTACGAATTGTTCCACAAAAAGGCGTACAAAAACATCCACGTGTGCTTCTTTCTTCATAGGTATGAAACGGGCTACCTTCGTCAAGCGATCAACGATTACCCATATCGAATCATTCCCTGAGCGGGAGCGAGGCAAACCGTGGATGAAGTCCATGGAGACATCCTCGAACTTCCACTCGGAGATGGGCAATGACTGCAATAATCCACCGAAGCTCCTGCATTCTGCCTTCACCCTTTGACAGGACTCGCAATGCATAACAAAATATCTGACGTCTTTCTTCATCCCCTGCCAACACATGGTCTTCCGCAAGTCGGCGTACATCTTAGCAATCCGAGGGTGCACAGAATACTGAGAGTAGTGTGCCTCTCTCAAGATATCTTCCTGAATTTTACCGCCCTTAGGAATGTAAAGCCGGCCACGGAAATGAACAACTCCATCCTTTAGAGAGTACTAGTTGGTTGTCCCATCTTCAATTGACTTTATTGTCGGGGCCAGAGCCTCATCCCTTCCTTGCTCCACCCGGATACGGTCTCAAACATCGCACATTATGCTCATCGTGGTCAAGTACTATGTATACCCGTCCGATTGATCCTTATACACCAAAGTGATCTCCATATCCTCAAGCATCTGAGCTAACTCCATATGCATCAACCGGGACCCGGGGCTTGTTTCCGGTACCTTCCTGCTCAAAGCATTGGTTACGGAATTTACTTTTCTGGGGTGATAGTTTAAGGTGTATTCATAATCGCACAAAAACTCCAACCACCGTCGCTGTCTTAGATTCAATTCCTTCTGGGTATGGACGTACTTTAAGTTCTTATGATCCGAGAAGATTTCACAGTGTACGCTGTATAGGTAGTGCCTCCAAATCTTCAAGGCGAACACTACTGCTCCCAACTCCAAATCATGTACTGGATAATTGATTTCATGCTTTTTCAGTTGTCTTGAAGCATATGCGATCACATGCCCGTGCTGCATCAATACCACTCCCATTCCTTGATATGATGCGTCCGTGTAAACTTGAAATCCTTCCTTCCCGGATGGAAGGGATAGGATGGGTGCGGATGTAAGTCTGTCCTTTAGTTCTTGGAACGCAGCTTCACATTGGGGTGTCCACTCATATGGCACACCTTTCTTTGTTAGGGAAGTAAGAGGAAGAGCAATCTTTGAGAATCCCATTACAAACTTGCGGTAGTATCCGGAAAGTACAAGGAAGCTCCGCAAGTCAGTCGCTGACTTCAAAGGCGACCACTCCTTCACAACATGCACTTTGGCCGGATCCACAGCTAGCCCAGCCCCACTGATCACATGACCCAAGAAAGCAACCTCCTTAAGCCAGAATTCACACTTACTGAACTTGGCGAACAGGGCATGCCCTTTTAACTTCTTCAGTACTAAGGTCAGATGCCCGACATTTTCTTCCTCCGTCTTGGAGTAGACCAAGATGTCGTCGATGAAAACCATGACGAAGACATCTAGATAGGGCTCGAACACTTTGTTCATCAAGCTCATGAAAGCTGATGGGGCATTTGTGAGCCCAAACGGCATCACTGTGAACTCATACAAGACGTACCTTGAGCTGAAAGCCATTTTCTAAATATCATCCTCTTGTATTCTCAAATGATAATACCCCAAGCATAAATATAGCTTGGAAAACCAATGCACTCCCACCAGTTGATCGAACAACTCATCGATCCGAGGTAACGGATAGGTGTTCCGTACCGTCAGTTGGTTGAGCTCCCGATAGTCTATGCACAATTGCAGGGTTCCATCTTTCTTCTTAACGAATAAAACAGAGGCTCCCCAAGGTGATGAACTGGGGCGAACAAACCCTTATTCTACTAACTCTGGCAGCTAAACTCTAAACTCGGCGAGTTCCTTCGGGGCCATCCGGTAAGGAGTCCTGGAGACTGGCTTGGCACCCGATACTAACTTGATTTGAAAATCTACTTCTCTGTGTGGGGGTAATCCTGGCAATTTCTCCGGAAATACATCGGGGAAATTTCACACCACCCGCACATCCTTGATATCTAACGCCAACTCCTTCAGCTCGAAATAGATCATGAAAATTTCATCCCCCTTCATGTTGGCTTTTAAATCCTTGACTGAAGAAAACATCATACGGGGCGCGAAGTTAATACCTTGAAAGTTGACCTCCGAATCTCTATGTCTCAACGAGATCCTCTTCTATGCGTAGTCAATCTTCGCATAGTACTGATCCAGCCATACCATGCCCAAAATGAGGTCGAACTCTGGCATTCCCAAGACTGTTGCAGGGGTGTCGAAGAGCTTTCCTTCAAGGAGAACCTCAAACTCGCACTTAGCGGTTGCCGTCATCTCTGATCTGTCTGGAAGGCGCACCCTTCGAGTAATACCAGTGATGTATTGCACTCCATCTATATCTTTGATGAAGTCTTCAGACACAAAAGAGTGCGAGGCACCGGTGTCGAATAACGTATAGGCCGGTTTCCCGCTGACCATTACGGTGCCTAAGTGTCAATAATAATTCTCAAGCTAGGCGTCTAATATATCTTAAGCAACTTGAGGGAATTAATTAAAATAAAATGACTAACTGTAATCATATCTGCAATCACCTCCTGAGGGTTCCGCTCTTGAGTGATGTCCAATGCATACATCTGATCCCGAGCGGGCCCTGGGTTTCTTCTTCGTGGTCCTCATCCTCGACCACGCATGTGCCCCCGCCCTCGAGGAGCTACTGGAGGGAAAGCGAGAGGCACATTTCCAAATAGTTGCGGGTAGTAGCGTCGAATGTGGCCCGGTTGGTTGCATTCGAAGCACACTCGCTTCTGCCGCCCACCGGTTGTTGAAATTGTTGAGGTGGAGGCAATGTTGGCGGTTGCGGAACCGGGCGCTCCATTCTAAAATTCTGGGGGAAATGTCCGCCACCTCTTCGATATCCTCTTCCTCCTCTATTATCAAATCTCCTTCTATTGCCGGGGCCGGCTCCTATCACTTCTTCAGCTGGCCTCTTACCACTTCCCAAGTGGTCTGCTTCCAACCTCTTCACCATGTCAATAA
Organism: Platanthera zijinensis; assembly: GCA_039513925.1. Taxonomy (NCBI): domain Eukaryota; kingdom Viridiplantae; phylum Streptophyta; class Magnoliopsida; order Asparagales; family Orchidaceae; genus Platanthera; species Platanthera zijinensis. Next base: position 92,855,867 of record CM077092.1, on the reverse strand, counting down.
TCTCGGCTAGACTGGAGTCTGTTATAAACAAAAGGGCTTGCCTCAGGGGGTCTCACAAGCCTTTGTAGAATCGTTTTGCGTATCCTCTATCATCCAACTCATAAGAATCAGCAAATCTAGCCAAGTGTTGAAACTCCCGTTGGTATTCTGTCACCGACTTGGACCCTTGCTTCAGTTACAAAAATCTCTCTTCAAGATTATCTCGAGCGGCCGAGGGGATGAAATACTCTAAAAAGGCTTCAGAGAATTTGCTCCAACTGATATTCGTGCACCCGTCCTTGAAAAGTGGAGACCATGAGGGACTCCTACCACCTTTTTGCGTGCAACTCTAAGAGTGTCACTACAAGGGTCACCGCCATGTTGTTTGGGCACCTTATTCCTGCCAACAGTTCTTGTATAGTGTCGAGTCATTCTTCCGTACGCACTGCCAACTCCATCCAAAGGTAAACAGGAGGGGAGAGAGCTCGAAAAGTGCTTAACCAAGTGGATCCCGGACCCTGCTGTTATATAGGGGCTTGCTGGGATTGGGACCAGAAGGTGTCCAGGATAGCTGTGAGCGTCTGCCCCAGCTCGGATTGTTGGAATTGTGTAGGTATGGACGGGGCGGGGGTGCCCCTCACCGGCTCAACATGTACTGGGATCTACATGTAAGGTACAAACTTAAGGTTAGGTTGGCTAATCTAAGGTCAAAGATGGACAAACTTAGCGTGAATTACATATGGGCACACCACTGCTTCCACTAAGTTAGTTTGTTCGCAAACTGACTAAATTAACGGGGGTGGTACCGTTATTGAATGACTTCGTCAGTTCAGGGTCATAATAAGCTGATACCATTTGTAAGACCCCCCTCCCGGAACATAGAACACGGCACGAGAGGGGTCTTATGCCCAGAACAGCCGCCTTGCGGTAGCACTAACACTCAGGTTATCCTGTACCACAAGACGCCTATTCTGCCGGCCATAACCAATATCACACATTGCCAACCCAACCTATAATATAACACAGAAGTCAAATCCACACCAAGCATATAGTCAATAAAGATACATATGTTAAGAATCTACAACAAACTTCTAATATCAGAGTACGTAAATAGTTTTCCCAAAAAGGGTACAACAAAAACCTCTCACACTCACATCAGTAACCGACGGTACCGATGGTACCGTCCCCTCAGTCCCTGTCGTCCTGGCCTGGCTGTCCGGCTGCATAACCTGCTGCTCCACCTGCGGGGTTTCCTCCTAAAAAGGAAGACGTAGAAACCGTTATACATAAAGACTAAGTGGCTTCACATCGTCTCCCCCGACGACTCCTCAGCACCGGGTGGAGAAAGGAACAGGGTACAATATATATAAACATAGGTACAAGCAGGTGGTATATCATTATGTGTGTAAAGTAGTGTAATAAATGAGCAACAACTTATTCTAGCAATTCTATCATCTACAGCAGCATGAGAGTATAATATTATAACAGTAAGTAACTCAACTTATATGAATGCCTATACAAGCATATAAGTTGAGGATCGTTTAGCAGTAAGTAACTCATCGTATAGGAGTGCCCATACAAACTTATATGATGAGGATCTTTGTGTATGCAATTAAGTGTAATGATATGTATGTAATTCAATGACTCACACATGATCACGCACATGCAACCGCTATGTTGACACAGACCTGAAGTTCCCACTTTTCGAGCAGGTAGCTAACCTCTCAAGCATCATCCATCGTGGCAATACGGTGGCAGTAGAGCGGGCATCTCCACTACTAGGCTGGTCTCTACACTACCTGGCCTAGGCCTTCGTACGCCTCAATGCTAAGAACACAATAGTGGAGCTCACATACGTACTACGGCTCAGCGGGTGTCTCGGATAGATGTGCACCGAGATCCTAGCCCCGAACTGGCCTAAGGTGTGATACGGAAGGAGCCTCAGAAATGAGCATGAGGACCAAGCCCAACCGTTCACTTGGCACAGAAGGAGCCTCGGGACGTGAACACCGAGGACCAAGCCCAACCGCCCAAGGTCTATCCGTCAACTCCCATCGGTGTGACGATTGGAGAGCCCGTATACCTTCCACTCTATCCTTAACCCGGGATTACGACACCGCATGTCGACTCACACCGCATGCAATACAACCACTTCGAGGTACGGAAGGAGCCTCGGAAACGAGCACGAGGACCAAGCCCAAGCGACCACTTGGGAGGAAGGAGCCTTGGGACATGAACACCGAGGACCAAGCCCAACCGTCCATTAATGATTCTTCCCAACATTACCAACAAGTGCGATCAGATATCCGCACTTACTCCCTTCACAATCCGGTACCCAAGACACCATAAGGGTTTACCACAAACACAGGTGGCGAACCACCTCATACAACTCCTTCACCAAAATCAATCATTTGTGTACACATGAGTTAACCATTTATCTAACACATCACATATTCATAACCAACACCGAATCAATTACCCAAACTCTAGTGAATCTTGTTATAATTACCCTTTATTCACTAACCCCCACCAAGTCATTTCGTTCATCCACATATCATTTCACCATTTGTTTGCGTGGGGCCTATCCAATAATTTTATCATGCGTTGAATTATCATAATAAAGCATATTATCATTCGCCTACAACTTAACGTCGGATTGTTACAAAATCTCTTCTGAGTCCAAACCCAACTTTACACTTACCCAGGAATTTCAGGTACAGAACACATGCTGGACAGCAACATCAATCGGAGATTCCCGTGGCTACAGGAATCCGGTGAGTGCGTGTAACCACTCAATTGAAAGGTATTTCCATGGGCTACAACTTTCATGTTCTGGCTGCAACCCAGATCAGAGTGTATCATACATGAAATTGGCTCCAAAGCCTGCTGCGTACAGAATACAATTTCTGCACGCTTAGTCTGACAGCCCTCTACTTCGATCAGACATTCCCGTGACTACCGACTTCACCTAAAGGCGTGTAACCACTCGTCGGAAAGTTAATTCCAAGGGATACGACTATCGTGTTTAGTTGGAGGCCCAGATCTGGCCATATCTTGCCTGAAAATAGTCAAGAAGGTCGCTGCGTGCAGAACACAGATTTCCGCACGCATCTTGAGGCAAAATGAATGGCATCGGTTCATCTTCCTCCTCAAGCCGATCCTCCTAAATCACAACCAGAAGTTCCTCCACCCATATTCACCCTCTTAAGGCCATTCCTCTTCACGAAACCACCCCCATCATCACTTTGAAGGAAGGGAGGTTGAAGATGACTAAACCTTAGAACACAAGTTCTAGCATGGCCCTCCTAAAAATATTCATCTCACACATCACGACTCTTTTGAGTCGATATCTTTCCTAAGGATAACTACAGATCTAGCACCAAGGGAGAGGGGAGGAAGCTCACCTCATTTCCAGCGGTTCCACCAATTCCGGCCATGGATCTTGTCATTCTTCTCGTCAGCATCCCTTTTCCTTGGCGGCGATGGCGATTCCTAACGAAGTTTGGTTGTCTCCAGCAGTTCTTCTTTCCTACAGAAGTTTCTCAAGAAGATATGGCTTGGAAGAGAATGAAAACGGCTAGGGTTTCATTTTGCCCTTTATATTCAGAGGTGACACGGGTAGGGACACGCCCGTGTCCTTACCCATGTCCTGCTCGGGCGAAACGACGTCAACGGTTCAACTGCCGCTTCGTGCACATACACGGGTACTGACACGCCCGTGTATGTACCCGTGTCAAGGTGGCACGGCCGTGGTTCTGCCCGTGTCTATACCCGTGTCCTGCTCTGGTCATATTTCATCGAGCTTGACTTGACGCACACGGGTAGGGACACGCTCGTGTCTCTACCCATGTCCTTCTCGGGGCAATGACTGCTTAACTCTCAACGCCATGCCGCTCAACGCCATGGAACACGGGTAGGGACACGCCCGTGTTTCTACCCGTGTCATACCCAAAACAGACACTCAACGCCATGCCACTCAACGCCATGGCACACGGGTAGGGACACACCCGTGTCTCTACTCGTGTCCTTCTCGAAACAAGCCACTTAACGCCATTTTCTTATAACTCAAAGCCATGACACTCAAAGCCACGACATACGGGTAGAGACACGCCCGTGTCTCTTCCCGTGTCCTATACAGGGCCAACTTCATTTTTCCCCACGAGTGCGCGCCTAATCGCCTGCACTCTCTGAGCCTCAATCATCTCACCTGACTCAAAAGCGCGCACAAGGGGCCTAGCGCGAATCGGGACGTTATACCTATTGTGTTTACAAAATCTTGGACTATTTCAGGCAAAGTATTGAGTTTCTCCCCCTTAATGTAATCCATCTCTTGCATTGTCTCCCCCTGCACCTGATCACCAGTTCTAGGTGAGGGCCTTGGAGATTTTTCAGCCACTGTGTCATCCTGTTTTACTGAGCTAGAACTTCCTTGTACCTCAAAATCACTAGAAGAATCTTCTTCCACAACTATTGCCTTCTTCTTTTTCTCCTTCTCCTTCTTGACTACAGGTGTTTCCTTGGATAGGACTCTATCCCATCTTGCTAATATTCTCATATCCATTCTTCTCATATGATTGATCTTAGATCAAATCTTCAGATTGATACTGTTAGGAATGGCTTGTACCAAATATAGGCTTATAATTCTTCCCATATTAGGCTTCTTGATGCTCTCTGCAATCCTGTCAAATACTATTTTATTCTAGTTTGTCTTGACTTTAAAGATTACTCTAGTCATCAGCTCAAACATGAATGTTGAGATCCTGTCATGTGCTCTTGTCTTACACAGCAACACCTTTCCTATAATTTCAGAAAGAAATTTGCCTTGGGTATTTATACCCTTCCTGTTCTGGGTGTCTCCAATCTTTGTAATTGGGACTAATCCACACCATTCCAATGCTTCTGCAGTCTTGGCAGAATCCAAATCATCTTCTTAATCAATTTGTAGTATTTGAAAAATCTAGGCCAATCTCCTAGTTGTGAGTTTAACCTTTGCTCCATTTACTTTAGACTTCCCGTTTCCAGATATTTTTCGGTTCAGAGAGCAAATATTCTAGACCTAGTTCTTTGATTAGGGTTATTACATTCATAATTTCTTCATCCACTGAGTTGAATCCATTGTGAATAAGCTTATACCCCTCAAAGATGTTATCGTCAATCTTAAGAGCCATTGGAGTGGAGAGAAAGGATTGACGAGTGTCGACTTATCTCGATTCTAGGAATCGATACTTAGGAATCAAAAACTCAAGAAATCAAGAACGCATAATCGACTCCTACTCTCACACCCTATTTATAGTCTAATCTTTCCTAAAGACGAATGGGCGTGCTGCATTTAGACTTTTCCAAATTTTTAGGTAAATACCTAGTCTCGACTCAGGGAAAAATTGTCTATCGAGATGTGTCGACACAAGGATAATGTCTCTCGGCATATACATTTGGGTCTCGACACCCTTATGTCTCGACACTTACTTTAGTGTCTTGACACTTTGTAGTTATGCAGTGTCGTCACACTTTTTGGTGTCTCGACACATTACTATATATAGTGTTGACACACTTTCTGGTGTCTCGACACTTTCTTAAATGTCTCGACACATTCTCTAGTGTCTCGACACAACTTTTTACTCAGTCAAAATTTTGTTTTCTAAAATGTAGATACTTGACATTTTTTAAGTTTATTCTTGATATTTATGTAAGTAAACTTAATTACTAACATTTATATTGTATTCTTATTTTTATCAGCTTTTTTTTCTTATATATGTGCATAAATTATTCAAGATTCAACATGCCAAGTTCAAACTTAAAGAAATTAAATTTCTCTTCTTTTAGGGGCTTAGTGTAAATATCAGTAATTTGTTTATTTGTTGGAATAAATTCTAAACTAATATTTTCATTTTCTACATGCTCTCTAATAAAGTGATATCTAATTTCAATATATTTAGTTATACTATGTGACACAGGATTGTTTGCAATAGAAATAACACTAGTAGAATCATAGTATAATGGAATTTTACTTAGCTGAATGTTGTAATCTTGTAACTGATGTTAAATCCAAAGCAATAGTGCATAGCAACTTTCAGTTGAAATGTACTCAGATTCAGCAGTGGATATTGCTATACTTGTTTGCTTTTTGCTACTCCATGACACCAGCCTTTTTCTAAGGAATTGATATGAACCAGATGTTCTTTTCCTATCTTCTTTACATCTTGCATAATCTGCATCTGAAAAGTATGTTAGTTCAAAATCACTATTCCTAGGATACCATAGACCAAGATTAGGTGTGCCCTTTAGATATCTCAATATTCATTAAACTTCTGTATAGTGAGATTCTTTAGGACAAACTTGATACCTAGCACAGACACAAATGACATACATTATGTCTGGTCTACTGGCTGCTAGATAGAGTAGTGATCCAACTATGCCCCTATAAAAGGTGATATCAACTGGCTTGCCATCACCATCCTTTTCTAAAGACATATTGGACCTCATAGGAGTTCTCATTGAAGTGGCTCTTTCTATGCCATACTTTTTGATTATCTCCTTGGTGAACTTATACTGACAGATGAAAAGTCCATCTATAGTTTGCTTAACTTGGAGATCCAAGAAAAACTTGAGTTCACCCATGCTACTCATCTCAAACTTACCTTGCATAAGTTTGGCAAACTTAGTGCAAAGTGAATCATCAGTAGAATCAAATATAATGTCATCTACATATATTTATACTAAGATGGTCTTGCCTTTGACTTCCCTTAGGAATAGTGTTTTGTCTATTTTCCTTCTTGAGAATTTGTTCTCCAGAAGGAATTTAGACAGTGTCTCATACCAAGCCCTTGAGGCTTGTTTTAGTCCATAGAGAGCTCTTAATAATAAAAAATCATGATTAGGTTTAGTAGAGTTAACAAAACCTGATGGTTGCTCAACATAGACCCTTTCTTTAAGGTTTTCATTTAGGAAGGCTGACTTCACATCCATTTGATAATCTTTGAATCCTTTGTATAATGCATATGCTAGGAAGAGTCTAATAGCCTCCAATCTAGCTACTGGTGCAAAGGTTTTATCAAAGTCTATACCCTCTTCTTGTTTATATCCCTTTATAACCAGTCTAGCTTTATTTCAGACTATAACGCCATTCTCATCCAGTTTGTTCCTGTATATCCATTTAGTTCCTATGATATTACAGTCATCTCGTCTGGGAACAAGCTTCTAGACTTTACATCTCTTGAACTTGTTCAATTCTTCCTGCATAGCACCTATCCAAAATGTATCTACATTGGCTTCTTCAAACTTCTTTGGTTCTGTTTGAGACAGAAAACTTGAGTACATCACAGTGTTGTGATGTCTACTTCTTGCGGTCACACCAAGAGCTGTGTAACACCCAAAAAATCCTAAGTCCCAAAATGGGTTCAGGCTGGGTGACACGGCCTGGGACATGGGCGTATCCCAAGGCGTGTCCGGTGCACACGGCCTGGGACACGGGCGTGTCCCAGGGCATGTCCTTTGCGGTGTGTGTGTCGAGTTGAGTTATCGAGACAGCACGGTCGATGCTCGTCGAAAGGCGACATGACCTGGTACACGGGCGTGTCCCAGGGCGTGTTTTACTCAAGCGGCGTTGAGTGGAGTGGCATTGAGTGGCGTTGAGTGGTGTTGAGTGGAGTGGTGTCGAGTGTGGTACATGGCCTATGACACAGGCGTGTCACAGGGATGTGTTGGGCACACGGCCGAGGATACGGGCGTGTTCCTTAGCCGTGTCCTTCTCGGGTGGTTCAGCCAGCTTGTGTTGATGAGGTGACACAGCCATCCACACGGCCGTGTACTGGTTTACACGGGCATGTCAGGGAGTGACACGGGCGTGTCGTGGCCCGTGTTCTGTTCTTGATTGAGTCGGTTCAGTAGCCGCTCAAGGGACACAGCCTGTGAAACGGTCATGTCACAAGCCATGTCAGCTCTATTTAGATGCTTTTCAAAGAGATCGAGGCCGTTCGTTCCCTTCTATTTGGATCCTGTGGTCCAAGATCATCGCTGCTCTTATAAGGTCGAGAATGTAGATGAATATCTCATTCTCATATTGGCAATTCTCTTTCTAAGTGAAGAGAGAGAGAGGAGAGCAAGGAAGGAAGAAGGAGAAGCTTTCTGATCATCGATGGAGAATCAGCGGTCCGAATCGAGAGCCGAGTTCAGCATTGCGAAGGCAAGGCCGCTGCGGTGCTTTCCATCCAGCTAGTTCTTTCATGGCGCCGAAGCGATCGTCAAGGGTAACGGTCTTTCTTCCTTGGGCAGGTGAAACCCTTTGTTTATGCATGTATATCTGTGGAATCCTCCATCAAAAGATGGAAGAGTGTAAGTGATTCCAGCGGTTGAGTCTGCATCTAGAGCCGAAAATGTGTAGTATGGCATTGGCATGCTGTGTGAAGCCCATTTGGATGGATGTCTGAATTGGTGATGCTGCGAACAGGAGAAGATTCCGTGTATACATCAGTTACCTCACGAAGATGGTGAGGTCGATTCTGATGGGCTTTGTATAGCTCCTTTTGTTATATGCTTGGCGCGAGTTGTATTGATGGAATGGAAAGCGACACTATGTGCCGGTGTTGAGGAGGATTGTGAGAACCTCTGAGTGGGTGGGACACCCACCAAGTTCATTGATCGAATTGTTGTAAGCGATCACCTCTGAGTGGGTGTATACGAGAGTCCTCCAACAGGGGTTTGGAGGCTGATGCCCATAGCCAACAAGTTAAGAACCTCTGAGTGGGTGGGACACCCAATAGTTCCGTGGTAGGATCGGGTGAGCGGTCGATTGGTAGCAATGCAGCGGGGCGATTTCCCTAGGCTTGTTACACTACGAGGGTAGGTCGACTGATAGCGCTCACAGTTTGTTATGAGGTGCGTGCCTCTGAGTGGACGGGTGCGTGAGGTCTTCAACAGGGGTTTGGAGGCTTATGCCCGACCAACAAGTAAACACCTCGAACCGGTGGTGGAACCATGAGGAGCTTGGTACACCGTAAGTGTGCATTGAGTGCACGGAATGTCTGGAATGAAGGCCGGCATTTGTGATGATAATGTGGATTATATATATGTGTTGAGATTAGAATACATGCAGGGAAGGAACCACTGCCCCGGGTAAGGGGTAGGGTCGTTATAATTGTTCAGCTGAATGCTGACCGTTGCGTTGTTTGTCACCTATGGGGTGGATGTCTATATGGAGGTTATGCCCTTGTAGATGCTGAAATGGATTGAGCGGGCTGAAGCCCTTGCTGCTGTTATTAGGCCCTCGAAAGCCGTGCAAAGCTTTGGATTTCATGTATGGCGGGCCTGCGTGCCAATGTATGAAGTCGTATGTTTGTAAAGAGAAACTTGTAAGGCCTTAAGGCTGTGAGCGGTGTGCTTGTTTACATTCCTGGTCTTGTATATAAATGAGTTATTTATATATTAGTAGACATTCATGGATTGAGTTCGTGCAACTTGTAAGCTTCCGCTAGAATGCTCTGAGTTAGGATGCGTGGTATTTTGGTATTAACCTGTGACCTCGCCGTCTGTTTGTGGAATATAATGTGGGGCCCCTGCCGGACCTTCTATTATATGTCATTTAACGGGTCGGGTTGTTATATTTTGGTATCAGAGGCCTCTCGGTTTTCTGCTTTCGAATTCGTGGTCGAATTCTTTTGTCGGTTGGTGAGCACATGTACGTGCGAACTGTTTTAACATAATTGAACTCAAGAATGTCCACTAGGAATGTGCGCATGTGTATTCGGTATGTTTGTCGTTTTGTATTGGAGGTTGATTATTGATATCTTGTTCACATATAGGTGACAAGGAATGGCGCTGGGCAGTCTGAGCCCCAGCGTTCGGATGAGAGTGTGGCACCGGACGAGGTGCCAACACCTCCTCCTTCTGCGGAAACTGTACGCCTAGTTGCGGAGGTGGTATTTTCCATGATTCAAGCACAACTTATTGGGCAGGCAAGGCATGTAGTGGATCCAGTTAGAGTTGGTGCAAGGCAAGAGCGTGTGGAAGCTCTGGTGGACGAGCGAGCGACTGACGGGCAATTGAATCGGTTTATGGATTTTCATCCACCTACGTTTGTCGGGGCGCATTCCCCAACGCAGACTGAAGATTGGCTTTTAAGAGTGAAGAGGATCCTGATAGCGCTCAGGATTAATGAGGGGCAGAGATTGACGTTAGCTACTTTCCTACTGGAAGGAGAGGCGAGACTGTGGTTGGATGACATCGAGATGCACCAGTTGGCAGGCAGAGGCCTGGGAGAGATTTCGAGGGACGAATTCTCTAGATTGTTTTGGGCAAAATATTTGCCAGTATCATGGAGAATTGCTATGGAGACTGAATTTCAACGTCTGGTGCAGGGTGAGAATACTGTGGATGACTACCTGCATGAATTTACCAAGCTAGGGCGTTATGCAGGGTCGACTTTTGTGGAAGAAGTGCGGAAGACGAACAGTTTTATGAAGGACTCCGAGATGAGTTTAGATTGGCGCTTCCGAGTTCAGTGAACCAAGGCTTCCAAGCCTTAGTAGATACAGCCTGTGCGCTAGAAAAAGATTTGAAACGAGTACATGACAAGAAGAACTTGGCGGCGGACAAGTCGGAGTTCAAAGTCCCGCAGTCTGAACAGTCGGAGTTTAGAAAATGGGATAAGAAGAGGTTCAAGCCTGCTGAACAAACGTCTTTGGATGTTGCTTCGGGCACAACATTTGGTCAAGGACGTGTTGAGTCGCGTACCTGTTTCATTTGTGGGAAGCAGAGGCATATCGCCCGTTACTGTTGGAAAGGCCCGTCAAAGAGTGAACAAAATAAAGGCGCGTCCTATGAGAAAAAGGGTAAGGCAGTGGTGGAATCATCTGCATCCCGGGCGCAACCGCGAGTGTACAATCTCGGAGCGCAGGAGCCGCAAAGCTCACATCATGAAGTGCAACAACCTCGAGTGTTTAACCTAGAGTTGCAGGAGGCTGTCAAGAAGCTTTTTAGAGACTCAGATGAGCGAAAATAAAGTGGAGGGTGCACTTTATTGCTTTTATGTTGTACTTTATATATTGCATGTATATGTGTTTGTGCAAACACTTTTGTTGGTGCGAAAAACGTGGGGAGAGTAACCCCGGATTGTTTTGGTTAATAGTGCATTGATTGCATTATTGTGTTACCATTGTCATTGCGCTAAATTTCGGGATGAAATTTCTATAAGGAGGGGAGGATTGTAAAAACCCAAAAATCCTAAGTCCCAAAATGGGTTCAGGCTGGGTGACACGGCCTGGGACACGGGAGTGTCCCAGGGCGTGTCCGGTGCACACGGCCTGGGACACGGGCGTGTCCCAGGGTATGTCCTTTACAGTGTGTGTCGAGTTTATTTCTCGAGACAGCACGGTCGACGCTCGTCGAGAGGCGACACAGCCTGGGACACGGGCGTGTCCCAAGGCGTGTCCTGCTCGGGCGGTGTTGAGTGGAGTGGCGTTAAGTGGCATTGAGTGTAGTGGCATTGAGTGGCGTTGAGTGTGGTATACGGCCTATGATACGGGCGTGTCACAGGGGCGTGTTGGGCACACGGCCGAGGAAACGGGCGTGTGCCTTAGCCGTTTCCTTCTCGGGTGGTTCAGCCTTGTGTTGATGAGGTGACACGGCCATCCATACAGCCATGTACTGGTTGACACGGGCGTGTCAGGGAGTGACACGGGCGTGTCGTGGCTCGTGTTTTGTTCCAGATTGAGTCAGTTCAGTAGCCGCTCACGGGCGTGTCACAAGCCGTGTCAGCTCTATTTAGATGCTTTTCAAAGCGATCGAGGCCGTCCGTTCCCTTCTATTTGGATCATGTGGTCCAAGATCATCCCTGCTCTTATTAGGACGAGAATGGAGATGAATATCTCATTCTCATATTGGCCATTCTCTTTCTAAGTGAAGAGAGAGAGGAGAGCAAGGAAGGAAGAACGAGAAGCTTTCCGATCGTTATGGAGCATCAGCGGTCCGAATCGAGAGCCGAGTTCAGCGTTGCGAAGGCAAGGCCGCTGCGGTGCTTTCCATCTGGCTAGTTCTTTCATGGCGCCAAAGCGATCGTCAAGGGTAACGGTCTTTGTCCCTTGGGCAGGTGAAGCCCTTTGTTTATGCATGTATATCTGTGGAATCTTCCATCAAAATATGGAAGAGCGTAAGTGATTCCAGCGGTTGAGTCTGCATCTAGAGCCAGAAATGTGTAGTACGGCATAGGCATGCTGTGTGATGCCCATCTTGATGGATGTCTTGATTGATGATGCTGCGAACAGGAGAAGACTCTGTGTATACATCGGTTACCTTACAGAGATGGTGAGGTCGATTCTGATGAGCTTTGTATAGCTCCTTTGGTTGTATGCTTGGCGCGAGCTGCATTGATGGAATGGAAAGCGGCACTATGTGTCGGTGTTAAGAAGGATTGCGAGAACCTCTGAGTGGGTAGGACACCCACCAAGTTCATTGATCAGATTGTTGTAAGAGAACACCTCTGAGTGGGTGGGTACGAGAGGCCTTCAACAGGGGTTTGGCGGCTGATGCCCATAGCCAACAAGTTAAGAACCTCTGCGTGGGTGGGTCACCCAACAAGTTCAGTGGTAGGATCAGGTGAGTGGTCGATTGGTAGCAATGCAGCGAGTAGATTTCCCTAGGCTTGTTACACTATGAGGGTAGGTTGACTGATAGCGCTCACAGTTTGTTATGAGGTGCGTGCCTCTGAGTGGACGGGTGCTTGAGGTCTACAACAGGGGTTTGGAGGCTTATGCCCGGCCAACAAGTAAACACCTCGAACCGGTGGTGGAACCTTGAGGAGCTTGGTACACCGTAAGTGTTCCCTGAGTGCACGGAACGTCTGGTATGAAAGCCGGCATTTGTGATGATAATGTGTATTGTATATATGTGTTGAGATTGGAATACATGCAGGGAAGGAACCACTGCCCCGTGTAAGGGGTAGGGTCGTTATAATTGGTCAGCTGAATGCTGACCGTTGCTTTGTTTGTCACCCATGGGGTGGATGTCTATATGCAGGTGCTGCCCTTATAGATGCTGAAATGGATTGAGCGGGTTGAAGCCCTTGCTACTGTTGTTAGGACCTCAAAGGCCGTGCGAAGCTTTGGATTTCATGTGTGGCGGGCCTGCGTGTCGATGTATGAAGCTGTATATTTGTAAAGAGAAACTTGTAAGGCCTTAAGGTCATGAGCGGTGTGCTTGTTTACATTCCTGGTCTTGTATATAAATGAGTTATTTATATATTAGTGGACATTCATGGATTGAGTTCGTGCAACTTGTAAGCTTCTGCTAGAATGCTCTGAGTTAGGATGCGTGGTATTTTGGTATTAACCTGTGACCTCGCCGTCTGTTTGTGGCATATAATGTGGGGCCCTGACCGGACCTTCTATTATATGTCATTTAACGGGTCTGGTTTTTACATTTTGGTATCAGAGGCCTCTCGGTTTTATGTTTTCGAATTCGTGGCCGAATTCTTTTGTCGGGTGGCGAGCACGTGTATGTGCGAACCGTTTCAACATAATTGAACTCAAGAATGCCCACTAGGAATGTGCGCCTGTGTATTCGGTATGTTTGTCGTTTTAGATTGGAGGTTGATTATTGATATCTTGTTCACATATAGGTGACAAGAAGTGGTGTTGGGCAGTCTGAGCCCCAGTGTTCGGATGAGATTGCGGCACCAGCCGTGGTGCCCACACCTCCTCCTTCTGTGGAAACTGTATGCCTAGTTGCGGAGGCATTATTTGCCATGATTCAAGCACAACCTGTTGGGCAGGCAAGTCCTGTAGTGGTGCCAGTTAGGGTTGGTGCAAGGCAAGAGCGTGTGGAAGCTCGGGTGGACGAGCGAGCGACTGACGAGCAATTGAAGCGGTTTATGGATTTTCATCCACCTACGTTTGTCGGGGTGAATTCCACAACGCAGGCAGAAGATTGGCTTTCTAGAGTGAAGAGGATCCTGACAGCACTCAGGATTAATGTGGGGCAGAGAGTGACGTTAGCCACTTTCCTACTAGAAGGAGAGGCGAGATTGTGGTGGGATGATGTCGAGATGCACCAGTTAGAAGGCAGAGGCCTGGGAGAGATTTTGATGGACAAATTCTCAAGATTGTTTTGGGAAAAATATTTGCCAGTATCACGGAGAATTGCTATGGAGACCGAATTTCAACGTCTGGTGCAGGGTGAGAAGACTGTGGATTACTACCTGCATGAATTTACCAAGATGGGGCGTTATGCGGGGTCGACTTTTGCGGAAGAAGCACGAAAGACGAACAGATTTTATGAGGGACTCCGAGATTAGTTGAGATTGGCGCTTCCGAGTTCAGTGAACCAAGGCTTCCAAGCCTTAGTAGATACAGCCTGTGTGCTGGAAAAAGATTTGAAACGAGTACACGACAAGAAGAACTTAGCGGCGGACAAGTCGGAGTTCAAAGTCACGCAGTACGAACAGTCGGAGTTTAGAAAACGGGATAAGAAGAGGTTCAAGCTTGCTGAACAAACGTCTTCGGATGTTGCTTCGGGCGCGACGTTTGGTCAAGGACGTGTTAAGTCGCGTACCTGTTTCATTTGTGGGAAGCAGGGGCATATCGCCTGTTACTGTTTGAAAGGCCCGTCAAAGAGTGAAAAAAATACAGGCGCATCCTATGAGGAAAAGGGTAAGGCAGTGGCGGAATCATCTACGACCCGGGCACAACCGCGAGTGTACAATCTCAGAGCGCAGGAGCCACAAAGCTCACATCATGAAGTGCAACAACCTCGAGTGTTTAACCTGGAGTTGTAGGAGGCTGTCAAAAAGCTGCTTAGAGACTCAGATGAGAGGAAATAAAGTGGAGGGTGCACTTTATTACTTTTATGTTGTACTTTGTATATTGTATGTATGTGTGTTTATGCAAACACTTTTATTGGTGCGAAAAACGTGGGGAGAGTAACCCCGGATCATTTTGGTTAATAGTGCATCGATTGCATTGTTGTGTTTCCATTGTCATTGCGCTAAATTTCGGGACAAAATTTCTATAAGGAGGGGAGGATTGTAACACCCCAAAAATCCTAAGTCCCAAAATAAGTTCAGGCTGGGTGACACAGCCTGGGACACGGGCGTGTCCCATGGCGTGTCCGGTGCACACGGCGTGGGACACGGGCGTGTCCCAGGGCATGTCCTTTGCGGTGTGTGTGTGTCGAGTTGAGTTCTCGAGACAGCACGGTCGACGCTCGTCGAGAGGTGACACGTCCTGGGACACGGGCGTGTCCCAGGGCATGTCCTGCTCGTGCGGCGTTGAGTGGAGTGGCGTTGAGTGGCGTTGAGTGGCGTTGAGTGTGGTACACGGCCTGTTACACGGGCGTGTCACAAGGGCATGTTGGGCACACGGCCGAGGACACGGGCGTGTGCCTTAGCCGTGTCCTTCTCGGGTGGTTCATCCAGCTTGTGTTTATGAGATGACACGGCCATCAACACGGTCGTGTACTGGTTGACACGGGCGTGTCAGGGAGTGACACGGGCGTGTCGTGGCCCGTTTTCTGTTCTTGATTGAGTCGGTTCAGTAGCCACTCACGGGCATGTCACAAGCTGTGTCAGCTCTATTTAGATGCTTTTCAAAGCGATCGAGGCCGTTCGTTCCCTTCTATTTGGATCCTGTGGTCCAAGATCATCCCTGCTCTTATTAGGCTGAGAATGGAGATGAATATCTCATTCTCATAATGTCCATTCTATTTCTAAGTGAAGAGAGAGAGGAGAGCATGGAAGGAAGAAGGAGAAGCTTTCCGATCGTCGCTGGAGCATCAGTGGTCCGAATCGAGAGACGAGTGCAGCGTTGCGAAGGCAAGGCCGCTGCGGTGCTTTCCATCCAGCTAGTTCTTTCATGGCGCAGAAGTGATCGTCAAGGGTAACGGTCTTTCTTCCTTGGGCAGGTGAAGCCCTTTTTTTATGCATGTATATCTATGGAATCCTCCATCAAAAGATGGAAGAGCGTAAGTGATTCCAGCGGTTGAGTCTGCATCTAGAGCCGGAAATGTGTAGTACAACATAGGCATGCTGTGTGAAGCCCATCTGGATGGATGTCTGGATTGGTGATGCTGCGAACCGGAGAAGACTCCGTGTATACATCGGTTACCTTACGGAGATGGTGAGATCGATTCTGATGAGCTTTGTATAGCTCCTTTGGTTGTATGCTCGGTGCGAGTTGTATTGATGGAATGGAAAGCGGCACTATGTGCTGGTGTTGAGAAGGATTGCGAGAACCTCTTAGTGGGTAGGACACCCACCAAGTTCATTGATCAGATTGTTGTAAGCGAACACCTCTTAGTGGGTGGGTACGAGAGGCGTCCAATAGGGGTTTGGCAGCTGATGCCCATAGCCAACAAGTTAAGAACCTCTGAGGGGGTGGGACACCCAACAAGTTAAGTGGTAGGATCGGGTGAGCGGTCGATTGGTAGCAATGCAGCGGGGCGATTTTCCTAGGCTTTTACACTACGAGGGTAGGTCGACTGATAACGCTCACAGTTTGTTATGAGGTGCGTGCCTCTGAGTGGACGGGTGTGTGAGGTCTTCAACAGGGGTTTGGAGGCTTATTCCTGGCCAACAAGTAAACACCTTGAACTGGTGGTGGAACCATGAGGAGCTTGGTACACCGTAAGTGTGCCCTGAGTGCACGGAACGTCTGGCACAAAGGCCGGCGTTTGTGATGATAATGTGGATTGTATATATGTGTTGAGATTGGAATACATGTAGGGAAGGAACCACTGCCCCGGGTAAGGGGTAAGGTCGTTATAATTGGTCAGCTGAATGCTGACCATTTCTTTGTTTGTCACCCATGGGGTGGATGTCTATATACAGGTGTTGCCCTTGTAGATGCTGAAATGGATTGAGCGGGCTGAAGCCCTTGCTGCTGCTGTTAGGCCCTCGAAGGCCGTGCGAAGCTTTAGATTTCATGTGTGGCCGGCCTGCGTGCTGATGTATGAAGTCGTATGTTTGTAAAGAGAAACTTGTAAGGACTTAAGGCCGTGAGTGGTGTGCTTGTTTACATTCTTGGTCTTGTATATAAATGAGTTATTTATATATTAGTGGACATTCATGGATTGAGTTCGTGCAACTTGTAAGCTTCTGCTAGAATGCTCTGAGTTAGGATGCGTGGTATTTTGGTATTAACCTGTGACCTCGCCGTCTGTTTGTGGCATATAATGTGGGGCCCCGGCCGGACCTTCTATTATATGTCATTTAACGGGTCGGGTTGTTACAAGCTGCATCTCCAATGATCAATTCCCTTGGATGATCCCTTAGATGTCTGACAGCTACTGGTAATATGACCTCTCTCTTTGAACAGCTTCATCTTGTTGTTGAGTTTCTTCTTCTAATTGTTCATGCGCAAGCTCTTCCTCAACAATGTTGACTCCATCTTTTATATCTTGGCATACTGGAACTGAATCTTCTATAGACAGCTCCTTTAGCTTCAAGTCTTCTCTTATTGTGCTTGATGTACCTGTACTATCATTATAAAGCATTGAACTTTCATAAAATACAATATGAACAGACTCCTCCACAACTTGATCCCTCAAGTTATAGACCCTATAGGACTTACTGTGGTTTCTATAACCAACAAATATGCCTTCATAGGACTTCTCAGCAAACTTAGTTATGTATGTTTTCCCATTATTTAAGACAAAACATCTACATCCAAAGATTCTTAAATAGGCCAAGTTTGGTTTTCTGCCCTTCATTAGTTCATAAGGAGTCTTATTCAACCTTTTGTTGATTGAAGCTCTATTAAGAGCATGATATGCTGTCTTAATTGCTTCAGCCTAGAAATATTCTAGGAGAGAAGAATCACTCAGCATGGTTCTTCCAGCTTCAATGAGATTTCTATTTTTTCTCTCAGCAATTCCATTTTACTGGGGTGTTCTAGGAGTGAAAAACTCTTGCTGAATCTCAAGTCCTTCACAAAACTTTGTCATGCATTCAGATTGAAATTCAGTTCCATGATCACTTCTTATTCTGACCACATAACTTTTCAATTCATTCTGTATTTGTTTGACAAATGTCTTGAAGACATCAGGAGTTTTAGATTTTTTTCTTAGAAAGAAAACACAAGTAAATCTAGAATAATCATCAACAATCACAAAAGTGTAGACTTTCCTTCCTAGACTATAAACTGGCATAGGACCAAACAAGTCCATATGCAATAGGTATAAACACATCATTGAGTCTTTGGTTTCAATACTTTTGAATGAATCTTTGGTCGGCTTGACTTTTTTTTGGCATGTAGAGCAAATGCTCTCCTTAGAGCATTTAAAGTTAGGACCATTCCTAACTAGCTCTTTACTAAAAAGCTTATCTATGGTCTTATAGTTCAAATGAGCTAGCCTCTTGTACCATTTGACACAATGTGAGGCTTTCTCATTTGCTACTAGACATATGGGTGAGTCTGACTTAAGACAAAAAATTTAAGAAATACACATTCCCACACCTAGTGCCTATCAAGATGACCTCTTGGTCACTTGACTTCTTTTTTAGGCACACATCCTTGTGGAATGAAATGTCATAGCCAAGATCACAAAGTTAGCTTATGCTTATAAGGTTGTGTTGCAAACCTTCCACATAAGCTACTTTAGTTAAAGTGACTAAACCATTTGAGATCTTACCATAACCTTTAGTAATTCCTTTGTCAGTTCCACCAAAGATCACCTTTTGTCCATCCTTTACTGGAATATACCCCCTTAAGTTGCCCTTAGTTCCAGTCATGTGTCTTGAGCATCCACTATCCAAGTACCAGATGGGACCATCTCTGGTGCTTGGACATACCTACAAAATGAGAATTTATTTTTCCTTAGGAACCACTATTGCCTTGGGTCCTAGGTGCTTGTTAGTTGTGGCTCCATTGAGAACACCTGAAAATTACTTAACTGGATATACTTTCTGTCCATGAGACACGGTATGATTGAACCAACAGTCTAGGGCAAAATGTCCAATTTTTCCACAACTCCAGCATTCATATTTGTTGTACCTCCTCTTTGGAGGAACAGAAGGAACTTTATGCTGACATTTCTTAGTACAGGAATCAGCAAACTTGACAGTTGTATTGTGACTGAGAGCATAATGGAAGTTTTTTCTCTCAGTCACAATTGTCCTCCTTGGAGCAAATACATTAGGAATATCTTTCCTATTCACATATGAGTTTGGTCCAACTGGTCCAGACTTTTGGATTTCTTTTCCCTTAGTATGGAACACAGGTTGTGGGATGACTGGACCATTTTGTCCTGACAGCTTTTTGCCTCTTCTTATCTTAGGTTTAACATAACATAGTCTACTTCCAGGAGTTCTTGAGAAGGTATCTATAATAGGCAACACAGTTTTAGATTTAGAAAACAACTGTACTAGTCTTTTCTCATTCAGGTTTTTGAGTTCTAACTCCTGAATGGTTGCATCTTTTTGTTTTAGCAACATAATTTGATCATCAATGATCTTAGT
Source organism: Platanthera zijinensis (assembly GCA_039513925.1). NCBI lineage: Eukaryota > Viridiplantae > Streptophyta > Magnoliopsida > Asparagales > Orchidaceae > Platanthera > Platanthera zijinensis. Next base: position 92,836,447 of record CM077092.1, on the reverse strand, counting down.
CAACTTAGCCAACTTTGAGCTTTGAAGACCTATCTTCTTTGTATCCATCTTATGATGATACTCAAGACCTTTTAGTGATGCAATTTCTATAGCTTGTTCTTTGATAAGCTTCTTGCTATCAACAAGAGCTTCCAACAGTTTTCCAAATTTGACTGTGAGCTGCTGCAGTTCAGTCTCAGAGTTGGACTTATGTGAATCAAACTTTGAGTGACATGAGTCTAACTCATCCCCAGTCTCATAAACAGAAGTTTTAGAACAACTAGAATTGTCATAGATTACCTGAGTATCCTGACAGTCAAGAATTTTTGTTTCTGGATCATCAGATAATGCCATCAAGTTAACCTCCATATCATCTTCAGAATCACCATAGTGTGATGAAGTTGTGGAGTTATTTCCCTTGTATATGGCCTCTCTGATGAATTCCTCTTCACAAGATAACAGTCCAATGTGTGCATGTTCTTCTTTTGATTAAGTTGAATCAGTATCACTATCAGATAAAGTCTTTAGCTTCTTTTCCATGAGACCCTTTTCCGATTTCTTGTCTTTATATAACTTCTTTTCCTTTGATTTTATGTTCTTCTTTCTTTTTGCTGGACAGTCAGCTATGACATATCCAGACCTGCTACAGCAATAACAGATAATGTCAGTCTTAATTTGTTTATTCTGTTGTGAATCATACCTGACCATAGATTTGTCTTTGTGTCTGTCTTTGCTTTTACTGGAACTTGGTCTAGATGATTTATTCTTATTCCACTACTTCCTTCTTCTCATCATCTTTTTGAATTGCCTGGTGAATAGTGTCAATTTATCATCTGATAATTCTTCTGATGAAGAACTGTTCTAGTGCTATTTGTATCTTCATCCCTTCTTGGTGATGATGAGATTTCTCTTCTAGCCTTCTTTGATGTATCTGCTTTGAAGGCCACAGATCTAGTTTGACTTGAACTTCTGGCAGATTCAGCTTCAGCTTTTCTAGAATTTAACTGAAGCTCATGTGATAATAGCTTCCCACACAAGTCTTTGGGTAAAATGTTTCTTAGATTCCCCATCTCTCTTACTACACAAATCTGTATGTCTCATTCTTTATTTAGGGATCTTAGAAACCTATCATTTAGCTCATAGTTTGAGAATTCATTGCCATATCTCCTTAAGTCATTGACAATTCTAAAGAACTTTTCATCACATAGTCTTTCCTTGCCTGAATGCCTCATACTGTTGGTTGAGTAGAGACTTTATGTCATCTCTTACTTCTTTTGTACCTTCCATGTAGACTATGAGAGTGTCCCACATCTCTTTGGATGTTTTATAGTGCACTAGATTCTGAAAGGTTAAATTATCAATTGCATTGACAATTATATTTTGTGCTTTTTTATCCATGGTGGCAAGAACCACCTCATCCTCTGTCATTTCAGACAGTTTCTTAGGGGTTTGAACATTTGCATCTAAGATAGATTTCATCATTGGAATATATGGTCCTTCTTGTACAGTGACAAAGATTCTTGGATCTGAAGCCTCCATAAACAATCTCACTCTTTTCTACCAAATAGCAAAGTTATCCTTAGTACATATTGGAAGCTTCATATAACTGGGTTCTCTGTGAGATTCAGAAGCCATTTGATTTGATATTTTTCAACCACCCTTAAGATCATTTTCAAACTGTTAGGTCTTTCTTTGAAGAACCTCCATTTGATACCACTTGAAAGATAATACTATGGGTAGTTAATCACCTAGAGGGGGGGGGGGGGTTAATAGGTGTCTTTATAATTATTTGTTAATTAGATTAACTGTTTAGAAGATTTTGTAAATATACTTTCACTAGATCACAACACATGTAATTCTCGGAACACAGCACATACAATTCTCAGAACACAGCACAAGCACATGCAATTCTCAGAACACAGCACATACAATTCTCAGAACACGTCACAAGCACATGCACTCCACAGAGTACACAACAATTTTATAGTGGTTCCCCTATCTAGGGTACATCCAATTTCCCCTTTCTTCCTCACTAGCAATGTCCTAGATTAGATTATATCTCCTCCTCTTCAACTCAGATTATAACGACTCCACCCGTTAAATAACATATAATAGAAGGTCCGGCCGGGGCCCCACACTATATGCCATAAACAGACAGCGAGGTCACAGGTTAATACCAAAATACCATCGCACCCCAACCCAGAGCATTCTAGCGAAAGCTTATTACTTGCAAGAACTCAACCAATGAATGTCCACTACATATATAAACAACCAATTTATATATAACACCAGGAATGTATATAAGAAAACACCGTTCAAGGCCTTAAGGCCTTACATGTTTCTCTTTACAAAATATGGTTTCATACATCGGTACGCAGACCGGCCACACATGAAATCCAATTCTTCGCACGACCTTCAAGGGCCTACAAGCAGAAGAAACAAGGGCTTCATCCCGCTCAATCCAAGTAAGCCCACAACACCTGCATATGGACGTCCACCCCAACGGTGATAAACAAAGCAACGGTTAGCATTCAGCTGACCAATTATAACGACCCTACCCCTTACCCGGGGAAGTGGTTCCTTTCCCTGTATGAATTACAATCACAACATATCTATATATATACCACAACAACATCACAAACGCCGGCCTTCGTGCTAGACGCTCCGTGCACTCAGGGCACGCTTACGGTGTACCGAAATCCTTCAGGTCCCACCACCGGTTAGAGGTTATTAGCTTGTTGGCTGGGCATAAGCCTCCAAACACACGCTGTAGACCTCACGCACCCATCCCACTCAGAGGGTTCACCTCACGACAACAGTGAGCACAATAGATAGACCTACATGCGTTTTGCAACATGCCGGGAAGGCTTGCAGCCCCCCATTTGCAGTGCTACCAACCGACCGCTCACAATGATCCTGCACTGAACTTGTTGGGTGGCCCATCCCACTCAGAGGTTCTTAACTTGTTGGACATGGGCATCAGCCTCCAAACCCCTATTGGAGACCTCTCACGCCCATCCCACTCAGAGGTGCCCATAATCCATCTCTCATAACACAGGCACATAGTACCGCTTTCCAATCCATCACTCAGCTCATGCAGAGCATACAACAAAAGGAGCTATGCAAAGCTTCCTTATCACAATTCACAAGCGTCCTCATAATCTCCGTAAGTTACTCGTTATATATACGGAGTCTTCTCCGATTCGCAGAATCACCAATCTAGACTACCCGTTCAGATGGTCTTCATACAGCATGCATATTCCGTACTACACATTTCTGGATCTAGATGCAGACTCAACTCGTTGGAATCACTTACGCATTCCACATCTTAGTGGAGGATTCCATGCATATGCATAAAGTAGGACTTCACTTGTCCAAGAAGGAGATCGTTACCCTTGACGATCGCTTCGGATCCATTACAAACTGGTCGGTTGGAAATCACCGCGATGGTCATGCCTCCATGACGCTGGCCTCGGATTTCGAGTCGGACCGTTGTAGCTCCACCGGTGGCCGGAATCCTTCTTCCTTCTCCTCCTCCAAGCTCTCCCTTCTCTCTAGCTTAGAAAGAGATTGATCATAAGCATAATGAGAAATACATCTCATTCCTTGGCCTTATCTCTGCAGGAAGAAGCTTGGACCACAGGATCCAGGATGAAGGAAATGGATGGCCACGATCTGCCCTGGAACTACTTTTCCTGGGCTGACACGGCCTGTGACACGCTTGTGTTACAGGCCGTGTTCCCTAAGCGGTTAAGGAACCGACTCTGTCCAGACCAGGACACGGGCTTAGACACGCCCGTGTCAAACTCATGATATGCCCGTATCACTAGGTATACGCCTGTGTTGAGGGGCGTGTCCCTATCTCGACACAGGACCAACAATCCAGAAAAGGATACGGCTAAGGCACATGCTCGTGTCCTTGGCCATGTTCCAAACACAACCCTGTGTTACACCCATGTCATAGGCTGTGTGGTACACTCGACACAACCCGGTTACCAACCTGAGCAGGACACGGCCTCGGACATGCCCATGTCCCTGGCTATGTCGCCTCTCGATGATCGTCGACTACACTGTGTCGAGAACTCGCGACACACAGTGAAGTACATGCCCTGGGACACGCCCTTGTCCCAGGCCGTGTGCCTCACTCGAGACACACTCGAGGCCTACTCGAGTCTTACTTGAGACCCACTCGAGTACCCAGAGCTGGACACGCCCGTGTACCAGGCCGTGTCACCTAGCCTGAACTCCAAATTGGAATTTGGGGTGTTACAACCCTCCCCTCCTTACAAAAATTCATCCCGAAATTTACCTCAGCGGTAGACACCAACACAACAATCCCGAAAATGTACCTGTATAGACAAAACCAATTCGGGCTAGAGCTCAGAGGACGCAGCTTGTCTCGCCTCACGACATCGCACAAACGAAGTCTTTCACAAACAACAAACATACAACTGGTACAAAAGTAAAGTACACTCTTGACTTTATTTCCGCTCGTCCGCGTCCTTCAATAATCCTCTTTACGGCCTCCTGTAATGCCATATTATAGACGCTCTACCCATAATCACTCTTTTCACCACGGCCATGTCAATCCACTCATATCAGTGCTACCAAGAGAAGTTCATATGGCAATAACAATCTTAAACCAACAACCAACAACTTCTTGATTCACGATCACAACATGTTTATATGCGCAAAACAAAGATCGTATACATTATTATCGATATGAACACATAATTACAGATAGTCTTTCCCTTCTTGCTTCGTGTCGTCTAAGGGCCACTTTTGCAGTTTCGGGCTTTATGACCTTCCTTTCCACACGAGTAGCAAATGATTGGAGGTCGGCCTACAACTGCTTCAGTCTTAACTTTCTTTGCCCTTTGTATCAAACCATAATAGCATTTGCGGGCACGATGCCCCAACTTACCACAGGAAAAACAAATATGTGGACCGCACCTTTTCTTTGTTCCCACGAGGAGGAAGTGGTTGGTTCCAATAGATGTAACTGCTTATTCCACCCATGATCATATGCTTTTGGCATGTTTGCAAAGGTTGGCACATTGACACTGTGCCTCGCTCTGAACTTCTTTAAGGCCCTTTCCAAAGACTTAGCTGTCATTACCAAGGCACAAAATCTAAGCAACTTTGGCCCCACCAATAAACGTCGTAGTTCATCACGCAGACCATCATAAAATCTGTTGGTCTTAATCTCCTCGGTTTCAAACACAAACTCTACATGTTGTCTCAACTGAACAAATGCATGAAAATACTCCTCGACCGTATATGCTCCTTGGATCTGACATATATTCAACGGCGGGATCGATGCTCCTTCCCTAAGGTGTACATATCCCTCAGGGTGGGCCTTGATCATCGCAAAAACCACATCCGCGATCAACCAGACCATCTCTACCGAAGGAGGAGGTGTGGGCACCTCAGTTGGTGCTGCACTCTCATCCGAACGCTGGGGATCAGACTGTCCAGCTCCACTCCTTGTCACCTATACGTGAACAAGACATCATTAACCTTCAAACCAAGACGACAAACATGCCTAATATACACGCTCACATTCCTAGTGGACATTCTTGAGTTCAATTATGTTAAAACAGTTCGCACTTACACGTGATCGCCACCCCACAAAAGAATTCAGACACAAATTCGAAAGAGGAAGACCGAGACGCGCTGATACCAAAATGTAACGACTCCACCCGTTAAATAATATATAATGGAAGGTCTGGCCGGGGCCCCACACTATATGCCACAAATAGACAGCGAGGTCACAAGTTAATACCAAAATACCATCGCACACTAAACCAGAGCATTCTAGCGGAAGCTTATTACTTGAAAGAACTCAACCAATGAATGTCCACTACATATATAAACAATCCATTTATATATAACACCGAGAATGTATACAAGAACACACCGCTCACGGCCTTAAGGCCTTATATGTTTCTCTTTACAAAATATGGTTTCATACATCGGCACGCAGGCCGTCCATACATGAAATCCAATTCTTCGCACGGCCTTCAAGGGCCTACAAGCAGCAGCAGCGGCAAGGGCTTCAGCCTGCTCAATCCAAGTCAGCCCGCAACACCTGTATATGGACGTCCACCCCAAAAGTGATAAACAAAGCGACAGTCAGTATTCAGCTGACCAATTATAATGACCATACCCCTTACCTGGGGCAGTGGTTCCTTCCCTGCATGCATTACAATCACAACATATCTGTATATACCACAACAACATCACAAATGTCGGCCTTCGTGCTAGACGCTCCGTACACTCAGGGCACCCTTACGGTGTACCGAAATCCTCCAGGTCCAACCACCGGTTATAGGTTATAAGCTTGTTGGTCGGGCATAAGCCTCCAAACACACGCTGGAGACCTCATGCACCAATCCCACTCAGAGGCGTTCACCTCACGACAACAGTGAGAACATTAGATCGACCTACACATGTAGTGCAGCACGCCAGGAAGGCTCGCAGGCCCCCATTTGCAGTGCTACCAACCGACCGCTCACACTGATCCTATACTGAACTTGTTGGGTGGCCCATCCCACCCAGAGGTTCTTAACTTGTTGGTCATGGGCTTCAGCCTCCAAACCCCTGTTGGAGACCTCTCGCGCCCATCCCACTCAGAGGTGCCTATAATCCATCTCTCATAACACAGGCAAATAGTGCCGCTTTCCAATCCATCACTCAGCTCATGCAGAGCATACAACCAAAGGAGCTATGCAAAGCTTCCTTACCACAATTCACAAGCGTCCTCACAATCTTCGCAAGTTACTCGTTATATACATGGAGTCTTCTCCGGTTCGCAGCATCACCAATCTAGACAACCCGTCCAGATGGGCTTCACACAGCATGCATATTCCTTACTACACATTTTCGGATCTAGAAGTAGACTCAACCCGCTGGAATCGCTTACGCTTTCCACCTCTTGGTGGAGGATTCCATGCATATGCATAAAGTAGGACTTCACTTGTCCAAGAAGTATATCGTTACCCTTGACAATCGCTTCAGAGCCATGACAAACTGGCCGATTGGAAATCACTACGACGGCCTTGCCTCCACAACGCTGGCCTCGGATCTCGAGTCGGACCGTTGTAGCTCCACCGGCGGCCGGAATCCTTCTCCCTTCTCCTCCTCCAAGCTCTCCCTTCTCTCTAGCTTAGAAAGAGATTGATCAAAAGAATAATGAGAAATACATCTAATTCCTTAGCCTTATCTCTGCAGGAAGAAGCTTGGACCACAGGATCCAGGATGAAGGAAATGGACGGCCACAATCTGCCCTGGAATTACTTTTCCTTGGCTGACACGGCTTGTGACATGCCCGCGTCACAGGCCGTGTTCCCTAACCGGTTAAGGAACTGACTCCATTCAGACCAGGACACGGGCTTAGACACGCTCGTGTCAAACTCCTGACACGCCCGTGTCAAACTCCTGACACGCCCGTGTCACTATTTACACGCCTGTATTGAGGGGTGTGTCCCTCAATCGACACGGGACCAACAATCCCGTAAAGAATACGGCTAAGGCACACACCCGTGTCCTTAGCTTTGTGCCAAACACGCCCCTATGACACGCCCGTGTCATAGGCCGTGTGCCACACTCGACACAGCCCGGTTACCTACCTGAGCAGGAAATGACCTCGAAAACGCCCGTGTCCCTAACCGTGTCGCCTCTCGATGATCGTCGACTAAACTGTATCGAGAACTTACGACACACAGTGAAGGACACGCCCGTGTCCCAGGCCGTGTGCCTCACTCGAGACACACTCGAGTCTTACTTGAGACCCACTTGAGTACCCAGAGATGGACACGTCCTGGGACACGCCCGTGTCCCAGGCCATGTCACCTAGCCTGAACTCTAAATTGGAATTTGGGGTGTTACACATATCAAAAGATCTTACAGTCTAAGTTTCTGTTAAGAAAGTTACACTCAGACCAAAGGTCCTGCCTTAGAGATTTACCCAATCTCCTACCTCAGGTCCCTCAAGAACCCTAACTTAGCCTTTATAACACAGGCTTACACCTCAGTGATCCCACTCAAATCACCTACCTCAGGTCCCTCAAGAACCCTACCCCAGTCTTTATAAATTGGGCTTATAAATCAGAGAATTAATCTCCTACCCACTCAGATCTAAAATAGATCTTACATAATAAAGAGGTAAATAAGAAAAATTGTCTTCAGAAAATAGCAATTCTATAATCTAACTTATCTGAGAGAATTCAGATTCTTCAATTCAGCTGCACTGGATAGATTCTTGAAAAGCAAGCTTGCTGAAATTGATTCTTTCCTGGATCGGCAAGTTCTTGATATTGATTGGCTTGATTTCCGTGAAGAACATGTAGAACAGATCCACCTTAATCTTGTAACACCTCCACTGTAATGACCGTATAACATCGGTTCGGCCGGGTCCCCACAACATACAGACGTTACAACTTAAGCATTAAAAGATGATATAAAACTACCCAACTCATAACTAAGAATAAAACAGCGGAAACATACAAAAAAATAGAATTTATCCACCAAACCAAGAGTATCAAAGTGTCCTTAAGGCCTTACACAACATGAGTCCAAAACTGAATAACAATCCTAACAATGTGCAAAAGTACTCCTAGGATACCTTGGCATACAAGCTGGATTACATCTCAAGGATCTTATCATAGAATCAAACATAAGCAAATAAAGATTCGCTTCATGAGTCTTTGGCCTTATTAGCCGGCGGGCTTGCTCCTGGTTGCGATCCTTGCCCTATAAAAATTTATTGTAACGTGGGGTCAGCAAAGGCTGACCTCAACTGTATAACCAACACATCTCCTCCCGGCCGTCCCTAGCGAACCCCGGGGTACAATATCACCCTGCGGGTCAGTACTTTGTATGCAATTTACATAACATGTAAAGCTATAAAACAGGTTTGGATGTATCATTCACCAAACATGTTTCTAAGTTGAGCATAAAGAAAAGGGGCCTATAATGCAGCATGTATGCAATCCTAGGTTTCACCCAAGGAACCCTACAGTGTATGAATCTAACACATCATCATGCAATCATCAATCGGGTACTTTCAATTTCCCCTTCGGCATTCAAGCCGCAATCCCATGGGTACTTCCAATTTCCCCAAACGACATACAAGCCATTACGCGGAATTCTTGCCAAGGCCCCACCCACTTGTGGGTCTCAAAACCCGAGCCTGCCTGCAAACTCCGACTTCTCTCATTAGGATTCCGTCTCAAACAAACAAACTGATACTAAGAACCCTCGCAGGACCCCAACCGCTCATGGGCTACATTGCCCAGGCTTGTCCAATGCTTGGCATTCTCATCAGTTTCACAGAAGGGGACTTATCTCGCCGGGACACTCTCCCCACATGACTTGCACGTCACGGGATATCCAACCGAACACAGAGATAAAGCCACGCCTTAGCACATCATAAATAGCATCTTGTCGCAACGAATTTCCACCAAAATCCTCAAGTTCGCTATGCAACATCACCGAGTCGAACTAACGGTCGCGATTACGGCTTCATCCACAATGGCTAATCCACTAACAGAGTGGATCTTTAATGCAATATCATGTCTTGGACTGACACAATCGACCCAGTGGTTCCTCTTGAACAATGGAAACCAAAACCCCTCTCATTTGAGAGATCTGGTGCATAAATGCTTGAAATGAAATCAAGAAAAGGAAAAGATGTCATGCACACATCCTATAACCAAAAGGAGAAATGCCGTTACCCTTTGACTCCTCTTCCTAGCCATGGAATCTTTGCCTTGCACAGATGAAAACGAGCACCTCAGTGTCCTCTCCACGGATCTAGCCTCGGAACGACGATCGGAGCTCTGAAGCTCCGTCAATGGCAGAGAAAGCTTCTGTCTTCCTCCTCCGAACTCACTCACTCTCAAACCCTAAGTCAACTCCAAAATGAGGAGAAAAGATGAGGTAAAAAGGTCTCTTGGCCCTACTTATGGTGCCTGGACAAATTATCCTGAGCCCTAGGATCAACTTTGGTGTGAAATCAGACGGCTGGTATACAGGTTTCGGAATTCCACGAAATAGCCTTCGACTTTCGTCGAATGGCTCAAAATTCGTCGAGCGGCCTGAGCTCGACGAAAAGGCGCTCAGCTCGACGAATAGAGCTGAGCTCGACAAAAAGACCCTCAGCTCGACGAACAGAGCTGAGCTCGATGAAAAGACCCTCAGCTCGACGAACAGAGCTGAGCTCGAAAAAAATACCCTCAGCTCGACGAACAGAGCTGAGCGCGATGAATAAACCTTCAGCTCGACGAACAGAGCTGAGCTCGATGAAAAAACCCTCAGCTCGACGAACAGAGCTAAGCTCGAAGAAAAGACCCTCAGCTCGACAAACAAAGCTGAGCTCGGCGAAAAAACCCTCAGCTTGACGAACAGAGCTGAGCTCGACGAAAAAACCCTCAGCTCGACAAAAAGACCCTGAGTTCGACTTTCGTCGAACGGCCCTGAGTTCGACTTTCGTCGAACGGCCCTCAGTTCGACATTCGTCAAACAGCCATAAGTTCCTCAAATTTAGAGTGTTACAACTCCTCCTCCCTTACAAGAATTTCGTCCCCGAAATTAATCTTCATACAGGAAGACAATAAGAAAATTGTTGCAACAAATTTAAACATTATTACAACAACTTTATACAAACCATTTTCATTCAGGAAAACAATAAGAAAACTCATCCAATAAACTTTATACAAACAACTCGGGATAATATTTGCGCATTGTTTGCTCTCGTTCCCAAGAGAACTCGTCTCGCCCGCAATTGTCCCAACGTACCTTTACGGGCTTCACCACTTTGTTCTACAACTGCCGAACTTCTGAACCCTCTAATATTACTGGACGAACCTTCGTCCTCAAGTCCTCTTCTATCGGCACCGTCGCTGACTCGATCACATCATTATCCTCCACCAAGGCTTTCAGCAAGACAGAAACATGGAAAACATCATATAATCCACTCAGCTCCGTGGACAATGCCAACCGGTAAGCCGCTTCTCCAATACGTTGTATAACCTTGAACGGTCCCAAAAACCTCGGACTCGGCTTCTTGAGTTAGAGAATCCGCGAAACACCTTTGAACGGCTTAATCTTGAGATAAACCCAGTCGCCTACTGCGAACTCCACATTCTTATGGCGAGCATTAAAATACTTTGCTTACCGGCCCTGGGCAACCTTCATGTGTTCCTGGATTGTACGCACCAATTCGCAAGCATCATCCACCACTTCTTTCCCCAAAATCTTGGGTTCTCTCGCCTCTGTCCACGACATCGGTGTTCGACACTGCCTTCCATACAAAGCTTCGTATGGCACAATCTTTATACTTGCCTGGTTACTGTTGTTATAGGAGAACTCCACCATGAAGAGGTGATCTTCCCACTTCTTACTGAAGTCAAGAGTACACATCCTCAGCATATCCTCCATGGTACGGTTCGTTCTTTCGGTTTGCCCATCGGTCTGAGGATGGAATGTCGTACTGAACTTAAGTTTTGTGCTCAGACTCTTCTGAACCAACCTCCAGTCTTTGGACGTGAAACGTCTGTCGCGATCACTAACTATACTCTTAGGAATCCCATGTAGTCGCACAATGTTGCGAACATATAACTCTACCAGCTTCTCCACGCTGTCCTCTTTCCGATTTGGGATGAAATGGGCCACTTTGGCCAAGCGATCCACGATCACCCAAATCGCGTCATTACCCTGATGCGATCGAGGTAAGCCATGCACAAAGTCCATGGAGATGTCATCAAATTTCCATTCGGGGATAGGAAGAGACTTCAGGAACCCGCCCAACTTATGACACTTGGCCTTCATTAAGGCACAAGTTTGGCACCGACTTACGTACAAAGCTACGTCTAGCTTTAGACCAGGCTACCAATAGGATCTCTTCATATCCAAGTACATCTTTGTACTGCCCGGGTGAATGGAGTACTTCGTAAAATGAGCATCAAACCTCAACTCCTCCTGGAGCTTGCTGAACTCCGGTACACATATCCTTTCGTCCTTCCTCAGGATCCCATCAATCATCTCCCAAGCGCTATCTTCGCCCTTTTTAGCTTCCGCCACAAGCGGCCGAAACTCCTCATCCAAACTAGTCGCTTTCCGAACACGATCGGACAGTTTGTTTTGCAACTCAATCCAGTTCAAACGAGCTATGCTAGACTCGCCTCTTGCTATACACTCAATGCCAAGGGACTCCAAGCCCCGCACCAACTGCTCGTCATGAGCTTCGATCCAATTCCCTTGGCCAGAGTATTTTCTACTCAAGCCATCTGCCACCACATTGGCTTTTCCTGGCATATACTGAATCGCCACTTCGTAGCCTCCAAGGAACTCGACCCATCTGCGTTGCTGTATATTCAAGTCCATTTGATCTAGAAGATACTTCAGGCTTTTATGGTCTGTGAAGATCTCCACCTTCGCACCATAAAATTAGTGCCGCTACAATTTCAATGCAAAAATTACCACCGCCAATTCCAAGTCATGGACGGGGTAATTCCTCTCATGAGGCTTCAGCTGCCTAGACCCAAAGGCTATCACGCCGCCATGTTGCACCAACACAACACCCAAACCGCATCCAAATGCGTCACTGAAAATCTTAAATCCTTCTGTCCCTTTAGGGAGACTTAGGATTGGAGCTGTCATCAGCCTTACCTTCAGGGTGTCAAATGCCTCATTTCACTCCTGAGTCCACACAAACTTCTGGTCCTTACAAGTTAGAGAGGTGAGAGGTAAAACTATCTGTGAAAAGTTTTCCACAAACCTTCTATAATACCCGGCTAGTCCAAGGAAACTCCGGACTTCTGCCACGATTCTCAAAATCGGCCAATCCTTGTTGGCTTCAACTTTTACTGGATCTACCGCCACCACATCCCTACTAATCACATGGACCAAAATGCCACCTTCTCTAACCAGAACTCACACTTCGAGAACTTTGCATAAAGCTGGTTCACTCTCAATACTTGCAAGACTACTCTCAAGTGAGTCTCATGCTCCACCTCTTATTTGGAGTAAACCAGAATATCGTCAATAAAGATAACTACAAAAGAGTCCAAGTATTCCTGAAATATTTGATTAATCAAATCTATGAATATTGATGGCGCGTTCGTCAACCCGAACGGTATCACTGAGAACTCGAAGTGACCATACCTCGTACCGAACGTTTTCTTGGGTATGTCCTCATTTCGAATCCACAATTGATAGTATCCTGACTTCAAGTCCAACTTAGAATACACCACTGACACCACCAACTGGTCGAACAGGTCATCTATCCAAGGAATCAGATACTTATTCTTGACAGTCAGTTTGTTCAACTCTCGGTAGTCAATACACAACCACATACTACCACCTTTCTACTTCACAAACAGCACTGGCGCGCTCCATGGTGAATAAATGGGTCTGATATACCCTGCTCCAACAGTTCCTATAACTATACTTTGAGTTCGGCCAACTCTTTTGGTGTCATCCTAAAAGGAGGATGTGACACCGGCCTAGCCTCTGGCACTAACTCAATCGAGAAATCAATCTCCCATCGAGGAGGTGCTCCAGGAAGTTCCTCGGGGAACACATCCTCATACTCTGCCACTATCGGCACTTCTCCAAGTGATGACCTGGAAAGGCGAACCACCAACAACGCTACAAGATCTACTCCTCCCTGGTTAACTTCCCGCACCAACTGCATGGCTGAAATCAGGGAACATGCCACTCCATTAAGGCCCTCAAACTTAACTTCTACCTGCCCTTCGCCCCCAGGGTCACCACCTTAGATAGGTAGTCAATACTGGCATGCTGCTCTGCAAGCCAGTCTATTCCCAATATCACATCGAACTCAACCAACGGTAGACCCGCTACTATAAACATGAAATCAACTCCGTCTAGACTCCAACAATTACGCCCCTTCGCCCTGGTAGTCATGAATGACCCATTGGGCATGTGTTTGGTATTGCATCCACAATTACCCGGATTTGAAGAAGACTCAAGTCAAGCTAAGATGGATTCACAAGGTATTTGACATTCTCATGTCAAGTTGTGCTTGCAGCCATTCCATGCTAAGTACACACCAATGTCAGGGTGCAGTGGGTCAATATACACGGATCTGCGCAACGTAATTCCTCGTTGTGTAGATCAGTGTGGTTATCCACATGTGCTCTCTCTATTGGAGTGTACTTATTTTCAAGTACATGGTCAAGGTAGATCAAGAGCAGAAGAAGGAGCAAGGATGGGTCAAAGACCAAGCTATCAAAAGAAGGAAGGACGAAAATTCTTCCAAGTAAGAATCGACGGGAGTCGTTAGTGATTCCAACCGACTTCGACGGGAATCACTAAGTGACTCCCGCCGACTACTTCCGGCCGACAAAGTCAGAAATTCTGCCAAGGAAGAATCGATGGGAGTCGGGAGTCGGGAGTGATTCCCGCCGACATCGACGGGAATCACCAACGACTCCCGCCAATTTTGCCTTAGGCAGATTCTCGCCGCTCGCTGGACCGAACCGAGCTGCCGTGTGCTGTTTCAATCGAGGCTAGGGCTTTTCCTCGTGGGCCCCACAATGGCTTTTAGGGTTTGCCTTTGGGTATAAATACGATGTTATTACCATTGTCTACAGTACACACCGAAATACGAAATGAGAAGTTGACGTCGTGACCGAGCGCATCACGAGCTCCGCCCGCATGCACGTCGCCGATCGCAAGGTTATCGCCGCCGCTGATCTCAGCTTGTCTCTGATCGCTCGATGATAGCACCGAGGCAAGCAGCCGGTCTCACGTGTCTCTCTCGAGATCTCTTGTCTTCTGATTCGTTGAACGAGACTTGTTCTCCCTTCCGAATCGGTTGAGATGTTTGATCCGATATAGATCGTTCGAAGACCTAGCTTGCTTCGTCAAGAAGTTTGGATTTACAAAGCATCGCTGCCGCACTTGCTTGCCGTTGCCGATCTTGACAAGATCCATTCCAAGTGAGAAATCCGGTTGTGGACTCTTCGTACTTTTCGTGCAAGCTTCAACAAACAAAGAAGGACATCGAAATCTCCATAAAGTATTGTTTGTATTTTTATTTACATTCAATTTTGTTGTAAAGGAATTTTCATTCCTATTTGTAAGGGTTGGGTGCAACCCGTTGTGGTGGAGTTGTGACTCCGTTGTTTGAAGGGTTCCTTCCGTGGTTAGGGGACCATTGCTCCTAGTGTGAGGATTGGATTTCAATCCGTTTGGAGAAGTGACCGAGTCATCCCTTGGTTGGAGATAGGTCGAAGGGGGAAAGTGGACGTACCCAAATCGGGGAACCACTATAATTTTGTGTGTGTTTTCTGTGTTTTGTTTTCTTACTTATACAGGTTAGTTTAATTGCGCAAAAGATTGCAAGACACCTATTCCCCCCCCCTTATAGGTGGATTAAATTGACACTAGATACTTTCAAGTGGTATCAGAGGGAGGTTGCTCATCAATAAGGTTAACAGCTTGAGTAAGATCCTGTGTCTAGTGTCGAGAAGAAAACAAGATTCAAGCATGGAGCTATACACAAATGTCTCTCCCATGAGACTGCCTGCATGCACAAAAGAATATTTTCCCATCTGGAAAATGAGAGTTCAGTTTCATCTGGAAGCCATTGACCCCCGTGCTTTATACATTGTGGAAGAGGTTCCCTTCATTCCCATGAAGGCTTCTGACTCTGGAGAAGATCTCCAAATCCCAAAGAGTCCCGCAGAGATGTATGAAACTGAGTTCTCACTATTCAACTTGGACAAGCTGGTTCGACATATCATTTCTGATATTTGGTCAGGATCATCTCTTACAAGGTTGGATAAGTGTAAGACTGCAAAGTCCATGTGGGAAACAATCTCTGACCTCATGGAGGGAAAGAAGACTGCCTAGACTGAATGCAAGCAAGAAGATGAAGCATACGTAGGGGTTCTCATCTCTGAAGATGAAAGTCAAGAACAACCTTTCAAAATCAGGGCTCCCGTTTCTCTATCAGAGACTGAAGAAGAGATTGAGGAATGCAGTTGTGATGAAGAGGAAACATCAGCTTCTGCAAGCCATAACTCTAACCCTGATCAGCCCAATCAGGACCAGGTATCTTCCTCCTCTTGCTATTTCCCACATATATCTCCTGAAGACAGGAGAAGTTCGGAGGATTGTCCATCAGTTGATGCCAAGGATATTGACAGCTTTGATCAACAGATTGAAACTCTAGATTCCCTTCGAAGAGCCCTTCAGGAGAGCAACTTGCTTGTTGAGAAACAAGCTAAGGAAATTGCTCAGTTGAGGACCATGATGGACCTCCAATTGGAATCCATCAAGGTGAAGGACTCAAAGATCTCGGATTTATAGTTTTATCTAAAGACCGAGAAGAGGATAGTATATAATTTTTCCAAGGTAGTTGCAATTAAGAGAAAGGAAGAAAACAGGGGGATCTCGCGAATTATAAATTCGTGGAGAAATGGGGAAACTGTATACAGACCCCCCACACCGAGTAGGAAGGGCACACATCATTCCTTCAGGTATGACCATAAGAACAACTATGGTCACTGTAAGAATGGTCGGCCCTCATGTGGAAACACCCATAGTGCAAGTGCTGTTATGGCTACCCGTGAGAAAATACACACGGCTCATCATGAACCGTTTGTATTTACAGCCTCAGCCCCCACACTTCATGATATTGCAGGAACTGGCTCTCACAGGATATCTTCCAACCCTAGGACAAAGAGAAAAGGAGTTGGAAAACATTTAGCAAGCATCACTGGGGCCCCCGGATGTGTGCTGGCTGAAAAGAAAGAACCACCTCCCATGCCTCATGATACTCCCCACATGTTAACCATCAGACCCACCTCGAGTCTCAGTGGAAAGGGAAAATTTGAGAGCAGAACTAGCTCTGCCCCTTATAGACCTAGGATCTTGACTAACTCCGTTAGTAGATCCGGTCAGAAAAAGAGGTAAAATATCCATGAGTGTTGGTGTTGTGGCAGAGTGGGTCACTTTGCCATAGACTGCTGGCACAATCCTTCCATGCCAAGGGCAAGGGTATGTCCACATTCTCCGGCAAGAGACACCTTCCTGTCAGAGATCCTGTCGGAAGGCATGCTGTATTTTATACTGACAAGAACCTAGGACCCAATACCTATTGGGTTCCTAAGGTAAGGGAATTTTATTTTGCAGGATAGTCTAAGTACCCATGAACATGATAGGACTTGGACAAGAGATGTTTCAGGCTTGTTCTTGAACAAGGAACACGGGAAAAGATATAATGCTAACTACAGTGTCCTTCATGTACATGATACTCTTCGTGGTCCAAATAGTGGATTCGAATGATCATCTTGGTAATCCCAGGTACGCGCATTCAAATTAGATAATTGAATCGCACTGCGTAGATATATATATAGATATATATAGATACACACCTTGAACGGAAGGACACACAAGCAAATAACCATATGATCCTCATCTTGGAAACTAAAAAACTTTCAAAACTTTGATAATCTGTGAAAGTGGGTGTCACAAGGTCCGGCAAATCTCAAGGGACTTGTACCAGAAGTTGCAATTATAGTTATTACATTTTGAACTCTCTGAGAAAAATTCAGTGGTTAATTCTAATGTTAAACGTCCATCTAACTCGACTTAGGGATTATAACATGAAAATTATAATGCATCATTTAGAAGAAAAAGTAAATCAACTATACCCATCGATGTTAAGTTTTCAAAAGTGCAAAAGCAGACCCTAGGTTTCAAATTCTGAAAATCGGCCTCGGACTTCGGACTTCGGACTCGCTATATCCCGTCAAATTCGGACTCGCTATATCCCGACCCTTCAGCTTCGGACTCGCTATAATTTGGCGGAAGACCAAATCAAAACTCATTCCCGTCAACTTCGGACTCGCTATATCCCGACCCTTCGGCTTCCCGACGAATCCCTATCCCTCTTCCGAAGCTCGTCATCAGCATCCAACTCCCGTCGACTCTAGCCTCCCGCACCCGTCGACACAAGCTCAGCACTCGTCGACGTCATCTCGCCAGCTCTCCAGCCCCGACGCAAGCGTCTCGTCGTCATCATCCTCAATCGGCATCAACCCTAGGGCTATAACTACTCACCGCCTTCTACCCTTCCGTGTCCTTACACCCTCCTAGAGAAAAAGGTAACCATCGAAGTTGATTCCTTGAAGTTTTCGAACTATAACTTTTCTCATAATCTCGACTATTCATCAGTGAAGCTCTCCATCATCGCTCCCAACTAGGATTGAACTTCCATTCCCTCGACAGCTCTCTAGCAAGGTTGCTGTCGATTTTCCATCTCTCAAAGCCTCCTCACCTGTGCATCTGCAAGGGTGGCCTCCTCGTTGATCTCTAAGCTAAGAACTAAATTTGTAAGTTCTACTTTCACAGGGATCATCCCTCTAGCTAGTTCAATTCTTACTAATTCTGAATTTAGAAAGAGTTAACCCCTTGGGTTTAACTCGATTAGGTTCAAAATGGCTCCTCAAACAACGATCGGGCTACTCACTGGAAGTGAATTAGTGAGGACAGGCTTTGCTCATGCCTCAGACGAGTTCAGATATATCATTCTGATGCTGGATCAAGTCAGACTCTCTTTCATTCTCGAGCACCCGTGCAAGATCCTCGACAAGGAAGTACTAGAGTTTTTCGCCAACTCCAAGTTGCGTCACGAGGACACAACGATAAAGAGTAAGATAGCAGGCCTTAGGATAAAGATGACGGCTGCAAGACTGTCCCATCATCTCCAGCTCTCCATCTCCAAGCAAGAGGACTATCGAGATGAAGATGATCGTACAAGGACCTTGCAATTCTGTGGATTGACTCGAGGGACTAGGGCCATTAAACGCAAGGATATGAATGACGAAGGAAAGCTTCTGTCAAATATCATAGGGAAAGTACTTATCTGCAAGCCAGGCTCCCATGATCACATCTCAGGTGACATGTTCAAGATCCTGATAGCCATTGTGTGCAAAAAGAAGATGAACTGGGGGGCCATGCTATTGAAAAAATAAAAGATACTCTACACACCCCAAACTTCGGACGAATCATCAGTCTCTATCTAAACCAGATGGATGGAGATAAGTTTTATATGACTATGGAAGTTCCCCTTCACTATCTGAAGAAGATGGACTCCAATGTCTTCAACAGGTGGGAAATAAGAATCCTTGTCCCAGGGAGAGCTCCTGCACCACATGTTTGAAAGTGAAGGGATAGATACTACTCTAGAGGGGGGTGAATAGAGTTATCAAATTTTGCACTAGACAAAACTTAATGGTCTACCCAACTCCCTTGGAGTGAAGTGCGGAATGAAAAGATTATAGATATAGATTTAACCCTATAGCCTAACACGAGTGATGTGCACAAACACAAGCTAACTGTAATTACAGTTAAGGCTTGGAAAACCTAATCAGCAACTAGCAACCTAGTTATATCTATTCACAGCCACAATGCAGGAATTAAACAAGTGAATCCAGACGACACAAGGAAATTTATAGTGGTTCCCCAAACAACTTGGGTACGTCCACTCTTCTACCCACACGGTAGGAATCCACTCAGGTTTTTGATCAGGTGCCCTGCCACCAACAGGATCTGCTTCAGGTAGATCCAGAAACCCTTTAGACTTTTGATCAGGTGTCTAAAAACCAAGCACAGGTTTTAGATCAGGTGCCCTGCCACCAAGGGATACTTTTGAAGGGAGTAATAACCCTGTACAGGAGGGGGAAGAAGGTTAAGATGTCTTCTCTATTTTACAAAGATTAGAGAAGCACAAAAACTTGCACTGAGCTAGAAAGCTCTAAAGAATCAAGGCTCCCCCTGGCTCAAAGATGTCCAGGTGAAGTCTTGCTTCAGTGCAGAAAACTCTTCAGAAAGCTCTGAAGGAAAAACTACAAGAAGATAATAAATAATAAAATTAAAGATCTTCAAGCAGCTATCTTCTTCTTCTTCTTCTTCAAAAGAACTCTGAGTTTGAACTTCCTGAAAGCAGGAGAACTCAGGTTGAAGAAGAGTGGAAGATCTTAACACTTCTCAGTTAGATGGAAATTGCTGAGAGCAGAAGACTTGATCTTGATGAAGGCTTGAATGCTTGAAAATATCTGGGTAACTAGTTAGCTAGCTTGAATCCTTCTTCAAGGGGTCCTTTATATAGCAGCAACAAGCAACAGCTCTCTTCAGTTTGAATTACTTGTCTTCTTCTGAGACTTGAGACCTGGGCTATAAATATCAAGAAGACAAAACAATCTCTGCAGCAGAAACATTCTATAAAAGGAATAACCCTTTTTCTAGGAAGCTGCAGGAAGCAATTTGATAATAAAGTACTAAATAAAGTCATATCAGAAACAAACTCTTTATAGCAAAAAGAAGACTTTTCAGTCTAACGGCTATAAAGGGCTGACAGCAGATAAAGTAAATTATAATGTCAGCTAATAAGACAAACAACTTTATCTAAAAAGATTTGACTCAGGCAAAAGGGATGGAGCAAATAATGCCTGGTAATTTTATCATAAAACTTAAAACAACGTGCCAGAAAATGTATTAATTAATTAAATATCATAAATAAATACAAAATATAAAGGCAGACAGAAAACGTCGAACGACCTTCGGAGATCGTCGACCGACGCACGAAGATCGTCGAACTATCAGACAGATAGTCGAACGATCCAGATAGTCGAACTATCAAAGGAGATAGTCGAACTATCACAGCAGATAGTCGAACTACCAGAAGATAGTCGAACTATCAGATAGTCGACCTATCAACAGATAGTCGAACTATCAGGGCAAAACAGATAGTCGAGCTATCAACAGATAGTCGAGCTATCAGATAGTCGACCTATCAACAGATAGTCGAACTATCAACAACAAACAGATAGTCGACCTATCAACAGATAGTCGAACTATCAGATAGTCGAACTATCAAAGCAGATAGTCGAACTATCAAGCGAGAACAGATAGTCGACCTATCAACAGATAGTCGAACTATCAAAGACAGACAGATAGTCGAACTATCAACAGATAGTTGAGCTATCAGATAGTCGACCTATCAACAGATAGTCGAACTATCAAAACTAAACAGATAGTCGACCTATCAACAGATAGTCAAACTATCAGATAGTCGACCTATCCAAGCAGATAGTCGAACTATCAAAGTACACAGATAGTCGAGCTATCAACCGATAGTCGAACTATCCACGCAGACTGAAAGTCGAACAACTTATAGACGATCGTCGAACAGTTAGTAGACGATAGTCGAGCGGCGTTCGACGATAGTCGAACGAACAAACTACTTAACCAAATTCTCAATCTGGAAAAGTGAGGACTCTACAGCTAGACTACTAACCATTGACCATAGATATTTCTTGGGTCAAGGGACTAAAAGGACAAGACGGAACTCAAATCAAACTAGGGTACCAACAATCTCCCCCTATTTGAGTTAAGTCTCTTAAAAACTAAAACACAAAGCTAGCTATAGAACACTATAAACAATACAGGAAATAGATAGCAATTAACTAGCAGATATCAAACAGATAGATAATAGACAAATATAACACAGCAGTCAATCAAACTATTAAGAGTCTACAGAATCTGGCAAAGGGTCAGAGGAACTAGGAACAAAAGAAATTTTCCTTAGAGGATCAACAGCTTCTTTCTTTAACAGCTTCAAGTCCTGCACACCAATGATCTTCAATTCTGCAGCTCTTGGGACTACTGCTTCAGGATGCTTTTCCATATATTTTGAAGGATCAAAATGTAACATCCCAATGTTACTTCTAGACCCCTTAACTTAGATTGGGTTAGGTATGGGGTGGGTGTTAGGGTTAGAAGCCAGATTTGACCCTAGGTAGTGGGTTGTAGCCATGTGGGGCCCACCATGGGGCCAAAGTCAAACTAGGTCAAACTAGCCTAAACAGGAACCTTAGCCACACCATGACCCCACCATGATGCCCTAACCCTAAATACAATCTAAGTGGCCCCCAAGGTAGGCCATGGGGTCAACCAGTTGACCATGATGGGTCAAGTCAACACCTTTGACCTAAATAGTGAAAATGGTGCCCTAGCCCAATCCACTGGGTTGGGTCCACCCAAATCAACCCAAATTCATCATGTGGGCCTAAAGTGACCCTATAAACCCTAGGGGAGAGAAAAATAGGGCCTCTCAATAGTAAATTTGGAAAATTACCTAGGAGAGAGAAAAGAGGAAGAATAGGAGAGAGAAAGTGCCTAGGAGTTATTTTGGGCCACTTGGGCTCATCCCACCAACCCATGATGGGTTGGCTGACCATGCATGGGTATTAGGAGGTGTAGGACCCCCACCATGCAGCCTTGGGCCAAGCCCAAACCCAACCCAAGCCCAACATAGCTAAACAACTTGGTGGAGTCAACCCTCCCTATTCACTCACCCAACCCGGCCCAACACTTGGCAACCCGACCCACTAGGCTCTAATCAGCCTTCATGGCCAGTGGGACCCACTCACCAGCCACCTAGCCGGCCAAATCCACTAACCCGAGCCCTCCCCACATTGGTGAAATCACCCTTCCTTGGTGAAATCGCCCAAGCCTTGGTGATGTCGCCCCCCCCCCCTCTCATAACTCAGCCCCAAACCGACCTCACACCCTCACTCCCACTTCATCCCTACCCAGAGAGAGAGAGAGAGAGAGGAAGGAAGCCATGGAAAGCCGTGGAACTCGCCGGAATGTGCATGCAAGGGGAAGCCGCCGCCACCCTCAACCACAACCACCAAGGGTCTGTATCCCCTCCCCTCTTACTGTACTAGTATCCTAGATCATCTAGGTTAGAGGTCGAGCTCAAACGAGCTCGACATAGGAATCAAAAAGCTTGAAAATAGGTTTAAAAATGGCGGATTTTAGGCTTTTCGGGTCGGTTGCGCCGCCGCCGTCCGCCTCTCTCCGCCGCCCAGTCACCGGCCAGCCCTAGCCCCGACCACCGTGAGGCCGGGGAAGGTCTTGGCCGGAGGCCCCGCCGCCGGCGATGGCCGGAAACCACCCCGCAAGGGTGGCCTGCACGGGCAGGCCATGCATGCATGTGCATGAGGAAGATGATACAGTAGCCGTTAGATTTCTTTAAAATTCGTGCAAGCCTGATTAATCATTTTAAGTTATTATTATTAAACCTGTTACTATTTAATTTAATGAATAGTGATTTAAATTGTGACATTTTGGCAGTCACCTTGCATGCTGTTTATGAGGTACTTAGAGGCCCCACCATAGGATGAACCCTGAATAAAAAAGTTAGGTAGATGGGTTAACTTTGAAATGCCACAGAAATCATGACTTTTGGACCAGTAGGCTGCCCTGTAGGGATGTTTTGCTAGGACTGCCCCTAAACTAGGGCAGAAACCAAATTTGATGCCCAAGACAAACCAAGCATCACCATGACCTGAAATTTTGGTCATGGGTGTATTTAGAGCATGCCTATGCCCTGCCAAAAATTTGGAATTTTTGGAAGAACTTTTTCTATAGTTTATATCAAAATATCAAAAATTAAATTAAGGGCATAATTGTAATTTTAGGCACCCAAATGACCCCAAATTTTGGTGGTATGTCCTTGGGGACATTATTGGTGTCTGGTAGAAATTTCAAGGCAATTGGACCCCTGCATGAAGGGTTATTCCATGTGTTTGTGTAGGCTAATTTAGGCCTTGGTGTGCAATTAGCAATAATTTGTATTTTGTGTATTTAACCTAGCTGAGGCACCCAAAAACCATGCAATAAATTCCAGTGATACATTAGGGCATGATTCACCCCTAGAATTATTTTTGGGACTTATGAAATCAGAAATACCATTTAATGGAATTTTACAAAATATAGGAGTTTTGGGAAAATAAATGGAAAAATTTGATTTTTGTTTATAGAAAATTCTCAAATTCAGCCAAGTTAATTTATGGTGTCTTATTTGACTTTGGAAAATTTTAGACCTCTGTTTGGAAATTATTAGGGCAAAAATCTTGAAATTACTGTTTTACCCCTTTTGTATTTATATGAGAAATGATGGTAACTACATGTGGGAAAATTGTAAAAAAAAAAATATCCCTATAGGTGTACAATAACAATATTAGTGTGGCATATTTATTTCAGAATTTTTGTACACACTGAAAATTATTTGGATAGGAAAATGGCATTTTGGTAATTATTTAGAAATGAATTTTGTTAAGCCATCATCGTTCAGGAAGGAATGAAATTTTGCCATCATTCATAAAATAATAATACAATTGCTCAGTGAATTTTCTGGAATTTTAGTAAACACAAATCTCGTACTTCATTTGGGAAATGGTAGACAGATAAAATCTACATTAATTATGGGAAGAAAATAAAAATAAAAAGGGAAATTATGAAACCTTGTAGACAGTGTTATTTTAATCATTTGCATCTCAGGAAAATTCCCCTAGGTCAGAGGATTTTAATTGAGGACTCTTCATGGGTAAAATGACCTAGTAAATAATTTATAAGATTTAATTAAGGGCCTTAATAACGTAGAAAATTCATAAAATCCACATATTCATTTTAGTAGTCCATACCACCCTAGGATAAATGTTTGGAGTCAGTTGGACCAGGAATTTAGAAGTTCGATTTCAGGGTGGTGTTAGGTCATGGGGTGCGCATAGTAAAAGTAGGCTGGACTATAGGCCGCCAGGGGATGAATCAACAACTGAGTTAGAGTCTAAGTTCGGAAGTATAACCCTGGATGACAGTTGCATTCTAGAGGCGAGAGTAACAGTGCAATATTAGACTTGCCTAGGAAGAGTTGACGGAAGACCGTCACTCCTTAATCCATACCTTAAATCACTAGGTCACTCTATGTAACAGAAGAGAGAAAAAGGGGTCCGGGGTAAGAAACAACTAAAGTAAATATCCTTGAGAAAGGGAGCTTTGGGATTCAGCCCATCGCAGCTCCTAGTGCCCCTGAGAGCCCTTCACCGGGAATACCTTGGGCAGCCCTGGGATTAACCTTAAGACTCTAAGTATGATAATCTGTAGATAAGAGTAGTCTAATAGGTTAAGTGAACTGGACATGTGCTCACTCGTGCCGGGTTGGAGGGACTTGGAGTCTTTTGACTACTTGCTCACCCGTGCAGAGTTGGAGGAAAGAAATTGGCTTATATATACTCACCCGTGGCGGGTTGGAGAGATTTGAGACAGGATAGTCCTTTGAGCTGGAGGCTCAATATATAATACTTGCATGTGCATATACTAATGGCGGGCCATGCGGTACTGGCCGGTCGTCACACCGACGGCAGTACGGTGGACCAGGCGGGTGCGAGGGTTAGAAGGACCAGTAGGATGTTTATACTGGAGTCTGGAGGACTTTTCCTAATAACGCGCACCCGACCCAACAAGACTGACAGGTAGTCAGCAAAGTGGTACGCAGAGACTCTAGAGTGCACTGTCGGTGTACAGAGGCGTACAAGAGAGGTCTAGGCCTGGTAGTGTGTATACCCGCCTAGAAGGCGGAGACGCCCGCTCCGCTGCTGCCGTAGCCACAACGGTAGTACCTGAGAGTGATGCTAGCTCTCGAAAAGTGGGAACTAAAGGTCTGTGATCACGGAGTCGTGTGTGTGTGTTGCACTGCATGTTCATATCATACCCACCATATAGTTGCATAACATTAATCTGCATAACAACCTAAGACACCTAATGTATAAGTGGTATGGGACGCTTATACATTAGGACCTGCTATACGAACCCTTAGCCTATAAGCCTGAGTGGGCATGTTTATAGGTTAAGGTTATTTTTCCTTTATATATATGCTTGTGACTCTGACACCCCATTGTATAAATGGTATGGGACATTCTATACAATGGGAGCCTTGCAAAAGATCCCTTGCTTATGCGTACCCGCATAAGTGGAGGTTACATTTCATCATTTTCTTGATTATATACCCTGTCAGATTCCTGTCACCTGCTCTCTTTTGCTACCCCTTGTTGTCCTCCGCTTCGTCCTCCCGCACGGTGCCCAGGAGTTGCAGGAGGAGGTGCCGAGGATACGACTTAGTCTGTTTGACTAATGGTCGTTGACCTTACTATTTTAGGAGCTCGAAGAGGTAATCCAGCACGTCGAGGAGGCAGAGCTTGAGGAGCAGATACCGGCCACTACTACTGGAGCACATGTTCAGGTGCGATGATTCGAGATGATAGATTCCGCTGCTGTGTATGAGTGAGAGAGAGATTATGATGTACTGGGCATAAGCCCTATTTACTTTCACTTCTGTGCTCATTATGGACTGGCTTTTATTTCATTTGATATATATATGTGATGTGGCTGTGGACTTGCTTCTGCTTTTACTCTGATTTATTATGTAATTACTCTCATATTGGCCGAACAGGTTATGATCGTACTAGCCGGCAGAATCGGCGTCTTACGGTGACGACTAACTCGTGCGTTAGTGTCACCGTAAGGCGGCGGTTCTGGGCATAAGATCCGGGTTGCCTCGGATTTGAGGAACAGGATCTTACAAACTGGTATCACTTGAACACACGATCATATGAGAATACAGTCCACCACACTGGAACACCCCGCTCGGGCATTAGTTTGCGGACAAACTATGCAGCGGAAGCAATGGTGTGCCCATGTATAAAAGCCACATAAAACAGTCCATTAAACAATGAGTTAGGCCAATTTTGACATTACCTTACCTTTATGCAGCCTCCACAGGATACGGTTCCTCCCCCTCCGGCTGCCATTCCGTTCATGCAGACAGAAATGGGACAAACGCTGACGGCGATCCTGGACGCATTCAGGGATCAGCAAGCCCCGGTACAGCTACCCAACCCAGGGTCGAACTGGCTGAGTGCGTTTAAAAGTCTGTCTCCGCCACTGTATCGCGGGACAGAAGATGCTGTGAAGACAGAGGAGTGGTTGGAGACCATCCAGGAGCTGCTAGCTGGCATCAGCTGCCCCGTCAGACAGGCAGTTCCCCTTGCCACTTCGGCACTAGACGCTCATGCAAAGAGGTGGTGGAAGTCGGTGCGGGACTCTACATTCGCCGACCGGGAGCTGATGGACATATCTTGGGAGGAGTTCAGCGACGTCTTCTTGGAGCATTTTGTATCTTCCACAGACCGAGATGCCTTGGAGGCGAGGTTTCTGAGCCTCCAGCAGGGGAGCCAATCAGTTATTGAATATCAGAGAGAGTTCTCCCATCTGGCGAGGTTTGCAGGCTTCCATGACTGGGACGACCAGAAATACGCGAAGAGATTCTATCACGGGCTCCGCGACTCTTTGAGGCAGCCCTTGCTGTTCATTGCCCACGGTACCATGGCGCAGATCATCGAGATGGCAAAGAAGCTGGAGGCTGACCAGCTGTTGGTGCAAGGCAGAGGGAAGAGATCGTTGGATGGACAGTCGTTTGGGGAGAGCAGCAGATCGTCTCAGAGGGGCAAGACGATTGGATACAGGAGAGGTGGGGGACGTCGTCGTCCCAACTATAGGCAGGATCAGGGGCCTCCTCCACCTTTGGCTCCCCCACCTATGCAGATTCCCGGACCAATGAGACAGGATGATCGAGGTCAGAGGCAGATCACCTGCTTTGGTTGCGGCCAACCTGGGCACATCAGGACGCAGTGCCCGCTTCAGGTCCACCCTCTTCCTCCTCCTCCACCTCCAATGGCCCCTCCAGTTCACCAAGGCCGAGGACGAGGACGAGGACGAGGACGAGGTCGAGGCCGAGGATATCACGGCCGAGGCCGAGACTGGGAGCAGGTATACGCGCTGGATCTCACGGAGCAGAGGGACCCAGAGGAGGTGATTACAGGTACTTAAAATTTTTTTTTTTTTTTTGGATTTATAAATTTTAAATTTTAAGAGTACCTTAGACATTAAAAGTAATACTATTCTTTGAACTCAAACAAACCCAGGCATAGTGATGATTAGCGGCAAGCCCGCTCACACCCTCTTCGACACGGGTGCGTCACACTCCTTCGTGTCGGACTCGTTTATTGAAGGATTAGAAGGAGTGGAGAAGTTTTTCGGTTTGGAAAAGAGAGTGCGACTCCCTGATGGTACGGAACTTCGAACCACAGACTGCTGCAATATGGATGTCGAGGTAGGAGGCAAAGCGTTTGAAGCTCCGGCAACAGTTCTGAGCCTACCGGATTATGATCTGATCCTAGGCATGAATTGGCTTCATTGGAACTACGCGCAGATAGATTGCCCCTCGAAGAGGATCACACTCAGACACGGAGACTCCTACGTCATCATTGAAGGTATCCGTTCCATTCCCCGACTCTCTTTATCTTCAGTACAGGCCGTTAAGGCCTATGAACAGGGAGAAGAGGTATACCTCATTTGTTTCGAGATGGCTGTGGTAGAGAGTTCCATAGCTGATATTCCAGTGGCACGAGATTACGCTGATGTCTTTCCGGAGAAGTTACCTGGGCTACCACCATCACGGGACTTGGACTTCAGGATCCAGTTGGTGCCAGGGGCAAGACCAGTGTCCCGAGCACCCTACAGAATGGCCCCTAGGGAATTGGCAGAGTTCAGGACTCAGCTACAGGAACTTGTGCAGTCAGGATTTGTGCGGCCAAGTTCATCGCCGTGGGGAGCACCGGTTTTATTTGTGAAGAAGAAGGATGGATCCCTCCGACTGTGTATAGATTACAAGGAATTGAATAGGTTGACGGTTCGGAACACCTACCCATTGCCCCGGATAGACGAGTTATTTGATCAACTTCAGGGAGCCTTCTGGTTCTCTAAGCTCGATTTACGATCCGGCTATTACCAGTTACGCATCCGGGAGGAA
Organism: Platanthera zijinensis; assembly: GCA_039513925.1. Classification (NCBI taxonomy): domain Eukaryota; kingdom Viridiplantae; phylum Streptophyta; class Magnoliopsida; order Asparagales; family Orchidaceae; genus Platanthera; species Platanthera zijinensis. The sequence continues at coordinate 92,807,712 of CM077092.1, read as the reverse complement.
GACATACCGAAGACCGCATTCAGCTCACATTATGGCCTATATGAATTCACGGTGATGCCATTTGGGCTCACGAATGCCCCCTCGGCATTCATGACGCTCATGAACCGTGTATTCGAGCCTTATCTAGATCGGTTTGTCATAGTTTTTATTGATGATATTTTGATTTACTCACGGTCTCGAGAGGAGCACGCAGAGCACCTAGCGCTGGTATTGCAGAAGTTAAGAGAATTCCAGATGTATGCGAAGTTCTCTAAGTGCCAGTTCTGGCTTCAGGAAGTGGCTTTCCTTGGACACACGATCAGTGGAGCTGGATTAGCAGTGGATCCGGCTAAGATTGCGGCAGTGCGGGATTGGCCACGACCAAAGACAGCGTCGGACATCCGTAGCTTCTTGGGCCTAGCAGGTTATTATCGCAAGTTCGTGGAGGGATTCTCGAGGATAGCCCTCCCCCTCACGTCCTTGACGAAAAAGGATGCCGCATTTGACTGGACAGAGCGGTGCGAGTCAGCATTTCAAGAGCTCAAGGACCGGCTCACTTCATCCCCCATCCTTGCACTTCCCTCTGGGAGCGAAGGATTCCAGATATATACAGATGCCTCTTATCAGGGGATGGGTGCAGTCCTGATGCAACATGGACATGTTATCGCTTATGCTTCGCGACAGCTGAAGAAGCATGAGCATAACTACCCAGTACATGACCTCGAGCTCGGGGCCGTAGTCTTTGCCCTCAAGACATGGAGACATTACCTCTATGGGATTCATTGTGATATATACTCCGATCATAAGAATCTCAAATACATCGACACGCAGAAGGTTCTGAACCTGCGACAGAGGAGGTGGCTTGAGTTCCTCTGCGATTACGACTATAAGATGCACTATCACCCGGGAAAGGCGAATACTGTAGCAGATGCTTTGAGCAGGAGAGCCGGCACTTCTGGACCGGAGCCCCGGGTGATGTCTATGGAGCTGCTACGCATGATGGAGGATATGCAGATTACCATGGTTTCGGAAGCCGAGCCAGTGCTCTATCGAGAGTACCTGAACTCTTTGGTCAGCAATGATGATATACAGAGACGCATTCTTACACATCAGAGATTGGATACTGATCTAGAGCCTATCTTTGACGCTCTAAAAGGAGGCAAGCATGGGGATTATACGCTGGAGGACGACCTTCTTCGATTCCGTGGCCGAGTGTACATTCCAGCAGGAGGCGAGATCCGGGATGACATCCTCAGAGAGGCACACTACTCCAGATATTCAGTGCATCCCGGCATCACCAAGATGTGGGCTGATTTACGACGGACCATGTACTGGCCAGGAATGAAGAGGGAGATCATACATCTGGTGACACACTGCGAGACTTGCCAGCGAGTGAAGGCCGAATGCAAGAGCCCAGGCAGTATATTACAGCCACTGCCAGTCCCAGAGTGGAAGTTCGAGGATATCTCTATGGATTTTGTTCACGGACTCCCCCGCTCTCATTCTGGGCACGACTCCATCTGGGTCATTGTGGACAGGTTGACCAAGGTAGCACGGTTTATCCCGGTCAGAAAAGATGCCCCGGTTGCTGTACTGGTGAGGTTGTTTGTAGAGCAGTTCGTCCGGTATCACGGAGTACCCAGGTCTATTGTTTCAGATAGGGACGGTCGCTTCACCTCCAGGGAATGGAGGGCAGTGCACGCTTACTTGGGATCCAGACTTTCCTTTAGCACTGCCTTCCACCCGCAGACCGACGGTCAGACGGAGCGGACGATACGCACTATGGAGGACCTGCTCAGGTTATGTATTTTGGATACAGGGAAACCTTGGGAGAGGCTACTGCCGTTGATCAAATTCTCATACAACAACAGCCACCAGGCCAACATCGGGATGGCTCCTTACGAGGCGCTTTATGGGAGAAAATGCCGGACTCCGCTATCCTGGGTGCAAGATGTGGATACTCGAGCCCTTGGGTCAGACTTTGTAGAGGATACGGAGGCTCAGTTTCATTTGATCAGGGATCGGCTTCTGGAGGCTCAGAGCAGACAGGCGAAATATTATGATGCTCGACACCGGAAAGTGGAGTTCCAAGTTGGGGACAGGGTTTTCCTGAAGATCCGACCGGTACACGGTATTTCTCGGATTCGGAGACATAAGAAGCTCAGCCCCCGGTACATGGGACCATACCTGATTCTGGAGCGTGTGGGCCCCTTGGCTTATCGGCTGCAGCTACCTCCGGATCTGAGCAGCCTACACGATGTGTTCCATGTCTCTTCTTTGCGAAGAGCTCTCCTTCGCCCTGAGCAGCACGTTCCTACTGCAGCTGGACCGGTAGAGCCTGACCGGTCAGTCAGATTGGAGCCGATCCGGATCGACGATTCAGCAGTCCGAACGTTGAGGAAAAAGAAGGTTCCACTCGTAAAGGTGCTATGGTCCAACCATGGACGGGAGGAGCACACCTGGGAACCTAGGGATCTGATGCTGGAGCGTCATCCAGAACTATTTACATCAGGTACTTTTATGTTATTTTCTACAAATTTCCTTAACAATTTCTGCAACTGGAACCCGTAGACCCAAACTTAAATTTCGGGGACGAAATTATTTCTTTTGTTTATAGGATTTGTAACATCCCAATGTTACTTCTAGACCCCTTAACTTAGATTGGGTTAGGTATGGGGTGGGTGTTAGGGTTAGAAGCCAGATTTGACCCTAGGTAGTGGGTTGTAGCCATGTGGGGCCCACCATGGGGCCAAAGTCAAACTAGGTCAAACTAGCCTAAACAGGAACCTTAGCCACACCATGACCCCACCATGATGCCCTAACCCTAAATACAATCTAAGTGGCCCCCAAGGTAGGCCATGGGGTCAACCAGTTGACCATGATGGGTCAAGTCAACACCTTTGACCTAAATAGTGAAAATGGTGCCCTAGCCCAATCCACTGGGTTGGGTCCACCCAAATCAACCCAAATTCATCATGTGGGCCTAAAGTGACCCTATAAACCCTAGGGGAGAGAAAAATAGGGCCTCTCAATAGTAAATTTGGAAAATTACCTAGGAGAGAGAAAAGAGGAAGAATAGGAGAGAGAAAGTGCCTAGGAGTTATTTTGGGCCACTTGGGCTCATCCCACCAACCCATGATGGGTTGGCTGACCATGCATGGGTATTAGGAGGTGTAGGACCCCCACCATGCAGCCTTGGGCCAAGCCCAAACCCAACCCAAGCCCAACATAGCTAAACAACTTGGTGGAGTCAACCCTCCCTATTCACTCACCCAACCCGGCCCAACACTTGGCAACCCGACCCACTAGGCTCTAATCAGCCTTCATGGCCAGTGGGACCCACTCACCAGCCACCTAGCCGGCCAAATCCACTAACCCGAGCCCTCCCCACATTGGTGAAATCACCCTTCCTTGGTGAAATCGCCCAAGCCTTGGTGATGTCGCCCCCCCCTCTCATAACTCAGCCCCAAACCGACCTCACACCCTCACTCCCACTTCATCCCTACCCAGAGAGAGAGAGAGAGGAAGGAAGCCATGGAAAGCCGTGGAACTCGCCGGAATGTGCATGCAAGGGGAAGCCGCCGCCACCCTCAACCACAACCACCAAGGGTCCGTATCCCCTCCCCTCTTACTGTACTAGTATCCTAGATCATCTAGGTTAGAGGTCGAGCTCAAACGAGCTCGACATAGGAATCAAAAAGCTTGAAAATAGGTTTAAAAATGGCGGATTTTAGGCTTTTCGGGTCGGTTGCGCCGCCGCCGTCCGCCGCTCTCCGCCGCCCAGTCACCGGCCAGCCCTAGCCCCGACCACCGTGAGGCCGGGGAAGGTCTTGGCCGGAGGCCCCGCCGCCGGCGATGGCCGGAAACCACCCCGCAAGGGTGGCCTGCACGGGCAGGCCATGCATGCATGTGCATGAGGAAGATGATACAGTAGCCGTTAGATTTCTTTAAAATTCGTGCAAGCCTGATTAATCATTTTAAGTTATTATTATTAAACCTGTTACTATTTAATTTAATGAATAGTGATTTAAATTGTGACATTTTGGCAGTCACCTTGCATGCTGTTTATGAGGTACTTAGAGGCCCCACCATAGGATGAACCCTGAATGAAAAAGTTAGGTAGATGGGTTAACTTTGAAATGCCACAGAAATCATGACTTTTGGACCAGTAGGCTGCCTTGTAGGGCTGTTTTGCTAGGACTGCCCCTAAACTAGGGCAGAAACCAAATTTGATGCCCAAGACAAACCAAGCATCACCATGACCTGAAATTTTGGTCATGGGTGTATTTAGGGCATGCCTATGCCCTGCCAAAAATTTGGAATTTTTGGAAGAACTTTTTCTATAGTTTATATCAAAATATCAAAAATTAAATTAAGGGCATAATTGTAATTTTAGGCACCCAAATGACCCCAAATTTTGGTGGTATGTCCTTGGGGACATTATTGGTGTCTGGTAGAAATTTCAAGGCAATTGGACCCCTGCATGAAGGGTTATTCCATGTGTTTGTGTAGGCTAATTTAGGCCTTGGTGTGCAATTAGCAATAATTTGTATTTTGTGTATTTAACCTAGCTGAGGCACCCAAAAACCATGCAATAAATTCCAGTGATACATTAGGGCATGATTCACCCCTAGAATTATTTTTGCGACTTATGAAATCAGAAATACCATTTAATGGAATTTTACAAAATATAGGAGTTTTGGGAAAATAAATGGAAAAATTTGATTTTTGTTTATAGAAAATTCTCAAATTCAGCCAAGTTAATTTATGGTGTCTTATTTGACTTTGGAAAATTTTAGACCTCTGTTTGGAAATTATTAGGGCAAAAATCTTGAAATTACTGTTTTACCCCTTTTGTATTTATATGAGAAATGATGGTAACTACATGTGGGAAAATTGTAAAAAAAAAAATATCCCTATAGGTGTACAATAACAATATTAGTGTGGCATATTTATTTCAGAATTTTTGTACACACTGAAAATTATTTGGATAGGAAAATGGCATTTTGGTAATTATTTAGAAATGAATTTTGTTAAGCCATCATCGTTCAGGAAGGAATGAAATTTTGCCATCATTCATAAAATAATAATACAATTGCTCAGTGAATTTTCTGGAATTTTAGTAAACACAAATCTCGTACTTCATTTGGGAAATGGTAGACAGATAAAATCTACATTAATTATGGGAAGAAAATAAAAATAAAAAGGGAAATTATGAAACCTTGTAGACAGTGTTATTTTAATCATTTGCATCTCAGGAAAATTCCCCTAGGTCAGAGGATTTTAATTGAGGACTCTTCATGGGTAAAATGACCTAGTAAATAATTTATAAGATTTAATTAAGGGCCTTAATAACGTAGAAAATTCATAAAATCCACATATTCATTTTAGTAGTCCATACCACCCTAGGATAAATGTTTGGAGTCAGTTGGACCAGGAATTTAGAAGTTCGATTTCAGGGTGGTGTTAGGTCATGGGGTGCGCATAGTAAAAGTAGGCTGGACTATAGGCCGCCAGGGGATGAATCAACAACTGAGTTAGAGTCTAAGTTCGGAAGTATAACCCTGGATGACAGTTGCATTCTAGAGGCGAGAGTAACAGTGCAATATTAGACTTGCCTAGGAAGAGTTGACGGAAGACCGTCACTCCTTAATCCATACCTTAAATCACTAGGTCACTCTATGTAACAGAAGAGAGAAAAAGGGGTCCGGGGTAAGAAACAACTAAAGTAAATATCCTTGAGAAAGGGAGCTTTGGGATTCAGCCCATCGCAGCTCCTAGTGCCCCTGAGAGCCCTTCACCGGGAATACCTTGGGCAGCCCTGGGATTAACCTTAAGACTCTAAGTATGATAATCTGTAGATAAGAGTAGTCTAATAGGTTAAGTGAACTGGACATGTGCTCACTCGTGCCGGGTTGGAGGGACTTGGAGTCTTTTGACTACTTGCTCACCCGTGCAGAGTTGGAGGAAAGAAATTGGCTTATATATACTCACCCGTGGCGGGTTGGAGAGATTTGAGACAGGATAGTCCTTTGAGCTGGAGGCTCAATATATAATACTTGCATGTGCATATACTAGTGGCGGGCCATGCGGTACTGGCCGGTCGTCACACCGACGGCAGTACGGTGGACCAGGCGGGTGCGAGGGTTAGAAGGACCAGTAGGATGTTTATACTGGAGTCTGGAGGACTTTTCCTAATAACGCGCACCCGACCCAACAAGACTGACAGGTAGTCAGCAAAGTGGTACGCAGAGACTCTAGAGTGCACTGTCGGTGTACAGAGGCGTACAAGAGAGGTCTAGGCCTGGTAGTGTGTATACCCGCCTAGAAGGCGGAGACGCCCGCTCCGCTGTTGCCGTAGCCACAACGGTAGTACCTGAGAGTGATGCTAGCTCTCGAAAAGTGGGAACTAAAGGTCTGTGATCACGGAGTCGTGTGTGTGTGTTGCACTGCATGTTCATATCATACCCACCATATAGTTGCATAACATTAATCTGCATAACAACCTAAGACACCTAATGTATAAGTGGTATGGGACGCTTATACATTAGGACCTGCTATACGAACCCTTAGCCTATAAGCCTGAGTGGGCATGTTTATAGGTTAAGGTTATTTTTCCTTTATATATATGCTTGTGACTCTGACACCCCATTGTATAAATGGTATGGGACATTCTATACAATGGGAGCCTTGCAAAAGATCCCTTGCTTATGCGTACCCGCATAAGTGGAGGTTACATTTCATCATTTTCTTGATTATATACCCTGTCAGATTCCTGTCACCTGCTCTCTTTTGCTACCCCTTGTTGTCCTCCGCTTCATCCTCCCGCACGGTGCCCAGGAGTTGCAGGAGGAGGTGCCGAGGATACGACTTAGTCTGTTTGACTAATGGTCGTTGACCTTACTATTTTAGGAGCTCGAAGAGGTAATCCAGCACGTCGAGGAGGCAGGGCTTGAGGAGCAGATACCGGCCACTACTACTGGAGCACATGTTCAGGTGCGATGATTCGAGATGATAGATTCCGCTGCTGTGTATGAGTGAGAGAGAGATTATGATGTACTGGGCATAAGCCCTATTTACTTTCACTTCTGTGCTCATTATGGACTGGCTTTTATTTCATTTGATATATATATGTGATGTGGCTGTGGACTTGCTTCTGCTTTTACTCTGATTTATTATGTAATTACTCTCATATTGGCCGAACAGGTTATGATCGTACTAGCCGGCAGAATCGGCGTCTTACGGTGACGACTAACTCGTGCGTTAGTGTCACCGTAAGGCGGCGGTTCTGGGCATAAGATCCGGGTTGCCTCGGATTTGAGGAACAGGATCTTACACAAAAACTTCAGGGCTAACCTGGATTTTATCCAATTCCTTCATTCTGAATCTAGACATAGTAGTGAATCTTGTAGAATCTTTACCTTCAGCTTTTGCTTTCTGAATTTGAGCTGAGCCAACTGTCTCAAGAAACCTAGCCATCCTGTAGTCAGGATCTAGTTCTTGGCTTTCATACAGATTTTCAGAGGAAGTATCAACTGGCTTAACAGCTTTAAACTTTGTAGACAAATCTAACAAACTATCAGCTGAATCTTTTACTTCTTGAATCACAAGAGAAGTCCGAGGAGCAAACTCTGCAAACTTTTTACTTGAATTTTCAGAAAAGACAGTTCTTTTTCCTTTTGCAGTGTTCTTATCAACATGAACTGGTACAGCAGTTGAAACCTTTCTCTTAGGAGAAGGAGGAGGTGAAAAGGTTGGCCTTAGATACACAACCTCCTTAACTTGTTCTTTCACTTCAGCTTCATGCATTTGACTGCCAGAATGAGACTTTCCATGAGAATTGTGAGAGCTTTTCCTTGATTGATGCTGAGAAGAAGCAGATCTTGCTGATGGAGCAGATTTTCCTGAAGAGGCAGAAGGGTTGGCAGAAAGATTACCAGAAGCTCCTGCACCTGGAGGAGGAGGAGGAGGACCTCTGGGAGTCCATCTTGAACCAGGACTATCATATCTTTTAGATCTTTTCCTCTCTTTCTGCTGGTTCTTGGAGAACCACATCCAATGCTGAAATTCCTTTGACTTAGGGGTCAATGCCCTTCAGAATATAATAAGGAGTATCATTGTCTTTACTGGGAGGAGGAGGAGCAGCAGCTTTCCTTTTCTTTTGAACAGCTTTCTTTTTCCTTGATTTCTCAGATACATCAGAATCATCCTCATCATCAGAGTGAGATGATGGAAGATTATCATAAGGATCATAGGCTTCAGAAACAGCCTTTTCTTTTAACTTCAGATCTGATTTCTCTCTTTCCTCTTCAATGGCATCTTGAGCCAGAAGGTAATCTAAATCCAATCCTAGTGAATCATCCCAGATAGTTGACTTTTCAACTTGCAGCTCCTTTTCTTTCTCTTTTAACAAAGACTGTACTCTTAGATTCCAAGCAGCTCTTGCTTGTACTTCTTCCACACTCAGAATAGGAGTGTCATCTTTGATTTCATCTTGTTTTTCAGACTCATCTTCTCTATCATCTAAAAAAAAATCCAATTCTGGATCTACTTGAATATCAGGAACAACTGGATCAGCTTCAGAAACAACTGCTATGATCTGAGCAGCTAAATCTTCTCTAATATAATCTGTAGAATTATGAATACAGATCTGCTAAATAAGCAATAATCATTCCTTCAAGGTATTCACTAGCTAGCAAATTAATTGACTCGTCAATAAATCGAATAAGTGAATTACCTTCATACTTGACCATCTCCCATGATTCATCTAGATATGAAGTTATAATACCTTCTAGGAATCGAGCAACCACGGGAGTGGTGAGATCTTCTAAGCAGACTTTTACAGCAATTTCAGATAGCATAATTCCATCAGCTATTTCCTTGTCAGATAACACTGGAACTACTTCTTTTTCAGCTGGAGCAGACTCTTCCAGAGCTATCATCACAGTATCTGTTATAGCTGGAAGGGAGGCAGGAGGTTCTGAGGCATCTTCACAGAACATCTCCCCCTGCCTGATTTCAGTGGAGACTGAAACCAGGCCCCTTGAGGAAGATGGCTCAGTAGATTTGGAAAGAGATTTGATGGTAGCGGTTAAGGTATCAATAGAGGAGGCAAGTGGAGCGATTGCCTCTTCAATCATAATTTTGATTGAGGGGGTAATCAACTCCACAATGCGGGAGATAAGTTCAGGAGTAATCTCAAAAGATGATGTAAGTGTAGTGGATGGAACTGCAGCAGATATGGTTGTAGTGTTGGGATGAAGAATGGTATGGACTGGTGATTGAATTGGAGATGGAGCTGGAGAGTTAATTGGAGAATTAACTGGAGAATGAATGGGAGACTGAGGAGGAGTGGGAATCCTCTCAGATCTTAACAAATCAAAGCTAGGAGCAGATATCCTAGCCTGATGAGAAGGAAGAGGAGATGCTGGAGGGGAAGGAAGAACAACCGTAGTTGTTTCTCTAACAGGAGAAGGGGAAAGTCTTACTTCAGCTGAAGTTGATGGAACTTCAACTGAGGCAGACAGCATAGCAAAAGAGGAGGAGGGAAGAGAAAGAGCTGAGCCAGCTTCAACAGGGTGAGGAGCGACCGAATCGGTCCTGGTGCTCTCAGATGTGGCTGGAGCAACCCCTGAGAGAGCGGGTTTCACAAAGGTTCTCTTCCACTTAGAGAACAGGTTTGGATCCATCTTCTTGCTTGCATTTATTGTGGTTGCGGTTGAACTCAGCAGCTGGGGGTACTTTTCCTTCAGGAAGATTCCAATAACCCTTCCAAGGGTAACTTCCTTCTTACCATTCTTTTTCCTTATTAAATCAAACATTACTCCCGCCCAATCTATCCTTTTCTGATTAACAATCGCACACATCAGTGCAAATTGTTGCCTTGTGATATTATCATGAGCAGAGTGCTTACCGAGGAGCACTTTTCCGACCAACTCAGCAAGAAACTTAATCTTGAAAGGGAAATTTACTTTGAGCAGCTTCGTGGGAATGCCCTCTGCATGTCCCAGCTCAACTAACATTCTTCCAAATTCTTGAGCATCTTGCTCATAATCCTCTTCACCATTTATCAAACCAAAAATATCAGTCAGAACGGCCGGAGTTAGGATTACCTCTTCTCCGCCGATGGTGCCAGTCATCGAGTCATCGGTGGAGGACGACGTGAAGGCCCATTCCTTGATCTCTGGGATGTTTATCTTTATTCTTGACGACATTAATCTCTCTAGTCCTTGATCCCGGCAAAGCTGAAGAACTTCCACGATCCCAGCTTCGCAGCTACTGAACGCGTCGAAATCAACACTAAAGCCTGCATCGAACTTCATAACTGCTAGAACTGCTGGAGAAACCGCCATTGAATCGCTGGAGAATCGCTGGAGAAAGATGGAGAAGACGAAGGAGACGAAACGGTAGAAAATCGCAAGCGGGAAGGCAGAATGCGAAAAGTCACGCTCCTTCGACGAAAAAGCAAAAAATCTTTTAACCTAGGTCGACTATCGGCTTTATATTAGACCGGAAATAGTCGATCTATTAAAAAGATACTAGACCCGATAGTCGAACGGCCGTTCGACGATCGGCTCAGAAGCAGAGTAGTCGAGCCATCGTTCGACTATTTCTGGCTTCTCAAACAACAAGTTGTCGTCGTTTAGAGATCGACGATAAGCTCGACCTGTTCGACGATCTTCGAACGCCGTTCGACGATCTTCAAACAGATAAGCTATCATTAACCAGAGGTCGACGATAGGCTTAATCCGTTCGACGATCTTCGATCATCGTTCGACGATCTTCAAGCAGGTTTCAACATAGGCAGATATAGTCACACTTAGTCTCGTCCATTGATCATGCCTAATTGAACTAAAAAGAACAGATGCTTCTGTTCATCTAAAGGCTTGGTGAATATATCACCTCTCTGAAACTCAGTGGATATGAACTCAAGACAAATCTTGTTCTTTTCCACACAATCTCTCAGGAAATGGTGCCGAATCTCAATGTGCTTCGTTCTAGAGTGGTGCACTGGATTTTATGCAATTGAGATAGCACTGGTACTATCACACATGATTTTGGTGTTCTTGTGTGAGTAACCATAATCCACAAGCTGGTTTTGAATCCACAGGATCTGTGAACAACAACTAGCAGCAGCTATATATTCAGCCTCTGCAGTTGAAGTTGAGACAGAAGCCTGCTTCTTACAGAACCAAGAGACCAATCTCTCTCCCAGGAACTGGCAAGTTCCTGAGGTGCTCTTCCTGTCAACTCTGCAACCAGCATAATCAGAATCAGAATATCCAATTAATTCAAATTCTGACTCAGCTGGGTACCAAAGTCCTAGATCTGGACATCCCTTCAGGTATCTCAGGATTCTCTTTAGAAGAATCAGATGAGATTCCTTGGGGTTGACCTGGAATCTAGCACAAAGGCATGTAGCAAACATTATATCAGGCCTACTTGCAGTTAGATATAATAGGGAACCAACAATGGCCCTATAATTCTTTTGATCAACTGGCTTGCCGTGATCATCAGAATCAATAACTACATTAGTAGCCATAGGTGTAGGCATTGCTGAAGCATCAGCCATCCCAAATTTCTTTACCAATTCCTTGGCATATTTGGATTGGGAGATGAAGATACCATCAGCATCTTGCTTAACTTGGAGACCAAGAAAGTAAGACAGCACACCCATACTACTCATCTCAAACTTAGAGTGCATCAGGTCAGAGAACCTTTTGCAAAGTTTGGGATCAGTGGAGCCAAATATAATATCATCTACATACACCTGAACTAACAGGATTGTGTCCTTGTGATGCTTGACGAAAAGGGTTCTATCAACTACTCCCCTAGTAAAGTTGTGCCCTAAAAGGAAACTAGCTAGAGTCTCATACCAGGCTCTGGGAGCTTGCTTTAGTCCATATAGAGCTTTCTGTAACTTAAACACATGTGAGGGCTGAGTTGTAGAAACAAACCCTGGTGGTTGTTCAACAAACACCTCTTCCTTAAGCTCACCATTCAGGAATGCACTTTTGACATCCATTTGGAACACCTTAAACTTCATGTAGGCTGCATAGGCCAAGAAGATCCTTATTGCTTCTAGCCTTGCAACAGGAGCAGAGGTTTGGTCATAATCTATACCTTCCTCCTGTCTGTAGCCCTGAGCTACAAGCCTTGCTTTATTTCTTACTATAATTCCATTTGCATCCAACTTGTTTCTATACACCCACTTGGTGCCTATGATCAGTTGGCCTTTAGGTCTTGGAACCAGAGTCCAAACTTTACATCTCTCAAACTGATTGAGTTCCTCTTGCATAGCAATGATCTAGTGGGGATCTAGCTCTGCATCTTTAAAGGTGAGGGGCTCAACCTGTGAGAGGAAACAAGCATGCATCACATCCTGTCTTAATTGGTGTCTTGTTTGCACACCAGCTGATATGTCTCCAATCACTTGAGATGTGGGATGATCTCTAAGTGTGACAATATCAGCAGGTGGGATGTGATCTTCAGCAACAGTTGGGATTAATTCCTCAGGAGGAATTTGATCTACTGTTGGTGGAACAACAACTGCTTCAGCAATGTCTTCATCACTGTCTGATTCAGTGATCTGAAGAGTTGATAGTTGAAGAATTTCTTGAGGGGCATCAGGTACCTGCAATGAACTAGAGGAAGGAGAATTTTCTTTCTCCTTGTAAAATATCTGAGACTCATCAAAAGACACATGCACAGATTCTTCTATTTTACAGGTTGATTTGTTATAAACCCTATAAGCTTTGCTTACTTGGGAATATCCAAGCATGATTCCCATTGAAGCTTTTGCTTCAAATTTTCTAATATATTCTTTATTGTTATTATGAATATAAACAACACAACCAAAAATTCTAAAATAATTAATTTTAGGTTTCTTTCCTTTAAGCAACTCATAAGGAGTTTTACACTTAAGTTTGTGTATCAAACTTCTATTCAAGACATAATTGGTTGTACTAACAGCTTCTGCCCAATAGGAGAGAGGCATGTTAGCATCTGCCAACAATGTGCTAGCAGCTTCAATGAGTGTTCTATTCTTCCTTTCAACTACCCCATTTTGTTGAGGAGTTCTAGGAGCTGAGAAACTATGTTTGATACCTTCTCTCTCACAGAATTCTTGCATGAGAAGAGAGTCAAACTCAGTACCATGATCACTTCTGATCAAGGCCACATGAGTAGAGTACTCAGTCTGCACACATAGTAGAAAATCTGTAAGGGCTTTGAAGTTATCAGACTTAGTTCTCAAAAAGAAAACCCAACTGAACCTAGAGAAGTCATCTACAATTACTAAGGTGTAATACTTCCCTCCTAAACTCTGTACATTTATTGGGCCAAAAAGGTCCAAGTGTAATAGATACAGGATTCTAGGAGAATCACTCTTATTTACAGATTTAAAAGAGTTTTTGGTTTGCTTGCCTAGCTGACAAGCCTTGCATAGGCTCTCCTTCTTGTAAGGGCAAGAAGGTAAACCTCTAACAAGGTTGTGTTTAGATAACCTAGATATATTTTTAAGGTTAACATGACTAAGCCTCTTATGCCACAAAAAATTATTATTAATTGTTACTTCATTAAACAGGCAGATTTCAGAATGAGATGAATTGAAATCTACTAAATAAATATTACCTATTCTAATACCTACTAAAACAACATTATTAATTACAGTAATATTGCAAGAGGAGTTAGAAAATGAAACCTGGTAGCCAGCATCACATAGCTAGCTGACTGAAATCAAATTATGCTTCAGTCCATTGACATATGCAACTCTCTTGAAAGTAACTGCTCCAATTGTGATCTTGCCATAGCCTTCTGTCTGGCCACAGCTGGAGTCTCCAAAGATAACCTTTGGGCCGAGCTTAGCTTTGAACTTTGACAGAAGATCTTTATTTCCTGTCATATGCTTAGAGCATCCACTATCCAAATACCACTTATTTTGAGTGATTGGATAGGCCTTCACCTGCAAGACATTTATTTAGACAGTGTGGACCCAGGTAACCTTGGGTCCCTTGTTTTTCACATAACAAAAACTGGAAATGTATGAAAATGCAGGCTGAGGGTGATAACCTAGTGGGTGAGATCTCCTAGGTGGGATTCTCCATGCAGATGATGGGTCAACAAACCTAGGGTTTCTATTTTCATTTAGGTTTCTATGGTACTGATTATGATTTTGAAAATCATGTTGAAAACGTCGATCGACTTTCGACGATGGGCGCTCAGATCGTCGAGCTTCGTTCGACCATTGAGCTTCCGATCGTCGAGCGGCGTTCGACGCTCTTTGCATTTCTTTAAAAAAATTCTTTCTCTTTTCTCACTTAGCTTTATTTAAGGTTTTATTAACTAGGTTTACTTGCTCAGTGTTATTCATTCCACTAGCTGAAATGAAGTTTACTGGAGTTGAAAGATTATTTTTAAGTAGTACTGGGGGTTCACTGGGAGAAGCTCCTAAGCCTAGTTTGTCATTACCTGACCTAGTGTTAGTCATGCTGGTAATTTCTAACAACTTAAGGCTTCTACCATTAAGTGATTCTTCTAACCTCTTAGACTTAGCTAACTCCATTTTAAGAAATTTAATTTCTTCACTACAAGTAGTGAGATCTTCCTTTAACCTAACATTTTCTGTAGCTATTGATTCTGAGTCAGCTAACTTATTTCTGAGTTCTTTTATTTCCTTTTCAGAGCTAATCAAATCTAAGCATAAAGATTTAAAGTCTAATTTAAATTCTTCTGAAGTAAAATCATAAGAAGAGAGTACCTCATCTTCTGTAGGCATCTCTTCATCAGAATCAGAACTCTCTGCAGCAGAGTGGTTGCTGCAGGCATCTATTGCCATTAGGCAAACTTCTTTTGCCTTCTTCTCTTCCTCATCCTCACTGGAGCTTGATGAGGAGGATTCTTCATCAGAATCACTCCAGGTTTCAGCAATGAAACCTCTCTCCTTTTTCTTGTTCTTGTAGGAGGATGGCTTGGAGTGCTTCCTGTGCTGTTCCTTTTCTTTTCTCTTTTCTTTGTTCTTCTCCTCTGGACACTCTGGCAGGATATGTCCAGGCTTCCTGCAACCATAACAAATAATTTCTTTAGCAGGAGAGCGATCATACCTTGGTTTGTCTTCATAGCGTGAAGACTTCTTTCTGAACTCCTTTCTCCCCATCTTGAGAAACCTCTTGGCAAACAATGCCATTAGTTCCTCATTTGATTGGCTGCCTTTAGAAGCATCTGCAGCCTTAAGAGCTAGAGATTGCTCTTTTCTTGTTGGAGTGGGGGTCTTTGCTTCAGCTTCTGCTTCCCTTGTCTTCAGCACTTGCTCAAAAGACTTGAGCTTGCCGAGGAGGGCTTCTGTTGAAATCTCATTAGTACTTCTGGCTTCCTTGATGGGCCAGATCCTTAGATCCCATGTGCTAGGGAAGCACATAAGAATCTTATCATAGACCTCTGTCAATGATATGTCCTTGTCAAGGGTCCTCGGCTCATTGATGATTGAGCTGAGCCTGGTGTACATGGCTTCAACTGATTCAGCATCAGTTTTCTTAAAGTTCTCATACTGTGAGATCAGGTTGGACCTCCTGTCCTTCCTTTCATCAGTTGAACCAGCTACAATCTGGTTCAGTGTATCCCACATGGCCTTTGCTGAGGAGCAGTCAGCAACCTTCTGGAATACCTCATCAGACATTGTCTGAGCCAGTATGTTCATTGCCTTGGCATCTGCTATCTTGGCCTTCTTGTACTCATCATTGTAATCTGGAGGAGGCACTGCACTCATATCAGATGATGAGGCAGTAGCAGCAGCAGGTGCTCTTGGGGGACCTGACAAAATAGAAGCAAAGATGCTTTCATCAATAGAATTCATATATAATTTTATCCTTGCCTTCCAGATGCCAAACTTAGCTAAGTTGCATGCTGGAGGTCTGGTGCTAGAATAATCCTTGGACTGGGCCATGATAGTGAATATCTATAAGCTTTGGTATCTATCAGGATCTTGTGACTTAGGTGTTAGCCTATTCAGTCAGTCAACCTCCCTTTGATACCAATTGAAAGTGAAGGGATAGATACTACTCTAGAGGGGGGGTGAATAGAGTTATCAAATTTTGCACTAGACAAAACTTAATGGTCTACCCAACTCCCTTGGAGTGAAGTGCGGAATGAAAAGATTATAGATATAGATTTAACCCTATAGCCTAACACGAGTGATGTGCACAAACATAAGCTAACTGTAATTACATTTAAGGCTTGGAAAACCTAATCAGCAACTAGCAACCTAGTTATATCTATTCACAGCCACAATGCAGGAATTAAACAAGTGAATCCAAACGACACAAGGAAATTTATAGTGGTTCCCCAAACAACTTGGGTACGTCCACTCTTCTACCCACACGGTAGGAATCCACTCAGGTTTTTGATCAGGTGCCCTGCCACCAACAGGATCTACTTCAGGTAGATCCAGAAACCCTTTAGACTTTTGATCAGGTGTCTAAAAACCAAGAACAGGTTTTTGATCAGGTGCCCTGCCACCAAGGGATACTTTTGAAGGGAGTAATAACCCTGTACAGGAGGGGGAAGAAGGTTAAGATGTCTTCTCTATTTTACAAAGATTAGAGAAGCACAAAAACTTGCACTGAGCTAGAAAGCTCTAAAGAATCAAGGCTCCCCCTGGCTCAAAGATGTCCAGGTGAAGTCTTGCTTCAGTGCTGAAAACTCTTCAGAAAGCTCTGAAGGAAAAACTACAAGAAGATAATAAATAATAAAATTAAAGATCTTCAAGCAGCTATCTTCTTCTTCTTCTTCTTCAAAAGAACTCTGAGTTTGAACTTCCTGAAAGCAGGAGAACTCAGGTTGAAGAAGAGTGGAAGATCTTAACACTTCTCAGTTAGATGGAAATTGCTGAGAGCAGAAGACTTGATCTTGATGAAGGCTTGAATGCTTGAAAATATCTGGGTAACTAGTTAGCTAGCTTGAATCCTTCTTCAAGGGGTCCTTTATATAGCAGCAACAAGCAACGGCTCTCTTCAGTTTGAATTACTTGTCTTCTTCTGAGACTTGAGACCTGGGCTGTAAATATCAAGAAGACAAAACAATCTCTGCAGCAGAAACATTCTATAAAAGGAATAACCCTTTTTCTAGGAAGCTGCAGGAAGCAATTTGATAATAAAGTACTAAATAAAGTCATATCAGAAACAAACTCTTTATAGCAAAAAGAAGACTTTTCAGTCTAACGGCTATAAAGGGCTGACAGCAGATAAAGTAAATTATAATGTCAGCTAATAAGACAAACAACTTTATCTAAAAAGATTTGACTCAGGCAAAAGGGATGGAGCAAATAATGCCTGGTAATTTTATCATAAAACTTAAAACAACGTGCCAGAAAATGTATTAATTAATTAAATATCATAAATAAATACAAAATATAAAGGCAGACAGAAAATGTCGAACGACCTTCGGAGATCGTCGACCGACGCACGAAGATCGTCGAACTATCGGACAGATAGTCGAACGATCCAGATAGTCGAACTATCAAAGGAGATAGTCGAACTATCACAGCAGATAGTCGAACTACCAGAAGATAGTCGAACTATCAGATAGTCGACCTATCAACAGATAGTCGAACTATCAGGGCAAAACAGATAGTCGAGCTATCAACAGATAGTCGACCTATCAACAGATAGTCGAACTATCAACAACAAACAGATAGTCGACCTATCAACAGATAGTCGAACTATCAGATAGTCGAACTATCAAAGCAGATAGTCGAACTATCAAGCGAGAACAGATAGTCGACCTATCAACAGATAGTCGAACTATCAAAGACAGACAGATAGTCGAACTATCAACAGATAGTTGAGCTATCAGATAGTCGACCTATCAACAGATAGTCGAACTATCAAAACCAAACAGATAGTCGACCTATCAACAGATAGTCGAACTATCAGATAGTCGACCTATCCAAGCAGATAGTCGAACTATCAAAGCACACAGATAGTCGAGCTATCAACCGATAGTCGAACTATCTACGCAGACTGAAAGTCGAACAACTGATAGACGATCGTCGAACAGTCAGTCGACGATAGTTGAGCGGCGTTCGACGATAGTCGAACGAACAAACTACTTAACCAAATTCTCAATCTGGAAAAGTGAGGACTCTACAGCTAGACTACTAACCATTGACCATAGATATTTCTTGGGTCAAGGGACTAAAAGGACAAGACGGAACTCAAATCAAACTAGGGTACCAACAATGTTGATGAGGATGACAAAGCTCTTGAGTTCACAAATCTTCCAGTTGAGCCCAATGAAGTTCCTGATCTGCCGAATACAGGAACTGAGGGGGAGTCACTACCCAATCCTTCTGTTGCCCTCATTACAGAAGCCTCAGTCCCAGAACAAGTAAATTCTATAACTGATATTTCCCTCATCTCTAAGGATGCGGTGGAAACCCTTGCTACTGATGAGACTGAAGAGGAAGAAGAAGTGGATGATGTTGCAGATGTTGTTGATGGTGAAAATGATGTGAATTCCCCTGAAAAGCATGTTGTTGAGGATCTTGAGGATGAGCGGGCTGATAATGATGTGGCTATGCTGGAGGTTGATTCTGAACTCCTTTCTGAGGAACAGATTCAGATAAAGGTTCCTGACATGACTGGTGCTACGGTTGAGGGGGAGACTTCAAGGCCTCAGGTGAAAATTGATACTCTGCTAGATGGGGAGATGTGAAAAATATGGCAACATGCTAAACTCCATGGCAGATGCAGCTTCAATCCCTCCAAAGGAGATTGTAAGTTTATTGAGCTCCATATGTGAATCTGAAGAGGAAAGTCATGACTCTCAGAACTCTTTCACTCCAGGACCTGACCAGGCAATACATCAAGAACATCAGTTAGGAACAAGCCTAGCAAATCACACTACGAACGTCATTCAAGGTATAGTAGATGAGCTGAAGATATCTTTTGAACATTCTCACAACAAAGTACTCAAACGAATAAAGCAATCAAAAGATCTGATGCTAAAGAACATAGTGGAGATAAATCACAAGATGGATCAGATGGAAGAAAGATTTGAAGCCAAGTATATTGAGGCTGGCAATGCCGTCACTCTTCTAATGGAAGGGCTAAAGAAGACCACAGATGACCTTGCGGTGGTCAATCAAAATGCTCATGTCGTGGACAAAAACATCAAACTATTCGATGCCAACATGGTCGCCCTCAACACGAATCAACAAACCTTGCTGGACGATTTCGTAAAGAATGTGAAGCATACAGATGAGTCACTGCACTCTTATGCAAACTTAATAGCACTAGAAGCCAAAAAGGGGGATAAGGAGTACGCAGCTAAGATGGCAGGGCTCGAGAAAATCATAGTCGACAACTTCAAACAATCAAACGAATATGTATTTGAAAGTTGTCATTGGCTCGTTCAATATACGTTAGGCATTCCTATTCCTCAGCCAGATATGGCTGCTGTTGATCCTGAGGTAACCACAGCCACTGATGATGTTACTGCTGATGCTCCTGATGTTTCTCCTGTTGATGTTGTTGCTATTGCTGAGGAAGTTCCCTTAAGTGAAGCTGATGCCAAAAAGGCTGCTAAATCTGCTGCCAAAGCTGCTAACATTGCATTCTTTGATCAAGACGCGATTGCGAAAGGGAAGAGAAAGCTTCAAGAAGGAACATCTAAAGACAATCCAGCAGAGATGAAACTAAGAAGAAAGGAAAGAGAAGTCAAAAATGAATGATGGAGTCCCGTCTCTAGGAGCATCATACTTGATACGTTCACGCTACAAGATCGGGGAGAGCTTAATAGGAATGAAGTCTATAGTCAGTACAAATGGGAAATGCACAAAGAATTTGAGGCAAAAATAAATGTATTCTTTAGGACAAATACAATTGAAGACAAAGCTCCTCCCCCCAGGTACTACCCAAAGCCAAAGGAATATTTTGAAAGGCAAAGCAAGAAGTTCCTTGCAAAACAACAAAGAGAAGTTTAGGCAAAGGAGAGGAAAAACAAGAAACCAAAATGATTAATTTTCATTATGCGTGTACTTCTGTTCTTAAATTTGAAAAACACTTTGGATATATATATATATGATTATATGCTGATTCAATTTCTGTTTTGAATGCGTGAAACTTTATTATTATGATTTCTTGTCTCGCATACACTTATATATATCTTTGTGTTCAGTGTAATTCATCTTAGCTAGTAGGATTTCGGCTTCTTTAAATATAGGGAGATTGTTGGGTATTGCATCCACAATTACCCGGATTTGAAGAAGACTCCAGTCAAGCTAAGATGGATTCACAAGGTATTTGACGTTCTTATGTCAAGTTGTGCTTGCAGCCATTCCATGGTAAGTACACACCAATGTCAGGGTGCAGTGGGTCAATATACATGGGTCTGTGCAACGTAATCCCTCGTTGTGTAGATCAGTGTGTTGATCCACGTGTGCTCTCTCTATTGGAGTGTACTTATTTTCATGTACAGGGTCAAGGTATATCAATAGTAGAAGGAGCAAGGATGGGTCAAAGACCAAGCTATCAAAAGAAGGAAGGAGAAAAATTCTTCCAAGTAAGAATCGACGGGAGTCATTAGTTATTCCCGCCGACTTCGACGGGAATCACTAAGTGACTCCCGCCGATTACTTCGGGCCGGCAAAGTCAGAAATTCTGCCAAGGCAGAATCGACGGGAGTCGGGAGTGATTCCCGCCGACATCGACGGGAATCACCAACGACTCCCGCCGATTTTGCCTTAGGCAGATTCTCGCCGCTCGTTGGACCGAACCGAGCCGCCGTGCGCTGTTTCGGCCGAGGCTAGGGCTTTTCCTCGTGGGCCCCACAACGGCTTTTAGGGTTTGCCTTTGGGTATAAATTCGATGTTATTACCGTTATCTACAGTACACACTGAAATATGAAACGAGAAGTCGATGTCGTAACCTAGCGCATCGCGAGCTCCGTCCGCACGCACGTCGCCGATCACAAGGTTGTCGCCTCCGCTAATCTCAGCTTGTCTCTGATCGCTCGACGACAACACCGAGGCAAGCAGCCGGTCTCACGTGTCTCTCTCGAGATCTCTTGTCTTC
Organism: Platanthera zijinensis; assembly: GCA_039513925.1. Lineage (NCBI taxonomy): Eukaryota > Viridiplantae > Streptophyta > Magnoliopsida > Asparagales > Orchidaceae > Platanthera > Platanthera zijinensis. The sequence continues at coordinate 92,786,665 of CM077092.1, read as the reverse complement.
CGATTCGTTGAATGAGACTTGTTCTCCCTTCTGAATCGGTTAAGACGTTTGATCCGACTGAGATCGTTCGAAGATCTAGCTTGCTTCGTCAAGAAGTTTGGATTTACAAAGCATCGCCGCCGCACTTGCTTGCCGCCGCCGATCTTGACAAGATCCATTCCAAGTGAGAAATCCGGTTGTGGACTCTTCGTACTTTTCGTGCAAGCTTCAACGAACGAAGAAGGACATCAGAATCTCCATAAAGCATTGTTTGTATTTTTATTTACATTCAATTTTGTTGTAAAGGAATTTTCATTCCTATTTGTAAGGGGTCGGTGCAACCCGTTGTGGTGGAGTTGTGACTCCGTTGTTGCAAGGGTTCCTTCCGTGGTTAGGGAGCATTGCTCCTAGTGTGAGGATTGGATTTCAATCCGTTTGGAGAAGTGACCGAGTCATCCCTTGGTGGGAGATAGGTCGAAGGGGGAAAGTGGACGTACCCAAATCGGGAAACCACTATAATTCTTTGTGTGTTTTCTGTGTTTTGTTTGCTTACTTGTGCAGGTTAGTTTAATTGCACAAAAGATTGCACGACACCTATTCCCCCCCACCCCCTTATAGGTGGATTAGGTTGACACTAGATACTTTCAGCATGCACACCTTCAGCTCTACGTCTGCTGAGAATGGCTCAAATCCAATCCTCCGGATAAAGCTTTCCGCAAGAAAGGAGTGCGACTCTCCCATATCAAACAATACCCCTAGCGAGGTATCCGAACACTAGCACAAAGCCTAAAACATAGGCGACATATATAAACTGTCTTAAAAGTCTAAAGTAAAAGATCAACTTAAACTTTCATACCTGTCACCACATTGGGCTGGCGGATCGCTTCCTATTGCCCAAGGTTATAAGCCTTTGGTTGCACAGGTTGGAAACGAGAAGCGCTAGACTCTGCCATCTTTCCCTTCTCTACTACGCTGGGCCCGGAGCGCACCGACTGCTCTTGTCTTGGCTCCTGCTCAGTTCCACATTTAGTACAGAAACGAGCTATGTGGCCTAGCTTGCCACACTTAATGCACGACAGTGGTCCCTTGAAGTGAGACCCTCCAGACGTCATGTTACTTTTCTAACCTGACTTGAAAGGATAAGGCTTCTTCTTCCATCTGTTCCCTTCAGACTTCCCTTGCGTTTGAGAAGGCTTCCCTTCCCCTTGCTTGGAGGCAAAACCCTTACGACGTTGGGTTCGCTCCATATTGCTTTCCAATGTTCTGGTAGCCTCAACCAGCTCATTAAAACTTGCATTCTTCATAGATATGAGGAGTTGTCTCAGATTCTCTCTCAGCCCGTGGTAGAAGAGGTTGTCCCTCTCCTCATTGTCAGTCATGGTCGTTCCAGCAAAACAACCCAACCGATTGAACTCCTGAACATACTCATCAACTGTCTTGTCCCGCTGCACCAAGTACAGAAAATGCCTCTGAAGGGCCATCCTTGTCAATGCAGGGATATACTTCTTCAAGAAAGCATTATTTGGTTCTACGGCATTCCTGTGATGCAGTTTTCTCTTGCGGGACTGACGAGGATTATGGGGCTACTATTCTTTTTTTGGGATCATAGTTCTTAGACATCGGTCCGCCCATTTCGTGAGTGGTGCGAGGTTTGCCTTAGCCCGAGTGACCGAGTCGATGTACGAAGCAACAAGGGGTGGTTGTCGTTTAAGGATAAGGCTGACCATCGTCATGGTGGGATGTTGTATGGGTTCGTCAAGAACCAATAGGAGTTGCTCGAGACTTGGAGTAATCCTCCCGACCAATACCGGGGTTCGTCCAAGTGAAGGTGCAGATGAACATTTGTCCATCTCGCTTGGGAAGTGCAGACAGACCTTTGTTCGTCTCGCCTGGGAGGACCGGGGTCCATTCGAGAGGTATAAAAAAGCTTTCACCAATCTCTCCTAAGGTGCATAAAGGATTTTTCAAGTATTTCTTGGGATGTGTAGAAATACTTTCACTAGTCTCACCTGGGAGGTGCAGAAAAGCTTTCACCAATCCCGCCTTGCGATGACCCGTTTGCGGCGAAAGGAAAAATAATTATTGTATTGATGAAAAGAAAGATAGAGGTGCTCGCGAGTCCATATTCGCAGCTTATTCTTCAAGATGAAAATAGGGAAAGCAGTGGATGGTGAGTGGCGCTCCAACATAGGCCTTGCTCTAACTTCCTCGCTGAAAGATAATACTATGGGTAGTTAATCACCTACATGGGGGTGAATAGGTGTCTTTAAAATTCTTTGTCAATTAGATTAATGGTTCAGTAGATTTTGTAAATATACTTTCACTAGATCACAACACATGCAATTCTCAGAATACAGCACATACAATTCTCAAAACGCAGCACAAGAACATGCAATCCACAGAGTACACATCAATTTTATAGTGATTCCCCTATCTAGGGTACATCCACTTTCCCCCTTCTTCTTCACTAGCAATGTACTAGATGAGGTTATATCTCCTCCTCTTCAACTCAGATCAAAAGATCTTATAGTCTAAGTCTCTGTTAAGAAACTTACACTCAGATCAAAGGTCCTACCTCAGAGATTTACCCAATCTCCTACCTTAGGTCCCTCAAGAATCCTACCTCAGCCTTTATAACACAGGCTTACACCTCAGTGATTCCACTCAAATCACCGACCTCATGTAAGACCCCATTTTTTTTAAACACCGAGGTCTTAGGCCCAGAACCACCGCTTTGCGGTGATACCTTCACGCCCTGAAGGGTCATCACCGCGAAACGCCGATTCTGCCGGCCGATTCGATCGCATAAAAACAACAAAAGTAGAGTACACACAAGAGAGGTAAAAACTCTAACCGAATGTCCACAATAAAATCACATCAGAGTAATAAAATCTCCACGAAGGGAGAGTCCACAAAATCTTAAAGTACTGAAAATAAGGGCTTAAGCCCGATACATCAAATCCTCACTACATAGTGACTCAAGCAGAAGCAAAATAAATCACTACTGGAATCAGGGACTCACAGTCCCAGCTATCTGAACTCCTAAGCTAGACTGCCCTATCTCCATACGGGCCGACCTCCGGGGATGCTCTTCCATGCTGTGCTCCACGATCCCCTAAATGATGTGGTCTGAAAAAACCGTTAGTCTATAAGACTAAGCCCTATCATCCCCCACCCCTTCCCCCATGGCCCCAAGTCACCGAGCAGAGAGGAAGAAAGGGGAGGACTTGAAGGTGGAGAGTAAACAAGAAATAGATGGCAGCGAACCTATACTAGCAATGTTATAGTATTTGTGGCAGTAGAGTAAAGTATGAAAAGTAACCTTAACTTATGTGCGGAAATGCATAAGCCAAGGGATCTTCTACAGGGCTCACATCGTATAAAGAGTCTCATACCAATTAATACGATGGGGTGTCGGTTATTAACAACAATATATATATGAAGAATTTGACCTTAATTTATAAACTTGCCCACACAAGCTTATAGACCAAGGGGTCGTTTTGCAAGTACTATTGTGTAAGCATCCCATACCACTTACACAATAGGTGACAGGGGTTATATGTAATGATTATGTTATGACATGCAAGTGGGTATGATACAATCATGCAAGTGCAACTCACTCACCCGACTCTGTGTACACAGACCTTTAGTTCCCCCTTTCTGGAGCCTCACCTCCCAGGATACCTCCGTAGTGGCAGACAGAAGCGGTGGGTTGGGCCTTGCCCACCTCTAAACCTAGTAAAGCACTATCGGTCAGACCTATCGTACGCCTCAACGCTTGGTGAACGAAACGGACTCCTGCGTACCCTTGCCAGCTGGCGCACCAGACTTCTATTGGCGAAGTGCTAACCACACTTATCGAGCCAACGTATTAGCATCGTTGTATTGACCACTAACACCGAGGGCCCACCACCTTATAACTTATGCACATGCAATATTAATACGTTTCCCACCGAGCCAAAGCTCACCGGGCCAACCTGCCCATCTCCAAAACCCCCAGGGCATCAGCCCTCATAAACCAACTTAGCATTCCGAGACATCAAGGCGAGTGAAAGTGAATTCCTAATTATGCTAGTTGCTCTTTATAGTTTATCACTCCTACAATTTACGTTAGCCCAGGACTGCCCCCGGTGTACCCCGTGAAGGGTTCTCAAAGGGCACTAGGAACTATGATGGTAGTTGAAGCCCATCGATCCCTTTCGCAAGGCACTTATTGTTAGTGGTTGCTTCCCTTTACCCATTCCCTTCTCATATTAAAGTAGGCTAATCCAAGGGTGATTTTGACTCTTCTTCTCCTCGGGAAAGACGATCTTTCGTCGAACCCGAGCACCTCTAAACTCTAGCTCAACCACTTCTCACTACTCTTCCTATCCTTCTATGGTGAACTCATCCACATCTATCCAACCCAGCAAAATGTCTAACTCCTACACCATGTCCAATCATATCCTATCGCAATTAACCCAATTAGCCAAATGCAGACCAACCTAGGCTATATGTCGAACCGGATAGGAGATAATCCAAATAATCATCCAAATGTCCTAAATTATTTACTGGAGACTTATCAGCAAACAAATAGACTAAATCTAGAAAATTGTAATTTTCCTAATTTATCTGGCATTTAATTAATTTCCTTAAAGCTTCCAAGGGCTACTTGTTTGAACATGGACTTGTAAGGAAAGTACTGTAATCAACCCTCTAAAAATTATGAATAAATTCTTACAAGCATATTTTTGCCTAAAATCATCTGTGTCTAAGTCTCATAATTTTTCAATAGATATATCATCTATGTATAATTTTATATCACCAAAACCTCTTTTTAACATTTGTGCATGATGTACTAGATTTGATCAATAAAAAATTATACTAAAAATCAGGGGCAACAATTTTAACCTAATACATTCACTGCCAAAGTTTCATGGGGTTTCAATGAACAAAATGATTTTTAATAAATAAAACATTATTTAGGGCTATATCATATCTAACAAATGAAGTACCAAAAATATTGCTCATAAAATTCCAACAAAATTACTAAGGGTTCTTTCTACTTTAGAACTCATGCTCCTTAAGTTTCACACCCTTTTGATGAGTTATATTGGCTTGTGTTATAGAAAGGTGATTCTACCCTAACACTAGGGTTGGTGTTTTGAGGTATCTACCTACCCACAAATTCTCTAAGACTCCTTCCAGAGGGCTTAGGTTACACTACCTTCAATTCTACTAAGTTACAAGGTCACACAAGGGTATTTGCCCTTATGCCCTTCACATCACCCAAAAGCCCTTCCTTAGGGTTTGAGTTTGAACCCTAGGGTAAAAACCCCTAAATCACATCATTTTCCTTAAGAGGATGACATTGGTCATACTAAGTCAGTGTCCTAAACCCCTGCCTCTGTTGAGGTGAGTTGACCACTCCAAACCCATGGTGCACTTTTTAATCAAAAACACCTCCTTAAGGCCAAACTAGGGTTTGGTGATTCCCTAACTAAAACTCATCCAAATGAGTTGAAATTTGGTACAGAGCTAGGAACTAATACCAGGGACCACTTACCAAAATTTGGGAGGGTTTGGAGGTCATTAGACCACTTAATTAAAATACCCTAGCATTATTAAATAAAAATAAAAACTTTAGGCAAGGTATCTCCAAAAAATCCTATTTTTGGACAGACCCTAGGTATATCTATGTTAGACCACCAACTTAAATTTCATGTCATTTGGACAAGGGATGAAGGGTGGGCAACCATTTGAATCTAAGGACAACCCTAGGTACAGGTCCCACCAAAATGGGTATTATGGTCCAACGATATGTTTAAATTGGTCCAAATAAATTTTGGATTAAAGTAGACACTAAGGGATACAAAGTTCATGGTTGTAACTTTTTCATCAGAGGGGCCTAAGTATTTTTTTATTTAATTTAAAGTAACACGAAATCTGTGATAGAAAAATTAAATAAAACTAATTAATAAATTCTATAGCACTAATCCTAAATCATGAAACCGACGGAATCAGTTCATCCTCAAGCTTCAGCCGACGGCCCAGATTTGCCCATCCTGGGCTGACTTGGGGCTGGTTTCCCGGCCAACCATCCACTTCCCCGACCGGCAACCGCCACCACCTCCTTCGTGGATGTGGTGGCTACCCTCAGCCGGCGGCACAGCCGCCGGAGACACATATTCCGGCGATTCTACCAAGCTAACTTTTGGCTGAAAACCATGAAAACTTTGATTTGGATCGGGCTCAATTGAGCCCGAACCTTGGCCCTAGTGATTGTTATGAACTATCCATGGGAAAAGAAGTGGAGGAGGACCTTTCCGGCGGCCTGAAGGCAAGAGGAGCAGCGGGACACCATGGATGACAGTGGCGGCGCTCGGCTTCTGCAACAGCACAGTGGGACGGCTTGTTCCTTCCAGGTGAGAGTTCGAAAATGCTTCCCTCTGCCCACTGACGATGTTTAAATGGTCAATTGGGGTGGGGGCGGCTGGTTCTTCAATGCCCATCAAAGCACCATTAAAGACATGGGCTCGGGTTGAGAGGAGGGGACTGAACCTACCTCTTGGTGGCCGGGAAATGGCTGGAATCAACTCCTATTCCCTAGAGGAGTTGATTGCAGCCATAAAGGGTGGTTGTTGGCCTCCTTCAGCCGATTCCCACACCATTCCTCCTCTTCCCAATTCTCTCTCACCACCATTATCATGAAATGAAGCTCCTTTATCTCTCCTAGTCACCAAGTTGACTAGTCAACTCCATAGGATATGTGCAGCCAATTTAATTATAATAATTATGAAAAATATAGTTAGCCTAAGGAGAAAAATGGTTTGAGCTTGGGTTAGCCCAATTGGGCTAATTTGATCTATTTCAAGGATTGAGTTGAACTTGGTCAAATTGACCATTTGGGTTGACCCTAATGAGTCATTGGTGACCCATTGGATTCTCCTAAGGTCTAGGTAGGGTTGGGTAGGGTTGACTTGGCACCTTGGAGGTCACTTGACCCTTGGTAAGGGCACTTTGACCACTTTGGGGTTAGAGTTGACTTGGGTCAACTTGGCCTCTAGGACTGAACCCAATGTGTCCTTGGTGGCCCGTTGACACCACTTTAGGTCTAGGAAGGCCTGGGCAGGGTTGGTTGGGCACATTTGTGGCCATCTGCCCTTAGTTAGGACACCTTGCCCAATTTAGGCCTTTGGTGGTCCTATGTCAAATTGGCCATTTTGGGTCGACTCTAACGGACCCTTAAGGCACTAGTGGACCCTTCTAATAGGCTAGTGATGTTGTGGTGGGGTTATGGAGTCCTGGTGAATCCCTAAGTTCAATCCCTAGGTTTTGGGATGAGGTTGTTCCATTGGCAGACCAAAGTGATTCTCACATTGGCCTTTGATTACCTGGCCCTTTTTAGCTTCCTAGGGTTTTGTCATGACCTAGTCATGACCCAAAACCATTCTTAGGGGTCTAGTTGGAAATGGAATGTTACAAATCCCAATAAACAAAACAAATATTTCATCCCCAAAATCAAGGTTAAGCCTACGAGGGATCCTATCAAAGAAAAGAAGCTTGTAACATCCCATGAGAAGTGAAAGATTACATCACGACACCATTTTTGCTAAGTGTGGTATAAAGGGAAGCTCAAATCTATGACTAATTCGCCCAATTGGCAAAGTCTAGACCCCAATAAACAAAAGGTTAGCCCCTACTCTTGAAACTCCAGTCCTACTAGTTTAAAACAGGAAGGTAAATTGAACATCCTGAGAGGTTGTGAGATATACCTGGCTGAACAGCTCTGGATACTTTTGTCGCATCAAGTCCTGCGGTTCCCAGGTATGCTCCTCCTGGCCATGGTTCCTCCACAGGACTTTGACTAATGGAACCTTTTTGCGACGCAAGATCCGTACTCCTCTATCATCGATCCGAACTGGCTCCAAGTGAACTGACCGATCTGAAGCTACCGGACCCATCTGTGGTCGAAATCTGCTGCTCCAGGCGTAGTAGAGCCCTCCTAAGTGAAGAAATGTGGAACACGTCGTGTAAGCCTGCCAATTCCGGTGGCAACTCCAGCCAGTAAGCTAGGGGCCCGACCCGCTCCAGGATCCTGTAAGGGCCCATATACCTAGGGCTGAGCTTCTTCTTCTGACCACACACCTGTGAAACTCCGTGCATGGGCTGGATCTTCAAGAAAACCTGGTCTCCCACCTGAAACTCTACCTGATAGTGTCGGGCGTCGTAGTACTTAGCCTGTCAGCTTTGCGCTTCCAGCATTCTGTCCTGTATCAGTCTCACCTGAGCCTGGGTGTCTTCGACAAAATATGATCCAAACACCTTCGGATCCTCGTCCTGAATCCAGGAAAGCGGAGTCCTGCATCTCCTTCTGTACAAGGCTTTATACGGAGCCATCCTTATGCTGGACTGGTAGCTGTTGTTATAGGAGAACTCCACTAGTGGTAAAAGCTTCTCCCAAGGTTCATTTCGATCCAAAATGCATAGCCTTAGGAGGTCCTCCAATGTCCGGTTTGTGCGTTCCGTCTGCCCATCCGTCTGGGGATGAAAAGCTATGCTGAAGGTCAGTCGCGTGCCTAAGTAAGTCTGCATGGATCTCCACTCCCTGGATGTGAACCAACCATCCCGATCCAACATGATCGTCCTGGGCACCCCGTGGTAACGAATGAACTGCTTTACGAATCTCCGCACCAGTACCCCAACCGAGTCATCTTTTCTGATCGGAATGAATCTGGCCACCTTCGTCAGCCGATCGACGATGACCCAAATCGAATCATTTCCCGTCCGTGATCGGGGGAGGCCATGAATGAAATCCATCGCGATGTCCTCAAATTTCCACTCTGGCACCGAAAGTTGCTGTAGCAATCCTGCGGCGTTCCTGCACTCTGCCTTCACCAGCTCGCATGCCTCGCAATGAGTCACGAAGTATGTAATGTCCTTCTTCATCCCTGGCCAAAACATCGTCTTCTTCAAGTTTGCCGTCATCTTAGTGATCCCCGGGTGTATAGAATATCTGCTACAATGTGCCTCCTCCATGATGTCCTCTCGAATCTGGCCTCCTGCGGGTATATAGACCCTGCCTCTAAAATATAGCAATCCATCTCTCAGTGAATAATCTCCCATCGAACCCTCCTCCAAGGCTTGGAATATCGGCTCTGCTCATGCATCTGTCCTCTATCCGTCCCGGATGCGGTCCCGAATATCATCTATGGCAACCATCGATGTTAGATACTCCATATACAGTTCTGGATCATTCTCGGACACTAGGGATATCTGCATATCTCTGAAAGACCGGACTAGATCCATGGACATCAGATGTGGTCCCTTCCCTTAGGTATCTCCTCTCCGGCTCAAAGCATTTGCCACCACGTTCGCCTTCCCGGGATGGTAGTGCATGGTGTACTGGTAATCCGATAGGAACTCCACCCAACATCTCTGTCTGATGTTGAGTTCCTTCTGCGTGTCCACATATCTCAAATTCTTATGATCAGAGAAGATGTCACAGTGAACTCCGTATTGGTAGTGTCGCCAAATCTTCAGAGCAAAGATCTCTGCACCCATCTCCAGATCATGCACCGGATAGTTCTTCTCATGTATCTTCATTTGTCGGGAGGCGTAGGCTATTACGTGCCCATTCTACATCAAAACGGTACCCATCCCCTGGTAGGAGGCATCCGTGTACACCTGGAATCCCTCCCTTCCCGACGGATGAGCGAGAATAGGAGCCGAGGTAAGTCGACCTTTCAACTCCACAAAGGCCGCCTCGCATTGTTGCGTCCAAAAGAAAGGGGATTCCTTCTTTGTCAGGGATGTAAGAGTGAGTGAAATCCGGGAGAATCCTTCGACTAACTTTCGGTAATATCCAGCAAGTCCCAGGAAGCTCCGTACATCCGTGGCTGTCTTCAACGGTGGCCAATCCTGCACTACCCGAATCTTGTCAGGGTCAACTGCCAACCAAGCACCGCTGATAATATGACCTAAGAAGGCCACCTCCTTTAACCAAAACTGGCATTTGCTGAACTTCGCATACAGCTGGTGCTCCCGTAGCCTCTCTAGAGTGAAAGTCAGGTGTCGTGTATGCTCCTCCTCCGTCCTTGAGTAGATGAGGATGTCGTCAATAAATACAATGATAAATACATCCAAATACTCCTCGAATACCCTATTCATGAGGCTTGTAAATGTTGACGACACATTTGTGAGCCCAAAGGGCATCAATGTAAACTCAAACAGTCCGTATATACTACTGAAGGCGGTCTTCGGAATGTCCTCCTCTCGAATCCGTAGCTGGTAATAACCTGACCTCAAGTCAAGTTTCGAGAAGAAATGCGCTCCTTCCAGTTGATCGAACAACTCGTCAATCCGTGGCAGCGGGTATGTATTCCGGACCGTCAGTCTATTTAGCGCTCGATAATCAATACACGAGTGGAGACTTCCGTCCTTCTTCTTGACTAATAGCATCAGGGCTCCCCACGGTGAAGAGCTTGGTCGGACAAACCCTGCCTCTACTTGTTCCAGCAAGTGACTTCGGAAATCTGTCAACTCTTTCGGGCCATCCGGTAAGGGGCCCTAGATGCCGGCTTGGCCCCCGGCATAAGCTGTATCTGGAAGTCCTGCTCTCGGTGCTGAGGTAGTTCTTGCAGTTTCTCTGGAAAGACGTCAGCAAAATCTCGTACCACCGGTATGTCTGTCACAGACTCATTGACCTCCGTCATCTCAAATAGAATCTGATAAACCTCCTCTCCCTGCAGATGGGCCTTAACTGCCTGTACTGAAGATAAGAGTATACGAGAGGCAGGTCTTATACCTTCGATGACAATGAAAGAGTCCTTGTGCCTCACGGTGATCCACTTTTCTTGGAAATCAATCTGGGACATGTTCCAGTGCATCCATACCATGCCCAGGATCAAGTCGTAGTCCGTTAACTTCAAAAGCATCGCTGGAGCCTCAAACGCATTTCCACCAATTTCTACCTTCATGTTGCAGTGGTCTGAGGTAAGGAGTTCAGATCCATCGGGTAGTCGCACCCTCATCTCCGAGCCAGTGAATCGCTCTACGCCTTCCAATCCTTCTACGAACGTCTCCGAAATGAAGGAGTGCGAAGCTCCGGTATCGAAAAGCGTGCGGGCAGGCTTGCCGCTGATGAAGACTATACCTGGGGTGGTTAAATGTCTTAGGATTTTATAACGAGTTTCTCTTTCCTATTTATTCTATCTAGTGCAGTTTTACAAATTTGTCAACTGAGAAAGGGTAAATTCTTTTTAAACAATTAAACATCTCGATGTACCTACTATGACCTGCTCTGGGTTCCGAGGCTGCGCAAGGTCCAAAGCATACACTTGCTCTCTTTGTTGTCTAAGATCTCCCCCTGGTATCCACATCCTCGGCCACGACCTCAGCCTCCAAAATACTGTGCTGGCTGGGCAGCCGGTGGAGCTGGTGGGGTGCCCCTCTCATAGGGCAATTTCTGCGGATGTGCCCAACCTGATGGCAGTGGAAGCACTCTGGCGGGGGATATGCCATTCCCCCGGGTCTCTGGCCCTCCCGTTTCTGAAGAGGTGGTGGAGCCACCACCACTGGCTCCCTTGTTTCCTTTCTTGCCTCCTAACGAGGTTGGTCCTCGACCCTTCTCCCGTCTGTGATACGGGCTCGTCTCTGATCGTTCCTTGCTCCTCGACCCTGATCCTCCACTGGCCGTTTCTGGCCCCGAGTAGCTTGCCAATCAGCCTCTATCCTCTTGGCCATCTCTAACATCTGAGGTATTGGCCTGTCAGATACGAATAGTAGGGCCTCCCTCAAGTCCTCCCGCAAGCCCTTATAGAACCTATTGATGTATCCTGTGTCATCCAGCTGATAGGAGTCCGCAAACCGGGCTAAATGGTTGAACTCCCGGTAGTACTCTACCACTGTCTTATTGCCCTGCTTCAGCTGCAGGAACCTGTCCTCCAGCTAATCCTTAGCCGACTGTGGAACAAAATGCTCCAGTAACGTGGCCCTGAACTCCTCCCAAGTAATCTCTGTGATCCCCATATCCGCAAAAGTCGTGTCCAGTGACGTCTTCCACCATCTTTTGGCGTGAGACTCCAAGCAAGAGGCCACCAATGAAACTCTCTCCTCCCAAGGGCACCGTATCCCGGTCAACATCTTGTACATAATGTCAAACCATTCTTCTGTCCGGACAGCAGACTCTTTCCCTCAGTAGGATGGGGGAGAGAGTCCTCGGAAGATGCTCAGCCAGTTGCCCCCGGGTTTGGCTGCGGGACCAAAACCTGCTGAGCCCTGAAAGCCTCCAGAATGGCTGTCAGAGTTTGCCCAATATCTGACTATAGGAACGGAGTGTGGACCGGGGGAGGTGGTGCAACATTCGAAGTCTGTTGGACTCCTCCCTGTGGTGTAGGCTGTGCTGGAGGCTGCATATCAAAAAACCATCTGTAAGCAATTGACTCAAGCCTAATTAGCAGTGGACAATTACATGTGATTCCCCACATGGGCACACCACGCTTCCGCTGCTTAGTTTGTCCTCAATCTAAACCTGCGTGGGGGTGACCCAGGGATTTATGGACTGGTTCTTTTCCGTTCGAGGTTGCTCTCATACCACTTGTAAGACCCCTTTTTTTAAACACCGGGGTCTTAGGCCCAAAACCGCCGCTTTATGGTGATACCTTCATGCCCTGAAGGGTCATCACCACGAAACGCCGATTCTGCCGGCTGATTCGATCGCAGAAAAGCAACAAAAGTAGAGCACACAAGAGAGGTAAAAATTCTAACCGAATGTTCACAATAAAATAACATCAGAGTAATAAAATCTCCACGAAGGGAGAGTCCACAAAATCTAAAAGTACTGAAAATAAGGGCTTAAGCCCGATACATCAAATCCTCACTACATCGTCACTCAAGCGGAAGCAAAAAAAATCACTACTGGAATCAGGGACTCACAGTCCCAGCTGTCTGAACTCCTGAGCTAGACTACCCTATCTCTATACGGGCCGACCTCCGGGGCTGCTCTTCCATGCTGGGCTCCACAATCCCCTAAATGATGTGGTCCGAAAACCGTTAGTCTATAAGACTAAGCCCTATCATCCCCCACCCCTTCCCACATGGCCCCTAGTCACCGAGCGGAGAGGAAGAAAGGGGAGGACTTGAAGGTGGAGAGTAAACAAGAAACAGATGGCAGCGAACCTATACTAGCAATGTTATAGTATTTGTGGCAGTAGAGTAAAGTATGAAAAGTAACCTTAACTTATGTGCGGAAATGCATAAGCCAAGGGCTCTTCTACAGGGCTCACATCGTATAAAGAGTCTCATACCAATTAATATGATGGGGTGTCGGTTATTAACAACAATATATATATGAAGAATTTGACCTTAATTTATAAACTTGTCCACACAAGCTTATAGACCAAGGGGTCATTTTGCAAGTACTATTGTGTAAGCGTCCCATACCACTTACACAATAGGTGACAAGGGTTATATGCAATGATTATGTTATGACATGCAAGTGGGTATGATATAATCATGAAAGTGCAACTCACTCACCCGACTCTGTATACACAGACCTTTAGTTCCCCCTTTCTGGAGCCTCACCTCCTAGGATACCTCCGTAGTGGCAGACGGAAGCGGTGGGTTGGGCCTCGCCCACCTCTAAATAAGTAAAGCACTACCGGTCAGACCTATCGTACGCCTCAACGCTTGGTGCACGAAGCGGACTCCTGCGTACTCTTGTTGGCTGGCGCACCGGACTTTTATTGGCGAAGTGCTAACCACACTTGCCGAGCCAATGTATTAGCGTCGTTGCATCAAACACTAACACTAAGGGCCCACCACCTTATAACTTATGCACATGTAATATTAATACGTTTCCCACCGAGCCAAAGCTCACCGGGCCAACCTGCCCATCTCCAAAACCCACAGGGCTTCAGCCCTCATGAACCAACCTAGCATTCTGAGACATCAAGGCGAGTGAAAGTGAATTCATAATTATGCTAGTTGCTCTTTATGGTTTATCACTCCTACAGTTTACGTTAGCCCAGGACTGCCCCCGGTATACCGCGTGAAGGGTTCTCAAAGGGCACTAGTAACTATGATGGTAGCTGAAGCTCATCGTTACCTTTTGCAAGGCACTTATTATTAATGGTTGCTTCCCTTTACCCATTCCCTTCTCATATTACAGTAGGCTAATCCTAGGGTGATTTTGACTCTTCCTCTCCTCGGGAAAGACGATCTTTCGTCGAACTCGAGCACCTCTAAACTCTAGCCCAACCACTTCTCACTACTCTTCCTATCCTTCTATGGTGAACTCATCCACATCTATCCAACCTAGCAAAATGACTAAGTCCTACACCATGTCCAATCATATCCTATCGCAATTAACCCAATTAGCCAAATGCAGACCAACCTAGGCTATATGTCGAACCGGATAGGAGATAATCAAAATAATCATCCAAATGTCCTAAATTATTTACTGGAGACTTATCATGGCACAAATAGACTAAATCCAGAAAATTGTAATTTTCCTAATTTATCTGGCATTTAATTAATTTCCTTAAAGCTTCCAAGGGCAACCAGTTTGAATATGAACTACCCTAAGTAATCATGAAAGATGCCTAAAAAAATTATGATAAATATTAGTTCAACTCAATAATGTAAATCCAAGGTATCATAATTTTTCTAGCATCTAAGGGGCTTTAAAACTATTTTAGAAATAATTTCTATCTTTCATTATTAATGAATCAAGTATAGAAAACTGTCATCCAAAAATTATGAATTAATTATATTGAGTTAATACAGCTCTAAAAACATCATTGGCCAAGTTTCATAATTTTTCGGCAGGGATTAAACTCCGAATAAAATAATTATCAAAAATCTCCATATTATGGACTTGTAAGGAAAGTACTGTAATCAACCCTCTAAAAATTATGAATAAATTCCTACAAGCATATTTTAGCCTGAAATCATCTGTACCTAAGTCTCATAATTTTTCAACAGATATATCATCTATGAAAAATTTTATACCATGAAAACCCCTTTTTAACATTTGTGCATGATATACTAGATTTGATCAATCAAAAATTATACTAAAAAATAGGGGCAATAATTTTAACCTAATACATTCACTGCCAAAGTTTCATGGGGTTTCAATGAACAAGATGATTTTTAATTAATAAAACATTATTTAGGGCTATATCATACCTAACAAATGAAGTACCAAAAATATTGCTCATAAAATTCCAGCAAAATTACTAAGGGTTCTTTCTACTTTATAACTCATGCTCCTTAAGTTTCACACCCTTTTGATAAGTTATATTGGCTTGCGTTATACAAAGGTGATTTTACCCTAACACTGGGGTTGGGGTTTTGAGGTATCTACCTACCCCAAAATTCTCTAAGACTCCTTCCAGAGGTCTTAGGTTACACTACCTTCAACTCTACTGAGTTACAAGGTCATACAAGGGTATTTTCCCTTATGCCCTTCACATCACCCAAAAGCCCTTCCTTAGGGTTTGAGTGTGAACCCTAGGGTAAATCAACCCTAAATCACACCATTTTCCTTAAGAGGATGACATTGGTCATACTAAGTCAGTGTCCAAAACCCCAGCCTCTGTTGAGGTGAGTTGACCACTCCAAACCCATGGTGCACTTTTTAATCAAAAACACCTCCTTAAGGCCAAACTAGGGTTTGGTGATTCCCTAACTAAAACTCATCCAAATTAGTTGAAATTTTGTACAGAGCTAGGAACTAATACCAGGGACCACTTACCAAAATTTGGGAAGGTTTTGAGGTCATTAGACCACTTAATTAAAATACCCTAGCATTATTAAATAAAAATAAAAACTTTAGGTAAGGTATCTCAAAAAATCCTATTTTTGGACATAACCTAGGTATAGCTAAGTTAGACCACCAGCCCAAATTTCATGTCATTTGGACAAGGGATGAAGGGTGGGCAACCATTTGAATCTCAAGATAGCCCTAGGTATAGGTCCCACCAAAATGGGTGCCCTGGTCCAACCAGAGGTACAAATTGGTCCAAATCAATTTTGGATTAAAGTATACACTTAGGGATACAAAGTTCATGTTGGTAACTTTTTCATCAAAGGGGCCTAAGTATTTTATTTATTTTATTTAAAGTAACCCAAAATCTGTGACAGAAAAATTAAATAAAACTAATTAATAAATTCTATAGCACTAATCCTAAAGCATGAAACCGACGGAATCGGTTCATCCTCAAGCTTCAGCCGACGGCCCAGATTTTCCCGTCCTGGGCTGACTTGAGGGCTGGTTTCCCGGCCACCCGTCCACTTCCCCGGCCGGCCACCGCCACCACCTCCTTCGTGGATGTGGTGGCTACCCTCAGCTGGCGGCACGGCCGCCGGAGACGCCTATTCTGGCGATTCTACCAAGCTAACTTTTGGCCGAAAACCATGAAAACTTCGATTTGGATCTGGCTCAATTGAGCCCGAACCTTGGCCCTAGTGATTGTTATGAACTATCCATGGGAAAAGAAGTGGAGGAGGACCTTTTCGGCGGCCTGAAGGCGGGAGGAGCGGCGGGACACCATGGACGACGGCGGCGGTGCTCGGCTTCTGCAACAACACAGTGGGACGGCTTGTTTCTTCTAGGTGAGAGTTCGAAAATGCTTCCCTCTACCCACTGATGATGTTTAAATGGTCAATTGGGGAGGGGGGTGGCTGGTTCTTCAATGCCCATCAAAGCACCATTAAAGACATGGGCTCGGGTTGAGAGGAGGGGGCTGAACCTACCTCTTGGTGGTCGGTAAATGGAATTAACTCCTATTCCCTAGAGGAGTTGATTGCATCCATAAAGGGTGGCTGTTGGCCTCCTTTGGCCGATTCCCACACCATTCCTCCTCTTCCCAATTCTCTCTCTCCACCATTATCATGAAATTAAGCTACTTTCTCTCTCCTAGTCACCAAGTTTACTGCTCAACTCCATAGGATATGTGCAGCCAATTTAATTATAATAATTATGAAAAATATAGTTAGCCTAAGGGGAAAAATGGTTTGAGCTTGGGTTAGCCCAATTGGGCTAATTTGATCTATTTCAAGGATTGAGTTGACCTTGTTCAAATTGACCATTTGGGTTGACCCTAATGAGTCATTGGTGACCCATTGGATTCTCCTAAGGTATAGGTAGGGTTGGGTAGGGTTGACTTGGCACCTTGGAGGTCACTTGACCCTTGGTAAGGGCACTTTAACCACTTTGGGGCTAGAGTTTACTTGGGTCAATTTGGCCTCTAGGACTGAACCCAATGTGTCCTTAGTGGCCCATTGACACCACTTTAGGTCTCGGAAGGCCTGGGCAGGGTTGGTTGGGCACATTTGAGGCCAACTGCCCTTAGTTAAGACACCTTGCCCAATTTAGGCCTTTGGTGGTCCTAGGTCAAATTGGTCATTTTGGGTCGACTCTAATGGACCCTTAAGGCATTAGTGGACCCTCTAATAGGCTAGTGATCTTGTGGTGGGGTCATGGAGTCCTGGTGAAGCCCTAAGGTCAATCCCTAGGTTTGGTGATGAGGTTGTGTCATTGGCAGACCAAAGTGATTCTCACCTTGGCCTTTGATTACCTGGCCCTTTTTAGCTTCCTAGGGTTTTGTCATGACCTAGTCATGACCCAAAACCATTCTTAGGGGTCTAGTTGGAAATTAGATGTTACACCTCAGGTCCCTCAAGAACCGTACCTCAGCCTTTATAAATTAGGCTTACAACTTAGAGAATTAATCTCCTACCCACTCAGATCTAAAATAGATCTTACAAAATAAAGAGGTAAATAAGAAAAATTATCTTCAAAAAACATCAATTCTGTAATTTGACTTATCTTAGAGAAATCAGATTCTTCAAATCAGCTGCACTGGATAGATTCTTGAAAAATTAGCTACCTGAAATTGATTCTTTCCTGGATCGGCAAGTTCTTGTTGTTGATTGGCTTGATTTTCGTGAAAAACTTGTAGAACAAATCCACCTTAATATTCTGATCAACTTGATACATGATCTGAAGATTTTCTTGAAGATGTTCGTCTTCCTTCTTGTCGGGATTGTCGCCCTCCCTGACTTAGAAAAATAAGAATGAGAGAATAGAATGATTTGTCTGATTGATTTTTGATTCCTTGCTTTGATCTCTCTGATCTCTGTATTCTGAGTAGACAACCCCTATATTTATAGCCATCACTGGTAGTTTGATTCTAAATGATGATGCCATCATTATGCCATTATACTTCAATTCTTCCTTCAAGCAGTTTCTGATCACGATACAGTAGCTGATGTGACACTTCTGACATGTCTTGACACTTATGTGTTGACTCTGCTCATCTTCAGAAACATAAGTGTCGAGATGTCTAAAGTGTCTCGACACTTTATTACTTAAGCGTTCTTAGAAAGTGTCGAGACATCTTAGTAGTCTCGACACAATTTTAATTAGAATAATTTTCAGTTTGAACTTGAAGGTGTTGAGACAGTTGACTTGTCTCGACACAACTATTGTCTATGTCGACATCTTTAAATCTGCACTATGTCGAGACAGTTGAGTTGTCTCGACACTACTACCTACCGGGTGTCGACACTTGCTTTATCCTTCACTTTGTCAAGACAGTTGAATTGTCTCGATACTTCTGCTTGTCGAGTGTCGACTCTTGCTTTATCCTTCACTGTGTCGAGACAGTTAAATTGTCTCGATACTTCAGCCTGCCCAGTGTCGATACTTGTTTTAATACTTTACTGTGTTGAGATAGTTAAATTACCTCGACACTTCAATCTGCCCGGTGTTGACACTTTAAGTCTGTACTCCAGTTCTACATTGTGTCGAGATAGTTGTATTGTCTCGACATAATTGTCTTAAGGTGTCGAGATATCTGACTTATCTCGACACTACTGACTTGTTCTTCAAAGTGTCGAGATAACTGACTTGTCTCGACACTACTCTTGCAAAGGTGTCGACACAGTTGAAGTGTGTCAACACTTTAGTACTTAGCCATTTTTCTGCACTACAAGTTGCTAGATGTAGACTGTGCTAACTTCACTCAGCACTTTGCTGACTTCACTCGACACTTTTGTACTTAGATAATTTTCTTCACATTCTAGTCAGCTTCATTGATTCCACCTGTCAATATGACTTGAACCACCTGTCCAATCAATGTGAAATAAGCAACCTGCATACATGAACTCAACCATACATCAAATATATATTTGTGTATATCATTAAGTTGAAAGGGCTTCTTCAAATCAAGTACATTGTTTCCAATGTACCGAACATTCACCCTCTGTCCTAACCGGGGTGCGCTTGTTGAAGGTAGTAGAGCCGCGCTGCCTCGTAATCACCTTGTGCGACACCTATCCTGCCCAGGGTGGCAAACTTCAGTGCTAGGTGTGGGATTGAGGGAATCACCTCGAAGAGTGCTTGCAGCGGACGTCCGAAGATTGTGTTATATGCTGAACTGGAGTCGACTACTATGAATTGGATGTCCCTATTTGCCTTCCTAGGGAACTCCCCTAGAGTGACGGGGAGAGTGATTGGTCCTCGTACGGGCACCGAGGCATTGTCGAAGCCGTACAATGTTCTAGATGCTGGCTAAAGGCGTTCTCGCGGGGACCTTCATGCTGATCAGCGTGGATTCGAACAGGATGTCGACCGAGCTTCCACCATCGACTAGTATCTGCATGAACCTAAAGTAGGGATTGTCAATCCCTATGTTGATGACGAGGGGATCTTGGTGCAGCGTATGCACACCTTTCAGTTCTTCGTCCCCAAAGCTGATGACAGTTTCAGTTTGTGGTTTCGGGTCTTCCAGGATCTTCTTGTGCTGAGCGACGAAGAGGATTTGGAAGGTTCAGCCGGCGATGGTCCCGAACTCCTCGACCATTTTCCTCCCCCCTACACTCCTTAGCGTAGAGGGGATTGATCTCGTCCTGGCTAGTGCGGTAGGGGTTGATAGGTTACTTGATTTTGCAAGCATCTCCCCAGGTTCCCCTACCAGATGAGGTGCTCGATATCTTCCTTGAGTCAGGTGCAATACTTCGTGTTGTGCCCATTTCCACAATGCAACATGCAGTACTGTGTTTGGTCCCCTAGATTTGGGGCAACGACTTCGGACGTCAGAGTGTCCTAGAGTCTTGGATGGCCATAAGTTCCTGTGCTCGGGCAGTATTTAGCGGGGTGAATTCTCGGTACCGACAGGGGCCTTGGTACTGGCGAGAAGTATTATGGCGATCTTCATTTCGGCGATGCGCAAAAGCATAGGTTCCAACTCTCTCTTCCACTTGGAAGAACCTTCAAATTGCTGACGGTGGGATTTGATGGCCTCATCGGCCACAATTTGTGCCTCGACCCGATGCACGAGGTCGGCGTAGCTGGGGACTAATTCCCTCATTAGGGTAAATTAGAATCTGCTCAGGCAGTGTCCTCCGAGGAAAACACTGTAAAGAAGCACTGGGTTGACTCCTAGGATTTGTCGTGCCTCAATGGTGAAACAGCAGAAAAAATCCCTGAGCGATTCTTCCTCATTCTGGCGGATGCCAGAGAAGTGTGAAGGGTCTCTAACAATCTATCGGTTGGCTATGAACTGGCCAACATTGAGGCAGGCGGGCTCCTTAAAGTTATGAATTTCCCCCTCTTGCATGGAGTAGAACCATGTGTGTGCATGTACCTTCAGAGTTATGGGGAACACTTGGCACAATAGTTGATCCAGCGCACTAAAGGCGCACGATTGTCTTGAAGTGATTCACATGCTCTAGGGGGTCCTCTCCCCCATCAAAGGCCTCAAAATTCGGTAGCTTGAATCCTTGCAAGATGGGGTGTGCCATGACTTGGGGAGCGAGCGGGGACCCATGGTGGAAGGGGCGTCGTGCGTTTGCAGGGTGGGATGTTCCTGAGCATATCCTTCCTTGATCATGTCTCTGACCGCTTGGCTGGTGAGTTTGTGGTTGCTTGGTTGGGCATCTACCTCCGTCAGCTGAGGGTTAGGCTGAGCGCCAGGTCGGGACTCCGGCCTCCGTACGGCCTGCATAGATCTCACCTTGTCGGAGAGTTCCTCTACTAGGGAGTCTTCTGGGTGAGTCGCGTCCTGATGAGGGGCGTGCCCTGGAGCTATCACCATATGCTCTTCGTATACGTTTCTCGAGCGGGGAGGGTTTGACACTTCCATCCTCTGTAAGAGGGCAAGCATTTTTGTTTGGAGTTCCTCCATTAGCCAAAATCGCTCTTCTACTGCGTTGGTGGGAACGACAGCGGCGGCCTTTCCATTGGGTAGCGGAGCGTTTCCTATAGGCGAGTCAGACATGCCTGTTTCGGGGTGCTCTTTGGGGGTCGTGATGTTGGCGGTGTGCACACTCCTTCTTACCATTGCTGCTGGTTGGAGGAATGTTGAGCTTTGTCAGAGCTTCTGGGAACACTTTCCTACAGATGATGCCAAATAATTATGGGTTTCCCGAATTTTTCCCCGGTCCGTAGAATTGGACCGCCTTAGCTCGAAGTCAAGTCTGGCAGGCAATCAGTAAAAGAAAACCGCAGCAAATGACAAGAAGGCTTTTTTATGTGGAAAAGCCAGAAAAGGTGAAAAACCACGTGGTTGGGACTGTGTCGAGCGAAAATTCACTAACTCCTTCAAGTGTTATAGAAATTGATTTGATCTCGGAGGGTGTGTAACACCCCAAGTTTTTGTAGTCAGGAAAAGAGGATACCGCGTGGTGGTAGGCCAATACCGTGTCGCGGTAGCGCCAGGCGTCGAGAGCGTCGAGTAAGGCGAGTTGACTCAACACTTTGTTTACCCGTGGCGGTTGGATGATACTGCGTGGTGGTAACATCAGGTGTCGAGAGCATTGAGTGAGGCGAGGAGACTCAATGTCTAGTCTACCGCGCGGTGGTAGGTTGTTATCGCGCGACATTAGCTATTTATTTGGCCAAGCTCTTGGGAAGCTATCACCCAGCGGTAGAGTTACCACAGGCGGTAGATTGGCAATTTATTTGTCAAAGCGCTCGGGTTTTTACCACGCGGAGACAGTATCTATCGCGTGGCGGCAGTAGGAGCGGTCGTATCGTAACCTTCGCTAGCTACTGCGAGGCTCTAGCATCCTAACACCTGATGATAGTAAAGCTGTAATGACATGTCCATGTGTCGGCATGTGATTTGAGGGCCTGGGCGGTTGAACTCGAATCGAGGCGTTGATTAACGGTACTGTGCGACGGTAGTTAGGTACCGCGCGATTGTAGCTTTGTTTATAGTACTGGTTCGGCCATTTCACTTCATTTTCCTTTGGATTTGAGAGCTTGGCCGAATATTTTGGAGGTGGAGCAACAGCGCCGGAAAGGAGATCTCGCCGCCATTTGAGATTCAGAACTCGGATTCGCAAAGCGAGTTCGGATCTATGGAGGCAAAGCCATAGAGGTCGTGTTCATCCTTCTAGAATTTCTCCTATGGCGCCAAAGCGGACTTCTAGGGTATCGATCCTCTTCCTTGGACATATAAAGTCCTTCTTTTTGGCATTAGAGGGTAGACACTCCACGAACACGTGGAAGTGATTCTCCTGATGGGTAGATCTGTGAATCCCCGTTAGTTTTTCATTTAGATCCGGAATCGAAGTATGGAATAGGCATGCTGTGTGGAGCCCATCTGGACAGGTTTGTCTGGATTAATGATGTTTGTATGTTTTTGTATGCTGGAGAAGACTCTGTGGTTATCACTTAGATTTTGGATTCACGGGGTGTGCATATGGCTGTATTGAGAGTACTGGATGTAGACTCCAGGAAAACACCCGAGTTGGGGGAAGAATTGATAGTCTTTCCCCTACCGCGCGACGGTAGCATTACCGCCAGCGATAGCTCCCAGTGAGCGTTGTATTATTTGTTGAGGCCATTTTCTTGGAAGCCTTGTGGCCATTACTGAAGCCCATCTTTTGAGACTTGGAGGCTGTGGGTGCCTGTATCTCGAAGACCTACGGGCCCTTTTGTGGAGCGTGATCTTAAGTTGCTCAGCTTTGGTAGCCATGAGTGATAGCTTAGGATCCTTATAGAGTTAAGGATCATGCAGAAAAGGGAAAGGGGATGCTGACCCACGTCAGGCCTGCGAGCCTGTCGATTTGATAACGGGATATGGTTGAACTGTACCCTCCCCTATGTCGGTCGACTTGGAGTGGTCAATGTGTAAATCACATGACTTGTCATATCACTAGGGTGTTGTCTCTGGCCTGGGCCCTTGTGAGACTGAAAGCTCAAACGTTGTTTACCGTCACCGAGAACGGTGATGCAATCTTTGCGATCCTGTGCACCAAGAATGTGCCTTGAGAGCACGGGGCGTTGGGCTTTTGTGCCAACGTCTATGACGATTGGTGCTTAAGTTGCACATTTTGATTGCCAATTTATGATTATACTAATACCTGTAGGGAAGGAGCACCGCAACCCCGGGTGAGGGGTGGGGTCATTATAATTTAGTCAGCTAATGCTAACCATTGCTATTGTTTACTACTGTGCGGTGGAATGTTTTGTGCAGGTGCAGCCGAGCCAAGCGGGATATAGCGGGCTAGATCCCATGATTGCTAAGCTGGCCCATGAAGGCTAAAGCGAATTACCTTCTTATTTTATTGTTCATGTGTGGTCGTCCTGCGTGTCGATGTATGCAAGACATTATAATTTGTGTTGAATAATGTAAGGCCTTAAGGCCAAGACTTTTTGTGTATTTGTTTATTCATTCCTACTTTTATGTTAGTGGACATTCAGTTGGTTGGGTTCCTATTAACCTTTAAAGTTACTTCCTCTAGAATGCACTCTGTGATAAGATACGTGTGTTTGGTTTATGATTTCAATTAGTAACTTCTTTGACTGTTCATAGTATATGACATCGGGCCCCGACTGGACCTTCTGTTATATACAATATGACGGATGAGGTTGTTAAAAAGTTGGTATAAGACTCTGGTGTCGGCCTTCCTTATTCGAATTCGCGGTCTAATCTTTTAAGGGATGGTGAGCACATATATGTGTGTTACTGTTATAACATAAAAGAACTCATGAATGTCAACTTAGGAATGAAAATACACATGTTTGAGGAATCTGTGTGTTCCTACGATTGCTTTTTGGCAACTATTTGTCACCTAATTGAGTGTATCATGATTATAGGTGACTAGGAGTGGTGTAGAGCAGTCACAATGTATGTACTTTGCAGAGAGAAGTGTACCGATTGACGTGCTTGCGACCCCTCCTTCGGTTGAAACCATAAGACTGATAGCTGAAACGGTGTTCACAATGATCAATGCCCATCATGTGAGTCATGTACGTCCCCCTTTCCCTGGGGTGGCGTCAATGCCGGTTGGCACTATGGGGCAAACTGCATGAAGAAGAGCGTCAGATCAGCAATTGAACATGCATCTGGTGCAGGGAGTGCACTCAGTTGATGAGTATTTACATGCGTTTGTCATGATAAGGCGCTATGCAGGGTTTGAGTTAGAGGACGAGCAGACTATGGTCAATAGATTTTATAATGGTTTGTGTGATTATTTACGACTTCTATTGGTAGGACCAATGTTATTTTGATTCCGAGCGTTGGTGGAGTCGGCTAGATCTTTGGAAGAAGATTTTGTAAAAGTCCACCAGACGCCAGTGTGCATGGTACCGAACCCTACAAGTTCTGCAAAGTTTGGTTACCACAGGAGGTGGCATAAGAGGTCTAGAACATCAACTAGTCAATCTCCATGTGCTTGTTATACTTATGGTAAGTTAGGACACATTTCCCAAAATTATCGTAGTGGTGTCGCGAGGACAAAGAAAGTTAAGTCAGGAGCAGTTGTAGGTCGAGTTCCACTTATTTGTTGTACGTGTGGCAAGATAAGATATATTGCCAGAAAATGTCAGAGTGGTACCCAAGAGGCAAAGGGGGCAGGATCTGGAGCAACCATTGGGCGAGACCCAATTTTATGTTATTCCTGTGGTGAGCCAGGTCATATAGCCTGTGACTGTTTGAATGGGCTTCTGAAGATAAAGGAAAAGGAAGGAGGTCATAAGCAAAGTAATGAGGTGTCTGGTATGGATTGGTTTATAGCTTCAAAATCCCTTTGTATACTTGAGACTTAATTTGTTGCCAGTGTATGACTTGCTTAGAGTAGGCCTCGTTCTACTCTTGATTATGGGAGCATTGTACGTTATAGGGGCCTCTCACGTCTTTATATCTAGGGTTTTCATGTTGTTCTTCGTAGTGCCTTCCATTATGTCAAAGGTTAAATTGGTTATTTATATACATACCAAATGGATTGCATCTTACGGTACGGAAAGGAAGTCAGGATGTTGTTTAAAATTCATCTGAAGCTTGACTTTAGGCACAGACTAACTCTCGGAGCAGCATGCATATCTCGAGGGAGATATACTGGGACTGAATACCGAACGTGAGACTAAGTTTGTGGGTACTCCCTAAGGATCTCCATGAGATCCCGCCTAGGAGAATGATAGATTGCATCATTGAGTTGGCGCTGGGTGCCAAGCCGGTTTTGCGGTCTCCTTACTGCTTAGAACAGGGAGAAATGGCGGAGTTGAAGGCACAGTTTGAAGAATTAATAGAGCAGGGGTATGTGCTTCCAAGTTCGTCACCTTGGATCGCCCCGATCCACTTCATGAAAAAGAAGGACGGAAGTCTGCGGCTGTGTATTGACTATCAGGAACTGAATAAGTTAATGGAGAAGAACAAATACCTGATTCTGAGGATCGATAATCTTTTCGACCAGCTAGTTGGGTCAACAGTGTATTCGAAGCTGGATTTGAAGTCTGATTACTATCATCTAATAATTAGGGAAAGTGACATTCCCAAAATGGCGTTCAGTACAAGATATGAGCATTATGAGTTCACTGTCATGCCTTTCGGTCTGACTAATGCGCCATCCGTATTTATGGACTTAATGAATAGTACGTTCAAGGAGTATTTGGATCGGTTGATGATAGTCTTTATTGACGATATCCTAGTGTACTCCTAGTCCGAGTCTCACTATGCGGAGCATCTATATATTATTCTGGAGACCCTGAGAAGCAATCAGTTGTATGAAAAGTTCTTGAAGTGTGAGTTTTGGCTTTCTTTGGTAGAATTCCTTGTTCACATCATTAGTGGAGAGGGTATTGCGGTGGATTCAGCAAAGATAGTTGTGATACGGGAGTGGCCTGTGTTGTTTTCAGTGGCAGGAGTCCGGAGTTTTCTGGGACTTGTCGGCTACTATAGGCGCTTCGTGGAGAACTTCTCTCGGATAGCATTACCTCTCATGACTCTGATAAGAAAAGATCAGAAGTTTGTTTGGTCTCCAGTGTGCGCGCAAGCTTTCGAAGAACTGAAAAGTCGTCTGACCACGATTCCTATTCTATTCTCGCCATATGGAGTAGAAGGCTTTGAGATCTACAACGACGCTTCAGGCAGCGGCTTAGGCTACGTTTTGTTGCAATATGGGAAAGTAATAACTTATGGTTTGCGCTAGTTGAAGGTGCATGAGAGGAATTATCCAGTCCATGACTTAGAGTTGGCGGCCGTGATATTCGCGTTTAAGCTCTGGAGGCACTACTTGTACAATGTGAAGGTCGACATTTATACGGATCATAAGAGCTTGAAGTATCTGTTGGATCAGAAGGACCTAAATATGCGTCAGCAAAGGTGGATGGAGTTCCTTGGGGACTACACCTGCAAGATATATTATGTCCCTGGCAAAGGTAATACGGTTGCAGATGCGTTAAGTCACAGAGCTCTCGCAAAGGACAATTGGTTGTTGATGCATGACGAACGTCTCGTTCAAGTCTTGGAGGCCTTAAAGATCTCTTGTGTTGATAGGAGGTCTAGTGCTAAAGCATGTTTGCATTAGATAGAGGTACAGTATGACCTCGCCGACCGGATTTGGTAGGCTTTGGAGTTGGACGACAGCATGAAACGCTACACGGCTAAGTCTTTGGAAGGGTCAAAGTCCTAGTTTAAGGTTGATAATGGGCTATTGTGGAAAGACAGTCAGTTGTGCATCCCAAATGTGGGTAAAATAGGGGAATAATTAATGTACGAGGCTCATTATACCAAGTACTCGATTCACCCAGGGAGCACGAAGATGTATAAAGACATGAAAAAGCTATTCTAGTGGCCAGGACTGAAGAAAGACATAACACTATATGTAGCAAAATGTCAGATTTGTGTCTTGGTGAAGGCCGAATGTCAGAAGCCCAGAGGATTCTTGAAGTATTTGCCTATACCATAATGGAAGTTCGACAATATATCCATGAATTTTGTGCATGGTTTGCCAAAATCGCAGAAGGAAAATGACGCCATCTGGGTGATCGTTGATCGTTTGACGAAATTATTGCACTTCATCCCAAATAGGAAGGGCGATTCGGTGGAGAAATTGGTAAAATTGTATGTGGATAATATTGTACAACTGCATGGTTTTCCCCGTAGCATCGTGAGTGACCAAGATGGGCGCTTCACGTCTAATGACTAGAGGCCGGTACATCAACTGTTGGGTACCAAACTGAAGTTCAGTACGACCTTTCATCTGCAGACGGATGGTCAGACCGAGAGGGTAAACAGGACGATGGAGGACATGCTTCATATGTGCGTCCTAGATTTCAGGAAAAAGTGGGAGGATCACTTGTATATGATCGAATTTGCTTACAACAATAACTACCAAGCAAGTATTCAAATGGCGCCCTTCGAAGCCCTATATGGTAGAAAGTGACGTACTCCATTGTCATGGTTGGAGACGGGCAAGTCAAAGTTGTATAAGCGAACGGAAGTTAAGGATGCGACTCTTATTGTTCGGATAATCAAGGAGCGTTTGGTGATAGTGCATGATAGATAGGCTAAATATTAAAAAAACACAGAAATGTTGAGCTCGCCGTGGGCGATTGGGTTTACCTGATGATCAAACCGTTCAAGGGTGTGTCAAGGATTCGTCGGCTGAAAAAGCTAAGTCTGAGAAACATTGGGCCGTTTGAGGTTTTGGAGCGCGTTAGTGTAGCCGCTTATCAATTGAAGCTTTTAATAGAGCTTAGTGGTTTGCATGATGTATTCCACATATCTGTGTTGCGTAAGGTAGTGCAAGAGCCTACACAATTGGTTACAGCAGATCAGGTGCCAATTGATTGTGGGTTGACAATGAGGGTCAAGCCCATTCTCATTTAAGACTCGGAAGTTAAGCAACTTCGCAATAAATCTATCAGGATGGTCAAGGTCTGTTGGGATAACTATGGCCGAGAGGAGCTGTCATGAGACCGGGAACAAACCATGAAGGTAGAGTTCCCCGAGCTTTTCGTTTGAAGTATACTTTCGCAGTATTGATACTAATTCTTTTTCCTACAATGTGTAATTTCGGGGCGAAATTCTTTTAAGTGGAGGAGATTTGTAACACCCCAAGTTTCTGTAGTCAGGAAAAGAGGATACCACGCGGTAGTATGCGAATACCGCGTCGCGGTAGCGCGTCGAGTAAGGAGAGTTGACTCAATGCTTTGGTTACCGCACGGCGGTAGGATGATACTGCGTGGAGGTAGCGTCAGGCGTCGAGAGCATTGAGTGAGGCAAGGTGACTCAACGCCTAGTCTATCGCGTGACGGTAGGTTATTAGTGCGCGACATTAGCCATTTATTTGGCCAAGCTCTCGGGAAGCTATCGACCAGTGGTAGAGTTACCGCAAGTGGTAGCTTGGCAATTTATTTGTCAAAGCGCTCGAGTTTCTAGCGTGCAGCAATAGTAGCTAACGCATGGCGGTAGCAGGAGCGGTCGTGTCATAACCATCGCTAGCTACAGCGAGGCGCAGACATCCTAATGCCTGACGATAGCGAAGCTGTAATAGTGTGGCAACATGTCAGACTGTGATAGGAGGGCCTGGGCAGTTGCGTTCGAATCGAGGCATTGATTAACGGTACCGTGCGGTGGTAGCTTTATTTATAGTACTGGTTCGGCTGTTTCACTTCATTTCCCTTTGGAGTTGAGAACTTGGTCAGATCTTTTGGAGGAGGAGGAGGAGCGCCAGAAAGGAGATGTCACCGCCATTTGAGATTCGGAACTCAGATTCATGAAGCGAGTTCGGATCTACAGAGGCAAAGCCATAGCGGTCGTGTTCATCCGTCTAGAATTTCTCCTATGGCGTTGATGGGGACTTCTAGGGTAACGATCCTCTTCCTTGGACATGTGACGTCCTTCTTTTTGGCATTAGAGGGTAGACACTCCATAAACACGTGGAAGTTGTTCTCCCGAAGGGTAGATCCGTGTATCCCTGTTAGTTTTTCATTTAGATCTGGAATCGAAATACAAAATAGGCATACTGTATGAAGCCCATCCAGACAGGTTGGTCTAGATTGGTGATGTTTGTATGTTTTTGTATGCCGGAGAAGTCTCTATGGTTATCGCGAAGATTTCAGAGTCACAGGGTGTGCAATTGGTTGCGTTGAGAGTACTGGATGTATACTCCAGGAAAACACCCGAGTTGGGGGAAGAATCAATAGTCTTTCCCCTACCATGCGGCGGTAGCATTACTGCTGGCGATAGCTCCTAATGAGTGTTGTATTGTTTGTTGAGGCATGTTTCTTGGAAACCATGAGGCCATTTGCTGAAGCCCGCCTTGTGAGACCTGGAGGCTGTGGGTGCTTGTCTCTCGAAGACCTGGGGCCATTTTGTGGAGCGTGAGCTTAAGTTGCTCAGCTTTGGTAGCCATGAGTTCTAGCCTAGGATCCTTACATAGTTATAAATCATGCAGAAAAGGGAAAGGGGATGCTGACCCGCGTCAGGCCTGCAAGCCGTACAATTTGAGCACGGGATATGGCTGAACTATACCCTCCCCTATGCCGGTCGACTTGAAGTGGTCAATGTGTAAATCACATGAATTGTCGTAGCACTAGGGCGTTGTCTCTGCCCTTGGCCCTTATAAGACTGAAAGCTCAAACGTTGTTGACCGTCATAGAGAACAGTGGTGCGATCCTTGTGATCTTGTGCACTAATAATGTTCCCTGAGAGCACGGGGCGTTGGGCATTTGCGCCAACATCTGTGGCAAATGGTGCTTAAGTTGCACGTTTTGATTGCCAATTTATGATTATGCTAATGCCTGCAGGGAAGGATCACCGCCACCCCGGGTGAGGGGTGGGGTCGTTATAATTTGGTCAGTTAATGCTGACTGTTGATATTGTTTCCCACTGTGCGGTTGAATGTTTTATTCATGTACAGCCGAGCCAAGCAGGATATAGCGGGCTGGAGCCCTTGATTGCTATGCTGGCCCATGAAGGACAAAGCAAATTACCTGCTTATTTTATTGTTCATGTGTGTCTGGCCTACGTGCCAATATATGCAAGACATTTTAATTTGTGTTGAATAATATAAGGCCTTAAGGCTAAGACTTTTTGTGTATTTGTTTATTCATTCCTACTTTTATGTTAGTGGACATTCAGTTGGTTGGGTTCTTGTTAACCATTAAAGTTACTTCTGCTAGAATGCACTTTGTGATATGATGCACATGTTAGGATTATTATTTCAATTAGTAACTTATTTGACTGTCCGTAGTATATGGCGTCGAGTCCCGGTCGGACCTTCTGTTATATGCTATGTGACGGATGAGGTTGTTACAGGGTGACAGGCCGTAACTTTGTTTCAAGTATAGAAAAGGAGGAAAATGGCTAAGTCCTCGGAGCCTCAATGGAAGTGCTCCGGTCTTGAGATGGGTTCGAGCTCACAAAACCTTGGTGGGAGCGTTCCGGCTAGAAAATCTTCTAATTCTATGGGGAATCAGAAGGTTAAGCACTCATTGATGCGAAGCCTAGATGGGAGCGCTCTTGTAGAGGTAGTTGGCGTCACTTGAGGCATATGAATTCGTAGCGCAATGAGAAGAGCGGAGCGAATTCCTGAGCGAAGAATTGGCCTAAGTCCACGATCTCGCTAGAAAATCTTGGAGCTCTCTTTTGCCTCTGGAGTTGCTTGGCTTGAATGAATGCGGGAGGGCCTATTTATAGTTTTTTGGAGGGGTTCATTGGTAATTACACCGGGGAGTGATTTGTGTTAGCGAATGGCGTCGCTTCGTTTTGTTCACGCATATCACCAAAATTAACTAAATGACGGAAGTGCCCCCTTCCCCCTCGGTAGTTCAAGCAACCCGGGCAGGGTGTTCGGAGGCGGCGGCGGGCGACAGTGAAGGGGGCGGCTGAGGCTTATCGGAGGCGGCGAGGGCCGCCAGCGGTGCGCGACCCGCTAACAGTGCGATGGTCGTGCGGGTGCACAGCCAGGCAAGGTGGCCACACAGGCGCCTAGCCTAGAGGTTGTGCAGGTGTGCGGCCTGGCGGCTGTACGGCCTGACAGCCGTGCGGGCATGCGTCGCGCGGGTTAGTTGCATGCGGCCGCTTAGATGGAGGCCACGTAGGTCGGCCACATGCGGCCCTCTGCATTGCGCACATATAGGCCGTGCGATAGCACAAACCGAGCGCGCGCAGACCGTGTGTGTGCAGCCTGCTCAGAGCACAATCATGCGCGGACCCGGCGTACCCTCCCGATCTTCTCGGGTGTTTGCGGTTCTTGGTGTGTTGCTGGTCTTGTTGGGCTCTTTTGTACTTGGGTCAGATCGGATTTGAAATTTCATGGGGACCCTATAAAGGTTTATCTTAACTAGAGAGTCAAATGAATGTGCACACACTTAAAGTATTGTTGATTGGAGAGTTTTTATGTGAGAGCAAAACGTCCTCTATTGAGTGGGCATGAGGGAATATACTAGAGTGAAGCGGGGGCACACACTATAGTATAATTAAGAGTGGCAGGCCTCTGCAAAAGTAACCGAAGAACCGAGAACCGATCTGAATCGGCCGGTTCAGGTCGGTTCCCACGCTGGCCGATTCAGGTCTGATTCTTGGAAAAACAAGAACCGGCAGTTCGGTTCGGTTCGGTTCTCGGGTCCCTTGATCGGATACCCGAGAACCGACCCGAACAGTATATTAATAGATGAGCGGATTTTTATATGTAATCACTTATCAATAACTCACGTGGCATTAAACAATTTTATTAAGTTAATATAATAACTTAATATTGATAACTGATAAGTATTAATTTTTTTTATAACTCCCGTGCCTGGCTTCAACCCTAGCGCCGCCCGCTCAAAATATCCCCCCGACTGAAACTGAAAATCTCCTCCCGACTTCGAGTCTTCAACCTTTAGGGGAAGGTTTGACCTATATTCACCTAAGGTTGACTTTGGTCAATTTGGCCCACTAGATTGACCTAGCCTTGAGTCCATATCTTAGTTGCCACTCTCTTCGGGTTAGGGAAGTGTTAGTGAGCTTATCTTGAGGTGGTGAGTTCATGTGAGTGTGAATTGTCCTAGGTTGACTTGTGCACATTGAGGGTTCACATAGTAGTTTCCCTAAGTTCAAGCGGAGTTTGGGTCACACTACGGCCTCCATGCACCACTCAAGCTCTAACCCTAACTTTAGGGGGCCTAGAAGTGTGGGGGATGTTACATCAACCCTAGCGTCACCCGCTCAAAGTATCCTCCCGACTGAAACTGAAAATCTCCT
The DNA here is from genome assembly GCA_039513925.1 of Platanthera zijinensis. Taxonomy (NCBI): domain Eukaryota; kingdom Viridiplantae; phylum Streptophyta; class Magnoliopsida; order Asparagales; family Orchidaceae; genus Platanthera; species Platanthera zijinensis. The sequence goes on along the minus strand of CM077092.1, from coordinate 92,754,218 downwards.
CCCTACTTCGAGTCTTCAACCCTAGCGCCGCCCGCTGCCCCAGCACCCTGCCCGGCGCCCGGTAGAGTTCCCGTCGCCGTCTCCCATGAAGGCCGACGCTCGAAGCTAGCACCGTAAATCTATAAGCCTTACACCCTAGCGCGGGCTACTTCCCCAATGTTATATGTAAAAATTTGTGAACTGCGGAAAACGGGAAACCAGGCCGCAGAAACACTCAACAAAACCAAGCCAAATAAACCAGATATAAATAAAAGAGCAAGAAAATCTTGTACTATAATCTTCTTTACAGTGCGAGATATACATGGCGAGACATGATTTGCTAATGTACCTGATGGAAGCAAAAAACGAGTCGCACTGTTAGAAATAGTAACCGCCGACTCTATCTAACTGAACTAAGGAGTCCGTTAAAGACGCTAAGTCACCAGACCGTAACCTAACAACGCAGACACCCCGTTATTCCAATGCTGAAAATCTCTTTCCACTATCTGCAAGCCGCCTAACCGCGAGATCGCCTAGCTACCAGATAATCCGCGAACAGCTGCTGCCGAACCGAACAGACTGCCAGAAGCGGAATGCTTTATTGAACTGAGAAAGATTGCTGATGAGAAGACAGTCGTGTCGCAAGCTGCTACCAGCTACTAACCTCCGATTATAACTACAGAGTCCACACTGATTCCTGACGCAAGTAAAAACCAAATCCCTGGCTTCTTAGTGTTATCCGCACAATTATTCATTCAGTTGTAATGCTGATATGACAGGGGGTCCTATTTATAGGCACGGAGAGGAGTATGGTTACCGCCCTAACCAATAAGATCACCACCCATCTCGTGGCTAGCACAAATCCTGTCTGCATAGTATGGACAAAAAACATGTCCGCCAATGTTGCACCAACAAAGCTGGACAACCTATCCGCCTTGAACACAGTCAAGGCCAGACCAGTACCAATCTGCCAAAGCCGCGGACATAGCCACCAGTTCGCAATGACCTGCGGACACTACTCTAGTCCGCACAACTACAGCCTAAGGCTAAGGCACAATCTCGCTTAGTCAAGCTGCCGAATAAACCTCCAGACCGCACACTCCAAGCTCGCAGCTAGAGAAAAAATAAGGCTCTGTCGAGTTGTTTAACTAGGTGGATAAAAAGATAATCCGCACTAACCGACAAACTCTGCGGATTTAGCACAACCAAACTTGGTACAAATCCAGACAAGTCCACACCACCAAGTCCACGATGCGAACTCCAAATTGGCAGACTCAACCACCAGTCCGCTCTGACCGGCGAACTCCAACACCAATCCTCACTCTGGCGAACTCCGCGGTCATCACAAAACCGCACCACCAGAATAAGACTAAGGCATAAAGTATATTGATCATGCGAGACTGCAACAAGCCGGACTCGTCAAACTCTAGAAGAGTTCGCAACAGCCAGACTCGGCGAAATTTAGAGTAGTCTGCACTCCCGCGGATAAACATCCTATCCGCCTGGTTACAACCTGGGAACAAACTGACGTTGAACCTTGCTGACCTGGCTAGTCGTCAATCCTATACAAACAGTCCGCATGGATAGTCTGCCTAGACCGCCACTTTTGTCCGCCCAGTCCGCGCGGACAGTCCGCCCAATCTGCCACTTCTGTCCGCCCAGTCTGCGCGGACAGTCTGCCCAGGCAGCCACTTTCACTTCAAAAATTTCAACACTCCCCCTTGAAGTGAGAAGTGGAAACCAGCCCTAATAGTCCTCATAACCATTCAAATGGCCCCTTCGACAACGGCTTTATGAAGATATCTGTAATATTGTCCTCGCTGCGCACATGCTCGACCATAAGAGATCCCTCCAGCACCTTCTCCCGAATGAAGTGATTCTTGATCTCAATATGCTTGGTCCGCGCATGACATATTGGATTGTTAACCAGTTTAAGGGCACTTTTGTTGTCACTGTGTAGCAGAGTTGGACCCCTCACTTCTTCATGGATGTCCTCTACTAGCCTCCTGAGCTAGATGGCTTCCTAAGCTGTCAAGGTTGAAGCCTTGTACTCTGCTTCCGTAGTAGAGATGGACACTGAATCTTGCTTTTTGTTGCACCATGAGATACCTGCTGATCTACATATGAAGACATAACTAGACGCCGACTTCTGGTCATCTGAGTCTTCCACATAATCAACATCTGTGTAACCGTGTATGTTGAAGCTTGTATCACTCCCATAAAGTAGCCTCATGTCAGAAATAGTCTTCATGTACGTCTAGATATTCCTGGCCGCTACCAGATGAGGCTTTCGAGGCTCCACCATATAACAAATTACTTGGCCTACATCATAAGCAATGTTTGGCCCCGTAAACCTCAAGTAAATAAGGATCCCAAGCAGAGCCCAGAACACCAAGAGATCTGGAAGAACCCTGTCCTCATCACGTCAAAGCTTGAGATTAACATTTAGTAGAGTAGTATGTCGCTCTTTATCCACCATACAACTCTTCCCCTCCCACATGCCAAACCACTAAACGATCCATTCTGCATAGCCTCTTTGGGAAACGAGTATGCTGCTCTTTCTCCTCTCCACCATGAGTCCAAGGAAGTAGTGGAGCTCACCCAAATCCTTCATCTCGAAACAAATAGCTAGATCTTCCCTGAGCTTAGCTACCTACTCTTCAGAGTTTCCCATGAAGATCATGTCGTCAAAGTATAACAACACCAAGACATGAAGATCCCCATTCTTCTTTATGAACAGGCTAGAATCTGAATCAAAGGCAAAATAACCGCAGAACTGGAGGTATTTTGTGATCTTCATGTACCATGCTCATGGTGCCTGCTTCAAACTATAAAGGACCTTCCAGAGCTTGCAGACGTATCCTAGATGATCTTCAAATACGTAACCCGGTGGCTAAACCATGAAGATATCTTTATCGATCTCTCCATAAAAAAATACATTCTTCACATCAAGATGCCACATATTCCAACCTTGGCAAGCCTCCAAGACAATCACCTCATGTACTAAAGTCATTTTAGCAACAAGACTAAACATCTCCTTGTAGTCTTTACCATACAACTGAGAGAATCCTCGAGCTACAAGATGAGCCTTGTATCGATCGATGCTTCCATCTGCCTTCTTCTTCAGCTTGTATACCCACTTGCACGTCATATGAGTAACGTCATCATCCTTGGGCACAAGATCCTAAGTCTCATTCTTTCTGAGGGCAGCCATCTCTTCATCTATGACATCATCCCACTCCTTGAATCCAGTGGAGTCTTCAAAGATAGAAGGCTCTCTCTCGTCCAGAGGGTCTGTGAAGGAACAAGAGGCAAAGCTCACCATATTCCCTTCATTGTACCGAGTCGTTGGTTTGATGGTCCTCTTCGACCTCCAAAGAACCTGACCATGACTCACCACCCCGCTGCTTCTTCTAAACCAGCTCCGATCCCAGGCATACTTGGAGCATTGCTCCCCCTGCTTCCTGAACCAGAAACCTCTGCCCTAGAGCTAGAAACACCTAGAGCTTCTGGTGACACAGACAGGTCCACTAAAAGATCCTCTCCAGCTTTTTCTTGCCCGTCGTTGGACCTGCTATCATGTAGTTCTATAGAATAGCCACCTCTATACGACGTCAGTTTTTCGACGACAATATCTCTGGAGATGATAAACTTCTTCGTGGCAGGGTCCATACACTTCCATCACTTCTTCCTTTCGGTATAACCCACGAAGAAAAGCTTCCTCGCTTGTAAATCTGTTTCGTCCTGAGAGCATCGGGAATGTGTACATAAAAGGTAGACCCGAACACCCGAAGGTGTCCAACACTGGGCTTCTCCTTAAACATTATCTCATAAGGATAATTCATATTGATTGGACTCAGAGGCATCTGATTGATGAAATATGTTGCCCAGGCCATCCCTTCTACCCAGAAGGCCTTAGTAATGCCTTTAGTATGAATCCAACACTTGCAGGTCTCCGTCTAATAACGGATCTTTCTCTCTACTACTCCATTTTTTTTGTTGAGTATGTGCACAAGTGAGATCTCTTCGGATTTTGTGCTTCCTGCAGAAGTTAGAGAACTCATTTAAAATGAACTCACTGTTGGGTTTCTCAAAGAGGTTGGCACAACGCTTGTGCATACAGCGGAAGTAATAAAATCTAGAACAACCCAAAAGAGATTGGATCGGGCCATGAATGTTGAATCAAAAAGTTAACAAAAATTAGGCAAAGATTACCTCTTCGGTGTTGAGTCACAACTCAACAAAGATGCTCCAAATGTGATTCTTTGTCGGTGGCGAGTTCCACGTAGAATAATATCTACGTCTCTGCAGAAATCCACACGAGCGGGAGAACTCCAAACTTTCCGTCACACGAAGGGTCGGGAAGAAAGTCGACCGCACCTTGCAACTCCACTGACTGCTAGGTCCGCGCCAGGAGAGGCAATACCGACGACGATCGTCGGAAATGGGAAGGTCGGCGGAGCAGACGCGGTGGCTGAACACTTCCGTCGGTGCTGTTCGGGATTCGACAGATCGGAAGAGCAGCGGAACACTTCCGTCGGTTTCCGATCGGCCGTAGGATAAATCACCCGTCAAATCCAAAACCCTAAGTCCCTATTTATACTAAAAGTATAAACAGACCTAAAGCATAGTTATCCGCAGACCACACAGCATAGGGTTTCAGAATCGATCGGCAAGAATCAGATCCAAAATCGGCGAGAATCAGTCGGCGAGAATCAGTCGGCGAGAATCAGTCGGCGAGAATCGGCGAGAATCAGACGCAGAATCGGCGAGAATCGAACAGCTCGATTCTCGACGATTATGCCTTAGTCGGCGAGACATACACGACGACTCCCGTCGATTCTCGTCGATTCTGCCACAGTCGACGAGTCATACTCGACGACTCCCGTCGACTCTCGACGATTTTCCCTTGGCAACATTTGCCTGATGTTGAAAGAGTTGAGTCATACTCAATGATTCTCGACGACTCTCGTCGAAACAGTCTTAGTCGTCGAGTCATACTCGACGACCCTCGACTAATCATTCTCAATGAACTTTCCCGGCAACGATTGCCGGACCCCCATACTTAATGGTGATTGGTAACCTTTACCAACACAGTCAATCTTCCAACTTCTCCACATGCTCTTATGTGCGACCCTGCAGGCTCATGTCGCGTTGGCAGTGAGATTACATGTTTGATCACTTCCAGATCACCATGGTAACTCCAACAGTCTCCCACTTGATCTTGAAAGTATCAAACCAAAAACCTCACAAACAATGAGCGGCATCTAGCAATGCATCATTGCTCCCCAAGCAATAAGAGTTCATAACTCATAAGCCTTCATGACCAATGTTCCAGCGTTGTCTTTGTCCCTTTGTCCCTTACATCCGGAAAGAACTAGAGGCATGGACCGTGTCACCCTCATAATAGCTCAATCCAAGTTTCTTGATCTAGAACGAACTTCCAGAGAATGGTGAGTCCAATATCACATACTGACTCAACCAAGCATGGTCATGCATTTCTCAGTCCAGTTCCATCAAGGGGCCCATGGATGCAACTCCTGTCATATAGGAGGACAAATCCCATATCTGCTCACACACAAACACCCAAATGATTCGTAACATACCCAACAACCACCCTTATCATCAACCTTTCTCAAGGAAGACTTTAGATGGCATCAAAGCACGCTCTTCCTCACTTGATGAATGCAGCGACTTCAGGTCAAAGGACCACAACACCATTGCCAATAGAGACCTACTTGTGACACGATTAGATAACAATCCACATAGTAGTCTCAGGTTGGGTCTGTCCAGTACAACTTGTTCATTAACAAGTACCCACATGATGACTTGATATCACAATATCATGACCTGTGAGAACTGGTCATCAGTCAACGCACGTGCTAGTCTTAAAGTATCATCATCACCCTTAGCTTCTATGATGATACAACGACCAGGGACCTTTTAAGAATGAAGCTTCAAATAAATCATAGGCTCTCACATTCAAGTCACGTACTTGATGTCCTATGGAAGCGAACACTCTAAGGGTATTTATTATGTTACAATTTAACTATCACATAGAAAAATCACAATAAAAGAACTTGACATTAATTGTAAAAAGAAACATTTGGTACACAATTCATCATATGAATAAACAATAAACAGCCAACAGAATATATGTTTACATGCAACCCACAAGGCTCCCACTAGAGTTGATCACTTAGATATCGCTTCAAATAAATCATAGGCTCTCACATTCAAGTCACGTACTTGATGTCCTATGGAAGCGAACACTCTAAGGGTATTTATTATGTTACAATTTAACTATCACATAGAAAAATCACAATAAAAGAACTTGTCATTAATTGTAAAAAGAAACTTTTGGTACACAATTCATCATATGAATAAACAATAAACAGCCAACAGAATATATGTTTACATGCAACCCACAAGGCTCCCACTAGAATTGATAACTTAGGTATCACATACCCATTGATCTAGTATGACCATCATGCTTTCTCTGCGCGAGAGGCTTTGTTAGTGGATCCGCAATATTCTCCTCAGTCGGCACTCTGCAAATGTTCACATCTCCTCGTTCGACAATCTCACGAATAAGATGGAACCGCCGAAGTATGTGCTTGGAGCGCTGATGGGATCTAGGTTCCTTAGATTGTGCAATTGCACAATTGTTATCACAGTAGAGAACTACGGGACCAATAATGCTAGGAACTACATCAAGCTCGCCGATGAATTTCCTAATCCATACAGCCTCCTTCGCTGCGTTAGCCGCAGCGATATACTCGGCCTCTGTTGTAGAATCAGCAACTGTCTCTTGCTTGGAACTCTTCCAGCTCACAGCTCCTCCATTAAGGCAAAACAGAAAACCTGACTGAGACTTTGAGTCATCCCTATCAGTTTGGAAGCTAGCATCCGTGTAACCACTTACAACGAGCTCTTCCTCTCCACCATACACCAAGAACACATCCTTAGTCCTTATCAAGTACTTCAGGATATTCTTGACTGCAATCCAGTGACATTCACCGGGGTCTGACTGATACCTGCTAGTCATGCTCAAAGCAAAGGAGACATCGGGTCAAGTACATAACATTGCATGCATGATTGATCCAATTGCCGAAGCATATGGAATCAACTTCATGCAGTCCTTATCTTCACAAGATTTTGGGCACTGGTCCTTAGATAGATTCACACCTTGAGACATGGGTAAAATCCTTTCTTGGACTCAAGCATGTTGAACCGCTTCAACACCTTTTCAATGTATGTACTCTGGGTCAAACCCAGTAACTTCTTCGATCTATCTCCATTGATCTTAATACCGAGTATGTAAGTCGCTTCACCCAAGTCCTTCATAGAAAAGCAGTTCCCTAGGTTATTCTTAACAACTTTCAGGGTAGGAATGTCATTCCCAATCAAAATTATGTCATCTACATACAATATCAGGAAGACAACAATGCTCCCTCTGATTCGCTTGTAAACACAAGGCTCATCTTCATTCTTGATGTAACCAAACTCTTTGATGTTCTCATCAAAACGAAGATTCTAACTTCGAGAGGCCTGTTTCAATCCATATATGGACTTATTCAACTTGCATATTTTAGTGGCTTCATTTGGGGATACAAAACCCTCGGGTTGTGTCATGTACACTTTCTCAAGGAGGTTTCCATTAAGGAAAGCCATTTTGACATCCATCTGCCAGATCTCGTAGTCATAATATGCAGCAATAGCAAGCAATATCCTTATGGACTTTACCATGGCAACAGGGGAAAAGGTCTCATCATAGTCAATACCATGAATTTGCTTGAAACCTTTAGCCACCAGTCGTCCTTTGAATGCCTGTACATTCCCATCCATGTCGGTCTTCTTCTTGAAGACCCATTTGTACCCTATGGGTCGTACCCCTTCAGGTGGTTCTACCAAGATCCAAACTTGGTTTGCATACATGGAGTCCATTTCGTATTTCATAGCCTCAAGCCATTAGTCGGAGTCTGGTCCATTCATAGCCTCTTGGTAGGTTGCTGGCTCATCATCATGATCCATAAGCAACACATTACCTATTTGAGACACGAGAAATCCATATCTCTCAGGCTCAAATCTTGGTCTACCAGATCTACGTAGGACTTGTGTTTCTTGAGTAGGTTCTCTAGCTACAACATCTTGTAGTCCTATCTCAGAATCCAATTCTGGTTCATTCACTACCTGTGGTTCTTGAACTTCTTCAAGTTCTACCTTTTCAGTCTTTCTTGATAAGAACTCTTTCTCCAAGAAGACGCCAGTCCTTGTGACAAACACTTTGCCCTCGGACGGTAGGTAAAAGTAATACCCTTTCGTTTTCTTAGGATATCCCACCAGATAATATTTATCCGATTTGGGTTACAACTTGTCAGGCATTTGACGTCGCACGTATGCCTCACAGCCCCAAATTTTAATGAACGACATACTAGGACGCTTCCCAGTCCATATCTCATATGGTGTCTTCAGAACCGTTTTCGTTGGAGTGCGATTCAGTGACATTGAAGCAGTCTCTAAAGCAAAACCCCAAAAGGAAACAGGCAAGTATGCATGACTCATCATCGAACATACCATGTCTAAAAAAGTACGATTTCTCCTCTCAAACACACCATTATGTTGTGGTGTTCTAGGTGTAGTGAGTTGTGATACAATACCACACTCTTTTAGATGATCACGGAACTCATGACTCAGGTATTCGCCACCTCGATCAGATCGGAGTGCTTTAACCCTTTTACCCAACTGGTTTTCTACTTCATTCTTGAACTCTTTGAACTTTTCAAAGGTCTCGGATTTGCACTTCATAAGATACACATATCTGTATCTACTGAAATCATCAGTAAATGTAACGAAGTAGAAATACCCACCACTAGCCATGGAACTCATGGGTCTGCATACATCACTATGTACAACACCCAAGAGATCCTCAGCCCTCTCAGTATAACCAGTGAAAGGGGCCTTAGTCATCTTGCCTAACAAACAAGATTCGCATCGCTTAAATGATTCATAATCAAATGAGTCCAAAAGTCCATCTTTATGGAGCTTGGATATGCGCTTCTCGTTTATATGGCCCAAACGACAATGCCAGAGATATGTAGGGTTTGAGTCATTTGTTCTTAGTCTTTTATTATTTTCTACATTATAGATCTGATGGTCCGAGTTCAAAATATAAAGACCATTAAACAATTGGGCTACAACATAACAAACATCATTCTTAAATATAGAACAACAGTTGTTCTTAATCATAAAAGAAAATCCAACCATGTCTAAGCATGAAATGGATATAATGTTTCTAGTTATTGCCGGAACAAAATAACAGTTATCTAGTTTTATTACAAGCCCACTAGGCAAAGAAAGACGGTAAACCCCTACGGCCACAGCAGCAACTCTTGCTCCATTGCCGACACGAAGGTCCACCTCCCCTTTACTCAACAATCTTCTCCCTCCCAGTTCCTGCACATTTGTACAAATGTGAGAACCACATCCGGTATCCAATACCCAAGATGAAGGAGCAGAAAGATTTATCTCTATAACGTAAATACTTGAAGCAGAAGTCATACCTCCCTTCATTTTTTGCAGAACCTTAATGTACGAAGGACAGTTCCTCCTCCAATGACCAGCCTTGCCACAGTGGTTGCATTTCCCCTCCTTCATCGTGCTCTTCTTCTTCATCAGTGCAGAAGACTTGGGCTCAAAATGTGACTTAGGTCCCACCTTCGTCTTCTTGAAGCCCTTGGCCTTGCCCTTGCCCTTATGCACCATCAGTATGGGGCTGGCAGGCTTGGCCTTCTTCATATTGATCTCGGCAGTTCGCAACATGCCTAGGAGCTCAGGCAGTGTCTTGTCTATCTCATTCATGTTTTAGTTCAAGTCAAACTGCTCGTAACTGTCCGGCAACGATTGCAGGATCAGATCTGCGGCCAACTCTTGACCTAGAGGAAAACCCAGCCTTTTAAGGTTCTCTATATACCCAATCATCTTGAGTACGTGAGTCCCTACTGAGTCTCGAGCTCCCATCTTGCACTGAAATAACGCCTTTGTGATGTCAAACCTCTCTTGACGAGCTTGCCCTTGAAACATTTTCTTGAGATGCTCGTCAATCTCCTTGCACCCCATGTTCTCATGTTGCTTCTGAAGCTCAGAGTTCATGGTGGCAAGCATAAGGCATTCGACATCTAAGGCATCATCAGTATACTTCTTGTAAGCATCCTTATCAGTACGGGAAGAATTCCCGGTCGGCACATTGGGGGCTTCTTCTTCCAAGACATAGAGCTTTCGCTCTTGCCTGAGAACAATTCTCAGGTTCCTATACCAGTCCATATAATTAGTCCCACTGAGCTTATCCTTCTCAAGGATGTCTCTCAAAGACAGAGTGGAGTGTGAACCACTTGCCATGGAATTCTATAAGAATTTATGCAGAATAAAATCAGTACCAAGATTTCAAAATAAAATTTATTTTAAATTGGACTTCAATTAAAACTCCCATTATTTTATTCGAAATAATAGCCCTCACTATCAATTCGGAGAGTTCATGCGAGCTACTCTCTTAGTGGACAAGATCTGTATTTCACCAACACAATGAGTCAGCTTTTCCTCTCACAATGTGGTTATTTAGGTAGGCAACGCTTGCCAATTGCATCCTCATGCAATTCTTGTATGGTTGGTGAATAACTCCTTATTCGCATCCATCATATGGTGCATGCCAACCCCATGCCTCTAGGCACTCAACTTTTGAGGTCACCTAGTTAAGCTAGACCCGATGTCGATAGTGGGATATCACAATTATCCGCTCGCACCCTTACCAAGATAGATTAATGCACCTTGCTTTGGCAAGCCAACACTTCATCGATCGAGGCAGGAAGAGTGTCATCCATCGGAAGGCATCCGAACACTTAATATTTGATGAAGGGATTTTTGATAATAGGTTAACAATTAACCATGATCGACACTTGATCAATGTGCACATCCAAAGAAAAACACTTCACTAAAATCCCCATGCATCCCTTATGTGCACAACATAACACTATCAATATTTGATAGAGAAAAGGGATAAATCTGAACATCTGGACACTTTCAAATTTTCAGGTTTACATGCATTGGACAAGGGACAAAGGCAACTCAACTTAAAGCAGTAGACAAGCTCATCTCTCCTTGTTGGATTCAAAATCTAAAAACAAAATCGAGGGATGGTTACTGCTAAGGAGACAGTAATTCCTAACGATTAGAAATTACTACAAGATTCCAGACGTTCCCGGCGGGGTGCCAAGATTAAATCTAGACATTTAGAACACTTCTAAATCCCTAGGTTTACACGTACTGGAATAACCTAACTTCCAATACAACAAACATGGCCGCAACCTCCCTCTGATACCACTGTTGGGTTTCTCAAATAGGTTGGCACAACGCTTGTGCGCGCAGCGGAAGTAGTAAAATCTAGAATAACCCAAAAGAGATTGGATCGGGCCATGAATGTTGAATCAAGAAGTTAACAAAAATTAGGCAAAGTTTACCTCTTCGGTGTTGAGTCACAACTCAACAAAGATGCTCCAAATGTGATTCCTTGTCGGTGGCGAGTTCCACGTAGAATAATATCTACGTCTCTGCAGAAATCCACACTAGCGGGAGAACTCCAAACTTTCCGTCACACAAAGGGTCGGGAAGAAAGTCGACCGCACCTTGCAACTCCACGGACTGCTAGGTCCGCGCTAGGAGAGGCAATACCGACGACGATCGTCGGAAATGGGAAGGTCGGCGGAGCAGACGCGGCGGCGGAACACTTCCGTCGGCGATGTTTGGGATTCGGCAGATCGGAAGAGCAGCGGAACACTTCCGTCGGTTTCCGATCGGCCGTAGGATAAATCACCCGTCAAATCCAAAACCCTAAGTCCCTATTTATACTAAAAGTATAAACATACCTAAAGCATAGTTATCCGCAAACCACACAGCATAGGGTTTCAGAATCGATCGGCGAGAATCAGATCCAGAATCGGCGAGAATTAGTCGGCGAGAATCAGTCGGCGAGAATCAGTCGGCGAGAATCAGTCGGTGAGAATCAGTCAGTGAGAATTGGCGAGAATCAGATGCAGAATCGGCGAGAATCGAACAGCTCGATTCTCGACGATTATGCCTTAGTCAGCGAGACATACACGACGACTCCCATCGATTCTCGTCGATTCTGCCACAGTCGACGAGTTATACTCGACGACTCCCGTCGACTCTCGACGATTTTCCCTTGGCAACATTTGCCTGACGTTGAAAGCGTTGAGTCATACTCAACGATTCTCGACAACTCTCGTCGAAACAGTCTTAGTCGTCGAGTCATATTCAACGACCCTCGACTAACCATTCTCAATGAACTTTCCCGGCAACGATTGTCGGACCCCCATACTTAATGGTGATTGGTAACCTTTACCAACACAGTCAATCTTCCAACTTCTCCACATGCTCTTATGTGCGACCATGCAGGCTCATATCGCGTTCGCAGTGAGATTACATGTTTGATCACTTCCAGATCACCATGGTAACTCCAACACTCACATCCATTGTCTGTTCTCAACTTCTTAATATATAGTCCAAGCCGACCCTTCACTAGCTCCTTGAGCTCCATGAACAATTGGAATGCGCCCGACTTCTGCTTCATAAAGTATACCCTTGTGGACCTCATATAGTCATTAATTAACACTAACATGTATCCGCTGCCTCCAAGACTGGTGGTGATGGTCGGTCCCATTAGATTACCATGGATGCACTCTAACGGTGCTTTCCACCTGGTCTGTGACTTGTCAAACTGAAGGCGATGAGCCTTACCATATTGACATCCCAAACAAGCATGACTATCACCGAAGGATGATAATTTAGGCAATCCTTTTACAAGGCTCCTCGCCGCCATAGCTTTCAATTTGTCCATCCCGACATGCCCCTGTCATTCATACCATATAGCAGTGTTATCGTTGGCCCTCATCCGATCCACATAGGAAGTTGTTAATAACACAAAAAGTTCCTTTACCCTTCTCCTTACATGAGCAATGTCAGCCTTCACTGCTGACATATTGCGGACAAAATTCACCTCTGTTGAGTCGAACAAAACGTGATAACCCGCATCTACCGCATTAGTCACAGAGAAGATTTTCTTCTTCATCCCCGGTACATGATAAACACTCCTCAAAATGAGTGGACCCTTATCATTGCCCAAAGAAACGATGCCCTCCCTCTTGACTGTATGAATTGTATCATCAGTAGTAATAATAGCTTCATTACCTGAGTACGCTTGTAGAAAAGAGAACTTTGACTCATCCCCGATGAGGTGATGACCACACCCTAATTCCACGATCCAGTCATCTTGTTAGTTGATGGAGGAGAAGACATGGACACACGTGCCTGTCATGAATGCATTTCCCCATCCTCCTTCCTCAGCACTGGAACCATATTCTTCTTTACCTGCAACGTGCCCTGACTGCAGCTTGACTTTGTAGTCCTTCTTGAAGTGACTCAGTTGATTGCATCTGTAGCACCTTAACCCTTCCTTATTCTTCCAATCCATCTTAGGAGCAACACTCCTCTCTTGCTTATATGAAGCTGAAGGACCATCGCCAACAAATGACTTCTTCTTCTTGTTCCATCTCTTCTTCTTCCCTGATAAGAGCGTATCACTACCTCCTTTAAAGATAGTGACTCCAACCATCTGTATTGCTAGACTTTTTAGTGAAGCAAGCAGGTTCTCCAGCTCAAGCAATGACGGCTCAGTGGCCCAGCCTTGAAAAAAAGTAACAAAGGTGACATACTCCTTACGCAATCCGCGGATTATGTGCCTCTTAAGCTTCGCCTCTGAAATCGGCTCATCAGGGTCCAATGCCGAAATTTCAGCACACAAGTTCTTCATCTTTAGGAAGAAAGTTGAGATGGACAGATCTCCCTAAATAGCTCTCGCCAACTCATTCTCTAGAAACTGTATTCGTGCTACATTCTTCTTATTGAACAACCCATGAAGGGAAATCCAAATCTCCGCAGTTGACTAACATCCTATGACGTGGTCAAAGAGCTCCGGTGAGATAGCCCGCTTAAGAGTAAACTCTGCCTTAGCATTAGTCTTCCTCCAAGCTCTCACCGCTTCCACATTATCAGCGGCAGCAATAACCTCTTGCCTTTCATCTCCACAGATGACCTCCCAAAGGTCCTCGCCTAGAAGGTAACTCTCCATACATAACCTCCACATCTTGAAGATTGTCGATGTCAAGAGTTCAATTCCAAGACCCCTTCCAAATCCTCCTTCCATTGTACTAACACTGGTCTACTTAACTTCCAGAAGCAAAAAAGCAAGTCTGTGGTTGATCACCGCTCAAACCTCTGTTCCCTCTGATACCATGTAAAAATTTGTGAACCGCGGAAAACGAGAAACCAGGTCGCAGGAACACTCAACCAAACCAAGCCAAATAAACCAGATGCAAATAGAAAAGCAAGAAAATCTTGTACTATAATCTTCTTTACATTACAAGGCATACATAGTGAGACATGATTCACCAATGTACCCGATGGAAGAAAAAAACAACAAGGAAAAAAATATTTACGTGGTTAGAAATAGTAACCGCCGACTCTGCCGAACTGAACTAAGGAGTCCACTGAAGCCGCTAAGTCACTAGACCTCAACATAACCGCGTGGACACCCCATTATTCCAATGTTGAAGAACTCTGTCTGCTATTTTCAAGCCGCCTAATCGCGAGGTCGCCTAGCTGCCAGATAGTCTGCGAACAGCTGATGCCGAACTAAATAGACCGCCAGAAGCGGACAGCTTTATTGAATTGGGAAATATTGCTGATGAGAAGACCGCCTTGTAGCAATCCACAACCTGCTTCTAACCGCCGATTGTAACCGTAGAGTCCGCACTGATCTCTAACGCAAGTCAGAACCAAGTCCCTGGCTTCTCAGCGCTATCCGCATAATTGTTCATTCAGTTGTAATGTTGATGTGATAGGGGGTCCTATTTATAAGCGTGGAGAGGAGTGTGGTAACCGCCCTAACTGATAAGATCACCACCCATCTCGCAGCTAGCACAAATCCTATCCGCATAGTGTGGACACAAAACATGTCTGCCAAGGTTGCACCAACAAGACCGGACAGTCTATCCGTCTTGAACATAGTCAAGGCCAGAACCTGGACCAGTCTGCCAAAACCACGGACACTGTGGACACAGCCACCAGTCCGCAACAACCTGCGGAAAATACTCCATTCCGCACAACTACAACCCGAGACTAAGGCACAATCTCTCTTAGTCGAGCTGTCGGATAGAACGCCAGACCGTACACTCCAAGCTCGTAGTTAGAACACAAGCTAAGCTCTGTCGAGTTGACAAACTCGGCGGATAGAAAGGCAATACGCACTAAACGACGAACTCTACTAACTGAGCACAACCAGACTTGGTATAAATCTAGACCAAGTTCACACCACCAAGTCCACGACGCGAACTCTAAACGGGCGGACTCAACCACCAGTCTTCTCTAACTGGCAAGCTCCAACATCAGTCCATACTCTGGCAAACTCCGCGGTCATCACCAAACTGCACCACTAGAATAATACCAAGGCACAAAGCATATTGATCTCGCGAGTCCGCAACAAGTCGGTCTCGGCGAACTCCATAAGAGTTCGCAACAGCCAGACTCGGCGAACTCTAAATGAGTCCACACTCCCACGGATAAACATCCTATCCGCCTGATTACAACCTGGGAACAAGCTGACGCGAACCTTGCCGACCTGGCTAGTCGCCAATCCTATCAGCACAGTCTATGGGATAGTCCTCTCAAGCCTCCACTTCTGTCTGCCCAGTCCGCACGGACAGTCCGCCCAGGCCGCCACTTTCACTTCAAAAATTTCAACAGCCTACATTGCAAGCCTTCTTACCTCTTCTCTCTTGTTTAATTTTTATCCATTTTGCACTGCGTGATTTGCTACTCAACATTTTGTTTAATGTTTGTCCATTTATGTAGTTCAACCGCAATGTTTAATTCTTTTTGTTTAATATTGATTCTCTCTAATGAAAATTTTCCTTGCAATGTTTCCTCTCATTGGTTGTCCATAGAATTTAAGGAACCGAGAACCATATCAGAACCGAACCAATATTTCTGATTCAGTTTCGGTTCTACATTATACAACCGTGGATTGGTTCTGGTTTCAAAAATTCAGAATCAAACCTATACGGGTCGGCTCTTGGTTCTGAGTGGAACCAAACTGAACTGATCTTAATTGCACCCCCTAAAGAGCGGTGTGTTGTGGCGTACACTAGAGCAGAACATGAGGAGCGCTCCAAAGCAGTATGTTCATTTGGGCATACCACGTTCTGTTGAGCGGAGTGTTTACTTGAGCTCATAGCATGTTCTGTTGAGCAAACACACGTGTTTGCTTGATCATAGTATGTTCAGTTGAACAAACGCTTTCACTGGGGCCATACTATGTGAACGGATGGGATCTGGGAAACTATGCACACGAGCACGATCTGGGGAACTGGGCACATGGGTGCACAACGGTTATGGATCACCCAACGCTCTTACTAAGCAGTCGAGTTGGATCGTCTTCTCTCGAGAGTGAGTGAAACAGGCAAATAGTCATAAAGAGAGTTGACAATAATATTTTTACGTGGCAAAACTCTGAAAGGGAAAAAACCATAGGGTCTGGCCCAGTTCGAACAATTCACTAATTTATATTTTTAGTATACAATTGTCTTATCGAGAGTGATATGTCATCACTCATTTTGTAATGACTATATGCTTCTTTTGCACGGATGGACCTGCTATGGTTAACTACATGCGCTCTTTGGTGAACTAGAAGTGCATGCAAGCTCTGGTGAACTACGTAAGTAGGAGCACTCTAGAAATTTCCGCATGCGCGAACTTACTGAAGAGCATGTGTTCATGCAAGCACACCGGAAACCATGTGTTCACGCAAACAAACAGAAGAGGCCATATTCACGCGAGAACACTGTAAGATCCCCCCCCCCCCTTTGAAAACCAGGAGGATCTTATGCCCAAAGCGCTTGCCCCACCAAAAGGTTCGTGTTTCGGTAGAGGACCCACCCCTCTCACCCGAACCACGACCCAATTGGCGGGACATGCGCTTTGTGAGGCTATGTATATCAGAATAGAAAATCATTCACAGAGTATAAAAGAAAATTTGCGGAAGCATAACAGAACATAGATATATCATCATGGTAGAAATAAGTGGAACAAATTAAAACCCACGAGGGGTATAGGTGTCCAAAATGGTCATCCAAATATGAGATGATAACATAGAGTCTACAAAAGAAATCATTCATCCTCTCTCCTCAAAATAGTACCCTAAAATCCTCGTAGACTGTCCGAACCGGCTCCTGGAACTCCTCATCAACGGGATCACGCCTATGGTCCTCCATCCGCTCCTGCTCCGTGGGTAGGCGCATCGGGCCCTAAAATGATACGTACAAAGTACGTTAGCCACATCATGACCAAGTAAATCTCACGCTCCTCCCCAGCCCCCTAATGGGTACAAGGAAGGAAACCTGCAAAGAAAGTTAGTACAATAGCCGAAGCAACATATCTTGTATAAACGACAAAAAGGGTAGTAGCAGGAGAAAACAATGGCTTATAAAGAGAGTACTGAAGTAGTAAGTTTACCCGCCATCGTAGAACTCCTCCTGACGGTGGTTATACGATGACGGACCAAGGTGATAGCATATGTAAACATATCATGTATAATTGATGTAATGAGCATGTATGATGTTCTCACGGTCACTCGAATGATGCGTCACAATCATTTTCACCTATGTCGACATAGTGACCTGTTAAGAGAAGGAGCTCACTTCCCAGGCCTCACTGCCGTGGCCAGACGGTGACAGTGGGTCGGCCGCTCCCACTTCTAGGTTATGGATACACCCCAACTTCGTAGGCCTTCGTACCACAAAAGAAACGGGTACTCTTGGTGGGAACACATCCTCACCTTGTGCGGAGATCGACCCTCTTGGCACATAATCAAACGGGGGTGAGACGGACCTATATGAAAGGGGTAGCTAGCCCCCGGTCCTCTCCACCACCCAACAAACATAGAGTTCGTCGTCACAACTTCACCAATAGTGTATAATAGGGAAAGCCGACGAACCCGCCACATCGGTAACCATGCACCCTCCCTTTTTCCCATGCAATAGGAATGAATGAAATGACTACATTGCCAAACTAAATAAACCAATAAATAATTATGGTTTGACTCGTAATTGTGAGATATCCATGGCTTGATTTTCATCACATGCTTACGCTAGTATTGACACACTTACACATTTAGGAATCATAGCTTCATGAATTCAATATTTTGGAACTGTTTAAGCATAACCAATAAATCCACGACTCAAATATTAGCCCCAAGTAAATACAAATTAATTGGCGCATGTGTCATTAGTTCTTTGCACATATTAGGTAAGATGGTGTAATAGTTTTCACCATAAAAATTTTATAGACGTCCAGTTTCAACAAAAAGATATATGAAGACACACTTAGGAGATTTATATTCTTATAAGATAACTGGGCACAAATTAATTTTAAAATATTTAAGATTTAAAAGACCCATGTACCAAGTCAAATGAAATATAACCCGCGGACAGTAGTTTGTACGAAATTATGGCTAAAGCAGTGTATCTCATAAGAATATTTCATAAAAAAAAGAATAAGTTGTACATATATCTAATTATAACAACAAAACCAATATATAAAATCATGGCTTCCATTTGGGAAGTTGTATTTATAAATATTTCGACCCCATGATCGAGCACAGTTAATAAAAACCTCCCCTTTCTTTTTGGCTTTAAACGGTGGTGGCGTTCGGGAGATCACCCGTGGCCAGCCGGAGCAACCATTTCTCTGACCATCGCACTCGAATGGCGGTGCACGAGAAGGGTACACCGGCGAGGAGCTGGCTGGCGGCCTACCGCCGCCGGTGGCGACGATGGATCTGGATGAAAAATACATCCAAATCCATGGTGGATGCATGTATGCAGCCACCATGAAGCTACAGGGCCGACATTCCAGTAAACGGCCGGAGCGCTGGTTGCTCCGGCCACCACCACCGATGGCCCCGTCCAGGTTGGGTGTCTCGACAGACGTTGGTCGGCGGTGGTCCGGCGCCATCACCGTCGGCGTTGGCTGAAAGAAAACAGTAAATTATATATATATATATATATATATATATATATATATATATATATATTAATTTAAATAAATAGGGCCTCACGGTGGCTGTTGTAAGAGAAGAAATCTGACCCGCCTCTTGGTTGAATTGGCTGCTTCAATTTGGCTCTCAAGTCAATCTATCCTGCCAGCCAACTACCTTGCATTTAATATAGCTGTTAAACAATATTATTAAATGTTGTACTAGCTATTCTATGAAGGCTATAAATATGTATTGAATTCTGGTTATAATATAACAATAAAATCCTTCTTGTTTTTGCTTTTTCTCCTCCCTGACTACACCCTGCGGAAACCTGCACAACACCAAAATATCCAGTTAGATTAAAACAATCTAACAGTGGTATCAGAGCCACATAGTATCCATTCTTGTTTTGTCATGGCTTCATCATCTACCTCCCACGCACCCTTGTACACCCACTCTACCATCCCGATTTTTTCTGGAGAACTTTATGAGTTCTGGAGTGACAAAATGGAAACTTTTCTTCGATCCCAGGACCTCTGGGACATTGTCATTAATGGCCCAGTCGCTACAGAAAAATCTGTGGAAGGTGAACCTGCTAAATTTACGAAAGAAGAGCTGAAGAAGGATGCATTGGCGTTACACCTGATACAGCAAGGCATAGCCCCGGTCATCTATCCCAGGATTATGGGATCCAAAACCGCAGCTGATGCTTGGGGAAGACTTGCAAATGAATACAAAGGTTCAAAAAAGGTAATCAAAATAAAACTTTACTCCTTGCGGCGCATTTTTGATTCAACTACCTTGGACAGCAATGAAACAGTGCAGAACTTTTTTGCTAAAATTATAAGTATTGTAAACCAAATCAGAAGTTTGGGGGGAGTAATAGAAGAGCAACAAATTGTAGAAAAGGTGCTAAGATCTTTGCCTCGTTCTCACAAACACATAGTGTCAGCAATACTAGAAGCTCATGATCTAGAAACTCTAACAGTCATTGACCTCATGGCCTCACTCCAAACACATGAAGATCTGCTAAACATCCATGAAGAACCAAAACTTGAACAAGCTTTTCAAACCCAAGTTGCAGTACAAGACAAAAAAAATAATGAAAGAGGCAAAAATGATGTAGGAAGGAACAACAACAGACCCAGAAATCCTGGCCAACAAAGACACAATAACACAAACAGCTACGGAGGTAGCTATCCTCCTTGCATCATTTGCAAAAAATGTAACCATGAGCCTAAAAATTGCTACTGGAGATGCAAGAACTATAAAATCCCAAACCACTCAGCCGACAAGTGTTGGCACAAGCCTAAAGAAGAAGCTAAGTTAACAGAAACAGACACAGACCAATACTTATTCACTTGCAATTCTTCAAAGACCAATAATGAAACATCGATCTGGTACATTGACAGTGGTTGTTCCAACCACATGGTTTGTGATCTCAGCTTCTTCACCACCCTAGATGAAAGCTGGAAGTCAGTAGTAACACTAGGAGATGGGAGAAAAGAAAGGATAGAAGGGAAAGGCACCATCATTGTTTTAACACCTGAAGGGGAAACCAAGAAGATTGCAAATGTCCAATATGTCCCAACACTCACACAAAATCTCCTTAGTGTAGGGCAATTATTGGAAAAAGGTTTCAAAGTTCTGTTTAAAAACAAAACTTGTGAAATAGTTGAACCCAGAGGCTTAACAGTTGTTGCCACAACACACATGAACAAAAGCAACATTTTCACTCTAAGCTTAAGACCAGCAAGCCCCAGAGCATTGATCACCCAAGCAGAATCTGACTCACACAACACACAATTATGGCACAATCGGCTAGGGCACATCAACCTCTCGACCATAAGCCTTGTGATGCGAGAAAAACTAGTGATCGGCATACCTGAGATCAAAATCACCCCACACAATTGCAATAGTTGTGCTGAATCCAAATCGCACAGACTACCCTTCCCAAAGACAGCAACCAGGAGAGCCCAGACAGCATTGGAACTCTTGCATATGGACCTTTGGGGGCCTGCCCCTGTGCCATATTTGGGAGTAAAAGCGTATTACCTCTTGATAGTAGATGATTACAGCCGATATATGTGGATTTATCACCTTGCAAAGAAATCTGAAGCCTTCGAACACTTCAAGAATTTCAAAAACCTTGTAGAAAACCAATTAGAAAACAAAATAAAAGCTGTGAGAACCGACAGAGGAGGGGAATTCACCTCAAACCAATTCAATAAATACTGCTCAGAATCTGGGATTAGAAGAGAGCTGACAGCCCCTTACTCACCACAACAGAACGGAGTCGTAGAGAGAAGAAACAGAACCATCCTAGAAATGGCGAGGTCAATGATGCTCCATTCTAACTCACCCAAGTCATTCTGGGGTGAAGCTACAATAACTGCTGTGTACCTACTCAACCGACTGCCTACTAAAAGCTTAGAGAAAACTACACCTTATGAAGTGTTACATTCCCAAAAACCATCCATGCTTCATCTGAAAACTTTTGGCTGTGTTGCCATTGCCCACATAAACAATGGAGGAGGAGATAAACTAGAAAGCAAAAGCCAAAAAACAATGATGCTCGGCTATAGTAAGGAAAGCAAAGCCTACAGGCTTTTAGAACCAATAACAAAGAAGATAATAATATCAAGAGATGTAACATTTCATGAAAATGAATTTCACAATTGGGCATCAGACTCCACGACAGTGAATTCAACATTCCAAGTGCCGGTTGAACTTGAGACAAGCTCAAATCCCATCCTTTGCAATGGAAATCCTTCTGAAATAGATAATGAAGCTGAAAATGAACAAGAACACTTAGCTGGAAATCAACCAAGTGACAGCGAAACGGAGTCATCATCGCCCATTAAAACAAAAACATTAGATGATCTATACCAAACAACTGAAGTAGTAATGCTGGCACACACACCAACCTCCCACAGTGAGGCCCTTCAGAACAAAGAATGGAAAGAAGCAATGTTAGAAGAATTAAAAAACATAGAAAAGAATGGCACCTGGTCCCTAATGCCCCGACCACCAGGCAAGAATATAGTAGGCTTGAAATGGCTATTTAAAGCTAAACAAAATGCAGACGGGACGTTATTAAAGAGAAAAGCTCGGCTTGTCGCAAAGGGATTCACACAGAAACATGGATTAGATTACGATGAAACGTTTGCCCCCGTTGCACGGCTGACGACAGTAAGACTGCTGCTAACTATCGCTGCTCACGGTCGCCTCCCAGTTCTACATTTGGATGTAGTTGCTGCATTCCTAAATGGCAACATCGTCGAGGAGGTGTATGTTTGCCAACCACCCAGTTTCACAATTGAAGGAGAAGAAGACAAGGTTTATAAGCTCTCAAAAGCCCTCTACGGATTGAAACAGTCCGCCAGAAACTGGAACCAAAATGTTGACAACTTCCTGATCACAGAAGGCCTGATTCGCAGCCAAATTGAACCGACCCTGTACACAAAGAACACTACAGAAGGAGATCTTATTGTAAGTATATATGTTGATGACTTAATCGTGACAGGCACAAATGCAGAGCTCATAGAAGAATTCAAAGAGAAGATGAAGAACGTGTATGAGATGACTGATCTGGGAACCTTGAGACACTTCCTGGGTTTCCAAATCAAGTATTTTGATGCAGGAATCTTCCTCTCGCAAGAACTCTACACCACAACACTTCTGATGAAATACCGGATGGAGGATTGCAACCCCACCACAACTCCAATGTCAGTTGCAGAAAAATTTAGAGGAAAGGGAAATGAAGAAGAAAGCGCAGACGAAGAAGAATACAGAAGCCTCATCGGATCTTTAATCTATCTCACAAATTCCAGACCCAACATCGAAAATGCAGTTAACATCCTCGCCAGGTATGTAAGTAATCCCTCCAAAACACATTTTGGTGCAGCAAAAAGGGTCCTCCGGTACCTGAAAGGGACCAGCACATACGGGATTTTACTGAAGCACGAAGAGAACACAAAGATAATCGGCTATTGTGATTCCGACTGGGCTGGATCACTCGACAATCGGAGGAGCACAAGCGGGTATGTCTTTTTCCTGGGGTCCAGCCCTATCTCCTGGAGTTCCCGGAAGCAGCACACCATTGCTCTATCTACTACCGAAGCCGAGTTCATGGCCCTCAACACAGCGGCATGCGAAGCCATCTGGCTGGCAAGACTAAAGAAAAACCTAACAGGAGGAGAAGAAGACGGAGTGAAGCTAATGTGCGATAACACTTCAGCACTGGCGCTGGCGAAGAACCCCGTTTTTCACGCACGCAGCAAACATATAGAAATTCGCTTTCATTTCATCAGGGAAGCGGTAGAGAAGAAGCTCATCCACCTGGAACATTGCCCTACTGAGACGCAAAAAGCAGACATACTGACAAAGCCATTACACAGGACGCGTTTCGTGGAGATACGGGACATGCTTGGAGTTATCGACGGTGCAGATTTAGGGGGGGTGTAAGAGAAGAAATCTGACCCGCCTCTTGGTTGAATTGGCTGCTTCAATTTGGCTCTCAAGTCAATCTATCCTGCCAGCCAACTACCTTGCATTTAATATAGTTGTTAAACAATATTATTAAATGTTGTACTAGTCATTCTATGAAGGCTATAAATATGTATTGAATCCTGGTTATAATATAACAATAAAATCCTTCTTGTTTTTGCTTTTTCTCCTCCCTGACTACACCCTGCGGAAACCTGCACAACACCAAAATATCCAGTTAGATTAAAACAATCTAACAGCTGCATGCATGCAGCCACCGTGAGGCCATGCGGGTGGTCTTATGGCCGGCCGGAGCACTGGTTGCTCCGACCACTACTCCCAGTAAGCCCGCCCGGGATGGGCGCTCCGGCAGGGTGTCGGTTGGCGGCCGTCCGCCGCCGCCAGCGGCGATCTGGAGAAAACTTTCTCCAGATCCACGGTGGCTGGAATGCCACCGTGAAACAGGAGGTAGCGGGAGTTACGGGCTGCCCCTCCTCCGGTGGTGGAGGCATTGGCTCCGGCCACTACCCCCAATGAGAGTACCCCGGGGAGGGCCTCCGGTGGGGAGACTTCCGGCGGCCGGCCGCCGCCGGTGGTGGCCAGAAAAACTGAAAAGAAACCCTTTTTTGTCTCTTTTTTTTTTGATCGGATGAAGAGGCCGCCGGAGCAGATTCCGTCGAGCCCCTTCGCCTCAAGGGCCTTGAGGAGGGGTCATGGGGACTCCTCCTCCCCTTCACACGCCCCATGCAAGGTCGAAACCCGCAACGGTGGCGGAGGTTGTGGGGGTGGTTCGAAGCTTCCATGGCCGGGAACTCCGCCTCCGGTGGTCGGAGGCGGCGGAGGTCGTCGAGAAGAAGATCTAGGGCAGGGAGGAGTCGTAAGAACTTACATTCGTGCCGTTTAGGCGAGGGGATCGTCGAGCGGCCATGGCGGTGGAGTTTCGCCGGAGTTCGGGGAGGAGGCTCGCCGAAAGGTCGTCGAGGCTTGGTCTCTTGCTAGTTAGGGTGGCTGGAAAAATAAAAACCTAGCTATTGGGGGGTTTATATAGGAGGAGGGTGGTCTTTTGGGGTGTTAGGAGGGGTTTAATGAGGAGAAGTTACTCCTCTTTGGTGAGTCCGCCCATGCCAGCCGGTTTAGCCTTCCCAAGGCTTTGAAATTGTTGGGGGAGATAAATGCTCAGCCACCTTAGTAAATGGAGAGTCATTAAGGGGGTTTAACCTATTAATGGAAGCTTTAATATGTAATAACCAATTAACCGTTAATTATTTTAAACCAAAAATTTTATGGCAGCCTACTGAAGTTATAACGTATTTAATGTATGTTCGTATTTTTATTTATTTATTTGTTGTTCTAAACATAATAAATCAAAATAAATAATATATATTTTAAATAATAAATTTTAATTATTACATCTCTTTCAAATATTTTTAGGGTGCTATGATAAAAATTTGAGAGGATAATAATATCTTTTGCTACCTATCTTAATTTTCCAACTTATTTAATAAATTAATTATTCAAATAATTAATTAATTTTTAAAAGATTAATTAATCTTTATTTGGCCCATCATACTTCGAATATTATTAAGGTGTCTTGATAAAGTTTTGGAGTTGATAGGAGTGCATTCGTCACGATTTCATGATCCAATTATTTGGATAATTTGGTGTGCGTTTAGACAAAATTCAAAGTGTTTTGAGTTTTACATGATTCAAGATGATCAATTTGGTGACTAAGTATCATGATGAGTTAATCTGACTTATTCAGAATATTGGTGCACTATTGATGTGTTCATTGGGCTTACCAAGACAGTGGGTTAATTTACACCATTATATGGGTCCGATATTTATTTTAGTCACATAAGACTCGTGTGACCCGGAATGTGGAGAGAGTGACTTATTGGGTCAATAATACTCAATAGATCGTGAACATATTATTTGGGTGCCAATCTGGCCCATAAAACCCTAGCAGGTCAAATAACACGAAGGGGTCTATAAAATCGAAATTGGGATGTTACAAACACAGTATGGGTTCACGGGAGCACATTGGAAAGCTTGTGATCTTCATGTGAGCACACAGAAGTGCTAATGTTAATGGGAGCACACTGGAAAACCCGTGTTCATGGGAGCTCACAGAAGAGTCTGTGTTATTGCGAGCACACAGAAAAGCCTGTTTTCTCGCGAGCACACTGGAAAGCATGTGTTCTCGTGAGCACACATCAGAGCCTATGTTCATGCGAGAACACAAGAAAGCTTGTATTCATGTGAGCATACAAATGAGTATGTGTTCACGCGAGAACACGGAAGAGCTATGCGCACGAGAACACGCTAAAAAGATGCGTGCACGTGAATGCCAGAGGATTTTATGGCTTTCTTCCCCTCTCCAAAATACACCTTCAAATGAAGGATCAAACCCCTTTTTATAGATTTTAAGAGGTGCGCACAAGTAATTTCGTAATTTTAATTATTTAATAGAAGAATGAATGCACATGGTTAGCATCCCCCAGATCACCGAGTTTTGTTGACAGACAACTTTACCCCCTGGTCAAATTTGGGTGGGCAAGACAAATTTGTCTTAGTGATAGCAGCCGGTGGTGGCCGTCAGGCCAGTAAAATGAAATGCCCGAAACTTGATGAAAATTTCAGGGAATCTTCGTAGTGTGTCCATGAGTTCAATGAGGGAGACGATTTCTTGGTCAGAGGTTCAAAGATTTCATAATCACCGGTAAAATGGACATTTTGGTGGAAAGTCCTCTCCGCAAAAACTCCACAAAAATGTTTGATTGAATACACTCTTTTTGTATCATTTTTGAAAGCAATCCAGTGCCACTTTTGCATTAAAATTCATTGAGTGGTTAGGGAGATATGGGGTTTCGAAGCTTTGAAAATCTCCTCCCCATTAATGGATCTTGACATTTTTGGGGAGGAAGATGAGGAAGAAAGGAAGAAAGAGGTCTCCCATGGCCACAGTAGGGCTTGAGCGACCCTCTGAGTGGTTTTTGACCACCGATTGGTGGCCAGACAGAGGGGGTAGCGGTGGCCGCTGGTCCTAAATGCACCTCACACTAGGGACAAAGCTCTAGCGTGAGGAAGGGGGTGATCGGCTCGGGATGGGCTGGTCCAGCCATGCTGGTTCGATTCTGGCCAGTTTTTGGCGTTGCCTACAGAAGATCATTTGAGGAGTGAAACAGACTCGGAATCACACAAAATTTGGTTCATTGGGACCTTCTCGTCAAACCGGTTGCAATATTGGCCTTGGTTATTTGATTGACCAATTTAAATTTTAGGAAACTTCATCAAGTGCCCCCTCCCCATTTTTTAGGTTGTTGTTGAAGAAAATCTCAAAAACTTATTTCCGTGATTAACCGCTATAATCGCTCCATTGACATTAACGTGAACGTCCTCTAGGCATCATGAAACGGTTTACTTGTAATTTTGGTGAAAATATGTCAAGAATTATATTGAAAGATTATGATACACATGCACTTTGTAAATGATATAAAATACATTTGAATCTACTTGAGCAGGGAGCTTGTTTTGTGTTTGCAAAGAGGAGGCGTTGCTAGGTCTTATTCCATGGACAAGCAGTAGTAGGCTTTGATGATTCATAGGTGGCAAGGCTTATGCCCCGTTTGGTACGGTGGCGGCCGTCATGAACATGAGGGTTAAATTGTCATTCGTTAACGCTCATCTAAGGAAATTCATCCACTTTTATGTTCAAAGAGATAATGTTTGTTAGGTGATCCTTAACGAATGACGATTTAACCCATGCGTTTACGGCCGGCGCCACCGTAATTAATTCTGATTCATGCGATCGTAACCGCTTGACCGGTGAAAATAAGTCCCCCCAAACGAAGCCCTAATCCCATTTCTAGAAATGAGAGGATTTGGAAGGAGGCAAGGCTTTGAGTTCGCCAATTGCTTGAGTTTGGCCGCACTTTACCTGTGGAGAGGAAGAAGAAGAGGCCTAGCTAGGGCAATCGACCTTGTTTTAACTCTTCTACTTCTAAAGGAGGAGGAGAAATCACTCTCCATGTTGTTTGAACCTGTCCCTAGCTACGATCCTTGCGAAATATTTCAATCCCTCAAACCATTAACCCGCTACGATCCTTACGGAATATTTCAATCCTCAAACCATAAACCTCATCTAGTTTTTTCTTTCATTATATTCTAAGGGTATTTGTTAAGTTATGGCTAGGCAAAGCCCGCTAATTTTCGTGATGGACACATGTAGGTGTGCTTTTGTAATATTGGTGGGTCATATATATAATCATTTCTTTGTTTTCACCGTGTTATTATGACGTCAGTTATTACTTGAGTTTTATTTTCCTTAACAATTTCCCAAGCATGTTAATACAAGTATATCTTTGAATTTGTGTTTGCCGCTGAAATTTGTGGCTACTACATTCACTCGTGATCCTAACAAAGTGGTATTTAAGCCTACTTATGATGAGAGATTTAAGAGTTCGTTAGGGGCGGCATTTTCACGCAGGTGCGGGAGCAATCACCATCGCTTGGCGGAAATGTTAGATAAAACTAGATCTAGGCACGCCTAGAGCGCAGCGGAGACGAAAACAAAGATCGCATATAGAGGAGCGGATTTATACCTCCGGCCATGAGAAAAATGAGGACACTGATCGGCTAGGGCTGAGCCAAAGCTGGATCGGCGCTGCGTCCTGTCGCCTGGGAGGGGAGATGCAAACGGCCGCTTGTGCCTGGACTAGAAGAGGCGCCGTCTGGAGTTGCAGGAGCGCCGCCTGGACTCTGTAGCGAGATCGGGAAGATCCGCTTGTGCCTGGACTGGAAGAGGCGCCGCCGGACTGGAAGAGGCGCCGCCGGACTGGAAGGTCCTCCTGGACTGGATCCCGGTGAGCGCCGCCTCACGATCACAAGGAGCGCCGCCTGGCCCCTGGAGGAGTCGGGAGGAGGCAGCGCCTGGACGGGATCGGCTCGGGGATGCGTCGCCTGAAGCGTCGCCTAGAGCGGGATGGACGGGATCGGGAGAAAACCGCGATGGATAAAACCCTAAGCAGCGGCTTCTGATTTTTTGGGGAGAGATGAACCGGATAGCTTGCCTTGAGATGGTTTAGCAAACCCTTATATACCCAAAATCAGGGCCTCAAGAAACCCCTGATAGATCGTGATCGTCCATCCTCCCATCTAGAGGATCGTGACGATAAAACGCGATCAGGATCGAAACGCTCGTCACAAATGGGTTCGTCGAGTCACACCGTTATACCATCACCCTACCGGACTTCTACGTGTCGTATCAAATAGGTAATCTAACATTCTCCCACTTGATTCAACACGGAGAAAATCCAACCTATAATTTAGAAAATCATAATTTGCTTTATAGGAGAAAAATAATACTAGACCCATAGGGTGATAGTGACCTCAAAACTTTTTCGTATGGCCATACATAATAGTTAAAAAAACAACAGTGACTCTTAGCCCAAACTTTATGTGACGTCTTTATACTTGCATAGGGCGTCACCACCACATGGACTGCAGCGGTTGTACCTTAAGTAGCAGGTACTTCCCTTCCGTAATCACAATGTCGTCGTTAAATCCTACCAAGTGCTTTACGCGGCAATAATTCTTCATGAGTGGAAACTCCCACTCTTTAATGCAATATTAAATCTCTAATAATACTTTTATACGCGCATAAGAGATGATAAACTGAAAATATTGCATTAATCAATCGAAAACAGGAGAACAACATAAAATGTCATGACAACTTCAAACGTCAAACGAGTCCACAAGTCCCATTCTTTCTACATGACTTTTGTATAACTTAGGTGGGAGCCCTTTAGTCATGGGATCTGCGACCATAAGCAGTGTGCCTATGTGCTCGATGACGATTTTACCCTCCTGCATATTCTCTCTAACCACCAAAAACTTTATATCAATGTGTTTGCTGCGGCTCCCGCTTTTATTGTTCTTGTCAAAGAACACTGCTGCAGCATTATCACAAAGAAGCGTCATGGGCTTAGGAACTGTATCCATCACCCTAAGCCCTGAGGAGAAATTTCTCAACCACAATGCCTGCTTCGTTGCTTCATAACATGCAATAAACTCTGCCTCCATAGTCGAGGATGCGATGAGGGTCTGTTTGACACTCTTCCACGCCACTGCACCACCAGCCAACATAAAGATGTAGCCTGATGTGGATTTCCTCGAGTCTTGGCAGCCTGCAAAGTCTGCATCTGTGTATCCGACTAGGTCCAGATTGTCGGATTCTCTATATGTAAGCATGTAATCTTTCGTCCCCTGGAGATATCGTAATACCTTTTTGACAGCTGTCCAGTGCTCCATACCAGGGTTACTTTGGTATCTCCCCAACATCCCTACAACGAATGCAATGTCTGGTCTAGTGCAAACATCTAAGTAGACCAAACTGCCAACCGCGGATGCATATGGAATATTCTTCATGGATTCCAATTCCAGAGAATTTTTGGGACATTGTGACAAACTGAATTTGTCACCCTTTACAATAGAAGCTATTGAACTGGAACAGTTTTTCATATTGAATCTCTCTAGAATTTTGTTGATATAGGCTTTCTAAGATAACCCCAAGATCTTTCTAGATCTATCTCTATGTATCTCAATTCCTATAACATAGGAAGCTTCCCCTAAATCCTTCATATCAAAATTCTTAGAGAGGAACTGTTTAGTCTCTCATATCATTCCCAAATCATTACTTGCTAGCAAAATGTCGTCAACGTATAGGACTAATAACATAAACTTGCTCCCACAGACCTTGATGTATATGCAATCATCCACAATGTTTTCCTCGAAACCGAATGAGATAATTACATTGTGAAATTTTATATACCATCGTCGTGCGGATTGTTTTAGCCCATATAGTGACCTTAATAATTTGCATACAAGATTATTGCCTTTCTCTGAAATGAATCCTTCAGGTTGGATCATGTATACTTCCTCCTCAAGTTCCCCATTTAAGAATGCCGTTTTGACATCCATCTGATATAGCTCCAGATTGAAATGAGCTACGAGGGCCATGATTATCCTTAATGAATCCTTCTTAGAAACTGGAGAGAAGGTGTCGTGATAATCGATACCCTCCCTTTGAAGGAAACCTTTGGCTACAAGTCTCGCTTTATATCGTTCGATGTTACCAGAGGCGTCAGCTTTGGTCTTATAGACCCATTTGCAACCTACCGCACGGAAGCCTTCTGGTAACTCTACTAGATCCCATACTTGATTTATTGCCATTGAGTTAATTTCTTCCTTCATAGCTTCATACCATTTATCAGAATCTGTACGGCCCATGGCCTCTGAAAAGGTGAGGGGGTCTTGATTGAGTCCAGACAGATCGTCGGTCTCTTGTAAGTACACTACGTAATCCGATGGAATAGCCGACCTTTTGGCTCTTGAAGATCTCCATAAATCTGGTTGATCGGGTGGTTGTGGCGCAGTCTCAACCACTGGTAGTGGTTCTTGGGTGACTACCTCACTAACCACTTCTTCATGAGAGAACTGGATAGGGGGATCATCGATCACGCCTTCATAAGTTGGGATCTGAATAGGTAGGTGTTGAACCATAATAGGTATGAGCCCACCAGGTTCAATACCACTACCAGAGTGTGCAGTCTCCTGCAACTCTTCTATCACAACCTTATGAGAACTATTCTCACCAGTATAGAGTTCTTCAAGAAATTTGGCATTCCTTGCTTCAACTATTCTCAGCCCATAAGAGGGACAATAAAATCTGTAACCCTTGGATTTTTTTGCATAGCCAATGAAAAAACCACTGACTGTCCTCGGGTCTAATTTCCTTTCATGTGGGTTGTACACCCTAACCTCTACTGGACAGCCCCATATGTGCACATGTTTTAAACTGGGCTTCCATCCATTCCATAACTCAAACGGTGTTTTAGGAACCGATTTGGATGGAACCCGGTTCAAGATGTACACGGCCGTTTTCAAGGCTTCACTCCACATGTTAGGAGGGAGAGATGAGACACTAGTCATGCTCCTCACCATGTCCATTAGGGTACGATTCCTCCTTTCAGCTACGCCGTTTTGTTGTGGCGTGCCAGGAGTCGTATATTGAGCTATAATTCCATGCTCCTGAAGGAATTTAGCAAATGGACCAGGTTTTTGAGTTCCATCTATGGACCTACCGTAATATTCACCACCTCTGTCAGATCTTACAATTTTTATACTCAAACTAGATTGTTTCTCTACCTCTGCCTTATAGACTTTGAAAGCATCGAGTGCTTCAGACTTGTCATTTAGGAGGTAAAGATACATGTATCTTGTAAAATCGTCAATAAAGGTAATAAAATACTTTTGACCATTCAAGCAGAGGGTGTTAAACGGTCCACAGATATCAGTGTGAATTATCGTTAATTTGGCATCACTTCTTCTAGCTCCTTTACTGGACTTGCTTGTATGCTTTCCCTTTATGCATTGTATGCAAGTCCCAAAGTCAGTGAAGTCTAGTGCCTGAATGACACCTTCGTTCACTAACCTTTTAAGGCGCTCTATGGAGATATGACCTAATCTCCTATGCCATAAGCTAGATGAGCTGATGTTCTTCACACTTAGGCTACTACTGTTATCAATCACTGTAGTGAATGATTGCATATAATTTAAATCTAAATCAAGACTATATAATCCATCAATCAATCTACCAGAGCCAATAGGGACTGAATCTTTAACAATCAGAATTGAAAAGTCTTTAAACTGAAAATTAAAGCCCTTAGGCGTTAGTCTTGATACAGATAATAAATTTTTGGAAAAACTAGGAATGAAGAAGGTCTTTTCTAACTCCAAAATGTATCCGGTCTGAAGGACGAGCCTGTATGTCCCCACACCTTCAACAGAAGACGGCATCTTGTTTCCTGAATAGACGCATAGTTCTCCATCGCTAGGTTTCCTTAGGCTTTGAAACCCCTGCATAACAGTAGAAACATGGATTGTAGAGCCTGAATCAATCCACCATGTGTTATGAAAATCATGAAAATTAACAAAATTTGATTCATAACACACTAATGACGTCATACCTTCTCTTTTCGCGAGCCAAGTTTTGTACTTGTTGCAATCCTTCTTCATGTGACCACTCTTTTTGCAGAAGAAACAAGTTGATAGCTTCATGTTCTCCGGTTTCTTTATGGGAACAGCTATCCCCTTGCCCTTGCCTTTTGGGTCACTCTTTGTCTTGCTGGAGTGCCCTTTCTTATGGTGCACAAAGTTCACTGATTCCAACTTCTCTTGCTTCAGCCTGCCTTGCTCTTGAACGCACATGTTCAATAGCTCGTTCACTGACCATTTTTCCTTATGTGTCATATAAGACACCTTGAAGGCAGTGTAGTCGGCAGGCAGAGAAGTCAAGATAAAGTGGACCAGGAAAGACTCCGAAAAATCAACGTCCAAAGCTTTTAGCTGAGCAGCTATGTCTCTCATCTCCATAATATGTCCTCGTACGCTTTCTGTCCCTTTGAGCTTCATGGAACAGAGCTTTGCCATCAGAGTGCTGGCCTGAGCTCCGAGCTGACGAACTGTTCGTCAATGGCCCCCATCAGTTCTTTAGCAGTTTTGCACTCGGGGATAGATCCTCTAATGCTCTGACTGACGTGGGTCTTGATCACCATTATACTGAGACGATTGGATCTCTCCCATCGCTCGTATAAGGTACAGTCAGCTGGTGTGCTCTCCGCCGTGGGGAGCACAGGCTCATCCACGCGGAGTGCCAAATCAAGGTCCATGCACCCTAAGGCTAGAAGCACTTTATCTTTCCATATTTTATAATTATCCCCCGAGAGAGTGGGGATGAACTGAGTTGGGTCGATTACCGTATTAAAAACTGCAAGAAAATAGAAAAAGATATATGCTTACAATTTATTTAAAGCAACTCCATAATTAAAATGGAATTATACGAAGCGGCGCAAAAAACTTTATTTAACAATTAACTCAGATTAATTGTTAATAATAATAAAAAAATCCAGTCTCCCTGTGGGCAAAGACCGCTATCGCATAGGATTTTTATTAATCTTCCTTTATTTTTTATATAGCTAGTAAGGCCGTGTATCAAAATCAATGGGAACTCGTACCTGTGGGCATGAATGCCCATTAATCAGGATATACCCTTACTACTATATACCAATTAAAAAATTTTGGGGTTATCAATTACTTCCCTGTGGGGCCGGGCAATTTATAGCAACCTCAAAAAATTTAATTGCAACGAGCAAAAATTAGATATTTGTGACTATAAAAATATACCCCACGATATGTTTCCCGAACAGTCACTATTATCGCGCTTATCAGGATGCTTTGGCTACTCCTGATACTCGCGATAAACCAGTATTCTAATTTTATGCAACTAAACAGAAAGAAAAGTTGGAGCTCGCACAAGCAAATGACCCGAATCCGATTTCCATAAACGCCTTCAACTGAAAAGCTTCAAAGAACTCTGGATCGTCCACCATCGCCAAGACTTGGACGTTTTGAAATGTTCCTTTGCCACCGCGTCGGAGAGCCCCAAAGATCACCGGATTTGAAGCGCTTGATCTCCTCCATAAGGTAGTCATGAAAATCGGATTCGGGACAGGAGAGCGGGGTCGTCCATTGCCGTTACAATACAGTCCAGATAAATAATTAAATAATTACAAGGCCTTGAAAAAATATTACACCATCACAGAACAACCGGCAATAGACAACCACGACGATCCCTGAACGCGCCAAACGAAAGAGCGAGCATCCAACAGAAACACTACACGCATTTTGGAAGAAATCGCCACAGAATTTTTTGATTGAAAAAACATCAAAGTAAAAAAATTTTTGGGAAGAAATCTTCACACAAAATTGCTTTAAAATCGTATTTTGGACCTCTATACGCCTCGCTTTGATACCAAATGTTAGATAAAACTAGATCTAGGCACGCCTAGAGCGCAGCGGAGACGAAAACAAAGATCGCATATAGAGGAGCGGATTTATACCTCCGGCCATGAGCAAAATGAGGACACTGATCGGCTAGGGCTGAGCCAAAGCTGGATCGGCGCTGCGTCCTGTCGCCTGGGAGGGGAGATGCAAACGGCCGCTTGTGCCTGGACTGGAAGAGGCGCCGTCTGGAGTTGCAGGAGCGCCGCCTGGACTCTGTAGCGAGATCGGGAAGATCCGCTTGTGCCTGGACTGGAAGAGGCGCCGCCGGACTGGAAGAGGCGCCGCCGGACTGGAAGGTCCTCCTGGACTGGATCCCGGTGAGCGCCGCCTCACGATCACAAGGAGCGCCGCCTGGCCCCTGGAGGAGTCGGGAGGAGGCAACGCCTGGACGGGATCGGCTCGGGGATGCGTCGCCTGAAGCGTCGCCTGGAGCGGGATGGACGGGATCGGGAGAAAACCGCGATGGATAAAACCCTAAGCAGCGGCTTCTGATTTTTTGGGGAGAGATGAACCGGATAGCTTGCCTTGAGATGGTTTAGCAAACCCTTATATACCCAAAATCAGGGTCTCAAGAAACCCCTGATAGATCGTGATCGTCCATCCTTCCATCTAGAGGATCGTGACGATAAAACGCGATCAGGCTCGAAACGCTCGTCACAAATGGGTTCGTCGAGTCACACCGTTATACTATCACCCTACCGGACTTCTACGTGTCGTATCAAATAGGTAATCTAACAGGAAAAACACACGCCAGGAGGCGGCATTTGCTCCCGCAAGGAAGCGAAAAATGCCGCGGACCGCTCAGTCTCCAACCCCTGCCCTCTCCTCCGGTCCCAACCCTCCGTTCCTAACCGCCAGTTCCAGCCGGCCTGGATTTGTGGTCTAGTGCACAAGATGATGATCTTTTGTCCTCTCTCCACCATGAGTGGACATGATCTTTGGAAGTAATTTTTAATCTTAGGCTTCTTTTGGGGCAAGCGCAGCCGGACGGGGGTAAACAAACGCTCTTTGGCGACGTTTGCTCCGTTTCAACCCACAATAAGAAGGAAACGGTCTCGATCCACTCCGTTTCAACCCCCACCTCTCTCCCTCCGATTCTAAAGTTCCCTTTCGACCCGCCGGCTGCACCCGCCACCGCAATATTGCATTAATTATAAAATAATTTATATACTCCTAAGTCCTAAGAGTCTAAGGAGTGCAAATAAATGTTTTAAAAAAATCGTGTCAGCCATGATACGACAAAGAAAAAGTCAATGAAGCGCGTGATTTGACTTCCAACGCCGTGGCAGCGATGCACGAGGAGACCTTCGACTAACCAAATGTAAAGCAACGACATCAGCAACGACATCTACACACCCCACCGTGCTCCTTAATTCCTTCTGGCTCTCCAAGACTTTTGACTCTTGGAGTACTGTTGGGTCATATATAAAAAAAAATTATAAACAGGGCTTTATTTCCTCTTACAGTACTGTTGGGGCAAATATATTAAAAATAGGGTTAATTACGGGGACTTCTCCTTTATGTTTAATATTATAAAGACCTCCCCTCCAAAATTAACAAGTTTGCAATCTCTCACTTTTGTTTAAAAATTGGATTTAAAGTCTGTTATTCAACAAATAAAATATATTTGATGGGTTCCCCCTTTTTATTTATGGAAAGTCATGGGTGGGCCCCGCCCCCCATGATCTCTCATGGAGATGATGGGGGCGGACCCCCACTCCCTCCCCTCATGGGGAAACCGCCGCCATAGGAATCGCCGCCGGCAAGAGGCCGAGCCACCACCGGCGGCCGGCCCTCCCACGGCCACCACGACCATGGCCGCCCGGGGCCATGGCCGCCCCGGCCAGCCCCGGCCATGGCCGCCCCGGCCATGGCCGCCCCGGCCATGGCCGACCGGGGCCATGGCCGCCCCGGCCATGGCCGACCGGGGGCATGGCCGCCCCGGCCATGGCCGCCCGGCCATGGCCGGCCGTGGCCATGGCCCCCCCGGCCATGGCCGCCCCGGCCATGGCCGGCCGCGGCCATGGCCGGCCGAGGCTATGGCCGCCCCGGCCATGGCCGCACCGAGCCATGGCCGGTCGTGACCTTGGCCGCTTCGGCCGCCGCCGGCCTCCCTCGCCGGCCGCCCTCGCCGGCCGCCCGGCCGCCGCCGCCGTCATGACGGCCCGCCTCCATGAGAAGGGGGCCTCCCCGCCGTCCGATCTAGAGGAAGGCCCCCGTGCCGTCCGATCAAGGTGGTAACTACCCACTACCCCACCACTTTAGTGGTGGGGCCCGCCATGATCCACCCCTGGAGGCTATAAAAAGACCCCAGGGGACTCTTAATTCTCATTCTATTTTCTCCTACGCTTCCCCCTTCTTCTTCCTCAGGTGGGAGCTCTCCCGTTCTTCTTCGCCGGCGGCCACCCCTCGTCGTCAACAACCAGCGGCCGCCTCTCGCCGCCAACCACCGGCCGCCGCCCGAGACCTCCAGCGGCCCCCAGTGGCTATCAGCACCCGCCAGCAGCCATCAGCACTTGTCATAGGCCGTCGGCCCCGTCAGCGGCTATTGGCACCCCACCAGCGCTCAACCGCCAAGGAAGCACTCCAAGAACAAAAGAAGACGAGCAAGGGAAGTAGCAACAACCCAGGAATACACACCGCCTCCGAGCGCACGCGCCTAAAGCACCTCGCGCATTCCACCATCCAAGTCCCGTTGGCGAGGCAGTCTGTTGCCCATCAACGGTCGCATACACCCTCTCTCTCTCCTCAAGATTGTAACGGGAGCGGCCTGTCGCCCCGATTCCCCCATCAAACTGTAAAACTCCAGCAAACTAGTGGATTTTGATCGGCACCGACCCGGTCACGTGGTTTTTTTACCCGGTTGAAGGGTTTTCCACGTTAAAACTTCCCGTGTCCATCCCTCACTCTTCAATTGACTGTGTGCGCGCTCGACCGCTCCGAGAGCTAAGGCGGCCCAAGAATATCCGGCCCGACCGGAGCATCGAGTTAGACCGCAACAGTTTGGCGCCGTCTGTGGGAAACATTCCCAATATCCTTCGCGGAGCAAGTTCATCACAATGGCAAAGAGGAACACCCGCACCGCAGAAGGATCCGCACTTGGCGGACACACTGAGCCTGCACGATCTCACTCTCTGGTAGACATACCACTGACCGCTGAAGCAGCACTCGCCCCTGTCGCCGCTTTGGAGGGGCGTGTCCGCCAAATGGAGGAGCAGCAGACAGAAATGCTCACACTGCTCCGGAACTTGGGAGCACCTCCAGTTCCGCCCAGGTCGCCTCCGCCAGCTAACCATCCTCCACTATTTAATCCACCAAGGAACCAGGAAGACCCTGTGGAACAGGAAGGACCCGAAGATCATTCAGATGCCGCCAGTTCGGCTCATCCCCATCTGGGAAGAGCAAGGGCTGATCGCCCCCGCGATCCAGTTAACGATGCTCCCATCCACCCTCTACTAACTCGTCAGGAGATCAGGGAGGCTGTGGCTGAAGAATGCCGCCAAGCCGCAAGAAGAGATCTCCATCCTCACCGAACGCTTTATCAAGGCTCCCCCTTGACCCAGCAAATCCTCGAGCATCCGATTCCACCCGGATTCAAACTCCCAAGTGTCGAAACATTCGACGGAACTGACGATCCACTCGAGCATGTCAATCATTTCACCACCCTCATGAGGACCTTCAATGCTCCAGACCAGTTGCTTTGCCAAGTGTTCCCAACAACACTCAAAGGGCAGGCCCGTACATGGTTCCATTCCCTGAGAGCCGGCACCATTACCAACTTCGCAGAGCTGACCCGGCAATTTACTGACCAGTTCATCGCAAATCGGAGAATCATTCGCGATCCCTCTCACCTTTCAGGTATTCGACAAAATGAAGGAGAGTCCCTCAGGGACTTCTTTCGCCGCTTCACCTTTGAGGCACGTCAAATTCCAGGCGTCGACCCCGAGCTTCTCAGAGGCGTCTTCCTTGGCGGACTCCGCCCCAGCGGCTTTTATTCAGCACTCATGAGGGAGACCGTGCCTAGTTATCCAGAACTTGTTCATCGGGTCGAGGCCCAGATAGCAGCCGACGAAGCTATTGAAGCGCACCGACAGCAGTTTGGAGGAGGACAGAAAAGGAGGAAAGAAGAGGAACCAACCCTCACAAGACAAGAAGAGCGATGTCAGAGTGAGCGTCGCCGCAGTAGCCGTCAGCGAGACCTTCCAAGGAATGGGGGGCAACATCCATTTCAGGAATACACTCCTCTGAATACCACCCGCACTAATGTGATGTACGCCATTCAGAATGATCCAGCCTTCCAACGACCAAGAGCATCACGACCAAACCCCAAGGCAGACCAGACAAGATACTGCGAGTTCCACCGCGCAACGGGTCACAACACTGAAGAATGTGCCGGTCTAAAAGATGAAATTGAACGTCTTGTCCGCCAGGGGCTCCTCGGGAGATTTTTGCAAGGACAAGCACAGATCCAAGCACAAGGAAACGGTGGAGGAAGGCAGATGGTAGGCAACATAGAGACCATCGTCGGATCCCCAGCAATAAATACCTAAGACGGACGCTCTCCCCGACGCAGGACGACCCTCTACAACATACCTGCAGCCCGGAATTTGCGTCGCATCCATCCCTCCATATTTTTTATTAATGGTATTAATCGTCTGCTTTTTCCATCATCTTGCTTTGCCACTTTGGAACAGTAAAAGACATGAGCTCAGGCTTGCACGAACCAAGTTTATTTTCAAGTACAATATCATATTTGTTTTAAGGTAAAACTGTGCTGGCAAATCGAACAAGCAAGTTCTTCAGCAACTTTGCCCCTTAAACGTCATGCCATCATCAGAGCCTGCCCCTCTCGTGATCGCACCCGGATTGAGCACCTACGTTCTCCGACGGTCGGATTGAGTACTTACACTCTCCGACGCCATCGCAAGGGCCTGCCCCCCTCGCGATCGCACCCGGATTGAGCACCTACGTTCTCTGGCACCCGGATTGAGCACCTACGTTCTCCGACGGTCGGATTGAGTACTTACACTCTCCGACGCCATCGCAAGGGCCTGCCCCCCTCGCGATCGCACCCGGATTGAGCACCTACGTTCTCCGGCACCCGGATTGAGCACCTACGTTCTCCGACGGTCGGATTGAGTACTTATACTCTCCGACGCCATCGCAAGGGCATGCCCCCCTCGCGATCGCACCCAGATTGAGCACCTACGTTCTCTGGCACCCGGATTGAGCACCTACGCTCTCCGATGGTCGGATTGAGTACTTACACTCTCTGACGACACCGTGGGGGCCTGCCCCCCTCACGAAGAAGCCGCGAACATCCCTCGTGCAAACTAAGCCGCGAGCAACCATCGCGCAAACTAAGCCGCGAGCAGCCCTCGTGCAAACTAAGCCACGAGCAACCATCGCGCAAACTAAGCCGCGAGCAGCCCTCGTGCAATCTAAGATGCGAACAACCCTCGCGAAAGTCAAAGCCGCGGTCGCAAACCGTGCAAATCAAGCCGCAAGCCAGCCTCGTGCAAGCACGGCAGCAAACCAGCAAAGCCGCGAGCCAACCTCGTTCAAGCTAAGCCGCGGTCACAAATCACGCAGGGCGAAGTCACACGCAAGTCTTGCGCGAGCCAAGCTCGTGCGAGCAAAAGTCACGACCCAAGCTTGTGCGAGCAATAATCGCGAGTCAGTCTCGCACAAAATGACATTGCACGTCAAACTTACGTAAAACAACATCAACTTCACAAACGGAGGTATCGGTCAGCCTCAATAAAAATGGAGGCGCCGTGTTTGCACCCATGCGCCTTGCCGCACCAAGTTTTCCTTTTCGACCTTGTACAAAAAGTACCCGGTGATACACTCGGGGGGCAGCAGAAACTCCACATCTCAGTAATCTCTTCCCTCGGGCGCTTAGTCCGCCATGCATGTTACACCTTGCGCACATCGCATATACAGCGTGTATCGCGCACGCATCACTCACTCATCGTACACATTACATACCGTGCACATCGTACCTTGTGCACACGTTACATACCTCGCGCCTTGCGCACATAAGGCGCAATTGCGCATATTATAGCAAGTACGGAAAGGCCCATGACGGTGCTTCCATAATAGCAGGGCGAGCAAGAGCCCACGCGCACAACACTTGCTTGAGCACGCAAGATACGCGCAAAGCCCGCTCGCGCACACAAGAGCCCACGCGCACAAGCCGCGCGCCAAACTTGCGCAGGCAGCCAGCACGTGCGCGCGCGACACGAGCACGCGTGGCCGAGGAGAGAGGGGCCTGCGCGCGCGCGGCCTGCGCGCCCACAACCTGCGCGCGTGCACGGCCTGCGCGTGCGGCCAGCCCGCGCGCGCGGCCAGCCTGCGCGCGCGCAAGGCCGCGCGCGCGGCCAGCCCGCGCGCGCGCAAGGCCGCGCGCGCGGCCAGCCCGCGCGCGCGCAAGGCCGCGCGCGCGGCCAGCCCGCGCGCGCGCAAGGCCGCGCGCGCGGCCAGCCCGCGCGCGCGCAAGGCCGCGCGCGCGGCCAGCCCGCGCGCGCGCAAGGCCGCGCGCGCGGCCAGCCCGCGCGCGCGCAAGGCCGCGCGCGCGGCCAGCCCGCGCGCGCGCAAGGCCGCGCGCGCGGCCAGCCCGCGCGCGCGCAAGGCCGCGCGCGCGGCCAGCCCGCGCGCGCGCAAGGCCGCGCGCGCGGCCAGCCCGCGCGCGCGCAAGGCCGCGCGCGCGGCCAGCCCGCGCGCGCGGCCAGGCCGCGCGCGCGCAAGCCCGCGCGCGCGCAGCCCGCGCGCGCGCAAGGCCCGCGCGCGCGCAAGCCGCGCGCGCGCCAAGGCCGCGCGCGCGGCAAGGCCCGCGCGCGCGCCAAGGCCCGCGCGCGCGCGCGCGGCCAGCCCGCGCGCGCGCAAGGCCGCGCGCGCGGCCAGCCCGCGCGCGCGCAAGGCCGAGCGCGCGGCCAGCCCGCGCGCGCGCAAGGCCGCGCGCGCGGCCAGCCCGCGCGCGCGCAAGGCCGCGCGCGCGGCCAGCCCGCGCGCGCGCAAGGCCGCGCGCGCGGCCAGCCCGCGCGCGCGCAAGGCCGCGCGCGCGGCCAGCCCGCGCGCGCGCAAGGCCGCGCGCGCGGCCAGCCCGCGCGCGCGCAAGGCCCGCGCGCGCGGCCAGCCCGCGCGCGCGGCCAGCCCGCGCTCGCGGCC
The DNA here is from genome assembly GCA_039513925.1 of Platanthera zijinensis. Classification (NCBI taxonomy): domain Eukaryota; kingdom Viridiplantae; phylum Streptophyta; class Magnoliopsida; order Asparagales; family Orchidaceae; genus Platanthera; species Platanthera zijinensis. The sequence goes on along the minus strand of CM077092.1, from coordinate 92,712,517 downwards.
AGACCGCGCGGCCTGCGCACGTGCGGCCGCGCCCGCGGCCTGCGCGCCCGCAACCCGCGCGCGCGCAAGGCCTGCGCGCGAGGCCAGCCTGCGCGCGCGGCCAGCCTGCGCGCGCGGCCAGCCCGCGTACGGTCGCGCACGCGGCCTGCGCGCGTGCGGCCCGCGCGCTGTTAGCTCGCGCAAGGCCTACGCGCGGCCAGCCCGCGCGCTGCTAGCTCGCGCGGCCAGCGCCCACCCCGGCGGCCCTTCGTCGCACGCGCCGTTTTGACGCTCGTATACCATGCCGGCCTCCGTCCGCATGCATCCAGGCACCCGTTCGCCAAGCCCCCGCACGACATAATACCTTAGAGCCGTGATCCATCGCCGCCGCCTCGGATCTCTCGCTAACACCCACCATGACAACAAAGAATTCCAGAAATCTCTCCTCACGCTCGCTTCGTTCCCGGCCAAGTAGAGATTTGGGGGGCATTTGATGGGTTCCCCCTTTTTATTTATGGAAAGTCATGGGTGGGCCCCGCCCCCCATGATCTCTCATGGAGATGATGGGGGCGGACCCCCACTCCCTCCCCTCATGGGGAAACCGTCGCCATAGGAATCGCCGCCGGCAAGAGGCCGAGCCACCACCGGCGGCCGGCCCTCCCACGGCCACCACGACCATGGCCGCCCGGGGCCATGGCCGCCCCGGCCATGGCCGCCCCGGCCATGGCCGCCCCGGCCATGGCCGCCCCGGCCATGGCCGCCCCGGCCATGGCCGCCCCGGCCATGGCCGCCCCGGCCATGGCCGACCGGGGCCATGGCCGCCCCGGCCATGGCCGACCGGGGGCATGGCCGCCCGGCCATGGCCGGCCGTGGCCATGGCCCCCCCGGCCATGGCCGCCCCGGCCATGGCCGCCCCGGCCATGGCCGGCCGAGGCTATGGCCGCCCCGGCCATGGCCGCACCGAGCCATGGCCGGTCGTGACCTTGGCCGCTTCGGCCGCCGCCGGCCTCCCTCGCCGGCCGCCCTCGCCGGCCGCCCGGCCGCCGCCGCCGTCATGACGGCCCGCCTCCATGAGAAGGGGCCTCCCCGCCGTCCGATCTAGAGGAAGGCCCCCGTGCCGTCCGATCAAGGTGGTAACTACCCACTACCCCACCACTTTAGTGGTGGGGCCCGCCATGATCCACCCCTGGAGGCTATAAAAAGACCCCAGGGGACTCTTAATTCTCATTCTATTTTCTCCTACGCTTCCCCCTTCTTCTTCCTCAGGTGGGAGCTCTCCCGTTCTTCTTCGTCGGCGGCCACCCCTCGTCGTCAACAACCAGCGGCCGCCTCTCGCCGCCAACCACCGGCCGCCGCCCGAGACCTCCAGCGGCCCCCAGTGGCTATCAGCACCCGCCAGCAGCCATCAGCACTTGTCATAGGCCGTCGGCCCCGTCAGCGGCTATTGGCACCCCACCAGCGCTCAACCGCCAAGGAAGCACTCCAAGAACAAAAGAAGACGAGCAAGGGAAGTAGCAACAACCCAGGAATACACACCGCCTCCGAGCGCACGCGCCTAAAGCACCTCGCGCATTCCACCATCCAAGTCCCGTTGGCGAGGCAGTCTGTTGCCCATCAACGGTCGCATACACCCTCTCTCTCTCCTCAAGATTGTAACGGGAGCGGCCTGTCGCCCCGATTCCCCCATCAAACTGTAAAACTCCAGCAAACTAGTGGATTTTGATCGGCACCGACCCGGTCACGTGGTTTTTTACCCGGTTGAAGGGTTTTCCACGTTAAAACTTCCCGTGTCCATCCCTCACTCTTCAATTGACTGTGTGCGCGCTCGACCGCTCCGAGAGCTAAGGCGGCCCAAGAATATCCGGCCCGACCGGAGCATCGAGTTAGACCGCAACAATATTATATTCCGATTTTATCCTTTGAAATATCATGAAAGTGTAGGAGGGTCACAGACGAAGAAGACAAAAAAGTTCAAAGTAAATCGAGCAAGCCTCTGACTAAAGAAGATGGCCAATGTCGTTGTTGCCAAGCACACAACTCACCAAAATAGAACGAAGCGGAATCGAAAAATGTGAAATGACATAAATTAGACCCTTTAGGAATGATTTAGAATAAGGGTCCATACGGCAATTTAATAAACTGGGTGAAAATTTTCAACATAAGGGTAGGACTGTAAATGGAGCAATCTTGAAGGAGAGGTGTTTGTAATATTAAAACTTAAGGAGGAGGTGCATGTAATTATGCAAACTCACAGAGGAGGTCTAGATAATTAGGACAGAACTACACATACCTAATTCATATCTAAAAACCACAAAAAGTGGGCCCAATACACAATAAAATATATTATTTGACCTTTTTACACACCTAAAACACAGCAAAAAGTAGGAATCCGATTATTTTATTGTGTGTGAGACTCACTTTTTGTGATTTTTAGGTATAATTTAGGTATGCATAGAATTATTCAGATAACTAACCCTTAGAAATAATATAAATTCATGTTGCAGGAATAAATATTATTATGCATATCATAAATACAAAAAAGAAATAAAATATAAAATTAGCATGGAATTATATATAGTTTCAATTTTGTAATGGACTATACAGCAGACTTATACACTCATTAAACTTTAATTAAGCATGTATTTACTTAAGGGTCGCTTTCCCATAATAGAATCAGCGGAGAGAGACCCGATCACAAATACACACGTACGTACAACGTATTGCATGTGCTTTCAAATAGAAATTTTTTGGTGCTCGGCGTGGGACGCTCACACCTCTAGGGAGTTATAGTGACTTTTAGGCACATTTTTAATTACTTCTATTTTGTTATAAAAAAAATATCACAAAAATTTTTGTTTTTGTTTTTATGTTCATTTTAAGTACCATAATATGAAAATTGAAAAAAGTATGATCGTAAAATCATGCATTACGATTGTAAAATGATATAATTGTATTTTCATTTATTGATTGTAATGCTATTTTACGATCGTAATGCTATTTTACGATCGTAATGCATGATTTTACGATTATATTTTTTTCAGTTATAATCAAAATATATATAATTTGGTAGCGTAAAAATAGAAACATTAATATTTTGTATTTTTTTAATAATTTTTTTTACAAGTCCGAAAATGAGAATTAGTGTATTAAATTTCCTATAACACATGTAGAAATGTGAGCCTCGAACACACCCAAAAAAAATTGTCCCCGTTCAAAGCACAACTATATTAGATTTTCTGATTTTACTGTGTACTATGCAATTAATACCACATAAAATTTTTTTAGTGAAAATATTGTATAGATTAAATACATATATGAAATTTTGTGAGATATAGTCCTCCTTTTAGACAATTCACGTGAAGGAACTCTGTTTTCTTGAAAAATCCACAGAAATTGGCGGCCTGGCGGAAGCCCATCGCTTGGATGCAGTAGGGCGATGCGTGCGGTCCTTGCAATCGCGTGGGGGTATGCCTTGTTAAATGATTTATTTTTGTGTGCGTATAACATATCTTTGTTAGCCAAAATTAATCCCATCATCAATCTTCTGCAACCACGATTATTGACGTGTGATTGGTTGAAAATTCGTTCACCCAACAGTTTTTACAACGTTGAAGGGCATTTCAGGAAATTTGAAATTTTTCTGCCCGGGCTACGATTATAACTGGGAGTCGTAGAAGATACACTCATTTATATCAGAGAAACAATTTCTTTATTTCAAATACAACTTCTTTATCTGAGATACATTTAAATTTTCACATGACACAATGTTTTTGAAATAAAGTAGTTGTATCTCAAATATAAATGAGTTATATCTGAAATAAAAGAGTTGTATCTCATATCTAAATAGACGATTGTTATCCGCAACCCGTCTTTGACTATTCGTACCTCAAAATTTTTAAAAAAACATTTTTTGTGTGTTAACCGCAACCCGATGTTTCTTTTTCTTGCAGAAGTCACCCCTCTTTCCTCCAGCTCATGCGAGAAAAGCTGGGAGGCGGTCGAGATTTTCTACCTATGTGCTTCTCGGTGATACACCATGGTTAATGGTTGTCCCCACGAGCTCCATCGACCCGATATTTTCTACTTTTGTGCATCCCAGCGATGACGAAAATTCACAGGGGTACTCTTTACCTAGAGATCAATACACAAGAACTGTTGATTGTCTACAATACAGACGAAATTAAAACAGGGTGGATAGGTATTCACGCTAGCTCACACAATACATTGTATGGGTTTTTCAAGAATGTTTGGCAGTTTGCGTCATTGACAGCGGTGGCGCGGTAGATGTTGTAGTTGAGGAAGCTGGTACCGCGGGCGCCGAAGGTGCCGTGAAGGAAGCGGGAAGGGGAACACCACTCACCAATTGATTACAGGTTAATAACGAGGTGCGAGAAGCTAAATATTGATTTGCGGTTAACATTTTGGATTGCATTAATATTGGGGTGCGACAAGTCAAATACGAGTTGCGGTTAACAGTTGTCTAAGCCGCTGAGAATTATACGTTGGACCCGGATGCAAAAAATTCCGCGTGCTGGAAAGATATGAGACACCGACCTGTTTAAAAAATTTCCACACCCTTTCCTCTTTGACGAACGACTACTACGGCTTCCTCTTCACACCACTCCACCCCTTTCTATTAAAGTTTCGCTTCCTCTGCTCTCCTCTTCTTCTTCTCCGGACCTCTCTCTCTATCTCTCCCTCTCTCTCTAAAACCACAATGTACTCATCAACTCCCATGGAACATAAGATCAAGACTCTTCTTCTCAGTTTGCTTGCCGTATGGTTATTGGTGTCCGGCGCCACGGCGAGGCGGCCTGTGAAAGAACTCATCACGGCCGTGCCTGCAGAAATCATAGCTCCATCGGGCGAGGCCATGGCGGTGGAGAAGGGGGAGACTGAGCGGAAGCCAACGAAATACGACGCGTTGCTGCTTAACCTTCTTCCGAAGGGAAGGATTCCTGCGTCGGTGCCCATCGGAGGCATCAATGAACTGAATAACTAAACTCAGGGATGAAGTTGCGATATATATTCTTTTAATTATTCCATTTATTAATTAATTGTCTCTAGCGATTAGAGAATATTCCTATTAATTTCTTTTTTAGGTGTTTATAAAGAGGTGTATAAAGAATTACAACTTTAGCTAGGAAGGAAATGATATTTTGATTGTTAATTTCCTTGAAATTATTGAGTATATATATATATTTATCTGAGCCTTGATGTTTGTTAGCAATTATACATTCAATCAAAACCAGTTCTATCGATCTCCTCCCTATAAAGCCATTGTTTTTTAGATCTGACAAAATTTAAATAACTCCATATGTATTTAATATCATGGGAAATGGGTCAATATGTAGTGACGTTTTCATATATATCGCGTTTACTAAGGGGCCTTTTGGCATTACAATGGTTATGACATTCCTCAAGAAAAACAAATTAATTTTAATCATAAAAATGGATAGAGTTCCTTAGGTGAGAAGGGGCTTTCACATTCAATTTGTAATAATAATCGCGTTCTATGTGATCGTAATCGCTAGATCGGTGAAAATAGACCCCCCCAAACGGAGCCTGAATGGGCGCTAACATTGGCTTTAACGTGATTGTAAATGTATTTCCAATGATAAGAAGATTGTAGCCTAAGAAGTATCCACTTGATGGGGCCATCCCTAATTTATAGGAATTTCGGGCTGCAAATAACATGAATTCCGTATCCCCCACTAACGAAGTGAGATGTTTTGGAAATAATCACCGTACGCGCGATTCACGTGTCCGATCCACTCGTTAATCGTCATGTTCCAATGATAAGAAGATTGTAGCCTAAGAAGTATCCACTTGATGGGGCCATCCCTAATTTATAGGAATTTCGGGCTGCAAATAACATGAATTCCGTATCCCCCACTAACGAAGTGAGATGTTTTGGAAATAATCACCGTACGCGCGATTCACGTGTCCGATCCACTCGTTAATCGTCATGTGCACATTCTTGGCCGCCGCTCGCGGGATCCCGACCGCCATGCCCACCCCCTGCGGCCAGTCGCATTGGTCGTCCGCCCTCGCCTTCTCGGCCTCCGTGCGCCACCCCGCACGCGGGCGGCCTCTGCTTGGCATCCTGACACGCGGGCGGTCTCGACTGGCCTCCGTGAAGTCTCCCACCGCTTGGCCTTCCGGCGCACGAGCGTCCTCAGCTTCGGCCCTAGCCGGCCTCCGCGAGACAGGCCGTCACTCGGCCTCCCGTCGCCCGAACGACCTCGGCCTCGTCTCCGGACGGCCTCAGTAAGGTCGACCGCCCATATCCGCCCAACATACGGGTGACCTCGGCCCCAGCCAGCCTCGGCGAGGCCAGCCGCCGCTTGGTCTCCCGACACATGGATAACCTCGGCCTCGATTGACCTCAGCGGGGCAGGCAACCGCTTGGCCGCCGGGCGCATGGGCGGCCTTGGCCTCGGCCGGACTCCGTGAGGCCGGCCTTGGCCGATCTCTGCGAGATCGACCGCCGCTTGGTCCCGCGGTCCACAGGCGGCTTCGTCCTCTGCTGGCAACCGTATGGCATGCCGCCGCTTGACCGCCCGACGGGTGGGCGGCTAGGCCACGGCTCGGGCCAGCCTCCGTATTTCTATCGGCCGCTTGGTCGCCCGACCCACGGGCGACTTCGACCTCGATCGACCCCAACATGGTCGGCTAACACTTGGCTGCCCGTAGCACGGGCAACCTTGGCTTCAGTCCGCCCTCGTGGGGCCGGCCAGCGCTTGACCGTCCGGAGTACGGGCAGCCTCGGCCTCAGTCAGCCCTCGTGTGGCCATCCGGTGCACGGGGATCCTCGGTCGGCCTCCGCGAGGTATACCACGCCTTGGCCACCCGGCGTGAGGATGACATCGGCCTTGACCTCCGGCCTCAGCTCACCTCCCATCCCCCTATAGTCGAGCAGTTCTTTTTCTGGTTAGGCCCGAATTACTTAGGGGGTGGGGAGGGGGAGATCGTCATTCCAATAAAATTGGTGATCCGCGCGATCCTATTTGTCCGCCCAGTAGTTACCGGGTAAAATTGTCGGATCACCCCTCGTAACATTTATAAATAGACCCTAGCCCCTCCTTTTTATCTTCTTTCTCTTCGAGATTTTCCTTCCACTCACCCTTCTCTCCTCCACTTCTCCTATTTTTGCCAGGTTCTCCACCAGACTTCCTCCTTGAAAGTCTTTATCTGTCTTCGTGCAACTTCGGGTGCTCGACTCCGTGTATGCTGCCCCAACTATTGCAGGCGACCCTTTAGTAGCACACCTAGCATTCAGCGTCCCCAGTGATCATGTACAGGTAGAAGCCCTCCAAGACCTTCAGATCACGCATTCTCTGCTTTGCACATTTGCAAGCATTTGGTTTCGCGAGTGGTAGTTTGTTACCCACCGACGACATATCCCTTTCACCCCCCCCTCCAGCTGTGATGAGGATGTTGGTGTTACCATTGTGATCTGGAAGTGAACAAGTATGTAGTCTTACTGCCAACGCAGTATGTGCCTATCAAGGTCGCGCATAAGAATGTTTGGAGAAATTGGGAGATTGAATTAGTTTGGTTATACTCATATGATGAGTGGAAATGACTTAGCTCAGCCCGACTTTGAAAGCGTCGAGTGCGTTGAGACTACTCAACACTTTCGTCGAGTCAAGTGTTGACTCGTCGAATGATGACGTTAGAGTGTGTTGAGTTTACTCAATGATTCGTCGAGTCAAAATGTTGATTCGAAGAGTATGAAACTTAAGCTTTGAGTGTGTTGAGTTCACTCAACGATTCGTTGAGTCAAGGTGTTGATTCGACGAGTCTGGTTCTTAGGCGTTGAGTGTGTTGTGTTCACTCAATGCCTTCGTTGAGTCAAAGGTTGATTCGACGAATCTGACACTTAGGCTTTGAATGCGTTGAGTTAACTCAACGCCTTCGTCGAGTCAAATGTTGATTCGACGGGTTTGGCGCTGAGAGCGTTGAGTTCACTAAACACCTTCGTTGAGTCAAATGTTGATTCGGCAAGGCTGGCGCTGAGTTCGTCGTGTATCTTATGGATCGTATAGTATGTTCTGTATACTCGACAATTCATCGAATATGTTATGGATACTCGACGATTCGTCGAGACAAGGGTTGTCTGGTCGAAATGCTGCATTCCAAGTCTTGGGTCAGTGAATAACGACAGGCTGTTCTATTTACTCCTTTGGGTATAAATAAAAGATTTTAGGGTTTCTCAAATAGATCGATGGGTTGATTATATCTAAGAAAATTAGTTGAACTGTGCGAAAACCCGAGACCTAAAAAGGCCGACGAAAGCTGTTCCGCCTTCACTAATCCTGTCGCCATCACGAAGCCTGATTCCGGCGAGTGTCGTCGCCGCCTCTTCTGTAATGGACCTAGCAGTCCGTGAAGATGTAGAGTGCCCTATCCCGACCTAGATCATGTTCAACAAGACTCTACGGGTTCTCCCGTTCGTTTGGATCTACTGTAGAGGTGCGGACACTATTCTACACTAAGGACTCTAGCTGCTAAGTGTTTAACAGATCTTCTGGAACATCTAGGTCGAGTATCGACTCAATCCCGCAAAGGTAATTTTATTTTACAGCCTTTTCTTCTTGATCAATGTATATCGCTAGATCCGAGCTATTTTGTGTCTTTCTTGTTCCTTTATTCCGCTGTGCACAAGTGTTGTATCGTATAGAAAATCCTAACACTGGTATCAGAGCTAGGTTCGGTGATATTCATTGTTTCAGAAGTTGCTAAATCCATGACGTGTAGATCTGGAAATTTAGAAATGTTCTAAAATACCCAAACCTATTTTTGGATCCTCACCAAGAACGCATGTGATTTCTTTGTTTATTTCCATGGAACTTCTTAATAATAACCGTCTCTCTTGTTGGTTTGTGAAACCAAGTGTGTTAGATTTTGAATCTCACATAGAGAGACGAGCTTGTCTATTGTGTAAGTGGAGTCTGTGTTGCTCATGTATAATGCATGTAGATCTGAAGATTTAGAAAAGTTCTAGATGTTCAAATTTAGCCCAATTCATCAAGTATTGATGATTTCCTTGTGCACATCTGGGATGCATTTGGATTTTGATTGATGATGTTTTATTTTGTGGATGTGCACACTGGTTAATAGTTAACCATGATTAAGTGTTAATCAATTATTTAAAAATCACTTAAGCAATATTAAGTATTTGGATACCTTCTGATGGATTACACTCTTCCTGCCTCGACCGATGACATGTGGACTTGCTAAAGCAAGGTGCATTAATCTATCTTGGTAAGGGTGCGAGTGGATAATTGTGATATCCCACTGTCGACATTGAGTAAACTTAACTGGCTGACCTCAAAGGTTTAGTGCCTAGAGGAATAGGGTTGGCATGTACCATATGATGGATGTGAATAAAGATTTATTCACCAACCATACAAGGGTTGCATTGTGATGCAATTGACAAGCGGTTCCTACCTAAATAACTGCATTATGAGAGAAAATTCAAAGCTGACTCATAATATTAATGAAATATGGATCTTGTCCACTAAGAGAGTAACTCACATATACTCTACGAATTGATATCGAGGGTTATCAGTTTGATAAAAATAGTGGGAGTTATTTTGATTAAAGTCCTTAAATAAATGATAAAATATTTTTTGAAATGTAGTACTGATTTTTCTCTGCTGAATTCTTATAGAATTTCCATAGCAAGTGATCTCACTCAACCCTGTCCCTCAGAGTCATCCTTGAGAAGGAGAAACTGAGTGGGATGAACTACATAGACTGGTACAGGAGCTTGAGAATTATTCTCAGACAAGAGCGCAAGCTCTATGTTTTGGAAGAGGAATCCCCTGAAGAGCCTGTCGGGAATGCGTCCCGTTATGATAAGGATGCTTATAAGAAGTATCCTGACGACTCCTTAGATGTTGAATGCCTCATGTTAACAACCATGAAATCTGAGCTCCAAAAGCAACATGAGAACATGGGTTGCAAGGAAATTGACGAGCATCTCAAGAAAATATTTCAAGGGCAAGCTCATCAAGAGAGGTTTGACATCACTAAGGCGTTGTTCCAGTATAAGATAAGAGCTCAAGACCTAGTAGGGACTCACATTCTCAAGATGATTGGGCATATAGAGAACCTTGAGAGACTAGGCTTCCCTCTAGGCCAAGAGTTGACCACATATCTGACCCTGCAATCGTTGTCTGACAGTTATAAGCAGTTCGTCTTGAACTATAACATGAATAAAATAGATAAGACACTGCCTGAGCTCTTAGGCATGTTGAGAACTGTCGAAATCAATATGAAGAAGGTCAATCCTGCTAGCCCCATATTGATAGTGCATAAAGTCAAGGGAAAGGCCAAGGGCTTCAAGAAGACAATGGTAGGACCTAAGTCATCTCTTGAGGCAATGTCTTCAACACTGAAGAAGAAAGGCTTAGTGAAAGAAAAGAAATGACACCATTGTGGCAAGGCTGGTCATTGGAGGAGGAACTGTCCTTCTTATATTGAGGGTCTGCACAAGATGAAGGGAGGTATGATGTAACGACTCCACCTGTTAAATAACATATAATAGAAGGTCTGGTCGGGGCCCCACACTATATGTCACAAACAGACGGCAAAGTCACAGGTTAATACCAAACCACCAACGCATCCTAAGTCAGAGCATGCTAGTGGAATATTTGAACAATAAGTTGAACTCAAACCAAGAATGTCCACTATATATAAACCACAGTTATATATACAACCAATAAAAGAAATGTCCAGTAAATACAACCAAGTTGGCCTTAAGGCCTTATAGTTCCTCTTTTCACAGTGTGGATTGCATACATCGGTGCACAGGCCAGTCATACATGAACAAAACACAACACTTTTAGCTTAGCCTTCAAGGGCTAGCAGCAGTAGCGGCAGCAGCATCAGGGACTTCAGCCCTTCATTTTCGGCTTGGCTCTCCAGCACCTTCACAGGGACAATCTACCCAGAAGGTGGCAAACAAGGCAACGGTCAGCATTCAGCTGACCAATTTATAACAATCCAACCTGAAAGAAAAGGGGATAGATACTACTCTAGAGGGGGGGGGGGGTGAATAGAGTAATCAAAAATTGCACTAGCAAAGTTGACTGTCTACTCAACTCCCTTGGAGTTAATTGCGGAATGAGGGTTATAGATATTTGAGATTAAACCTTAAAGCCTAACACAAGTGATGTGCGCAAAAGGCAGCCAACTGTAATTACAGTTAAGGTTTGGAATCCTAAGCAGCAACTAACAAACCTAGTTAAAATCTAATCACAGCCAATCAACACAGAGAATTAATTGAACAATCCAGACGACACAAGGAATTTATAGTGGTTCCCCAAACAACTTGGGTACGTCCACTCTTCTACCAACAAGGTAGGAATCCGCTCAGGTTTTTGATCAGGTGCCCTGCCACCAATAAGATCTGTTGCAGGTAGATCTAGAGACCCTTTAGACTTTTGATCAGGTGTCTAAAAACCAACACAGGTTTTTGATCAGGTGCCCTGCCACCAAGGGATACTTTTGAAGGGAGTAATAACCCTTTATAGGAGGGGGAAAGGAGGTTAAAATGTCTTCCTTATTTTACAATAGATTAGAGAAGCACAATAACTTGCACTGAGCTAGAAAGCTCTAAAGAGTCAAGGCTCCCCCTGGCTAAAAGAACGTCCAGGTGAAGTCTTGCTTCAGTGCAGAAACACTTCAGAAAATACTGAAGGAAAAAGCTACAAGAAGATAAATAATATGAAATAAAATTTCTTCTTTAGGCAGCTATCTTCTTCTTTCTTCAAAAAGCTCTGAGTGTAAATCTTCCTGGAGGCAGGAGAACTCAGGTTGAAGAAGAGTGAAGAACTAAAGCTTCTTCTCAGTTAGATGTAAACGAGCTGAGAGCAGTTGGAAACTGTAAGTTGTAAGCTTGAATGCTGCTGATAGCTTTTTGTATGTGAGAACTAGTTGATTTCTTTCTTCAAAGAAGTCTTTATATAGCAGCAGTAGCAACGACTCTTACTTGAGTTTGAATCTTGTCTTCTACTGAACTCTGCAAGCTGGGCTGCAAAAAGCATAAAGCAAAACAAAATACTGCAGACAGATATCCTATAAGAGGATAAAGCTTTCTAAGAAGCTGCAAATAATTCTGATGAAATAATATAAGAGAAAGTCACATCAGAAGAGACTCTTTACAGCCAAGGAAGACTTTTTGAGTCTAACGGCTATAAAGGACAGCCTGGCAGATAAAGCAGAAATCATATCTCAGCTAATAAGACAAACAACTTTGTCAGAAAAAGATTAGCTCATGCATAAGGAATGGAACAGATATTGCATGGAAATAATATCACAATTTATTCAAATAATCTTTTATAAAATGTGCCAAAATAAATATGAAATTAATCACTTCATAGAAGACGACAAAACTACTTAAAACATATAGCAAAACGTCGAACGACCCTCGGAGATCGTCGACCTAAGCACAGAGATCGTCAACCTATCAGACAGATAGTCGAACGATCCAGATAGTCGAACTACCAAAGAAGATAGTCGAACTACCTCAGCAGATAGTCGACCTATCAGAACAGATAGTCGAGCTATCAGATAGTCGATCTATCCGGACAGATAGTCGAACTATCAAAGAAGATAGTCGAACTACCTCAGCAGATAGTCGACCTATCAGAACAGATAGTCGAGCTATCAGATAGTCGATCTATCCGGACAGATAGTCGAACTACCAAACAAAACAGATAGTCGACCTATCAAACAGATAGTCGACCTATCACAGAAAACAAATAGTCGACCTATCAACAGATAGTCGACCTATCAAAGCAAAACAGATAGTCGACCTATCAACAGATAGCCGAACTATCAGATAGTTGAACTATCCAACCAGATAGTCGAACTATCAAAGAAAATCAGATAGTCGACCTATCAACAGATAGTCGAGCTATCACAGAAAGCAGATAGTCGACCTATCAACAGATAGTCGAACTATCAGATAATTGAACTATCCAAGCAGATAGTTGAACTATCAAGAAGAGCAGATAGTCGACCTATCAACAGATAGTCGAACTATCAAGGGAAAACAGATAGTCGACCTATCAAGCAGATAGTCGAGCTATCAGGAAGACGATCATCGAACGGCTGATCGACGATAGTCGAGCGACGTTCGACCATAGTCGAACGAAAAACAACTTAACCAAATATTCATCTGTAAAAGTGACAAGACTAAAACTAGAGCAACAAACTAAACAACTAACCTTTGACTATAGATAAATCTTGGGTCAAGAGACAGAAAGAGAAGACTGAACTCAAATCAAAACCTAGGGTACCAACAATCTCCCCCTATTTGAGTTAAGTCTCTCAACAACTAAAACATACAAAACTAATTACTGAAAGTAAATAAAATGCATGAAAAGAAATAACTAAGCAGATAACGTCTATCAAACAGATAAGCAATTAACTGTCAATCAATGAAATATTTAGAATCTTCAGAGTTAGGCTTAGGATCAGAAGAGCTAGAAATAAAAGTAATCTTTCTAGAGGGATCTAGAGCTTCTTTTCTCGACAACTTCAGGTCTTGTTCTCCAATGATTTTCAATTCTGTCGCTCTTGGGACAACTGCCTCAGGATGCTTTTCCATGTACTTTGAAGGATCAAATATCTCAGGTCTAACCTGGAATTTATCGAGCTTCTTCATTCTGAATTTTGACATCGTGGTCAATCCTGCAGTGTCTTTTCCTTCTGCTTTTGCTTTCTTAATTTGAGCTGCTCCAACAAGTTCAAGAAAACGAGCCATCCTAAAATTAGGATCAAGCTCTGGGCTTTCATAAACATTCTCAGAAGATGTATCAACTGGTTCTTTATCCTGAATAACTAGATAAGAAGGAGGAGCAGACTTAGCAAATGTCTTGCTAGAATTTTCAGATAAAATAATTTGCTTACCTTTTGAAACATCCTTCACAGAATGATCTGGCTTAGGAGAGGTTGAGCTTTTGAGTTCTTTAGAATGAGGAGGAGAAAATGTTGGTCTTTGATACACCACCTCCTTTACTTGTTCCTTAACAGCATCAGGTCTTTGATAGCCAGTTTGAGTTTTACCTTGGTATCCTTGTGAACTTCTCCTTTGAGCTGACTGAGATGGCTTGAATCTTTCAGACTGAGCAGCAGAGTTTGCAGATAAGTTTCCTGAGGCTCCTGTACTGGGAGGTGGAGGAGGAGGACCTCTAGGAGTCCACCTTGGGACAGGACTGTCATACCTCTTTGACTTCTTCCTTTGCTTCTGCTGATTCTTAGAGAAAGCCATCCAGTGCTGGAAATCTTTTGATTTTGGATCAATTCCTTTCAGGATATAGTAAGGAGTATCATTATCTGGATTAGGAGGAGGAGGAGCTACAGCTTTCCTTTTCTTTTTAGTAGTTCTTTTTCTTTTTGACTCATCAGATTCATCAGAATCGATTTCATCCTCAGAATTAGAAGAAATGGGCAGATCATATGGATCAATTGCTTCTCGCATAGCTCTTTCCTTTTCCTTTAGAGCAGCTTTTTCTAAATCTTCTTCCATGGCATCCTGTGCCAGGAGAGCATCTAAATCCAATCCAGGGGAATCATCCCATACAGTAGACTTTTCAAATTGAGCATCTGCAGCTTTTTCTTGTTGATCAGAAACTGTCATGGTGACCAGTTCTGCTTGCACTTCTGGCTGAACAACCTCAAAAAATTGAGCAACTTGTTCTGGTTCATATTGAGCTTCTGTAGCTGGTAGAAGATCAGGCTCTTGAACATCTAAAACTTCTTCCATTTTATCTGTAGTATTATGAATAAAATTTTGCTAAATGACATCTAATCATCCCTTCCAGGTATTCTCATACAAGCATATCAGTTATCAAGTCTAAAAAGTAAGTAAAAGGGATACCTTCAGAATCGACCTCTGCGTGTCCTAACTCCCATAATTCATCTAGAAAGGAAGTGATAACTCCTTCTAGGTACAGGGCGACCAAGGGAGTAGAACATTCTTCTAAGCAAGCTTTGACAATAAATTCAGATTTCAATAATGCATCAGAAATTTCTTTTTTAGATAAACTTTAAAGAGGAGCTGATTCTTCTATTGCTTTCTCTGCCACTGCAGGAGGATCTGCTGGAGGGGAGGCCAAAGGCAGCTCAGAGACATCTTCATTAAGCATCTCCCCCTGCCTGATTTCAGTAGATACTGAAACCAGGCCCCTAGAGGAAGAGGGCTCAGCAGACTTTGAGAGTGACCGGATGGCAGCAGTCAAAGAGGAGATAGAGGAAGCAAGGGGAGCAATTGCCTCTTCAATCATAATTTTGATTGAGGGGGTAATTAACTCCAAAATGCTAGAGATGAATGCTGGAGTTATTTCAAAGGATGATGATGATGATGGAATCTCAGTGGATGGATGATCAACAGGGATGGTATATTCATAATGATCTGGAGAATGAATTGGAGATGGAGAGTGAGCTGGAGATGGAACTGGAGATGGATGAGAGGATGCAGGGTGATCAATGTGATCTGAAGAAGGAATTGGAGACTGAGGAGAAGTAGAAATTTCAGAAACCAATAAATCAAAACTAGGATGAGATATCCTAGCAAGATAAGACGGGAGAGGAGATGCAGGAGGAGATGCAAGGTGAGAAGCAGAAGGTCGTACTTCAATTGAAGTTGATGGAACTTCAACTGAAGTAGACGACAAAGCAGATGAAGAAGATGGAAGGGAGGGATTTGCTGAGCCAGCTTCTTATAGGGGAGGAGTGACTGAGGCAGTCCTGGTGCTCTCAGATGTAACTGGAGTAACCCCTGCGGGAGCGGGCTTCAGGAAGGTCCTTTTCCACTTGGCGAATAGGGATGGATCCATCTTCTTGCTGGCATTTATGGAGGTAGCAGCTGAAACTAACAGATGGGGATATCTTTCCTTCAGAAAAATCCCAACTACCCTACCCATGGTAACTTCTTTCTTGCTGTTCTTTTTCCTGATCAAATCAAATAGAACTCCTGCCCAATTAATCTGTTTCTTATTCACAATTGCACACATCAGTGCAAACTGCTGCCTTGTAATATTGTCGTGGGCAGAGTGCTTTCCCAGTAGCACTTTTCCGACTATTTCAGCAAGAAACTTAATCTTAAACGGAAAATTTACTTTAAGCAGCTTAGAGGGAATGCCTTCGGCATGTCCCAGCTCTGTCAGCATCCTCCCAAACTCTGGGGTATCTTGCTCGTACTCTTCTTCCCCATTTATCAATCCAAATATTTCAGTTAAAATAGCGGGAGTCAATGTTACCTCTTCTCCGCCAATAGTTCCGGTCATTGAATCATCATTTGAAGACGAAGTAAATGCCCATTCTTTGATCTCTTGAATATTTATCTTTATCCTGGAGGACATGAGCTTCTCTAACCCTTGATCTTTGCACAGATTAAGAATTTCCACAATTCCGGATTCGCAGCAGCTGAAGGAATCGAAATCTACACTGAATCCTGCATCGAACTTCACTACTGTCAGGAGCGCTGGAGAAATCGCTATCGAAAGGGCTGGAGAAGACGAGGGAGAGACGGCGAGGACGAAGCGGTGGAAATCGCAAGACAAAGAGCAAGCGGGAAGACAGAATGCGAAAAGACGCTCTTCGTCGACGATAAAAGCAACTATCTCTTAACCTAGGTCGACCATCGGCTTTATATTAAAATAACGATCGTTGATCTATTTAAAAGATGCTGGAGACGATGGTCGAACGGTCGTTCGACGATCGGTCCTGAAGCAGAGTAGTCGATCAATCGTTCGACTATTTCTGTCTTCACAAACAGCAAGCTGTCGTCAACCATATATCGACGATAGGCTCGACCTGTTCGACTATCTTCGAACGTCGGTCGACGATCTTCAAGCAGATAAGCTATCATCAACCATAGGTCGACGATAGGCTTGAACCGATCGACTATCTTCGAACGTCGTTCGACTATCTTCGAACAAGTTTCAACAAGGCAGACGTCACACTTAGTCTCTTCCATTAATCATGCCTAGTTGAACTAAAAAGAACAGATGCTTCTGTTCATCTAAGGGTTTGGTGAATATATTACCTCTCTGAAGGTCTGTGGATATGAACTCAAGGCTGATCTTGTTCTTTTCCACACAATCTCTCAGGAAATGGTGCCGGATCTCAATGTGTTTCGTTCTAGAGTGGTGCACTAGATTTTGTGCAATAGAGATAGCACTGGTACTATCACACATGATTTTAGTGTTCTTGTGTGAGTACCCATAATCCAAAAGTTGATTTTGTATCCACAGGATCTGTGAATAACAACTAGCAGCTGCTATATATTCAGCTTCTACAGATGAAGTTGAGACAGAGACCTGCTTCTTACAGAACCAAGAGACCAATCTCTCTCCCAGGAACTGATAAGTTCCTGAGGTACTTTTCCTGTCAACTCGACAGCCAGCATAATCAGAATCAGAATATCCAATTAATTCAAATTCTGACTCAGCTGGATACCAAAGTCCTAGATTTGGACATCCCTTCAGGTATCTCAAGATTCTCTTGAGAAGAATTAGATGAGATTCCTTGGGGTTGACCTGGAATCTAGCACAAAGACATGTAACAAACATTATGTCTGGCCTACTTGCAGTTAAATACAATAGGGAACCAACAATGGCCCTATAATTCTTTTGATCAACAGGCTTTCCCTGATCATCAGATTCAATAACTACATTAGTAGCCATAGGTGTATGCATTGCTGAAGCATCAGCCATCCCAAACTTCTTTACCAATTCCTTGGCATATTTGGATTGGGAGATGAAGATACCATCAACATCTTGCTTTACTTGGAGACCAAGAAAGTAAGACAGCTTACCCATACTACTCATCTCAAACTTAGAATGCATCAAGTTAGAGAACTTTTTGTACAGTTTGGGATCAGTGGAACCAAAAATAATATCATCCACATACACTTGAACTAACAGGATTGTATCCTTGTGGTGCTTGACGAAAAGGGTTCTATCAACTACTCCCCTAACAAAGTTGTGCTCTAACAGGAAATTAGCTAGAGTCTCATACCAGGCTCTTGGTGCTTGTTTGAGTCCATAAAGAGCTTTTTGTAACTTGAATACATGTGAGGGCTGAGTTGAAGAAACAAACCCAGGTGGTTGTTCAACAAATACCTCTTCCTTTAGCTCACCATTTAGAAAGGCACTCTTGACATCCATCTGAAAAACTTTAAACTTCATATAGGCTGCATAGGCTAAGAAGATCCTTATTGCCTCTAGCCTTGCAACAGGAGTAAAGGTTTGGTCAGAATCTATACCTTCCTCCTGTCTGTAGCCCTGAGCTACAAGCCTAGCTTTGTTCCTTACAATGATTCCATTTGCATCCAACTTGTTTCTATACACCCACTTGGTGCCTATGATCAGTTGGCCTTTAGGTCTTGGAACCAAAGTCCATACTTTACATCTCTCAAACTGATTGAGTTCCTCTTGCATAGCAATGATCCAGTGGGGATCTAGCTCAGCATCTTTAATGGTGAGGGGCTCAATCTGTGAAAGGAAACAAGCATGCATCACATCCTGTCTTAACTGATGTCTTGTTTGAACACTAGTTGATATGTCTCCTATCACTTGAGATGTAGGATGATCTCTAAGTGTGACAACATCAGCAGGTGGGATGTGATCTTCAGCAATAGTTGGGATTAATTCCTCAGGAGGAATTTGATCTACTATTGGTGGTACAGCAATAAATTCTGCAATGTCTTCATCACTGTCTGATTCAGTGATATGAAGAGTTGAAAGATGGAGAATCTCTTGAGTGACATCTTTGCTAGATTCTTGTACCTGCAATGAACTAGAGGAAGGTGAAGTTTCCTTCTCCTTGTAAAACATTTGAGATTCATCAAAGGACACATGAACAGACTCTTCAATTTTAGAAGAAGATTTATTAAAAACCCTATAAGCTTTGCTTACTTGGGAATATCCAAGAAAAATTCCCATTGAAGCTTTTGCTTCAAATTTTCTAAGGTATTCTTTATTATTATTATGAATATAAACTACACAACCAAATACACTAAAATAATTTATTTTAGGTTTCTTTCCTTTAAGCAACTCATAAGGAGTTTTACACTTAAGCTTGTGTATCAGACTTCTATTCAAGACATAGTTGGCTGTACTAACAGCTTCTGCCCAATAGGAAAGAGGCATATTAGCATCTGCAAACAATGTGCTAGCAGCTTCAATTAGTGTTTGATTCTTCCTTTCAACTACCCCATTTTGTTGGGGAGTTCTAGGAGCTGAGAAGCTATGTTTGATACCTTCTCTCTCACAGAATTCTTGCATGAGAAGAGAGTCAAACTCAGTACCATGATCACTTCTGATCAAGGCCACATGAGTAGAGTACTCAGTCTGCACACATAATAGAAAATCTGTAAGGGCTTTGAAGTTATCAGCCTTAGTTCTAAAAAAGAACACTCAAGTGAACCTAGAGAAGTCATCTACAATGACTAGGGTGTAATACTTCCCTCCTAAACTCTGTACATTTATTGGGCCAAATAGGTCCAAATGTAATAAATACAGGATTCTAGGAGAATCACTTTTATTTACTGATTTAAATGAATTCTTGGTTTGCTTGCCTAATTGACAAGCCTTGCATAGGCTCTCCTTCTTGTAGGGGCAAGAAGGTAAACCTCTAACAAGGTTGTGTTTAGATAACCTAGATATATTCTTGAGGTTAACATGGCTAAGCCTTTTATGCCATAATGTATTGTTATTGGTTACTTCATTAAATAAGCAGATTTCAGAGTGAGTTGAGTAAAAATCTACTAAATAAATGTTACCTTGTCTAATACCTACTAACACAACATTATTATTTAAAGTAATATTACAAAGAGAGTTAGAGAATGATACCTGGTATCCAGCATCACATAACTGACTTACTGAAATTAGATTATGCTTCAGTCCAGTTACATAAGCAACTCTCTTGAATGTTACAGCTCCAATTGTCATCCTGCCATAGCCTTCAGTTTGACCACAGCTTGAATCTCCAAAGATCACCTTTGGGCCAAGCTTGGCCTTGAACCTTGACAGATGTTCTTTATTTCCTGTCATATGCTTGGAGCAACCACTATCCAAATACCACTTATTTTGAGTGATAGGATAGGTCTTCACCTGCAAATAAATCAATTAAACATTGTGGACCTAGGTAACCTTGGGTCCCTTATTTTTCACATAAGAAAAACTGGAAATAAATGAATAAGCAGGTTGAGGGTGATAACCTAACGGGTAAGATCTCCTAGGAGGGATTCTCCATGCAGATGATGGGTCAATGAACCTAGGGTTTCTATTTTTATTTTGGTTTCTAAAGTTCTGGGTGAAGTTTTGAAATTCATGTTGAAAACGTCGATCAGCGTTCGACGATGGGTGCCCAGATCGTCGATCTCCGTTCGACCATTGGGCCTGCGATCGTCGAGCAGTGTTCGACGCTCTTTGTATTTCCTTAAATTTTTGTTTTCTTTTCTCTCTCTTAGCTTTATTTAAAGCTTTATTAACTTGATTAACTTGCTCAGTGTTCTTTATTCCACTAGATGAAATAAAATTCACTGGAGTTGAAAGTTGGTTTTTAAGAATGATTGGGGGTTCACTAGAAGAAGCTCCTAAGCCTAATTTGTTATTGCCTGACCTAGTGTTAGACATGCTGGTTATTTCAAGCAACTTAAGGCTTCTACCATTCAGAGATTCTTCTAACCTTTTGGACTTAGCTAATTTATTCTTAAGGAATTTTATTTCTTCACTAGAATTAGTGAGTTCTGCTGTTAACCTAATGTTTTCATTAGAAATTAATTCAGATTCAGCTAGTTTAATTTTAAGCTCTTTTATTTCCTTTTCAGAACTAATTAAATCCAAACATAAAGATTTAAATTCTGATTTAAATTCATCAGATGTAAAATCGTAAGAAGACAATACCTCATCTTCAGTTGGCATTTCTTCATCAGAATCTGAACTCTCTACAGCTGAGTGATTGCTGCAGGCATCAATTGCCATCAGGCAAACTTCCTTTGCCTTCTTTTCTTCCTCATCCTCACTGGAGCTTGAGGAGGAAGATTCCTCATCAGAATCGCTCCAGGTTTCAGCAACAAAGCCTCTCTCCTTCTTTTTGTTCTTGTAGGAGGATGGCTTGGAATGCTTCCTATGCTGATCCTTGTCTTTCCTTTTATCTTTATTCTTTTCCTCTGGACAATCTGGAAGAATATGTACAGGCTTCCTGCAACCATAGCAGATTATTTATTTAGTAGGAGTGCGATCATACCATGGTTTTTCTTCATACTTTGAAGACTTCTTTCTGAATTCTTTCCTTCCCATCTTGAGAAATCTTTTGGCAAATAATGCCATCAGTTCCTCATTGGACTGGCTTCCTTTAGAAGTGTCAGCAGCTTTGAGAGCAAGTGTTTGCTCTTTTCTTGTAGGAGTTGGGGGTCTTTGCTTCATCCTCAGCTTCCCTGGACTTCAGCACTTGCTCAAAAGACTTGAGCTTGCCGAGAAGGGCTTCTGTTGAGATTTCTGTTGTGCTTCTGGCCTCCTTGATAGGCCAGATCCTCAGATCCCATGTGCTAGGGAAGCACATAAGAATCTTATCATTGAACTCTGTCAATGAAATATCCTTATCAAGAGTCCTCAGCTCATTGATGATTGAGCTGAGCCTTGTGTACATAGCTTCAACTGATTCAACATCAGTTTTCTTGAAATTCTCATATTGGGAGATAAGATTGGACCTTCTGTCCTTCCTTTCATCAGCTGAACCAGCTACAATCTGGTTCAGTGTATCCCACATTGCTTTTGCTGAGGAGCAGTCAGCAACCTTCTGGAATACTTCATCAGACATTGTCTGAGCCAGAATGTTCATTGCCTTAGCATCTGCTATCTTTGCCTTTTTGTATTCATCATTGTAGTCTGGAGGAGGCACTGCACTCATATCAGTTGATGATGAAGCAGTAGCTGCAGCAGGTGCTCTTGGTGGTCCTGTCAAAATAGAAGCAAAAATACTCTCATCAATAGAGTTCATATATAATTTAATCCTTGCCTTCCAGATGCTGAACTTGGCTAAGTTGCATGCTGGAGGTCTGGTGCTAGAGTAATCCTTGAACTGGGCCATGATAGTGAAAGTGAATATCTATAATCCTTGGTATCTATCAGGATCTTGTGACTTAGGTATTAGCCTATTCAGTCAGACAACCTCCCTCTGATACCAATTGAAAGAAAATGGGATAGATACTACTCTAGAGGGGGGGGGGGTGAATAGAGTAATCAAAAATTGCGCTAGCAAAGTTGACTGTCTACTCAACTCCCTTGGAGTTAATTGCGGAATGAGGGTTATAGATATTTGAGATTAAACCTTAAAGCCTAACACAAGTGATGTGCGCAAAAGGCAGCCAACTGTAATTACAGTTAAGGCTTGGAATCCTAAGCAGCAACTAACAAACCTAGTTAAAATCTAATCACAGCCAATCAGCACAGAGAATTAATTGAACAATCCAGACGACACAAGGAATTTATAGTGGTTCCCCAAACAACTTGGGTACGTCCACTCTTCTACCAACAAGGTAGGAATCCGCTCAGGTTTTTGATCAGGTGCCCTGCCACCAACAAGATCTGCTGCAGGTAGATTTAGAGACCCTTTAGACTTTTGATCAGGTGTCTAAAAACCAACATAGGTTTTTGATCAGGTGCCCTGCCACCAAGGGATACTTTTGAAGGGAGTAATAACCCTTTACAGGACGGGAAAAGGAGGTTAAAATGTCTTCTCTATTTTACAATAGATTAGAGAAGCACAATAACTTGCACTGAGCTAGAAAGCTCTAAAGAGTCAAGGCTCCCCCTGGCTAAAAGAACGTCCATGTGAAGTCTTGCTTCAGTGCAGAAACACTTCAGAAAATACTGAAGGAAAAAGCTACAAGAAGATAAATAATATGAAATAAAATTTCTTCTTTAGGCAGCTATCTTCTTCTTCTTCTTCTTCAAAAAGCTCTGAGTGTAAATCTTCCTGGAGGCAGGAGAACTCAGGTTGAAGAAGAGTGAAGAACTAAAGCTTCTTCTCAGTTAGATGTAAACGAGCTGAGAGCAGTTGGAAACTGTAAGTTGTAAGCTTGAATGCTGCTGATAGCTTTTTGTATGTGAGAACTAGTTGATTTCTTTCTTCAAAGAAGTCTTTATATAGCAGCAGCAGCAACGACTCTTACTTGAGTTTGAATCTTGTCTTCTACTGAACTCTGCAAGCTGGGCTGCAAAAAGCATAAAGCAAAACAAAATACTGCAGACAGATATCATATAAGAGGATAAAGCTTTCTAAGAAGCTGCAAATAATTCTGATGAAATAATACAAGAGAAAGTCACATCAGAAGAGACTCTTTACAGCCAAGGAAGACTTTTTGAGTCTAACGGCTATAAAGGACAACCTGGCAGATAAAGCAGAAATCATATCTCAGCTAATAAGACAAACAACTTTGTCAGAAAAAGATTAGCTCATGCATAAGGAATGGAACAGATATTGCATGGAAATAATATCACAATTTATTCAAATAATCTTTTATAAAATGTGCCAAAATAAATATGAAATTAATCACATCATAGAAGACGACAAAACTACTTAAAACATACAGCAAAACGTCGAACGACCCTAGGAGATCGTCGACCTAAGCACAGAGATCGTCGACCTATCAGACAGATAGTCGAACGATCCAGATAGTCGAACTACCAAAGAAGATAGTCGAACTACCTTAGCAGATAGTCGACCTATCAGAACAGATAGTTGAGCTATCAGATAGTCAATCTATCCGGACAGATAGTCGAACTATCAAAGAAGATAGTCGAACTACCTCAGCAGATAGTCGACCTATCAGAACAGATAGTCGAGCTATCAGATAGTCGATCTATCCGGACAGATAGTCGAACTACCAAACAAAACAGATAGTCGACCTATCAAACAGATAGTCGACCTATCACAGAAAACAGATAGTCGACCTATCAACAGATAGTCGACCTATCAAAGCAAAACAGATAGTCGACCTATCAACAGATAGTCGAACTATCAGATAGTTGAACTATCCAACCAGATAGTCGAACTATCAAAGAAAAGCAGATAGTCGACCTATCAACAGATAGTCGAGCTATCACAGAAAGCAGATAGTCGACCTATCAACAGATAGTCGAACTATCAGATAGTTGAACTATCCAAGCAGATAGTTGAACTATCAAGAAGAGCAGATAGTCGACCTATCAACAGATAGTCGAACTATCAAGGGAAAACAGATAGTCGACCTATCAAGCAGATAGTCGAGCTATCAGGAATACGATCATCGAACGGCTGATCGACGATAGTCAAGCGACGTTCGACCATAGTCGAAGGAAAAACAACTTAACCAAATATTCATCTGGAAAAGTGATAAGACTAAAACTAGAGCAACAAACTAAACAACTAACCTTTGACCATAGATAAATCTTGGGTCAAGAGACAGAAAGAGAAGACTGAACTCAAATCAAAACCTAGGGTACCAACACAACCCCTTTCATGGGGCAGTGGCATTCGTTACCTGTAGAGCAATGCATCAATAGATATAACATATCTTGTGCTCTTACGCACAAATAATCCATCACAACCGTCAGCCATACGGCCCGACGATCCGTGCACTCAAGCACACTTTTGGTATACTGGAGAACCGGGATCAACCCTTGAGCATTTAGTCTTGATGGCGCGCAGTCCTAAGACTCTCATTATGCTACTGACGAAAACCCAATGCCTTGGCGCTCTCCTGAACAGTCAACATAATGCAGGTACAGATCCACCACCCCCCGTTGCTCAAATCGCCTTGCCATCACCAAGCACATCGTACTCAAGGCTACAATTAAAGGCACGGGTCGGTTTCACCTTTCCTGTTCGGCAAAAAGCCTTTTAAGAGCTCACAGCTCACAATAGCCATAATGTCCACCAAGAACTGGCTTCACAATCCAAAAGGGGAGTTAATGCCGGCATCCTTCGCAGTCACTTGACGGGTTCAGCAGAACTCTCTATTTGCACCCAAACTCAACCCAAACCCTGTAGTTTCCTGTAATGCCATAAAACTTGTCTTTCATAGCATACAACACAAGCATTACAAGGGTGTTTTCATGGAATTCCTCATTCCAGTACTTCCTACTACTTCCCTTCACAGGCACAACCCATTGACTTCACAAACTACACGTTTATACGCAGAGTCTTCTCCGGTGCGCAATATGCAACATCACCAATCCAGACTAACCTGTCCAGATGGGCTTCATATAGCATGCCTTTAATTGTAGCCTCATCTGGGGATAACAAATATCAACCCACGGGAATCACTTACTCTTCCACCTTTTGGTGGAGGATCCCATGCTCATGCATAAAGGAGGACTTCACTTGTACAATGAATGAAGATCGTTACCCTTGACGATCTCTTGGGCTCCATAGAAATTCTAGCCAGTTGAAAAGAACCGCGGAGGCCTTGCCTCCATAGATCTGGCCTCGAATCTCGAATCGGAACTCTAAAGCTCCCGCGGTGGCCGCATCTTCTCCTCTTCCTCCTCCTTTCTCCTCTCCCTTCTATCTTCTCTTTAGAAAGATCAAATCCAAGTGAAGAATGAATAGTTCATTCCAATCCTTAACTTAAATGCAGCAGGGAGAAGCCCGAGCCATTGGATCCAGGATGAAGAAATCGAACGGCCACAAATCGCCCTCAAAGTCTATTATTTGGGATGACATGGCCTGTGACACGCCCGTGTCACAGGCTGTATACTGCAAGCGGTATACGAACCGACTCATCCAGACCAGAACACAGGCTGAGACATGCCCGTATCAAGCCCCTGACACGCCCGTGTTAGTAGGTACACGCCTTTGTTGAGGGGCGTGTCCCTCAAACGGCACAGGATCAACATTCCTGAAAAGGACGCGGCTAGGGCACACGCCCATATCCTTAGCCATGTTCCAAACACGCCCCTATGACACGCCTGTGTCACAGGCCATGTGCCACACTCAACGCCGCCCAGTCCGAGCAGGACACGGCCTCGGACATGCCCGTGTCCCTAGCCGTGTCACCTCTCGACGATCGTCGACTGAACTATGTCGATACCTTGACTCGACGCTCACCATGAAGGACACGTCCGTGTACCAGGCCGTGTACCGCTGGACATGCCCTGGGACATGCCTGTGTCCCAGGCCATGTCACCCAGCCTGAACTCCAATTTGGATTTAGGGTGTTACAACCCTCCCCTCCTTACATTAAATTTCGTCCAGAAATTTGCTCACAGCAAGGAAACCCAGCAAACATAATGCTATAACTTCAAAATGATTGTTACAACAAAAGACGTACTTTACAACAGTTCAAAAAAACAACTCGGGAAAATCAGCTCGTATGGTCTGCGCCCGCTCCCATGTTAGCTCCTCAACGGCCACAATTGTCCCACCAGACTTTGACCATCCCTATTTTTTTGTTCCGCAACTATTTATCGGCTCTATCTTCGATCCGAATGGGTCTAACCTTTGTCGTTAGC
Source organism: Platanthera zijinensis (assembly GCA_039513925.1). Lineage (NCBI taxonomy): Eukaryota > Viridiplantae > Streptophyta > Magnoliopsida > Asparagales > Orchidaceae > Platanthera > Platanthera zijinensis. Next base: position 92,686,013 of record CM077092.1, on the reverse strand, counting down.
CCATATTCGACCGGGACGCGATCATTCCCAATCACTTGAGCTGGATCCTTGACGGCTTTTCGAAGCACTGAGATGTGGAACACATCATGTAAGCCACTCAGTTTTGCCGAAAGAGCTAGCCGATAGGCAGCTTCCCCAACTCGCTCCACCACTTCAAACGGACCAAGATATCTCGGACTTAGCTTTTCAACCGTCGAATCCTGGAAACGCCTTAGAAGGGTTTGATCTTCAAGTATGCCCAATCGCCCACCGCAAACTCCATGTTTTGATGCTTGGCGTTGTAGTATTTGGCTTTCCTATCCTGGGCTATCAATGGCGTCTCCCGAATAGAGCGTATCGTCGAAGTAGCTTCTTCGATATCCTTGCATGGATATACTTTTGATTCTCCTGCTTCCGCCCAAGCTAGCGGTGTATGACATTTCCGACCATACAAAGATTCATACAGAGCCATACCGATGCTCGCTTGGTAGCTATTATTGTAGGCAAATTCCACAATATAGAGATGATCTTCCCATCTCTTACCAAAATCCAGGGCGCACATTCGGAGCATATCTTCCATCGTCCTGTTGGTCCCCTCAGTCTTGCCATCCGTTTGGGGATGAAAGGCCGTACTGAATGCTAACTTTGCTCTCAACAATTGATGGATTAGCCTCCAATCATTTGACGTGAATCGCCCATCACGGTCACTAACGATGCTCTGGGGAACACCGTGCAATCGAACAATCTGCTCCACATAGAGCATTGCCAAGGTTTCCACTGAATCGTCCCTCTTATTTGGTAGGAAGCGAGCCACTTTTGTCAACTGGTCTACAATCACCCAGATTGAATCATTACCGCATTGAGATCTCGGCAACTCGTGCACGAAATCTATTGAGATATCATCAAACTTCCACTCCGGAATAGGTAACGACTTCAGGAAACTGCCAGGCTTCTGACATTCCGCTTTGACCAATGCATAAGTTTGACACTTAGCTACATAATGTGCTATGTATTTCTTTAGTCCTTACAACCAAAATAATTTCTTCATATCTTTGTACATCTTTGTACTCCCAGGGTGAATTGAGTACTTTACAAAGTGAGCTTCATAAATCAACTCTTCTCTCAACTTACCCGTACTTGGGATGCACAATCAACCATCTTTCCGTAACAAGCCGTCATCCTAGGAGAATTGGCCATTTGACCTATCCTTTGCATAGTGTTGGAGACTTTCATCAAGCTCCGTTGCTTGCTGAACCCTGTCCGCAAGGTCATACTGTACCTCCGTCAAGTTCAAGCATGCATTCGGCTATGGAATTCTTGTCAACACAAGAAACCTCTAACACTTCCAACTCCTGTATCAGATGCTCATCATGCATCTGTAACCAACTTGCCCGTACCGGAGTACTACGACTCAATGCATCAGCGACCACATTTCCCTTCCCGGGAGTATAGTGAATATCAAAGGTGTAGTCCCCAAGGAACTCCATCCACCTTCGTTGTCGCATATTCAGAACCTTCTGATCCAACAGATACTTTAGGCTCTTATGATCTGTATAGATATCCACCTTTACGCCATAAAAATAGTGCCGCCACAATTTCAGCGCAAAGATCACCGCCGCCAACTCCAAGTCGTGGATGGGATAATTCCGTTCGTGCACTTTCAACTGGCGTGAGGCATAAGCAATGACTTTACCAAATTACAGAAGAATGCAGCCTAAGCCGCTCCTTGAAGTATCACTATAGATCTTATAGCTGTCTGTACCACATGACGATGTCAACACAGGCACCGTGGTCAAACAACTCTTCAACTCTTCAAAAACTCGTGCGCACTCTGGCATCCAAACGAACTTCTGATCCTTTCTCGTCAACGTGGTCAGAGGTAGAGCAATCTGTGAGAAGTTTTCCACAAACCGTCTATAGAAGCCTGCCAGTATAAAAAAACACCTGACCTCGGCTACCAAAGACATCACTGGCCACTCTCGGATGACACTTATCTTTTACGGATCCAGTGATATGCCCTCTCCACTTTACCATGTGGCCAAGAAAAGACACTGATGACAGCCAAAACTCACACTTTGAGAATTTGGTAAAGAGCTTATTCCTCCGCAAGGTATGCAATACCAACCGCAAATGGTTTGCATGATCATCTTCCGACTGAGAGTACACTATGATATCATCGATGAATACAATTACGAACAAATCCAAGTACTCCCGGAACGTTTGGTGCATGAGATCCATGAATACTGAAGGCGCATTACATAAGCCAAACGACATTACGGTGAACTCATAATGCCCGTAGCGTGTTCCAAATGCTGTCTTAGGAATGTCACCTTACCGAATCCTCAGCTGGTAATATCTAGACTTTAAATCCAATTTGGAATAGACGGTTGAGCCCACTAGCTGATCGAACAAGTCATCTATCCATGGAATCAGATACTTGTTTTTCTCCGTCAGCTTATTCAACTCACGATAGTCAATACATATCTGTAAACTACCGTCTTTCTTTTTTCACAAACAGAACAAGCTCGGTCCAAGGTGACATACTTAGGCGTATGTATCCCTGTTCCAGCAACTCTTGCAGTTGGACTTTCAATTCAGCCATTTCTTTTGGCGCTACACGATATGGCGAGCGGGCCACAGGTTTCGCACCTAGCACTAACTCAATAGAGAAGTCGATCTCCCACTAGGGCAGTAACCTAAGAAGATCCTTAGGAAATACATCTGCAAACTCCGACACAATCGGAACATCGCTCACACTAGCCTTTGTCTCAACAGCCTGAATAAGCATGAAGAATAACTCCGCGCCTTTCCGAACAACATTGACGACTTGGAGAGCAGACACCAAGATCCTGCTCACTCCTCGCATACCAACAAACTTTGTCTCAAGCTCGGTATTCTTGTCCAGTGTGATCTCCTTTGAATTGCAATCACTAAAGGTACGCTGCTCCGAGAGGCAGTCCATGCTAAAGATTACATCAAACTCTGATATCGGTAGCACAAATGCACTCAAACCAAAATCCCGACTTCCTATTTGAACTTCAACATCTCAAGCTCTATCCGCAAGCATCACACAACTATTCGGTAATAACAACTTTATACTATCTGTCGTCACATGACTCGGTACTCCAATTCGAGCTACAAAGTCCTTAGACAGAAACGAAAGCGAAGCACCCATATCAAACAGGGCTCTCGCTGGGTTGTTCCGAATTAGGACAAAGCCTGTAGCACACACATCATGCACAAGATACATAGAAAGTATGCAATAAAACAAAGCAAGCAATATCTTAAATCGTACCTGTGGCGACGTCACTTTGCTTTATAGCCTCCTGCTGGCCAAGATTATAAACTCTGGGTTGCGCCTGGGATGCAGAGGATTCTACCACTGCTTTGCCCTTCTCAGCATAAGACGCACCCGTCTTCTTTTCCCCCTTTGGCTGAGCAACCCTACAATCACGGGTTATATGCCCCACTTTTCCATAAGTAAAGCAGGTACGAGACTCCTGCTTTGAAGTTACTCCCGACGCAACTATCGCAGAAGCTTGCCCAGAAGGCCTGGACCTCTTGCCCCACTTCTTCTTGTAGTATGATTTTCCAGGGCGAGGTTCTTTGAACTCTGGCTTTGCAACATCCAAGTCCTTTTTGCCTTCCACCCGTTTCATGTCCTTCTCCCGTTCACACGCAGTATCAACCAATGCCTGAAATCCTTGGTTCACCGAACTTGAAAGAAGGAACCTCAACTCATCCCGCAATCCTTCGTAGAATTGATTGGTTTTCCTTTGTTCATCCGCGAAGATTGACACCGCATATCGTCCCAGCCTTGTAAATTCGTGCAAGTACGTATCAAAACTACCTTTACCTTGCGTTAACCGTTGGAACTCATTTTCCATGGCAATGCGTTGTGCCGCTGGTAAGTGCTTTGCCAAAAACATTTTAGAGAACTCCTCAATCGAAACTTACGTTAACGCCCTGCCCGCTAAATGGTGTAACTCAACCTCATCCCACCATAACCGCGCCTCTCCTTCCAACATGAAGGTGGCCAAGGTGACCTTAGTTTCCTCCATCCTAATCGCCGTCAATATACGCTTGACTCGCAATAACCAATCCTCTACCTGCGTTGGGGATCCCAGCCCCGTGAACGTAGGTGGATTGAAGCTCATGAATTGCTTCAGCTGTCGTTCAGCTGCTCGCGGATCCACAACCTCAATCGGTTCGGGGCTTACACCAACACGATCTGGCACCAATGCCGGCTGCGCCTGCCCGGTCGGCTGAACCAATGCCGGCTGCGCCGGACTGGTCGGCTGAATCATGGCCCATAACCCACAGGTCAGAGGATCGAAACCTCCCTCTGATACCAAAATGTAATGACTCCACCCGTTAAATAACATATAATAGAAGGTCAGGTCAGGGCCCCACACTATATGCCACAAAAAGACGGTGAGGTCACAGGTTAATACCAAACCACCAATGCATCCTAACTCAGAGCATGTTGGCGGAATATTTGAACAATAAGTTGAACTCAAACCAGGAATGCCCACTATATATAAACTACAGTTATATATACAACCACTAAAAGGAATGTCCAGCAAATACAACCAAGTTGGCCTTAAGGCCTTACAGTTCCTCTTTTCACAGTGTGGATTGCATACAACGGCGCGCAGACCGGCCACACATGAACAAAACACAACACTTTTTGCTTAGCCTTCAAGAGCTATCAGCAACAGCGGCAACAACAGCAGGGACTTCAACCTTTCATTTTCCGCATGGCTCTCCAGCACCTGTACAGGACAATCTACCCAGAAGGTGGCAAACAAGGCAACGATCAGCGTTAAACTGACCAATTTATAACAATCCTACCCCTTTCCCGGGGCAGTGACATTCCTTCCCTGTAGAGCAATGCATCAACAGATATAGCATATCTTATGCTCTTACGCACAAACAATCCATCACAACCGTCAGTCACACGGCCCGACGATCCGTGCACTCAGGCACACTTTTGGTTCACCGGCGAACCGAGATCAATCCTTGAGCATTTAGTTTTGATGGCGTGCAGGCCTAAGACTCTCATTATGCTACTAACGAAAACCCAATGCATTGATGCTCTCCTGTACAGTCAACATAACGCAGGTACAGATCCACCACCCCCCGTTGCTCAAATCGCCTTGCCATCACCAAGCACATCGTACTCGAGGTTACAATTAAATACGCGAGTCGGTTTCACCTTTCCTGTTCGGCAAGAAGCCTTTTAAGAGCTCGCAACTCAAAATAGTCATAATGTCCACAAAGGACTGGATTCACAATCCAAAAGGGGAGTTAATGTCGGCGTCCTTCGCGGTCGCTTGGCGGGTTCAGTAGAATTCTCTATCTGCACCCAAACTCAACCCAAACACTACAGTTCATGCTGTGCCAAAAAACTAGTCTTTCATAGCATACAACACAAGCATTACAAGGGTGTTTTCCTGGAATTCCTCATTCCAGTACTTCCTGCTACTTCCCTTCACAGGCACAACCCATTGAATCCACAAACTACACGTTTATACGCGGAGTCTTCTCCGGTGCGCAATATGCAACATCACCAATCCAGACCGACCTTTACAGATGGGCTTCACACTGCATGCCTATCCCGTTCTACACATTTCCGGGTCTAGATGCAGACTCAACTGGGGATAACAACTATCAACCCACGGGGATCACTTACTCTTCCACCTTTTGGTGGAGGATCCCATGCTCATGCATAAAGGAGGACTTCACTTGTCAAATGAAGGAAGATCATTACCCTTGACGATCTCTTGGGTGCCATAGAAATTCTAGCCAGTTGAAAAGAACCGCAGCGGCCTTGCCTCCACAGATCTAGCCTCGAATCTCGAATCGAAACTCTAAAGCTCCCGCGGTGGCCGAATCTTCTCCTCCTTGCTCCTCTCCCTTCTCTCTTCTCTTTTAAAAGATAAAATCCAAGTGAAGAATGAATAGTTCATTCCAATCCTTGACTTAAACACAGTAGGGAGAAGCCTGAGACATTGGATCCAGGATGAAGAAATCGAATGGCCACAAATCGCCCTCAAAGTCTATTAATTGGGCTGACACGGCCTGTGATACGCCCGTGTCACAGGCCATGTACTACAAGCGGTACACGAACCGACTCATCCAGACTAAAACACGGGCTGAGATACGCCCGTGTTAAGCCCCTGACACGCCTGTGTCAGTAGGTACACGTCGGTGTTGAGGGGCGTGTCCCTCAAATGACACAGGATCAACATTCCCGAAAAGGACACAGCTGGGGCACACGCCCGTATCCTTAGCCGTATTCCAAACACGCCCCTGTGACATGCCTGTGTCATAGGTCGTGTGCCACACTCAACGCCGCCCAGTCCGAGCAGGACACGGCCTCGGACACGCCCGTGTCCCTGGCCGTGTAATCTCTCGACGATTGTTGAGTGAACTATGTCGAGACCACAACTCGACGCTCACCATGAAGGACATACCCTGGGACACGCCCGTTTCCCAGGCCGTGTGCCGCTGGACACGCCCTGGGACACACCCGTGTCTAGAGTTGTCACTTAAAACCGAAAATCGTAAACCGAATCGGAACGAAACTGGAACCGCAAAGAACCGTACCGAACCGTTTGTAAATTATTCGGGTTCTGGTTTGAATTTTGGAACCGTGAACAACTTTGGTTTGGGTGTGGTTCTTATATTTTATTATCCGGACCGGAACCGGAACCGGAACCGCAACATACAAGTCTCAAGCTGTTTCAAGATTTTTGGACCCGATCCGAACCGGACCGAAGTAGAACCAAACCACAACCCGTTTATTATTATAAATTTTATTATAATATTGTTATCATTGTATAATCTATATATAATATTTATGTTAGAAAAATTAAGGTGCGTCGCTACGCAATTGTATTATAAAAAATTTAGGATAATTACAAAATGCTGAATGTGTAATAGGTAAGATTAACTTTTCTAATTAGTCAAATTAATTTAAGAACACACAAATGAAGTAGAGCTCGAATAAACGGTAACTGAAGTGCAGAAAATTTATACTGACGTTTGTTCTGAGCTCATGCTTCGTGATAGAGGATGTTCGCAACAGTTGACATGTACTTTCTTTATGAACTCTGCTGCGCTAGCATATCTCATTAGCATACAAAATTATATGCTGTTTAGATTACTATAACAAGTGATAATTAATATTATGTATGCATACAAAATAATCTCTACATCCAAATCAGTAATTTATGAATATGCTAATAAACTCTTGATCAAACATTAATAGTTGCAATTTAATGAATGATAGTATTCAGAGCTTGCACACCCTTAAGAATCTATTACCAAAAACTAAATAACAGTGAACGTAATGTCTGGAATTTCGGATCATTGTGGTATGTAGTTTTCTGCTACTGTGTATGTATATCCATATCAATTCAAAGTCTAGATTTTGGTCAAAAATTGAAAACCTGTATAGGTATAGGTGTGCATACCTTTTCATGGTCAAAAACCTCCGCCAATGAAAAAGTGACATATACTAGCCCACCGATCATGGAAGATATCGTCGTGGAGTGTGTAACTTAATTATTTCTATTTTGAAGGTGTTTTGAGTTTTTTGCAGACCGCTTTTATTTCATTCTGTCAAATTTGATTTTAGTTTTAGTTAGAACCGATAGGAACCAGACCGAGCCGCATAGAACCGGACTGAACTGTTAGTGACCGATTTGGTTTTGGTTCTCTTTAAACCGGAACCGGAACCGTTGACACGACGGTTCCAAAAATTATGATGGAACCGGAACCAGAACCAGAACCGGTCAAACCAAATAAGATTTTGGTTCTAAATTGAAGAACTATTACCTTAGTGGTTTGGCTCATGGTTTTAGTAGAACCGGAACCGAACCTGAACCGTGACAGCTCTACCCGTGTCCCAAGCCGTGTCACCCAGCATGAACTCCAATTTTTATTTGGGGTGTTACATATGACATCCGCTTCTGGTATCTATGTTATAGAGATAAACTTTTCTGCTTCTTCATCCTGGGTATTGGATACCGGATATGGTTCACACATTTGTATAAATGTGCAGGAATTGGGAAGGAGAAGACTGCTGAGTAAAGCGGAGGTGGAACTACATGTTGGCAATGGAGCAAGATTTGTTGCTATCGCCGTGGGTGTTTACTGTCTTTCTTTTCCCAGTGGACTTGTAATAGAACTTGATAATTGTTATTATGTTCCTTCCATAACTAGAAACATTATATCTATTTCATGTTTGAACATGATTTGATTTTTTTGTTATTAAGAACAATTATTATTCTATATTTAAGAATGATGTTTGTTATGGTATAGCCCAAATGTTTAATGGTTTATATGTTTTGAACTTAAACCATCAGATCTATAATATAGAGAATACTAAAAGACAAAAACCGAATGACTCGAACCCTACGTACCTTTGGCATTATCGTTTGGGCCATATAAATGAGAAGCGCATATCCAAGCTCCATAAAGATGGACTACTGGACTCAATTGATTATGAATCATTTGATAAATGCGAATCTTATTTGTTAGGCAAGATGACTAAATTCCCTTTCAGTAGTTTCAATGAGAGGGCTGATGATCTCTTGGGTATAGTACATAGTAATGTATGCGGACCCATGAGTTCTATGGCTAAAGGTGGGTATTTCTATTTTGTTACATTTAATGATGATTTCAGTAGATACAGATACATGTATCTTATGAATTGCAAATCCGAAACCTTTGAAAAGTTCAAAGTGTTTAAGAATGAAGTAGAGAACCAATTGGGTAAGAAGGTTAAAGCACTCCAATCTGATCGAGGTGAGGATTACCTGAGTCATGAGTTTCATGATAATCTGAAAGAGTGTGGTATTGTATCACAACTCACTCTACCTAGAACACCACAACATTATTGTGTGTCTGAGCGGAGGAATCATACTCTGTTAGACATGGTACGATCTATGATGAGTCATGCAGATCTGCCTATTTTCTTTTGGGGTTTTGTTCAAGAAACTGCTGCTTTTACACTAAATTGTGCTTCAAAGAAAGCGGTTCTGAAGACACCATATGAGATATGGACTGGGAAGCATCCTAGTATAATTTAGGTTTGGGGTTGTAAGAAATACGTGCGACGTCAAATGCCTGACAAGCTAGAACCCAAGTCAGATAAGTGTTATCTTATGGGGCATCTTGAGGAAACTAAAGGGTACTATTTCTACCTACCGTCCGAGGGCAAAATGTTTCTCATAAGGACTGGTGTTTTTCTTGAGAAAGAGTTCTTAAGTAGAAAGATTACTAAGGTAGAACTTGAAGAAGTTCAAGAATCACAAACTGTGAATGAACCGGAATTGGAACCTGAGCCAGGACTATAAGTTGTTGCAGCTAGAGAGCCTGCTCGGGAAACACAAATTCCACATAGATCTGGTAGACAAAGGTTTGAGACTGAGAGATATGGATTTCTCGTGTCTCAAATAGGTAATGTGAAGATAATGGATCATAGTGATGAGTCTGCAGCCTACCAAGATGCTATGAGTGGGTCGGATTCCGAGAAGTGGCTTGAGTCCATGAAAAATCTTAAATGAACTCCATGTATGTAAACCAAGTTTGGACCTTAGTGAAATCACCTGAAGGGATACGACCCATAGGGTGCAAGTGAGTCTTCAAGAAGAAGAATGACATAGATGGTAATGTACAGACATTCAAAGGGCGATTAGTGGCTAAAGCTTTCAAGAAAATTCATGGTATTGACTATGATGAGACTTTTTCTCCTGTTGTTATGGTTAAGTCCATCAGAATTCTGCTTGCTATTGCTGCGTATTATGACTAAGAGATCTTACAGATGAATGTCAAAATGGCTTTCCTAAATGGAAACCTCCTTGAGAAAGTGTATATGACACAACCCGAGGGTTTTGTATCTCCAGGTGAAACTAATAAAATATGCTAGCTACAGAGATCCATTTATGGATTAAAACAGGCTTCTCAAAGTTGGAATCTTTGTTTTGATGAAAAGATCAAAGAGTTTGGTTTTATCAAGAATGAGGATGAACCATGTGTTTACAAGATGATTAATGTTAGCTTTGTTGTCTTCCTGATATTGTATGTAGATGACAAACTACTGATCGGGAATGACAAACCAACCCTACAAGTTATTAAGAATAACCTAAGGAACTGCTTTTCTTCGAAAGACTTAGGCGAGGCGACTTATATACTTGGTGTTAAGATCAATAGATATATGTCGAAGAAGTTGCTGGGTTTGACCCAAAGTACATATATTGATAAGGAGTTGAAGCATTTTAACATGCTTGATTCCAAGAAAGGATTCTTACCCATGTATCATGGTGTGAGTCTCTCTTAGGACCAGTGTCCTAAGTCTTGTGAAGATAAGGACCGCTTGCAGTTGATTCCATATGCTTCGGCAATTGGGTCAATCATATATGCAATGATATGTACTCGACCCGATGTCTCTTATGCCTTGAGCATGACTAGCAAGTATCAGTCTGATCCTGGTGATGGTCACTAGATAGTCGTCAAGAACATTCTAAAGTACTTGAGAAGGACGAAGGATACATTCTTGGTATTTGGCGGAGAGGAAGAGCTCATTGTAATAGGTTACACGGATGCTAGCTTCCAAACTGATAGGGACGACTCCAAGTCTCAGTCAGGTTCATATTTTGCCTAAATGGAGGTGCTGTTAGCTGGAAGAGTTCCAAGAAGGAGACAATTGTCGATTCTACAACTGAGGTCGAGTATATCGCTGCAGCAAATGCAACAAAGGAGGCTGTATGGATTAGGAAATTCATCGGCGAGTTAGAAGTAGTTCCTAGCATTTTTCGTCCCATAGTTCTCTACTGTGACAACAACGGTGCAATTGCACTTGCTTTGGAACCTAGATCTCATCAACGCTCCAAGCATATACTTCGGTTGTTCCATCTTATTCAAGAGATTGTCGATCAAGGAGATGTGAGCATTCACAGAGTACCGACTGAAGAAAATATTACAGATCCACTGATAAAGCCTCTAGCGCAGAGGAAGCGTGATGGTCATGTTAGATCTATGGGTATACGATACTTTAATGATCAACCCTAGTGAGAGTCTTGTGGATTGTATGTTTGTTGGCTGTAATAATTCATTTGATGAATAGAGTACTGTATACATTTCATTTATATATTTTGGCAAGTTATTTTATTTGTAAATTTATTTCTATTGTGATAGAGTAATTTAACATAATAAATGCCCTTAGAATGTTTGCTTCCAAAGGAGTCAAGTGGTAACTTGAATGTAAGAGTCTATGTTATTAGAAGCTTCATTCTTAAATAGTCTCTAGTCGGCGTATCATGTTAGAAGCTAAGGGATATGATGATACATTAAGACTAGTATGTGCGTTGACTAATGACCGGTTCTCACATGTCAAGATATTATGATATCAAGTCATCACATGAGTACTTGTTGGTGAACAAGTTGTACTGGACAGACCCACCATGAGAATACTTTGTGAATTGTTATATGAACGTGTCACAAGTATGGATCAAGTGACAATGGTGTTTGTGGTCCTTTGACCTGAAGTCACGACATTCATCGATTGAGGAAGGTCGTGCTTTGATGTTATCAAGAGTCTAGTCTTGAGAAAGTTGGACGATAAAAGTGGTTATTGGGTATGTTACAGATCATTTGGGTGTTTGCGTGTGAGCAGAGATGAGATTTGTCCTCCTATATGATAGGAGTTGCATCCAAGGGCCCCTTGATGGAATGAGACTGAGAAATGCATGGCCATGCTTGTTTGAGTCAATATATGATATTGGGCTCACCAATTTCTAGAAGTCCATTCTAGATCAAGAAACTAAGAGTGAACAATTATGAGGGTGACACGATCTATACCTCTAGTTCTATCCGGGTGTAAGGGACAAAGGGATATGAAAACACTGATACATTGGCCACGATGGGTTTTCAGTTCTAAACTCTTATTGCTTGGGGAGAAACGATGTATTGCTAGATGCCGCTCATTGTTTGAGAAACTTTTGTTTGATACTTTCAAGATCAAGTGGGAGACTGTTGGTGTTACCATTGTGATCTGGAAGTGATCAAGCATGTAGTCTCACTACCAATGCAGTATGAGCCTATCAGGGTCGAACATAAGAATGTTTGCAGAAATTGGGAGATTGGATTAGTTTGCTTATACTCATATGATGAGTGTAAATGACTTAGCTCAGCCAGGCTTTGAAAGCGTCGAGTGCGTTGAGACCACTCAACGCTTTCGTCTAGTCAAGTGTTGACTCATCGAATGATGTCGTTGAGTGAGTTGAGTTTACTCAATGATTCGTCGAGTCAAAGTGTTGATTCGACTATTATGACACTTAAGCGTTGAGTGCGTTGAGTTCACTCAATGATTCGTTGAGTCAAGGTGTTGATTCGACGAGTCTGGTTCTCAAACGTTGAGTGCGTTGAGTTCAATCAACGCCTTCGTCGAGTCAAAGGTTGATTCGACGAATATGGCACTTAGACGTCGAGTGTGTTGAGTTAACTAAATGCCTTCGTCGAGTCAAATGTTGATTTGACGGGTTTGGTGCCGAGAGCATTGAGAGCGTTGAGTTCACTCAATGCCTTCATCGAGTCAAAGGTTGATTCGGTAAGGCTGGCGCTGAGTTCGTCGTGTATCTTATGGATACTCGACGATTCGTCAAGTATGTTCTGTATACTAGACGATTTGTCGAATATGTTAGGATACTCGACGATTCATCGAGATAAGGGTTGTCTATTCGAAACGCTGTATTCCAAGTCTTGGGTCTGCGAATAGCGACAGGCTATTTGTTTATTCCTTTGGGTATAAAAAAAGATTTTAGGGTTTCTCAAATAGATCGACGGGTTGATTCTGTCTGAGCACACGAGCCGAACTGTGTGAAAACCCGAGACCTAAAAGGCCGACGGAAGCTGTTCTACCTTCACCGATCCCGTCGCCATCGCTAAGCCTGATTCTGGCGAGTGTCGCCGCCGCCTCTTCTGTAATGGACCTAACAGTCCGTGAAGACGCGTAGTGCCCTTTCCCGACCTAGATCTTGTTCGACAAGACTCTACGGGTTCTCCTGTTGGTGGATCTACTGTAGAGGTACAGACACTATTCTGGACTATGGACTCTAACCACTAAGTGATCGACAGATCTTCTAGAACATATAGGTTGAGTATCGACTCAATCCCGCAAAGATAATTTTATTTACAACACTTTCTTCTTGATCAATGTATATCGCTAGATCCGATCTATTTTGGGCTTTTCTTGTTCTTTTATTCTGCTACGCATAAGTGTTATGTCATATAGAAAATCCCAACAGAAGAGCGGCTTGTCGTCCTCGTATTTCACTCAAAGCCACTTAAAACAACAAATATATAGTGGAAGTTTGATCAATATATATCCAGTCACGTGATTTTTCAGCCAATTTACGGGTTTTCCACGTTAAGAAAATCTTTTTGCCAGTGTTCCTTTTCTGAGACTCCTTGCATGCTCGACCGCTCTACGGGTTAAAGCGGTTCAGTTAGTCTTATCTACATAGAACCTTGTGCAGATCGCAATACCACTTAACAATTGCCCATCCTTCGTAAGTTTCCGATGATTCAACGAGCCACTATTTATTGAGTTTGGAGTGTATTTATATGCATAATTTGCATTTTTGGTGCGAAGTATTTTTTGATTATGTCTGATACGTAGAATTTAGGATAAATAAATCAAGTCTTGGTCCTTGATAATGACGTCAAAAACTTGATAGGTAAAATTTAGGATATAAAATATTCTCCAAATTCTTCGAATTATAGGACGGAACACATATCGTTCAAAGTATATGATATTTTAGAAATAAAATATCAAGTGTCATATTTTTCTGGGTCTACTGATTACTTATACTTACACAAATTAATATTATTTTTTTTGAAAAATAATAAAATAGTTTGAGAAAGAAATAATAAAGAGAGAAGTGCATTTGATCAAAAATCCATCTTAAGTGAAATAATTCATAAATCATAAATTCATAATCCTTGATTGATAACAATTCGACCGTGAAGGATCCAAAAAAATGAAGCGCCTCTCTCGAAAATACGCAAACAAGTAACCTAAGGTTGATCGATTAAGACCCCTCAGCCAGTCGAAACCCCTAAGCTTGCTTTAGACGGTGAATTCTACTATTAGATTTGACTTAAATTCAGAAGATTTATGTCATCTTCTCTCGAGAAGTGATTGCAACTCCTTTCACCAATGAGCGATCTACTCGTAATCACATATCTCTCGATTAACTAAAATACAGATCAAGAATCAATCATAATATGTCGATAATATGAAATCGAAAAAGAAATAATCAAAGGTGAATCATAATTTTCGCAATCAAAAGTTATTAAAAGGAAATTACGAAATAGATTACTTAGGAATTCGTCCGATCAAACGCTAGAAAATTAGCTAGGCATAATAAAAGGTAAAAACAATTTTATAAAGAGAAAATGAAAAGTACATGTGCATGAAAGTAAAACTTCACTAGAAATTGAAATTGTAAAACTAAAAGTAAATTGCATAAAGAAAATACAATAAAATTAAAGGAAAACTGAGCTAAAAATGATTCAATTGAAATATGGGCTTGATGGAGATCATTATGTAGCAGCTGAGAATTTATAGCTGAAAATTCTAGAAGTCACGTCCCTAGGTCACGCCCGTGACATAGGGTGTGTAAGGCACGGAAACACTGCCTTGAAGGCCCGGAAACGTTAGGAGAAAAACCACCAAAATCCATAAATAGGAAGGACACACCCATAGGTCATGCACGTCACCTAGGCGTGTCTTGACTTGGTGAGCAAACGGAGGGAAACAATGCGATCTAGAATTAATCTGACGGTTGTGGGAGAGATCATTCCCCATGGTCACGCCTGTGACCATGAGCGTGCAAGCTGAAACAACTTGGCGACAAAAATGGGCTCCTTTAATGATTGTTGGGCTGAGTCATGCCCATGAGTTGGAGGTCACACCCCTTATCACACCCGTGATAGGGAGCGTGCAACTTTAATCTGACGTGGCAACACATTCTGGAGCTTTTGGGGGAGTCACGACCCATGATCGAGGTCACGCCCCCAGGTCACGCCCATGACTTTGGGGTGTTTTACATGTTTTTTCAGAAATGTTCCACTTTTTACCCTAAACACGACTGTAAGCTCAAAAATGCTATTGTCAGCCCAAATTTACCTGAAAAAAAGAAAAAAAAGTAAATTAGAAATAATTTTTAAAAAAAGAAAAAATGTATTTATTTAAAACATAAATAATATACTAAAATATTTATAAATATTGTACTATCAGTGCCACTACCATTTATGATGATGAATTCAGTTTGAAGGTTTGGAGTGTAGCTTGTTGGAACCGACAGTTCACATATCTTGAGTTTGATAACATCAAATTCTATGCTGTATTTGATCACATCTTGTGTTTGGTAGAGTGTGCAGGGTTACAGGTTCAAGCGATGCAAGAAGCACTTCTCTGGCACCTACCGCCGAGCGGTTGTAGCTACCGCCGGGCAGTAGCCTGAACTAAATGGACATGGCACTCGGGTTTCTACCACGCCACGCTAGTCCTACCGCCCGCGCTAGCTCGAGGAATTATTTCAGACAGATGGTCGGGAAGCTACCGCCAGGCGATAGCAGTATACCGCGACGCGCTAGCTTCTCAACGATCTTCGAGACAGATTCGTCGAGACTCCTGGCCTACCGCGCGGCGTTACCTTCCTACCACGCCGCGTTAGCTTTGAAAAAAAGGAAAATATTCATTTTGAATATTTTTCCTAATTTGCATGATAGCCGTCACATCAAGCGCGTGAACCTACCACCGGGCGCTAGCCTTATCGCTGGCGGTAGCCTATTTTTACAAAGACGTATAAAAGGCTTCTCGTTTTATGTATTCCTGACCAAGATGAAAATAGACTCAGTTCTTTGATTCCTAGGGTTTGGCCGCCTCTCTGTGGTTCTTTCCGTCGTCTTCGTCAAAGGAAAAGAAAATGCTTCCCTCTTGTTCGCGCACGAAGAACTCCGGCAAGCCAAAGACAACAATGATTATGAAGAGTTGATCAATAGCGAGAACACGAAGATCTCAAGCACCGGCCGCGGATCGCTCAACGGAGGATTTGTCAAGAGGGAAATTTAATCTTAAAATCTTTTATACCTTTATTGTATTCTCTTCTTTTCTCTATATTCGTGTAGTGAGCAAAATTGATCGGAAAAGGTCATCGGAATCCGAGGAGGATTCCGTGAGAAATCGTCCCGAGGAAGGGACATCTAGATCGGGTGATCTAGCAGGGCTCAAAGACACTTCCTTGTGTGAAGGTGAAGAGTCGGCTCGAAGACCTTTCTTGGAGAGAAAGGGAGAGAGCCAACCGGTCCGGGGATCGGGTCGGTATAGTTACAGTGATACTAATATGTTACATAATTTGGAATCTACATAACTAACCATTTATTTTAATCATATTTCAAAAGTATAACCAAACACCATGTTAGTTCATCATGTTTAATAGCCAATAATCCAAATGCATAAGCAATATTTTCCATAACAGTTCCCGGGCAGAAAAACACAAAGCAAAGCCCTAATAAACAAGTATAGAGCAGTCGGGCTGGAGCTTCGTTGCTGAGTTCTCTACTCAGACTAAGGGTGCTGGACCAGGTTATATTGAGGCTCCTAGTAAATCTTCTAGGAGGAATAAGGCTCAACGAAAGAATTAGGCGGCCAAGAAGGCTTTGGCAAAGGCTTGATATCTTTTGCCTGATTTTTCATGACCTTTCAACATTTGTCATAGGCCTTGATCAACTCCTTATACTGGGCCATGAGTTCAGACTCATTGTCAGAAGAGCTATCCTCTTGATCATGATCAGAGACATCAGACTCAGGGAGAGGTGTGTGAGATTTTACCTCCCCAGTAAACTGGGGCTCTTATTCTTCGTCAGTATGTGTCATGAGCCCAATGTAGGCTTCCTCTTCATCACTTGACTCATATGAGTCAGTATCGCTGATGGTTTTGCACTTTTTGGCTACAAGGCTTCTTTCTGTCTTCTTCTTATGATAAGAAGAATTCTTCTCCTCTCTTTGGCCACCCTCTTTCTTCTTATGGGGGCAGCCAGCAATTACATGACCTGACTTATTACAACAGTAACAAACTATGTTAGTAGAAATATGTTTGTTCGGTTTAGACTTATACCTGTCGTGGCTACTTGAGCCCTTCTGTCGTCGATCACCATCATATCGTGATCTTCTGTATGAGGCATCCTTGCCTCTCCATTGCTTTTTCTTGTTCAAGAATTTCTTGAACTGTCTTGAGAGCAGCGAGAACTCTCCTTCAGAAAGCTCTGAGCCTGAAGTACTTGGCTCAGATGACTCTTCTTCACTTTCTACTTGAGTAGGGGCAGGTGAAGCAGCTTTGCCCTTCCTTGAGCTGTCTGCCTTCAGAGCGACAGACTTCTCCTTGGGAGTGAATCAACTCTTCTCTTCTTCAGTTTTTCTGGAATTAATTTGCAGTTCATAGGACATCAGCTTTCCAAAGAGGTTCTGAGGATCAGTCTCAGCCAACTTGCCGAATTATCTGATTGCACAGACTTTATTGTCCCATTCCTTGGTTAGGGACCTCAGAAACTTATCGTTCAGCTCTCCATTTGTGAAGACTCGGCCATATAATCTTAGGCCGTTGATTATCTTGAAGAAGTTCTCAAAAGTGTCAGCAATAGTGTCCTTGGGTCTTTGTCGGAAGGCTTTATACTTCTAATTCAGAAGGGATCTTATATCATCCCTTAATTCTTCAGTACCTTCCATCAAGGTGATCAGAGACTGCCATATCTCCTTAGCAGATTGGCAGTGAATCAAATTCTGCAGCATTGAATTATCGACTGCACTTGCTATAATATTTTTGGCCTTCTTGTCTAAGGAGACAAGTGCAATCTCATCTTTGTCGAGATCCATTAACTTCTTCGGAATTTGCTTTGTAGCATCTATAGTGGAGACGGTCATGGGAACATAAGTACCTTCTTCAACAATCATGAAGATCCTTGGATCCACAGCTTCCATAAAGAATTTTATTCTTTCTTTCCACATCACAAAATTATTCTTTGTGCACAAGGGAAGCTTGGCAAAATCCTTTGTTCTGTCCATGCTTAAATAACTCAAAGACAACTTGGGGCAGATCTGATCATGGTGTTAACCTTCTAATGATCAACCACCCTCTGATACCAATTGAAAAATGTCTAAGTTGTCTTCCTAAATCACCTAGAGGGGGGTGAATAGGTGAGTTGTGCTACTTTTTGCGGAATAAAAACTTTAAAGATCTATGCACACAATTATCAACCAAGCAATCACAGACGACAAAAGATTTATAGTGGTTCCACAACCTTGGGTACATCCACTTTCCCCCACCGATCTAGCAAAGCACTAGACTCAGCTACTCCACTATCTCGGATTGAAACCAATCATATGCCTCGGAACAAAGTTCCTACAATCTCGATCCACAACACGGATCTACACTCGGAAGATAAAACTTCCTACAACTCGGAGACAAAAAGCTCCTAAACTCCGAGTGAAATCTCCTACAATAATTAAATTGAGAGTATATGAAAATACAAATAATAATTCTCAGATCTGGAATTTGTTGGCCTAGGTCTTCTTCTTTGATCTTTGCAACTCTATCAGAAAAGTTGAAGAAGAATCTCGGCAAGAACTGGATCTGAAAATTTCTTTGACTTCACAAGATCCGAGAGATGATGAGGAATGAAAAGCAATCTCGATCTGAAAGTCAATCTTGATCTGAATCTCTTGGATCGAAAGCCCTAGCGATTGCACGAAGAAGATCGGCGGCGACGGATTCCGTTTTTGGACAGAGAGAATAAGATTCAGAAATTCTTAGAATAATTCTCGACAGCACTTGTTGTTAGGATTAGTCGAAATGACAAGACCTTATATAAGATCTAACTAACAGTCAAAATTAGCCTTAATGACGTACACGTGGACCAATCACATCAAGACATTTGAAATTCCCGTCAAATCTGGACTTAGCAAATTTTCTGAAAAGACTGACTTTTTTACTCGAGTAAACAATTTCCTACTCGAGTACTTAATAAGATTACTCGAGAGATAGAAGGAGTACTTGAGTCAAAGACTTGGAATAATTTTTTAGAGAAGAAAACGGGTTACTCAAGAACTGGAACTGGACCACTAGAGAGGAGATAAAATACTCGAGTATATGTATTTCACTACTCGAGTAATGGACTTAGAAAAATTTCTGAGTGATGAAAAACTTATCACTCGAGTATTAAACCTGGACTACTCGAGTAGTAGATAGAGTACTCGAGTACATGATCTTGACTACTCGAGTGAAGTAAAACAACACGAATTCCTATCTTCTGTAACTCGAGACAAAATAATAATCTACCCGAGTACTAATATGACTACTCGAGTAAATGACTTGGAAAATTTTCAGAGAGGAAATTCTGTTAACTCGAGAGTAAGAGATGATCTACTCGAGTGATTGACTTGGCTAATCGAGAGCTATATTCAGGCTACTCGAGAGCCATTCCCTTACTCAAGTACAAATAGACTTACTTGAGTATAAACTAAGTATTCAACTCGAGTATATAAAATACTACTCGAGTAAAAGACTTAGAAAATATTTCTTCAACAGAATTTTCTCTTCTTCAATAAACTCAGCAACATTCCTTTCTCCAATCAATCCTAGTAATTGAAATAGGAAGTGTATCCTAATAGAGAGGCTACACATGAGTCAACATCATAGATCACACAATGAGAGATTACATTGTATGGTCCTGTGTTCGGTGACACATTGTAGACTGACATTGGTCTACACTTGGTAATATAATCCTGCAAACACAACTCAAGCAAGACATCAAATACAACTTAATTCATCTAAGTTGAAGTGTGACTTCACCAAATCTGGGTTCTTGTGGATACAATACCCAACAAGATGTCCCAAATATGGACAAGTAAATGAAAACCACAAGTGGATGTTATATAACCCATAGTTCGTCGAGACCAAAGATGACTGAGGTGGGCCTAGAGGACCTTACTTACCCAGAGGCGAGACCAGACCCTCAGAGGCGAGTTCAGCCCTCTAGGGGCAAGTGTAGGCTACCCAGGGGTGAGACCAGGCCCTCAGAGGTGATTTAAATTCTCTAGAGGTGAGTGCAGGCTACCTAGGGGCGAGACCAGACCCCTAGATGCAAGTTCAGCCCTCCAGGGGCGAGTGCAGGCCCCCTTAGGGCGAGATCAGCTCCAGGGGCGAGTGCAGGCCCCTAGGGGCGAGTGCTTGCTTCACAAAGCACTCTCCACCCCCATGTTGCCCATTTTGACATGTTAATAGCCCCTGCAAATTGCGGAGTTTAGCTGTTGCAAGATCATTTTGGGGTGCATTTTGCAAAACTGAAAGGCAGAATTCAGCTATCAGTATACTAGACTCGAAAAACTATAAATAGACCCTTAAGGTACCTTGGAGAGGAGAGATTCAGGCTTTCTTCTACCACCACTACGCCTAGCTGAGCATTGGCTAGGGAGGGGATGCGCTTTACGATCTTCTGGGTGTGTGGTGGGACCTCCGCGCTGCAGCCCATGGTCTATTGCTTAGTTCCGATTTCAACACTTTGGTGCGGTGAGCGTGATCCTGCTGTGTTGTGATGTGGCTGGCCTCGAGGTGATCCCGTTGTTAGTCTCTCTCTAACTTGAGGGGGAGTTGGGTAGAGCAATCTTTTGGTATTGTGGGATCTGCGGATGACCCCAACACGGCCACCGGAGAGACCCCCTTCAAAATTTCTCATGGGTGCGAGGCGGTCTTGCCGGTGGAGTTTGAGGTTCAATCACCGCGAGTCGTGGATGCTAATAGGGGAGATGGGAAATGGAGGGAAGAAAATGAAGAGGAGCTGTAGCTCTCGCTGGACATGGTAGAGGAACTTCGCAATGTGGCCGCCATTAGGCAGGAGGAGGTTAAACGGAGGATGGACAAGTGCTTCGATAAACATGTCAGGATCAAGCAGTTCAAAGAAGGAGATCTAGTCTTTAAAAAGGTCGATGTCGCTGGAAGGTCAACAACCATTGGGAGGCTCAATACTAATTGGGAGGGTCCCTATATAGTTGAAAAGGCCCTGGGGTTGGGAGGATACCACCTCCAGAATACGGAAGGGGTGACCATGAGCTACACTTGGAGTGATGACGACCTGAAGCATTTCTATCCTTAGTTGGGGTAAGATTGTAAATCCTATTATAATGAATTTATTGAATTGTTTCATATTTGTTTCTTTTGAAGATTGTGAGAGGTTTTAGTTTGAAAGACCTAGAGTAGATGTAACATCCCATTTCCGGCTAGACCCCTAGGAGTCGGTTAGTTGTGACAAAACCCTAGGAAGCCCAAAATTTGAAATAAAGCGATCAATATTTTCGGGTCACGGGTTGGTCACGCCCGTGACCGACCCGTCACGCCCGTGACTTGGGCGTGACTACTTCGACGATCGTCGATCTCCACGAGACGATCGTCGAACGTGCTGTCTGGGCATGTCACGCCCGTGACCAAGGTGTCACGCCCGTGACTATGGGCGTGACCCCATCGACGATCGTCGATCGCCGTGAGACGATCGTCGACCTTGCGGCCCGGGCATGTCACGCCCGTGACATGAGTGTCACGCCCGTGACCTAGGGCGTGACCAGCCTTCGACGATCGTCGATCTCAATTCGACGATCGTCGACCTCGAAATTTGCCGTTCGGGCATGTCACGCCCGTGACCTAGAGGTCACGCCCGTGACCTAGGGCGTGACCAGCCTTCGACGATCGTCGATCTCAATTCGACGATCGTCGACCCCAAAATCTGCCGTTCGGGCCTGTCACGCCCGTGACCCAAGGTGTCACGCCCGTGACCATCCATCGACGATCGTCGATCTCAGTTCGACGATCGTCGAACCCAGAATTGGCTATTCGGGCCTGTCACGCCCGTGACCTATGTGTCACGCCCGTGACATTGGCCGAAACGACGGTTCAGGCCCGAAATTATTCTAACACGCGTGGTAATAAATGCTGGTGTGGGAAGTTACACCAGGAGTAATTTCAGGCCGTTTTCCTTCTATAATTATATAATAAATGAGGAAGATATGGTCCAATAGGAAGCCGCCAGCTGGACACACCTGTTCAGTTTCCACCGTTTCTTATCCCTTCACTGTAACCGAAGCGTTAAGGGGAGGAGCCTTCATGGACATTAGGGCTTTACCCATTCACCTTCCCACCTTCTGACTTATAAAAGCCCACTTGGGGCAAGAGGAGAAGGTTACACGCTCAAGTAATCGGATCAGATCCTTGTTCTTGCTGTAGGAGAAGTTCAGCAACGCCACCACCGCGCCATGGCACCCCGTCGGTCTTCTCGCCTTCAAACCGCGAACAAGGTCCTCCTCTGCTCTTTCCCTTTCATGGGTAGATCTTAGGATTCTTAAAAAGGAAGTTCGCGCTCAACGGAGTCGGACTCATCTCTCTCGTTTTCATGGAAAACCATGAAAAAGATATTTTTGAGTTCGCCGGAAACCGCCACCTCCGGCGGCCAAACCACCGCCGACCGATAGCCGTCGCCTCAACGGAGGTGGTGGTGGTGGTGGCTGGCCAGGGAAGTGACCGAACGGCCGGCGACGGATCACGGAATGCTTACAGGAAAAATGGTTTTTCTTGTCTGTTTTCGGGTTCATGAAGAAGATGAACAGTAGAATCAATATTATAATCCATAGATTATTATATAATACATAATGGAAAAATAGGTTATTTGAATGTATTTTTGAGGCTGCAAAACGAGGCACTTAGAGGCTGAATTAGGAAAAATGACCAGTCACAAAAGTTGTAGCCCTCTTGGTCTACTTTGATATAAAATTGATTTTATTCAATTTGGGTGAGTGGTTTGACCACAGCACTCATTTTGGTGGGATCAAGACCTAGGCTAACCAGAAATTGAAATGGTTGCCCACGGTTCATAACATGTCCAAATGACTTGAAATTTGGACTGGAGATCTATAATATGTATATCGAGAGGCTGTCCAAAAATGAGAATTTTTGGAGAACTTTTGCCTAAAGTTTTTGTAAAATTTTAATAAACATTATAAAATTAATTAAGAGATGAAACTAAGTCCAAACTCTCCCAAATTTTGGGTGGTGGTCCCTGGCATCAATGTTAAGATCTGTACAAAATTTCAACTTGATTGGTCAAGTTTTGAATAGGGAAGTATCAAGTCCTAGATAGGTCTTGGTGAGGGGTACTTTGGGGAAAAGTACGATTGGAATTGGAGTGGACAAATCTCCTCAAAAGAGGCTGAAGTTGTGGCCACTGATTGGTTGAGTCTATGCCTACCCTCTTGGGTAACATGGTGTGGATTAGGGTGGATTTTACCCTAAGAAATTGGCTCAAACCCAGTGTGTGGTAGTTTGAGGTTTGTGAAGGACATAGGAGCAAAAGCTCTTGTATGCCCTTGAAATTTGGAGGAGGGGGGGATGATATGATGAAAACCCTCTGGTTGAAATAGTGAAGGAATTGGAGGTAATTGGGTACCTCGGAAGTTGAGAGTTTGAATTAGGATAGAAATGTAATTTAGTTATTTTAAGCACTAAATCTAATCCAAAAATTATGAAACTCGCGAGGAGGGAGTTTTAGGATATTTTAGACTTATGATAATTTTCCTGGAATTTTATGATTGATAAATGTTATACTTCATGTGTTAATGGATTATTTGTCCGATTTGTTGTTTCAATTATTTGGAGGCTTTAAATTAATTATAATCAGTTAAAATTCTGGATTTAGATCTTGACCAGTAGGACATTGATCCTTGGATTTTTATAGAATTTTTATGTTGAGTAAATCTAGTACTTTATTCACAGATGATAGAAAGGGCTTTTATGTTTAAAAATTAATTATGGATAAAATACTTGCTGGAAAATTGTGAAACTTGGCCAGTGCTAATGTTAGGCCTTTATCTGCATGGCATAAATTATTTATAATTTTTGGAAGAATATTTTCTGTACTTGATTCATAAACAACAGAAGTTAGAGATTATTTCTAAAATAGTTTTCATGCCCTTCTAATGATAGACAAATTATGATACTTAGGATTTAACCTATTGAGATAACCTAGTATTTATCATAAATTTGCTGGACATCTTGCATGAGAACTTAGGGTAGTTCATGTTCAAACCGGTAGTCCTTCGGATTTTCGAGGAATTTAATTAAATGCCAAATAAATTAAGAAAATTTCCATTTTCTGGACTTAGGTCATTTATATTATGATAAGTCTCCAGTAAATAATTTAGGGCATTTGGATGAGTAATGGATCATTGCATAACCGGTTCGACATGTAGCCTAGGTCGGTCTACATATAGCAATTTGTGAAATGCAATAGGACATGATCTGAGGAAGGCACTGGAGCTAACCATAATGTCTAGGTGGGCAATGGTGGAGGAAATCACTATAGGAAGATATAAAGAATGGCGAGAAGTGGTGATAGCTAGAGTTAAGAGGTGCTCGGGTTGGGCGAAAGATCGCTTTTCCCGAAGAGAGGAAGGTTAAAAATTACCCTAGGATAGTCTATTGTAATATGAGAAGGGAATCGGGCTAAGGGAAATAAACCAATAATATTAAGTGCCTTGCGAAAGGGAACTTTGGGCCGTAATGCCGCCGTCTTGGTTCCTAGTGCCCCTTGAGAGCCCTTCACGGGGTATACCGGGGGCAGTCCTGGGCTAACGTAAACTGTAATAACAAATCGACAAGAGTAACTAGGTAACTAGGGCTGCACTTTTCACAAACACTGTTGGCACAGGAAGATTGATGAGAGCTTCGGCTCGGTTGGTTAAGAGACGGACGGGATGGTCCGGGGAGCTTCGGCTCGGTCGGTTTGGAGACGGACGGGATGGTCCGGGGAGCTTCAGCTCGGTTGTTTTGGAGACGGACGTTTTGGTCCGGGGAGCTTCGGCTCGGTTTTGTGTGTTTACGATAAACTTGCATGTGCATAAGATAGGACTAAGTTAAGGTGGTGGGTTTTACGATATCGGGGAGTTCGATTGCACCGACACCGATATCGTTGACTCGGCGAGGTGGTTAGCACTTCGCCAACAGAAGTCCGGTGCGCCAGCCGGCAAGAGTACGCAGGCGTCCGCTTAGTGCACCAAGCGTTGAGGCGTACGATAGGTCAGACCAGTGGTGCTTTTACTGGTTTTGAGGTGGGTGAGGCCCAACCCACCGCTTCCGTCTGCCACTACAGAGGTATCCTGGGAGGTAACGGCTCCGAAAGGGGGAACTAAAGGTCTGTGTGCACAGAGTCGGGTGTATGAGTTGCACTTGCATGTTTCATCATACCCACTAGCATGTCATAGCATAATCGATTCAATTAACCCTGACACCTAAAGTATAAGTGGTATGGGACGCTTATACATTAGGACCTGCAAAACGACCCCTTGGTCTATAAGCTTGTGTGGGCAAGTTTATAAATCAAAGGTTAATTTCAATATATAACAACCATTGCTGTTTAATAACCGACACCCCAACGTATAAGTGGTATGGGACACTCTATACGATGGGAGCCTTGCAAAAGATCCCTTTTGCTTATGTGTTCTCGCATAAGTGAAGGTTTAAATTCATATAATTGCTTTTCTTACTGCTAGACCTATTATAACAATCATATTAACTGCTCACCGAATACATCTTGCTAGATTAAGTCCATAGTCACCTGTTTCTTGATTTATCTCTACCATCATGTCCTTCCCTTTCTTCCTCCCCGCTCGGTACCTAGGAGCCATGGGGAAGGGGTAGGGGATGATAGGGCTTAGTCTTTATGACTAACGGTTTTCGAACCGCATCATTTAGGGGATCGTGGAGCCCAGCATGGAGGAGCAGCCCCAGAGATCGGTGCGCCTAGAGATGGGGCAGTCTAGCTCCGGAGTTCACACAGCCAGGACCGTGAGTCTCGACCTTGAGTAGTTTCTGTTTTCGCTTCCGCATGAGGGACTTGTAGTGAGGACATATTGTACCGGGCATAAGCCCGTATTTATAGTACTCTGATGATTTCTGTGGACACTCCCTTCGTGGAGATTTTATCTTATTTACATGTGATTTATTATTGTGGACTGCATTGTTCTTACTTCAATAATTGTGCTACTTTTCTGTGATCGAATTGGCCGGCAGAATCGGCGCCTTGTGGTGATGACCCTTCAGGACGTGAAGGAGTCACCGCAAAGCGGCGGTTCTGGGCCTAAGACCCCGGTGGTTGAAAAGGAAAAAAAAGGGGGTCTTACAAGTGGTATCAGAGGAAACATCGATCAGACGGAAGTAGCAGTCCACAAACCCTAGGTCACCCCCCGCTCGAGTTTAGTTTGGGGACAAACTAAGCAGCGGAAGCAGTGGTGTGCCCATATGGGGATCACATATAAATTGTCCACCTTTATGTAATATTTGAACGTTTTCTCAGCGTGTGTTTTTGTTACGCAGCCTCCAGCACGGACTACGCCACAAGGTGGAGTTCAACAGGCTCAGGATGTTGCACCACCCCCACCGGCCCCCACTCCTTTCCTTCAGTCAGACATGGGACAGACCCTGACTGCCATTCTGGAGGCCTTCAGGGCCCAGCAGGTTCCGGCCCCGCAACCAAATCCGGGGGCCAACTGGCTAAGCATCTTCCGAGGACTGGCTCCCCCGTCCTATTTGGGGACAGAGTCGGCTGTTCGGACGGAAGAGTGGCTAGATATCATGTACGAGATGCTGACCGGGATTCGGTGTCCATGGGAGGAGAGGGTGGCTCTAGTTGTCTCCTGCCTGGAGTCCCATGCAAAGAGGTGGTGGAAGACGCTGTTGGACACGACCTTTGCTGATAGGGAGGTTGCGGAGGTTACTTGGGAGGAGTTCAGGGCCGCACTGCTGGAGCATTTCGTTCCGCAGTCGGCTAGGGATGATTTGGAGGAGCGGTTCTTACAGCTGAAGCAGGGTACCCGGACCGTGGTGGAGTACCATCGAGAGTTTGACCATCTGGCTCGATACGCAGATTCCTACCAGCTGGATGAGGCAGGGTATATCAGGAGGTTCTATAAGGGCCTGCGGGAGGACTTGAGGGAGGCTCTGTTGTTTGTATCTGACGGGCCCATCTCCCGGATCTTGGAGATGGCCAAAAGGATTGAGGCTGACTGGCACACCACCCGGGTCCGGAAGCGGTCAGCAGAGGATCAGGGACGGAGAGGTAGGAATGACCAGCGGCGGGGTGCTGTATGTTAAAAGTAGCGAACAAACGACTAGAGCAGAGAATAAACGACTAGAAAACAAGCCGGAACTTTGAATAATTGAAATTTTATTATCCAAAAAGATATCATTTACAAAGGTATGGCCTCCCTTTTATAGAATGGAGGAGAGAGAGAAGAATACAAACTAACAATGTGGGACTAAAGCTATACAACCGGTCTGGGCGGCTAGAATAAGAGACCGGAACAGGCCGCGCGGTTAGACAATGTTCTAACCGCTCGGCAATACCAGAACCAAGAGGGAGAGATGCGGTAGGAGACCGCTAGACCGGCCGGTTTCCAAGCCGCCAGAGATAAGCCGTCAGACCGCCGGATACCATACGGCGACAGCCTGGAAATCAACCCGCCAACCTCAATCCGCCAGACCGCCCGGTCAACAACCCGCCAGGCTCAAACCGCCAGACCGCCCGGTCTCATACTTCGACACTCCCCCTCAAGCTGGAGCATAGATATCAATCATGCCCAGGTTGTCACAAATGTGGAAGAAGGAAGTAGAAACCGGCTTGGTGAAGATATCAGCCAACTCTTTGTCGGAGGTGACGAACGGAGTGCAAATCTGTTTCTTCAAGACCTCTTCTCGAATGAAATGGCAGTCGACCTCTATATGTTTCGTTCTCTCATGGAAGACCGGATTTTTGGATATGTATATAGCGGCTTTGTTGTCACAAAACATAGGCAGAGGATAGTTGTAGACCTCTCCTAGGTCAAGCATGAGAGCCTGCAACCATTTTAACTCACACGTGGTTGACGCCATACTCCGGTATTCGGCTTCTGCACTGGACCTTGAGACAACAGACTGCTTCTTGCTCTTCCAGCTCACAAGATTACCTCCAACAAATGTGCAGAAACCCGATGTAGATTTACGGTCACCTTTATCATCCGCATAGCTTGAGTCTGAGTAGGCTTCAATTCTCAGATGACCATGCTTCTGAAAGAGTAGCCCTTTCCCTGGTGCTGCTTTGACATACTCTAGTATCTTCAAGGCAGAC
This sequence comes from Platanthera zijinensis, assembly GCA_039513925.1. Classification (NCBI taxonomy): domain Eukaryota; kingdom Viridiplantae; phylum Streptophyta; class Magnoliopsida; order Asparagales; family Orchidaceae; genus Platanthera; species Platanthera zijinensis. The sequence continues at coordinate 92,657,759 of CM077092.1, read as the reverse complement.
TGAAGATGACATTCCCTGGGAGCTTGCATGAACTGACTGACCTTGCCTACAGCATAGGCAATGTCGGGTCTGATCACCGTGAGATAAATGAGTTTGCCCACCAGACGTCTATACCTCGTGGCATCGGATATAAGCGGTGAGTCATCTGTCCATGTTTTGTCTTCTCCAGTGGCCATGGGATACCGGGCCGGTTTGGCCCCGGTCAATCCTGCCTCTTGTAGAAGATCAAGCGCATACTTCCATTGGGAGAGAACCAACGAGTCGGGCTTCCGAGAGATTTCTATCCCCAAAAAATATTTCGGGGAGCCCATATCCTTCGTGACAAGGTGTTGACGGAGGTGTTTCTTTGTCAATTCCACCCCAGCCTGGTCATCGCCGGTAAGAAGAATATCATCCACATACACCGCCAAAACCACAAGGCCTGATGCGGTTTTGCGAATAAACAATGAGTGATCGGCGGAACTTCTTGCAAAGCCAATTGCAGCCACAATGCCACTAAACTTGTCAAACCACGCCCGAGGGCTCTGCTTTAGGCCGTAGATGGCCTTCTTCAACTGGCATACTCGTGTCTCCCCCTGAGCAACATACCCTGGAGGTTGCTCCATATAGACGTCCTCCTGAAGATCCCCATACAGAAAAGCATTCTTGACGTCAAGTTGAGAAATTTCCCACTCCCTGTTGACGGCTACAGAAAGAAGAACCCGGATGGTGCTGAGGCGAGCAACCGGAGAGAAAGTGTCAAAATAGTCAACTCCATAAGTCTGAGTAAAGCCTTTGGCCACCAGGCGGGCCTTGTAACGATCCACAGTGCCGTCCGGGCGAAACTTCACAACGAACACCCAGCGGCAGCCAACCACATCAGTACCGATCGGTGGAGGAACAAGGTTCCAGGTACCTCTTTCAGTAAGAGTGGCAATTTCCTCATCCATGGCAGATTTCCAATGAGGAATAACAAGAGCCTCCTGGAGAGTCAGAGACAGCAGGAGGAGGTGAAGACGTCGACTTGTGTGGAAGGCTCACAGAGAGATTGTGGAGAGTCAGAGACAGCAGGAGGAGGTGAAGATGGGAAAGAAAAGTAGGAAGCATTTTCAAAAAAAGGTGACGTCTGCGGAAACAAACTGTTTGCGCAGAACGGGATCAAAACAACAGTAGCCTTTTTGAGTTGTCGAGTAACCCAAAAAGACACATTTGGTGGAGCGGGGGGAAAGCTTGTCGCGAGTAGCAGACGGAGCATGCACGAAGGCCGTACACCCAAAGATACGGAGAGGAAGAGGAAAGGGTTCCTTGGTTGGGTAGAGAATGGAGAAGGGGGTCTTGCCGTGAAGAACAGAAGAGGGAATGCGATTGATGAGATAGCAGGCAAGAAGAACAGCATAGCCCCAATAGGAGTGAGGTACCTGCATCTGTGTCATCAGAGTGCGAGCGATATCGAGGAGATGGCGATTTTTACGTTCCGCCACCCCATTTTGCTGGGAGGTGTAAACACAGCTGGTCTGATGAATAAGACCATGTTGCATACAAAAAGATGAAAACTCATGACTGAGATATTCTTTAGCATTATCAGAGCGCAATACTTTAATAGAAATAGCAAACTGAGTTTTAATCATATTATAAAAAGATTGCCATACAGATAAGAGTTCAGAGCGATCTTTTAATAGATACACCCAGGTACATCTGGAGAAATCATCAATAAAAGTTACAAAGTAAAAACTACCCCGACCAACGGTGGGAGTAGGAGCAGGACCCTAGATATCAGAATGAATGAGATCAAAAGGGCGGGAGGAACCACGGCCTTGCTTCTGCGGGAAGGAGGAGCGGTGATGCTTGCCAAGCTGACACGCATCGCAGTTGAGCGGAGGACTAGTTTGAGGTAAGTGGGGAAGAAGCTGATGCAGAATCCGAGGAGGAGGATGTCCAAGGCGAAGATGCCATTGAAGCAGATCAGTAGACGAGGAAGAGAAGGCGGACAGAGCGGAAACATTGTCGAGGAAGTAGAGACCGCCGCTCTCAGTCCCAGTAGCAATCGTCCGTTGGGTTCTCGGGTCCTGAAAACAACAAGAAGTAGGAGTAAATAATACAGAGCACTGAAGTTGCTTGCATAAAGTAGTAACGGAGAGTAAATTGCAAGGGAACTTCGGGACATAGAGAGTGTCCGCTAAGCGAAGCGAGGGAGTGACTTGAACCATGCCCGTTCCATGTACCGGGGAAGGCGAACCATCCGCAACGAGAACCGGGGGTAACCGATCATGCGTCTCTAGGAGAGAGAAGCAGTGAGGGTTTCCGGTCATGTGATTTGTAGCACCAGAGTCAATGAGCCATTTACCTTGGGTAACGACGTGTGCACTACCTGAGGTGGTGGCCACAGAAGCAGACTGCCGAGAGGAGGCGGAGGTTGAGGAAGAAGTATCACCGGAGGGACGAAGATGAGGATGTTTCTGCCAGCAGCGGTCAACTGAGTGGCCGGTACGACCACAGTGAGAGCAGAGGAACCTTGACGGACCGCGGGTGCCAGATTGGCTGCGACCACTATTGCCACCCCGCTGGACTTGGTGTGCATAGGAGTCCGGTGGAGGAGGGGAGGACAATAGAGGACGTTGGAGCAGTGAAGTAACCGCGGCGATGCGAGCTGCGGTGGCATCCAAGGTGGGAGACTCGGCTTCGCCCAAGATCTGCTGGCGGATCATATCAAAAGACTCAGGAAGCCGGAGAAGATAACAAACAACCAGGAGTTCCTGGAAGTGTTTGTGCTGTTCGGCCAAGTCCGCGGAGAAGGGGCGATTCTGGAGGATTTCGGCTCCAAGAGCCTGAACTTGCTGATAAGCCGCAGCAGGAGACATGGAAGGGCGAGCGAAGAGATCCGCGTAGAGAGTATAAATGCGGGATGTCTGGGCCCCCTTTGAGTAGAGAGCAGCAAGGTGAAGCCACGCGGTCTTGACCGTCTCATCATGGCGTATGACAGGAAGACATTCATCGGAGAGGCTGTTAGCCAACCACGTGCGGACAAGCGCATCACTGGCATCCCAGTCATCAAATTCAGCAGAGTCTGAGGGAGGAGGGTCATCGGTGAGGTGATGACGTTTGCGCTGAGAGCGGAGAAGAAAAGTGAAGGAGACGCTCCAATCCGGATAGTTGGAGCCAACAAGTTTAGAAACCGTGCCAAGGTTGCCAGAGGGTGTAGGAAGCGGCGCCGGAGTGGCGATAGGATTGGTGGTGGTGGAGGTTTCAGAAAGGGCCATAGGAGACAACTGCGAGAGGCCGCGCGGTTAGAATATAAGCCGCGCGGATAGAAAGAAGACGAACTGCGGCGGTCACGATGTTAGACACCAGCGGCCAGAGAAGCCACGACCAAGCCGCAGGTCCAAGACGGGGAAGAGGTCGAACGGCTAGAAGATAGACCGCGCGAACGGAAAAGGCGAATAAAGAAGCAGGTCGCGACGAACAAGGAGATAGGTCGCTGCGACAGAAGGGCAGGAGAAGGAGGACGCGCGGACAGGGCGCAAACAGCGAGAACAGGTCGCGAGAAGAAGGGGCAAGCCGCGCGGACAGGGCGCACAGAATCAGGAGGAGAAGATCGATCCCTCTGATACCATGTTAAAAGTAGCGAACAAACGACTAGAGCAGAGAATAAACGACTAGAAAACAAGCCGGAACTTTGAATAATTGAAATTTTATTATCCAAAAAGATATCATTTACAAAGGTATGGCCTCCCTTTTATAGAATGGAGGAGAGAGAGAAGAATACAAACTAACAATGTGGGACTAAAGCTATACAACCGGTCTGGGCGGCTAGAATAAGAGACCGGAACAGGCCGCGCGGTTAGACAATGTTCTAACCGCTCGGCAATACCAGAACCAAGAGGGAGAGATGCGGTAGGAGACCGCTAGACCGGCCGGTTTCCAAGCCGCCAGAGATAAGCCGTCAGACCGCCGGATACCATACGGCGACAGCCTGGAAATCAACCCGCCAACCTCAATCCGCCAGACCGCCCGGTCAACAACCCGCCAGGCTCAAACCGCCAGACCGCCCGGTCTCATACTTCGACACTGTACCAGAGGGGAGGAGGACAGAGGACCAGCCTCGTCAGGACGTGAGGCAGGAGCCGAGGGAACAGGTGGTATTAGCCCCTCCCCCTCTTCGGATGCAGGAGATGCCGAGACCCGGGGGAATGGCGTATCCCCCACCAGAGTGTTTTCTTTGTCATCAGATTGGGCACATTCGGAGGAACTGCCCCATGAGGGGGGCACCACCTCCAGCACATCAGGGCGGCCCACCAGCTCAGCATTACGGAGGCCGAGGACGCGGCCGTGGTCGTGGATACCAGTGGGGAGATCGTAGACAGGGAAGAGAGCAGGTATATGCTTTGGACCTTGCGCAGCCTCGAAATCCGGAGCAGGTCATAAGCAGGTACGCAACAATGCTTCTTTATTTTCATAGAATTTCCCTTTTAGTTGTTAAAACTCAGAACCGCACTAGGTAGGTTAACAAGGAAAGAAAATTCTTTATAGAACCCTAAGATGTTTAATCACCCCAGGTATAGTCTTCATCAGCGGCAAGCCGGCCCGCACGCTGTTCGATACTGGAGCTACTCACTCCTTTGTGTCGGAGACGTTCGTAGAAGGACTGGAGGGTGTGGAGCGGTTCACAGGCTCGAGGATGAGGGTGCGACTACCAGATGGACCTGAGCTCCTTACCACGGATCACTGCAATATGGAGGCAGAAATTGGTGGAAAAGCATTCGAGGCTCCAGCGACGATTTTGAAGCTGACGGACTACGACCTGATCCTGGGCATGGTATGGCTGCACTGGAACTATGCCCAGATTGACTGCCAGGCAAAGAGGATCACCGTGAGACACGGGGACTCTTTCATTACCATCGAAGGTATAAGACCTGTCTCTCGTATACTCTTATCTTCGGTACAGGCCGTTAAGGCCCATCTGCAGGGAGAGGAGGTCTATCAGATTCTATTTGAGATGGCGGAGGTTAAGGAGTCGGTGACAGACATCCCGGTGGTGCGAGATTTCGCTGACATCTTTCCGGAGAAACTGCCAGGACTACCTCCACACCGAGAGCAGGATTTTCAGATACAGCTTGTGCCGGGAGCCAAGCCGGCGTCTAGGGCCCCTTATCGGATTGCCCCAAAGGAGTTGGCAGAGTTTCGGACTCAGTTGCAGGAATTAGTTGAGGCAGGTTTTGTTAGAGCGAGTTCCTCGCCATGGGGAGCACCGGTCCTGTTCGTGAAGAAGAAGGATGGGACACTCCGCCTGTGCATCGATTATCGAGCACTAAACAGGCTGACCGTCCGGAATACCTATCCGCTCCCACGGATAGACGAATTATTCGACCAGCTGGAGGGGGCCCATTATTTCTCGAAGCTGGACTTGAGATCAGGATACTACCAGCTGCGGATCCAGGAGGAGGATATCCCGAAGACGGCTTTTAGTAGCAGATATGGCCTGTATGAGTTCACCGTGATGCCCTTTGGGCTCACGAATGCTCCGTCGGCGTTCATGAGTCTCATGAACCGGGTTTTCGAGACCTACTTGGATGTGTTCGTCATAGTATTCATAGACGACATCCTGATCTACTCTAGGACGGAGGAGGAGCACACTCGGCATCTGGCACTGACCTTGGAGAGGTTGCGGGAGCATCGCCTTTATGCAAAATTCAGCAAGTGTCAGTTCTGGTTGAAGGAGGTGGCCTTCCTAGGCCACATCATCAGCGGAGCCGGGTTAGCAGTAGATCCAACAAAGATTCGGGCAGTTCGCGATTGGCCGCAGCTGAGGACAGCCACCGATGTATGCAGTTTCTTGGGACTTGCCGGTTACTACCGGAAGTTCGTGGAGGGGTTCTCTCGGATTGCCCTCCCCCTCACATCTTTGACAAAGAAGGAGGCACCTTTTGTTTGGACCCCGCAGTGCCAGGCGGCTTTCCAGGAGCTGAAGGACCGACTCATCTCGGCCCCTATTCTGGCCCTTCCATCCGGAAAGGAAGGATTCCAGGTGTATACCGACGCATCATACCAAGGGATGGGAGCGGTGCTGATGCAGAACGGACATGTCATAACATATGCCTCCCGCCAGCTGAAGACCCATGAGAGGAACTACCCGGTGCACGACCTCGAGATGGGAGCAGTCGTTTTTGCTCTGAAGGTCTGGCGCCATTATCTTTATGGAGTCCACTGCGATATCTTCTCCGATCACAAGAACCTGAAATACGTGGACACGCAGAAGGAGCTGAATATCAGGCAGAGGCGTTGGGTGGAGTTCTTAGCAGATTATCAGTATGAGATGCACTACCATCCAGGGAAGGCAAACGTGGTGGCCGACGCATTGAGCCGGAGAGCTGCCACTTCCGAAGCTGGGCCCCAGGTTATGTCCATGGAGCTAGTCCAGTCATTCAGAGATATGCAGATATCCCTAGTGTCCGAGGATGACCCAGTTCTGTATAGGGAGTATCTGGCATCGATGGTGGCCATAGACGATATTCGGGATCGCATTCGGGACGGACAGAGGACAGATGCGTGGGCGGAGCCGATGTTCCGAGCTTTGGAGGAAGGTTCGACAGGAGATTATTCCCTGAGAGATGGTTTGCTCCACTTCAGAGGCAGAGTATATATACCCGCAGGAGGCCAGATCCGAGAGGATATTATGATGGAGGCGCATTGCAGCCGGTACTCGGTACACCCGGGGATCACAAAGATGACTGCTGATTTGAAGAGGACGATGTTTTGGCTGGGCATGAAGAAGGACATTACGTACTTCGTGACCCATTGCGAGGCGTGTCAGTTGGTGAAGGCGGAGTGCAGGAACCCCGCAGGATTGTTACAGCCACTCCCGGTGCCGGAGTGGAAGTTTGACGATATAGCGATGGATTTTATACATGGTCTTCCCCGGTCTCGGACAGGGAACGACTCGATTTGGGTGATTGTCGATCGGTTGACGAAGGTGGCCCGCTTTGTACCGATCAGGAAGGATGACTCGGTGGGAGTGCTGGTACGGAAGTTTGTGGAGCAATATGTCCGATATCATGGCGTGCCCCGGACGATAGTGTCGGACCGCGATGGACGGTTTACATCCAGGGAGTGGCGGTCAGTGCAGGCATATTTGGGCACCCGGTTGACTTTTAGCACGGCCTTCCACCCTCAGACGGACGGGCAGACCGAGCGCACCAACCGGACCTTGGAGGATTTACTACGGCTGTGTATACTGGACCGAGGGGAGCCGTGGGAGAAGATGTTACCGTTGGTCGAGTTCTCCTATAATAATAGCTACCAGTCCAGCATCAGGATGACACCTTATGAAGCCTTGTATGGAAGAAAATGTAGGACCCCTCTTTCTTGGATTCAAGATGAGGATCCGAAGCTGTTGGGATCGGATTTTGTTGAAGACACCGAGGCTCAGGTGAGACTGATCAGAGATAGGATGTTGGAGGCGCAAAGCAGACAGGCTAAATACTATGACGCCCGGCATCGTCAGGTGGAGTTTCGGGTAGGGGATCGAGTGTTCTTGAAGATCCGGCCCATGCACGGAGTCTCACGGGTGCGCGGTCGGAGGAAGAAACTCAGCCCTAGGTATATGGGCCCTTACTGGATCCTGGAGCGGATCGGACCCCTAGCCTACAGGCTAGAGTTGCCACCAGAGCTGGCAGCTCTACACGACGTCTTCCACATCTCTTCGCTGAGAAGGGCTCGACTACGCCCGGAGCAGCGGATTTTGACCACCGAAGGGCCGGTAGCTTCAGACCGATCTGTTCACTTGGAGCCGGTTCGGATCGACGACAAAGGAGTGCGGATCTTGCGCCGCAAGAAGATCCCCTTAGTCAAGGTTCTGTGGAGAAATCACGGTCAGGAGGAGCACACCTGGGAACCGCAGGATCTGATGAGGCAAAGATACCCGGAGTTGTTCAGTCAGGTACATCTCACCACCTCTCGATATACTATAGACTGCCTTCTTGTTTTTGAATGATAAGACTAGATAAGGAAAATCCAGGACCTAGGCATGCACACTTAATCAGAAAGGTAGGGGCTAATCTTTTGTTTATTGGGGAGATTGTCTTCGTTATCAAACGAACAGTCGCCTGAACCCAATAGAAAGATCGTATGGGATGTTACAAGTTTAATTTATTCCGATAGAAATCCCCGTAGGCTCAACCTCAATTTCGGGGACGAAATTTTTGTTTTGTTTATTGGGATTTGTAACATCCCATTTCCGGCTAGACCCCTAGGAGTCGGTTAGTTGTGACAAAACCCTAGGAAGCCCAAAATTTGAAATAAAGCGATCAATATTTTCGGGTCACGGGTTGGTCACGCCCGTGACCGACCCGTCACGCCCGTGACTTGGGCGTGACTACTTCGACGATCGTCGATCTCCACGAGACGATCGTCGAACATGCTGTCTGGGCATGTCACGCCCGTGACCAAGGTGTCACGCCCGTGACTATGGGCGTGACCCCATCGACGATCGTCGATCGCCGTGAGACGATCGTCGACCTTGCGGCCCGGGCATGTCACGCCCGTGACATGAGTGTCACGCCCGTGACCTAGGGCGTGACTAGCCTTCGACGATCGTCGATCTCAATTCGACGATCGTCGACCTCGAAATTTGCCGTTCGGGCATGTCACGCCCGTGACCTAGAGGTCACGCCCGTGACCTAGGGCGTGACCAGCCTTCGACGATCGTCGATCTCAATTCGACGATCGTCAACCCCAAAATCTGCCGTTCGGGCCTATCACGCCCGTGACCCAAGGTGTCACGCCCGAGACCATCCATCGACGATCGTCGATCTCAGTTCGACGATCGTCTAACCCAGAATTGGCTATTTGGGCCTGTCACGCCCGTGACCTATGTGTCACGCCCGTGACATTGGCCGAAACGACGGTTCAGGCCCGAAATTATTCTAACACGCGTGGTAATAAATGCTGGTGTGGGAAGTTACACCAGGAGTAATTTCAGGCCGTTTTCCTTCTATAATTATATAATAAATGAGGAAGATATGGTCCAATAGGAAGCCGCCAGCTGGACACACCTGTTCAGTTTCCACCGTTTCTTATCCCTTCACTGTAACCGAAGCGTTAAGGGGAGGAGCCTTCATGGCCATTAGGGCTTTACCCATTCACCTTCCCACCTTCTGACTTATAAAAGCCCACTTGGGGCAAGAGGAGAAGGTTACACGCTCAAGTAATCGGATCAGATCCTTGTTCTTGCTGTAGGAGAAGTTCAGCAACGCCACCACCGCGCCATGGCACCCCGTCGTTCTTCTCGCCTTCAAACCGCGAACAAGGTCCTCCTCTGCTCTTTCCCTTTCATGGGTAGATCTTAAGATTCTTAGAAAGGAAGTTCACTCTCAACGGAGCCGGACTCATCTCTCTCGTTTTCATGGAAAACCATGAAAAAGATATTTTTGAGTTCGCCGGAAATCGCCACCTCCGGCGGCCAAACCACCGCCGACCGATAGCCGTCGCCTCAACGGAGGTGGTGGTGGTGGTGGCTGGCCAGGGAAGTGACCGAACGGCCGGCGACGGATCACGGAATGCTTACAGGAAAAATGGTTTTTCTTGTCTGTTTTCGGGTTCATGAAGTAGATGAACAGTAGAATCAATATTATAATTCATAGATTATTATATAGTACATAATGGAAAAATAGGTTATTTGAATGTATTTTTGAGGCTGCAAAACGAGGCACTTAGAGGCTGAATTAGGAAAAATGACCAGTCACAAAAGTTGTAGCCCTCTGGGTCTACTTTAATATAAAATTGATTTTATTCAATTTGGGTGAGTGGTTTGACCACAGCACTCATTTTGGTGGGATCAAGACCTAGGCTAACCAGAAATTGAAATGGTTGCCCACGGTTCATAACATGTCCAAATGACTTGAAATTTGGACTGGAGATCTATAATATGTATATCGAGAGGCTGTCCAAAAATGAGAATTTTTGGAGAACTTTTGCCTAAAGTTTTTGTAAAATTTTAATAAACATTATAAAATTAATTAGGAGATGAAACTAAGTCCAAACTCTCCCAAATTTTGGGTGGTGGTCCCTGGCATCAATGTTAAGATCTGTACAAAATTTCAACTCGATTGGTCGAGTTTTGAATAGGGAAGTATCAAGTCCTAGATAGGTCTTGGTGAGGGGTACTTTGGGGAAAAGTACGATTGGAATTGGAGTGGACAAATCTCCTCAAAAGAGGCTGAAGTTATGGCCACTGATTGGTTGAGTCTATGCCTACCCTCTTGGGTAACATGGTGTGGATTAGGGTGGATTTTACCCTAAGAGATTGGCTCAAACCCAGTGTGTGGTAGTTTGAGGTTTGTGAAGGACATAGGAGCAAAAGCTCTTGTATGCCCCTGAAATTTGGAGGAGGGGGGGATGATATGATGAAAACCCTCTAGTTGAAATAGTGAAGGAATTGGAGGTAATTGGGTACCTCGGAAGTTGAGAGTTTGAATTAGGATAGAAATGTAATTTAGTTATTTTAAGCACTAAATCTAATCCAAAAATTATGAAACTCGGGAGAAGGGAGTTTTAGAATATTTTAGACTTATGATAATTTTCCTGGAATTTTATGATTGATAAATGTTATACTTCATGTGTTAATGGATTATTTGCCCGATTTGTTGTTTCAATTATTTGGAGGCTTTAAATTAATTATAATCAGTTAAAATTCTGGATTTAGATCTTGGCCAGTAGAACATTGATCTCTGGATTTTTATAGAATTTTTATGTTGAGTAAATCTAGTACTTTATTCACAGATGATAGAAAGGGCTTTTATGTTTAAAAATTAATTATGGATAAAATACTTGCTGGAAAATTGTGAAACTTGGCCAGTGCTAATTTTAGGCCTTTATCTGCATGACATAAATTATTTATAATTTTGGAAGAATATTTTCTGTACTTGATTCATAAACAACAAAAGTTAGATATTATTTCTAAAATAATTTTCATGCCCTTCTAATGATAGAAAAATTATGATACTTAGGATTTAACCTATTGAGATAACCTAGTATTTATCATAAATTTGCTGGACATCTTGCATGAGAACTTAGGGTAGTTCATGTTCAAACCGGTAGTCCTTGAGATTTTCGAGGAATTTAATTAAATGCCAAATAAATTAGGAAAATTTCCATTTTCTGGACTTAGGTCATTTATATTATGGTAAGTCTCCAGTAAATAATTTAGGGCATTTGGATGAGTAATGGATCATTGCATAACCGGTTCGACATGTAGCCTAGGTCGGTCTGCATATAGCAATTTATGAAATGCAATAGGACATGATCTGAGGAAGGCAATGGAGCTAATCATAATGTCTAGGTGGGCAATGGTGGAGGAAATCACTATAGGAAGATATAAAGAATGGCGAGAAGTGGTGATAGCTAGAGTTAAGAGGTGCTCGGGTTGGGCGAAAGATCGCTTTTCCCGAAGAGAGGAAGGTTAAAAATTACCCTAGGATAGTCTATTGTAATATGAGAAGGGAATCGGGCTAAGGGAAATAAACCAATAATATTAAGTGCCTTGCGAAAGGGAACTTCGGGCCGTAATGCCGCCGTCTTGGTTCCTAGTGCCCCTTGAGAGCCCTTCACGGGGTATACCGGGGGCAGTCATGGGCTAACGTAAACTGTAATAACAAATCGACAAGAGTAACTAGGTAACTAGGGCTGCACTTTTCACAAACACTGTTGGCACAGGAAGATTGATGAGAGCTTCGGCTCGGTTGGTTAAGAGACGGACGGGATGGTCCGGGGAGCTTCGGCTCGGTCGGTTTGGAGATGGACGGGATGGTCCGGGGAGCTTCGGCTCGGTTGTTTTGGAGACGGACGTTTTGGTCCGGGGAGCTTCGGCTCGGTTTTGTGTGTTTACGATAAACTTGCATGTGCATAAGATAGGACTAAGTTAAGGTGGTGGGTTTTACGATATCAGGGAGTTCGATTGCACCGACACCGATATCGTTGACTCGGCGAGGTGGTTAGCACTTCGCCAACAGAAGTCCGGTGCGCCAGCCGGCAAGAGTACGCAGGCGTCCGCTTAGTGCACCAAGCGTTGAGGCGTACGATAGGTCAGACCAGTGGTGCTTTTACTGGTTTTGAGGTGGGCGAGGCCCAACCCACCGCTTCCGTCTGCCACTACGGAGGTATCCTGGGAGGTAACGGCTCCGAAAGGGGGAACTAAAGGTCTGTGTGCACAGAGTCGGGTGTGTGAGTTGCACTTGCATGTTTCATCATACCCACTAGCATGCCATAGCATAATCGATTCATTTAACCCTGACACCTAAAGTATAAGTGGTATGGGACGCTTATACCTTAGGACCTGCAAAACGACCCCTTGGTCTATAAGCTTGTGTGGGCAAGTTTATAAATCAAAGGTTAATTTCAATATATAACAACCATTGCTGTTTGATAACCGACACCCCAACGTATAAGTGGTATGGGACACTCTATACGATGGGAGCCTTGCAAAAGATCCCTTTTGCTTATGTGTTCTCGCATAAGTGAAGGTTTAAATTCATATAATTGCTTTTCTTACTGCTAGACCTATTATAACAATCATATTAACTGCTCACCGAATACATCTTGCTAGATTAAGTCCATAGTCACCTGTTTCTTGATTTATCTCTACCATCATGTCCTTCCCTTTCTTCCTCCCCGCTCGGTACCTAGGAGCCATGGGGGAAGGGGTAGGGGATGATAGGGCTTAGTCTTTATGACTAACGGTTTTCGAACCGCATCATTTAGGGGATCGTGGAGCCCAGCATGGAGGAGCAGCCCCAGAGATCGGTACGCCTAGAGATGGGGCAGTCTAGCTCCGGAGTTCACACAGCCGGGACCGTGAGTCTCGACCTTGAGTAGTTTCTGTTTTCGCTTCCGCATGAGAGACTTGTAGTGAGGACATATTGTACCGGGCATAAGCCCGTATTTATAGTACTCTGATGATTTCTGTGGACACTCCCTTCGTGGAGATTTTATCTTATTTACATGTGATTTATTATTGTGGACTGCATTGTTCTTACTTCAATAATTGTGCTACTTTTCTGTGATCGAATTGGCCGGCAGAATCGGCGCCTTGTGGTGATGACCCTTCAGGACGTGAAGGAGTCACCGCAAAGCGGCGGTTCTGGGCCTAAGACCCCGGTGGTTGAAAAGGAAAAAAAAAGGGGTCTTACAGTAGATCCTGTTGACCAGAATCCTATTAGCTAGCAGGGCTGGAAGGCACAGTCGGCCCCGAGTAGACCTGCTGTCTAGGCTCTCACTGTAACATCCCGACTTTTATTGGGCCACCAGAGCCCTAGTGGGCCCAATAAAAGTGACCCGAGCCTCTACCCGTGACCCGGTAGGAGGCAAACCTAGGCAGGGTATCAAGCTAGAGAACTCCGAATCAAGTTCGGAAGGCCTCGTATAGTCTATATGAACGCATCAGAGCTCGTCACGTCACGATCCGAGGTCTAACGACAATTTTACACACTTCGACCATTTTAGCGCGCTGCGATGCACAGATTTTGGACTTTCGCCCAACGGACTCCTATTCAACACCAGTCAGTGGCGTTGGACTAGTGTAGTCAATATGAAGTCAACGGAAGTCATCCCGGTCAATTTCGATGATAATTGGCCAACCCGTGGTCAAATCAAGCCTTATCATGCACCGAAAAGCGTGCGCATACCAATTATGACACGATACCCGAACCTTGACCCGACCCCGATGACTTGGACCCACTTTGACTTTGACCAGCCAGGGGGACTCACCCTAGGTTTGACTTGGTCAAACCCTCCTAAAAATCCTTTTTTTGGATTTTTCTCCAAGTGAAGGGCTCACCTCCTCTCCAAAGAAGGATGACCCATACCCCCCTCACTCTCCTTGGGCCCCCAACCAGCAAGCCGCCATCCCACTACAAGTTGAGGCCCACCCACTTCTTCTCTTACCCTCTCTCTCTCTTTCCCACCTAAAGGCCCAAGCCCATAAGGGCTCCTTCCCTTTTTCCCAACATGGGGGAAAATAGGGGACCTCCAGTTATCATTGGACAGCTGGCGGGTGGGGATTAATTCCTCCCTAAGGAGGGATTAGTACCACACCACCCAAAGGGAGAAAGCTCCCCCTCCCCCTCCCTATAAAAGCCACCCAAACCCCCCTCTCTTTCCCTCACAGCTCTCGGAGCAGCTCCTCCCCTGCTTCCCCCCTCTGCCAGAGCTTTGGTGGCCGGAAAAAGCCAACCCAAGGAGCTCCTCCCCCTCCACCACCACCACCCTCCATGGCCGACCAAGCCGGCCCCTCCTGAGCCCGCCAAACCCAGGTAGAATCCTCTCTTCCTCCCCCTCCCCATTTCTGACGTCTTACGTGGTGCTCCCAGTGGCCGGAGCGCCGCCTCCGTCACCCTCCTCCCTCTCATTAAAGAAAAAAATGGCTTCGGCAGCGGCCGGCGGCGGCAGGCCGCAGACCGCCGCCGGAGGGAGCGCCCACTACCGGCGGGTTGGCCGGTGGTGGAGCCATGGCCGGCCGGTCGACGGCGGGGAAGTCCCGTAATGGCGCGGGTTTTTGTTACAGCGGGGGGGGGGGGGGAGAAGATGATGTAAAGTGATTTCGTTTTATAATATATAAATTATATTATTATAATATATAAATATTATAATATTATAATTAAATAAGTGTTAATTATTTTCTAGAGACTAAAATAGGCTCCTAGGAAAAAAGTTTTAAACATGAAAATTGTTCCCCTTGATGAGTGCAGTTGTCACAAAAATTTTTAGAATTTTTGGGATTGATTTGGTATTTTTAAAAGCCCAAATAATTTTTATTTGGCAAAATTAAATGTGCAAAATTGCCCGAAGAACTTTTGAAAAATTACTAGGCTCATTTTAGGCCCTATTAAATGTTTTATCAAAATTTGGGATTATGGTGAGGAGATTTGCTATTTTTCCCAAATTTTGGAAGCCTAGGATCGCGCTCGGAATTTATCACGCTCATTCTCTTCGAAGGTGAAAATTGGAGCGCGCGACCACCCTTTCTAATTTGAATAAGAAATTCAAATTGTATTATCAATTAGATGGTCGAGGCAAGTGACCAAGCTTCGGGTGTTTCGAGATTTCATGAAACCATCGAGCGCCTTGACTTTCGGGTGATTTGGGTACGCTCGGAAGATGAGAGTATGAGTGGTGAGTTGCGAATTATTCTCGATAAATAATGGTGGTGTAACTCCTGATAAGCCCCTGATCTGATTAAGCCGTGATAAATAAGGCGCAACCAAATCATAATCAGATCTTAATAATGAGTGTGACCCAATGAAACCCTATTAAAAACTAAAATAGAACTGAATCTCTCCTAAGAACGGAGATGGAACTGAAGCCTTCTGGATGGAGTGATTGGACTACTGACCATTTTCTTTATGATTATTCCAGTCTTACACTAGTCCAATTCCTTTATTCTTTCAAGTACTTTTAATTCAGCTTTACTCCAGTCTCGTACTGGTCTAGTACTTTCAATTCAGTTCTACTCCAGTCTCGTACTGGTCAAGTACTTTTAATTCAGTTCTACTCCAGTCTCGTACTGGTCAAGTACTTTTAATTCAGCTTTACTCCAGTCTCGTACTGGTCAAGTACTTTCAATTCAGTTCTACTCCAGTCTCGTACTGGTCAAGTACTTTTAATTAAGCTTTAATCTAGTCTCATACTGGTCAGGTACTTTCAATTCAGTTCTACTCAAGTTTCGTGCTGGTCAAGTACTTTTAATTCAGTTCTACTCCAGTCTCGTACTGGTCAAGTACTTTTAATTCAGTACTACTCCAGTTTCGTACTTATCACGTTTCTTTCCAGCACTTTAAATAAGCAGCATAAACATCGCATTTGTCCTCATTGCAATTTACTATTATAATCCCGGGTCTTACTCTGACGAGCAGTCGTTATTAAGGTTGAACCTTAGTTGGGGATAACCGGAGTTGAGGTATTCCTCAAGGTCTATCCCCAAATAAAGCGCTCCCTTGCTCCTTGTCAAAAGTAGAGCTAAGTGCCGCCGCCCGAAGTTTGAAGCCTAGTAGGGCAGGCCAACGTAGACCCGGTGTGTATTATGTTTATCGTTGATTGATTGTTTGTAAATGGCTTGCAGTGGAATAATAGCGAGTCAGTCCCTCCCAAAGACCGTTCATACCGGTGCGGGAAGGTCAATGACTCAAGGCGACAGGGAGATGAGTACCACGGGTGATTGGACGTTTTATTCCCCATCGGGTTTTCCTCCGCTGGTCGGCCAAAATGATTAGCTGGATGTCGCTCACATGCAATAGTACACCAGGTTGTACGTTAGGGCATGGGGTTATGCGGTACGATCACCCCCAGAAGTGGCAAGACTGGCCACTGTCACCGACGACCACATCAGTGAGGCCCGCGGGGCTCGCTACCCTGTTGGAACAGAAGCGGTCCAAACTATGTCGACATAGGGTTTGTGTGTGCGGCTATGAATGTCTACGGTATGTGCGCGGCTGTGAATGCCTGCGATAGAATTCAGGATATAAAAACCTGTTGTGCTGATGAGCCAGTAGAGCATTGTTATAACCCTTTTATACTATTGCTGCTTTTTCCGGTTATACTGCACTCTTTTATATTTGCTTCTAGCTGTTCATATATGAAATATTGTGCTAACCCTCTCTTGCTTCAGCTATTTAATTCTGTTGGGTGGGTGCGTGCTCATCCCCAGGATGTGGATTCGGGGAGGAGATTTATTTCCACTTAGCTCTGTGACTAATGGTTATTTGATTAACCATTCACAGGAGGTGGAGCACCGTAGTGACCCGCTACCGCAGGAGATTACGCTAGCAGCAAGGTCTACTCGAGCAGATGCACCCCCATCGTCCCCAGAGTTTAGAGACGTGAGTTCTGTCGAGCAGCGTAGAGAGAGAGTATGTATATATGTAGCACATGTATAGCCCACGGGCTTATATAAGTACTTAGGCTTCGACCCTAGAACCGTTGTGATTTTGATATGTGATATATAAATCTACAATGGTTTCCTGTTAATGCTTCCGCTATATTCTGATGGGTTGTGAATGTTATGATTCGAGCCGAGCAAGGTGACCAACTAGTGACTGGATAGGGTGGATCATTTCCCCTATAAACACTGGGTGGGCATCTTCCGCCAGTAGTACCCCTCCGGCCTGACCCGGGCAAAAGGTTGTGGGGGGGGGGGGGGTACTACAAATGGATCAGAGCCATCACGATTCTTCCTTGTGGAGCAGTCTCAGGATCCCTTTGTCCCTCGCTTCATTTTAGGTTCGAGACGAACCTTACATCGGAAGCCTGGTGGACCCTAGTGTAGATGATTAGGGATTCTAGACTGTAATATATTACGCCCATACACCATTGTTTTTCGCTTGGGTTGTCATTTTTACAAATTTCTCCTACTTTTGCAAAATACTGACACTCTTTCCTGTTACTTCTCTAGATACCGGAGTATAGTAACGGGGGATCCCCGTCTAGAGGATATGTTCCAGCTACCCCACCATTAGACCTGGTCGCTCCCGCGACCGTACCGTTTGCCGAGACAGATATGGGGCAGACACTGACGGCTATACTAGCGACTTTCCTAGATGCCCTGGCACAGCCATCGCGAGAGATGACGGCACCCACCGATCTTCTGGCGACTTTTTGAGGACTGAGGCCTCCCCCTTTCAGGGGTACAGAGACGGACATTTAGGTAGAGGAGTGGGTGGAGCGAGTGGAGGAGCTGTTAGTAGGGATGATGTGCCCAGCTTTGCCAGTAGTCTCTTTGGTGGTGACCCTCTTAGAGGGATATGCGAGGGATTGGTGGAGAGCAGCTAGTCGCTCTACCTTTTGAGGTTGTCCGATGAGCACGATCCTTTGGGGAGAGTTCTCCATAGATCTACTAGAGTTCTTTATTTCAGATACATACTGAGCCGCGCTGCAAGAGAGGTTCTTGCTCATCCGACAGGGCAACTGCACTGTGGCAAAGTATGAGAGAGAGTTCATACACCTGACACGCTTCGCCGGGAACCTGGCTGCCTCTGATAGGGACAGAGCTTCTTGGTTTTACCGAGGACTACGAGACGACCTGAGGCAGGCCCTGATTATGGTCTCTCAGGCCACCTTCCACACCATAGCCACCCATGCAGTATCTTTAGAGTTGGACTAGCAGACGGTGGCTCAACGACACAGAGGTCAGGAAGATCTCCCTCGAGACCAGAGGCGATACGGAGGAGTCACTCCCCACAAACAGGATAGAGAGCGCAGACAGTGAAACCGCAGGTAGCCTTATAGGCGCCCACCAACACCCCCATCACCCCCAGCTGCACAGCCAGACATTAGACCAGCTCCAGCACCGCAGCCCCCACTAGTGGCCCGATGAGATGTTCCCTTCGCAGGGAACTGCTTCTTATGTCATCAGTCGGGGCATATGAGAGCCTTCTGCCCACAGGCGACAGGGAGACCGGGATTAGGAGCATTTCAGGGTGGACAGCCGACACGGGGACAAGGTCAGAGAGGCTGCATAGGCAGAGTTGGCAGGAGAGGCCAGCAGGGCCGAGCATCACCTCTGGAGGCCAATGCACTGAAATTGCAGCACGGACCAGCCCCTGACGTAGTCATAGGTATATATCTTAGACGATAAGAGATATCGGATCTTCCACTGAAATTGTATATTACATATGTATATATGTGTATGTATATTAGTTGGATGATATATATCTATATATATATTTTCCCATGTCATTAGGAATCTAGCTGGTAGAAGGACTTCCTGCCAAAACCCTTTTCTACACGGGAGCAACTCATCCTTTCGTCTCCCACGAATTCGTCGCAATAAAAGGAAACGTTGTTCGTTCGACCGGACTATCTATACGAATCCGTTTACCGGACGGGTCAAATATGACTTTTACCGAAAAGTGCTCGTTCCAGGCTATGCAAGGAGAAGTAGAATTTGAGATCTACGCAACCATCCTAGCAATAACGGGATTTGACATAATTCTGGGGATGGACTGGCTGGCCGAGCACCATGCCCAGATAAACTGTTCCACGCGAGAAGTCTGGCTACAGAACCCAAATGGCCAGACCGTCACATTGACAGGTGTGCCCTCTGTATCGCGTATTATATTGACTTCTACGCAGATGGTGAAATCCGTCTGACAGAAGGACGAAGTATACCTTACCTACTTTGAGATGGAAGACAAATCCCAGGTGCTCACCAAGGTCCCGGTAGTACGCGAATTTCTGGATATTTTCACTGAGTCCCTCCCGGGATTGCCACCTCAGTGAGAGGTCGAATTTCAGATCAAGCTTGTGACTGGAGCACGACCAGTATCACGAGCCCCCTACCGGATGGCCCTAAGGGAGCTGACTGAAATAAAAATCCATCAACAGGAACTAATAGATGCTGGATTCGTCCACCCTAGTTCCTCGCCCTGGGGAGCCCCGGTACTTTTCGTTAAAAAAAAGACGGGACTCTACGACTGTGCATTGACTACAGAGAGCTGAATAAGCTGACTATACGCAATACCTACCGTCCGTGTTTTCCAAGATGGACCTGAGATCCGGCTATTACCAGCTTCGAATCCAAGAGGAAGATATCCCCAGACTGCCTTTAGCTCCCGATACGGTCTATATGAGTTCCTGGTGATGCCCTTTGGGCACACTAACGCGCCCTCTGCCTTCATGGCCCTGATGAATAGAGTCTTCGAACCTTTCTTGGATCACTTTGTCATCGTCTTCATAGACGACATCCTAATCTACTTGAAGACCAAGATGGACCATACTCAGCACCTGCAGATGGTGCTACTAAAACTCCGGGAGCACTCTCTCTTTGCCAAATTCAGTAAATGCGAATTCTGGCTAGAAGAAGTTGGATTCTTAGGCCACACGATAAACAAGGAAGGAGTGGCAGTAGACCAAGCCAAGGTCCAGGCAGTACAAAATTGGCCGCCACTCAAGACGGATGCGGATATCCGGAGTTTCCTCGTTCTTGCCGGATACTACAGGAAGTTTGTCGAGGGTTTTTCCAAGATTTCCCTACCCCTAACTGCTCTCACCAAGAAGGACATCACATTTCGATGGACGCCAGAGTGCGAGGTTGCTTTTGTCGAACTAAAGAAGCGGTTGACTTGTGCGCCAATCCTTACGATCCCCACAAGGACCGAGGGATTCCAAATCTACACCGATGCCTCCCTGAAGGGATTGGGAGTAGTCCTAATGCAGCACGACATGGTAGTGGCCTACGCTTCGCTGCAATTAAAGCAGCATGAATTAAATTATGCAGCGAACGATTTAGAGTTGGGCGCCGTCGTCTTCGCCCTTAAAATCTTGAGGCATTATCTGTACGGAGTATGATGTGATATCTTCTTCGATCACAAGAGCCTCAAGTATATCTTCACACAGAAAGAGCTGAACCTCCAGTAGATCCGATGGCTGGAATTCTTATGCGATTACGACTTCGCTCTCCAATATCACCCCGGGAAGGCTAACAAAGTCGTTGACGCCTTTAGCCGCCAGCCTACAATAGCGAGGAGTTGGATGGAGCAGATCCCTAAAGAACTCTTCTAGTCTTTGATAGATATGGAGATTACCCTGGTTGCTCGAAGAGATCCGGAAGAGTACTACTCGTAGCTGTATTGGATGGAAATCCAATGCGACATTCGGGACTGGATACAAGAAGCCCAGAAGATTGACCAAGAGGTGATACCAATCATCCGATCTCTGCAAGGAGGGACACAGGAGGATTATGAACTGCATGACAGGATTCTGCAATTCAAGCATCACATATTTGTTCCCGCTACCAGAGGGATTCATTAGGAAATTCTGCAAGAGGCCCATCAGTCAAGGTACTCAATTCACCCTGGCGTAGTTAAGATGTACCTAGACTTGCGCAGGACCATATACTGGCCTGGAATGAAAAGAGATGTCACCAAATTCGTGGCCCGGTGTCATACCTGTCAGAAGGTTAATGCCGAATGCCACAGTCCAGAAGGCCTATTACAGCCCCTGCGATACCAGAGTGGAAGTTCAAAGACATCTCCATGGACTTCGTCCACGGCCTACCTCGATCCCGCATTGGGAATGATACAATTTGGGTGTTCATAGATCGACTCACCAAGATAGCGCGGTTCATTCCAAACCGACAGGTTGACAGAGTAGATATCCTGGCCTGGATGTTCCTAGAGCAAGTGGTATGATTCCACGGAGTACCAAAGTCCATCGTGTCAGATCGTGGCGGGTGTTTCATATCTAAGGAGTGGAGGCGTATGCAGGTGTATTTGGGAACTAAGTTGGCCTTTAGCACCGCCTTCCACCCACAGACAGACGGACTGATGGAGAGGACGAACCAGACGATGGAGGATCTTCTTCGACTGTGAATAGTGGAGCACAATGAGCCATGGGAGCAGCTGTTGCCGTTGGTCGAATTTTCATACAATAACAGCTACCAGGATAGCATTAAGATGGCTCTGTACGAGGCATTGTATGGAAGGCGTTGCCGAACCCCGTTGACTTGGGCTCAGGAAAAGGACCCGTAAACCTTGGGAGTGGCTTACATCGATGACACTACGACAGCGATACGGCTGATCCAGGAGAGAATGCGGGAAGCGCAGAGCCTGCAAGCTAAGTACTATGATGCGCGACACCGACCGGTGGAGGTTAGCGTGGGGGAAATGGTGTTCTTGAAAATAAAGCCCATGGATGGTGTCTCCCGATTGACGAAGGAGAAAAAGTTAGATCCCCGCTTCTTGGGCCCCTATCCGGTGATAGAGCGTGTTGTCCCCGTCGCCTATCGTTTAGCCTTGCCCCCAGAGTTGGGGAATCTTCACGATGTGTTTCATATCTCTTCCTTGAGATGAGTACTCCGGCAAACAGAGAAGTACCATCCTACTCCATCGGTGCAGCTACAGTCAGATAGATCTGTCTGGCTCGAACCCATCAGAGTAGTGGATTATAAGGTCAAGACACTACGCAACAAATCCATTCTGATGGTTAAGGTGCTATGATCAAACTGCGGACGAGAAGAGTTCACGTGGGAACCTGAATAACTCCTCCGAGAAAAGCACTCAGAGCACTTTCCCCAGGTATGTTACTTTTCCCCCTTACTTCAAGCAAATTTTCGGGGACGAAAATCCTTTTATTTTTATTGGATTGTAACATCCCGACTTTTATTGGGCCACCAGAGCCCTAGTGGGCCCAATAAAAGTGACCCGAGCCTCTACCCATGACCCGGTAGGAGGCAATCCTAGGCAGGGTATCAAGCTAGAGAACTCCGAATCAAGTTCCGGAGGCCTCGTATAGTCTATATGAGCTCGTCACGTCACGATCCGAGGTCTTACGACAATTTTACACACTTCGACCATTTTAGCGCGCTGCGACGTGCAGATTTTTGACTTTTGCCCAACAGACTCCGATTCAACCCCAGTCAGTGGCGTTGCACTAGTGTAGTCAATACGAAGTCAACGTAAGTCATCCCGGTCAATTTCGATGATAATTGGTCAACTCGTGGTCAAATCAAGCCTTATCATGCACCGAAAAGCGTGCGCACACCAATTATGACACGACACCCGAACCTTGACCCGACCCCGATGACTTGGACCCACTTTGACTTTGACCAGCCAGGGGGACTCACCCTAGAGTTGACTTTATCAAACCCTCCTAAAAATCCTTTTTTTGGATTTTTATCCAAGTGAGGGGCTCACCTCCTTTCCAAAGAAGGATGACCCATACCCCCCTCACTCTCTTTGGGCCCCCAACCAGCAAGCCCCCATCCCACTGCTTCTCTTACCCTCTCTCTCTCTTTCCCACCTAAAGGCCCAAGCCTATAAGGGCTCCTTCCCTTTTACCTTACATAGGGGAAAATAGGGGACCTCCAGCTGTCATTGGACAGCTGGAGGGTGGAGATTAATCCCTCCCTAAGGAGGGATTAGTCCTGCACCACCCAAAGGGAGAAAGCTCCCCTCCCCCTCCCTATAAAAGCCACCCAAACCCCCTCTCTTTCCCTCACAGCTCTCAGAGCAGCCCCTCCCCCTGCTTCCCCCCTCTGCCGGAGCTCTGGTGGCCGGAAAAAGCCAACCCGAGGAGCTCCTCCCCCTCCACCACCACCACCCTCCATGGCCGACCAAGACGGCCCCTCCCGAGCCCGCCAAACCCAGGTAGAACCCTCTCTTCCTCCCCCTCCCCATTTCTGACGTCTTGCGTGGTGTTCACAGCGGCCGGAGCACCGCCGCCACCACCCTCCTCCCTCTCGTTCAAGAAAAAAATGGCTTCGGCGGCGGCGGCAGGCCGCCGGACCACCGCCGGAGGGAGCGCCCACCACCGGCGGGTTGGCCGGTGGTGGAGCCATGCCCGGCCGCCGGCGGGGAAGGCTCGTAAGGGCGCGAGTTTTTGTTACAGCGGGGGGGGGGGGGGAGAAGATGATGTACAATGATTTCATTTTATAATATATAAAATATATTATTATAATATATAAATATTATAATATTATAATTAAATAAATGTTAATTATTTTTTAGAGACTAAAATAGGGTCTTAGGAAAAAAATTTTGAACATGAAAATTGTTCCCCTTGATGAGTGCAGTTTTAACAAAAATTTCGAGAATTTTTGGGATTGATTTGGTATTTTTAAAAGCCCAAATAATTTTTTATTTGCCCAAATTAAATGTCTAAAATTTCCCGAAGAACTTTGGAAAAATTACTAGGCTCATTTTAGGCCCTATTAAATGTTTTTTCAAAATTTGGGATCATGGTGATTAGATTTGCTATTTTTCCCAAAATTTGGAAGTCTATGGTCGTGCTCGAAATTTATCACGCTCCTTCTCCTCGAAGATGAAAATTGAAGCGCACGACCACCCTTTCTAATTTGAATAAGAAATTAAAACTGTATTATCAATGAGAGTGGTCGAGGCAAGTGACCAAGCTCCGGGTGTTTCGAGATTTCATGAAACCATCGAGCGCCTCGACTCTCGGGTGATTTGGGTACGCTCGGAAGATGAGAGTACGAGTGGTGAGTTGCGAATTATTCTCGATAAAAAACAGGGGTGTAACTCCTGATAAGCCCCTGATCTGATTAAGTCGTGATTAATAAGTCGCAACCAAATCATAATCGGATCTTAATAATAGGTGTGACCCAATGAAACCCTATTAAAAACTAAAATAGAACTGAATCTCTCCTGAGAACGGAGATGGAACTGAAGTCTCCTGGATGGAGTTATTGGACTACTGACCATTTTCTTTATGATTATTCCAGTCTTGCACTGGTCCAATTCCTTTATTCTTTCAAGTACTTTTAATTTAGCTTTGCTCCAGTATCGTACTGGTCAAGTACTTTCAATTCAGTTCTACTCCAGTCTCGTACAGGTCAAGTACTTTTAATTCAGTTCTGCTTCAGTATCGTACTGGTCAAGTACTTTCAATTCAGTTCTACTCCAGTCTCGCACTGGTCAAGTAACTTTAATTCAGTTCTACTCCAGTCTCGTACTGGTCAAGTACTTTTAATTTAGTACTACTCCAGTTTTGTACTTGTCACGTTTCTTTCCAGCACTTTAAATAAGCAGCATAAACACCGCATTTGTCCTCATTGCAATTTACTATTATAATCTCTGGTCCTTCTCTGACGAGCGGTCGCTATTAAGGTTGAGCCTTAGTCTGGGATAACCGGAGTTCATGTATTCCTCTAGGTCTAGCCCCAAATAAAGCGCTCTAATGCTCCTTGTCAAAAGTAGAGCTAAGTGCCGCCGCCCGAAGTTTGAAGCCTAGTAGGGCAGGCCGACGTAGACCCGGTGTGTATTATGTTTGTCGTTGATTGATTATTTTTAAATTGCTTGCGGTGGAATAGTGGCGGGGCAGTCCCTCTCGCAGACAATTAGTACCGGTGTGGGAAGGTCGATGACTCAGGGCGACAGGGAGATGAGTACCACGGGTGACACCCCGTTTTATTCCCCGTCGGGTTTTCCTTCGCTGGTCGGCCAAAATGATTCGCTGGATTTCGCTCACATCCAAGAGTACACCTGGTTGTACGTTATGGCCTGGGGTTGTGCGGTACGATCACCCCCAGAAGTGGTAGGATTGGCCACTGTCACCGACGACCACATCGGTGAGCCCCGCGGGGCTCGCTACCCTGCTGGAACAGAAGCGGTCCAAACTATGCCGACATAGGGTTTGTGTGTGCGACTATGAATTTCTACGGTTTGTGTGCGGCTGTGAATGCCTTCGATAGAATTCAGGATATGAAAACCTATTGTGCTGATGAGCTAATAGAGCATTGTTATAACCGTTTTATACTATTGCTGCTTTTTCCGGTTATACTGCACTCTTTTATATTTGCTCCTAGCTGTTCATATATGAAATGTTGTGTTAAACATCTCTTGCTTCGGCTATTTACTTCTGTTGGGTGGGTGCATGCTCGTCCCCAGGATGTTGATCCGAGGAGGATATTTGTTTCCACTTAGCTCTGTGACTAACGTTTATATGATTAACCATTCACAGGAGGTGGAGCACCATAGTGACCTTCTGCCGCAGGAGATTATGCCAGCAGCTAGGTCTACTCGAGCAGATGCACCCCTGCCATCCCCAGACTTTAGAGACATGAGTTCTACCGAGCAACATAGAGAGAGAGAGAGAGAGAGAGTATATGAGGATTATATGTAGCACATGTATAGCCCACGGGCTTATATAAGTACTTAGACTTCGGCCCTAGAACCGCTGTGATTTTGATATGTGATATATAAATCTGTAATGGTTTCCTATTAATGCTTCCGTTATATTCTGATGGGTTATGAATGTTATGATTCGAGCCGAGCAAAGCGACCAACTAGTGCTTGGATAGGGTGGATCGTTTTCCCTATAAGCACTGGGTGGGCATCTTCCGCCAGTAGTACCCCTCCGGCCTGACCCAGGAAAAAGGTTGGGGGTGGGGGTACTATACTCACTAGCTGGCAGGGCCGTAGGCTAGCTTAGGGGGATAAGGAAAGATGTTGTAGTTTGAAAGACCCCAAGTAGATCCCACTGACCAGGCTCCCATTATCTGACAGGGCTGGAAGGCGCACTCGACCCCGAGTCGACCCGCTGTCCAGGCTCTCACTAGCTGGCAGAGCCGTAGGCTCGCTTAGGGGGTAAGGAAAGAGGTTGTAGTTTGAAAGACCCCGAATAGATGCCGCTGACCAAGCTCCCATTAGCTAGTAGGGCTGGAAGGAACACTCAGCCCCGAGTAAACCTGCTGTCCAGGCTCTCACTAGCTGGTAGGGTCGTAGGCTCACTTGGGAGGGTAAGAAAAGAGGTTGTAGTTTGAAATACCACGAGAGTAGATCCCGCTGACAAGGATCTGATTAGCTGGCAGTCCTGGAAGGAGCACTCGGCCCCGAGTAGACCCACTGTCTAGGCCCTCACTAGCTGGCAGGGTTGTAGGCTTACTTGGGGGGGGGGGCGGTAAGGAAAAAGGTAGTTTGAAAGACCCCAAGTAGATCCCACTGACTTGGCTCCCATTAGCTGGTAGGGCTGGAAGGTGCACTCAGCCCCGAGTTGATCCGCTATACAGGCTCTCACTAGCTGACAAAGTCGTAGGATCGCTAGGGGGTAAGGAAAGTGGTTGTAATTTGAAAGACCCAGAGTAGATCCCGCAGAACAGGCTCCCATTAGATGGCAGGGCTGGAAGGCGCACTCAGCCCCGAGTAGACCCGCTATCCAGGCTCTCACTAGCTAGAAGGGCTGTAGGCTTGCTTGGGGGATAAGGAAAAAGGTTCTTAGTTTGAATGACCCCGAGTAGACCCGCTGACCAGGCTCCCATCAAGCTGGCAGGTTCGATGGCTTGCTTGGTGGCAAGACGTAAAGTGCTTGGGATAATTAGATCTAGAGCCGCTCCCACTGCCAGGCTCTCACCTAGCTGACAGGGCCGTAAGACTCATGACAAGTATTACAGAGCACTTCTATAACGGGTTTTCAAATAGCTAACACCTATCCTGAGAAGGGATGAGGTAATTTAGACTCATCTCGACACCATCCTCTCGGTACATTTCTCTCGGTAGGGGGCTCTCGGCATGTCCCTTTTGGCATGCCCCGCTAGGAAAAATTTACTTAATATATTCATCGAACGGGTGGTGGTCATCACCTAAGAGCCTAAGGTTTACACAAATGTGCGGATACTAAAATGCGAGATGAAAATAAAAATATAGAAAACAATAGTCATTTCGCCAACAGGTAAGATCATTTATATTCCAAAAATTGTTACATTTGCTTGGGGGGTCTCGCCCCTTACATATTCATAGATGTAAAAAATTACAAGTTAAAATCAAAAAGGCCAAAGGTCTTCAGGAAGAGTCATCAGACGTCTCGCTGGATGACTCGTCAGTAGATCCGTCGCTCTTGCCGAGGATTATTTCATCATCCTCCCCCGGGGAGTCATCCTATCACGCGGGCTTGGGGATGGGGTTGAACAGCCAGGGGAGGATCCTGCGTGGCGTGAGCTTCTCGCTACCCACGTTTAGAAATATGGATTCCCGCAACACCTCGATCATGCACTTGGCCGCCTCATGTGCATTCTCATGCATCATCACCTCTATCTCATAGTTTGAGTATTGGTGACGTTTGACCTTCTCGACCGACGGCGGCAAAACCGTTGCCTTGGCCTCCTGCGCTTGTTGAAGCTTGGCCTTCAGCAGCGTGATCTCGCACCTGAGAGCAACCTCGCGTGCATGTGATAGCTAGGCTTGGGCGAAATCCTGTAAGAAATTCGTTAGAACTAAATGGGACTAAATGGCAGGAACAACCAATAGACGGAAGGCGTATAAAGTTTCACATACCTCAATCGCTGGGCAGAGGGTGAGAAGTTTTTGGGAGGCCTCCAGGTCGGCCTTCAGGGTGACCACCTCGGCAGCAATGAGATCACGCATCTTGAGTGCCTCGCCTAAGTTGCACTCAATACTGAGGCTGCGGCGCGCAGACATATACACAAGCTCGAACGCATGCAGATGGGCTCGAACAGCTTCATGGGCGAGAGCCTTGGTTGACTCCTAGTCGTATATACTCACGTCCACTCGACTATAGAGCCCGAAGCCGTGCACGAAGGCTTTGCCGTTGCTTGTTTCCTGCTCCATCCACGATGGAAGAAGCGACAAGATGGAGACCCGGTTAGCCTCTGGGTCCCATTGCAGAAGGGGTTGGCCCTCTTCATCGAGGTGCTTCCCGCCCAGGCAAAAATTTCGATGCCCTCTCAGCACAGGTTTTGCGGGAACCACCTTCGAGGCAGCGACAACCTGTGCAGTGATATCCTTCTCACCCGCAATAGACAGGGCTTTAGCTGGGGTCGCACCGACGGACTTCCCCTTATCCATCATGGAGGGTTTGGACTTCTTGGAAGGGGCAGAAGAGGGAGTGTCGGGCTTACTCTTCCGGGCGCTTGGGTGGGTGGAAGAGCCTAGCTCATCCCGACAAGCGAGGGTTGCGGATTTGGTGAGAGCCAGGGTGGCGGCGGAACCCCTAGACTCGTCAAAGGGTTGGTTGAGGGGGATCTCCCGCTCCCCTATGAAAGCCATAAAGGTTAGTCTTAAAGTTTGAAATAAGAATTATATGGGCAAGGCGGAATGGTACCTTTACCGGCGAGAACTGGCAGAAGAGAGTCGAGATTCTGCCGCAAGAACTTGACATTGAAGTTCTTGGTCCTAAAGAAGGAGAGGATGGCTGTCTTGTATCCCCCAAGTGCCGGAGGTCTGTAGGTCGCCTCATCATACTGGACCGGCAAGAGGGGAACATTGCCGAAGTTCCCAGATATGAAGACGAACTTCTGGGCCCAGTTATGTTTCTTGTTTGCAAGACTGATGGTCTTGATCATCTGCCCCGAGAAGAAGACGATTCCGCTATTTTCCCAAAAGTTGAACAGTTTTCGGAAGATGGAAAGATTAAACTCAATCCTTTCTGCACGTATATAGCAGGCGAAAGCCACTAGAAGCACGACAGAGTTAGGATTGAGTTGGGCCGGGACACTCCATAGTACCGGAGGGCTTGCCGCACGTCCGGCCAGAGGGGGAGGAGAAATCCTACCTCAAAATGCTCAAGCGGTATGGCAAGCTCCCCTTTCGGCAGGAAGTTGACTTTGTCTTCGCTTCCGGGGTTACGTACGATGAACTCAGGAGGAATATAGTTCCCGGCTATGGAAGCAAAGTCTGCCTTGGTTAAGCGGCAAGGGGGGAAGTTGTGTTCAACAAAGTTTTGCACACAATTAATGCAACCCTCAGTCTCGCCCGATATTGTGAATGAAAGCGGAAAGGGAGAGAGAAATGATAGGCGAGAGGCACGAGGTTGTAGAGAATGGCGAGAGAGTTAGAGAAGAAAGAAGACGAAGGTTCAGAAGTAAGTGGAAGTAAATGCGGTTGGTAAGCCGGCCTATTTATTGAAGAATATGGTAATCATGACATTTTTTCTAATGGTGGAAGTGCAGATAGAAATTCTTTATAATTCTACGCTTCATATTCCGCCCGGTCCCGCCAACGCTTCCTGTACCTGCAGATGGCGAAAGCCTCCGGGAGGGATACCGGGTAAGAACAAAGAAATGATAAGTAGAAAAAGAAAAATGTGACGCGAGAGCTAATCATTCGGCAAGATTGAATGACGTGAAAAAAATAAGAGGTTATGCACAATAGGCCTCTCGCTGGGCGAGAGCTATGTTAAAATATAATAAATATTCATACGTTCATTACATAAATAAAAAGGGTACATGCGAGAAGGGTATGCCGAGAGATTGGGGCAAGCTATGGCGAGAACCCATAGAGCTTAGTATTGTTCCCATTGCCAGCGACCCTAACCTCGCCTCCCAGTCCTCAGGGACACTCACAGATAGTGATAAGCTGTTATGTCGGTGAGCTCCTGGTGGAACAGACGTAGTTGTTCCCGATCCTGAGCGATGTGCCTTCCGGGAGAGGTCTCCTCACTTCTTCCTCTCATGCGCTCCGTCTTGCCAAGAAGATGCATGTAATCCCGCTCGATCATGCTGAGACGCCGCTCAATCGATGTCAGGAGGGTAGTTTCCCGCAAGGAGTCCTCTCGCCGCATCCAAATGTGCTTTGACAAGACTTCAATTATTCTCTCCCTTTTCTTCTCGGCATTTCCGGAGGCTCAAGGAAGCTCAACATCTCGCTCGGGGAAGGCGGCAGCGAGATCACCTCCTCATCTGCGTCGGGATCTTCTGAAGGATCCTGATAATCTAGTGAGGGGACTGTCAGGGCCAATTTAGGAGCGGGATGAATAATCAAGGCACGAGAAGGGGCAGTAGCTAACTGATTGCTGGAGGGAAGATCCAGGCCGCCCTTCAAAAGGCTTCCCAAGGAGTGGACGGTGTGTTTTTCCCAGACCCGGGGGGAAGGATGTCTGCCCTAGCAAATGAGTCTTAGTCTAAGGTAAAAGGGATGTGTCCTCCCCAACGGGTAGGCGAGAGTCCGATGCAAGAATAGGTGATTTGTCAGCAGTTCTCCTGGGAGAGAGGGAAAGGTCGGTCGCAGGATTGATAGGGTCCTTGGCGGCGGGAGTCCTGGATCTTGGGCTAATGATACCCAGGGTCCCGGAAGTGGCTACTGCGGAAAGCTATGAATGTGAAAGAAGGAAAAAACAAACCAGTAAAAGCGAAAGCTAGGTGAGAAAATTACCAGGAGCATTCGCAGGCTCTGCCCGAGTAATCGGAGGGGCATCCTCCGAGACGAACTGTAAATTTTTATCAGGAAGCTGAGTTGACTCGGTATTCGCTAGAGGGGCACCAGCGACACCTTCTGGAACTGTCTCCTACGAGAAAGGTAGTCCATCAATACGGCAAGCTCTCTTTGAGGGTTAGCGCCAAAAGGTAGGCGCAAGAAAAGAACCTCCAGCAGAAGAGCAGGCTCCTCGTGGGCAGGGGTTGGGGCCAGGGAGGATGGCTCATTCCTAGAATGGTCTCGCCGAACAAACTTGGCCTTTTACTGCTGGTAGGCCGAATCCATATGCCTTTTTGCTGAGAGCTAGGGGGTGAACCCAGCGCCGAAGTAGGACCCAGAAAAGATTCTCTTCCAGGTCAGCAAGCACTCACCAAATATTAAGGGTTGGACGTTTCTTTCCTATCATAGAACTTGCTCGCAAAGAGCCGGGATTGTGTACAACTCCATATTTTCTTAGTGGGACCTTGAGCCCAGGTTGGTCGGGTTAGGAGAGTCAAGCGACGAAAGGGAAAATACCAAGATAGGCAGAATGGCTTGCGCCTGGATAAGCGAGAAGACCCCATGGCTGGTAGAGTCCTTGTTGAAGGCGCTGAGTAAATTCTCCTTCACTCAACGCCTTTTATCCTCTAGCGTTGAGTGAAGCCTTTCCACTCAACGCTCCCGACACCTTTTTGCCTCTGGCATTGAGTGAAGCCTCTCCACTCAATGGTCCTGACGCCTTTTTCCTCTTGCGTTGAGTGAATCCTTTCCACTCAATGCACCCGATGCCTTTTTGCCTCTTGCATTGAGTGAGGCCTTTCCACTCAACGATCTCAATGTTTTTGGACTTGGCCACGCCTCTTATAAGGGTAGGCAAGTGGGGTAGACAAACCCGCACCCGACCGGATATTGGCCTTTTGACAAGGCATGCGGAAGGGCTTTCGCCTAGGTGTACGAGTAGCCTCCCATCCAGTGTGGTCCATAGGTTAATTTACTTGGATACCTTTGGATGTCTGCATTAAGCTCCTCAGAACAATAGAGTTTAGCTATTGGTAGACCACTTTGGGATGCATTTAGCCTCTTTGAAAAGCGGAGTTTGGTGTTGGCAGACCACTTTGGGCTACATTTAGCCCCTTTGAACTGAGGAGCTATGTTGTTCGAAGACCAACTACTAGGAATCTATAAATAGACCCACAGGGTACCTCAGAAAGCAATCTTTCTGATTTTCTGAAGTCTTGTAGCGCTTTCTGAGGTATCCTTAGTTCAACACTTGACTACGGAGGGGAAGTGCTCTGAGATCTTCCAGGTTAGTGGAGGGACCTCTGTGCTGAAGCCCAGGGCAAGTTCTTTAGTTCTTAACAACTTGTCAAGGGTCTGAGTTTGGGAGAAGTAGGTGTCGACTACACCCCAGGGGTCCGAACTCACGTTGGGGCCAATTTTTTGTTCAAACAACGGTCACCGCGTAAGCTACCACATGTAGCTTTATGTTAAAGCCTTGAGATGAGAAATATTTATCATTTTATCTCCTTCTCTCTCTCACTCTCTCTTGGATCTTGATATAGAAAAAGGAGAAGGATGGGAGAGCAAGGGCAAGGCTAATCCTGCCCTAAAGGGAAGCTACGAAGGCATTCATATGGTCAGATTGGCAAGCCGAAGCCAGATCCACGGAGAGGATGGTGTTGTGACTGTTTCCATCCGGATCAGCTGTGATTTCATGGCTGCAAAGCGATCGACAAGGGTAACGATCTTCCTTCCAGGACCTATGAAGTCCTTAATTTGGCATAGTTGCATGAAGTCCCCCCACTAATTGGTGGAGAGCAAAGGTATTTCTAACGGGTTTATCATGATATCCTCGGTATAAATTGCATATAGAATCAGAATTGAAGTACGGAATAGGCATGCTGTGAGAAGCTCATCTAGACAGGTTGATCTGGATTGGTGGTGGTTATCTTTTGTTTGCATGCCGGAGAAGACTCCGTGGTTAAACGTGTGGTTTATAGAGTCGTGTGGTGTGTAGGTTGTTGTAGTGAGAGTATTGGAGTGGTCTCCAGGAAAACACCCAAACTTTGGTGAAGAAATGCTGTTCTGTCCCCTATCGTGCAGCGGTAGTGATATTGTTGGCGGTAGCTCCCAGAGAGCTAATGATTATGGTTGTAAAGCATGTGTCCATGAGACAAGGTGGGTATCATGCTAAGCTGAGAGCTTGAAGTGCCCAGTTATAGTGGCCATGAGAGCCAACATTAAAACATAACATGATTTTGTATTTTGTAAATGGAAAAGGGGAGGCCGACCCGCGTCATGTCAACTGCCTGATGGCATGATGATTTGAGTAACAAGAAAGGGCTGAGCAATACCTGCACTATGTCTCTCGACTAGATGGCCTAAGATAACTGGCGCGGTCGGGGGATTAGGAGAGAGTAATTAGTATTAGTTTATACGTGACTATAATGCTCATATTTTACCATCGGTCTGGGACTGAGGATTGTGGTTGGCCTGGGAAAGTTTATAACACCGAATTTGATCATCGGTATAGGATTGAGGATGGTGGCAGGCCTGGGAAAGTCCAGAACACAAAAATGTGCCCTGAGTGCACGTGACGTGTGGCCATATGCACCATCATTTGTGATTAATGGTGCTTAAATTGCACATATATAAATATAAAGATATTACCATTCTGCTTGTTTGCATGAAAGGACCACCACCGCCCCGAGATAGGGTTAGGGTCGTTATAATTTAGTCAGCTAATGTTGACCGTTGCCTTGTTTTGCAACTTTTTGGTGGGCTATACCTATGCAGGTGCTGGAGAGCTGAGCGGGAATTAGCAAATAGAAGTTCCTTTGCTATGCTGGTTGGCCCTTGAGGGCAAAAATGCAAACTGTTTACTGTCTTCATGTGTGGCCGGCCTGTGAGCCGATGTTTGTAAAACAATTTTGATACAAAATAGTTTGTAAGGCCTTAAGGCCAAATAACTTAATGTATTTTATATATCATTTCTACAGTTTGATAGTGGACATTCCTGGTAATGGGTTCTATTAACTCAAATCTTTTGCTAGAATGTAACTCAGAGTTAGGAAACATGTATTTCTTGGTTTCATTGTGTGACTCTACTGATTGTCTGTGGAATATGGTATGGTGCCTCGGCCGGACCTTCGGTTATATTCTTAGTGATGGATGAGGGTGGTACAATTTGGTATCAGCTTCTGGTGTCGGTCTTCCTTAATTGAATTTGTCGTTGAATTTTTTTAAGGGGTGGTGAGCACGTGTATGCGTCACCGTTATAACATGAAAAAACCCATGAATGTCTATTTAGGAATGAAAATACACATGTTTGTGGAACCTGGTGTTCCTATAATTGTTTTTTTGCAATTTTATTAGTCTCTTAATTGTGTGTTTCACGATTATAAGTGACTAGAAGTAGCGCGTGGCAATCCCAGCCTCAGCGCTCGACAGAGAGTAGTGCACCAACTGAGGTGCCTACACCTCCTCCGTCCGTGAAAATGGTTTGGATGATAACTGATGTGGTCTTCGCAATGATCAATGCTTAATCTGAAAGGAATGTGCAGCCCCTGTCCCTGTGTTGGCTTCGATGTCGGTTTGTGTATTTGAGCAGATTGCAATAAAAAGAGACATATATCAGCAGTTGAACATGTTTTTTCTGTAAGGAGCGCACACAATCGAGGAGTACTTACATGCATTTGTTATGCTAAAGCGCTATATAGGATTTGTTTTGGAGGATGAGGAGACCAAGATCAACAGATTTTATAATGTTTTGTGCGATGAACTACGACTTTTATTGGTGGGAGCCAAAGTTATTTGTAATTCAGATATTGGTGGAGTTGGCTAGATCTTTGGAGATAGATTTGGCATAAGTTCATTAGATACCATATCTTAAAGTACCAAGCTCTTCAAAGTCTGGGTATCTATTGGAACCCTTGTTTGATTTGGGCTAGGTCCACTCTTAGGATGTTGACCCATATGTATAGCTAGGGTCAAGGTCTAGGTCTAAGTTAGTCTCTACAGGTCAGACTTCTAAAGACCAGCTTTGGATTTCTCTCAAAGATCTCAGACTAAGAAGAAATCTGTGTATTTCATATCAGTTCGACTTTCTTCGAACTCCGCTCGACGATCGTCGATCTCCGATCGACGATCTCAGAGATTAGCCTCTGAACTGAGCTCGACGATCTACGAGCACAGGTCGGCGTTTTCTCTTTTGTTCTCAGAAGTCTCAGATCGCAGATAGTTGATCTCAGCTCGATGTCTTCCAGCTCAGATCGACGATCATTCTCTGTGTCCGATTCCTTTTGTTTTCACCAGCTGTCTTGAAGATTTATTTCCTACTTCATTGATTCTATTTATGTCAAATAATCTCTGGTAGTTAATGCTGACATTCTCAAGGCATATAGCCGTTTCTTCACAGTATTAACTATGGTATTTCACAGAGTTATTATTCTGACTTATTTGCCAAGATAGTTGGGGAGAAAATTAATTGCCAGAATTTGTAGCCGTTTCTCTCTCATTTTCTGCAGTAATTTAAGGAATGTTTTTGAATCTAAAAAAATATTCAGACTGGTTAATAGACATACAAGCAGATTCAGAAACTCTCTCAGAGAACACAAGCATTTTTCTGCAATAGCTCTCAGAACTCTCTATTCTGCTCTCAAAAATAGAAGAAGAACAACAAATTTTCAACTTGAGTCTTCTTCTTCAGTTCTATCTTCAGGAATCTACAGAGACAGAAAATCAACATCATTCTACAGATTCTGAAAAGCAAGAACACCAGTCTATTGAATACCTACACCCTTGACAAAGCTTCCATCTTCCTAAATCTACTCAATATCTCAGGGGGAGCTTTGACATCATCAAATCCACATAGTCTTCTCATTTGCTTTGAGAAAGAGAAGACTTTCATCTATTTTCTTTAACTTCTCTTGTACAGGGTTATTACTCCCTTCAAAAGTGAACTCTTTGGTGATAGGGCACCTGATCAAAAACCTATTTGTTTTTAGGCACCTGATCAAAAGCCTGAAGGGTTTCTAGATCTACCTGAAGAAGATCTTGCGGTGATAGGGCACCTGATCAAAAACCTAAGTGGATTCCTACTAGGGTGGTAGAAGAGTGGATGTACCCAGATTTAGGTAACCACTATAATTTTCTTCTGTCGTCCGGTTGCTCATCTTTCTTTATTCCTGCAGTGATGTGTTTGCTTTTGTTTTTAATTCTCTTATACTTATAAGTAACACCTATTTTAATTCCGCTATAAAAATTAATTAAAAGTTTTTTAATATTCTATTCACCCCCTCTAGAGTAGATTTGATCTATCCCCTCTTTTTAAATTGGTATCGGAGGGTCGTTTCTATTGGTTGTACAAGCTAACACCTGAACTTGAAGATCCTTGATAGATCCTCTTCTCTCCTTATTTTTTTTTATAAACCATGGCACAAAATAAAGATTATTCAAGCACCAGACCTCCAGTATGCAACCTGAATAAGTTTGCTCTCTAGAAGGCAAGAATCAAATTATATATGAATTCTATTGATGAGGATATCTTCAACTCTATTTTGACAGGTCCACCAGCTCCAGTGGAAACTACCTCAACAACATCAACAAGCTTAAATGTTATTCCTCCTCCAAACTACAATGATGCTCAGAAAAGGGCTAAGATTACTAATGCCAGATCCATGAACATTTTGGCCCAAACTATGTCAGATGAAATCTTCCAGAAAGTTGTTGAATGCAACTCAGCAAAAGCCATTTGGGACTCACTAAACCAAATAGTTGCTGGATCTGCAAATGAGAGAAAGGATAGAAGAGCCCATCTTCTATCTCTTTATGAAAACTTCAAAAAGGTGGAAATTGAACCAGTAGCTGAGATGTATAATAGACTAAGCATCATTGTTAATGAGCTGAAAACATTGGACAAAGACATCTCGCTGACTGAGCTAAATGATAAGATACTCATGTGCTTTCCCAAGTCATGGGATTCCAGAATCTGGCCTATCAAAGAAGGCAGAAGCATCAATGAGATCACAACTAAATCTCTATTGGGCAAGCTCAAGATCTATGAGCAGCTCCTCAAGACAAGAGAAGAAGAAGAACAAAATATTTCTACCACTCCAAGGAAGGATCAAAATATAGCATTCAAAGCCTTTGAAGAATCAAAAGCAACTCCTTCTAATGAAGAACTGATGAGTCTCTATACAAAGAGATTCTTCAAGATGGGAAGAAAAGATTTCAGAAGGAAGTCTTCAAGAAATGAAGATAAACCAAGGTATGACAAAACTCCAACTAAGGAGATTATTTGCTTTGGCTGCAGGAAACCTGGACACATCCTACCAGAATGTCCAGAGAATAAACACAAAGAAATAAGAAAGGAGAAGAACTCTAGGAAACACCATAGCAAACCATCCTCTCACAAGCACAAGAGGAAAGTGAAAGGTTTCGTTGCTGAAACCTGGAGTGAAACTGAAGAATCATCCTCCTCCAGCTCTAGTGAAGATGACGAAGAATCAAATGCCAAAGAAATATGCTTAATGGCTATCAATGCGTCAGGTCATATATCAGAAGTAGAAGAATGTGAAGAATGTTCAGACTGTGATCAGGTAATAGAATCTTTTTATTTTACCTCTGAAGACTTTAAAAATGATTTTAAATCTATGTGTAATGATCTTATATGATAGAATCGATTTCAAGAAAACCCAAACACCTAGAGGGGGGGGGGGTGAATAGGTTTTTTTTTTCACTTAAGGCAGAATAAGAATTCAATTCTTTAAAGAGAATCTAACTATTATACAGCTAACACGGCAACCACAGCATAGAATTCACAATCACACACACATCACAGATTGCACACTGGTTTATAGTGGTTCCCCAAGGTCTGGGTACATCCACTTTCCCCCTTCGCCTATCAAGCAGTGTGCTAGATTCGGCCTAACTTCTTCCTTCTTCTCAGATCCACAGATCTTACAGCTCAGAACCCTGAAAGGTTTCTACAACTCAGAATGTATCCACACTCCTACAGCTCAGTCTAACAGCCGTACCTCAGCCTTGTCACAAGGACTACAACTCAGAGATTGATTTCTCCTACACTCATACTCAAAAGCCTTACCACTCAGAGATCAATATCTCCTACACTCAGCCTTTATATTATAGGCTTACAACTCAGACCTTAAAAGATCCTACATAATTTGAAAAATCTTATAGTTGGACTCTTACCCTTATTGAGAGAGAAGGGATAAAATGTTTCTTGATCACCTCTTGATAAAACTGATTGCTGAGATCAACTTGTTCTAAGCTTTCTTCAAAGCTTCTTGAATCTGAACTCAGTAGGGTTGATCTTCTTTGAAGTTGACTGGCTTGCAGCTTCCTTCTTAGATTTCAGAAATAGATCTGAATTCTTCTTAGCAGATTTGTTCAGGATCTGCTTCTTAAGAGACTTATAAATGTCTCTTTCTTTACTTCAAACAGCTGGAGCTCTCTCTCACTCTCCAAATCTTCTGAAGTTTCTTCTGAATTCTTGTTTGAATTCTCCTTTAGACAAATTCTGAGTAGATTGCCACTTCAGACTGTCTTCTTAAATCTTCTCACGAAAATCTTCTTCCGTGTGACGTGCTATTTCTTGATCAATGATCAATTCTTCATTAGTTGTTCTTGTCTTTTCATTTGACAGAATCCGTTTTTATATAGACTTCATCCATGGTAACCGGCTGATCCGGTTTCTAACGAACTTCTGACAGTTCTGATAGCTTCAGCAAACTTATTGGAATTCACAGCTGTCAAGTCTTCAGTAATTTCTTGAACCTTTGTCTTTGTCAGCAAAGTGTCGAGACTGATCTTTTTTATGTATCGACACAAGCTTTGGTGATGTCGACACAGCTCCTTTGGTGTCGACACTGCTTCTTGACACTGCATCTGTAGAATGTGTCGACACTGCTTCTTTGTGTCGACACAGTCACTTCTTCACTTCACAGCAATCAACTTTGTTGAAACTCTACTGTGTGTCGACACAAGTCCTGTGTGTCGACACAGTTGATATAGTCTAAGAATTCTGTGTGTCGACACTGCCTCCAGGTGTCGACACAGTTGATGTCGACTAAAAATTCTGTGTGTCGACACAGTTGCTTCTGGTGTCGACACTACTTTTCCAAGTGTCGACACAGGCTTTCTTAAGTGTCGACACATGAACTTAGAAACTTTTTTTTTCTTTATTTTAGCATATTCTTAACCTGCACATATAAAATCAAAATAACATCAAATACACCTTGATGTATATCATTGAGCTAAGTGAGGCTTCTTCAAATCAGGTACACATTTTCCTATGTACCCAACAATCTCCCCCTATTTGGAGAAGTCATAACCCTTTAGTCAATTATATACACCACTTATAATAAACAAACATTATGATGTATATAAGCATTATATGACAGGGTAACTTATAAACAAAACTGTTGGGTATTGTATCCACAATGGACCTGATTTGAAGAAGCCCCTGAACAAGCTAAGCTGAATTGACAATGTATTCGACGTTCTTCCATCAAGTTGTGCTTGCAACTATTCCATGCTAAGTACACACCAATGTCAGGGTACAGTGGGTCAATGTACACGGGTTTGCGCAACGTAATCGCTCGTTGAGTAGATTAGTGTGTTGACTCACGCGTGCTCTCTCTATTGGAGTGTACATATTTTCAAGTACAGGGTCGAGGTAGATCAAGAGCAGAAGAGGAGCAAAGATGGGTCAAAGACCAAGTCTTCAAAGGAAGGAAGAGAAATTCTTCTAATTCAAAATCGACGGGAATCACTAAGTGATTCTCGCCGACTTCGACGGGAATCGCTAGTGATTCCCGCTGATTCGACGAGGATCAGTCTGCATTCCCGCCGACTTCCTTCCAGCTGACAGTTATCCAACAGGAATTCTTCCAAGGCAGAATCGACGGGAATCATATCGCAAGTGATTCCCGCCGACTTCGACGAGAATCTGTCTTCATTCCCGCCGATTCGGCGAGTATCAGCTAGCCTCTCCTGCCGATTTCTTTCGGCTGACTGTTTTCCATACAGGGATTTTGCTAAGGCAGAATTGACGGGAATCGTGAATGATTCCCGCCGACTTCGATGGGAATCACCAACGATTCCCACCGATTTTGCCTTAGGTATTTTTCCTCCATTCGCTGGACCGAACAAAGAGGTCATGCGCTGTTTCGGCCGGGGCTAGGGTTTCTCCTTGTGGGTCCCATAATGGACTTTAGGGTTGGCCTCAGGTATAAATACTCGCGTATTTTGAACTTCTACAGCAACTATTCACGAGAAATCAAAAGCAGTCGACGCCGTGCCATAGCCGATCGCGGAAACTGCCGATCGCTTGTCGCCGCTCGCAGTTCGTCGTCGCCGATAATCTCCGGTCATCTTTGATCTGCCGGCGACAACACCGAGGCTAGCAGTGTGTCTCATGCATCTCTCTCGAGATCTCTTGTCTCTCGATTCATTGAATGAGACTAGTTCTCCATTCCGAATCGGTGAAGACGGCTGATCTGACTGAGATCGTTCGTAGACCTTGCTTGCTTCGTCAAGAAGTTTGGATCTATAAAGTATCGCCGCCGCATTCACTTGCCGCCGCCGATCTTGTCAAGATCCTCTCTAAGAGAGAAATACGGTTGTGGACTCTTCGTTACTTTCAAGAAAGCCTTAACGAACGAAGAAGGACATCGGATTCTCCATAAGCATTGTTTGTATATTCTTATACATTTTATTTTGGTTTTGTTGTAAAGGAATTTTTATTCCTAGTTGTAAGGGTTGGGTGCAACCCGTGGTGGTGGAGTGATGACTCCTTTATTGGAAGAGTTCCTTCCGTAGTGTGAGGATTGGATTTCAATCTGTTTGGAGAAGTGACCAAGTCGTCCCTTGGTGGGAGATAGGTCGAAGGGGGAAAGTGGACGTACCAAAATCGGGGAACCACTATAACTTTTTGTGTGTTTTCTGTGCTGTGTTTGTTAATTTGTGCAGGTTAATTTAATTCCGCAAAAAATCGCACGACATCTATTCCCCCCCATAGGTGGATTTAGTCGACACTAGATACTTTCAAGTGGTATCAGAGAGAGGTTTTGTTGGAGTTACCATGGTGATCTAGAAGTGTTCAAACATGTAATCTCACTGCCAACGTGATATGAGCCTGCAGGGTCGCACATAAGAGCATGTCGAGAAATTGGAAGATTGATTGTGTTGGTAAAGGTTACCAATCACCATATAGAATGAGGTCAGGCAAATGTTGCCAGGGAGATTCGTCGAGAATGGTTCGACGAGAGTCGTCGAGTATGACTCGACGACTAAGGCTAATTCGTCGAGAGTCGACGAGAGTCGTCGAGTATGACTCGGCGACTAAGGACAATTCGTCGAGAGTCGACGAGAGTCGTCGAGTATGACTCGGCGACTAAGGACAATTCGTCGAGAGTCGACGAGAGTCGTCGAGTATGACTCGACGACTAAGGCCAATTCGTCGAGATTCAATGAGAGTCGTCGAGTATGACTCGGCGACTAAGGCATAATCGTCGAGAATCGAACTGTTCGATTTTTGCCGATTCTGCGATTGATTCTCACCGATTCTGCTATTGATTCTCGCCGATTCTGCGATTGATTCTCGCCGAACCCTGAGGTGATTCTCGCCGAACGGTCCAGAAGCCCTATCCTGTTTGGTCTGCGGATAGCGATACCTTTGGACTGTTTATGCCTTTGGTATAAATAGGGGACTTAGGGTTTTGGGAAACATAGATAGATCGGGATTTCTCCTGTAGCCGAATCGAATCCGACGGAAACGTTCCGCCGCTCGTTCGCTCCGCCGATTCCCGAACCCCGATGGATAGAAGTGTTCCACCGCCTCTTCGCTCCGCCAACCTCCTACTCTCCGGCGACTATCGCCGGTGTTGCTCCTCCTGAAACGGACCTAGCAGTCCGTGGAAGTGCAAGGTGCGGTTGATCTCCTTCCCGACCCTTCGTGTGACGAAGCTCGGTGTTCACCCGCTCGTGTGGATTTCTGCAGAGATGTGGACATTATTCCATGTAGAACTCGCCACCGACAAGGACTCAAAGCTAGGAGCATCTCCGTTCAGTTGTGACTCAACGCCGCTAAGGTAATTTTTGCCTAGTTGTTTGTTAACTTCTTGATACAACTTTCATGGCCCAATCCCATCTCTTTTGGTTTGTTCTTGATGTTTTATTCCTTCCGCTGCGTGTACAAGCGTTGTGCCATCCTCATAGAGAAACCCAATAGTGGTATCAGAGGGAGGTTCCGACCATGATTGTTGTATTGGAAGTTAGGTTATTCCAGTGCGTGTAAACCTAGGGATTTAGAAGCGTTCTAAATGTCAAGATTTAATCCTGGTACATCAATTGTTGATGGTTTTTCAAAGGGAGATCGGTGGGCCCATAACCCACAGGTTAGGGGCTCTTCCCCTTGGAACCCTGCCAGGAACGTCTGGGATTTCGTGGTTATTTCTAACTGTTAGAAATTATTGTCTTCTTAGCAGTAACCGTCCCTCGAGTGGTTTATGAACCAGTGTATTATTTTGGATTTTGAATCCAACAATGAGAGACGAGCTTGTCTACTGCTTTAAGTCGAGTTGCCTTTGCCTTTGTCCAATGCATGTAAATCTGAAGATTTAGAAGAGTCCGGATGTTCAGATTTAGCCCTTCCTTCTATCAAGTGTTGATAGTGCTAGGTTGTGCACATAAGGGATGCATGTGGCTTTTAGAAATTGTTTTTCTGTGGATGTGCACAATGATCAATTTTTGATCATGGTTAATTGTTAACCTATAATTAAAATCCCTTAATCTAATATTAAGTGTTCTGATGCCTTCCGAT
Source organism: Platanthera zijinensis (assembly GCA_039513925.1). NCBI lineage: Eukaryota > Viridiplantae > Streptophyta > Magnoliopsida > Asparagales > Orchidaceae > Platanthera > Platanthera zijinensis. Next base: position 92,615,312 of record CM077092.1, on the reverse strand, counting down.
GGATGACACTCTTCCTTCCTCGATCGATGAAGTGTGGGCTTGCCAAAGCAAGGTGCGTTAATCTATCTTGGTAAGGGTGCGAGCGGATAATTGTGATATCCCACTGTTGACATCGGGTATAACTTAACTAGGTGACCTCAAAGGTTGAGTTCCTAGAGGCATAGGGTTGGCTTGCACCATATGATGGATGCGAATAAGGAGTTATTCACCAACCATACAAGAATTGCATGACGATGCAATTGGCAAGCGTTGCCTACCTAAATAACCGCATCGTGAGAGAAAAGCCAAAGCTGACTCATTGTGTTGGTGAAATACAGATCTTGTACACTAAGAGAGTAGCTCGCATGAACTCTCCGAATTGATAGTGAGGGCTATTATTTCAAATAAAATAGTGGGAGTTTTAATTGAAGTCCAAATTAAAAATAAATTGTATTTTGAAATTTTGGCACTGATATTATTCTGCATGAATTCTTGTAGAATTCCATGGCAAGTGGTTCACAATCCACTCTGTCTCTGAGAGCCATCCTTGAGAAGGATAAGATCAGTGGGACTAACTACATGGACTGGTACAGGAACCTGAGAATTGTTCTCAGGCAAGAGCGAAAGCTCTATGTCTTGGAAGAAGAAGCCCCCGAGGTGCCGACCGGGAATTTTTCCCGTGCTGATAAAGATACTTATAAGAAGTATACTGATGATGCCTTAGACGTCGAATGCCTTATGCTTGCCACCATGAACTCCGAGCTTCAGAAGAAACATGAGAACATGGGGTGCAAGGAGATTGACGAGCATCTCAAGAAAATGTTTCAAGGGAAAGCTCGTCAAGAGAGGTTTGACGTCACAAAAGCGTTGTTTCAGTGCAAGATGGGAGTTCGAGACTCAGTAGGGACTCACGTACTCAAGATGATTGGGTATATAGAGAACCTTGAAAGGCTGGGTTTTCCTCTGGGTCAAGAGTTGGCCACAGATCTGATCCTGCAATCGTTGCCGGAGTGTTATGAGCAGTTTGTCTTGAACTACAACATGAATGAAATAGACAAGACACTGCCCGAGCTCCTAGGCATGTTGAGAACTGCCGAGATCAATATGAAGAAGGCCAAGCCTGCCAGCCCCATATTGATGGTGCATAAGGGCAAGGGCAAGGCCAAGGGTCTAAGAAGACGAAGGTGGGACCTAAGTCACATCTCAAGCCCAAGTCTTCTGCACTGATGAAAAAGAAGAGCACGATGAAGGAGGGGAAATGCCACCACTGTGGTAAGGCTGGTCATTGGAGGAGGAACTGTCCTTCTTACATTGAGGGTCTGCAGAAAATGAAGGGAGGTATGACTTCCGCTTTGAATATTTACGTTATAGAAATAAACCTCTCTGCTCCTTCATCTTGGGTATTGGATACCGGATGTGGTTCTCACATTTGTACAAATGTGCAGGAACTGGGAAGGAGAAGATTGCTGAGTAAAGGGGAGGTGGACCTGCGTGTCGGTAATGGAGCAAGAGTTGCTTCTGTAGCCGTAGGGGTTTACCGTCTTTCTTTGCCCAGTGGGCTTGTAATAGAACTAGATAACTGTTATTTTGTTCCGGCCAAAACTAGAAACATTATATCCATTTCATGCTTGAACATGATTGGATTTTCTTTTATAATTAAGAACAACTGTTGTTCTATATTTAAGAATGATGTTTGTTATGCTGTAGCCCAATTATTTAATGGTCTTTATGTTTTGAACTTGGACCATCAGATCTATAATGTAGAAAATAATAAAAGACTAAGAACAAATGACTCAAACCCTACATATCTCTGGCATTGTCGTTTGGGCCATATAAACGAGAAGCGCATATCCAAGCTCCATAAAGATGGACTTTTGGACTCATTTGATTACGAATCATTTGAGCGATGCGAATCTTGTTTGTTAGGCAAGATGACTAAAGCCCCTTTCACTGGTTATACTGAGAGGGCTGTGGATCTCTTGGGTGTTGTACATAGTGATGTATGCGGACCCATGAGCTCCTTGGCTAGAGGTGGGTATTTCTACTTCGTTACATTTACTGATGATTTCAGTAGATACGGATATGTGTATCTTATGAAGTGCAAATACGAGACCTTTGAAAAGTTCAAAGAGTTCAAGAATGAAGTAGAAAACCAGTTGGGTAAAAGGGTTAAAGCACTCCGATCTGATCGAGATGGCGAATACCTGAGTCATGAGTTCTGTGATCATCTGAAGGAGTGTGGTATTGTATCACAGCTCACTCCACCTAGAACACCACAGCATAATGGTGTGTCTGAGAGGAGAAATCGTACTTTGTTAGACATGGTACATTCGATGATGAGTCATGCAGACTTGCCTGTTTCCTTTTGGGGTTTTGCTTTAGAGACAGCTGCAATGACACTGAATCGCATTCCAACGAAAATGGTTCTGAAGACACCATATGAGATATGGACTGGGAAACGTCCTAGTATGTCGTTCATTAAATTTTTTGGGCTGTGAGGCATACGTGCGACGTCAAATGCCTGACAAGCTGGAACCCAAATCGGATAAATGTTATCTGGTGGGATATCCTAAGGAAACGAAAGGGTATTACTTTTACCTACCGTCCGAGGGCAAAGTGGTTGTCGCAAGGACTGGCGTCTTCTTGGAGAAAGAGTTCTTATCAAGAAAGACTGAAAATGTAGAACTTGAAGAAGTTCAAGAACAATAAGTAGTGAATGAACCGAAATTGGATTCTGAGACAGGACTATAAGATGTTGTAGCTAGAGAACCCTCTCAAGAAACACAGGTCCTACGTAGATCTGGTAGACCTAGATTTGAGCCTGAGAGATATGGATTTCTCATGTCTCAAATAGGTAATGTGTTGCTTATAGATCATGATGACGAACCAGCAACCTACCAAGAGGCTATGAATGGACCGGACTCCGACAAATGGCTTGAGGATATGAAATCCGAAATGGACTCCATGTATGCAAACCAAGTTTGGAACTTGGTGGAACCACCTGAAGGGGTACGACCCATAGGGTGCAAGTGGGTCTTCAAGAAGAAGACCGACATGGATGGGAATGTACAGACATTCAAAGGGCGACTGGTGGCTAAGGGTTTCAAGCAAATTCATGGTATTGACTATGATGAGACCTTTTCCCCTATTGCCATGGTAAAGTCCATAAGGATACTGCTTGCTATTGCTGCGTATTATGACTACGAGATCTGGCAGATGGATGTCAAAACAGCTTTCCTTAATGGAAACCTCCTTGAGGAAGTGTACATGACACAACTCGAGGGTTTTGTATCCCCAAATGAAGCCACTAAAATATGCAAGCTGAATAGGTCCATCTATGGACTGAAGCAGGCCTCTCGAAGTTGGAATCTTTGTTTTGATGAGAAAATCAAAAAGTTTGGTTTCATCAAGAATGAAGATGAGCCTTGTGTTTACAAGTGAATCAGTGGGAGCATTGTAGTATTCTTGATATTGTATGTAGATGACATACTGTTGATTGGGAATGACATTCCTACCCTGAAAGTTGTTAAGAACAACCTAGGGAACTGCTTTTCTATGAAGGACTTGGGTGAACCGACTTACATACTCGGTATTAAGATCTATAGAGATAGATCGAAGAAGTTGCTGGGTTTGACCCAGAGTACATACATCGAGAAGGTGTTGAAGCGGTTCAACATGCTTGAGTCCAAGAAAGGATTTTTACCCATGTCTCATGGTGTGAATCTCTCTAAGGACTAGTGTCCAAAATCTTGTGAAGATAAGGACCGCATGAAGTTGATTCCATATGCTTCGGCAATTGGATCAATCATGTATGTAATGTTATGTACTCGACCCGATGTCTCCTTTGCTTTGAGCATGACTAGCAGGTATCAGTCAGACCCCGGTGAGTGTCACTGGATTGCAGTCAAGAATATCCTGAAGTACTTGAGAAGGACAAAGGATGTGTTCTTGGTGTATGGTGGAGAGGAAGAGCTCATTGTAAATGGTTACACAGATGCTAGCTTCCAAACTGATAGGGACGACTCAAAGTCTCAGTCAGGTTTTGTGTTTTGCCTTAATGGAGGAGCTGTGAGCTGGAAGAGTTCCAAGCAAGAGACAGGTTCTGATTCTACAACAGAGGCCGAGTATATCGCTGCAGCTAATGCAGCGAAGGAGGCTGTATGGATTAGGAAATTCATCGGCGAGCTTGATGTAGTTCCTAGCATTATTGGTCCCGTAGTTCTCTACTGTGATAACAATGGTGCAATTGCACAATCTAAGGAACCTAGATCCCATCAGCGCTCCAAGCACATACTTCGGCGATTCCATCTTATTCATGAGATTGTCGAACGAGGACATGTGAACATTTGAAGAGTGCTGACTGAGGAGAATATTGTGGATCCACTGACAAAGCCTCTCGCGCAGAGAAAGCATGATGGTCATACTAGATCAATGGGTATACAATACCTAAATGATCAACTCTAGTGAGAGCCTTGTGAGTTGCATGTAAACATATATTCTGTTGGCTGTTTATTGTTTATTCATATGATGAATTTTGTACCAATGTTTTTCTTTTACAATTAATGGCAAGTTCTTTTATTATGGTTTCTCTATGCGATAGTTAAATGTTAACATAATAAATACCCTTAGAATGTTTGCTTCCATAGGACATCAAGTACGAGACTTGAATGTGAGAGCCTATGATTTATTTGAAGCTTCATTCTTGAAAGGTCCCTGGTCGTTGTATCATCATAGAAACTAAGGGTGATGATAATATATTAAGACTAGCATGTGTGTTGACTGATGACCAGTTCTCATAGGTCATGATATTGTTATATCAAGACATCACGTGGGTACTTGTTAATGAACAAGTTGTACTGGACAGACCCAACCTGAGACTACTTTGTGGATTGTTATCTAATCGTGTCATGAGTAGGTCTCAATTGACAATGGTGTTGTGGTCCTTTGACCTGAAGTCACAACATTCATCAAGTGAGGAAGAGCGTGCTTTGATGCCATCTAAAGTCTTCCTTGAGAAAGGTTGATGATAAGGGTGGTTGTTGGGCACGTTACGAATCATTTGGGTGTTTGTGTGTGAGCAGATATGGGATTTGTCCTCCTATATGACATGAGTTGCATCCATGGGCCCCTTGATGGAACTGGACTGAGAAATGCATGGTCATGCTTGGTTGAGTCAATATGTGATATTGGACTCACCATTCCCTGGAAGTCCGTTCTAGATCAAGAAACTTGGATTGAGCTATTATGAGGGTGACACGGTCCATGCCTCTAGTTCTCTCCGGATGTAAGGGACAAAGGGACAAAGACAACGCTGAGACATTGTTCATAAAGTCTTATGAGTTATGAACTCTTATTGCTTGGGGAGCAATGATGCATTGCTAGATGCCGCTCATTGTTTGTGAGGTTTTTGGTTTGATACTTTCAAGATCAAGTGGGAGACTGTTGGAGTTACCATGGTGATCTAGAAGTGGTCAAACATGTAATCTCACTGCCAACGCGATATGAGCCTGCAGGGTCGCACATAAGAGCATGTGGAGAAATTGGAAGATTGATTGTGTTGGTAAAGGTTACCAATCACCATACAGAATGGGGTCAGGCAAATGTTGCCAGGGAGATTCGTCGAGAATGGTTCGACGAGAGTCGTCGAGTATGACTCGGTGACTAAGGCCAATTCGTTGAGAGTTGATGAGAGTCGTCGAGTATGACTCGGCGACTAAGGCCAATTCATCGAGAGTCGACGAGAGTCGTCGAGTATGACTCGACGACTAAGGCATAATCGTCGAGAATCGAACTGTTCGATTCTCGCCGATTCTGCGATCGATTCTCGCCGATTATGCGACTGATTCTCGCCGATTCTGCGATTGATTCTCGCCGAACCTGGAGGTGATTCTCTCCGAATGGTCCAGAAGCCCTATCCTGTGTGGTCTGCGGAAAGCGATACCTTTGGACTGTTTATGCCTTTGGTATAAATAGGGGACTTAGGGTTTTAGGAAACATAGGTAGATCAGGATTTCTTCTGTAGCCGAATCGAATCCGACGGAAACGTTCCGCCGCTCGTTCGCTCCGCCGATTCCCGAACCCCGACGGACGGAAGTGTTCTGCCGCCTCTTCGCTCCGCCGACCTCCTCCTCTCCGGCGCTTGTCGCTGGTGTTGCTCCTCCTGGAATGAACCTAGCAGTCCGTGAAAGTGCAAGGTGTGGTTGATCTCCTTCCGGACCCTTCATGCGACGAAGCTCGGTGTTCTCCCGCTCGTGTGGATTTCTGCAGAGACGTGGACATTATTCCACGTAGAACTCGCCACTGACAAGGACTCAAATCTTGGAGCATCTCCATTGAGTTGTGACTCAATGCCACTAAGGTAATTTTTGCGTTGTTGTTTGTTAACTTCTTGATACAACTTTCATGTCCCGATCACATCTCTTTTGGGTTGTTCTTGATGTTTTATTCCTTCCACTGCGTGCACAAGCGTTGTGCCATCCTCATAGAGAAACCCAACAGGTTTCTCGTCAATAAGGTTAACACCTTGAGTAAGATCCTGTGTCTAGTGTCAAGAGGAAAGAAGATCCCGGGAATGGACGGACTCAAGTATTCAGGAAAGATCCCAGTGTGCACCAAACTGAACTTTCCCATCTAGAAGGAAAGGATCATGTTCTACATGGAAGCAGTCGACCCTCGACTCTTCATGGTAGTGGAGGAGGGCCCTTATATCCCCACTAAGGCCTCCACCATTGATCCTACCAAGATGGTGCCCAAGAATCTCTCTGAAATGGATAAGGAGGAGATGGTGCTTGTCGGACTAGACAAGAAAGCTTAGAACATTCTTGTAAGCGCCGTCGATGATTCCATGATGCAGAATTTCAGCAACTGCAGGACTGCCAAGGACATCTGGCGCTGCCTGATCATCCTGATGGAAGGCACAGATGAAGTAAGGGATGATTGAAGATCCCTTCTGAACCAAAAGTATGAGGCCTTCAGGCAAGGTCCCAAGTAAGAAATCGGAGTGACATTCGAGAACTTCATGAAGATCGTCAATGCCTTGAAGGGTTATGGCAGAGTGTTCACCGATGGTGAACTAAATGACAAATTCCTTAGATCCCTTACTAAGGAATGGGACACCAAGATCTGCACCATCAGAGAGTTTGGCAAGCTTGCAGAAACTGATCCCCAGATTCTGTTTGGAAAGCTTATGTCCTATGAGCTTCAGCTGAACACCAGAAAAGCCTAAGAAGAAGCCGATAAAGCCGCTGCCAAAGAAAAGATTATTGCCCTGAAATCCAATCACTCAAGGAAAGGCAAGGGTGCAACCTCATCCCACTCCTGGAAAAAGGATTGGGAAGAAGACTCTGAGCCATGCTCTTCCGGCTTAGAGCAATCTGAAGAAGAATTCTCCTTCATCACTCGAGAGTTCAAGAAGTTCCTCAAGATGAGGAATCAAAGAAAGAGAGATGGCTCTTCCTCCAGACATCAGAAGAAGAATTACTCTTCTGACAGGTATGAATCTAAATAGAACAAACATCGTTCTACTGACATTATCGGCTTTGGAAGCAATAATCCAGGCCACGTCGTTGCTGACTGCCACCAAAGCAAGAGAGATAAGGGGAAGGGAGAGGAGCACATGTCCTCTAGAGATAAGAAGAAGGAGAGGAGCTATATTGCTAAAAATCCAAAGACACTGAGTGAGTCTGACTCTTCAGACTCCAGTGATGATGAGGAAGCCTACTTTGGGCTAATGGGTCACTCAGACTCAGATGGAGACAGTCCCCCATTTACTGGGAAGGTAAAAGATCGCACCCCCTCTTTGAATCTGACTCTGACTCTGAGTCTCATGAAGATGACCACGAGGACAGTCCATTTTCCAGTGAGTCTGAACTCCTTGAAAAGTATGAGCTTCTGCTCAATACTTTCGATGAGTGCCGAAAGAGGTTGAGGGCTCAGAAAAAGGAAGTCAAATTCCTTAAGGCTGAGTGTGTGTCCCTAAGAGAAGAGATCACTAGCTTGATTTCTCTCCGACAGGAACACCTGGACCTGACTTCTGAGCACTCAGATTCTCTAAGGATCCTTGACCAAAAACAGGAAGAAATCAACAAGCTGGAAGAACAGCTTACGGCAGAAAGGAAGATTGTCAAAAGCTTCTCTATGGCCAAGACCGTTCTTCCTCTGGTTGATGAATTCTCTGCTCAGGCTAAGGGGGCTAGCTTAGGGCATGTGGCTGTGCCTGGCAGATCATCCAGGAGAAACAGAAATAAGAGGAAAAATAAGGCTGCTAAGAAGGCCTCTGCTGTTGAAAATGGAAAGGCCCCACTCGGTCCTGTTTCATTCAGAAAGCCTGGCTTTCCTTGCAATGAGCAGGACTTTGAGTCAACCTATAACCACTTCTTCCAACCCTCAGATGAAAAGCCCAAGAGTCGGTATGATGGTTGGACCTTCCCCTGCAACTACAGTGAGAGTGTCTTCAAGGCACCTTATGAGGAAATCCAAGTGGAGAATTATGGCCATTTCTCTAGCGGCCATAATAGGAAGCAGGCACCAAAGGCCAAGCCTTTCATACTGAAGGAACAGGAAGTGAAGAAGTCATGTGACTGCTGTCATCATGATGCCTCCACCTCCGGATCCAAGGCCCCAGCTGTACCCACCGTTCCAATGGTGAAGCAGGAGCCTAGGAAGCGGTACAACAGGTTTGACTGTTGGTGCTGTGGCAAAGTTGGTCACTTTGCCGTGGATTGCTGGTTTAATCCAAGATACAATGAGACTCCTTTTGTTAGCAATGCGAGGCCGACCACTCGTAGGGTTAACCAACCGAGGGGGAGTGTGCTAACAAGGAATCTAGGACCCAAGTTCGATTGGGTTCCTAAGGGAAACTAATTCTGTTTTGCAGGTATGTCCAAAGGCCACCAAAACGCCAATCTTGTACTTGGGCAGTGGATGTTCCCGGCATATGACCGGGACAAGAAGCATGTTGCGTGATTACTCCCCAGAAAAATGGACCCAAAGTCATCTTTGGAGGATCTGATTGAGGAGTCAGCAGGGGTTATGGTATGATTTCTAACGGTGTACTCTCTATCACAGACGTGGCCTATGTTAAAGGGTTAAACCATAACCTGATCAGTGTAAGCCAGTTGTGTGATAAAGGATACGACGTTAAGTTCTGCAAGGATAAGTTCTTGATAATATCGTGTGCCTCTTCGGAGACGGTATTAACTGGCATTAGGAGCAGAAAAATCTTTTTCTTAGATTTTCTTAGCTTAGACTCTTCTATCCCCGTGTGCCTAGTAGCAAAAGGCAGTGCATCTCTCTAATAACAATGGCACAAGAGATTATCACATATTAATTTCAAGACTATTAATATGTTGTTTTTCAAGAATTTAGTAAGGGATTCCCCTACTATTAAGTGCATCAAAGATAGCTCTTGTCCTGCATGCAAGAAGGGAAAACAGATTCGGGTTACCTTTAAGGGAATTACAGACAAAGACTCCTCCAGATTTCTTTATCTTCTGCATATGGACTTGTTCGGTCCAGTGCAAGTTCATAGCTTAGGAGGCAAATCGTATACGCTAGTGATTATTGATGATCAATCTCGGTTTACGTGGGTGTTCTTCTTGAAATGAAAGTCAGATACGTTTGACATCTTCACTAATTTTATCAAGCAGATTCAGAACGAACTTAACTGCTCCGTGGTCAAAATCAGAAGTGACCATGGAATAGAATTCGAGTCTGGTGCTATGACAAGATTCTGTGAAGAACATGATATCTTTCATGAGTTTTCCTCCCCGCATACTCCTCAGCAAAATGGAGTTGCGGAGAGGAGAAATTGAACGCTCATTGAAGCATGTACGATAATGTTGAATGACGCTTCTCTTCCAAAGTACTTCTGGGCAGAGGCTGTCAATACGGCTTGTCATGTGCAGAACCGATCATTGATAAACAAGAATCATCGTAAGACGCCTTATGAGCTATTGAAAGGCAGGAAACCGACCATGTCCTATTTAAGGATTTTTGGCTGTAGATGCTATGTACTCAATAATGGGAAGTACCCACGTACTAAATTTGGAGAAAAATGCTTCGAAGGCATCTTCATGGGCTATAGTAGCAATAGTCGGGCATATTGGGTTTTCAAGTGGTAGAGGAGTCCATTAATGTTGTATTTGATGAAGGAAGCTTGCTTCACAGCAATTCTTCCAGTGGCATTCTTGAAGATGCAGGTGCAAGGCTTGAACAGCTATGTCTCGATGAGACTGTTAAAGATGGAACTTCCAAGTACATCAAGGTCTCTACCTCAACGCCAATTGGAGAAGATGACGATCAGGATGGAGAAAATCTCCCAGAAGAGGGAGGAGCCCGAGAAGCTGTTAGAGCTCTAGATGCCAGACTCTTAGAGCTCTGACACGTGAGGGATCATCCTAGAGATCAGATCATAGGAGATCCGCGTGACGGTGTCAGAACTCATAGATGTACAATTAACGAGATTCTGCACCTTAGTTTTCTATCACAGGTTGAGCCAAAGAAGTTCGACGAAGCGAACAAAGATGCGTCTTGGATATTGGCCATGCAAGATGAACTGCATCAATTCGAACAATGCAACGTCTGGACGCTTGTTCCCAGACCAAAGAAACAGAATGTGATCGGCACTAAGTGGATCTTAAGAAATAAACTGGATAAACACGATGTCATCATCAAGAACAAGGCCAGACTGGTGGCTCAAGGTTACAGACAAGAGGAGGGGATTGACTTCGACCAAACCTTTGCCCCAGTTGCAAGGCTCGAGGCGATCAGGTTGTTCCTGACATATGCCTCTCACAAAGGATTCACTGTCTATCAGATGGATGTGAAATCTGCGTTCCTAAATTGAAATTTGAAAGAGGAAGTATATGTCGCGCAACCCGTAGGTTTTGTTAATCCAACATTCCCTAATCATGTTTATTTTCTTAATAAAGCATTATATGGCTTAAAACAAGCTCCTCGAGCTTGGTATGAGACTCTGTCTAGTTTTCTTCTTGAGAAGAAGTTCTCGAGAGGAAAAATAGATAAGACATTGTTTCTTAGGAAAGTTAAAGGAAAGATTCTGCTGGTGTAAATCTATGTCGATGACATAATATTCGGCTCAACAGACAACAATCTTTGCAAGAAGTTTTCTGAACTTATGCAAGGAAAGTTTGAAATGAGCAGCATGGGAGAGCTAAAGTATTTCTTGGGACTTCAAGTGAAACAGTCTGAGGATGGAATTTTCATTTCTTAGACGAAGTTCATAAATGAACTCCTCAAGAAATTCGGAATGGAGAATGCAACCTCTATGAGGGCTCTAATGGGATCCACTGTGTCTCTTGACAAGGATGAGAAAGGGAAACCTTTTGATGAAACCAAATACAGAAGCATAATTGGATCCTTGCTCTACCTTACTGCTAGTAGACCGGATATTATGTTTTCCACATGCGTTTATGCTAGATATCATGTGAACACTAAGGAATCTCATTATGTCGCTGTAAAGCGGATTCTTAGATACCTTAAGGGTACACCAAATCTTGGCTTGTGGTACCCAAGAAACAATGATGTCGAGCTGATAGGCTTTTCAGATGCTGACTTTGCAGGAAGCAGGGATGATAGGAAAAGCACTTCCGGGACGTGCCAATTCCTTGGAAGAAGGCTTATTTCATGGAACAGTAAAAAGCAGAACTGTGTCGCAACCTCTTCGGCTGAATCTGAGTACATCTCAGCAGGCAGCTGTTGCGCACAACTTTTATGGATCAGAAATAAACTCGAAGATTATGACTTGCAGTTCAGAGAAGTTCCTATGTATTGCGACTCCTTGAGCGCAATAGCAATTGCAAACAATCCAGTGTCACATGGCAGAAAAAAGATATCTCTCTCTGTTATGTCCCCATGGATAAGCAGATTGCAGATATCTTCATAAAGCCCCTAGACGAGGCCAAGTTTAGTCTCTTCAAAACTGAACTCGGCATGCTGAACTATGAAGGTTGATGACTGAAGGGCTCAAGGCTCTTGGATCAAGGGGGAGCATCAGCGAGGAACTCATGATCGGGCACGGATGCAAGAACTGAGGGGGAGCTTTGTGCTCCAAGTGAAGTCCCAGATTTGCAAAAGCCGAAAAGGGGGAGATTACCCTCTCGGCTAAGGCTAAGGTAGCTGCCAATGCTAAGTATTCTCTCAGGAGAATGGTAATGAATTTCACTCTTAACTGCATTTTCATTTTATCATTTTCATTCCCATATGTTCTATTCACCTTAGCTTGTAGGGTTTAGGCTTCTTCAAATAGGGGGAGATTGTTGGGTATTGTATCCATAATGGACCTAATTTGAAGAAGCCCCTGAACAAGCTAATCTGAATTGACAATGTATTTGACATTCTTCCATCAAGTTGTGCTTGCAGCTATTCCATGCTAAGTACACACCAATGTCAGGGTGCAGTGGGTCAATATACACGAGTCTGCGCAACGTAATCCCTCGTTGAGTAGATCAATGTGTTGACTCACGTGTGCTCTCTCTGTTGGAGTGTACTTATTTTCAAGTACAGGGTCGAGGTAGATCAAGAGCAGAAGAGGAGCAAAGATGGGTAAAAGACCAAGTCTTCAATGGAAGGAAGAGAAATTCTTCTAAGTCAAAATCGACGGGAATCACTAAGTGATTCTCGCCGACTTCGACGGGAATCGCTAGTGATTCCTGCCGATTTGACGAGGATCAGACTGCATTCCCGCCAACTTCCTTCCGGCTGACAGTTATCCAACAGGAATTCTGCCAAGGTAGAATCGACGGGAATCGCAAGTGATTCCCGCCGACTTCGACAAGAATCTGTCTGCATTCCCCCCAATTCGGCGAGTATCAGCTAGCCTCTCCCGCCGATTTCTTTCGGCTGACTGTTTTCCAGACAGGGATTCTGCTAAGGCAGAATCGACATGAATCGTGAATGATTCCCGCCGACTTCGACGGGAATCACCAACGATTCCCGCCGAATTTGCCTTAGGAATTTTTCCTCCGTTCGCTGGACCGAACCAAGAGGTTGTGCGCTGTTTCAGCCGGGATAGGGTTTCTCCTTGTGGGTCCCACAACGGACTTTAAGGTTGGCCTCAGGTATAAATACTCGCGTATTTTGAACTTCTACATCAACTATTCACGAGAAATCAAAAGCAGTCGATGTCGTGCCCTAGCCGATCGCGGAAATCGCCGATCGCTTGTCGCCGCTCGCAGTTCATCGTCTCCGATAATCTCCGGTCATCTTTGATCTTCCGGTGACATCACTGAGGCTAGCAGTGCGTCTCACGCATCTCTCTTGAGATCTCTTGTCTCTCGATTCGTTGAATGAGACTAGTTCTCCATTCCGAATCGGTGAAGACGACTGATCCGACTGAGAACGTTCGTAGACCTTGCTTGCTTCGTCAAGAAGTTTGGATCTACAAAGTATCGCCGCCGCATTCACTTGTCGCCGCCGATCTTGTCAAGATCCTCTCCAAGAGAGAAATCTGGTTGTGGACTCTTCGTTACTTTCAAGAAAGCCTCAACAAATAAAGAAGGACATCAGATTCTCCATAAGCGTTGTTTGTATATTCTTATACATTCTATTTTGGTTTTGTTGTAAAGGAATTTTTATTCCTTGTTATAAGGGTTCGGTGCAACCCATGGTGGTGGAGTGGTGACTCCTTTGTTGGAAGGGTTCCTTCCGTAGTGTGAGGATTGGATTTCAATCCGTTTGGAGAAGTGACCGAGTCATCCCTTGGTGGGAGATAGGTCGAAGGGGGAAAGTTGACGTACCCAAATTGGGGAACCACTATAACTTTTTGTGTGTTTTCTGTGTTGTGTTTGTTAATTTGTGCAGGTTAATTTAATTCCGTAAAAGATTGCACGACATCTATTCCCCCCCATAGGTCGATTTAGTCGTCACTCGATACTTTCAAAAACATATACCAAAATGACATTACAGAATAATGATGCAAACTTAATGAACATGAAATATTGTTTTGTTTATACTATCAAAAAGTTTCTTAACAATTGTTTACATAGATTTCTTTAATACTAAAGATTATATTGTTCTTGTAAAATTTAGTAAATCTATACTAAGGCTGATCAGGCTCCCTGATGACTATGCCTTTTCCTGGCTTAATCTGAGCCTGCACAGTAGGTTCTGTATCATCAATGGGCTTCTTTCCTTTCAACTCTGCCTTCTCCTGTGCTTCAGCCTTAATTCTCTGCCTTTCAAAATAATGAAAAGGCTTAGGAAAGTATTTGCTAGGCTCCTGAGCATTAGGAGGTAGCTTCCCAATTTTAGCCTTTCTTCTATATTACAGAATGGCTTCTTGCCTTGCTTCATATTTCTGCCATTCTTATTCAGTATACCATTTGCCCCTTTCATGGATCTGGTCTTTCACCGCTTTCCAGACAGTCAAAATGATATTCCTGGAAGTGGGGCTCTACTGCTCAAAATCAGGCTTTAACTCAGCCTATTTTCTGAACCTTTTCTTTGATAGTTGAGCTTCCTACTGAGCTTTCAAGGCAGTTTCTGGCATTTCTACTTTCTCAATAATAACATTATCAACTTCCTGTGGGGGACTTTACATTGACTGAACCTGTTGCTGAATCATATCAAAATCTGTTGGAGGGTAGATGACCTGAGCAACTTCAGGTTGATCACCTTCAAGATAAGCAGGTTGCACACCTGACTCAACAACATTATCATCATCAAAAAGGGGTGGATGTCCAAGAGTGGCTCTGATGCTATTGGATATCCATTTGGCATGATCTGAGCCTGCTTTGACTAACACTCTCTCCCCCTTTTTGACTTCTCTTTCAATATGTTCTCGTAAGTCATCTTTCTGAAATCTTACTTGTCCATCAAGAAAATTAACACCATCTTTATAAAATGATTTTAACTTAAGAAGCTTACCCAAGATTAAATTCTGAGAAGTAGTAATGGCTATCTGAAATGAGTCTAAGGCAGCCTGTAGCTTCTTATCAAACTCCTCTTTCTCTTTAGCCCTTGCTTCAGTCATTGCAGTGACTGTATTATTTATTGTAGTGACTATCTCATTGTGAGATTCAGTCAGATTGTCATTCATCCTAATCTGATTCTCAAGGACATAGCCTTGTTTAATAGCAATGTCATCCACTTAAGCCTTTACTTCTGCTTACTGCGTAGCAAGAAATACTACAGCATTGCCCCCTTTGTGGAAGCAATCTGTCATCTCTTTCTTATGTAGATTCACTTCAAACCTTATGGATTTGATATATTGAGCCAGATCAAAATGAAGTGACTTATTGCTTTCATCCACATACTTCTCTAGAGCCACTCTCTGCTCATCTAATTTCTCTTGGAAGGCCACCAATAATGAGCTGTAATCAGCCTCTGGGGCAGGTTGTGGAGCAGCAGTTTGCAATGCTTTCTTGTAGCTTTGGCTCCTTCTCTTGAAAACCATCAGTTTTCTCTTTTTGGCACTTGTGATTTCTTCATCTTTTGAAGCAGATGTACTGGCAATGTCTACTCTTTCCTTAGGACTAGGAGGGAGTCCTTTTCAGTCCTAATCTGCTCCCCCTCAAATTCAGCCTGCTCCCCCTCAATACTTATTTGCTCCCCCTTATTTGTTGCTCCCTCAAAATTAGGAAACAACTCTTCAAGAGTAAACTCCTGTTGAGTGTGGACTGGTGGTACTTCTTTCTCAGGAGCATCAACAACTACAGATGTATCCTCCATGATAACATCTTATGCTGGAATGTTGACATGAGATCTCTCAAGAAATGTTTGTGAAGCCATTTCACTTATCAAGTGTGTTGTCTCTTCCCCCTGCACCTATGCATTATTTGGCTCCCCTGCTCCTGTTCATTATCAGTAATGTCCTGTGCCTGTGTATTATCTGGCTCCCCCCGCACCTATACATTATCAGTAATGTCCTATGCAGGTGATTTCTCAGCAGCTTCTTGTCTTTCTATATCAGGTATGTCCTTTGTTAGGACCCTATCCCATCTGGAGATAATCCTGATGTCCATTTTTCTCATATGGTTGATTTTAGAACCAGGAATCTGGTGCATTACTTCTTGAATTGCTCCAGCCAAGTATAAACTCATCAGTCTAGCCAAATTAGGCTTCTTTATGCCTTCCTTAATCTTCTCAAAAATTAATATAGACCAATCTGTGTTTAGTCTAAAAATAATCCTTGTCATTAGGCTGAACATATAGGCTGAAATCCTATCATGTCCCCCTGGCTTACATAGAATTACCTTGCCAACCACTTCAAGGATGAATTTCCCTTGTTGATTCATCCCTTTCCTGTTTATAGAAAATCCAATCTTCAAGGTGGGATCCAATCCACACCATTGTAGTGCTTCCCTTGTCTTAGATACATGCACTTCTTCTTCATCCCGAGTCCTTGGAAGATTAAGAGTTTTCCTTAAGCTCTTCAAGGTCAATTTTACTCTAGCGCCACGAACCATTGATTTAATCTTAAGGCAAGTTGAATCTACTACAGCTGCGCCATAAAACACAAGTATCTCTTTCTTCCATATCTTGGTTGGTTCGGATACAAAAAACTCCAAACTATTTTCAGCAATTAGGGTAATTACCCCTTTAATCTCAGATTCTGCATCATCAAAGGCGTGGCGAACCAACTCATATCCTTCGTTGATGTTATCTTCTAACTTTGGCGCCATTGGGATGGTGAGAAAGCTTGGATTGAGAGGAGAGAGTTTGTAGACACAAGGTTTTGGTCTCAAAAACATGGAGAGTGTGTCGACAGAGTTTGTTATTGACCTATTTATACCCTTCTAAACAAAGAAGGTCAAAAGCCGGGACAAAACTGTCTAAATGTGTTGATACTGTTGAAATGTGTCGACACATACTTCTAATGTCTCGACAACGGTGTTGACTTCTATGTATTGACACCAATTGATGATGTGTCGACACTTGACATACTTAGTAGTTCAACAGAAATTCTGTGTCGACTCTTATTGCAAGTGTCGACATAATTTCTGGATGTGGTGACACCACTACTCTGGATGTGTCGACACCACTTTCAGAAGTGCTGACATCACTTCTCTGGATGTGTCGATACTGTTTTTACTTAGCCAATTTTGTTAAACTAATCTATGTTCAACATTCCTAATTCAATTTTAAATTTATTGAATTTAGTTTCATCTAGAGGCTTAGTAAACACATCTGTAATTTGATAATCTATTTTGACAAATTCTAGTGAGATGTCCTTTTTCTCTACATGTTCTCTAAGAAAATGGTATCTAATTTCTATATGCTTAGTCCTACTATGTGAAACAAGATTATTAGCAATAGAAATAACACTTGTAGAATCACAAAACAAAGGTGTTCTACTTACTTGAATACCATAGTCTTCTAGCTGGTGCTGAATTAACAACAGCTGTGCACAGCAACTTCCTGCTGCCATATATTCAGACTCAGCTGTGGAAATTGCCACACTAGCCTGCTTCTTACTGCTCCAAGACACCAATCTTCCTCCTAGAAATTGATAGGTGTCTGTTGTGCTTTTTCTATCTTCTTTGCAACCTGCAAAGTCTGCATCTGTATAGCCTGTCAGTAGAAAATCTCCATTCCTAGGGTACCAAAGGCCTAGATTAGGTGTGCCTTTTAGATATCTCAAAATCCTTTTTACTGCAGTGTAATGAGTTTCTTTAGGGCATGATTGGTACCTAGCACAGACACATGTTGCATACATAATGTTTGGTCTACTAGCAGTCAGATATAGAAGAGAGCCAATTATTCCTCTATACAAATACTCATCTACAGGCTTAGCTACATCATCTTTGCATATAGGCATACTTATTCCCATAGGAGTTCTCATGGTGGAGGATGATTCCATACCATACTTCTTATTTAACTTCTTGGTGAACTTAGACTGGGATATGGACAAGCCATCATCAATCTGTCTTACTTGAAGTCCCAAAAAGAACTTAAGTTCTCCCATGATGCTCATCTCAAACTTCCCTTGCATAAGTTTAGCAAACTTCTTGTAAAGGTTGTTTTCTGTAGACCCAAATATTATGTCATCTACATAAATCTGGACTAAGATTATCTTTCCTTTGGACTCCCTTAGGAATAGAGTTTTGTCTATTTTCCCCCTTGAGAATTTGTTCTCAATAAGAAAAGTAGACAGGGTTTTATACCAAGCCCTTGGGGCTTGCTTTAACCCATACAAAGCTTTCCTAAGTCTATAAACATAATCAGGTTTGAGAGAATCAACAAAACCTGAGGGCTGCTCTACATAGACTTCTTCTTTTAGATTTCCATTTAGGAATGCTGATTTTACATCCATTTGGAATACCTTGAAGCCTTGATATGCTGCATAGGCAAGGAACATCCTAATTGCTTCCAGTCTTACTACTGGGGCAAAGGTTTGATCAAAGTCAATACCCTCTTCCTGCCTGTATCCTTTTGCAACAAGTCTTGCTTTATTCTTCACAATGATCCCACTCTCATCCAGTTTGTTCCTGAAGATCCACTTTGTTCCAATGATGTTGTGGTCTTTTGGTTTAGGAATTAACTCCCAGACCTTGCACCTTCTGAACTAATTCAACTCCTCTTGCATGACATCAATCCAATGTGGGTCTAGAATAGCTTCTTCAAATCTCTTTGGCTCTAGTTGAGATAGGAAGCTTGAGCAAAGAACTGTGTTCAAGTTCCTGCTTCTGGTTTGCACTCCATTCCTTGGATCACCAATTATCTGATTTGTTGGATGATCCTTTAAGTGTCTAACAGCTGGAGGTAGACTATCTTTAGGTTGAACACCTCCAGTCTCTTCAATATGCTGCACCTCTTGGTTTTCATCAGCATCTAGAGAGTCCTGTACTCCCCCTGGACAGTAGCCACCATTTTCCACTTCCTGCTCTGAAGTTGACTCTTCTGTAATGGTAAGCTTGTCCATTCTCTCATTTATACCTGTAGAACTGCATGAGCTACAAGGCAACTCACTATTAATCAGTCTTGTTTCATCAAAGACAACATGTACAAACTCTTCTACAACTTGAGTAATCAAGTTGTAGACCCTATAAGCCTTAATATTGTTGCTGTACCCAAAAAATATCCCATCTTGGGATTTGGCAGCAAAATTAGTTAGATAAGACTTGCCATTGTTAAGGACATAACACTTGCAACCAAAGATCCTAAAATAGGATAAGTTTGGTTTTTTACCCTTCATGATCTCATAGGGAGTCTTTTTGTGGCTTTTGGTGATAGAAGCCCTATTGATCACATGACATGTAGTATTTATTGGCTCAGCCCAAAAATATTTTGGGAGAGAAGTGTCACTCAATAGAGTTCTACCAGCCTCAATCAATGTTCTATTCTTCCTTTCAACAATACCATTTTGTTGTGGTGTTCTAGGTGAGGAGAATTCTTGAAAAATCTCAAATTCTTCACACAGTCTTTTCATACTCACAGATTGAAATTCAGTGCCATGATCACTTCTGATTTTGACCACTGTACTGTCAAATTCATTCTGAATTTGCTTGACAAAACTATATAAAACACTTGGGGTTTCTGATTTTTGTCTCAGAAAGAACACCTAGGAATATCTAGAATAGTCATCTACCACCACAAAAGTGTAGACCTTTCTACCTAGACTATGAACAGGCATAGGACAAAATAGATCTATATGCAAGAGGTATAGACACCTCACTGAATCCTTGTTTTCAAGGCTATGAAAGGAGGATTTTGTCTGCTTGCCTTTTTGACAAGCTGAGCATATCCCATCCTTTATACACTTAACTTTAGGACCATTCCTCACTAACTCTTTGATAAAGAGTTGGCCAATTGTTTTGTAGTTAATATGGGCCAGCCTCTTGTGCCATTTGACACAATGAGAGGCTCTCTCATCAGCTACAAGAAAAATAGGAGAATCTTTGTTCTCACACACAAGTTAAGACAGTACACATTTCTATTTCTATATCCTGTCAATATGACCTTTTGATCACTTGACCTTTTGATATGACATCCATTCTTAATAAATGAATGTCATATCCTAAATCACTCAGCTGACTTATGCTTATAAGGTTGTGTTTCAAACCCTTCACATAGGCTACTTGAGTGATAGTAATCTGGTTATTAGAAATGTTACCAAATCCTTTGATGATTCCTTTTTCAGAACCACCAAAGATTACTTTAGACCCATTTATGATAGGTAAGTACTCCTTCAACAACCCCCTTGTTCCAGTCATGTGCCTGTAATATCCACTATCCAAGTACTATATAGGGGCATGGTAACTTGGACTCACCTGCAATAAAGAATTACCTAACCTTAGAGCCCAAGTAAGTCTTGGGTCCTTGGTTCAAGTTTGCTTCATACTTAACAAATCTACCTGCTGCTCTTCTAACAGGTAGACTGTTGTTCTTCCTGACACAAATATTTTGCCAGCAATCTAAGGCTTAATGGCCTGTCTTGCCACAACACCAGCATTAATACTTGTTATATCTATTTTTAGATACATTCTTGGCAGTCTGGTTGAAGCAAATCTTTTGTTCTGTGCTGGTACTGCTGCAGCTACACCCACTATTTTCTTAAGAACATGAGGTTTATGGACATGGGCTACCTTATTGACATAAACATCATTGTCATTCAAAACTTTAGTCGTACTATGACCATGAGTATTCTCAAGGTCATACTTGTAAGAAGGCACTTGTACCTTTCTAAAAACTACAGAGACTTTAAAGTTCAGTGGCTGGACTGAGGCTTTGCCCTTTCTCTTAAATTGGATAGCCCTAGTGTCACCTTTAAAGCGTATTCCAGCCATACCCTTTTGAGCCACAAACTCATCTATTAAGGGTAAAACTGATTTTGGCTTGGAATAACTAGCCACCAAATCTTTTTCTTTTTGAAGTCTGGCTTCCAGACTTTTAATTAGATCATTTTTGTATGTGAGTGTGCCCATCTGAATAACATTTATAGTTTTTAGTTTGGCAATCTCATTCATTTTTTGATCCAACTCTTTCAGTAAATCAGATGTAGCCATCTTAAGATCTGCAATTTCCTTAGCCTAAGTTTTGGCCAAGTTTTTGCTTTTCTTTTGTGCCTACAACAAGTCCCCATATTCATCTATCAGCTGATGAATATCACCTTCAGACTCAGACCCATCCACATCACTTGATGCAGATGTAGCTGACTCTGAACCAGTACTACAATCTGAATTTCTAGAACAATATTGTACCTTACTAGGACCAGGCTTATCCTGGCACTTATCTTCTTCTGACACAGCCATCAGTCCCATGCACTGATGGTCTTCTTGTTCATAGATAGAGTTCAGCACTTGCATAAACTCATCTTCTTCATCTGTTGCATATAGACAAATGTATGCCTCAGCTTTAGATTTAGACTCTGAAAATGATTGGTCAGTCAAGCTCTTCTCCTTCTTAGCAACAAAGGATTTCTCCTTCTTACTCTTTTGTTGAGTCTTCCTTTTATCAGCAGACTCCTTTCTTTTTTCAGGACACTCAGCCACAACATGTCCAGGCCTATTACAGCAGTAGCAAACTATCTTTGATGTTATAGATTTGCTAGGCTTAGACCTGCTCCTGTCCTTCCTAGATGACTTCCTCTATTGATAATAGTCATCCACAGGCTGAGATGTGGAGGGCCTAGACTTCCACTTCTTCTTCTTCAAGAATCTCTGAAACTTCCTTGTGAAGGCAACAAAGTCCTTATCTGAGACACTGCTGTCTGAACTTTGGTTGTCTGAATTATCTGAACTAATTTCAGCAACTATCTTAGGAGGTGATGGAGACATCCTCCTATTCTTCCTAGTGGCTTCCACCTTGAAGGGTACAGACTTTTCTCTATGCTCCCCTTTTGCACTTTTCTCTTCCTCTTTCCTAGACATCAACTGCATCTCATATGACATCAATTTTCAAAACAAAGTTGGAGGAGAGATATCTGCAAGTTTGGCCACTTCCCTAATGGCACAAATCTTAGTGTCACAATCCTTTGTCAAGGATCTTAGGAATTTATCATTCAGTTCATATGTACTGAAGATCCTTCCATAGGACATCAACTCATTTACTATTCTATAGAACTTTTTATAACACTGAGTTATACCATCTGACTTTCCTTGTCTGAAACTCTCATATTCCTGGTTCAGCATAGATTTTCTATCTTGTCTGACTTCTTCAGAACCCTACATGTAGACTATCAAAGTGTCCCACATTTCCTTGGAGGTCTTGTAGTGAATCAAATTTTAAAAGGTTGAATCATCTATGACACTTACTATGATATTTTGGGCTCTTTTCTCCATAGTTGCCACGATGATCTCTTCCTTAGTCATCTCTGAAAAATCCTTGGGAATTCTTTGATTTTCATAAGGAACTAACAACTTCATTGAAATATAAGGACCTTCCTTTACTGTAATGTAGATCCTTGGATAAGAAGCCTCCATAAAAATCCTGACCCTTTCTTTCCATATTCCAAATATCTCTTTCCTGCATATGGGTAATTTCATAGAACCTTGTTCCTTATGATTTTCTCCTGAACCCATTTTCTTGATCTTGAATCTACCTTATGGATCTAACTCAGACTGTTAAGTCCTTCTTTGAGAAACCTTGCTCTGATACCACTTGATAGAATCGATTACAAGAGAACCCAAACACCTAGAGGGGGGTGGGGGTGAATTGGTTCTATTTTTTTTCACTTAAGGCAGAATAAGAATTCAGTTCTTTAAAGAGAATCGAACTATTCTACAGCTAACACAGCAACCACAGCACAAAATTCACAATCACACACACATCATAGATTGCACACTGGTTTATAGTGGTTCCCCAAGGTCTGGGTACATCCACTTTCCCCCTTCACATATCCTGCAGTGTGCTAGATTCGGCCTAACTTCTTCCTTCTTCTCAGATCCACAGATCTTACAGCTCAGAACCCTGAAAGGTTCCTACAACTCAGAATGTATCCACACTCCTACAGCTCAGGCTAACAGCCCTACCTCAGCCTTTTCACAAGGCTTACAACTCAGAGATTGATTTCTCCTACACTCAGACTCAAAAGCCTTACCACTCAGAGATATATATCTCCTACACTCAGCCTTTATATTATAGGCTTACAACTAAGATCTTGAAAGATCCTACAGAATTTGAAAAATCTTATAGTTTGACTCTTACCCTTGTTGAGAGAGAAGGGATAAAAGGTTTCTTGATCAGCTCTTGATAAAACTGATTGCTGAGATCAACCTATTCTTAGCTTTCTTCAAAGCTTCTTGAATCTGAACTCAGTATGGTTGATCTTCTTTGAAGTTGACTGGCTGGCAGCTTCCTTCTTAGATTTAAGAAATAGATCTGAATTCTTCTTAGCAGATTTGTTCAGGATCTGCTTCTTAAGAGACTTGTAAATGTCTCCTTCTTTACTTCAAACAGCTAGAGCTCTCTCTCACTCTCCAAATCTTCTGAAGTTTCTTCTGAATTCTTGTTTGAATTCTCCTTAGACAAATTCTGAGTAGATTGCCACTTCAGACTGTCTTCTTAGATCTTCTCACAAAAATCTTCTTCTGCGTGACATGTTATTTCTTGATCAATGATAAATTCTTCATTAGTTGTTCTTGTCTTTTGATTTGACAGAATCCGTCTTTATATAGACTTCATCCATGGTAACCAGCTGATCCGATTTCTAACGAACTTCTGACATTTCTGATAGCTTCAGCAAACTTGTTGGAATTCACAGCTGTCAAGTCTTCAGTCATTTATTGAACCTTTGTCTTTGTCAGGAAAGTGTCGAGACTGATCTTCATTATGTGTCGACACAAGTAGATTAAGTGTCGACACAAGCTTTGGTGATGTCGACATAACTTCTTTGGTTTTGACATTGTTTCTTGACACTGCATCTGTAGAATGTGTCGACACTGCTTCTTTGTGTCGACACAGTCACTTCTTCACTTCACAGCAATCAACTTTGTTGAAACTCTGCTGTGTGTCGACACAAGTCCTGTGTGTCGACACAGTTGATATAGTCTAAGAATTCTGTGTGTCGGCACTGCCTCCAGGTGTCGACATAGTTGAAATCGACTAAAAATTATGTGTGTCGACACAGTTGCTTCTTGTTTCGACACTGCTTTTCCAAGTGTCGACACAGACTTTCTTAAGTGTCGACACATGGACTTAGAAACTTTTTTTCTGCATTTTAGCATATTCTTAACCTGCACATATAAAATCAAAATAATATCAAATACACCTTGATGTATATCATCGAGCTAAGTGAGGCTTCTTCAAATCAGGTACACATTTTCCTATGTACCCAACATTATAAGATCTGAGAAGAAAATTAAACTTCTCAGAGATAGAAAACTTGAATATGATAACCTAGTATCAGAAAATATCAAATTAAATAATGAATTGAATATGTATAGTGAACAAATCACATTTCTGAAAACTGAACTAAGTAAAGCAAAACAATTAGAAGAAACTTTAAATGGCAGAAGCCTATAGATGGTAGAAATCACTAACACACTAAATGCTAGGTTAAACAAAAGTAAACTAGGATTAGGTGCATAACCTAGTGAACCACCTCTAATTCAGAAAAATATCTTATCTAAACCTGTAAATTTCATTTCAGAAAAAGGTAAGAAAAACACTGAACACATTGAAAAAGCGAACAAAGTATTAGAACAAATTGAATTGGAAAAGCAGAAGAAACAAGATCAGAAAAATAAGTCTAAACAGAAATTGTCGAACCAAGATCGATGATCGCAGTACTTCTCGTCGAACGCCGACCGACGATCTCTGAACCCAGAGATTGGGTTTAATTACTCAGGAAAGGGAGATCGACGATATCATCAAACATCGTCAATCGGAGATCGACGATCGTAGAACATAGATAGTGGCAACTATTATTCTGTGAACCGAGATCGATGAGATCACCACTGGTCGTCGAACGCAGATTGACGATCTCTACATAAATCGTCGAACCCAGATCAGTTTTATAAAAACTCTTACAACAATAGAAACTTCAATAAAAACCCTAAACATCTTAACCCTTTTTCTAATTGGATAATCCCACCTAGAAAATTTCATCCCTTAGGTTATAAATGCCAACCTGTATGTTCCTTTATTTCCAGTTTCAAGTATGAAAAGAAACAAGGACCAAAGGTCACTTAGGTCCAGAACATTTAATCTGTTTTCTTGTAGGTAAAGACCTATCCTACCATACAGGATAAGTGTTATTTGGATAGTGGGTGCTCAAAGCACATGATAGGTAATAGGGACAACCAAACTAATTTCAAGTTCAAGCTAGGACCAAAGGTTATCTTTGGAGATTCAAGCTTTGGTCAGACAGAAGGCTATGAAAATTTTACTATTGGAGCTGTCACATTCAGCAAAGTAGCTTATGTAAATGGTCTGAAACATAATCTGATATCCATAAGTCAGTTATGTGATGCAGGTTATCAGGTATGCTTCACTGAATCCAAATGGAATATCTTTTTAAATAGCAATATTGTTTTATCTAGTTTCAGACAAGGTAATATATATTTGGTTAACTTTAATTCTGCTAGTTCAGAAATTTGTTTATTTAATCAAGTTAGCTATAACAACACCCTTTGGCATAAAAGACAAGGCCATGTAAATCTTAGAAACATTGCTAGGTTATCTAAAGACAACCTTATTAGAGGATTACCCTCTTGCCCCTACAAGAAGGAAAGCCTTTGTAGGGCTTGTCAGTTTGGCAAGCAAACTAAAAATAGTTTTAAATCAGTAAATAAGAGTGATTTACTTAGGATCCTATACTTGCTTCATTTGGACCTTTTTGGACCAATTGTTGTACAGAGCTTAGGAGAGAAGTTCTATACTTTAGTGATTGTAGATGACTTCTCCAGATTCACTTGGGTTTTCTTCTAGAGACACAAGTCTGATAACTTTAAAGTTCTTACAGACTTTCTGAAATGCATAAGGATTAAGTATTCTACTCCAGTTATTTTGATCAGAAGTGATCATGGTACAGAGTTTGAATCTCTTCCCATGCAAGAATTCTGTGAGAGAAAAGGTATCAAGCACTGTTTCTCTGCTCCTAGAACTCCTCAACAAAATGGGGTAGTAGAAAGGAAAAATAGAACACTCATTGAAGCTGCAGGCATATTACTTGCAGATGCTCATATGTCTCTATCCTATTGGGCATAAGCTGTAAGCACAACAAATTATGTCCTGAACAGAAGTTTGATACAAAAACTTAAGGGCAAGACTTCCTATGAACTACTCAAAGGGAAGAAACCTAAAATAGATTACTTTAGAATATTTGGTTGCATCTATTACATTCATAATAACAACAAAACTTATCTTAGAAAGTTTGATGCCAAAGCTGCAATGAGAATTTTTCTAGGATATTCCCAAGTCAGCAAGGCATATAGGATTTTCAATAAATTATCTTTGAAAATTGAAGAATCTGTCCATATTACTTTTGATGAAGCTAATATGTTTTACAAGGAGAAGGAAGCTTCTACCAGTAACTCTTTGCAGGTATCCCAACTTTGTGAAAAATTGGATGATCTCAACCTTATTCAAAAGGTTACATCACATTCCTCCTCACAAGTTGATGAAGAAAGTGAAGAAGAAACTTTGGAAGTGGCTAAACTTCCTCCAACAGCTAACTCAATTCAACAAGAGGAATTATTTTCCCAAGCTATTGCTGAACCAACTCCACCACTTGAACTTGTCACACTTAGAGATCACCCTACATCTCAAGTGATTGGAGACATAATAGCTGGTGTCCAGACAAGGCATCAACTCAACTAAGACTTGATGCATGCCTGCTTCTTATCTCAAATTGAGCCCCAATCCATTAAAGATGCTGAGCAAGATCAACACTGGATTATTACAATGCAAGAGGAGCTTAACCAATTTAAGAGATGCAGAGTTTGGGACTTAGTTCCAAGACCCAAAGACTACCCAGTCATTGGAACTAAGTGGGTTTTTAGGAATAATCTTGATGCCCATGGATCAATCATAAGGAACAAAGCAAGACTTGTAGCTCAAGGCTATAAGCAAGAGGAAGGAATTGACTATGATCAGACCTTTGCTCCTGTTGTAAGGCTAGAAGAAATCATGATATTTCTTGCTTATGCTGCATATAAGAAGTTAAAGGTATATCAAATGGATGTCAAGAGTGCCTTTCTCAATGGAGAACTAAAGGAAGAGGTTTAAGTTGAACAACCTCTAGGTTTTATCTTTTTAACTAATCCCTCCTATGTTTTTAGATTGCATAAAGCTCTCTATGGTCTAAAGCAAGCTCCAAGAGCTTGGTATGAAACCTTAGCTAGCTTTCTCTTAGAGCATAAATTTTCTAGAGGCATAGTAGATAGAACTTTATTTATTAGACATCATCATGATAGAATCTTGTTAGTATAAATTTATGTAGATGATATTATTTTTGGTTCTATTGATTCCAAACTATGCAAAAGGTTCTCTGACCTGATGCATTCTAAGTTTGAAATGAGTAGCATGGGTGAACTCTCTTACTTCCTTGGTCTCAAAGTGAAGCAATCACCTGATGGAATCTTCTTATCTCAGTCCAAGTATGCTAAGGAATTAGTAAAAGGTTTGGGATGGTTGATGCCTCAGCAATGAAAACACCCGTGACTTCCAATGTTGTGGTTGATTCTGATGTAAATGGCAAACCTGTTGATCAGAAAACTTATAGGGCTATTATTGGATCCCTATTATACCTCATAGCAAGTAGACCAGACATCATGTTCTCTACATGTCTTTGTGCTAGGTTCCAAGTGAACCCTAAAGAATCTCATCTAATTTTGCTAAAAATAATTTTGAGATATATAAAGGGTTGCCCTAATCTTGGACTTTGGTATCCAACAGAGTCAGAGTTTGAGTTAACTGGATACTCAGATGCTGACTATGCTAGATGCAAGAGTAGACAGAAAAAGCACATCAGGAACATGCCAGCTTCTTGGTGATAGGCTTGTGTCTTGGTTTTGTAAGAAGCAAACATCAGTGTCCACTTCAACTACAGAGGCTGAATTCATTACAACTGGCAGTTGCTGCTCACAGATAATGTGGATTCAAAACCAATTGCTAGATTATGGATACAATCTAAATAATTCAATTATATTTTGTGATAGTACTAGTGCAATTTTAATTGCTCAGAATCCAGTTCATCATTCTAGAACTAAGCATATAAAAATAATACATCATTTCATTAGAGATAGTGTAGACAAAAAGAAAATCAATCTTAACTTTATCTCCACTGATTTTGAAAGAGCAGATATCTTCACCAAGCCTTTGGATGAAAAGAAACATCTATTCTTCTTAAATCAGCTTGGAATGATAAATGGAGTGGATTAATTTATTTTCTATCTGTGTTTGAAGATCTGTTCATGAATCGTCGAACGGAGATCGATGATCAGCGAACTCATCTTGAGCTCTTTCGTTGACCTGAGATTGACGACAGATTTGTGTGAAGCTAAAATCGTTGACCAGAGTTAGATGACTTTTTTCTTCAAAAAATAAATCATCGACCTAAGATCGACTATCTGTTTTCCCTCTTCATTCAGAGGCCGACAATAATATTTGTCTAAAAATCTGTCATCGACCTAATATCGAAGTTTTCTTATCTTATCGTAGGACAGAGCCCGACCTTTTTTATTCCAAAAGAAAAACCTATATTAAGGTTTCTCGTCGTGCTCTATCCCACGCCTTCCAAGTTCTCTTGCACTTGATCTTTGTTTTCTTTGCAGGACTCTAATGGCGATTTCAGCGGCCGCTCTTACTTCGATGAAGTTCGACACAGGTTTCGACATTGATATGGATTCCTTCAACCACTGCAATCAAATCTTCTTGGATATAATGAATCTCTTCAAAGAACAGAATCTGAAGATGATAATGTCAACCAAGATCAAGCTTCCAGCATTTGAAATTAAAGAATGGGTTTACTCTTCAACATATCCAGATGAATCGACTATGATTGGAACTATTTCTGGAACCAAGGTTATTCTAAATCCAACCATACTTTCTGAAATTTTTGGATTAGTAAATGGAGAAGATGCTCTAGAACTAAATACCTCTGAGTATAGTTCAATACTGATAAGAATGGGTCATCCAGAAGGAACACCATCAAAACTGCTTAAGAAAAATCTGTCTGTAGAATTTAAATTCTTGGCAGATGTTATTGGTAATGTTTTGATGGGCAAGCACACAGCTCATGATAACATTAACAAGCAGCAGTTCTATGTGATGTCTGCTCTAGTTAATAGGAAATATATAAACTGGGCAGCTCTTTTCTTTGAGTTGATTAGAAGGAAAAACCTTAAGAAAAAGGTTTGTTTTGGGAGAATATTTCTCCAGGCTAAAGCTCCTGAATTGTTGGTCTCCCAGACCCAATTCATAAATGCCAGTAAGAGGTTGGACTCCTCTCTGTTTGGAAAGTTGGAGAGGACCATTCCTAGGCCTTCCAGTGCCTCCAGGACTTCTGAGGATACAAGAGCTAATGCAGTTACTTCCCCAACCCCAGAAGATGTTCCTCTCTCTGTCTCAACCTCAGTCCCCTCAGCCCCTGCCTCCCAAATCCAATCCTATCCAGTTCTTTCACTTCCACCTCCTGCTTCACTTATCTTAATTTAAAAATCCCTAGATCATCCTACATCTCCTCATGCAGATCATCATGAATCTCCTCAACATATTGCTTCTCCCATCATTTCTCCATCATTATCCTCTCAGATTCCCTCTGAGCCCATCCAAAAGGATGTTCCATCATCATGTCTTCCCTCTGATGTTCCTCCATCCTCCTCTTTTCCTGAGTTCACACATACAGATTTCCCTTCTGCATTCTCAGTTTGTTCAAATTATGGACATCAAACTCCTTAAACCTCCTCTGAGCCTGAACCCATATACCTCAATTTCTCAGATATAACTAAAGATCTTCTGCAATTCATTTATCCCTCCTTAGAGCATCTTATAGCACAAGCTATAGCTCCTCTAACTGCATCCATCAACACTCTTACCCATAGAGTTGCTGCCCTTTCCTATGTCCCTTCTTCTGGGGGCCTGGCTATAGATGCCTCTACAGCCAGGTAGGGGGAGATATCTAATGAAGAAGCTCCTATGCTTTCTCCAGCAATAGTAATTTCAACAGATATGCAGGAAGATGTCTCCTCAGATGATCAGATGGCTTTAGATACTGAAATAATTGATATTGATACTAATACAGAAGAAATGGTTCTTCCAGAAGTTTTGACTGTTGGTGATTGTTGTAACAATCCCACAGTAGATATCTTTGGGTTATTGAGTTCCTTTTGTACACTTTTTCTAAATTGTCTTCCAAGTTTTAAGCCATCTTCTTTGGCTATTGTGTGTTGTACTCCCTCTCTAAGTCCTGAAGTTGTCAGACAACTAAAGGCAAATTTTATAGTTCCTCTAGCAGAAAAGTCTGATGATCATATGTCAAGATCTCCTGGGCCATCCTATGTTTTGGATGATAGCCCCATTCCAAGTCTTGATGATCTCATTGCTCAAGATATTGCTATGGAAACTGAAGCAGTTCCTACTGAAATTATCCTTCCTTCAGCTGATAAGGAAGTTCCAAAGGAAGTAATTAGAGAGATTGATGCACTGTATGATAATCCCCAAGGCTCATCTGATGATGATCAAGATGATAATTCAGATTCTGATGACAGCAAAAAGAAAGTGTCTATGAAAAGAAAAGCTCCACCTAAGGCAGTTCAAAAGCCAAATCCTCATAATGACACTCCATACTACATACTCCAGAAGATTACTCCTTATCAAGGAATGCCATAGTAAATGTGGCTGTCTAAGAATGAGCAAAAGGTTAGGAAGAAGAGAAGAAGGTACTCTCCTCCTCCTCAAAAGTTCAGGAGAGGTCCTCCACCTCCTCCTCCTGCTGCTACAGGAGCTTCAGGCAATGTAACTTAAAGTTTAAATATCTCTAAGTCTTCAAAGCCAGCTCCTTATGGATCTCAAAGGCATTCCTCTTCTCAATCTTCTAAATCCAATGGGAAGTTCAGTCAAGATCCTCCTCAAGTTCTCTTTACTCCAGTCAACAACAACAAAATCTTGTATCAACAAACTTTCAAGCTCAATCTACCCAATTTAGAAGCTTATCTCAAAATCCATCACAGGATGCTGATCCAGAGAAACCTTCCTCTCCACCTGCTGATCAAAAGCTTGATCCTAACTTCAGGATGGCCAGACTTAATGAGCTAATTGGATTGTCTTAGATTAACAAAGCCAGAAAAGAAGGACAAGATCACTCACAGTTTACTACTAGGTCCTCTTACAGAGAAAAAGAACTTGAAAGGCTGCAAGTTAGTAAGAAAGTATTCAATCCTGCTGAATATATGTCACTTAATCCAGAAGCGGTTGTACCCAGAGCAACCTCTCAGAAAACCCTTAGTGAGAAAGATTTAAAGATGTCAAAGAAGGAAGCAGAAGACCCAACTAGAAAGATTGCTTTTACCAAAACTTCTTCTGCTCCTCTTCCTGCTAATTCTTAAGTTTTTCTCTGAATTGCTATTACTTTATTGCTTTACTGTTTTGCTATTTTGTCTGAACTGAATGTGAAGTATATTGATATATTATATCTGTTGATAATTTAAATTTTATCAGATATGTATGGCCTTGTATTTTTTTAGTTTCTTTTTACTTTGAGTTACCTTACCCAAATAGGGGGAGATTGTTGGAACACTTGTTTGATTTGTGCTAGGTCCACTCTTAGGATTTTGACCCATATATATAGCCAGGGTCAAGGTCTAGGTCTAAGTTAGTCTCTACAGGTCAGACTTCGCAAGTCTAGCTTTGGATTTCTCTCAAAGATCTCGGACTCAGAAGAAATCTGTGGATTTCATATCAGTTCGACTTTCATCGAACTCAGCTCGACGATCGTCGATCTTCGATTGACGATCTAAGAGATTAGTCTCTGAACTGAGTTCGACGATCTATGAGCTCAGGTTGATGTTTTCTCTTTTGTTCTCAAAAGTCTCAGATCGTAGATAGTTGATCTCAGCACGACGATCTTCCAGCTCAGATCGACGATCATTCTCTGTGTCTGATTCCCTTTGTTTTCAGCACCTGTTTTGAAGATTTATTTCCTACTTCATTGATTTTATTTATGTCAAATAATCTCTGGTAGTTAATGCTGAAATTCTCAAGGCATATAGCCATTTCTTTATAACATTAACTATGGTATTTCACAGAGTTATTATTCTGACTTATTTGCCAAGACAGTTGGGGAGAAAATTAATTGCCAAAATTTGTATCCGTTTCTCTCCTCGTTTTTTACAGTAATTTAAGGAATGTTTTTGAATCTCAAAAAAGAGATATTCAGATTGGTTAATAGACACACAAGCAGATTCAGAAACTCTCTCTCAGAGAACACAAGTATTTTTCTGCAATAGCTATTAGAACTCTCAATTCTGCTCTCAGAAGACAGAAGAAGAAGAACAAATTTTCATCTTGGGTCTTCTTCTACAGTTCTATCTTCAGGAATCTACAGAGATAAGAAAATCAACATCATTCTACAGATTCTGAAGAGCAATAACACCAGTCTATTGAAGACCTATACCCTGGACAAAGCTTCCATCTTCCTGAATCTACTCAATATCTCAGGGGGTGCTTTGGCATCATCAAATCCACATAGTCTTCTCATTTGCTTTGAGAAAGAGAAGACTGCCATCTATTTTATTTAACCTCTCTTGTATAGGGTTATTACTCTCTTCAAAAGTGAACTCTTTGGTGATAGGGAACCTGATCAAAACCAATTGGTTTTTAGGCACCTGATCAAAAGCCTGAAGGGTTTCTTGATCTACCTGAAGCAGATCTTGTGGTGATAGGGCACCTAATCAAAAATCTAAGTGGATTCCTACCAGGGTGGTAGAAGAGTGGATGTACCCAGATTTGGGGAACCACGATAATTTTCTTGTGTCTTCTGGTTGCTCATATTTCTTTATTCCTGTTATGCTATGTTTGCTTTTGTTTTTAATTCTCTTATACTTATAAGTAACACCTATTTTAATTCCGCTATAAAAATTAATTAAAAGTTTTTTAATACTCTATTCACCCCCCCTCTAGAGTAGATTTGATCTATCCCCTCTCTTTCAGTATCGAAGGTGGAACAAGAGGTCCAAATATTTTGGGCCAGCTATCTTCTATTTCTGGAGCAACTTCTGGGAGAGGCCCAATTATCATATATACTTGTGCCAAGATGGGACATAAAGCCCGAGACTATCGTAGCGAAGTTTTACGGATGAATAAGGCTAGGTATGGAGTAGCAACATGAATAAGTCCACCTACTTGCTATACATGTGGTAAAGAGGGAAATTATGCACGAGACTGTCGTAGTGGCCCTCCGGCGATGATGAAATAAAATGACGTTACAAGTATGAATAAGGGAGTAGCATTAATAGACTACTGTACTTTCTACTTTAGATAAGAATGCATGCTTAACATTTATGAACTGGGTTCGAACCTATTGTTTACCAGTCTGATAAGAACTCTTTTTGACTAGGCACATCGTATCCCTTTCTGTTCATGGATTTGTGTTATTTATCATAGTGCTATTATTTAGAATAAATATGAGATTGGGATAACACTGCCTTATGAGTAAAGGGTGAACACGGGTAGAGAGTTTTGTGTTAAGGTGCGGATAAGAAGTCATGACTTTGGGTGTGAAGCATTTGTGCTGCCGATATCGGAGTTTGATGTGATATTTGGCATGGAATGGCTCTCAAAGCAGCGTCCCTTCATTGATTGCAACTCAAAGGAATTCATACTGGGGCAAAACACCGAACACGAGACTAAATTCATTGGTATGCAAGGATTGAGCAAGATACTGATGTTTGCTCTCTAAGTGGTCAAGGCAGCTCGGAAGGGTGCAAAGTTATTCTTCATGCAATTAGAGGCTGTAGAGCCTGAGTCGAATCTGAGTGACGTTCCCATTATATCGTAGTTTGCAGATGTGTTTCCTTAAGATCTCCCTAGGATTCCACCTCAGGGAGAGATCGACTTCATTATTGAGTTGGTGGCAAGTGCGAGACTTATGTCATGCTCACCGTACCTAGTAGCGTCATTGGTGATGGCCGAACTGAAGGTTCAGTTGCAGGAGTTGCTTGAGCCTGTCTATATACGTCCAAGTATGTAAACTTGGAGGGCACCGGTATTCTTTGTGAAGAAGAAGGATGGAAGCTTGCGCCTATGCATTGATTTCTATGAACTGAACAAGATAAAGGAAAAGAACAAGTATCTGGTTCCGAGAATCGATGATTTATTTTATCAATTGGTTGGTCAACTGTCTATTCGAAGCTAGATTTGAATTCCGGCTATTATTAGTTGAGGATCAGGGAAAGAAAAATTCCTAAGACAGTGTTTGGTACATGTTGTGGTCACTGTGAGTTCACTGTGATGCCGTTTGGGTTAACAAATATGCTGAAAGCATCTAGTGTCTACCTAAATCCCCTAGAGGGGGGTAAATATGTGATGTCTGTGTCTTTTCAAGGAATAAAACTACTTAAAAAATTAAGCACACAAACACCGAGATTTATAGTGGTTCCCTGAGTTGGGTACGTCCACTTTTCCGCCTCGCCTATCTACCACAAAGGGCTAGATTCAGCTACTTCACTAAACTCAGATTTCTACAAATTTTACACCTCGGAGCCCCAACTCCTACAACTCAAAGACGACGCTCCTACCACTCAGAGAACAAACTTGTTGGGTACATTGAAAATTGTGTACCAAATTTGGAGAAGCCTCACATAACTCAATGATATATGTCGGTTTGTATTTGATGGAATTTTAAGTTTACTGGTGCAGGCTAATGATTGCAGAAATTATTCTAAGTACAAAAGTGTCGAGACACTTATTTAGTGTCGACACCTTTAAAGGAGCTATGTCGAGGAAAAGAAGCAAGTCTGTGTCGACACACAGAGTTTTAGTCGACATCAACTGTGTCGACACTCATAACTTGTGTCGACACCAAGAGTTTAAGTCGACATCAACTGTGTCGACACTCATAACTTGTGTCGATACACTTAGACCTTGTTGTACTATCAGTTGTAAAGAAGCAACTATGTCGACATCCAGGACTTGGGTCGACATATGGAGAAGCTGTGTCGACACAGAGGACTTGTGCCAACACATTCTAAAAACAGTTGTGTCGAGAAATTGATGAAGAGCTGTGTCGACAGTTTTCTGAAGATGTCGACAACATCAAATAAGTTGTGTCGACAATAAGGAATTGTGTTAGCACACATTACATTTGTGTCGACACATTCTATATTTGTGTCTCGACACATTCAGCAGAGTTAAATAAATCTAAGTGTCAGATATCAAGACTGAAGACTTGATGTCTGTTAGAATCGTTAAGGCTATCAGATATGTCAGAAATGTCAGATATCCGTTAACTACCAGATCAGCCGGTTGCTTCTGACGAGATCTATAAATAGAGCTGATCTATCACAGAATGAAAATGAAGAAAAATAAGAAGTAGGAGAAATCACTCCAAGAAGAATTCAAAGAATTCTATAGAACAAGAAGATTTTGATTTAAGATCAGAGAAGTTGACAGCATCTCATCAGATCTGTCAGTGTTTGCAGATTTAATTCTGCAAGAAGGAAGAAGCTGGATCTACTCCAACTTCTCAAGAAGATTCAACTTAGGTTCTCTCGTTCAAGAAGCTTTGAATAAGCTAAGTCAGGTTGAATAAGATTTATTATATCAAAGGTCAGGAGAAAGCAGATCCATCAAGATCTGATCAAGATTCCCTTACCTCTCTCTCTTTCTGGGTGAAGGAAGAAACATACTCTTTAATCAATTTTCTGTAAGATCTATTTTTAGATCTGAGTGTAAGAGATTTCAATCTCTGAGTTGTACGCCTATAATTATAAAGGATGAGGTAGGGCTGTTTACCTGAGGTAGGATATTAAGTTCTTTGAGTTGTAGGCCTGGTGATAAGGGTTGAGGTAGGGCTTGATTTCCTGAGTGGTAGGAGTGTGGATTCACTCTGAGGTAGGGTTCTTGGGAAGATCCTGAGTTATAGGACTTGTTGAAGTCTGAGCTGTAGGAACCAATTTGGGTTCTGAGTTGTAAGATCTGAGGATCTGAGAAGATGGAAGGAAGTTTGGACGAATCTAGTGTATTGCTAGATAGGCGAAGAGGGAAAGTGGATGTACCCATCATCTGGGGAAACCACTATAAATCTGTGTGTATGTTGTGATTGGATTATTGTGTGTTATGGTAGCTGTAGAATTTATAACTGTGTTGTGATTAATTTATTAACTGGCTACGTGAATAAGAATTGAACCTATTCACCCCCTAGGTGTTTAGACATTCTTGATACCAATTCTTTCAAGTGGTATCAGAGGGAGGTTACTCAAAATCAGACTTAACAGTCTGAGTATATCTCCAAGGCCGTAATAAGATAGCCAAGATGGGTTCAGGTGAAAATCACAAAGGACTTGGATCCATGAAACTTCCCATTTATATAAAAGAAACATTTGTGATATGGAAAGAGAGGGTCAGATTATTCATGGAAGCATCTGATGTAACACCCCAAATTCCAGTTTGGAGTTCAGGCTTGGTGATACGGCCTGGGACACGGCGTGTCCCAGGGCGTGTCTAGCTCTGGGTACTCGAGTGTGTCTCGAGTGAGGTGCACAGCATGGGACACGGGCGTGTCCCAGGGCGTGTCAAGGTGACACGGCCAGGGATACAGACGTGTCTGAGGCCGTGTCCTGCTCGGATGGGTAACTGGGCAGCATTGAGTGTGGTACACAGCCTGTGACACGGGCGTGTCACAGGGGCGTGTTCGGCACATGGCTAAGGACACGGGTGTGTTCCTCAACCGTGTCCTTTTCGGGAATGTTGATCCTATGCCGTTTGAGGGACACGCCCCTCAACACGGGCATGTACTTACTGACACGGGAGTGTCAGGGGCTTGATACGGGTGTGTCTAAACTCGTGTTCTGGCTTGGATGAGTAAGTTCGTGTACCGCTTGCGGTACACGACCTGTGACGTGTCACAGGCCGTGTCAGCCCAAAAAATAGACTTTTGAGGGCGATTTGTGGTCGTTCATTTACTTCAGCCTGGATCCTGTGGCCTAAATTATTTCCTTCTAGGTTAACTCCAAATTTGAGTGAAGATTTCATTGTTCACTTGGATTTTATCTTTCTAAAGAGAAGAGAGAAGGGAGAGGAGCAAGGAGGAGGAAGAGGAGAAGATCTGGCCACCGCAGGAGCTGTTGAGTTCCGATTCGAGATTCGAGGCCAGATCTGTGGAGGCAAGGCCGCTGCGGTTCTTTTCAACCGGCTAGAATTTCTATGGAGCCCAAGAGATCGTCAAGGGTAACGATCTTCCTTCATTGGACAAGTGAAGTCCTCCTTTATGCATGGGAATGGGATTCTCCACCAAAAGGTGGAAGAGTAAGTGATCCCCGTGGGTTGATAGTTGTTATCCCCAGTTGAGTCTGCATTTAGACCCGGAAACGTGTAGTACGGGATAGACATGCTATGTGAAGCCCATTTGGACAGGTTGGTCTTGATTGGTGATGTTGCATATTGCGCACCGGAGAAGACTCCACGTATAAACGTGTTGTTTGTGGAGTCAATGGGTTGTGCCTGTGAAGGGAAGTAGCAAGAAGTACTGGAAGGAGGAATTCTAGGAAAATACCCTTGTACTGCTTGTGCTGTGGCTACAGTGTAGCCAGTCTGTTGTGGATAGTGTAGCAAGTACTTGGTGGACAGCGTGGCTATTGTGAAGCCAGTCCTTGGCAGACATTATGGCTAGTGTGAGATGCGAGCTCTGAAAAGGATTATTGCCGAACAGGAAAGGTGAAACCGACCCGCGCCTTTAGATATAGCCTCAGGTACGCTGTACTCGGTGATGGTAAGGCGACTTGAGCAACGAGAGGTGGTTGATCTATACCTACGTTATGTCGACTGTACAGGAGAGCGTCAAGGCATTGCGATTTCGTCAGTGGAATAATGAGAGTCTTAGGCCTGTGCGCCATTATGACTAAATGCTCAATACCATGTAAACGGTGGTGTTGACCCTGGTTCGTCGGTGCACCAAGAATATGCCCTGAGTGTACAGATCGTCGGGCCGTGTGGCTGATGGTTGTGATGGATTGATTGTGCGTGAGAGCACAAGTTATGATATATCTATCTATGCATTGCTATGCCTGCAGGGAAGGAATGCGACTACCCCAGGAAAGGGGTAGGATTGTTATAAATTCGTCAGCTGAATGCTGACCGTTGCCTTGTTTTCCACCTTTTGGGTGGGCTGTCCCTATGCAGGTGCTGGAGAGCCGGGCGGGAAGTTAGGGCTGAAGTCCCTGCTGTTGCTGCTGCTGCCGCTGCTAGCCCTTGAAGGCTAAGCTTTCTCTTGTGTTTTGTTCATGTGTGGCTTGCCTGCGCGCCGATGTATGCAATCCATACTGTTAAAAGAGGAACTGTAAGGCCTTAAGGCCAACATGTGTTGTATTTGCTGTATACTCTTTCAAGAGTTGATATATAAATGCAGTTTATATATATATATATATATATATATATATATATATATATATATATATATATATATATATATATATATATATAGTGGACATTCCTTGTATGAGTTCATCTTAATTGTTAAATCTTTCGCTAGCATTCTCTGAGTTAGGATGCGATGGTGTTTTGGTATTAACCTGTGACCTCGCTGTCTGTTTGTGGCATATAGTGTGGGGCCCCGACCGGACCTTCTATTATATGTTATTTAATGGGTGGAGTCGTTACATTTTGGTATCAGCTTGTCTCGGTCTTCCTCGTTCGTATTCGTGGTCGATTTCTTTTGTGGGGCGGCGAGCACGTGTATGTGCCAACTGCTTTAATACTAATTAACTCTTGAATGTCCACTAAGGAATGCAAATACACTTGTTTGGGGAACCTGCGCATTCCTATATTGTTGTTATTGCTTGCGCGAGGTCGCTAATGTATGTCTTGTTCACCTATAGGTGACTCGTAGTGGTGCTGGGAAGTCTGAACCCCAACATTCTGATGAGAGTGCGACACCACCTGAGGTGCCCACACCTCCTCCATTTGCGAAAATAGTTCCCTTAGTTGCTGAGGCACTATTTTCCATGATTCAGCCGACCGGGCAGAAACAACTGGCATTGGTTCAGCCGACTGGGCAGGCACAGCCGGCATTGGTGCCAGATCGTGTTGGTGTAAGACCCAAACCAGTTGAGGCTGTGGATTCACGAGCAGCTAAATAATAGTTGAAGCAGTTCATGAGCTTTAATCCGCCTATGTTCACGGGTATAGGATCCCCAACACAGGCAAAGGATTGGTTATCGCGAGTAAAGCGTATATTGATGGCGATCAGGATGGAGGAAAGTCAGAAGGTAACCTTGGCACCTTCATGTTGGAAGGAGAGGCGCGGTTATGGTGGGATGAGGTTGAGTTACACCATTTAGCGGGAAGGCAGTTAACACAAGTTTCGATCGAGGAGTTCTCTCGAATGTTTTTAGCAAAGCACTTACCAGCGGCACAATGCATTGCCATGGAGAACGAGCTACAACAGTTAACGTAAGGAGAAAGTAGCATTGATACGTACTTGCATGAATTTACAAGGTTGGGACGGTATGCGGGGTCAATCTTCTCGGATGAGCAAAGGAAAATGAAACGGTTCTATGAAGGATTGCGAGATGAGTTGAGGTTCCTACTTTCGAGTTTAGTGAACCAAGGATTTCAGGCAATGGTTGATACTGCGTGTGCGTTGGAGAAGGACATGATGCGGGTACAAGGCAAAAGGGACTTGGCTGTGACAAAGCCAAATTTCAAAGCACCCTGCCCTGGAAAATCGTACTACTAGAAGAAGTGGGTCAAGTGGCCCAAGCCTTCTGGGCAAGCTTTTGAGACAGTTGCGTCGGGCGCAACTTCAAAGTAGGAGTCTCATACCTGCTTTACCTGTGGAAAAGTGGGGCATATAGCCCGTGATTGTAGGGTTGCTCAGCTAAAGGGGGAAAAGAAGACGAGTGCGTCTTGTGCTGAGAAGGGACAAAACAGTAGTAGAGTCCTCTGCATCCCAGGCGCAGCCCATAGTTTATAATCTTGGCTATCAGGAGGCAATAAAGCAAAGTGACGTCGTCATAGGTACGATTTAAGATATTGATTGCTTTGTTTTATTGCATACTTTCTATGTAGCTTGTGCATGATGTGTGTGCTACAGGCTTTGTCCTGTTTTCGGAACAACTTAGCCAGAGCCCTGTTTGATATGGGTGCTTTACATTCATTTCTGTCTAAGGACTTCGTAGCTCGAATTAAAGTACCAAGTCATGTGACGACATATAGTATAAGGGTGTTATTACCGAATGGTTGTGTGATGCTTGCAGATAGAGCTTGCGATGTGGAAGTTCAAATAGGAAGTCGAGATTTCGGTCTGAGTGTATCTATACTACCGATATCGGAGTTTGATGTGATCTTTGGCATGGACTGGCTCTCGGAGAAGCGTGCCTTTATTGATTGCAATTCAAAGGAGATCACACTGGGCCAGAATACCGAGCTTGAGACTAAGTTCACTGGTATGCGAGGAGTAGGCAGGATCTTGGTGTTTCCTCTCCAAGTCATCAATGTTGTTCGGAAGGGCGCGGAGTTATTCTTCACGCATATTCAGGCTGTTGAGCCAAAGGCAAGTATGAGAGATGTTCTGATTGTGTCAAAGTTTGACGATGTATTTCCGAAGGATCTTCCTGGGTTATCGCCCCAGCGGGAGATCGACTTCTCTATCGAGTTAGTGCTAGGTGCGAAACCTGTGACCCGCTCGCCATATCGCATAGCGCTAAAAGAAATGGCAGAATTGAAAGTCCAACTGCAAGAGTTGCTGGAACAGGGATACATACGCCCAAGTATGTCACCTTGGAGCGCGCCTATTCTGTTTGTGAAAAAGAAGGACGATAGTTTACGGTTATTTATTGACTATCGTGAGTTGAATAAGCTGACGGAGAAATATAAGTATCTGATTCCACAGATAGATGACTTGTTCGATCAGCTAGTGGGCACAACTGTCTATTCCAAATTTGATTTAAAGTCGGGATATTACCAACTGAGGATTCGGGAAGGTGACATTCCCAAGACAGCATTTGGAATGCGTTATAGGGATTATGAGTTCACCGTAATGCCATTTGGCTTATGTAATGCCCCTTCGGTATTTATGGATCTAATGCACCGAACATTCTGAGAGTACTTGGATCTGTTTATGATTGTCTTCATCGATGATATCCTAGTGTAATTGCAGTCGAAAGCCGATCATGCAAACCATATGTGGTTGGTGTTGCATACCTTGCGGAGGAATAAGTTCTTTGCCAAGCTCTCAAAGTGTGAATTTTGGTTGTCGTCGGTGGCTTTTCTTGGCCACGTGGTAAGTAGAGAGGGCATAGCAGTGGATCCGTCAAAGATAAGTGCCATTCGAGAGTGGTCGGTGATGTCTTCAGTGGCCGAGGTCAGAAGTTTCCATGGACTGACAGTCTACTACAGACGGTTTGTGGAAAAATTCTCACGGATTGCTTTGCCTCTGACCACGTTGACGAGAAAGGATCAGAAGTTCGTTTGGACGCCGGAGTGCGCACGAGCTTTTGAAGAGCTGAAGAGTCATTTGACTACGATGCATGTGTTGACATCGCCATATGGTACAGACGGCTATGAGATCTATAGTGATGCTTCAGGGAGCGGCTTAGGCTGCGTTCTTCTGTAGTTTGGTAAAGTAATTGCTTATGGCTCATGCCAATTGAAAGTGTACGAACAGAATTATCCCGTCCATGACTTGGAGTTGACGGCGGTGATCTTTGCACTGAAATTATGGCGGCACTATCTATATGGCGTAAAGGTGGATATCTAGACCGATCATAAGAGCCTAAAGTATCTGTTGGATCAGAAAGATCTGAAACGAAGGGGGATGGAATTCCTTGGGGACTACACCTTTGATATTCACTATACTCCCGGGAAGGGAAATATGGTCGCCTATGCGCTGAGTCGTAGGACTCCGATATGGGCAAGTTGGTTGCAGATGCATGATGAGCATCAGATCCAGGAGTTGGAAGCGTTAGAGATTTCTTGTGTTGATAATAATTCCTTAGCCGATGCATGGTTGAACTGGACGGAGGTACAGTATGACTTGATGGGCAGGGTTTTGAGAGCAATGGAGTTTGATGAAAGTCTTCAACGCTATGCAAAGGATGGGTCAAATGGCCAATTCTCCTGGGATGACGACTTGTTACGGAAAGATGGTCGGTTGTGCGTCCCAAGTATGGGTAAGTTGAGAGAAAAGTTGATGTATGAAGCTCACTTTGCAAAGTACTCAATTCACCCTGGGAGTACAAAAATATACAAGGATTTGAAGAAGTTATTCAGGTGGCCAGGACTAAAGAAAGACATAACACATTATGTGGCTAAGTATCAAACTTGTGCGTTGGTTAAAGCGGAATGTCAGAAGCCTGGCAGTTTCCTGAAGTTGTTACCTATTCCGGAGTGGAAGTTTGATGATATCTCAATGGATTTCGTGCACGGGTTGCCAAGATCTCAGCGCGAGAATGATGCAATCTGGGTGACTGTAGACCAGTTGACAAAAGTGGCTCACTTCCTACCGAATAAGAGGGACGATTCAGAGGAAACTTTGGCAAAGCTCTATGTGGAGCAGATTGTCCGATTGCACGGTGTTCCCCGGAGCATCGTCAGTTACCGTGATGGGCGATTCACGTCGAATGATTGGAGGCTAATCCATCAACTGTTGGGAACAAAGTTAGCATTCAGTACGACCTTTCATCCCCAAATGGATGGCCAGACTGAGATAACCAACAGGACGATGGAGGATATGCTCTGAATGTGCGCCCTGGATTTTGGTAAGAGATGGCAAGATCATCTCTATATGGTGGAGTTTGCCTATAATAATAGCTACCAAGCTAGCATCGGTATGGCTCTGTATGAAGCTTTGTATGGTCAGAAAAGCCATACACTGCTAGCTTGTGCGGAAGCAGGAGAATCAAAAGTATATCCGCTCAAGGATGCCGAAGAAACTACTTCTACGATACGCTCTATTCGAGAGAGGCTCTTGATAGCCCAGGATAGGCAAGCCAAATCTTACAACGGCAAGCATCGGAACGTGGAGTTTACGATGGGCGATTGGGTATACTTGAATATCAAACCCTTCGAAGGCATGTCCAAGATTCGGCGGTTGAAAAAGCTAAGTCCGAGATATCTTGGTCCGTTTGAAGTGGTGGAGTGAGTTGGATAAGCTCCCTATCGACTAGCTCTTTCGGAAGAATTGAGTGACTTGCATGATGTGTTTCACATCTTAGTGCTTCGAAAAGCCGTCAAGGATCAAGCTCAAGTGATTGAGAATGATCGTGTACCGGTCGAATATGGGCTAATGACAAAGGTTAGACCCATTCAGATCAAAGATAGAGCCTATAAACAGTTGT
This sequence comes from Platanthera zijinensis, assembly GCA_039513925.1. NCBI lineage: Eukaryota > Viridiplantae > Streptophyta > Magnoliopsida > Asparagales > Orchidaceae > Platanthera > Platanthera zijinensis. Next base: position 92,571,939 of record CM077092.1, on the reverse strand, counting down.
GGAACAAAATAATAGGGATTATCAAAGTCCGGTGGGACAATTGTGGTCGTGAGGAGCTAACATGGGAGCGGGAGTTGACCATGCGAGCTGAGTTTCCCGAGTTATTTGTTCGAACTATTGTAAAGTGCGTCTTGTGTTATAACAGACATTTTGAAGTTATAACATTATGCTTGCTGGGTTTCCTTGCTATGAGAAAATTTCGGGAAGCAATTTATTGTAAGGAGGGGAGGGTTATAACACCCCAAATTCCAGTTTGGAATTCAGGATGGGTGACACGGCCTAGGACACGGGCGTTTCCCAGGGCGTGTCCAGCTCTGGGTACTTGAGTGTGTCTCGAGTGAGGCGTACAGCCTGGGACACGGGCGTGTCCCAGGGCGTGTCAAGGTGACACGGCCAGGGACACGGGCGTGTCTGAGGCCGTATCCTGCTCGGATGGGTAACCGAGCAGCATTGAGTGTGGCACAAGTCCATCGATACGTGCGTGTCACAGGGGCGTGTTTTGCACACGGCTAAGGACACAGGCATGTGCCTCAGCCGTGTTTTTTTCGGGAATGTTGATCCTGTGCCGTTTGAGGGACATGCCCCTCAACACGGGCATGTACTTACTGACACGAGCGTGTTAGGGGCTTGACACAGGCGTGTCTCAGCCCGTGTTCTGGTTTGGATGAGTCAGTTCATGTACCGCTTGTAGTACACGGCCTGTGACACGGGCGTGTCACAGACCGTGTCAGCCCAAAAAATAGACTTTTGAGTGCGATTTGTGGCCGTTCGTTTCCTTCAGCCTGGATCCTGTGGCCAAGATTATTTCCTACTGGGTTAACTCTGGATTTGAGTAAGGATTTCATTCTTCACTTGGATTTTATCTTTCTAAAGAGAAGAGAGAAGGGAGAGGAGCAAGGAGGAGGAAGAGGAGAAGATGTGGCCACTGCGGGAGCTGTAGAGTTCTGATTCGAGATTCGAGGCCAGATCTGTGGAGGCAAGGCCGCCGTGGTTTTTTTTTACCTACTAGAATTTCTATGGCGCCCAAGCGATTGTCAATGGTAACGATCTTCCTTCATTGGACAAGTGAAGTCCTCCTTTATGCATGAGCATGGGATCCTCCACCAAAAGGTGGAAGAGTAAGTGATCCCCGTGGGTTGATAGTTGCTATCCCCAATTGAGTCTGCATTTAGACCTGGAAACTTGTAGTATAGGATAGACATGCTCTGTGAAGCTCATCTGGACAGGTTGGTCTAGATTGGTGATGTTGCATATTGCTCACCAGAGAAGACTCTGTATATAAACATGTAGTTTGTGGAGTCAATGGGTTGTTCCTGTGAAGGGAAGTAGCAGGAAGTACTGGAAGGAGGTATTCCACGAAAATACCCTTGTACTACTTGTGTTATGGCTACAGTGTAGCCAGTCCGTTGCGGATAGTGTAGCCAGTCCTTCGTGGACAGTGTGGCTATTGTGAAGCCAGTCCTTGGCGGACATTATGGCTAGTGTAAGCTGCGAGATCTTAAAAGGCTTCTTGCCGAACAGGAAAGGTGAAACCGACCCATGCCTTTAGATATAGCCTCGGGTACGCTGTACTTGGTGATGGCAAGGCGACTTGAGCAACGGGGGGTGGTTGATCTGTACCTGCATTATGTCGACTGTATAGGAGAGCGTCAAGGCATTGAGCTTTCGTCAGTGGCATAATGAGAGTCTTAGGCCTGCGCGCCATTAAGATTAAATGCTTAATACCATGTAAACGGTGGTGTTGACCCTGGTTTGCCGGTGTACCAAAAATGTTCCCTGAGTGCACAGATCGTCGGGCCGTGTAGCTGACGGTTGTGATGGATTGAATATGCGTGAGAGCACAAGTTATGATATATTTGTCTATGCATTGTTATGCCTGCAGGGAAGGAATCTCATAAATTGGTCAGCTGAATGCTGATTGTTGCCTTGTTTTCCACCTTTTGGGTGGGCTGTCCCTATATAGGTGCTGGAGAGCCGAGCAGGAAGTAAGGGCTGAAGTCCCTGCTGTTGCTGCTGCTGCTGCTGCCGCTGCTAGCCCTTGAAGGCTAAGCTTTATCTTGTGTTTTGTTCATGTGTGGCCGGCCTGCGCGCCGATGTATGCAATCCACACTGTGAAAAGAGGAACTGTAAGGCCTTAAGGCCAACATGTGTTGTATTTGCTGTATACTCTTTCAAGAGTTGATATATAAATGTAGTCGACATTCCTAGTAGTATTTCATCTTTATTGTTAAATCTTCCGCTAACATGCTCTGAGTTAGGATGCGATAGTGTTTTGGTATTAACCTGTGACCTCGCCGTCTGTTTATGGCATATAGTGTGGGGCCCCGACCGGACCTTCTATTATATGTTATTTAACAGGTGGAGTCATTACATCTGATCCTAGAATCTACATCATATTTCTAGAAGGTGGAGTCATTACGTCTGTTTATGGCAAATCTACAGACTCCCAAGAGTTATTCTGAGATGACAAAAGATGAGATCATCTTAGCAACTTTGGACAAGAGGGCACAAAACATAATTGTTAGTGTCATAGATGATGCTACCTTTCAGAATTTGGTCCACTGCAAAACCTCAAAGGAAATGTGAGACACATTGATTGTCTACATGGAGGGGACAGAAGAAGTAATAGAGGATAGGAAGTCCATGCTCAATCAAGAGTATGAAAGCTTCAGACAAGTCAAGACAGATAACTTAGCTATATGATATGAAAAGTTCTTCAGAATTGTCAATGAGCTGATGACCTATGGAAGAGTCTTCAACACTTATGAACTGAATGACAAGTTTCTCAGATCATTAACCAAGGACTGGGATACCAAGGCCTGTGCCATCAAAGAAGTGGCCATACTTGCAGATACTCCTCCACCAACCTTGTTTGGAAAATTGTTGTCTTATGAAATGCAGCTAATTGCGAGAAAGGAAGAGGAGAAAAGCAGCAGGTCTTTCTGCCAAAGATAAGTCATTGGCTTTCAAAGTTGAAGCTACAAGGAAGTGCAGGAGAAAGACTCCTTCTCCTCACAGAAAAGTTACTGATACTGATTCAGAAAGTTCACATCAGATTGCAATAACTCTAATGAGGATTTTGCTGCCTTTTCTAGGAAATTCCAGAGGTTCTTGAAGAAAAAGAACTGGAGGGGCAGGCCATCCTCTTCTTCTTACTCCAAGGATGATTATTACAAGGGAAAGAAGAAAACCTCTAAAGAGTAAAGGTATGGTTCTAAACCTGGTTAACAAACTTCTGCTAAAATTGTTTGTTATTGTTACAGCAAGCCAGTAAATTTTATAGCAGACTGTCCTGTCAAAAGAAAGGAGTTTGGTGAGAAAAAGAACCACCAGCATAAAGGCAAGAAGGAGAAATCCTTTGTGGCCAAAAAGCAGAAAAGCTGGACTGACTCTTCTTCATCAGAGTCAGAAAATGAAGAGGATGCTGAGGCCTACATTGGGCTGTTCTCAACTGAGGAAGATTCTGTAGAAATAGAATTCTTGCAGATGCTAGATGATATCAATAAAGCAGAAGACAGCCAATGCATAGGGCTGATGGACATAGCTGAGGATGGACTCAACCAGGAGCAGGCTGGTCCTAGTAAGGTACAATCTTCACCTTCAGTGTCAGATTATGTTACTAGCTCAGAGTCAGAAGCATATTCATCAAGAGGTGAAGGTGGCTTTGAATCTGAAGGAGACATCAATCAACTGATTGATGACAATGGAGAGCTCCTGCAAGCCTTTAAGGAAAGCAGGCTTCTAGTCAAATAGCTGGCAAAGGAGAATGCCACTCTGATATTGGCTGCTTCAGACTCAACAAAAGTATTGGATCTGAAGTTAAAAGTGATTAGTAAATTGAAGAACATATCTTTTATTCAGATGGATACCATTACTTTCAAGAATAACCACATTAGGAATCTTGAAAGTAGACTCCAAAAGGAGAGGGAGCTAGTGGCCAAGTTCTCAAAACCTAGTTCTGTGTTACCTTTGATAGATTCCTTCTTTTCCCAAAAGGGTAAGAAGGGATTAGGTTTCAAAGGAAGACCAAGAGTTGCCAATTCCAACAGGAAAGGCAAACCTTCAGTTCAACCACTTGCTTCCAAGCCTTCAATTTCTTTTAAAAAAGTGGTTCAACCATCTAACAGGTATGATCATGATAGTATTTTTGGTCAAGGTATGATCATGATAGTATTTTTGGTCACTGTGAGCAAGACAGTAGAAATGGCAAGGGTGATAATGTCTATTGGGCAGTCCAGGAGAAAACCCAAATGGCTCATGATGAACCATTTGTGTTTGGTGTACCAGCCCCAACATTCAAGAATAAGGTAGCAGCTGACTCACAAAGTCTGCCAGCCCATTATCAAGCTAAGGGAAAGTCTGTTAGAAAAACAGACTTAGGAATATCTGAAGCTATCAGGAGTATGTATTCTGAAAAGAAGGCAGCTGCAGATAGGGTTCAAGATATCCCAAGTACTTCTGCTACCAGACAAGTCCCTAAGCAAGCCTTGGCTAAAATACTTAAGAAATGAGCTGATGTACCAGCTGGTTTAAGAGCTGCAAACAACATTGCTGTTAAGCAAGTTCTTAAAAGAAGGTACAATGTGCATGAGTGCTGGTGCTGTGGCAAAGTGGGCCACTATGCTATTGATTTCTTGCATAATGAGAGTGTCCAGATAAGTAATGGTGGCTTAACTGTCAGAAGAACTGCAGGTAGGCATGTTCAGTTTAAGTCTAACTTGCACCTAGGACCCAATAAAATTTGGGGTCCTAAGGTTAGATAATATATTTGTTGCAGGTAAGTCTAAGTGGTCATACCCCTACATGGTACTTGGACAATGGATGTTCCAGGAATATAACTTGATCAAGGAGCATGCTAAAGGAATACACTCCTATTGAGAATGGTCCCAAAGTTATCTTTGGGGGCTCAGAAAAGGGTCTTGCAAGTTTAAAAGATAAGATGGACAATCTCACAATCAGGGAAGATAAACCAGCAAGCCAAGAGATTGAAGATGATGGATGCTGTCCCGGGGGAGCTCAAGACTTACAAGCTGAGAATGAAGAACAACCAGCTGAATACATTGAGGATCAACAAGCTGAAGGAAATGAAGAACAGCAAGCTGAAGAATGATTGACTCTATCTATGAGACATTTAAGAAACAATCATGCTCACCAAATCATTAGTGATGCAAGTTATGGTGTAATGACCAGAAGCAAGAGCTTGAACTCAGCACTATGTTCAACTTTTCTATCTCAAATGGAACCAAAGAAGTTTGAAGAGGCTATCCAAGACTCATACTGGATTGGTGCTATGCAGGAAGAGCTGAACCAATTCAAGAGATGCAAAGTTTGGAAACTGGTTCCCATACTTAAGGGACATAATGTCATAGGGACTAAGTGGATCTATAAGAATAAGCTAGATGAAAATGGAATTATTATCAAGAACAAGGCCAGATTGGTGGCCAAAGACTATAGGTAGGAAGAAGGAATAGACTTTGACCAGACCTTTTCCCCAGTAGCAAGGCTAGAAGCATAAAGAATTCAAGGTCTTCCAGATGGATATCAAGTAAGCATTCCTGGACATCTAAAAGAGGAAGTATATGTAGATCAGCCATCAGGTTTTGTAGATCCTCACTTTCCTGATCATGTTTATAGTCTTAAGAAAGCTCTATATGGCTTAAAACAAGCCCCTAGAGCATGGTATGAGACATTATCTACTTTCCTCATTGAAAACAAATTCTCAAGGGGGAAAATAGACAAGACCCTATTCCTGAGGGAATCAAAGGGCAAGATCATCCTTGTCCAGATATATGTTGATGACATAATCTTTGGATCTACTGAGAACAACCTTTGCAGAAAGTTTGTCAAACTATTGCAAGGGAAGTTTGAGATAAGCAATGTAACGACCCGAAACTCAATAGGGTGACGGGTGGTTTTTTGAGCAAAATATGTGTTTTGGCAGGGGTGACACGGCCTGGGACACGGGCGTGTCCCAGGGCATGTCGTGCTTGGGTTCAGTGTTGGCCGCACGGTCATCGATTTTAAAGTCGATGATCGTCGAGAGGCTGAACATGGCCTGGGACACGGGCGTGTCCCAGGGCATATCAGTCACTCGTCGAGTGTTGTGCACATGGTCCATGACACGGGCACAGACACGGGCGTGTCACCTGTGATACGGGCGTGTCTGGTGCCGTGTCGCAGGTCGTGTCCTTCTCGGGTTAAGAATGTTGGTCGTTGCACACGGGGGTGACACGGGTCGTGACACGGCCGTATCGCATACAACACGGGCGTTTCGAAGGCCGTGTCGGAGGCCGTATCGAATGCTGTGTGCTAGTTATCGCGTCAGTTAAGACGGCGAATGGGTGACACGGCCATGCACACGGCCGTGTTGCAACCCGTGTTCGACCGAGATTTTGTAATTTTAGGCCTAATCGTGGCCGTTCGTTTCCTTGGCTTTGGATCAAATGGTGGGGGGCTATTCCAGAGAGGTTTTAGCCTGGATTTAGGGCTAGAATCCCTCATTTCATCCAAGGGAATCTCTCTCTAAGTTTTAGAGAGAGGGGAGAGCAAGGTGGATGAGGAGACCAAGATCCGGCCACCGGTGGAGCGTCGGAGCTCCAAATCGCGATCCGAGTCCAGATCCGCGTAGGAGATGCCGTTGCGGGTCTTTCCAACTACGTAGTTTTTTTCATGGCACCACAGAAAAATGTAAGGGTAACGATTTCTCATCCTAGGGCATGTGAAGCCCTCTTTTCCTTTGCATAGGGATCCCTCTCTCGTGAGTGAGCGAAGAGTTGGAGCGTTCCTTGGGGTAGATATGTGGAGTCCCCCTTTTATAGAGTCCGTATGCGAAAACGGGCATAGGCATTATGTGTGAAGCCTATCCGGACAAGTTGAGCCGGATCGGTGATGTTGCATTGCATATGAACTGGGGAAGACTCCAGATGTTTGGGCATTTTTCACGTTTTCTACGTGGTAGATTGCAGCAGGGAGCCTTGGAGATTAACTCTAAGGTACACCCGAAAAACTGGGCAAAAGCGAGTTTTGCCAACACGATGGCCGAGGAGCCAACGTGAACATAACCGGGTTATGTGATTATTGTGGCGGAAACGAGACTCGGTGAGTCTTGACCTGCGCATATGGCTTAAATTGTCGTTGCGGAATGAGCACGGGTCAGGCGGAACTGTACCCGATCTATGTCGTTCGGTGGGACCATTGGCATGGATGAGAGTCTTCGACGGTCTATGGCTTAAATTGTCGTGACCAAGGCCAGGAAGACAAAATGCTCATGTGATTGGCTGTCCAAGGGCCGGTGGTGGAACGGGAACGTCTATGGCTTGAATTGACATGACGTTGGCCGGTTCGCCGTGAATGTGCCCTGTGTGCACGAGGTGTGTGGCTGTGCGAGCCTACGCCTGTGATGAAGTGTGTTTACACTATTTTATTGCATATACTAATAAAGTGCAGGGAAAGAGCATCGCCGCCCCGATTTTGGGGGCGGGATCGTTATAATTTGTCAGCATAGCTGATCGTTGCTTTTGTTTACCACCGGGCAGTGGATTGTGGCTTGCATGTACTGCGGAGCCGAGCGGGAAATAGCGGGCTAAAGCCCAAGTTACTGAGCCGGCCCTCGAAGGCCTAATTTTGAGTGTTTCATTGTAATCATGTGTGGCCGGCCTGTGAGCCGAAGTATGAAAACACTTTTATGTCAAGCAAACTGTGTAAGGCCTTAAGGCCATTTCTGTTTATGTGTATTGAAACATTCCTACAGGTGTTATTGTAGTGGACATTCATGCTTTTTGGCCGGGTTCTTTCGTCTTGCAACTTAATTTTAATGCTTCCGCTAGGTGCTTGTGTAGGACGTGTAGTTGGTTGAATGGTTTCAACGCGTAACCAACCGATCTGTCCATAGTATATGGCGTCGGGCCCTGACCGGACCTACTGCTATATGCCATGTGACAGATAAGGGTGTTACAAATTGGTATCAGACTACTGGTTTCGGTCAAACTTTAATGAATTCGTGGGCGAATTCACTTTAAGGGGTGGTGAGCACATGTGTTCGCGTCATCGTTATAACATGAAAAGAACCCATGAATGTCAACTTAGGAATGAAAATACACATGTTTGAGGAACCTGCGTGTTCCTATAATTGTTGTTTGCACGATTATAGGTGACCAGAAGTGGTGCTGGACCGTCGGAACGGCCAGGTTCCGAGGTAAGCAGCGCACCAAGCGATGCGCCTACAATGCCTCTGTCATCTGAAACCATTAGGTTGGTGGCAGAAGCTGTCTTTGCTATGATCAATGCCCAGCCTACAAGGCAAGTGCAGCAGCCTTCTCCTACGGTGGAGCAAGTGCCGCTCCAAGCGGCGGAGCCTAGAAGGGTTGAGCAGGTGGCGGTGGAGTCGGAGTTGCCTCGGAGAGCAACTGAGAGATAGCTTAAGCATGTGATGGGCTTCCATCCACCGGTGTTCTCGGGAACGGGAACCCCAACCAAGGCCAAAGATTGGCTCTCAAGAGTCAATAGGGTGATGACAGCAACAGAAACAGAAGAGTGGCAGAAGACCACAATAGCGACATTCCTATTGGATGGGGACGCAAGGTTATGGTGGGAAGGTCTAGAGCTACACCAGTTGAGGGGAAGGCCATTGGCCGAAGTATCTATGGAGGAATTTTCGAGACTATTCATGGCTCGATACCTCCCCTCAGCGCAGAGGATCGCACTAGAGAACGAGTTCCAAAAGTTGGTGCAAGGAGATAGCAATGTAGACGAGTATCCCCATGAGTTTACTCCATTGGGGAGATATGCTAGCGCTACCTTTGCCGACGAGGAGCGAAAGACTAACCGCTTCATTGAAGGGTTAAGAGATGAGCTGAGGCTTCTACAGTCGGGGCCCATGGTGCAGGGTTTCATGACCCTGGTCACCTCGGCCCGGTCCTTGGAGAAGGACATGAGAAATGTGCAAGCTAAGAAGGAATTATCGCATGTTAACTTTAAATACTATTGTCTATTGCTTGTTAGCCTAATATTGTTTGCATAGGCTTTGTTTTGATTAGCGATAGTCCGACACGGGCACTGTTCGATACGGGAGCTTCACACTCCTTCTTGTCCGAAAATTTTATATCGCGCATCGGAGTCCCTTCTTCGATGGCAAAGGACAAGTTGGATGTGCTGCTACCGAATGGGTGCTCGATGCGTGCGGACAGAGTGTGCGCCGTAAAGGTTCACATAGGGAGCCAAGAGTTCGACTTGCTAGCGTCATTGCTGCCATTAGTAGAGTTCGACGATATCTTTGGGATGGATTGGCTTTCGGAGCAGAAGGCTTGGATTGATTGCGACCGGAAGGAGGTCAAGCTGGGTGTTGGATGGGAGACAACATTCGAGGGACTCAAGGGGTCGAGCAAGACGCTGAGGTCTGCTCTTCAGGTGGTAAAGGTAGTTCGTGCTGGTGCAGAGCTGTTCTTCACAATAGTGGGGGCTGTAGAGCCAAAGTCCACGTTGGATAGCATCCCCGTGGTTTGTGAATACCCCGATGTGTTCCCGGATAGTCTTCCCGGGGCCCCACCGCAGCGAGAGATTGATTTCACCATCGAGATCATGTCGGGTGCCAAACCCGTGTCACGTGCTCCGTATAGGTTGGCGCCTAAGGAGATGGCAGAGTTGAAAGTTCAGCTAGAGGAGCTGATGGAGCAAGGTTATGTGCGTCCAAGCTCGTCGCCTTGGAGCACACAGGTTCTCTTCGTTAAGAAGAAGGATGGTAGTATGCAGCTGTGTATCGACTACAGAGAGTTGAACAAGCTGACGGAGAAGAATAAGTACCCGATCTTGAGGATTGATGATCTATTTGATCAGTTAGTCAGATCGTCGGTATATTCTAAGTTGGACTTGAAGTCGGGGTACTATCAGTTGAGGATAAGGGAATGTGATATCCCGAAGACGGCGTTCAGCACGAGGTATGGGCACTTCGAGTTCACGGTCATGCCGTTTGGACTGACGAATGCACCATCGATGTTTATGGACTTGATGAACAGGACATTCCGAGAGTATCTGAACCACTTTGTGATCGTCTTTATTGACGACATACTAGTGTACTCGCAGTGCGAGGAAGATCACTTCAAGTACTTGAATCTGGTGTTGGAGACTTTGAGGAGGAATTAGTTGTATGCGAAATTCTCCAAGTACGAGTTCTGGCTACCCTCAGTAGCATTCCTTGGTCACATTATCAGTGGGGAAGGTATAGCGGTGGATACGACGAAGATCGTTGCGATACGGGAGTGGCCTGCATTGTCTTCTGTCACGGAAGTCCGTAGTTTCCTCGGGCTTGCCGGATATTACAGGCGCTTCATAGAGAACTTCTCGCGGATAGCGCTACCTCTCACGAAGTTGACAAGGAAAGATCAGAGATTCTTGTGAACGCAGGAGTGCGTGCAAGCTTTTGAGGATCTGAAGAGATGGTTGACCACGACGCTAGTGCTTAGTTCGCCGAGTGGGACCGAGGGCTTCGTGGTTTATACTGACGCCTCGGGTAGTGTTTGGGCTGCGTGCTGTTGCAGCATGGGAGCGTGATAGCTTATGGATCGCGTCAGCTAAAAGTGCATGAAAGGAACTATCAGGTCAACGACTTGGAGTTGGCGGCCGTGATATTTGCACTTAAGCTGTGGAGGCACTACCTATACGGCGTAAGGGTCGATATATATACCGACCACAAGAACCTGAAATACTTGTTGGATCAAAAGGATCTTAACATGAGGCAGAGGAGGTGGATGGAGTTCCTTGGGGACTACACCTTCAAGATTCGTTATGTACCCGGGAAGGGCAATGCAGTTGCGGATGCGTTGAGTTGCAGGGCTCCCGCCCAAGCAAACTGGTTGTCGGTGCATGATGAGCGGCTAGTACGGGAGTTGGAGGAGCTTGAGATCTGTCGCGTTGACAAGCAGACGAGCGCCAAAGCAATGTTGAACTGGACAAAAGTTCAGTATGACCTGGCTGACCGGGTTCGGCAGGCATTGGAGTTAGATGACTCCATGAAGGAGCTTATGGAGGCAGCGTTAGATGGGTCAAATTCCCAATTTTCAGTGGAAGATGGGTTGTTAAGGAAGGATCATCGGTTGTGCATCCCAAGCGGGAGTAACCTACGGGCGGAGTTGATGTACGAGGCTCATCATGCCAAGTACTCAATCCACCTAGGGAGAACAAAGATGTACCGTGACCTCAAGAAGCTGTTTTGGTGGCCGAGGCTCAAGAAAGACGTAGCGTTGTTTGTGGCTAAGTGCCAAACGTGTGCCTTGGTGAAGGCGGAGTGCCAAAAGCCGGGAGGATTCTTGAAGTCCTTGCCTATACCGGAGTGGAAGTTTGACGACATATCTATGGACTTTGTGTGAAGGGGAACGACGCCATCTGAGTGATCGTAGACCGGCTAACTAAAGTGTCGCACTTTATTCCGCATAGGAAGGATGACTCGGTGGAGAAGTTGGCGAAGCTATATGTGGACAATATCGTTAGACTGCATGGTGTGCCTCGTAGCATTGTGAGTGATCGCGATGGGCGTTTCACGTCAAATGATTGGAGGTTAGTGCAGCAAATGTTGGGGACAAAGTTGAAGTTCAGCACAGCCTTCCATCTGCAGACGGATGGGCAGACCGAGAGAGTCAATAGAACGATGGAGGACATGCTCCGCATGTGTGTTTTAGACTTCGGGAAGCATTGGGAGGACCACCTGTATTTGGTGGAGTTCGCGTACAACAATAGCTACCAGGCGAGTATCCAAATGGCGCCCTTTAAGGCCCTATATAGTAGAAAATGTTGCACGCCGTTGTCTTGGTTAGAAACGGATGAGGCAAGGTTGTACAAAAAGCAGGAGGTGGAGAGTGCTACTTCGTTAATGCGGATCATTCGGGAGCGCTTGTTGATCGCTCAGGACAGGCAGGCAAAGTATTACAATGCCAAGCACCGGAACGTTGAGTTTGCGGTAGGCGATTGGGTATACTTGAAAGTAAAGCCGTTCAAGGGGGTTTCACGGGTGAGACGCTTGAAGAAGCTGATCCCAAGATACCTTGGACCTTTTGAGGTTCTGGAGCAGGTCGGCGAAGCGGCATACCGTTTGAGGCTATCAGAGGAGTTAAGTGGGCTACACGATGTGTTCCACATCTCTGTATTACGGAAGGCGGTGCAAGAGCCTTCGCAGGTGATCGCGGTTGATCAAGTGCCGGTGGACGAAGGGTTGATGACTAGGGTCAAGCCCGTTCGTATCGAAGACTCTTAGGTCAAGAGGCACTGTAACAAGGAGATCCGGATAGTCAAGGTCTGGTGGGACAATTGCGGTCGGGAAAAACTCTCTTGGGAACAGGAGCAAACTATGCTGGAGGAGTACCCGGAGTTATTCCACTCAGGTACTGCTTAAAGTTTTCCGTTTTCTTTCCTTTAGTAATTTCGTGGGCGAAATTCTTTTAAGAGGGAGAGAGTTGTAATGCCCCGAAACTCAATAGGGTGACGGGTGGTGTTTTGAGCCAAATATGTGTTTTGGCAGGGGTGACACGGCCTGGGACACGGGCGTGTCCCAGGGCGTGTCGTGCTCGGGTTCAGTGTTGGCCGCGCGGTCATCGATTTTGGAGTCGACGATCGTCGAGAGGCTGAACACGGCCCGGGACACGGGCGTGTCCCAGGGCGTGTCAGTCACTCGTCGAGTGTTGTGCACACGGGCCATGACACGGGCACAGACACGGGCGTGTCACATGTGACATGGGCGTGTCTGGTGCCGTGTCGTAGGCCGTGTCCTTCTCGGGTTAAGAATGTTGGTCGTTGCACACGGGGGTGACACGGGTCGTGACACGGCCGTGTCGCATGCGACACGGGCGTGTCGGAGGCCGTGTCAAATGCCGTGTGCTGGTTATCGTGTCGGTCGAGACGGCAAATGGGTGACACGGCCATGCACACGGCCGTGTTGCAACCCGTGTTCGGCCCAGATTTTGTAATTTTAGGCCTAATCGTGGCCGTTCATTTCCTTGGCTTTGGATCCAACGGTGGGGGGCTATTCCTGAGAGGTTTTAGCCGGGATTTAGGGCTAGAATCCCTCATTTCATCCAAGGGAATCTCTCTCTAAGTTTTTGAGAGAGGGGAGAGCAAGGTGGAGGAGGAGAACAAGATCCAGCCACCAGTGGAGCGTCGGAGCTCCGAATCATGATCCGAGTCCAGATCCGCGTAGGCGACGCCGTTGCGGTGCTTTCCAACCGCGTAGTTTTTTTTCATGGCGCCACGGAAGAACGCAAGGGTAACGATTTCTCATCCTAGGTCATGTGAAGCCCTCTTTTCCTTTGCATAGGGAGCCCTCTCTCGCGAGTGAGCGAAGAGTTGGAGCATTCCTTCGGGTAGATATGTGAAGTCCCCCTTGTATATAGTCCGTATGCGAAAACAGGCATAGGCATTGTGTGTGAAGCCTATCCAGACAAGTAGAGCCGGATCGGTGATGTTGCATTGCATATGAACCGGGGAAGACTCTGGATGTTTGGGCGTTTTTCGGGTTTTCTACGTGGTAGATTGCAGTAGGGAGCCTTGGAGATTTACTCCAAGGTGCACCCAGAAAATGGGCAAAAGCGAGTTTTGCCAACACGATGGCCGGGGAGCCAACGTGAACATAACCGGGTTATGTGATCGTTGTGGCAGAAACGGGACTCGGTGAGTCTTGACCTGCGCATATGGATTAAATTGTCATTGCGGAATGAGCACGGGTCAGGCGGAACCGTACCCGATCTATGTCGTTTGGTGGGACCGTTGGCATGGATGAGAGTCTTCGGCGGTCTATGGATTAAATTGTCGTGACCAAGGCCAGGAAGAAAAAATGCTCATGTGATTGGCCGTCCAAGGGGCGGTGGTGGAACAGGAACATCTATGGCTTGAATTGACGTGACGTTGGCCGGTTCGCCGTGAATGTGCCCTGTGTGCACGAGGTGTGTGGCCGTGCGAGCCTACGCCTGTGATGAAGTGTGTTTACACTATTTTATTGCCTATACAAATAAAGTGCAGGGAAAGAGCATCGCCGGCCCGATTTTGGGGGCGGGATCATTATAATTGGTCAGCATAGCTGACCGTTGCTTTTGTTTACCACCGGGCGGTGGATTGTGTCTTGCAGGTGCTGCAGAGCCGAGCGGGAAATAGCGGGCTAAAGCCCAAGTTGCTGAGCCGGCCCTCGAAGGCCTAATTTTGAGTGTTTCATTGTAATCATGTGTGGCCGGCCTGCGAGCCGAAGTATGAAAACACTTTTATGTCAAGCAAACTGTGTAAGGCCTTAAGGCCATTTCTATTTTTGTGTATTGAAACATTCCTACGGGTGTTATTATAGTGGACATTCATGCTTTTTTGCCGGGTTCTTTCGTCTTGCAACTTAATTTTAATGCTTCTGATAGGTGCTTGTGTAGGACATGTAATTGGTTGAATGGTTTAAATGCGTAACCAACCGGTCTGTCCGTAGTATATGGCGTCGAGCCCCGACCGGACCTACTGCTATATGCCATGTGACGGATAGGGGTGTTACAAGCAACATGGGTGAGATAAAGTTCTTCTTGGGACTCCAAGTAGGACAGACTGATGATAACCTGTCCATATCCCAGTCTAAGTTCACCAGGGAGTTGATTAAAACATATGGCATGGAGACTGCCTCCACCATGAAAACTCCAATGGGGTCAAGTATGCCTATAGGAAAAGATGAGGCAGGGATACCTGTTGATGAGTCTATGTATAGAGGGATAATTTGCTCCTTACTATACTTGACTGCAAGTAGGCCTGTCGTCATGTATGCTACATGTGTCTGTGCTAGATACAAGGCATGCCCTAAAGAGTCTCATTATTCTGCTACAAAGAGAATTTTAAGATATCTTATGGGCACACCAGATCTTGGTCTTTGGTTCCCTAGGAATAGAGATTTTCTGCTAACAGGTTTTCAGATGCAGACTTTGCAGGATGCAAGGAAGATAGGAAAAGTACTACAAGTACATGCCAATTCCTAGGTGGAAGATTGGTGTTATGGAGCAGCAAAAATAAGAAGTAGGAGAAATCACTCCAAGAAGAATTCACAGAATTCTATATAACAAGAAGATTCTGATTTAAGATCAGAGAAGTTGACAGCATCTCATCAGATCTGTCAGTGTTTGCAGATTTAATTCTATAAGGAGGAAGAAGCTGGATCTACACCAACTTCTTAAGAAGATTCAACCTAGGTTCTCTCTTTCAAAAAGCTTTGAATAAGCTAAGTTAGGTTGAATCAGATTCATTAATACAAAGCTTAGGAGAAAGCAAATCCATCAAGATCTGATCAAGATTCCCTCACCTCTCTCTCTCTATCTGGGTGAAGGAAGAGACATACTCTTTAATCAATTTTCTGTAAGATCTATTTTTAGATCTGATTGTAAGAGATTTCAATCTCTAAGTTGTAAGCCTATAATTATAAAGGCTGAGATATGCATGTTTGCCTGAGGTAGGAGATTAAGTTCTCTTAGCTGTAGGCCTGGTGATAAGGGCTGAGGCAGGGCTTGATTTCCTGAGTGGTAGGAGTGTGGATTCACTCTGAGGTAGGGTTCTTGGGAAGAGCCTGAGTTGTAGGACTTGTTGAAGTCTGAGCTGTAGGAACCAATTTGGGTTCTGAGTTGTAAGATCTGAGGATTTGAGAAGGTGGAAAGTAGTTTGGCCGAATCTAGTGTATTTCTAGATAGGCGAAGGGGGAAAGTAGATGTACCCATCATCTGGGGAACCACTATAAATCTGTGTGTATGCTGTGATTGGATTATTGTGTGCTATGATAGCTGTAGAATTTATAACTATGCGGTGATTAATTTATTAACTGCCTAAGTGAATAAGAATTGAACCTATTCACTCCCTAGGTGTTTAGACATTCTTGAAACCAATTCTTTCAAACCACTCCTATAACTCGATCCACAAACGGATCTATGACTTGATCCAAAAACGGATCTATGACTCGATCCACAAACAGATCTACAACTCGATCATCAACCAGATCTACAAATCGGAGAAAAATCTCTTATAAATGAAAAGGAATATTACAATATAATAAAGATTACAAGTCTTCACTCCGACGTTCTTTGATTATGTAGATCTTGAATTTCTGGAGAACTATGAAAAAAAATATTTGAAGACCTTGAATCTTGAATCGACTAAATCTGGAGGAATAGGGATTTTTAGAGAATAGCAATCCAGTCGTATGGGTCGATGAAGATTGAATCGTGCAACGTTTGTAGTTGTAGGGTGATCTGAGATGTCGCGTATCGTACATAAGGTCGACAGGTTCGTTCTTTTGGAAAGATTCTCGATTTGAAATTGCGAGTAATTAACATGATTAGCAAGATTAGGAAGATTAGTAATCCACCCTTAATATATATAGACATCTTCAATAACAACGATTCTAAAAGAATTTCCAAAAGAAAAAACTTCCAAAAATTACTGTGCATGGCCGCTGCAACCCGAGCCTGGATTAAAAAAAATTGTCAGAAAAATGACCTAAGTCATATTCGTCGAATATCGTCGAGTATAGCTAGTATACTCGTAGAATAGTCATTGATATATGAAAAATTTGACTTTGAGAAATTCTGCTCAAGTTAGCTAGCCACTCAACGCCAAGGATGGAATCATACACGACGAATTTGTCGAGTATTGACTAGTATACTTGACAAATTTGACGAGTATAGGCTAGCAGACTCAACGCTCTCGACGCTGTCGACTCACTCAAAGCCATCTATGCACACAATGCTTTCGAAACGACGCACTCGATGCCAAGATGCACTCGACGCTCACGATGCTAAGATGCACTCGACGCTCTCGATGCCAAGATGCACTCGACGAATTTGCCTTAAGAAAAATCAGAGAGTTAGTGTCGAGATGATTTGACGAATTTGGCTGGTATCGTCATGTATATTCAACGAATTCGACGAGTATCATTAGATACATTCGACGAATTCGATGTGTATACTTGATGATACTCGACGAATTTTACTTAAGTGTTTTTTCAATCTTTCCAGATATTTCACCACAAGTATATAAGATGAATTCGATGAGTAATAGTAAGTATATACGAAGAATTTGACGAATATCAATGATACTCAAAGAATTCAACAAATATCCCTTACGATATTTGATGAATTTTACTTGGGTAAAATTCTTTTCTATTGAATTTTGAGATCTTTTTCTTCCTTGAACCTCCTCATGTAATTGGAATAGAAGTACACTCCAATAGAGAGATTACACGTGAGTCAACACAATGACCTATACAATGAAGGATTACATTATATTGTCCCGTGTTTACTAACCCATTGTAACCTGACATTGGTGTGTACTTTGTATTGTAAACCTGCAAGTACATAACTAAAAATACACTATAAAATACAGTCATAATTCATCTTACCTTAACTGGACCCTTCTTCAAATCAGGGTTATTGTGGATACAATACCCAACAATCTCTTCCTATTTGAAGAAGTCAGAATCCTATAAGATAAGGTGAATTGCACATAACAAAAATAATCATAGAGCATAAAATTAACAAGATAAGTAAATTAAAGAAAATTAAAATACAACACACATTCTAGTCAAGACATATAAATCATATATATATGTATATATCAATAAGAGTTTAAAGTTTGTTTTTAGGGCAACCACATCTTAATCACACCAAAAAAACATGAACATCAAGCCTGCCTTGCTTAATCCTTCTAACGCTGCCAAACAAAATAAGCCCTTGGCTTAGGTAATACTTTGGAGGGGCTGGAGGCACAGACTCGTCATTCTTGTGATTTCTGAAATGTATTCTTCTCATGGTAGAGGCCAATTCATACTTATGCCATTCTTCTTGATCGTAATGGTTCCATCTATTTTCATTTCCAAGATCAACCAGAGTGAAGGTGTCTAGAATGATTCCTCTTGAAGTGGGACTGCACACTTCACCAATTTCTCTGTCTCTGGCAGGTAGTTCTCTGGCAGGGTATGATCTTATAGCAGACGGGCCTTCACCATACTTTCTTCTCTTGTATACTGGAGCAGGAGGAATGTCTTCAACCACTTGAACTTTAGCAGTAACAACAACAATGTCCTGAAAGAATTCCTGTGTATCTGTCCAGTGTTGAGATTAATTCTCAGCAGGATGAAATTCAACATGAGCTGGCATAGTAGGTACTTGAGAGCTAAATATCTGACCATATAGCCACACAACATTTTCATAGCAGTAGTCATTTCTCTATTTGAAATTCTCTAACATGGCAGCTTCAACTACAACAACCTTAGCTTTCATAGCCTCCTCACCCTTTCTGATTTCATCAATGACAACATTAGAATAAGCAGGAATAATGCTGTCAAAGTGATCCATCGATCTATTGTGGGCATCAATCATTATCATGACATTCTTATCAACAATAACAAGAACTTCTGAAGCTTACTTGAGTCCTTGCATGTTGAGAGTGATAGATTTTCCACCCTCGACAAACATCGAATCCAGCTTGACATCAAGCTTATCAATCTAGACTTTAACTTCTATAAGGCTGTTGTTAAGATTTTTCTGTGTTTCCTTGACCTTATTTAGAACCTTTTGCATTGCGGCTTCGAATTTCTCTTGCTGTCTTGCAACCATAATCTCTATTGTCTTTAGAATGGAACTGTCTGCACTGGAAGTGGCAACATTTTCAGAAGGAATTCTGGGGAGTGAAGGAAGATCTTCATGGATTGGAGATAATAGTGCTTTAGAAATCATCATCAACTCCTCAGCAGTTAGGATATGAGGATGCTCCTCTGTATCTCCTTCCTCATCAGAAACATCCACTACTACCTCAGGAACAACTGGAGGAATACCTATCACCTTGGCAACTCTTTTCTCAAGGTTGCGGATAAACCTGTCAACCTCAGTAGCAACTGATATCGAGGGCCTAGTCACCTCCCCGTCAGAAGATGAGGAAGGAATAATATCTGGGAGAGAGACAATCAGGTTGTCCACTGACACCTGCTCAAAACCATCATTAGCATTATCAACAACTTTGGTCTCATCAGTAACAACCAAAACCTCATCAACAAATATCTCATAATCATCAACATTCAGATCATCATCAGCAGCAGCATCATCCTCAACCTCAGCAGGCTTTAACACAGCTGGAGCAGCTGGAACATCTTGCACTGTAATCTCTACAGATGTAGCATCTAGCACTGACTTAGAAGAAACACTGATGGGCACTCTTTGAGTGGCCACTTGTGTATCAGCTAGCTCCCCCTCCATTCTTGCACTCAAGTTATCAAGAATCTCACTGGGAGTGGAGTAGGAATCCTATCCTCAGGAGCTTAATCTTCCTCCCCCACAAGTAAATTTGGGGCTCCCCCTTGCCTCAAGATCGTCCTATCCCACCTTGAGAAGATAGTTGAGTCAATCTTCTTCAGGTGATGGATAGGCACACCTTTGGTCATATCGAACTTGTCACTATCCATTTGATTCAGGTACAAGCTAATAATCCTCCCAAATTTGGGTGTGTGGAGACTGTCCTTGATTTTCTCAAACAGCATCGCACCCCAGTCCATTCTCTTTCTGCAGATGATTATTACTAGAATCTTGAACATTTCTGATGACAGATAATCATGGGATCCTGTCTTGAATAACAAAACTTTACTAATAATGTTTGATAGTAGCTTCCCTTCATCGTTCATCCCTTTTCTTTTAACAGCCTTGGTTCCCCTTGGCAATCCATAGAACAGCAATGCCCTTGAGAAGTCTTCCTCTTCGAGGTGATCTGCTTCTTCACAAACTAGAAGCCTCAAGAGCCAGGTTAGATTAGAGGCCTTCACTTTTACTGAGGTCTTACGAACCTTGCTTTTGATGAAGAGATCTTCATGCCGAAGCTTGGCATTCTGGAAGAACTCAAGAATGTCCTAGTCCAAAATTTTGCAAGGGTGTTCTAGGAAAAACGAGAGAACGGCTATCTCAAGCATCAGGATCACATTCCTGAATTCATATGACACAGAGGCAAAACCTGTTCGAACCAATTCTTCACCCCCTAGCAGACTACTGGTGCTTCGAGGAGCCATTGAGAATCAGAGAAGGAAATAGAAATGTCTTGACTGTACTGCCGATTAGAACGGATCGCCTTCACTAACGGATCGGCGAGAACAGGCTGTCAGAATCACACCACTGAGTGAAATCATGTCTGAAAATTAGAAAGCTTTGCTGGAAACCCTTGCTCTGACCTAATTGAAGATAAAGGGAGCAGGGCTACGGGATGGAGATGATGAAAATTGCGCTGGAGCCGAAGGGTCAGGAGGACAGTTCAGCGAATTTCGCTGTTATGGTTTCGATGAAATGTACCGCGGTTGCCCCAACTGTTGATTATTTATATATATATATATATATGATTTTAAATTTGACTTAGAAGGAGCGTACCTGATATTCGATGGCTCTTGGGATCCAATATAGAAAGAGAAATTTTGACCTAAGTTAAATTCGACGAGTTTCACCGGACGCAAGGTTTGATTCATTAAGTATAGACATGTATTTCCGACAAATCGCCGAAATTGCCGTCCGTTATTCGACGAATTTCCCTTGAGAAAATTTTCTTCCTTGATGAATTTCCCGAGAGAGTTCCTGTCTTCTTGGCCATCTTCACGAGTCTTTGTTCAGCATGCCTAGTTCTATTTTCAAAAACGAGAACTTGGACTCGTCTAGTAGCTTCGTGAAAATATCTGTGACCTGCTTATCCTTCGGTACATAGCTGAGGGCTATATCTTTGTTCTCCACATGCTCCTGGATGAAGTGATATCGCACTTCAATGTGCTTTGTTCGGCTGTGAGAGACTGGATTACGTGTGATTGGTATTACGCTGGAGGAGTCGCAATATATAAGAACCTCTTTGAACTTTAGGTTGTAGTCTTTGAGTTGATTCCTAATCCAAAGAAGCTGTGCGCAAAAACTACTTGCAGAGATATATTCTAACTCGATAGTAGAGGTTACCATACAATTCTGCTTCTTACTGCTCCATGAAATAAGCCGTCATCCGAGGAATTAGCACGTCCATGAAGTGCATTTCTTGTCATCCTTACTTCCTGCAAAATCTGCATCTGAAAAATCAATTAGCTCGACATCATTACTTCTCGGGTACAATAAGCCAAGATTTGGTGTACCCTTAAGGTATCTTAAAATTCGCTTAGCGGCGACGTAATGAGATTCCTTAGATTTCACCTGAAATTTCACCTGAAATCTAGCATAGACGTATGTTGAGAACATTATGTCTGGTCTACTTGTAGTAAGGTAGAGAAAGGATCCATTTATGCTTCTATAATTGGTTTCATCAAAAGGTTTCCCCTTCTCATCCATGTCCAGAGACACCGTTGAACCTATTGGAGTCCTCATAGAGGTTGCGTTCTCCATTTCGAATTTCTTAAGAAGCTCCTTGGTGATCTTCGTCTGAGAGATGAAAATTTCATCTTCAGATTGATTCACTTGAAGTCCTAAGAAATACTTCAGCTCTCCTATACTGCTCATTTCAAACTTCCCTTGCATAAGTTTGGAAAACTTCTTGCAAAGATTGTCTTCTGTAGAGCCAAATATGATGTCGTCAACATAGATTTGCACTAGCAGAATCTTGCCTTTTACTTCCCTAAGAAATAATGTCTTATCCATCTTTTCTCTTGTGAACTTGTTCTCAAGAAGAAAGCTAGACAACATCTCATACCAAGCTCGTAGAGCTTTCTTTAAGCCGTAGAGAGCTTTATTTAAAAATTAAACATAATTAGGGAAAGTATAATTTACAAAACTTGGGGGTTGTACTATGTATAGTTCCTCTTTTAGATTCCCATTGAGGAATGTTGACTTCACGTCCATTTGATAGACCGTGAAGCCTTTGAGGGAAGCATACATAAGAAACAACCTGATCGCCTTGAGCCTGACCACTGGAGCAAAGGTATGGTCGAATTCGATCCCTTCTTCTTGTCTATATCCCTGAGCTACAAGACGAGCTTTGTTCTTTATGATTATGCCATTCTTATCCAGCTTGTTTTTGGAAACCCACTTGGTGTCGATAAAATTCTGTCCCTTGGGTCTGGGCATCAACTCCCAGACTTTGCATCATTTGAACTGGTTGAGCTCCTCTTGCATTGGCATGATCCAATAGGAATCCTTGTTTGCTTCTTCAAACTTCTTCGGCTCAACCAGAGACAGAAAACTAAGATGTAATAACTCGTTAACAGCACATCTTCTGGTTCTAACTCCGTCGTCTGGCTCTCCAATGATTTGATCAGCGGGTGATCACTTAGGTGCTGAACACTAGATTTCTTCCTCTTCCACCAGTAGGTTGTGCAACATCTAGAGTATTATCTAGGGTTGGTTCATATAGTTATTCTTCTTCCACCATACTTGGATCGACGACCTTGACTGAGCTTGGAGCCTCTTCCTTGACTACTTCATCTAAGCTTAGTTCCTTGAACCTGGTACCAACATCTGCACCAATAAAACTAGATAAGATACTTTGGAGCATGCTTGTCTCTTCGAATACAACGTTTATGGACTCTTCTACCACCAAATTTTTCTTATTAAAAATTCTATATGCCTTACTATGGCTAATATAACCTACGAAAATACCTTCAAAACATTTTTTCACCAAAATTTGTGTGGTAATATTTCTCATTATTAAGTCCGAAGAATTTACTTCCAAAGATTCTAAAATAGGACGCTGTCAGTTTTCTTTCCTTCAATAATTTATAGGGGGTCATACCATAGCTTTTGTTGATTAGTGCTATGTTTTGCACGTGGCAAGCTATGTTGACGGCTTTCGCCCAGAAGTACTCCGGAAGTGAAGCGTCGTTCAACATTGTTGTACATGCTTCAATTAGGGTTCAATTCCTTCTCTCAATAACTCCATTTTATTGTGGAGTATGCGGGGAGGAAAACTCATGTAAGATACCTTGACTTCCACAGAATTATTTTATGCCACCAGACTCGAATTCTGTTCTGTGATCACTTCTAATTTTGACCACTGAACAGTTCAATTCGTTCTGAATTTTCCGAACAAAATTTGTGAATGTGCCGAAGGTGTCTGACTTGCATTTTAGAAAGAACACCCAAGTAAAGTGAGAATAATCATCAATAATTAATAATGTGTAGAACTTATCTCCTAAGCTGTAAATTGGCAATATGAAGTAAATATAAACTTCTTGAAGAATTTTTTCAGCAATACCCTTTAAGGTATCTCTTATCTGCTTACCTGTTTGTCATGTGTGACACAAACTCTCTTTAAGACACTTAATGCTGGGGGCATCACACACTAAGTTGTGAGAAAATAACATATTTAAGGTTTTGAAAATAATATGTGCTAATCTCTTGTGTCATTAGTCACAAAGAGACACATTATCTTTTGCAAAAAAACATACTGAGGTAGAATTGTCTAAACATAGAAAATTTAAACAGAAAATATTTCTGCTCCCAGTGTCTATTAAGACCGTCTCCAAATTTGCAGACGCTTTATCAAACACTTGTCCTTGCAGAACTCAATGATGTAGCCTTTATCAAATAACTGACTTATGCTTATCAAATTATGGTGTAATCCTTCAACATAAGCCACTTCAGGGAAAGAAACTACACCGCTAGATATCATAACTTAGCCTCTAGTAGTTCCCCTATCTTACCCTCCAAAGCTGACTTTTTGTCCGTATTTGACTAGGGTATAATCAAGTAATAGGCTTCTTGTCCCGATCATATGATGAGAGCATCCACTGTCTAAATACCATATCAGAGTTTTGTTGGCCTTTGGACAAAACCTGCAACCATAAATCTTTTTACCTTAGGAACCCAAACATATTTGATTCCTTGGTTCCTTGTCAGCTTACCACCACTAGGAAGAATAACCTTGCGAGTGGTCGGTCTCGTACCGTTAACTCGTGGAGTTTCAAAATTTACAGGGTTAAACCAATAATCTGCGCCAAAATGACTAATTTTATCGCAGCACCAACAGTCAAACCTATTGTACCTTCTCTTGTACTCCTGCTTTACCCTTTGAATATGAGGTCTAGCAGGGGAAACATACTTGGAGGTGGAAGCCTCCTGATTGCAACAGACACAGGGCTTCTCCATCTCCTTTACCTTATGTACAAAAGTCTTGGCTTTTGGTGTCCTCTTATATTTATGTCCATGAACATATGGACCATAATTTTGAAGTTGAATCTCTTTATAAGGTGTTTTGAAAACACTGGCACCATAGTCTCGAGGACGGGTCCATCCCTGGTATCACTTCTTGGGCTCTATATAAGTAGGCCTATCAAGATGACCGTAGGACGACTCAAGGTCAAACTTGTTTGTCGGGAAGATTACCTTCTAAAACGAGGGTAAACCTAGTGGTGCCTTCCCCTTTTCTTTGGCACTGGCTTTCTTGGCAGCCTTACCTTTACCAGCTATGTGGCCAAGACCAGTACCCTTCTCCGGAGCTGAAAACTCATCGATGATGGGAAGAATAGTCTTCGGCTTGGAGTAACTTTCCACAAGTTTTCTCTCCACCAAGAGCTTTTACACTAGCTCATCATGGTATTTCTCCTTCAGACTCAATGTTTTAGCAGAGCATTTGAGTTTCTCTTTCAAAGAGTGGACTTCCTCTCTTAGAGGAAGTAATTTTGCAATTTCCTCCTTCAGACTAGTTTCTACTGCCTTGAGGGAGGGAATCTCTTTCATCTGCATTTTAACTACCTTGCGACATTTGTCAAACGCTTTCAAAAGGTTCTCATGATGAAAAATTATTTCAGAATCCTCTTCCTCAGAAGAATAGCCTTCATGACCATTAGCTGACGTTTCTGATTCTGAGAGTATATTGTGCGAGTTTACCTTCCCGTGATACTCTAAGTCTCCAACTTTCTCGTCCGATCAAGCCAAAAGCCCGAAGTAAGCTTCTTCTTCCTCTAAAATGGATTCACTAGAGTCATTGTCACTAAGTGTCTTGGACTTCTTGGCGACGAAGCACTTTTCTTCTTTCCTCTTTCCCTTGAAGGATTTATACCTGTCCTCCTTATTGTAGCTTTTCTTGGAGCAATCACCATCACAAAGTGATCTTCTGAAGTTAGTGGTTGATGACTGATTCTTCTTCTGTCTCCTCTTGCTGTGCAGTTTCTTGAACTGCTTAGAGATGAGGGAGAACTCCCTATCAGATAGCTCAGAGCCTGATGTGCTTGGCTTAGAGTCTTTTGGGTTGTCTAGGGCATGTGTACTTACTAGTGATATGGCTTTAGACTTCCTCGAACCTTTAGCTTTTAGGGCAACTGACTTCTCACAACTTGAAGTCCTGCTGCTTTGCTACACCTTTTTTCTGGTGTTCATTTGAAGCTCGTAGGAGAGCAGCTTTCCAAACAAGTTTTGAGGGTCAATCTCAGGAAGCTTCCAAAACTCCCTAATGGCTACCACTTTAGTGTCCCAGTAATTTGTCGTTCAATTCACCATTAGTGAAGGTGCGACCATAGTTTATGAGACCATTGACAATCTTAAAGAATTTCTCGAAGCTGTCTGCATTGGTGTCATTTGGTCCCTACTTGAACGCTTCGTACTCTTGATTCAGCAACGATCTGCGATCATCTCTAACTTCTACTATTCTTTCCATCAGAACTACAAGACAGTCCCACATCTCCTTGGTAGATTTGCAATGGAATAAATTTTGTAACAATGAATCGTCCACTGCACTGACTATAATATTCTTTGTCTTTTTGTCCAAGGAGACTAGGGCAATTTCATCTTTAGTGAGATCCATCATCTTCTTGGGGATCATGATAGCTGGGTTCAGAGCTGAGGTTTGTGTAGATATATGTGGTCCTTCTTCCACAATATGAAAAATTCTCAGATCTGCTGCTTCCATGAAGAACCTGACTCGTTCTTTCCACACAGGAAAGTTCTCTTTAGTGCACACTAGTAACTTCATCGAAGACATATCCTTGCTTCTGTCCATGACTACTAAGTGGAATCTCTTGACGCTAGATCTATGATCTGTTTCAAGGTGTTAAACTTATATCGAACAAAATGCCCCTTTGATACCAGTTAAAAGTATCTAGTGTCTACCAAAATCACCTAGAGGAGGTGAATAAGTGATGTCTGTGTCTTTTTGCGGAATAAAACTACTTAAAAAATTAAGCACACAAACACTGATATTTATAGTGGTTCCCCGAGTTGGGTATGTCCACTTTCCCGCCTCGCCTATCTACCACAAAGGGCTAGATTCAGCTACTTCACCAAACTCAGATTTCTACAAATCTTACACCTCAGAGCCGCAACTCCTAGAACTTGGAGACGACGCTCCTAACACTCGGAGAACAACCTCTCCTACAACTCGATCCACAACCGGATCTACGACTCGATCTATAAACAGATCTACAACCCAATGTACAATCGAATCTACAACTCGGAGAAAAATCTCCTACAAATGAAAAGGAATATTACAATATAATAATTATTACAAGTCTTCACTCCGACTTTCTTCGATTATGTAGATCTTGAAATTTTGGAGAACTCAAAAAATAGAAATCTTTGAAGACCTTGAATATTGAATCTTCAATCGACTAGATCTGGAGGAATAGAGATCTTTAGAGAGTAGCAATCCAATCATACGGGTTGATGAAGATTGAATCATGCAACGTACGCAGTTTTCGGCCAATCGGAGATGTCGTATATCGTATAGAAGGCCAACGGGTTCGTTCTTTTGGAAAGATTCTCGATTTGAAATTGAGAGTAATTAGCACGATTAGCAAGATTAGGAAGATTAGTAATCCACCCTAAATATATATAGACATCTTTAATAGCAATAACTATAAAAAAATTTCCAAAAGAAAAAACTTCCAAAAATTACTGTGCATGGCCGCCGCAACCCGAGTCTGGATAAAAAAAAATGTTGGAGAATGGACCTAAGTCATATTCATCGATTATTGTCGAGTATCGCTAGTATACTCGCTGAATAGTCATTGATATACGACGTATTTGACTTTGAGAAATTCAACTCATGCTAACTAGCCAATCAATGCCAAGGCTGGAATCATACTCAATGAATTCGACGAGTATTGGCTAGTATAGTCGACAAATTCGACGAGTATACGCTAGCTGACTCAACGATCTCAACGTTGTTAACTCACTCGACGCCATACATGCACACGACGCTTTCGACACGACGTACTCGACGCCAAGATGCTCTCGATGCTCTCGACG
Organism: Platanthera zijinensis; assembly: GCA_039513925.1. Classification (NCBI taxonomy): domain Eukaryota; kingdom Viridiplantae; phylum Streptophyta; class Magnoliopsida; order Asparagales; family Orchidaceae; genus Platanthera; species Platanthera zijinensis. Next base: position 92,544,775 of record CM077092.1, on the reverse strand, counting down.
CCAAGATACACTCGACGCTTTTGATGCTAAGATGCACTCGATGAATTTGCCTTAAGAAAAATCAGAGAAGTAGTGTCGAGATGATTCGACGAATTTGGCGGGTATCGTAATGTATATTCAATGAATTACGTGAGTATCGTTAGATACATTCGATGAATTTGAGGAGTATACTTGATGATACTCGATGAATTTTACTTAACTATTTTTCAAATCTTTCCAGATATTTCACCACAAGTATATAAGATGAATTCGACGAGTGATAGTAAGTATATACAAAGAATTCGACGAATATCAATGATACTCAACAAATTCAACGAATTTCCCTTACGATACTCGATGAATGTTACTTGGGTAAAATTCTGTTCTATTGATTTTTGAGATCTTCTTCTTCCTTGAACCTCCTCATGTAATTGGAATAGAAGTACACTCCAATAGAGAGATTACACGTGAGTCAACACAATGACCTATACAATAAAGGGTTACATTGTATAGTCCTGTGTTTACTAACCTACTGTAACCTGACATTGGTGTGTACTTAGCATTGTAAACCTGCATGTACATAATTAAAAATACACTATCAAATACAGTCATAATTTATCTTAGCTTAACTAGACCCTTCTTCAAATTAGGGTTATTTTGGATTCAATACCTAACATGCACCATCAGTATTCACGAATTTGATGCTCAGGACCTTTAAAGAGTATTTGGACATGCTTGTGATCGTCTTTATTGATGACATACTAGTATACTATTAGTCATTAGTGATCATACGAATCATTTGAAATTGGTTCTACATACCCTGAGGAGTAATCGACTATATGCCAAGTTCTCTAATTGTGAGTTTTGGCTATCTTTAGTGACTTTTCTTGGTCATGTAGTTATTGGAGAGGGTATTGATGTGGATCTGACTAATATTGTTGCGATACAAGAGTGACCTATAATTGTTTCTATAGTGGAAATTAGAAGTTTTCTTGGACTTGACAACTATTATAGGTGCATCGTAGGGAAGTTTTCAAGGATTGCTTTACCTCTCACTACATTGACAAGAAGAATCAGAAGTTTGTTTGGATGCCTGAGTGCGCATGATCTTTTAAGGAGTTGAAGAATCGTCTGACAATGGTGCCTATTTTTAGTTCTACATGTGGTGCAAAAGGCTGTGAGATCTATAGTTATGCCTCCGGGAGCGGCTTAGGTTGCATTCTGCTACAGTTTTGAAAGGTTATAACTTATGGCTCACGCCAACTGAAAGTGTATGAGAAATTATCTACTCCACGACTTAGAGTTGGCGGCTGTAGAGGATCAAGCGCATACCCAACTGTACCAAAAGCCCAGACTGTTGGAGAGGGCGCTACTTAATTTCTTAAATAAATAGCAAAGCGCCACGGGTCAAGTGAAGGAACGCCGGACCCAACAATCCCCCCCGGCATCCAGTACAACCCGTCGGCTCAGAGGTGGGGTTACCACATGCCCCACATGGCTCAGAGGTGGGGTTACCACATGTCCATGGTTTGCCTGACCCGCCGGACCCACACAGGTAGAAGGGAAAAATCAGGATTTAATAGCGCCCCCCAGTCTTGAACCCGTGACCTCCTCTGATATCAATTGAAGGATCAAGCGCATACCCAACTGCACCAAAAGCCCGGACTGTTGGAGAGGGCGCTACTTAATTTCTTAAATAAATAGCAAAGTGCCACGGGTCAAGTGAAGGAACGCCGGTCCCAACAGGCTGTGATATTTTCCCTGAAGATGTGGCGACATTACTTGTATGACGTGAAGGTTGGCTAAAATACCTATTAAACAAAAAAAATTTGAATATGCGACAAAGGAGGTGGATGGAGTTCCTTAGAGACTATACGTTCTAGATTCATTACACTCCCAGAAAGGGAAATGTAGTCGCAGATGCGCTAAGTTGCAAGGCTTCAACACGAGCAAATTGGTTACAGATGCATGATGAGTGTATGATTCGTGAGTTGGAGGATTTGGACATGTCTTGTATTGATGGGAGGAGGAGCGCCGATGCATGCTTAAATTAGATGGAGGTGCAATACGACCTCTCTGACAGGATTCGACAGGCATTGGAGCTTGACAATAGCGTGAAGTGTTATATGGTGGAGACTTTGGATATGTAAAATTATGAGCTCTCAATTAGAAACAGTCTTTTGTGGAAGGGCAGTCAGTTTTGCGTCCCAAACATTAACAAATTGCAGGAGCAATTGATGTACGAGGCACACTTTACAAAGTACTAAATCCACCTGGGTAGCACACAGATATTCAAGGATATCAAAAAGCTATTTTGGTGATCGTAGTTGAAGAAGGACATAACTCAATATGTGGTGAAGTGTCATACTTGCGCCCTAGTAAAGGTTTAATATCACAAAACCTGGTGTTTTCCTGAAGTTGTTACCAATACTGGAGTTGAAGTTTAACAACATATTTATGGATTTCGTGCATGGTTTGTCAAGATCACAACGCAGAAACGATGCCATTTGGGCGATCGTGGAATGGTTAACAAAAGTGTCATACTTCATTACAAATTGGAGGGATGATTTAGTGGAAAAGTTGAAAAAACTTCATGTTGAATAGATCGTACGATTGCACGGTGTGCCCCGTAGCATCGTTAGCGCCTGAGATGGGAGTTTCACGTCAAATGACTAGAGGCTTATTCATCAACTATTGGGTACAAAAATGAAATTCAACACAGCCTTTCATCCTTAAATGGATGGTCAGACCGAGAGGGTAAACAGAACGATGGAAGATATGCTTCGAATGCGCGCCTTGCATTATGGGAAGAGGTGGGAGGACCTTCTCTATATGATAGAATTCACCTACAACAATAGCTACTAAACAAGTATTCAAATATCACCTTTTGAGGCCTTATACAGTAGGAAGTATCATACTCCCTTGTCTTGGGTAGAAATGGGTGAATCGAAGTTGTATAAACGTAAAGACGTCAAAGATGTGACTTCCACGATACGTTTGATTCGAGAGTGGTAGCTGATTTCTCAGGATTGGAAATCAAAGTACTACAACGTCAAACACTGAAACATGTAGTTTGTGGTGGGTGCTTGTGTCTCAAGATACAACTATTATAGGGTATACCTAGGATTTGATGCTTAAAAAAGCTGAGTCCAAGATACCTTGGGCTGTTTGAAATCATTGAGTGGATTGGTGAAGCTCCATATTGGCTGAATCGTTCAGCTGAACTCAGTGGTTTGCACAATGTGTTTCACATATCGGTGCTACGAAATGTTGTGCAAGAGCCCACGCAAGTGGTTGCTGCATATCAAGTGTCAGTCGATAGTGGGTTGATGATGAAAGTCAAGCCCATTCGAATTGAGGACACGGAGATCAAACTGTTGTGGAATAAAGAGATCAGAATGGTCAAAGTTTGTTGGGACAACTATGGTCGTGAGGAGTTGTCATAGGAGCGCGAGCAGATTAAGCGAGAAGAGTTCCTTGAGTTATTTCATTGAGGTAAATTATATATGTTGTACATATGTATTTTTTCCTATTATGTGTAATTTAGGAACAAAATCTCTTAAAGGAGGGGAGAATTGTAATGCCCCGAATTTCCTGATAATGATAGGAAGTTGGTCACCGGTGTATACCGCCAGACGATAGAGCTAGTGCTGGCAGTATATATCTGATTTAAAATATCAGTGTCTCTGGATGGTACTGCCCGGCTGTAGTGTAATACCGTTCGACGGTAGCCATTGAATTAATCCAGTAATTGTCTCTAACACTTAATGTGCGCTGGTAGAGGTACCGCTGGCGGTAGTGTGCCATGTTTTGGATATGGTTGAGGCGGTCTTTAAGCAGCATAACAACTCTGATTGGGCCAAACGGCCACCGCCTAAGCTACAATGCCTAGCTTTATGTTAAAGCCTTGAGATGAGAAATATTTATCATTTTATCTCCGTTTCACTTTCTCTCTCACTCTCTTGGATCTTGAGATAGAAAAAGGATAAGGATGGGAGAGCAAGGGCAAGTTTGATCCTTCCCTTAAGGGAAGCTATGCTGGCGTTCTTGTGGTCGGATTTGCGAGCTGAAGCCAAATCTGCGGAGAGGAAGGTGTTGTGATCGTTTCCATCCGAATCAACTATGATTTCATGGATCCTAAATGATCGACAAGGGTAATGATCTTCCTTCTTAGACATGTGAAGTCCTTAATTTGACATAATTACATGAAGTCCCCCACTAAGTAGTGTAGAGCGAAGGGATTTCCAACGGGTTGATCGATGATATCCCCGATAAAAATTGCATATAGAATCCAGAATCGAAGTACGAAATTGGCATGCTGTGAGAAGCCCATCTAGACAGGTTGATCTGGATTGGTGAAGGTTATCTTTTGTTTGCATGCCGAAGAATACTCCATGGTTAAACGATTGGTTTACTGAGTCATGGGGTGTAAAAGTTGCTGCAGTGAGAGTACTGGAGTGGTCTACAAGAAAACACCAAAATTTTGGGGAAGAAATGTTGTTATGTCCCCTACCGTGCGGAGGTAGCGATACCGCTAGTGGTACCTCCAAGAGTGCTGATGATTGTGGTTACAAAGCCTGTGTCCGCGAGACAAGGTGGGTAGTATGTGAAGCTGAGAGCCTGAAGTGCCAAACTATAGTGGACATGAGAGCCAACATTGAAACTTAATATGGTTATGTATTTTGTAAATGGGAAAGGGAAAGCTGACCCGTGTCATGTCGAATTCTTGATGGCATTGAGATTTGGGAAATGGGAAAGGGCAGAGATGTACTCGCACTATGTCTCTCGACAAGATGTCCTAAGGTAACTGGTGGGGTCGGGGGCATAAGAGAGAGCCATTAACATTAGTTTATGCATGGCTATAATGCTCAAGTTTCACCATCAGTCTGATACTGAGGATGGTTGTGGGCCTAGTAAAGTCCAGAACATCAAATTTGACCATCAGAATACTTGATATTATTTTAGTGATATTGCTAAAACACTTGCATACCATAGTTATTGGGTGTGATGGTTCATTGGAGGTGTAAGAACACTAATTTGAATTTTTAAATATAACTTGTGAGATTAATTTATTATCTTGTTGCAAGTTGAGTTGAGTATTTGCTATAAGTATTGTGATGCTTGTGTTTGTGCTACACTAGCGATTGCTAGGTGTGAGCGTTTGTGCGAAATGGTGCCGACAACCCACAAGTGAACATTGTGAGTTCGGCTTGTATAAGTTTTGGCGAAGAGCTTCTTATGACCCTCAATTCCACTTCCTCATTCTCACTCATGTACAATTGCCTAGCAAAGTAGTGTTAAGGCCCACATAATCCATCTTGTTGTGAAGCGGTCTCGACGACCCGCATAGTTAGATTAGTTTATTTTTCATTTCATTCAATAAATTAACTTATGTAACCCATCCAACCTAAAAGGACTTGATGCAGGCCCATGGTTTAGAAGAGAGATTTTCTTGGAGCTTCCAATATATATAGGGATGAGGGGAATGATTATAGGGAAAACTGGGGAATAATTATATATGGAAAAAAAATGAGATAGAAAAGGTGGTAGATTATAATTAATTCTTTTTTTGTTAAATTGAGGTGGTTGTCGGTTTAGGGAGGGGAGGAGGCAGATGTTGTCGGGTTATAGGAGGGTGTGGTGACCGTTGGTGGTGGAGGAGGGAGTAGGGCCGGCGGCTGCTTGGTGGGGGAGGAAAGAGAGGAGGTGGGTGTGAGGAAATAATAGAGAGGGAGGGAGAGAAAAAGTAGCTGCCTGGATAGAGAGAGGGGGCCGAGAGATTGAAAGGGAGAGGGGAAGAGTGTGGCTGCTTGAATTGAGAGAGAAAGGAAGGGAGGAGGAGGGTGGTGGTTGTTATTTGAGAGGAGAGGGGAGGAGGAGGGAGGCCGGGAAAGGTAAGAGAGAGAGAGAGAGAAGAGTTGACCGGTGGCCGGGGGGAGGAGAAAAAAAGGAGAGGGAAGAGATGGCCGAATATTGCCTAGGGGAGAAAAAAATCACACTTGATTTTCTTGGGTTTTCAATTTTTCATTCTTTCAATACTTAATCAAACAAAACATGACTATATATAGCCTTACACCACTCAATCTCCTCCATACATATTTAGAACAAAATAAAAACAATTCCAAAATTAAAATGCATGAAAATGGAAGTAAATATATGATGGTTATAAGTATCCATCATAATTACAAGAATAAAAATATAATAATAAGATTGCTTAGATTAAAACATTGCTTAAATAGAAATTGCCATAAATAGAAATTGCATAAAATGATAAAAGATAAATAATAAAATGTATAATTATAATTTTAATTTATAATTATATATTTTATTTAAAATGGTGCCGACAGACGTCGTGCAAAATATGAAGCAGCGTTGGCGAAGGAGCGTCACGGCATTGACGAAGAAGCATCGCGGCGTTGGCGAAGAGCGTCGTCATCAATTCTCCCACACTTAAAATCACTCATCTTCGATGAGTGGCCCGTGAGGGGTGAACAGTCAGAAGAAAGCAGCAACATTGGGGCAAGTCTGGCCATAAAAGTTGGAGGGTGCTAATTAGAAAATTGGCATGAACCTCCCTCTGATATCAAATTGATGCATGCCCATGGTTTAGAAGAGAGATTTTCTTGGAGCTTCCAATATATATAGGGATGAGGGGAATGATTATAGGGAAAACTGGGGAATAATTATATATGGAAAAAAATGAGATAGAAAAGGTGGTAGATTATAATTAATTCTTTTTTTGTTAAATGGAGGTGGTTGTCGGTTTAGGGAGGGGAGGAGGCAGATGTTGTCGGGTTATAGGAGGGTGTGGTGGCCGTTGGTGGTGGAGGAGGGAGTAGGGTCGGCGACTGCTTGGTGGGGGAGGAAAGAGAGGAGGTGGGTGTGAGGAAATAATAGAGAGGGAGGGAGAGAAAAAGTGGCTGCCTGGATAGAGAGAGGGGGCCGAGAGATTGAAAGGGAGAGGGGAAGAGTGTGGCTGCTTGAATTGAGAGAGAAAGGAAGGGAGGAGGAGGGTGGTGGCTGTTATTTGAGAGGAGAGGGGAGGAGGAGGGAGGCTGGGAAAGGTAAGAGAGAGAGAGAAGAGTTAACTGGTGGCTGGGGGGAGGAGAAAAAAAGGAGAGGGAAGAGATGACCGAATATTTCCTAGGGGGAGAAAAAAATCACACTTGATTTTCTTGGGTTTTCAATTTTTCATTATTTCAATACTTAATCAAACAAAACATGACTATATATAGCCTTACACCACTCAATCTCCTCCATACATATTTAGAACAAAATAAAAACAATTCCAAAATTAAAATGCATGAAAATGTAAGCAAATATATGATGGTTATAAGTATCCATCACAATTAGAAGAATTAAAATATAATAATAAGATTGCTTAGATTAAAACATTACTTAAATAGAAATTGCCATAAATAGAAATTGCATAAAATGATAAAAGATAAATAATAAAATATATAATTATAATTTTAATTTATAATTATATATTTTATTTAAAATGGTGCCGGTAGACGTCATGCAAAATATGAAGCGGCATTGGCGAAGGAGCGTCACGGCATTGACGAAGAAGCGTCGCGGCGTTGGCGAAGAGCGTCGTCATCAGGACTTCAATCACAAGATTTTTCTCTAAAGATATCTCAACCTTGCTGTGTTCTACGTGAAATCGATACATGGGGATCAATCTCCATTTTATATTACTTGGGTGACCTGTGCACTTGCCGTCAGTGCATCACCGAACAACTTATACATATTAATTCCAATTCTATTCACTGAATTTCATCCTGCAGCCAAATAGTAGAATTGATTTTCTGCACAAAACCAATTCCTAAAGATATTTGTTTTCTAACCAAAGCCAATACCTGCATGCCGAACGGACCCTAAGGGTTTTTATAATTTCATCTTGGTGTTTATCAACCATTTTATATTTGTGTTTATTTAACTTTTCATCCAAGGGTATATATATTATTTTATATAAGAGTTTCTATATGATTTCATCCAGGTGTTTATCTAAAATTTTATCCAGGTTTTATCTACCATTACATCTAGGGGTATATCAAGGGTTTCATCTAAGGATTTCATCTAGGGGTTAATCTAGGGTTTTTTATAAAGGTTCATATACAGGTTTATCTATGGTTAATTCATGGGTTCATCTTGGGGCTTATCTAAGAGTTCATCTAGGGATACATCAAGGGATTCATTTATAATTTCTTCTCGGCATGCATCTTCAGTTTCATCTAATGATTTATCTATGATTTTATAAAGGGGTTCATCTACAATTTCATCAAGGGGTTTATCTATACTTTCAAATAGGGGTTTATCTACCCTTTTCATCTAGGGGTTTATCATGGTTTCATCGCAAAATTTATCTTTAGTTTTATCTAAGGGTTTATCTACAGTTTCATCTCTAGTTTATCTAAAATATCATCTAGGGGTTTATCTTGGATTTCATCTTGGATTTTATCTAGGGGTTCATTTAGTTGTTTATCTAGGGGTCAATCTAATGGTTTATCTAGGGCTTTATCTATGGTTTCATGGGTTCATATAGTGGTTTATTTAAGGGTTCATCTCGGGGTTTATTTAGGGGTTTATGTAGGTTTCATTTAGGGTTTTATCCAAGTGTTTATCTAGGACTTTATCTAGTTATTTATCTGGACATTCATTTAGGGGGTTTATATGAAGATTCATCTTGTAGTTTATCTAGGGGCTCATATAGAGCTGAATTTAGGGTTTCATCGGGTTTCTATGAGTTTGTCTAAGCCATCTAGGGGTTCATCAAGGGGTTAATCTAGGGGTTTATTTAGTAGTTTATTTAGGATTCATCTAGGGCTATATCTACAATTTCATCTAGGGATTTATCTTTGGTTTTCTTATGAATTTATCTATATTTTTATTTAGGGGTTTATCTCTCATTTCATTCAAGAGTTTATTTACCATTTTATACAAGAGGTTTATTTGTCATTTCATCTAGGTGATTATCTACCATTTCATGAAAGGGTTTATCTATGATATTTTCCAGGGGATTATCTTTAGTTTCATCATGGGATTTATCACCATTTCATCCAGTTATTTATCTACCAATTCATCCAGGGTTTTATCTAATATTTCATCTGAGGCTTTATATATTATTTCATCAAGCAGTTTAACTAACATTTCATCCAGGGGTATATCTGTTGTTTCATCCAGGGGTTTATTTATCATTTCATCGAGGGGTTTATCTACCATTTAATCTAGGGGTTTCATTATCGATTTATCTATAATTTCATACAGGGGTTTATCTACCATTTCATCTAGGGTTTTATTTACCCTTTCATTAAGGGTTTATCAACTATTTCTTCCAGGGTTTTAAATACGGTTTAATCTAAGGGTTTATCTATTATTTCAATTAGGGGATTTTATGTTTCATTCATGGGTTTATCTATCATTTCATCAAGAGGATTTCTACCATTTCATCTAGGGGGTTTATCTACTATTTTATTCAGAGGTTATCTATAATTTCATCTAGTGGGTTATCTACGTTTTTTTCCAGGGGTATATCAACTATTTCATTGAGTGGTTTATTTACTAATTCATCCAAAGGTGTATCTATCATTTCATCCAGGGTTTATATATTATTTCATCTATAATTTAATTTATCATTTAATTTTAGGGTTCATCTACCATTTCATTAGGGTAAACATCTAACTATTCATCTAGGGGTTTATCTACCATTTCATCATAGGGTTTGTTTACCATTTCACATAGGGGTTAATCTATAATTTCTTCTAGGGTTTTATCAACCATTTAATTTAGAGGTTTATCTACCATTAAATCGAGGGGTTTATCCACCATTTAATCCAATGGTTTATCTACTATTTTATAAAGGGATTTATCTATCATTTTATTATAGGTTTATCAACCATTCATCTAGAAGTGTATGTATTATTTAATCTATGGGTTTATCAACTATTTGATCCAACAACTTATCTTATCATTTCATCTAGGGGTTTATCTACAAATTCACCTAGGGGTTTATCTACCTTTTCATCTAGGTGTTAATCTACATTTTCATTTGGGGATTTATCAAGGGTTTCATCTAGGTGTTTATCTAGGGTTTCATCTTGGTGTTTATCTAGGGGTATATTTAGAGGTTTATCTAGGTGTTCATCTAAGTGTTTATCTAGGGGTTCATCTTCAATTTTATCTAAGAGTTTATCTATGGTTTTATCTAAGGGCTCATCTAAAGGTATATACAAGGGTTATCTAAGGGTTTAGCTAGGGGATCATCTAGAGGTTTATCTAGGTGTTGATCTATGGGTTTATCTGTAACGTCCCATTTCTAGCTAGACCCCTCATATGTGTTGTGGTGTTACTATGGTGACTTGAGATGACAGTTAGATCAGGCCTGGAGTGAATTCGTCGAGAAGACTTGTGAATTCGTCTAAAGGACTCGTGAATTCTTGAAGAGGACTCGATGAATTTATCGAGTGAACTCGAGTGGACTTGTGAAAACCATGAGATGTTTGTCGGAAGGACTCGTGAATTCATCGAGAGGACTCGATGAATTCGTCGAGTGAACTTGAGTGGACTTGTGAAATTCATTGAGATGTTCATCGAAAGGACTCGAGAATTCGTCGAAAGGGTTCGATGAAAGTCGCCAAGAAATTCATCGAGTGGACTCGTAAATTTGTCAAAATGACTCGTGTAACAAACTTAATGCACTCGACGATTCATCGAGTATATACGATGAATGGACTTAATGTTTTCTATGCCTACTGTCTTGATTACTCACTGCCTAGGAGAAGATTACGGGCTGAACCAGTAATTCTGGACTAGTATAATTATGGTGAAAGTAATCTCCTTATCTTTTTTAAGTCGTATTTTTATATTATAATCAAGTTAGTTCCAATAAGGGAGTGATACATGGCATGAAGACTTTTAACCCTAAATCATCCTATCCTTCCTTTATAAGGAATCATCTGAAACCTAGCCACACGTATCTTTCTTCAGCCGAGCTGAACTTCTCCTCTTGAGGAATGAAGAACCGCAGTAAAAGAAGTAGCCAAACACTATGCCGCCAAGAAGGAGAACATGATCCATGGCTGGAAACTAGGTGAACTTCGTACCCTCTCCCTTGCTGCATCTTTAGATCCAAAATATTGGAGAGATAACGACTCAAGTGAGCTTGGTTTGGGAGTTTAATGGAGATTTCCTATGAAGGGACCATGCTAGAACTTTTGTTCTAGAGCGTTGATCACCGCGAGAATATCTTCAATCATCTCCTCTCTTTATTACGAAGATGGCGGATTTGATTTTGTGAAGAATAATGGTCTTATGAGAGAGAATGGGAAGAAAGAAGTTGGGTCTCCCTTGTGTGATAGTTGGAGGAAGGAGACGAACCGATGTCGTTCATCCATCTTTACGATGCATGCAAAAGTGTTGTACTAAAATTGGTTTTAGGTGCGCACCAGACTTCAAGACCGATTTTATGTATGAAAATAAGGGATAGATCTAACTTTACTCTAGAGGGGGGTGAATAGAATATTTTAAAACTTTGATTTATTTTTATAGTAGATTTTAAATTAAGTGATAAATATATATATAGAAAGAAAAATCACAGTGCACAAATAAAGAAAGCAATCAATCACAGGAGACACAAGGATTTATAGTAGTTCCCCAATAAACCTGGGTACGTCTACTCTTCTACCACCCTGGTAGGAATCCACTACAGGTTTTGATCAGGTGCCCTGCCACCAGAAGATCTATTTTCTAAGGGAGATCTTGCAACCCTTTGAGCTTTTGATCAGGTGCCACAAAACCAATATTCAGTCTTTTTATCAGGTGACTTATGAACCAAATGAAAACTTTTGAAGGGAGTTAAAAACCCTGTACATAGTTTAATAAATAAACTAAGAGAGTTGATGATGTATTCTCTATCAAATATCTCTGAGAAGACTTTAGTGGATGAAGATGCAAAAAGCTCCCCCTGATTTAAGTAGAGATTTGAGATCAGGAGGGGATACTTTTCTTCAGGGTGTAGGCCTTCTTCTATTTGACTGGTTGAAGACTTTTCACTTGCAAAGACTGAAGCAGAAAATCTGTTAAAAATATGTTGATCTGTAAGTCTCTAAATCAGTAACAGTGTGTCACCCTAAAAGTCTAACTCTATAAACTTATGAGATCTGTAAGAGTGTCACCCTTTGAAGCAGCAATAATCTGAATATATAATCTCTTAGTAGAATTCAAACATTTTAATTAAAACAATTCTGAAATGCCCTAAGACTCTCTGATAATTATAACTACTCTGGGTAATAAATTAAAATTAAACTCTGTAACAAATCCATATTTAATGCTGCCTGAAACAACTATATTCATTAAGAATATTTAGCATTACATGTCAGAGTGTAACTGACTAAAATTAAGCCTTTCAAAATCATTCTGCCTTCAGAATATAAAACTGCCTGAACATTGAACACTGCAAGAAATTTGTCGAACTGGGCTTGGGGATCATCGAACTTATCCTGAAGTTCGTCGAACTGAGCCTGGATTTAATCGAATTGAGCTTAGAGTTTGTCGAGCTGAGCTTCTAAGTTATGATCATCTTTCGTCGAACAGAGCCCATAGTTCGTCGAGGTAAACTCAGAGTTAGAACTCTATGTTTGTCGAATTGAGCTCGATGTTTGTCGAACTGAGCCTTGCTTTCGTCGATCTGAATTATGCGTTCGTCGAACATCACTTCTCTGGAATTCTTTTGAAGGAGTAACCCTGGAAATAAACCTATGACCCTAGACTATACACATTGGGTCAAACTAATCATCCTTAGTCAAATAATAATAATCCTAGCCCAAATCAGTAATAGGGTTCCAACAATCTCCCCCTCTTTGGGTGAGAATACTATCAAAATTAGAAAAACACAAAGCATAAATATCTATCAGAAATAAAATTTTCAGCAGATATATAATAAGTGCTTTGAGAGTTTAAAAAACAATAATATAGTTCAAAAATATAAACAAAAATCAAGAATCTTTCTGAGGTACTGCTGAAGGAGATTCTATAGAAGATTTGGTGAAAAAAAGCATTCTGGTAGAATCTTCAGCTTCCCTTTTGCTCATTTTTAAGTCTTGAGAGCCAATAATATTTAGAGAAGTAGTTCTTAGAACTACTTCTTCAGGATGCAGACTCTTGTACTTATCAACATTGAACAAGCTCTTCTTTGAATATTTGTCCAGTTCCTTTTGTTTGTATGAGGACATAGTGGTGAATTGTGAGGGTACTTACCCTCTTTCCTGGCTTTCTTAATCTGAGATAGAGAAACTTGCTCATTAAACCTTGCCATTATAAACATTAGATCCAACTATGGATCATAAACTAGAGAAGGTGGCCTTTCTTGGTTTGAATGTTGCTTGTTTCTTTGACTGCTTTGACTAGTATAAGTATCAGACCTTGAAGATCTGTCCTGTTTTCCCTGATCTATTCTTGAGTTATGAGAAGAAGACCTATGATAAGAAGAAAAACCTCCTGTTGACCCTAGTGCTAGAGGAGGAGGATGTCCTCTCCAAGAATTTGGAGGGGAAGAATATCTCCTCATCTTATTCCTATTTTTCTGCTCATTCTTGGAGTACCTCATCCAGTGTGGAAGATCTAGAGTTAGAGGTATCCCATGCAGAATATAATATGGAATATTTGCAGTTGAAGACGGTTGAGGAGCAACCATAGCTAGAGCCTTCTTCTTTAACTTTCTTTTCTTAGACCCAAAGTCTTTTGAATCATTTGACTCTACATGATCATCAAATTCTTCTGCTGGCTGATCATATAATTCATCTTTCTATTAATATAAATTAGTATGGTCATCAACTTGAACTTCTAGCTGTTTATATATAATATCTGTATCAGCGGCTTCTTCCATATCTTCATTAAGAAGATCATCAAAATTTAGCATTGGAGTTTCATCCCAAATAGGAGGGGAGAAATCATGCTCTATAACATCTATTATATCAACAACTATTATAGGCTGAGGGACTGAAGTAATACTGGTAGAAATGTCTTTAATACTAGATCTCAGTTGTTCTAATATAGAAGCATCAATGGGAGCAGTGTAAGATATTATAGCTCTAGATAAATCATTTTCAAAAACAGGAAAAGCAGGAATATAACTAGGAAGAATGTCAAAATCTGATAAAAGAGAATGTAAATCAACTATGGGATGAATAATAACATCACCAACAGTAATTACTTCTGGTTCTACTGACAACACATCTTCAACTAAAACTTCAATCATTTCTGAATCTGAAACGGCTGCTGATGTAACCTCTGGAACTTCTGCATTGGCTGAAACTTAAACTATAGTATTTGGAGCTTCTTCATGAAACATCTCTACCTTCCTAGATCTAGAGAGACCTGAATCTAGGCCCCCAGTAGAAGGGACAAAAGAGGAAGAGGTTAGCTTAGAAGAGAGGTCAGAGATAATAGCAAAAAGAGGAGCCAAGGATCCATCTATTAGTTTCCTGAGAGTAGGAGTGATGAAGTCCAAAAGATTAGAAGCAATGAATGAGAAATCCAAATACATATACTCAGGAGGATGCTGAGCAGATGCAGAAGATGGATTGGAAGATGATGGATGAGAACTGTTAGGACAGTTTGGACATAGGAAAGATGACTATAGTATAGATGTAAGATTGATTACAGGGGAAATGGCATCATGAACTATTTCTTCCTGGATTCGGGAGTGAGGTGGAGATGAATGCTGTGGAGATAAATGAGGTGGAGATGAATTAAGTAGAGAGAAGTGAGGTGGAGATCAAAGAAGTAGAGATGAAGGTGACAAATGAGGTGAAGCTAATTGATTTAAAGATGAATGAGGTGGAGATAGCTATTGAGTAGAGGAATCTGTATGGATGGAAGTGGATGTAACTTCTACAGATAAAGTAGGTAGTTGAGAAGGTGGAGATGACTACCTAGGTGAATGGTGTGGAGATGGTAGAGGAGAAGAAAAAAGAGGAACAAAAACCTCTTCTAGGGTATGGAGAGTGGCTGGAACAGCCCTGGTGCTTTCAGAAGAAACTTTAGAGGGTGCAGCCCTGGAAGGCTTGGGAATCACCCTCTCCCATTTCCAAAAAGGGCAGAGGTAATCCTCTTAGATGCATTAATATAAATGGTCTGAGAGACCAAAATCTCTGGACACTTAGCCTATAAGAAAATTCCTAAGATCCGGCCATAACCTCCAGACTTACTAGTGATCTTCTTCTTAATAGAATCAAAAAGAATTGATCCCCAGTTTATGTTCTTCTGGACTACCAGAGCACACATTAATAGGAATTGATGCCTAGTAACATAGTCATGGGCTGAATGTTTGCCCAAAATAACCTTTCCTACTATACCTGCTAAGAACTTATATTCTATTGAAAAGTTCTTTTTCAGAAGATGGTTAGGGTTCCCTTGAGAATGACCCATTCTATCTAGCATTATCTCAAATTCAGAACTAGATAATTCTATATCTTCTTCGCCATTAACAAAACCGAAAATTTCAGAAAGAATTTCTGGGGTAGGAGGAACCTGATTCCCTAAGATAGATCCAATAATGACTGGGGTATCCTGAAATTTGGCAGTATGAATCCATTCTTTGATCTCTACCACTGGAAGCTTGATCCTGGTAGTCATAAAATGCCGCAGATTCTGTGCCTCAAATAATTTCAGAATATCCTGGAAAACTTGATCTGAATGAGAGAAAGATTCCATGTCAATATAGAACCCTGCATCAAATTTCATTGCCGAGAGGATTGCCTGAGAAATCTCCATTAGCCTGCAAAATAGAGAGATCAAGTGCAAGGGAAATGGGAAATGCGTGAGATAGAGTTTTATGAAAACCTAATTATAAGTTTTCAGAAGGTTAAAAGGCGAACTTCGTCCGATGAAAAACAAAGCATCGAACTCTGTTCGATGAAAAATTTCACACAAGAAATACATTTCGTAGATCTTCGTTCGATGAAAGTTTTGCGAAATAATTTCATTTTATCGAGCTCCGTTTGACGAAAGGTACTCGAAACTAAAACTCCGATCTCTGGTCGACAAAAGTTTCACAAAGAAAGTTCGTCGATCTCCATTCGACGAACATTTCACGAAAAGTTCACAATTCGTCGAGCTCCGTTTGATGAAAGGTGTACAATTCGTTGATCTCAAAACAAAAATCAAAGTAAAGACTCTCCATTAATCATTCCTAACTGATTTAAGAATAAATTATGTTTCTTTTCATCTAAAGGTTTAGTGAAAATATCAGATCTTTAAAAATCAGTAGAAATAAATTCTAGTTTAATTTTATTTTTATCTACATTGTCTCTAATGAAATGATGTCTAATTTCTATATGCTTAATCCTACTATGAAGGACTGGATTCTGTGAAATTGATATTGCACTAGTATTATCATAAAAAATAATTGAATTATTTAAGTTATAACCATAATCTAGAAACTAATTTTGAATCCACAAAATCTAGGAATAATAACTACCAGCTGTAATATATTCATCTTCAGCAGTTGAAGTAGACATAGATGTTTGTTTCTTGCAAAACCATGAAACAAGCCTATCACCAAGAAACTGACAAATTCCTGATGTGCTTTTTTCTGTCAACTCTGCATCCAGCATAGTCAGCATCTGTGAATCCAGTTAATTCAAATCCTGACTCAATAGTATACCAGAGTACTAGATTAGGGCAACCTTTTATATATCTTAAAATTCTTTTCACTAAAATTAGATGAGATTCTTTAGGATTAACTTGGAACCTAGCACAAATGCATGTTGCAAACATAATATCTGGTCTACTTGCTATTAAATATAATAAGGACTCAATGATTCTCCTATATATTTTCTGATCAACAGGTTTACCCTGTTCATCATTATCAACTACAACATTAAATGGCATGAGTGTTTTCATAGAGGAGGCATCTGACATCCCAAATCTTTTAATTAGCTCTTTAGTATATTTAAATTGAGATATAAAAATGCCATCAGATATTTGCTTTACTTGTAAACCAAGAAAGTAGGATAATTCACCCATGCTACTCATTTCAAACTTTGAGTGAATTTGGTCAGATAACTTTTTTCAAAGTTTGGAATCAATAGAACTAAAAATTATATTTTCAACACATATTAGAATTAGTAAAATTTTAGATTTATGATGTCTAAAAAACAATATTTTATCTACCATGTCTCTACTAAATTTATTTTCTAAAAGAAAAGCAGCAAGGGTCTCATACCAAGCTCTTGGAGCTTGTTTAAGACAATAAAGGGCTTTATTGAGTTTAAAAACATAAGAAGAGTAAGTTGGAGAGATAAAACCTGGTGGTTGTTTTACATAAACTTCCTCTTTGAGTTCTCCATTTAGAAATGCACTCTTCACATCCATCTGATTATCTTGAATTTCTTGAATGATGCAAATGCAAGAAATATCCTAATAGCCTCTAATCTTGCAACAGGAGCAAATGTCTGATCATAATCTATGTCTTCCTCCTGTGAGTATCCTTTAGCTACCAATCTAGCATTATTTCTTACTATGACTCCCTGAGCATCCAACTTATTCCTGAAGACCCATTTGGTTCCAATGACTAGATAGTCTTTGGGTCTTGGAACTAAGTCCCAAACTCTACATCTCTCAAACTGATTGAGTTCCTCTTACATAACAATGATCCAGTGGAGATCTTGTTCTACATCTTTGATAAATTGAGGTTAAATCTGAGAGAAAAAATAAGTATGCAACTGATCTTGATTTAGTTGATGCTTTTTTTGCACACCAGCTGATATGTCTCCAATCACTTGAGATCTAGGATGATCTCTAAGTGTGACAAAATCAATAGGTGGAGTTGGTTATTCAATAACTTGTGTTGTTAATTCCTCTTGTGAAATTTCATTAGCTATTGTTGTTTTATCATAAATTTCATGATTTTCTTCATCACTGTCTTCTACATTTTATTGAGAAGGATGCAATGAATCCTCTTATGTTAGGATTAACTCAACCAATTTCTCACACAGATTTTGTACCTGAAAGAATCTATGGTATAGGTATCCCTCTCCTTGTATAACATGTTAGTTTCATCAAAAGAAATATGTACAGATTCATCTATCTTAAGGGTAGATTTATTAAACACCCTATAAGCCTTGCTGACTTGAGAATATCCAAGTAATATTCCATCTGCAGTTTTGGCTTCAAATTTCCACAAGTGTTTCTGGTCATTATTATGTATATAATATCTATACCCAAAAAATTTAAAGTAATTTACTATAGGTTTCTTATTTTTAAATAATTCATATGGTGTCTTACCCTTCAATTTATGAATGAGACTTCTGTTAAGAACATAATTTGCTGTGCTTACTTCCTCTGCACAAAAGGATAGGGGTAAATAAGCATCTGCAAGCAATGTTCCAGCAGATTCAATTAGAGTTCAATTTTTCCATTCAGCTACCCCTTGTTGAGGAGTTATAGTAGTAGAAAAACAATGCATGATACCTTCTTTCTCACAGAATTCATTCATTAGAAGAGATTCAAACTCAGTGCAATGATAACTTATGATCAATGTAATATGAGTAGAGTACTCAATCTTGATGTTCCTAAGAAAGTCTATAAGAACTTTAAAGTTATCTGACTTGTTTCTAAGAAAGAACACCCAAGTGAATCTTGAGAAATCATCAACAATAACTAAGGTATATGAATTTCCTCCCAAACATTGTACTGCAATAGGTCCAAAAAGGTTCATATGTAGCAAATACAAAATTTTGGGTGAATCACTCTTAGATATGGATTTAAAACTACTTTTGGTTTGCTTGCCTAATTGATAAGCCCTGTAAAGTCCTTCCTTCTTGTAAAAACTAGAAGGTTGTCCTCTGACATTGTTGTTCTTAGATAATTTAGCAATAGTTCTAAGATTTAAATGTCCTAGTCTTTTATGCCAAAGTTCATTAGATTTACTAATTTGATTAAACAAGCATAATTCTATTTTAGCAGAGTTAAAATTAACTAAATAAATGATACCTTGTCTAACTCCAGTTAAACAATTTTTTTTTATCATATGAAATAAAACATAATGATTTATTAAAAGATACCTGATAACCTTCATCACATAATTGACTGATGGAGATAAGGTTATGCTTGAGACCTTTCATAAAAGCTACCTTCCTGAAGGTAACTGCTCCAACCTTGATATTACCATAGCCTTCTGTCTGTCCATAGTTGGAGTCTCTAAAAATGACTTTTGGTCCAAGCTTTGCTTTAAAATTTTTAAGGTTAGCCTTTCTTCCTGTCATGTTTTGAACATCCACTATCCAAATACCACTATTCCTCTATGGTAGGATAGTTCTTTTCCTATATAAAACAAATTAGGTGTTCTTGACCCAGGTTACCTTGGGTCCTAATTTTCTTTCATAATAATTTGAAATATAAGAACATTCAGGCTGATGTTTATAACCAAGTGGATGATATCTCCTAAGAGGAATAATCCACTCAGTAAAATGATTTTTTTCTATCTTTGTGTTTGATTATTCTTTTGAAAAGAATTTAAATTTATCTCTGAAAAATTTAAGTTCGACGAATGATAGTGATTTCGTTGAGTTGCGTTCGACGAATGGTGGTGAGTTTGCCGAGCTCCATTCAAAGAATAGTAATATTCACTTTCTGTGTTTCACGTTCGTCGATCTCTATTCGACGAATCATATTGATTTCATCGAGCAACATTTGTTGAATAGTACTCAAATCCTGTGTTTAGAGTTCGTCGAGCTCTGTTCGACGAATAATATTTATTTTGTCGAACTCGTTTTGATGAATTTTGTTGAACATAGTTTTAATGAAAATTTTCCTTTTGATTTGGTTTATTCTTTTGTAAAACTTCTGTAGCTTTATCTATATCTTCTAACTTTTCTTTTCCTTTAGCAGAAGTAAATTTTACTGGTGTATATAAAATATTTTTTGTAAAAGATGAGGTTGACTTGATGAAGCTCCCAAGCCTAGTTTGCCATTTAGTATGATATTGATTGTGCTTGTGATATTCATTAGTTTGATACTTCTCCCATTAAGAGATTCTTCAAACATCTTAGCCTCGGATAATTTCTTTTCTAGTGAAATTACTTGTTCCTTAAGAATTTTCTACTCATCTTCAAGTTTAATATTTTCTGAAGATAGTTTGTTTAATTCAAATAATTTTTCTCTGAGAAATTTTATTTCTTTCTCAGATTGTATTAAGTCTTAACAAAGTAATTTGAAATCTATTTTAAACTGTTCTGAAATAAAATCAAATGTTGAAGTTACCTGGTCTTCTTCAGACTCAGATTAGGAATCAGAATTGCTGTATGATGCATTGATTGCCATCAGACAGACTTATTTAGCTCTTGACTCTTATTCATCTTCACTTGAACTAGATGAAGATTCAGAGTCTGATTCACTCTAAGTTTCAGCTACAAAGCCTCTCTCCTTCTTTTTGTGTTTACTGGAAGAGGATTTGTGTGAGTTCTTCTTAGAGTCTTTCTCCTTCTTCTTATCCTTCTTTCGATTTTTCAGGACACTCTGGAAGAATGTGGCCTGGTTTCCTGTAACCATAACAAACAATTTCTTTAGTTAGAGTTTTGTCATACCTTAGTTTGTCTTGGTTACTGGATGATCTTCTCATGAAGTCTTTTTTGGCTATCTTGTAGAACCTTTTAGCCAAGAGACTCATAAGATCTTCATTCTGTGGAACTTATTCTTCTTCAGTTTCTTGGAAAGCAATGCTCTTTTCCGTCTTCACTGAGGGTAGAGTCTTTTGTTCAGCTTCCCTTGTTTTGATGAACTCTTAATAAGATTTGAGCTTGCCCAACAAAGTCTCAGTTGTGATTTTATTCACAATTCTGGCTTCTCTAATTGGCCAGATTCTTGAATGCCATGTGCTAGGGAAACACATGTGAATTTTATCATTGACCTCTATCAATGTAATGTCTTTTTCCAAAGATTTCAGCTCATTAATTATGAGACTGAGTCTTGTGTATATATCTGCAACTGATTCACTTTCACCCTTCTTGAAATTCTCATAATGAGAAATAAAGTGAGATCTTCTGTCCTTTCTTTCATCAGCTGATCCAGCTACCATTGCATTAAGGGAGTTCCAGATAGCTTTTGCTGAGGGGCATTCAGCAACCTTCTAAAAAATGTCATCAGACATTGTTTGGGCTAGAATGTTCATAGCCTTTACATCAACAATTTTTAGCTTTTTTTGAGCTTCTGTCCATTCTGGTGGTGGTACAACACTGGTGCTTGTTGTTTCCAGTGGTAGATGTGGTCCTATAAAAATAGTTTTGTAGATATCCTCATCAATAAAGTTTATATATAATCCAATCCTTGCCTGCCATAATGCAAACATATTAAGGTTGCAAACAGGAAGTCTAGTGCTTGAATACTCTTTATTTTGTGCCATGATAAGAAAGACAAACTAGAAAAAATAAGATCTATCAGATCTATTGGTTCAGGTGTTAGCCTGTAAAATCGAAGAACCAACCTCTGATACCAATTGAAAGTGAGGGATAGATCTAACTTTACTCTAGAGGGGGGTGAACAGTGTATTTTAAAACTTTGATTTATTTTTATAGGGGATTTTAAATTAAGTGATAAATATATATAGAAAGAAAAATCACAGTACACAAATAAAGAAAGCAATCAATCACAAATGACACAAGGATTTATAGGAGTTCCACAATAAACCTGGGTACATCTACTCTTGTACCACCCTGGTAGGAATCCACTATAGGTTTTTGATCTGGTGAACTACCACCAGAAGATCTATTTTCTAAGGGAGATCTTGCAACCCTTTGAGCTTTTGATCAGGTACCAAAAAACCAAGCTTAAGTCTTTTGATCAGGTGACTTATGAACCAAGAGATAACTTTTAAAGGGAGTTAAAAACCCTGTACACAGTTTATGAAATAAATAAAGAAAGTTGATGATGTCTTCTCTATCAAATATCTCTGAGAAGACTTTAGTGGATGAAGATGCAAAAAGCTCCCCTTGATTTAAGTTGAGATTTGAGATCAGGAGGGGATGCTTTTCTTCAGGGTGTATAGCTTCTTCTATTGGACTGGTTGAAGACTTTTCACTTGCAAAGACTGAAGCAGAAAATCTGTTAAAAAATATGTTGATCTGTAAGTCTCTAAATTAGTAACAGTGTGTCACCCTGAATGTCTAACTCTGTAAACTTATGAGATCTGTAAGAGTGTCACCCTTTGAAGCAGGAATAATCTGAATATATAATCTCTGAGAAGAATTCAAACATTTGAATTAAAACCATTCTGAAATGCCTTAAGACTGAGAATTGTAACTGCTCTGGGTAATAAATTAAAATTAAAATCTGTTATAAATCCATATTTAATGCTGCCTGAAATGACTATATTCATTAAGAATATTTAGCATTAAATATCAAAGTGTAACTGACTGAAATTAGTCCTTTAAAAATCATTCTGCCTTTAGAATATAAAACTGCCTGAACATTGAACAAAGCAAGAAATTCGCTGAACTGAGCCTGGAGATCGTCGAACTGAGCCTGGAGTTCGTCGAACAAAGCCTGGAGTTCGTTGAATTGAGCCTAGAGTTTGTCGAGCTAAGCTTCTGAGTTGTGATCATAGTTCGTCGAACAGAGCCCAGAGTTCATCGTGGTAAACTCAGAGTTAGAACTCTGAGTTCGTCGAACTGAGCTCGGCATTCGTCGAACTGAGCTCATCTTTCATCGATCTGAATTCTGCGTTAATCGAACAAAAATTCTCTGGAATTCTTCTGAAGAAGCAACCCTGGAAATAAACCTATGACCTTAGACTATACACATTGGGTCAAACTAATTTTCCTAAAACAAATAATAGTGATCCTAGCCCAAATCAGTAATAGGGTTCCAACAAGGTATGATCTGGTTTGATTTAGGTCTTGAGATCAACATGAAAGTTGAATCTCTCGTAAAGTCCTTTCCAACTAATGGTTATACATTTTCTGAGGAGTTCTGTAGCTTCCTAAAAGTGCGACTGAATTTTATGCGTTGTTATGATGTTAGTACAGGATGAGTTCTGTCCACTTGTACACAGCTAGACAGAAAGTTGATTCCAAGTGTGATGGACTCAGATTTGGACTCTAGGACCAACATGATAGTTGTATCCCTCGGTAATACCTTTCCAATGGATGGTTACACATAATTTTTTGCAGAATCTAGCTTCCCAAAATCCAGTTTTAGTAAATTGTAATGCATAAGTGTGATGTGTTGTTGATTAGTATGATTCTCTTATATTGTTGATTAATAGCTTATGAGATTTAATGACTATGTAACTAATTATGTTAAAGATCACAACTTGCTTGATTAGTAATTTTGTAAGAGTATTTGTTGCAGATTTCAAGAAATGTTTTGTTTAAACCTCTTGTGATATAAGCAGATATAACTAAAGATCGAAACATATGATTCGGGGGGGCAATTATTTAGTTATTTGAAAGAGGTATGCAGAACATCAGAAAGGGGCTTGAAGAGAAATAACCCTTGATTAAATGGAGGTCGTGTTCATTGAAGCCTTATGTTGAGGATACAATATTGCACACCAATAATCCAATATAATTTGAAAAGGGACTCGGGGTGGAGCCCTTGCGTGTTTAAGGGCACAAGTAAGATGTAATATAAAGGGATTCGATTGGAGCCCTTTGATACTTGGGAGCATGTGAATGTGTAAAGTTTATATGTATGTGTGTGTGTTTTTTCACACGGTGTTTGATCTTATGTTGAGAAAAAAATATGACAGTCAATCGGCATGCCAGTCATCATACCGATGGAAGCTAGCAGGTAAACGATCATGCTAGTCATCATACCGATGGAAGCCAGCAGTTGAAACTAGGATGGTTGGGCAGGGCTCTTTGGTGCTTACTTCCCAAAGACCCCTTTTGCGCCTATTGAGCCTTTTGGGCTAGGCTTTTTGGTGTTTACTTACAAAATACTCCTTCCGTACTATTAGGCCAATTGGGTTGGGCTCTTGGTGCATATCTACCAAGACCCCTTCTGTATCGTATACGCAGGAGCTCTGTTGTTTAGAGGACGATAACATTGATGCAATGGAGGCCTAGGTCTGGTAGTGTGGATACCCACCTAGTAGTGGAGATGACTTCTCCACTATCCTTATTTGGCCACGACGGGTGATATCAGAGAGGATCACTACCTCTCAAAAAGTGGGAACTAAGTCCTATGTCGACTTAGTAATGTGTCTGTGTGTAACGGCCTCACCAGCACCACGCTCGCAAGGACAGCCGCCGGCACCCCCAACATCCAACTCGAAACAGTTCAGCCTAACCAGGTCTACAGACCATGCACCCCAACCACTCTCCACGCTTGTTTTTCAGTAAGCGATAGGCTGTTGACACTGGGGATCGAACCCAGGATTTTGATAAGAGACTCTTTACCACAGCTCTCATCACCAACTGAGCTGCAACACAGTTGGTGATGATAGCTATGGTAAAGAGTCTCTTATCAAGGTCCTGGGTTCGATCCCCAGTAGCAACAACCTACCGCTGTTAAAAAACAGGTGCGGAGAGGGGTTGGGGTGCATGGTCTGCAGAGCTGGTTAGGCTGAACCCTTTCGAGCTGGATGCTGGGGGTGGCGGTGGCCGTCCTTGCGAGCGTGGTGCTGGGGAGGTCGTTAATAAAAGTGCACTTTTTGTAACAGCCTCCCCAGCACCACGCCCGCAAGGATGACCGTCGGCACCCCAAGCATCCAGCTCGAAAGGGTTCAACCTAACCAGGTCTGCAGACAATACACCTCAACCCCTCTCCGCGCCTGTTTTCAGCAGCGGTAGGTTGTTGCCAGTGGGGATCAAACCCAGGACCTTGATAAGAGACTCTTTACCACAGCTCTCATCACCAACTGAGCCTCAAGGACGTCCTGCGGCACCCCCAACATCATACTCGAAAGGGTTCAGCCTAACCAGGTCTGCATACCATGCACCCCAACCCCTCTCTGTGCCTGTTTTTCAGCAGCGGTAGGTTGTTGCCACTGGGGATCGAACCCAGGACCTTGATAAGGGTCTCTTTACCACAGCTCCCATCACCAACTGAGCTGCACTTTTTGTAACGGCCTCCCCAGCACCACGCTCGCAAGGACGGCTGCCGGCACCACCAACATCCAGCTCGAAAGGGTTCAGCCTAACCAGGTCTACAGACCATGCACCCCAACCCCTCTCCGCGCCTGTTTTTCAGCAGCGGTAGGTTGTTGCCACTGGGGATCGAACCTAGGACCTTGATAAGAGACTCTTTACCACAGCTCTCATCACCAACTGAGCTGCACTTTTTGTAATGGCCTCCCCAGCACCACGCTCGCAAGGATGGCCGTCGGCAACCCCAGCATCCAGCTCGAAAGGGTTTAGCCTAACCAGGTCTGCAGACTATGCACCCCAACCCCTCTCCGCGCCTATTTTTCAGTAGCAGTAGGTTGTTGCCACTGGGGATCAAACCCAGGACCTTGATAAGAGACTCTTTACCACAGCTATCATCACCAACTGTGCTGCAGTTTAGTTGGTGATGAGAGCTGTGGTAAAGAGTCTCTTATCAAGGTCCTGGGTTTGATCCCCAGTGGCAACAACCTACCGCTGTTGAAAAACAGGCGCGGAGAGGGGTTGGGGTGCATGGTCTACAGACCTGGTTAAGCTGAACCCTTTTGAGCTGGATGCTGGGGGTGCCGGCGGCCGTCCTTGCGAGCGTGGTGCTGGGGAGGCCGTTACAGTGTGTATGCATGGGTGAGTCATCATATTGCATTCATTTCATTTCATTTTATTGCACCGCATAAAATCCTCATCATATAAATTTGTATGAGCACTTTTATATGATGAGTTACTTTGTTGTACCAGATCCTTAACTTATAAATTTGTATGAGCATTTTTATAAGTTAAGTTAAATTATGTACTTATAATTTGATATGTTATTAGAGTAGATGTGCCTTTACATATTGTTATCTTCTGTTGTTACTTTCTTGTATTGATGTACTAATATATATACATGAGCTGCTAGATTAATAAACTCTCCTGTCACCTGTTTGATATTTATACTACTACTATATTGTGCTTTTCTTTTTTTCCTCAGCCCAGTGCCTAAGAGTCGTCGGGGTGAGAGGATGTGAAGCCAGTTAGTCTTTATGACTAATGGTTGCTACGGCTACCATTTTAGGAGGATACCCCAAGAGCGGGTGATGCGGTTGAACGATAAGTGTACCGGTCGCATAAGTAATATAAAATGGGCAAATTTTCCCAAGTATCGATCTCGAGGGAACACACTAAGGTGGAGTTAATTTTTGAGGAGGACTTGAGATTGAAGTCTTTAGGTCGGAGCCAACTAGGGGGGGGGGGTTTGATTGTTGCAGAAAAATAAAGTAAAATGCTACAAACTACTCCTATGCAATGCCGCTATGCAATGCTTTGCCAAGCGGGATGGAAGACTAGTCGGGCCGCTATGCACCGAATCGATGGGCGGATGGATGAGTAGGTTTACGGAATGAGGGTCGAAAGCACCACTTCACTATGCACGCTTCTAGAAATTGCTAGAACGACACGGTGTGGTGGCGGATGGATAATGGTGCAACTCAAGCAACAAAAGTGTAAAACAATATAAGTTCACATAGACATGAATCACATAAAGTTTACAACTAAAGCGCACATCATCAATATAAATAGATTTAAACACACATATTCAACAAGAGAGCAAGTACAAGTTAAGAGATCGACCGAATCTGAAGTCTTGCTGAGGGTTCACGGAAGGAATCGTCGGGTTGTCAATCTGCATCCTAGCACGGTCCTCAACTACGTCTAGGGTAGAGAAGAGTTGTCACTACCTTCCAATTGACCTGTCTTCTTCGTGTCATGATTGCGGAAGAAAGTTGCAAGCTTCCCTTTTGCTTGTTGGATACAGCGTCAAAACCTTTCTTGAGGCTCAAGGATGAAGGAGAAGGCCGAGAGGAAGCTCCGGCTTGGATTTGGCAGTAAAAGCTTTCCCGAAGCACCTCCCTACGGTTGAAGATGAAGGGGAATGACGGATCCCTTCCTCGGAGACGAAAAAATGGTGGAGAAAATGTCGATCCCCAAGATTTGGGCGGAACCTGCATATTTATAGACATCAGAATATAACAATGCGCACAATCACGGGCGCACGACCAGTAGTCGTGCGCATTATGGCCAGTGATCGTGCATACTAGCATGACAGAATCAAAAGAAGAACTGGGATAATGTGCACGAGCAGTAGCGCATGACCGCTGGTCGTGCGCACTATGTCCAGTTGTCGTTCGATTACCCAGATAGAACTCTAGGAAAATGGAATCAATGCACACAATCAGTGGCGCACGACCGGTGGTCGTGCGCACTGTGTCCAGTGGTCGTTCGTTTTCCCCGACAGAACTTTGAAAAATGAAATCACTGATATGTGCAGACATTCCGAGCAATCACAATAAGGAGTACAAACTATAAAAGTAAAAAAATACACAACCATGGGACAAAGAGTGCACTTCCTATGGAAATGAAGATAAGATGAAATATATACGATAACGAACTAAAAGTGAAGTGGAAGCGAAAGAAAACAAGCCCAGATGACTCCAAAAATAACTATATAAATAGGAATCATCAAACCCCCAGACTTACTTGTTTGCACGTCCCAAGCAAACAAAATCTATGCAGATGGGGAAAATAAACTAGCTAACAAAGAAATTAAGATACGGAGTACCATGCAAAGTTGCATGCTCGCGTGCATAAAAATATAATAGAGGAAATTTTTATGTATACAAAATAGTTTATACTGTTCAAAATGCGTATCAAAATTTTATTACTACTCAAAAATGGAATTACGGTGAATCATCCGGTTACGCGCAGGAAGAAAGTAGGCAGGCAACTGAGGTGAGCTTTGCCATAGACCGGGGCTCCGGATCACCTCCAAAGAAATCCACCAATGTCGGGGACCATATGCTTGCCCGTTCACACTCTCTCCACGGTAGTAGTTCGACTCAAGCGTGAATCTGTAGGACTTTAGGTTAAGAGATGTGGCTTGGGCTACGGTGAGGTAAACAACGATAAACAGGAAGGCTATGAACCTAACCCAAATGAGCTAGCATAAAAAGAATCCATCTGCTAACCCAAATATATGCAGGTATACCACACCCCCAGACTTAACTTTTAACATATGGGTGTGTGCACCGCCTACTCCAAATAGAACCATATTTCCAATAGGATTTTCAATTATACTTTTTCTTTTCACTTCTTTTTTTACAGATATATATATTTTTATCATCTTATTATTTCCACAATTTCAGCAAATATAAACTTTGGAGCACATCCACATATTCACAAAGAATATCACCACATCAACACCCCATCATGAAAATGTAAAACACTAAAGCTCGACTTGGGTGTGTGACTAGGATCAACTATGAAGCTTTGGTGAAATAATGGTGGGACTGAAGCAAAAGAAGGGGTAGGCACAATGGGGCTTAGCGAGGATAAGACGTTAGGAACGGTGCAAAGCTCAACCGGGCCAAAATGATGGCATATATCACGCTCATGCTCGACAAATCATGCACCAATGCTTCGAGAGTAGCTTGGGGAAAGTTCTTAGCCACCGATAAAGATAATCCTTCCTCCCGACTCGAGCAAAACGAGTCTAGTGACGGCTACACACATCCCTACACTACCGTTTGATTCACACCAGATTCACCAATTTTGAGTAGAATAAAAAGTATTTACACAAATAGGAAAAAAATATATAACTATAAGCATACAGAAAAATTAAATCTACTCGAATTTCTACATGAGATGAGAGCACTCGACTAGGAGCACTACAGGAGTCAATATTTTTCTCTGTCTCACAATCCTATACCAGCACAATAATTTTCCCAAATCATACAAAAGAAATGAGTTTAACTCGCAGCACGCTAATGGCTAAGCACGCGCTCATGTGGGTGCAGTGGTGTGCGATGCAATGAACTAATCAAAATAAAAATATAAAAGCTTCTAGTATGCAAATGAAATGTGAACGTGTAGAAGGTAACAAACATCAGCTCTCCCCAGACTTAAACTAAAATACACAGCATATGGTATAGAAATAAAAATCAGATAGAGCTAAGGGAAGAGGTTACCCAATACTCAGCTAGTGAGCATACCAGAAGACGCGTGAAAAAAATAGAAGCAGGCCCTCCAAACGAAGAATCACAACCCCGACAATATGAATTTGCCAAGAATAGCTGCAGGGGTGAGCTTCGCAAAAACAAAAGAAAAACATACAAAATACAAAGAAATTCTAAACTAGGATAGACATGAAAAATAAAAATGCAGGAAAAGGAAGATAACTACAGGGGTTATTGTCCTCCCAACACTACTTATTAAATTCTATACATTTCTAGCTAATGGAACTATGAAAAGAAAAGTGCACAGGTAACGGTTCTAGTGTCTGTTGTAGTAACGGGTACCGATACGGCGATAAAACAGTTACCCCTCTACCTACATAATAATACCTGCTCATCACAGGTAGAGGAAATAGGAAATAAGAGGAGGAGGAGAGCTGGTCCTCGCTCGTCTTATCACAAAAGAAATCCTTGCCCAGCAAGGTATCGTCTATAGGGAGATGGCAGGAGGAGAAAGCAATGAATGGAGCTTCCTCAACTGAGGAGGAATCAACTTCCTCGCAAAAGAGGATGCTATCATCCATCACTTGAGTTAAAAGCTCCAATTCCTCCTGAAGCACCTGCGAAGTCTCAACCCGCACGGGCTCAGATATAAAAAGGGGATCAAGAAAAAAAGAAGATGATGAACTAAAATAATCAACAATATGGGGAGTGGTCCCGGTCTCACTCCCAACAGGATCTAAGCATTGATCATTGTCGGTGTCATATGAGTCATGGCAAGGGAAATCCGAGAGTACGAGGTCCTCGGTGGTGGTTTGGACCTCCTCATCCAACAAGGAAGTGGAAACTTCCTTATCAGAAAGGATCTCCTCATCATCCAACCTCGGTGCATCATTGTGTTCCAAGGTGTCACACTCTCCATTGGAGAGAATACGTCCTCGTCCTACATTGGCGCAACCTCCGACAATAAATCACTATCTAGCATAACATCATCAACCGACTCACTAAAAATAGGGATAGATAATTTTTGCAAAGAAAGTGGAGGAACAACAACATCCGAGAAAATATGTGCTGGTTCCTCCGGGGGTGAATCAACAAGAGGGGAAGAGTACATGGGGAGAGACGGCACCACAATGTTGTCACACCGAGCAGTAGAAAGTCTGATGGGTATATCCGCAGTAGTCCCCCATAGACAAGGTAATATTGCGAATATATCATAAAAATCAGAAGGGGAAGCCAATTGAGAGGTGGATGGAACGAGTTGGATATCTAGCTCATCATTCTCCTCCAACTGGCGCTTAAATTCTGTGCAATTTTCAACATGTGCTCGGTGCTACGATAACACAAACACCGTTTTCCATTACTCCTCGGTCCCGGTGGGATAGGATATGAATAAGAAAAAGGTGTAGGTGTAGAAGAGATGTAACATCCCATTTTCCAATTAGACCCCCCCCCCTTAGGAGTGACTTGAGCATAACTAGGTCATATGAGTTAACCTAGGTGAGCCCAGGAGACCAAGTGACCTAAAAACCTAGTTGAGACCCACTTGGTCTGCAAATAGTAATTTTCAAAACTCTGATTTTGGGTGGCCTAGTAGGTTCATTGTGACTCTAAAAAATTCCCTTAGACCTAATGTGGGCCCAATGAGTCACCAAGGACCCACTTGGGTCAAGCATAGTGGTCAATTTGACCATGTCAACCCCAAGCCCAAATCAAGTCAAACCTAGCCTATATGGGCTAACCCAACCTCAAACCACCCTCCCCCTTAGGCTAACTCTTGCATGATTATTTTTGTATGATATTTGGCTGCCTATATCCTAGGGAATTGACCAAGTCAACATTGGTGACTAGGAGAGAGAAGGTGAGCTCAATTTTCATGTTAATGGAGGAGAGAGAAAAATTCAAGAGAGAGGGAAGGAGGAATTCAGCCAAAGGGAGGCCAAAGGCCACCCTTAGTGGCTGAATTCAACTCCCCAGGGGAAGGGGAGAAGTTTTCAACCATTTCCCGGCCACCTAGGCCTTGGTTCAACCCCCCCTCCTCCATGGCCGAACCCTCCTTTATTGGCCATTAATGGCTTCTTTCAAAACCACCTCCCCCTCCCCTCCTGGCCATTTATACCCCATCAGCAAGCTAGGGTGAGGGATTTCAAAACCCTAGATAGGAGGGAGAACCGCTGCCGCAGCCACCAAGAAGAGGAAACGCCGCCGCCGCCGCCGCCATGCATTCCCGTCGCTCCACCCGCATCCGAGCCCGAACTCAGGTCCTCCTCCTCTCCTTCTCTCATGCTTAGATCCTAGGAATGTTTAGAAATCAATTTCATGCCCAATCGAACCAGATCTAGGTTTTAGAATTTCAGAAAAATGCCTGTTTTTTTGGAGCTTTTGAAGCTCTCGGCTAGGGCGGCGCCGCCACCTCCGGCCGCCCTAGCTCCGGCCAGGGATAGCCCCCACCACCGGGAACAAATGGAAGATGTTTCCCGGTGGTGGCGCCGCCTCAGGCCGCCGGGAAATGGCCCGCAAAAACCACCTGCGTGGGTCTATTTTCGGCCCATCGGGGAAGATGAACAGGAGCCACCTGATGGCGCTTCAAGATTCG
Source organism: Platanthera zijinensis (assembly GCA_039513925.1). Lineage (NCBI taxonomy): Eukaryota > Viridiplantae > Streptophyta > Magnoliopsida > Asparagales > Orchidaceae > Platanthera > Platanthera zijinensis. The sequence goes on along the minus strand of CM077092.1, from coordinate 92,513,111 downwards.
TGCAGGATCAGTTTTAATTCTTTTAAATCTTTTTTCTGATTTTCTGTTTTTTGTAAAACTGTTTTCATTGTAAATGGATTTTAGGCCCCTTATGGGCACCTACTGAAAAAGTGTATAGCGTGAAATTTTGGTAGAGAACCTAGACTTGTAGGGCCATTTGATTATGGGTATGTCCTAGGTTTAGGGCAGTTTTATTATAAAAATTATTTAGGCCCTTTGGAGGCTTGTTCATCAAAATTAATCAACATGAATGTTGCAGGCTTTTTAATTACCTACAGTTTGATATATTATGGAAAATTATAGGTCAAGTCTTCTGACCTATAGGGCCATTATTCTAGGGTAGGTCCTACAAATAGGGAAGATCTTTGAAAAATTCCCCACACCTAATCCTTGGTCCAAATACTTTGAAATTTGGACAGGGACTCAATATCACCTAGACCTAACTCCTGTAAAAATTGGAGACCATTTGGGATAGTGTAACTTAGGGTTCTGCCCTAAACCTAGAAAAGCTAGGGTAAGGTAGTTGAAGGGTCAAATGACCTCCAAGCCCTCCCAAATTTTGGTGAGGTGTCCCTGGTATAGGTAGCTAGGTATGGTTCAAATTTCAAATCATTTGGTTGAGTTTTGATTAGGAATCCTCTAAACCCTAGTTTTGATCTAGTAGAAGGAAGCTTAGTGAGAAGGTTCTTTGCACTCTGGTATGATCATCTCACCTCAATAGAGGTTGAGATTTTTACCACTGGTTTATTATGGTCCTAAGATTACCCTTAGGGAAGATGGGATGATTTAGGGTAAGTTTACCCTAGGGCCCAGGTTCAAACCCTAAATGTGGACTTTGGGGGTTTGTGAAGGACATAGGGGCAAATGCCCTTTTATGGCCTTGAGATTTGGTGGAGAGGTTTTTAATGAGTTTGTAACTCTCTGGTTGTAATGTTAGAGAATTTTGATGTAGGTAGCTACCTCAAAACTTAAACCCTAGTTCTAGGGTAGAAGGGATTTTAGGTCAAAACAGTATCTTAAACTCTTTTAAAAGCCATGAAATTTGGGTAGTGTGTTTCTAGGATAGTTAGGACCCTTGGATAATTTTACTAGAATTTTTAGATAGGTATTTCTAGTACTTCATTCATGAATGTGGGTATAGCCCTTTTTGATGTTTCATTTATTAAAGATTTTTAATTCAAATATGGCCCCCTTGAAACTCTAGAATTAGATGTTTTTGGTCAGTAGGAATGCCCATGAATTTTAGATCAATTTTATGTTGATTAAACAGAATAGTTCCTTCACAAGTATTATTAAAGGGCTCAATGTTTTAAAAATATTTTATGGCATAAGTAGTCTCTGGAAAATTATGAAAGTTGGTAAATGGTGTTTTTAAATCATTATGAATCAGTGGGATTGTCATCTGGATTTTTGGAGTTATGGATTTAGTACTTGATTCACAAGCTTGCTAGATTAGGGTTTTAGAAAATGATTTATTATAAATTAATTTCCAGCAGGAAAGTTATGAAACTTTTATAGTACTGTTTTCATGGTATTTCTAATATCCTGTAATTAATCCAATTTATTTGGAAGAGAATTTGATGTAGTTTATTCATTAGACATGAAGGAAATGGTTTATTGCAAAAATAACTTTAGGCCCCCTAGACTATAGGGAAAATTGCCAAACCTTGGATATGTCATTTTTAGATACATTAATATTTGTCTTAAATTTATCATGATTTATACATGACTGAAAAATATAATCCTTGTACAAATTTGGAAGACCTTGGATTTTAGTAAAATTAATTAATTATTAGATTAATTGGAAAAAATTGTTATTATCGGAAATCGATTCAATAATGTCATGATAGGCCCCCAGTAATTAACTTAGGCCGTTCGGAAGAAAACACAAAGGACATCCTATCATAGACATCACTTAGTATAAGGTGGTCTGTAGTTAGTAACTTTGGGAAATGAGTAACAAGATAAGGTTTGGGTTAGCGTAAGGACAGCTTGTGATGGTTGGATTTAAAGAAAGAGGATGGATCACCATAGGAGGTTTCAAGTGTGGTGAGGAATGAGTTGATGCGCTCTAAGGTGCGCGGGACCGACAAAAGATCGCCGTCCCCGTAAGAGTGAAGAGTCAAATCCACCCTAGGTTTAGTTTGATGCAATTTATAGAGGGAACGGGTAAGGGAAAAACAACCAATAACAATAAGTTCCTTGCGAAAGGGAACTTCGGGCCGTAATGTCGCCGTCTTGGTTCCTAGTGCCCTTTGAGAGCCCTTCACGGGGTATGCCGGGGGCAGTCCTGGGCTAACGTAAATCTTAAAACAAACGAAAGAGTAATTAGCCTAATAGGGATTCACATTGCACACACTCATTAGTTAGGGTTGGTAATGGCTAAGTCGTCCCGAGGTGTTCAAGGGGCGCCGTCCCGTGGTGTTCTAAGGGATGAAGTCTGGAGATGAGCCGGACGGTTTAGTCCGGGGAAGTTGGTCTCGGATGTGGTTTATACGGACGGTTAGGTCCGGGAGTTTGACACTTTAAAATTGTTATATATTAAACTGCTGCATGTGCATAAAAATAGGAAAGATTAAGGTGGTGGGTTTTCGATATCGGGGAGTTCGATTGCACCGACACCGATATCGTTGACTCGGCAAGGTGACTAGCACTTAGCCAAGGTTAAGTCCGGCGGACCAGTCGGCAAGAGTACGCAAGAGTACGCCTCGTGCACCAGGCGTTGAGGGCATACGATAGGTCAGACCAGTGGTGCTTTTACTGGTTTTGAGGTGGGCGAGGCCCAACCCACCGCTTCCATTTGCCACTACGGGAGTATCCTGGGAGTTATCTCCAGAAAGGGGGAACTAAAGGTTTGTGTACACAAAGTTGGGTGTGTGAGTTGCACTGCTTGAACATCATAACCCACCATATAGCTGCATGTCATAATCATTTATAACAACCTTGACACCTAAAATATAAGCGGAATGGGACGATATAAGCTTGTGTGGGCAAGTTTATAAATTAAGGTCAATTTGTTATATGTATATCTGCTGCTTGATAACCGACACCCCAAGGTATAAGCGGTATGGGACGCGTTATACGATGGGAGCCTTACAAAAGATCCCTTGGCTTATGTGTACTCACATAAGCGAAGGTTTAATTTCTTACTTATTTCCTTTCTGTTATACCTATTACAACATTTATACTGTTCACCTGTTATAACTTGCTAGTTAGGTCCACCGTCATCTGTTTTGAAATTTATCTCCACTTTCATGTCCTCCCCTTTCTTCCTCTCCGCCCGGTGCCTTAGAGCGTGGGGGAAGGGGTGGGGGATGATAGGTCTTAGTCTTTTAGACTAACGGTTTTCGAACCATATCATATTAGGGGATCGTGGAGCCCAGCCCGGAGGAGCAACCCAGGAGGCCGGTACGCTTGGAGATGGGGCAGTCTAGCACTGGAGTCCAGACTGCAGGGACCGTGAGTCCCGACCTTTAGTAGAGCTTTAGTTTTGCTTCCGCATTGAGTGATTTTTGTAGTGAGGACTTGATGTACCGGGCATGAGCCCCTATATTTCTAGTATCTTGTTCTCTGATGATTTCTGTGGACACTCCCTTCGTGGAGTTATTATTTATATGTGATATTATATTGTGGACTGCATTTCTCTTTACTGTTCTACTTGCTACTTGATTGTGATCGAAAAGGCCGGCAGAATCGGCGCGTTGTAGTGATGACCTTCCCGGGTGCGAAGGTGTCACCGCAAAGCGGCGGTTCTGGGCATAAGACCTCGGGTTTCAAAAAAAAGGGGGTCTTACAAGAGAAGTGACCATAAGACTGGGGTACGGTGTATGATGTACCATAAGAAGACGGTGCTCCATACACTGAACCACGAGAATTATGCCCATTATCTTCAGTGGGGCACTCATCACTACCATGCCTATAATCCCCGTACCATCTACAACGGATATTCATATAAGAAAACATGATGCAACAAGAAAGTATTCACTAACAGAAATATTCTAAGCAAAAATTAACTACACACTAGCAGATAAAAGAGAAGGAATGTCTGCTGCTGAAAAATTAAAACTTGAAAAGGAACAAAGAAAAAATACGCAATAAAATTTAAAAACTAAAGCAAAAAAGAAACATGAAATGTACAAATGGAAAAAGGGCTTCTATCTCCTATCTCCCTCTCCAAAAAATCACACGACTGTGTTCCCCGTCAACGGCACCAAAAACTTGATGCGGTTGAACGACAAGTGTACCGGTCGCACAAGTAATATAAAATAAGCGAATTTTCCCAAGTATCGATCTCGAGGGAACATAGTAAGGTGGAGTTAATTTTTGAGGAGGACTTGAGATTGAAGTCCTTATGTCGGAGCTAATAAAGGGGGGGGGTTTGATTGTTTCAGAAAAAAAAAGTAAAATGCTACAAACTACTCATATGCAATGTCGTTATGTAATGCTTCGCTAGGACGGATGGAAGACTAGTCGGGCCACTATGCAGCGAATCGCTGGGCCGATGGACAAGTAGGTTTATGGAAAGAGGGTCGATAACACCTCTTTGCTACGCACGCTTCTAGCAATTGCTAGAACGGCATAGTGTGGTGGCATATGGATAATGGCACAACTCAAGCAACTAAAGAGTAAAACAATACAAGTTCACATAGACATGAATCACATAAAGTTTACAACTAAAGTACACATCATCAATTTAAATAGATTTAAACACACATATTCAACAAGAAAGCAAGTACAAGTTAAGAGATCGACCGAATCCAAAGTCATGCTGAAGGTTCACGGAAGGAATCGCTGGGTTGTCAATCCGCGTCCTAGCACGGTCCTCAACTATGTCCCAGGTAGAGAAGGGCTGTCATTACCTTCAAATTTACCCGTCTTCTTCGTGTCACGATTGTGGAAGAAAGTTGCAAGCTTCCCTTTTGCTTGTTGGATACAACGTCAAAACCTTTCTTGAGGCTCAAGGATGAAGGAGAAGGCCGAGAGGAAGCTCCGGCTTGGATTTTGCGGTGAAAGCTTGCCCGGAGCACCTCCCTATGGTAGAAGATGAAGGGGAACATCGGATCCCTTCCTCGGAGACGAAAAATGGCGGAGAAAATGTCAATCCCCCAGATTAGGGTGGAACCTGCATATTTATAGATAATAGAATATAACAATGCACACGATCACGGGCGCAAGACCAGTGGTCGTATGCACTATGGCCAGTGATCGTGCGTACTGTCATGAAAGAATCAAAAGAAGAACTGGGATAACGTGCACGAGCAGTGGCGCATGATTGGTGGTCGTGCTCACTAAGTCAAGTGGTCGTGCGATTACCCAGACAGAACTCAAGGAAAAATGGAATCAATGCACACGATCAGTGGCGCATGACTGGTGGTCGTGCGCATTGTGTCCATTGGTCGTACGTTTGCCCCGGTAGAACTTGGAAAAATGGAGAATAATGCGCACGAATAGTGGCGCACGACCAGTGGTCGTGTGCAATATATCTGATGCTCGTGCACAGTATTCCTATTTCCAAACACTCCCGGAACACGCACACGAGACCCCTGTACCAATAGGAAAAACAAATCACTGATATGTGCAGACATTCCAAGCAATCACAATAAGGAGTACAAACTATAAAAGTACAAAAATACACAACCACGGGCCAAAGAGTGCACTTCCTATGGAAATTAAGATAAGATGAAATATAAATGATAACAAACTAAAAGTGAAGTGCAAGCGAAATAAAACAAGCACAGATGAGTCTAAAAATCACTATATAAATAGGACTCATCAGCGGGGCAGCAACAGCACCTTGTGCATGAGGACAGCCTGGCCAGGGGGACAGGTCTTGATACGATGATACCCTCACTTCCTTCTATGACAGATGTGAGTTTTTGAGTGGTATGATGTAACCTTCATGCGGTTTGTGTACTCTGATATTGCAGGAGATAATGTAGCTTCTTATTATGATGTATTACTTTTGGACATTTACCTTTTTGTGGATCATGACTTTTGTGTTCTTCTATTTATTGGGTTGGGATTTGTGATATTGAAAATTAGCCGGAAGAATTGGTGACTTGTGGTACAGATTAGCCCGTGTGCTGATGCTACCACAAAGCAGCTGTTTTGTGCATAAAATTTCTCTAGTCCATGTTTTGTGTTTCGGGATGGGGGTTTTACATTATCTAGGGTTCATGTAGAGGTTTATGTATGGGTTCCTTTAGGGGGTTATCTTGGGTTTTAAATATATTGAGATTTATTCTAGGGTTCATCAAAGGAGTTTATATAGGGCTTTATAAAAGGGTTCAACAAGTTGTTTATTTAGGGACTTATCTAGGGGTCATCTAAAGTTTTATCTTTTTCATCTTGGATTTCATCTAGGGGTTTATCTAGTGGTTTTTTAGAAGTTTAGCAAGGGGTTTTTCTACCATTTCATCTAGGGTTTATTTACCATTTCATATAAGAACATATCTATAATTTTATCTAGGGGTTTATCTACTATTTCATCCATAGGTTTATCTAGTGTTTCACTGAGGATTTTATCTTCTATTCATCTATAAGTTTATATGTCTTTTTATCAGGGGGTTTATCAACTATTTCATCAATGGGTTAACCTATTATTTCGTCGAAGGGTTTATCTACTATTTTATCCAAGGGTTAATCTATTATTTAATACTGCGATTTATCTACCATTTCATTTATAAGTTTATTTTATATTTCATAAATTGATTTACCTACCATTTCATCTAGAGGTCTATCTATTATTTCATCCAAATTTTTATTTATCATTTCATATAGAAGTTTATCAACAGTTTCAAACAAGGGTTTGTCTACCATTTCATTTAGAGTTTCATCTAACATTTTATCTTGGGCTTATCTAACATTTCATCAAGGTGTTTATCTATAATTTCATGTAAAGGTATATTAATTATTTCATACATGGGTTTATCTACATTTTCATACAAAGGTTTATCTTCAATCTCCTCCAAAGGTTTATCTATCATTTCATCTATGGGTTTATCTACCATTTCATTTATGGATTTATCAATGTTTCATCCAGGGGTTTATATATAGTTTCATCCAGTGGTTTATCTACCATTTCATATAGGTATTTATCTATTATTTCAGTTAGGTGTTTATCTACTATTTCATCCAAGGGTTTATCTACCATTTTATTTAAGGGTTTATCTACTATTTCATCTATAAGTATGTATACCATTTCACCCAAAGGTTCATTAACTATTTTATCTAGAGATTTATTTACTATTTCATCCAAAAGTTTATCTACCATTTTATCCAGGGATTTATCTTCCATTTCATCCATTTGTTCATATATCATTTCATCAATTTGTTTATCCAACGTTCTATTTTAATGGTTTATCTACCATTTAATCTATAGGTTTACTGATGCAGGCAAGTTCCACCATCACGACCTAGACGATCAGAAAACTCACAAGTTACTCTCTCACGTTCCAACAAACTAACACACAACTAAAATGTAGCTACTCTGAATCACGTTATTATCAATTGCATGCCAACACGGAGGTTCGCCAATCCTCTAGAGATCAAATAAGGGCTATTTGCCAATATTTGCTTAAGCGAAATGGACCTACACGATAAGAATGGTTGTGTTGTACTAAAAGAGATCCACCAAATAAAAAAAAATCGATGCCCCCAAAGTGGCTGATCTCTCCCAACAAAAAGAAAACAACAGAAAATCAAATCCTTTGAATGCTGAGAAATCAAGAGTTACAAAAACAAACCATCCCGAGAAAACCACGATGCAATCTCGATTTCAAAATTAACGCCACCATTTTCTTCACAAGAAATACCTATAAGAGGTGAATTACACACGAGATGAGAAAGAGAAATCATTACCCACACTCGAGGAAGATATCACGTGGTGAATCGGTCTACTACGGTTCCACTAGAGTTGTGCTGAACGGAGATCAAGACTCGCTAGTCTCCACGGATCCACGTAGATGAGCTCCCGATGGGTAACAGATCGGGATGCAGGATCACGGGTTGGAGGCGACAGCAGCTCGGGAATGAGTCTTCCCGGACACTTCGTGCGGGGGGGAGGTTTGCCAGAGTCGCACTGAGAGGAAAGGGGTCAAGGACACCGAAGTCGCACCAGTAGGCGGGGAAAGGGGAAGGGAGCTAGAGTCGCTCCAGCAGACGAGTCGCACGCCAAAGGGATATGGTAGCAGCCGCAAGCTCCTTTAATTTTAGGGTTTCAATATTATTTTTTCATCCCATATCATCACAATAAGAGGTCTTAAATAGTGTTTACAATAATAAAAAAAACTAGCTATTCGCAGTCCAGAATAAACAAACATGCAAGAAATATAAAATTAAGCTGAAAATATGATGTTAAATATGTCTAAAACATATTAACATCACTTAGTAAGGTTTGGTCTTGGTCAGAGGTTATAGTGGTGGAAAGTGTGCCGGTCTTCTATGTCTTTATGGTGCCGTGAATCTTTAACTGGTAATTGAGGGACGCCATCTATTTGTGTGTCAGCACCAAAATCATCACGTGGGGGATCGTCGGCTCCATCATTTACCTATTGTGTCATACATAGGTTTAACTACCATTTCATCTAGGGGTTTATTTAACATATCTTATAAGGTTTATCTACCATTTCATCTAATGGTTTATCTAACACTTCATCTAGAGATTTATCTAGTTTTTTATTTAGGGTCTATCTATTGTTTCATCTAAGGGTATATATACTATTTCATTCAGGGTTTTATAAACCATTTTATCTAAGGGTTTATGCATTCTTTCATTTAGGGGGTTTATCTACTACTTCATCGATAGTTTTACCAATTATTTCATGTTGGAGTTTATATACTATTTCATCTATAAGTTTGTCTAGCACTTCATCCATAATTTTATCTAACATTTAATCTAGGGTTTATATACCATTTAGTTAAATGGTTTATCTGTTATTGCATCTATGAGTTTATCTACTATTTCATCTAGTTTTTTTATCTTTTATTTCATCCAAGTGTTTATATGTTGTTTCAACCAAGGATTTATGTATTATTTCATCCAAAGGTTTATCTATTATTTTATCTAGTGGTTTATCTACCATTTCATCGAGGTATTTATCTACCATTTCATCCAATGGTTTATCTACTAATTCATCCAAGGATTTCATCTAAGGGTTTATCTAAGGTTTCAAGCATGGGTTTATCTAGGGGTTCAGCTAGGAGGTATATATAGGGGTTCAACTAGGGCTTTGTTTAAGGTACATCTAAGGTTAATCCAGGTTTTTTATTTATTGGTTTATCTACAAGTTCATCTAAGGTTTTATCTAGGTGTAAAATAAGGGGTTTATATAGGGGTTTATTTAGGGATTTGTCGAAGGGTTCATCTTGGGGTTTATCTATGGTTCATCTATGGGATTCTCTATAGATTAATCTAGGGATATATCATGGGGTTCATCTAGATCTTTATCTAGGGGTTCATCTAGACATTTATCTATTAGTTAATTGAAATATTTATCTTGGGATTCGTCAAGATGTTTATCTTGAGGTTTATTTAAGGATTCTTCTATTGGTATATCTAAAGGTTCATATTTGTATTTATTTAAGATTTAATTAAGGAGTTTATCTAAGGGTTCATCTAAGAGTTTATCTAGGGGTTTATCTAGAGGTTCATTTATGGGTTTATTAAGGAGTATATTCATCTTTTCATCAGGGGGTTTATCTACTATTTCATCCATAGTTTATCTACCATTTCATCTAGATGTTTATCTACCATTAAATCCGTGGGTTTATTTACCATTTTATCAAGTGTTTATCTATCATTTCATCTAGGTGTTTATCTAAAGTTTTGACCAAGGGTTTATTTATCGTTACATCTAGGGGTTTATCTACCATCCCATCAATAAGTTTACATACCGTTTCATTTAGGGGTATATCTTCCACTTTATCTAGGGGTTTATTTTATGTTTTATTCAGAAGTTTATTTGTCATTTCATGCATGGGTTTAATTACCATTTCATATAGGTATTATTTATCTTTTCATTCATAGGTTTATCTACCATTTCATCCAGAGGTCTAACTACCATTTTATTTATGGTTTTATCTACCATATCATCCAGATTTTATCTACTATTTTATCTATTAATTTAATAAATATTTTATCTAAGTTTTTTATCTACTATTTCATCGAGGGGTTTATCTACAACTTCATCCATAGGTTTATCTACCATTTACTAAATAGGTTTATCTATTGTTTCATTTTGGCGTTATCTGCCTTTTCATTCAGAGATTTATCTAACATTTCATTCTATTAATTAATGTATCATTTTATCCAAAGTTTTATCTATCATTTCATCCAGGGGTTTATTTACCGCTTCATGCAGCCGTTTATTAACCATTTCATCTAGGGGTTTATCTATCATTTCATCAAAGGGTTTATTTAATGTTTAATCTATAGTTTTATTAAGGGTTTTGTCTAGGGGTTTATCTTGAGGTTCATCTACTGATTTATCTAGGGGTTTATTTATATGTTTATTTAGGAATTCCTCTGAGGATCTAACTACGTATCAATTTAGAGTTATATTTAGGGGTTTATCAAGGGGTTCATCTAGGTAGTTATCTAGTTAATCATCTAGGTTATTTCTAGGGGTGATTTCATCTAAGGGTTCATTAACTAATTCATCTAGGGGTCCATCTACAATTTTATCTCGTGGTTCATCTATTATTTCATCTAAATATTCATTTATGGTTTCATCTTTGGTTTCATCTAGTGGTTCATCTATATTTTCATATAGTTATTTTTCTAGAATTTTATCTTGAGAATTATCTATGGTATATATTTTGGTTTTTTTTTTAAATTCATCTAGTGGTGTATCTATGGTTTCATCTAAAGATTAATCTACATTATCACCTGGGGGTTTATCTAGGGCTTCATCAAAGGGTATATTTAGGAGTTTCTACATGGGTTCATCTAGGTATTTATCTAAGGAATCATATAAGGGTTTATATAGGAGTTATTCTAGGGTAGTTGTTCATCTAGAATTTCATCTAAGGATTTATCTAAGAGTTCATCTTGGAGTTTTCTTGGAGTCTATATAAAGTTTATCTAGGGGTATATCTAGTGGATTATCTAAGAGTTCATATTGAGGTTTATCTAGGGTTTCGCCTAAGAATATCTAATTGTTCATCTAGGGTGGATTTATCTACCATTTCATCAAGTGGTTTATCAATAATTTCATCCAGGGTATTATTTACCATTTTTATTTTGGGGTTTATCTAAGATTTTATCCAGGGGTTTATTGACCATTTCATCCATGGCTGTATCCACTATTTCATTGAGGTGCTTATCTATCGAATTATCCAGGGGTTTGTCTACTATTTGATCTAGTGTATCATCAATTATTTCATCCATGGGTTTATTTACCATTTTATCTAGGAGTTTATCTTCCATTTTGTCTAGTTGTTTGTTTATTATTTTATCTAGGGATTTATCTATCATTTCTTCTAGGAGTTTGTTGGATATTGTATTCACAATAGCCTTGATCTGAAGAAGTGTCCCTTGAACTAAGTTAAAATGAGTTTGTATTTGATGTTGGTTTTAGTTATGTATGGTGCAGGTCTTAATTTCCAAAAACAAACCATTATCAGGTTACAATGGGTTCCAAACATAGCTCTATGCAATGTAATTCCTCATTGTATAGACATCGTGTTAGCTCATGTCTAATCTCTCTAATGAGGTGTACTTCATCTCTAGCATCCCAAAAAAAGCTGTTGTTTAAGAAGTTCAGCTTTTCTAAAGTCATTTCATTGAGTGATCTTGTGAGGACTCGTGAAATTCATCGAGAACTCATGTAAGCACTCACTGAATTCGTCGAGTGATCCTGAGAGTACTTGAGAGATCATTGAGAACTGTTGTCCAGAATGGCTAAGTTAAAATAGCTTAGACCTCTCGTATACACTCGACAAATTTGTCGAGTACTTACGTGAGTACTCGTAAAATTCATTGAGTAATCTTGAGAGGTCATGTTAACTGTTTTAAGGTTCCAGAGAAAGTTTAAATACTAAGCATATTCAAGTCAATTTGTCGTATAATCAAAGAATTCATCGAGTACTCTCAAGAGCTTTCATGTAATTCGTTGATAGGTCTCGTGAAGTCCAGATATCTCATGCAAGCTCTTTATCAAGTAGTTTCGACTGGTTCATCGAGTGGTCTGGAGAGTTTACATAAGGTCTCAATGAATTTGTACTTAAATAGTTTTCATTCTCATTTTGATGGCTTTCCAAATTTATGGCTTCCGTCATGTATAGTACACGTGGACGGTAGAACTAAGTTTGAAATCTAGTCGTTAGTGAGGAATCGCCTTTATATAGTGAAGGGATCTTTTAGAAAACCATATCACAAATCAAATCACTGATCTAATCATTAATTCCCATAAATAATCGGAAATTCAAATTCCATTTTATGAAGAACACCATCATTGGCAGCACTCCAGATTCGTGATTCCTTCTGTAAAGAAAAGACTAGATCGATCTCAAGATTTCAGATTAAAATATTTTTAGGGATCAGATCTGTGTTATCAAATTTAAGATCTTTCTTATTCTTCAAGATTTTAGATAAAGCTTTCACACAATGAAGAAGGGTTGTTTTCCTATCTGAGAAAGAACATTATTTTCAATCCAATATTTTCTTATTACTTTGTAGGAAATTGTTTCTTCCGAATTTTTATAGATCTTTGTTGAAGGATCGAGTATAAGAGAGGTTGTTCTCCGAGATTGTAGGAGTTGGATACTCCGAGTGTAAGATTATTATTATCTTAGTTTTGGTGAAGTAGCCGAGTCTAGCTCGAAGGCTAGATAGGCAAGACGAGAAAGTGGACGTGCCCATCTTCGGGGAACCAATATAAATCTTTGCGTTCGTGTCGTGCTGTGATCTCTTATTTTGTGTAATTTACTTTGTTAAATTTATAATTCCACTAAAAGCCTCAAGAATTACCTATTGACCCCCCCCCCCCTCTAGGTGATTTAGGTCGACAACTAGATACTTTTAATTTGTATCAGAGCCAGGTTGTTCGTTAAAAAGTTAACACCTTAAATAGATCCTGATCTAATTATCAAAAGAGACAAGTGTGTCTGGAATAGATAAGAGCAAGGATTTATCCTCGATGAAGCTGTCGGTGTGCTCCAAAGAAAATTTCTCTATGGAAGAAAACAGTAAAATTCTTCATAGAAGCTTGTGATCCTAGAAACTTAAAAAATTTTGAAGAAGGTTCACATGTTCCTATGAATCCGTTAATAATTGATCCAAATATAATGGTTCCCAAAAAGATGATGGACTTGAACAAAGATGACATTGCTCACATCACTCTGGATAAGAAGGTGAAGAACATCATTGCTAGTGCAGTGGACAATTCAATGCTGCAAAACTTAATCTATTGTAAGTCTGCTAAGGAGATGTGGAAATCTCTAATTGTTCTTATGGAAGGAACAGAGGAAGTCAGGGATGCTAGGAAATCCCTCCTCAATCAGAAATACGAGGCTTTCAAGCAAGATACGTGAGACATTATTTTTGACAGCTACAAAAAGTTCTTTAAGATCGTCAATGGTCTAAGAAATTATGGTCGTGTGTTTACTAACGGTGAAATTAATGACAAATTCTTGAAATCCCTGACCAAAGAATGAGATATTAAGGTTTGTGATATAAGGGAGTTTGATAATCTGGCTAAGATAGAGCCACAAAACTTGTTCGGGAAGCTGCTTTCTCACGAGCTGCAACTCAACACCAGAAAGGAAAAATAAGAGGGAAACAGGACTTCAATCATAGAGAAGTCTATAACACTGAAGGCCAAAGGGTTATGGAAAAGCAGAGCTGTGTCACTAGCAAGGACACATGCTTCACATAAACATGAAGATTCAGAGCCAAGCACCTCTAGTTTTGAAATGTCAGATTAAGAGTTTTCTTTACTCTCTAGATAGTTTAAGAGGAAGCTCAGCAAAAGGAGGCAAATGAAAAATCATCCCTCCTCTTTAGATTACAAAAAATCTCATCGTCATGATGAGCATCACAAGAAGAGCTACTACAATAACGACAGGTATAAATTGAAATAGAAAAAACATGTTTCTTCTGACATACTTTGTTATTATTGTAATATGCCAGGGTACATGATCGCAACCTGCCCACATAAAAAGAGAGAAGGATCCAAGAAAGAAGAAAAGATATCCTTCAAAGGAAAAAAGAAATAAGAAAAGAGATTAATCGCTAAGAAGTCGAAGACTTTTAGCGATAGCGACTCAATTGAGTCATGATCGGATGAAGAAGCCTATTTTGGGCTTATGGCACATACCGACGAGGACAACTGTGACTCCCAATATAGTGAGAAGGTAAATTCACATACTCCCATGTATGAAACTAATACATCCTGCGATGTTCATGAAGAATACTCATCTGAGGAGGATTCAGACTTAATGGTGCAACATCGAGCATTACTGAAGGGATTTGACAAATGTCATAAGGTGGTCAAATCTCAAGCCAAAGAGATCGCCTCTCTCAAGGCAATGAAATCTGAACTGAGGGAGGAAATTGAGAGATTGAACAATCTCAGAGACACATTTAATCCTTGAAAGAGGAACTAGAATGCTCTATTGAGTTAGTAAGTCTGAAAGAAAAGTTCATAAATGAATTGGAAGAAAAGTTATTAACTAAAAGGAAGCTGGTAAAAATCTTCTCGAATCCAATGATTCTCCTTTCACTCATTGATGGATTTTCAGCCTCTTAGGAGAGTGGGATTTGATATAATGTTGCTAAGCATAAAGGGATGGCTCCTCAAAGTCAACCTTCGTTAAAGAAGTTAATCTTTCCGACAAATATGTATGACCTTGAAACATCCTATGGTCATTTTGCTAGACCAACGTACGTTGTCTCTAACAAGAATAACCAAGGATGGAGATATCATAGAAATCTTGAAATGAGTGCTCTCAAGGCATCTCATGAAGAGATCATTCTTCAGTATTATGGTCAATTTGTTCATGGATCGAGTGATAATAAAGCACCAAAAGTCAAACATGTTACTCAAAAGCCACATGAGATAAGGAAGCCGAGCGTATGTTGTTCTTATGAGGCTTCTACTTCTAGATCAGTAGCTCCTGCCAGACCTCCTGTTCAAAAGGTAAGGCAGGAGAAGAAAAGAAAGTACACCAGATTTGAGGTCATTTATCTATATATTGTTGGTTCAATTCAAATAGTTATAATACTCCATGAGTTAATAATACAAGAATGACCCTTCGTAATTGTAACATTCCTAGTGGTGTTTATCTAACAAGGAACCAAGGACCTAAATCTATTTGGGTTCCTGATGCGCTTGCGGTAAGACTACCGTTCACAGCCAAGTCATAATAATGAGGAGTAGCATCCCTGAGTATCGATCTCTCACAGAGCGCAAGTAGGGAGCATGGGTTTTAACATTTAGAGGAACGAGTGCAAGTGCTAAGTGAACAAGGAGGTGATTGATTCGGATATCCTATGCTAAAATAATAAATAACTAGCGCGGGTCGCCTTCACCGCATTGCCCGGATGAATCACTCTGAAGAGTAATAGCAGAAGTGAAAGAACTAATGAGGGTCGAAAACACCTCTTCTAAGTGCTCACTTCTAGCAAAGGCTAGAATGGCTCAAACACAACCAAAGATTAATGCATCATTAACAAACTCAGATGAAACTCGAGCAGCAATGCTATCTAGTTACAAGTTACTAGCACAGGTTCAGAACATGGCAAGTTTAGTAAAAGTGAAGAAATACAACCGAGCGTACGAAGGATCTCCAAGATTCTCGACCGGAAGCGAAGGTTGTCAATCCTTATCCTAGATCGGTCTTCGGAAGGCGTCTGGGATCCAGAAGGGCTGTCACTTCCTTCTTCTAACCCGTACTCTTCGTGTTCGCCTAGTCGGATCTGAATGGAGGGCTTCTCAAGTACAACAACAAGAAGCTCAGATGGTATCTTGTAGGGCGGAGAAGATGAAGATGGTCGGAGACGGAGCTTTTGCAAGCTTTTGGAGGAGAAATGGTGGCCGCAAGAGCTTCCCTGGAGGAGAGAGAAAAAAGGGGTTGGAGAGTTATTTTCCCGCTCCAGGGAGCAGAAAAGGCGGGCCGGGCGAAATCTCCAAGGCCATGACAGAATCTGCAACTTAAATAGAAAATTATCAGAAAATTGGTCTCGTACGGTTCGGCGCACGACCGTGCGCGAACTGTGCGATATTACCTTTGCACAAAATCCTGGGAGGAAGAAGCGTTGACCCGTGCGTTTCCTTCGCGCACGGGTGATCCGCCCATGCGTGAAGCAATTTGCACGGGTAACCACAGTAAGCTATAACCGTAGTAAAAATAAGAAGGCTACAGGACAACCGTGCGCTTCCTTCGCTTCCTTCGATGAAACCATGCGTGAAGCATTCGCACGGGCTGGTCAATTTTCCTGAATAACTTGTAGAAAATGCACGACCAAAACTAACCGTGCGCCAAGAAAATGCACGGTCGTGCGCTTTCTTAAAATCATAACTCTGAAATGGGGAAAACTGACCACCTGCAAGCAAGGAGAACTAAGCAATGGAGGACCCTCCAGCAAAACAGAAATGCAATAAAAGCTACTGGAGCAAGCTCCGGAGAGCACCACGTGCATACCCCCAATAATCAAATGCGCAATTGCGCAACCAAGGGCGAGAAAAGCACACAGTCCACGAAGCGCATAAGGAGGGAAATAACAGAGAAAATAGCGCAAAAGTGGTGTAAAAAGACAAGAAAACTAGCCTATATGAGCCCGCAAAACCCTATATAAACAGGACTCATCACACCCCCAGACTTACCCATTTGCGCGTCCCGAGCAAAGAAGATCCTTGCAGACTAGAAAAAGACTAACTAACAAAGTAATTATGATTCGGAGTACCATGTGAAGTCGCACGCTCGCGGGCATAAAATTATAGTAGAGAAAATTTCTAAGCATACAAAAAAAATTATACTTTTCAGCCTGCATAACAAAAATTCTATGACTACTCAAAAACAGAATTGCGGTGAATCCTCCGGTCACGCGTAGGGAGAAAATAAACTAACCGCTAAGGCGAGTATTGCCAAAGATCGGGATTTGGGACAGCCTCCAAAGGAATCCACCAATGTCGGTGACCATATGCTTGCCCGTTCACACTCTCTCCACGACGCTAGTTTGACTTAAACATGAGTCCTGTAGGACTTCGGGTGGTAATGGGGCTTGGGTTACGGTGAGGTAAGCAAGGATAAAAAGTTATGGCTCATCACAAAACCCTATCGAGCTAGCACAAAAGAAATACATCCGCTAACCACAATAAATGCGAGTACACCACACCCCCAGACTTGATTTTTAAAACATGGGTATGTATATCGCCTACACCAAAAACTGTTTTAACACAAAATAGATTTTCAATAAAACTTTTCTTTTCTCATTTTCATTTTTTTTCACACTTTCTTTTCATAAATTTTCCTTTTTAAACCCTCTTTTTCTAATTCCAGCCAAAACAAGCATTGAAAGGCATCCACATTTTTCACAAATACAACACCCAACAAACACCCCAAACTAGAAATCAGAAAACAGAAAAGCTCAATTTGGGCGTGTAACTAGGTTTGTCTACTAGGCTTTGGCGAATAAAATGTGGAGCTGAAACAAAAGGATGGGTAGGCTCAATGGGGCTAGCGATGATAAGACGTTAGGAATGGGTACAAAGCTCAACCCCGCCAAAATGATGGCCTACATCATGCTCACGCTTAACTAACCATGCACCAATTCTTCGAGAGTAGCTTGGGGCAAGTTCTTAGCCAACGAGAATGAATATCCACCCTTCTGACTCGAGCAATACAAATCTAATGGTTGTCTACACACATCCCTAAACTACCGTCGGATTTGCACCGGATTCACAAATTTTTTTGAGTAGAATAAAAGAATTTATGCAATTAGAAAATTATAAGACTAAAAGTATGTAGAAACATTAATTCTACTCCAATTTGTACATGAATCGGGAGTGCTAGAATAGAAACACAGTAAGGCCAACATTTTACTCCATCTCATGATCCTATGTCAGCATGGCAATTTTCCCAAATCTAACGAAAGAAGCAAGCTTGACTCGCAGCGCGCAAAAAGCTAAGTACGCGCTCATGTGGATGAAACGATGTGCAATGCAATGAACTAACAAATAAATAAAAAACAACTACTGGCATGCAAATGAAGTGCACGTGCAAAGGTAACATCAACAAGCTCTCCCCCAGACTTAAGCTAAGAAGCATAGTAATATGTCGAAGTTAAAATCAAAATGAGATAAGGGGAGAAATTACCCAATGCTCCGAAGATGAGCATACCAGAAGATTGGCATTAAACTTGATCAATAAGCTCACGACCCAGACAAGATCACCTGCAAGAAGCACATTTCCAACCAAGCAAATAATAGGCATGCACACTCAAAAGGCTAAACAAACAAATTAAACGCAGCAAAATTGGGTTGCCTCCCAGAAGCCGTTTTCTTTACCATCCTTAAGGTGGACCAAATACCTGTAATAACAGTTATATAGTATTGTTCAGATAACATCTTGAGCAAACAAAATTTAAACAACCATCGAAAATAATACAACAAAGAAGTCTAGTGAGCATTTGGATCTTGCAACTGAAGGCAGTGCACATCTTTTGAAATAACTCCACCTTCTAACCGCTTCAAGCGATGCCCATTCACTTTGAAAGTGTTATCCTTGCTATCCCAAACCTCAATTGTGCTATAGGGAGAAGTACTCACAACCGTGTACGGACCGCTCCATCTGGATTTCAACTTCCTAGGGAATAGTCGTAGGCGGGAGTTATACATAAGAACCTGGTCATCCGGCTTGAATTCCTTGGGCAAGATACGACTATCATGCCAGCGTTTGGTCCTTTCTTTATATATGCTTGTTGTGCTTTCATAAGCACGCAAGCGGAATTCGTCGAGCTCGCAAATCTGACCACCCCTCTTATGCGACGCCTCGTTGAAGTCCATATTGAGCAATTTAGTGGCCCACAACGTTTTGTGTTCCAATTCAACAGGAAGGTGACAAAATTTTCCATAAACCAGTTGGAATGGTGACATTCTGATGGGCGCTTTGAATGCCGTACGATAAGCCCAAAGAGCATCATCCACTCGCTTTGAATATTCCTTTCGGTTGGAGTGGATTGACTTCTCCAGAATTCGTTTCAGCTCTTTGTTTGAAACCTCAACTTGACCACATGTCTGAGGGTGATATGCCAAGGAAATATTGTGATGAACACCGAATCGTTTCAACAATTGGGCGAATTGCTGGTTGCAAAAATGACTACCCCCATCGCTGATTATAGTCCTTGGAGCACCAAAGTGGGAGAAGATATTTTTATGTAGGAAGTGCAGTACTATACGAGCATCATTTGACGTAACCGCATCCACCTCAACCCATTTAGACACATAATCAACCGCGACCAGGATGTACTGTTTTCCATGCGACATGGGGAAAGGACCCATAAATTCAATTCCCCAAACATCAAAAAGCTTGCAGACTAGCATGTTGTTCAGAGGCATCTCATCACGCCGAGCGATATTTCTCGTGCGTTGACATTCGTTGCACTCCTTGACATATGCAAAAGCATCACGAAACAATGTAGGCCAAAATAATCTGCACTGCATGATGTAGGGTATATCCTAGAGATATGTCACGGAGGCCACGACGTCGCTTATGACAACGATCTACGCTCTCTAATCCACACGCTAACGAAATCGCAGCCACAATAATTATTTTATTTATCGTTCGCGCTAACAATACGGATCGCCGTTCCGCAAATAGATCGAATGTTGGCTATAGGCCAAAATCTTTCCGGCTAAATGGGATAATCTTGATCCCGAACGAGCTTTGGGTTGTACCAAAATAGATCCACCAAGAATAAAATGATTCGAAAGATGGTAGGATCTATCCAAACAAAAGAAAGCGAGGATCGCCAATCCTCTTAAGAATCTTTCGAAAATCCAAACGAAAAATACCGATCTATTATTTGATTAACCGCGAAGAAAAACAAATCAGAAAATAACGCTAAAATTCGTCCACCACGAGAACTATCTAGAGAAAGAAAACTCTTGGTAGAAATTTTCGTTACCCCTCTCAGATTTGTAGATCCGCGATGCGTGGATCAACCAAGTTTGATCGCTTCTCCGTAGAAAGTCCACGAAAAATGCGCTATGGATGATGAACGTGCTAAACTCCTTCACTTCACGCCGTGGAGGAATCCCTAACTTCTTTCCTTGCAAGGCAGCATCTCATGCATGGGCCGAATACCCTTGGAGAACATTGATCTCGGTTGGCCGAGAGCAAGAGGGAGGGGATGGAGGCCGAGCACTACGGAGGAAGGGGGCGGCCGAGATCAAGAGGGAGAGAGGTGGTGGCCGAGTTCTAGAGAGGAGGCCTTGGGGCCGGCGGCTTGGAGGAGGAGAAAGAGAATGGGGGCGGCGGTTTGGAGGATGATGATGAAGGGGGGCGGCGGCTAGAAAGAAGGAGTGGAGAGAATTAGGTTTAGGCAAATAGTCAATTTTGATTTCAATAATATTCTAACACCAAATGAAAAGTTCAAGGCCTTATATAGGCTTACATCTCAAAGCAAATAACAAGTGGCTAAAAGCACACCACATAAAAAAAATGCAAAAATTAAATAATGTTTTTTTAAAGGGCCAACATGAAACGGCTAATAGCACACCAAAACTAAAATATCAAATATGAGTCTTGTTGCGAGGGCGAAGCTTGTAGCCATGACCGCTACGACGTCGCACGTCCTTTGCCGGCACATCTTCAACATAGTCATTCCCAAGTATGCCGTCCTGGTGGCCGTCGCCATCACCGTCGCCATCAATCCTCCGCCGCTCAAAAGGACTAATCTCCGATGAGCGGGCTGAAATATAACGGCGTACGAGGTCCGCGTCAAGAAGATCCACCTGTGCAGCAGAGAGCCAAGAGTCGTCCAAAGCCGGACGACCATGCCAACGAACCAAAAACCTGTGAATGTCGCCGTCAGGAGTGGGAAACACATCATCCTGCAAAATCCTGTCAGGCAAGAAATTTGTCCGGGGAAACCTCGGAAAAGCGTTAGGTGAGGCAGAAAAACAAGTGTCATCATCAATAGACGGCATACCTCCTGTAAATTCGAAGGAGAAAGCGATCCAGAATTGAGCTCACCACCCACCCCATTAGAATGTATAGTGGAATTATTAAACGGAGAGACAGACAGTTCAGGTGGTGGAGCAACAAAAGGCGTTAAATCCGAAATGTTAAACACAGGGGAGATTCCCCAATCAACGGGTAATTCTAACAAATAAGCATTTTCGCCTAATTTCTTCAAAATTCGAAAAGGACCGGCTTTCTTGTTCGCTAATTTTTTTATGGTGCCCAAAGGCATCCGTTCAGGGATAAGACGAACCATAACCAAATTGCCAATGTTCAAGGAGACTGCTCGCCTATGTACGTTAGCATTCGATTGATAGATAGAATATTGCTTAGCTAACGTCTTGCCAATGTGCTCATGGAGGGTGTGAATGTGTGAAGCGAAGTCCTGTGCAAATTGACTTGATTTAAAAGAAGGTGGTAACGGAACCAAGTCAAGAGGCACTGGCGCCTTATAACCATGCACTATCTCATTCGGAGACAACCCAGTGGACCTGTTCTTAGAATTATTGTACGCTAGTTGAGCATGCGGAAGGATAAGATCCCACGTACCTTTATGTTCGCTCACTAAACAACAAAGTAACCCTCCCAAGCTATGGTTGACAACTTCCGTTTGCCCATCCGTTTGGGGATGATAGGCCGACGAAAACATAAGTTTAGTGCCCATGAGTTTCCAGAGTGTCTTCCAAAAATAACTTGTAAATTTGACATCCCGATCAATCATTATCGTCTTGGGAACACCCCGATGTGCCACGACCTCCTTGAAATACAATTTTGCTACATTTGATGCATCGTAGGTATTATTACTAGCGATAAAATAGGCCATTTTGGAGAAACGGTCTACTATGACTAGAATAGAATCGTGATGCCTCAATATCATGGGTAAACCCAAAATAAAATCCATGCTGACATCTTCCCATGGTATCGACGGAATCGGAAGTGGAGTGTAAAGACCCGCGTTGGTCTTGTTCCCCTTAGCTAGTTGACAAACACGACAACTTCCTATGATTTTGTTGACCATGGGTTTGAGGCCCGGCCAAAAGAATTTATCCTCTACGAGTGCTATCGTTTTGTCTCGACCAAAATGTCCTCCTAACCCTCCACTATGTAATTCCCATATGATAAAATGTCGTAATGACGAGCGGGGAATACATAATTGCAAATGTTTAAATAAGTATCCGTCACGGATATAGTATGCCGAAATGGTGGTATGGGAGTTGTCCTGAGCGGCGAAGTAAACCTCCTTAAAGTCTGGGCATTGGACATATTCATCTTTAATCCTCTCAAATCCTATGACCGACACTTCCATGGTAGTTAGTAATAAGGTGACCCTACTTAGCGCGTCCGCCACACGATTTAATGTACCCTTCAGATGCTTGATAATGAAAGTGTACTCCTGTAAGTATGAGATCCATTTAGCGTGCCGTGGGCTAATCTTATTTTGAGAATTAACAAATTTGAGAGCCTCGTGGTCCGATAATATCACGAATTCTTTTGATATAAGGTAATGTCGCCAATGTTGGAGACAACGAATCACGGCATAGAATTCACGATCATAATTCGAATAGTTTAACTTTGGGCCGGCTAGTTTCTCGCTAAAATATCCTAGCGGATGTCCCTCTTGACTTAACATGCCTCTGATTCCTATCCCCGATGCGTCGCATGATAGTTCAAACACTTTACTAAAATCCGGTAATCGGAGTAAGGGGGCTTCAGACATCCGTTCCTTAATTGTTTGGAAAGCACTAGTGGCCGCTTTAGTCCAACTAAATTCTCCTTTCTTCATACATTCAGTGATGGGTGCCATAATACTACTAAAATTCCGAATAAATCTTCGATAAAACGTGGCCAAACCGTGGAAACTTCTAACTTCCCTTATATTCTTGGGTTCTGGCCACTCTTTAATCACTTGAACCTTCTTTGGGTCAACATGAATGCCATCTGAACTCACGATGTATCCTAAGAACTCTACGGAAGACACACCGAATGTGCATTTTTAAGGTTAATAAATAAATTCTCTTTGCGCAATGTGGTAAGGATTGTTCTTAGGTGAGTCTCATGATCCCCCGGCGAAATGCTAAATACAAAAATGTCGTCGAAATAGACCACTACAAATTTTCCCATGTAGGGTTTAAAGACTTGGGTCATCAATCGCGAAAACGTACTTGGCCCATTGGTAAGTCCCTCTCCAAGCACTAACCATTCATAGAGTCCATTCTTAGACTTAAATGCCGTCTTCCATTCGTCTCCCTCCCGTATTCGTATTTGATGATAACCGCTCTTAAGATCCAATTTAGAGAACACGGCGGCTCCTGATAACATATCTAGTAAATCATCCAAACGGGGAATGGGGAATCGATACTTGACAGTTATTTTATTTATAGCCTGATAATCGACACACAATCGCCACGTTTTATCTTTCTTCGGGACTAACAAGGCAGGGACGGCACAAGGACTTTTACTATGACGTATAAAGCCTTTCGCTAACAAATCTAAAATTAATTTTTGCAACTCCTCTTGTGAGGAGGGATTGAGTCGGTAATGGGGCTGATTCGGCAACAATGAACCCGGGACAAAATCTATCTCATGCTGGATATCTCGCATAGGTGGCAACTGAGGTGGTAAGTCCACCGGGTAGACATCCTTATACTCATCTAAGAGAGTTCGAAGGGATAACGGGAGGCTCGCTAACGAGGGTGCATCCTCCTTAGCTTGCAGACAAACTAGAGCGTAGATAAAGCCATCCATGAAAGTCTCACACTCTAAATCTTTCCTACTTATCAGACTTATCATTTTCTTTTCTACCGGCACAATGGTATCTTTGGACGCAGGTGACGGATCCTTGGGCGGCGATGGTTTCAATACAATGGTCTTACCATTGAATTTGAACTCATAAGTGTTGGCTCGTCCAAAATGGGTCACGTCGTAATCATAAAGCCAAGGTCGTCCTAATAAAACATGACACACGTCCATGGGGATGACGTCGCACCACACTTTATCAACGTAGTTTTTCAATGTTAGTGGCACCAAGCATCGCTTATAGACCGCTATTGACGTCTTTTTTACCCACGCGATTTTATAAGGATGTGGGTGCGGCTCGGTGACTAAATGCATGCGTGTGATGGCATTCTCCGAAACGATGTTCATGCAACTACCGCTATCAATAATTAGTTTGCACCATTTTTCACCGCACTTAAAATTTAAGGTAAATATATTTGTCCAGTTATACTCGTCCAACGCTCGCGGTGTGGCCAAAATACATCTCATCACCATTATGTAAGAATCGTCCTCAATGTCACTCGGCTCGGCATTAGATTCTTCTCCCGCTCCATAGACGATATCGGCAGGCTCAGACGTGGAGTCTAATAGGGCTAACGGTTTGCTCTTCGTGGGGCACTCACTAGAGTAGTGCCCTTGGATTCCGCAAGAATAACACGTGGCATTAGTCTTGCTGCTTCGTCCTATCGGTACTCGCTCACCGGTGGGATTTTTGTTATTCCTAGCGGTAATGATAATGGACTCCGAATCCGTTGATCGATACTTTCCCTTGTCTCGTGTGGAGAAAGATGGATGCGGTCCTAAGAGGGACTTTCCCTTCTGAAAGTTTCGTCTTTTGGCATTGTAGGCGTTGTGTTTTTCAATATCCAAGGCGGCATTGAACGTGGTGTTAAGGTCCGTGTGACCATAACGCAAGAGCTTGCCTTGAATGTCCGGGTTGAGTCCCTTATGAAATCGGGAGAGTGTGACTTCGGGCATCTCACGAACATCACAACGCACCAACATATCCTTAAGTTGTCCCATGTATTCTGCTACCGAAGCGTTTCCTTGACGAAGGGAGGCTAAGTCGTCGAGCATTTGGGTCCAGTGATATGTGGGAACATATTGGTCGTGTAGAAGTGCTTTCATGGCAGCCCACCCAATTGGGGGTGCTCCATTAACGGTACCTAATCGTCTCTCTTCGTTCAACCAGTATGTCTTGGCCCTTCCTAGTAGTTTCATCCGTGCAACCTTCACTTTCTCAACGTCCGTCAGGTCGTGCCATTCAAAATAGCACTCGATTCCCATGATCCAGTCTAGGAATTGTTGGGGCTCTCCCATACCATCATATGAGGGTGAGTCTATTTTTACGGCCCTAGTTACGTCGAACTCATAATGACCTCGAGGTGGGTACTCATCGTCCTGATCACGTGGGTGATTTTGTCTTTCCTCTCACTGGTTGGCGGCCGGGGGTTGGGGACCCGGTCAGTTTCTTCCAACGCCGTTGTTTCGGGGCGCCGCTTGATTTACAGCGAGCCCTTCAATTAACCGTGTCAGTGCGTCAAACCTACCGTTAAACTCTTCCCGTAGCTCGGCGATCGTGGCCGGAGCGTGCTCAGCACCTTGGTTGTTTGCCATGTGTGAGGTGGAGGCAGGATACTCCGTGCCAAGCCTAGTGCGCATGAACGAACGGGACAAACAATGATTTTGGCCTGATTTAAATTATACGTTTGAATTTTTTGACACTAAACAACTTAGTAACAGGAAAAACTTTTTCAGACTTTTTTTCTTAAAAAAATGAGGAGAAAATTCAGAATTTTTTTTGTAATTTTCTGTAGAAAATTTTTTTTTTGTGTTTTACTAATTGCAGCCCAACTATGTATTGTTTTGAAAAACAAAAATTCAGATTTGATGTGATTCGTAACGGAAGTGCGCACCCTAGTGAACGAGGATAACCCTAGGTAAAATAAAAGGATGGTGTCGATTGGGAAATCAACACAACCACCCTCTGATACCAAATTGATGTAAGGTATATCCTAGAGATATGTCACGGAGGCCACGACGTCGCTTATGACAACGATCTACGCTCTCTAATCCACACGCTAACGAAATCACAGCCACAACAATAATTTTATTTATCGTTCGCTCTAACAATACGGATCGTTGTTCCGCAAATAGATCGAATGTTGGCTATAGGCCAAATTCTTTCCGGCTAAATGGGATAATCTTGATCCCGAACGAGCTTTGGGTTGTACCAAAATAGATCCACCAAGAATAAAATGATTCGAAAGATGGTAGGAACTATCCCAACAAAAGAAAGCAAGGATCGCCAATCCTCTTACGAATCTTTCGGAAATCCAAACGAAAAATACCGATCTATTATTTGATTAACCGCGAAGAAAAACAAATCGGAAAATAACGCTAGAATTCGTCCACCACGAGAACTATCTAGAGAAAGAAAACTCTTGGTAGAAATTTTCATTACCCCTCTCGGATTTGTAGATCCGCGATGCGTGGATCCACCAAGTTTGATCGCTCCTCCGTAGAAAGTCCACGGAAAACGCGCTACGGATGATGAACGTGCTAAACTCCTTCACTTCATGCCGTGGAGGAATCCCTAACTTCTTTCCTTGCAAGGCAACCTCTCATGCATGGGTCGAATACCCTTGGAGAACGTTGATCTCGGTTGGCCGAGAGCAAGAGGGAGGGGATTGAGGCCGAGCACTAGGGAGGAAGGGGGCGGCCGAGATCAAGAGGGAGAGAGGTGGTGGCCGAGTTTTAGAGAGGAGGCCTTGGGGCCGGCGGCTTGGAGGAGGAGAAAGAGAATGGGGGCGGCGGTTTGGAGGATGATGATGAAGGGGGCGGCGGCTAGAAAGAAGGAGAGGAGAGAATTAGGTTTAGGCAAATAGTCAATTTTGATTTCAATAATATTCTAACACCAAATGAAAAGTTCAAGGCCTTATATAGGCTTACATCTCAAAGCAAATAACAAGTGGCTAAAAGCACACCACATAAAGAAAATGCAGAAATTAAATAATGTTTTTTTAAAGGGCCAACATGAAACGGCTAATAGCACACCAAAACTAAAATATAAAATATGAGTCTTGTTGCGAGGGCGAAGCTTGTAACCATGACCGCTACGACATCGCACGTCTTTGTCGGCACATCTTCAACATAGTCATTCCAAAGTTGGTCGTCCTGGTTCCGTCGCCATCACCGTCGCCATCACTGCAGGACCTTTCGAGCCGTCTGCGTGGCACCAAAATGTATGTCTGCCTCGCGATCATGACAATGCCTCAGAATGTCTTTGACCTCAAGCTCTAGGATAAATCGCCGCACCACTCCATCAGCGCAAGTGCGGAACAGGAGAGGGTCTTCCCAAAGATAGTATTTGACATCAGAGAAAAACTTTTTCTTTTGCTGATATGTTAGATGCGGAGGTAACGCTTTGCTGGCCAAACAATTGGCATAATCAGCATACCAGGGAGCCGAAGTATCAGAGGAAAGTGCGAACAGGCCTTCATCCGGAAAGGAATCAGGAATGGAGATTCCACGTGAGCCCTCTCTTACTCCAACGTCAAGTCTCGACAGATGATCATCGATCACATTTCAATTCCACGACGATCCCTGATTTCAATATCATACCCCTGCTGTAATAAAATCCAACGCATAAGCCAAGGTTTTGCATCTTTCTTACGGATAAGGAAGCGGATGGCCGCATGATCGGAGTGCACTACCACCTTGGATAGGACCAAATAGGAGTGAAACTTTTTGAAGGCAAAAACAACCGCTAAGAACTCCTTTTCGATTGTGGTGTAATTCCGCTGAGCATCGTTCATCGTTCGACTAGCATAAGCAAT
Source organism: Platanthera zijinensis (assembly GCA_039513925.1). Taxonomy (NCBI): domain Eukaryota; kingdom Viridiplantae; phylum Streptophyta; class Magnoliopsida; order Asparagales; family Orchidaceae; genus Platanthera; species Platanthera zijinensis. The sequence goes on along the minus strand of CM077092.1, from coordinate 92,485,311 downwards.
TGTGTGAAATATTTTTTCCTTATGCTGCCCCAACACAGCCCCCACCTCCATGTCGCTAGCATCACACATTAACTCAAAAGGTGCCGACCAATCAGGGGACAAGAGAATCGGAGCAGATACCAAGCGATCTTTCAAACAATTAAACGCTCGAAGACAATTGTCATCAAACACAAATTTAGCATCCTTTGTCAAAAGATTTGATAAGGGTTTGGCTGTAGCAAAGAAATCCTGAATGAAGCGTCGATAGAATCCAGCATGCCCCAAGAAACTGCGAATGCCATGTAGCGTCGATGAAGGGGGCAGGTTTTTAATCACCTCAACCTTAGCAGGATCAACTTCCAGCCCCAGCTGAGAGACTTTATGTCCCAAAATAATCACCTCATGCACCATGAAATGGTTCTTCTCCCAGTTAAGAACTAAATTAGTAGCCTCGCAACGCTGCAAGACCAATGAGAGGTTGTACAGTGATCCATCGAAGCTATCACCAAATAGGGAAAAGTCATCCATGAATACTTCCAAAAAATCTCCAACCATTTCGCGAAAAATCGCAGTCATGCATCGCTGAAAAGTAGCAACACCGTTGCACAACCAAAAAGGAAGTCGCCGGAAAGCAAAAGTCCCTGACGGGCATGTGAACGTCGTCTTTTCCTGGTCCTATGGGCAATAGCCAACTGATAATATCCCGAGTATCCGTCCAAGAGACAGTAGTATCCATGCCCGGCCAACCTTTCCAGCATTTGGTCCATGAACGACAATGGGAAGTTGTCCTTTCTGGTCGCCGCATTAAGCTTTCGATAATCAATGCAAACTCTCCACTCGATAACAAGCCTCAAGGTAAGCGGATCTCCGTTCTCATTACGGATGACGGTGACACCTCCTTTTTTCGGCACCAGCTGAACCGAGCTCACCCATTCACTGTCGCTTATCGGATAAATAATTTCAGCATCCAAAAGCTTGATAACCTCCCTTTTTACCACATCCTGCAACATAGGATTCAATCGGCATTGCGGTTGAGCAGAGGGCTTGAAGTTATCCTCTAGCAAAATCTTGTGCATACAAACAGCGGGACTGATTCCCTGAACATCTGAAATCTTCCACCCAAATACTTTCCTATGTAGCTTTAGCAATTTAACAAGATGGGCTTCCTGATCAGCTGTAAGATATGCCAAAATAATGACAGGGTGAGTGCCATTCTCACCTAAAAAAGCATATTTCAGCGAGCTAGGAAGCTTCCTGAGCTCGCGAGAACCTTCAGAATCGAATGGCGGTGTGGCAGCATGCTCTTGATCTCCATCCTGCGCCTCATGAGACCCAGTATGAGTTTCCATATCGGGATCCCACAACTCAACCTCCTCCTCTTGAAACTCCATCGTGCCCAGCTCCGCTCGATCAACTTCTCTTGATGCCTTATACATATCAAAAAACTGTTTCTTCTGATCCAAGTCGCAATGTTAAAAGACACATTTCTGCATCAAGGATGGCTCTGGCAGTGGCAAGGAATGGCCCCCCTAGAATGATTGGGGTATCAGATGCATTTTCAATGTCAAGGACAACAAAGTCGGTCGAAAAAGCCAACCCGTTAACAACAATCGTGAGATCTTCAACCACCCCAACAGGTTTCTTCTTCGATCGATCTGCTAGTTGTAACATGACATTGGTGGGTCAGAGAACCCAAGAATTCAGCTCACGGAAGACGGATAATGGCATGAGGTTAATAGACGCTCCCGAATCACATAAAGCCAGCCTAAGCTCGGACCGCCCAATGGTGCAAGCAATAGTGAAGCTCCCTTGATCCTTTTGTTTCAGAGGACAATGTCTTACTGCCATAGTGGGGCAGTCCTCCTGGATCAAAATACTACCACATAGCTCAAAAGACAGATGTTTAGCCAGAAGATCCTTCAAGCACTTAGCATATCGAGGCACTTGAGTTAGAAAATCAACCATGGGAATGCTCACCTGAATCCCCTTCAAAATACCCAGAAATTTTTGTTGCTGCCTCTCCTTTCTGATATTCTGTAACCTATAAGGGAAAGGAGGCTGCGCTTGCTGAAGTTGGACCTCAGGTGGAACAATCACCCCTGGTTCCTTGAAAGGCTCATCAGTGCTGAGCTCAGTCTGTCGTTCAGAATGTAGGGCCTCCAGACGCATAGGATTCTCCACCAGCCTACCACTTCTAAGGTTCATAGCATTAACAGTCTCAGAAGGGCAACCGGCCCAAAAATCCAATATCTCCCCAACAACGGAGATGATGTCGCGCAGCTGTTGCAATATTACTGATTGGGATTGCCACCACTTTTCAAACTATTCCAGAAACCCACAGAAAAGGCGTTCGCTCTCCCCCGTATTATTAACTCTGAAACAAGAGCCTCCTTCCACTCCAGTCATGGGGGGCATATGCCACCAGCTACTCGAACATACCACATCGGCCACTATCCTCCAAGCATCATTTGTGGTCCGGTTAAGTAGGGCACCACCAGCGGCAGTGTCGAATAGATATCAAAACCGCACATTAATGCCGAAATAAAATGCTAACTTTTCCTAATCATGTTTATTTCTTAAATAAAGCTTTGTATGGTTTAAAACAAGCTCTTAGAGCTTGGTATGCGAAGCTACCTAGCTTTCTTCTTGAGAACAAGTTCTCAAGAGGAAAGATAGAAAAGAAATTATTCCTTAGGGAAGAAAAAGACAAGATCCTGCTAGTACAAATATATGTCAATGATATTATATTTGTATCTACAGACGACAACTTTTGCAAAAAGTTCTCTAACTTGATGCAAGAGAAGTTTGAAATGAGCAGTATGGGTGAGCTGAATTTTTTCTTAGGGCTTCTGATGAAGCAATCTAAAGATATAATTTTCTTCTCTCAGACGAAGTTCTCCAAGGCGTTACTTAAGAAATATGGAATGGAGAATGCAATCTCTATGAGGATTCCAATAGGTTCAACCGTGTCTCTTGATAAGGATGAAAAAGGGAAACCTTTTGATGAAACCAAGTACAAACGCATAATTAGATCTTTGCTCTATCCACTGCTAGTTGACCAGATATAATATTTTCAACACGTGTATGCACTATGTTTTAGCTGAACTCGATGGAATCTCATTACACCGCTACAAAGAGGATTTTGAGATACCTTAAAGGCACTCCGAATCTTGGCTTATGGTACTAAAAATAAGAAATGACTGCAAGCTAATCGGTTTTTCAGATGCTGACTTTGCATGAAGCAGGGATAATAGGAAAAGAACTTCTAGAATGTGTTAATTCTTTGGAAGGAGGCTTATCTCACGGAGTAGTAAGAAGCAAAATTGAGTGACAATTTCTATTGTTGAGTCATAGTACATCTATGCAGGCAGTTATTGTGCACAAATTTATGGATAAGGAATCAACTTGAAGACTATAACATGAAGTTGAAGGAGATTCTAATGTTCTGTGAATCATCCAACAATATAACAATTGCTAATAATCCTGTTTTTCACAGCCAGAAAAAGCATATCGAGATACGCTATCACTTCATCTGGGAGTATGTGGAGAACATGGGCATTAATCTTTATTATGTCTCAACAGACAAGTAGGTTATAAATATTTTCATGAGCCGCTGGATGAAGCCAAGTTCACTTTCTTCAAAATGGAACTTGGAATGCTCAATAAGGAGTCTTGAAGCACTGAAGAAATCTTGTCCAAGTGAAAAAATTCACTTCAAGTTCACACAAGTACTTCGAAAGAATCAAGTGTTTTTGACGAATCAACAAGATATCTCGACAAATTAATGAGATATCAGAAGTCCTTTCGATGAATCAGAAGAGCACTCACATGAACTTTCGATGAATTAGACGAGCACTCACGTGAGCTTTTGATGAGTGTACTTATTCAGAATTTTTTAATTATTGGATCGAAAATTTTTTATCAAATATTCAAAGTTACGTGCCTCTTCATTTTCTGCAAAAGAATATCTATATAATTGTTTAATGGGCATTATGAGACTTCACAATTACATCACGAAACCCTCTGTCGAATTGTGCGACCGACTCTTCATCTTTCCATTGCTCATTCCCTATCTCCAAACGAATCTTCTACATTTCTCGGAATGGCTCAAAGGGGAGCAAACAATCTTAAAGATAAAGGAGAGCTAGTAAGATCAGGGCTTGCCAGTACTTCTAATGAATTTCGCAATATCATTCTACTCCCAGAAATGTCGGTTTGTCGTTCGTTCTAGAAAAGCAATATCGGGTATTGGACATAAAAGTCATGAGTTTTACAAGAATGCAGAGCTGAAGCATGAAGGGACCTTTATCAAGAACAGTGTTCAGAATTTTAAGGTTCGAATAAAGCAAAAATTTCTAAATCAATTTCTGAGAATGCCAGAGGTAGAGGAACATGATGAGCTAGCTGATGAAGACTACAATAGTGCCCTATCTTTTTGTGATTTAGAGAAGAAATCTACAACAATTTGAAGGAAGGAGATGAATGATAAAGGCAAACTGTTAGATGATATTCTCAAGGTGTTTCTGTGCAAGACTGACTCTCATGATTATGTTTCAGGAGATATGTTCAGATTGCTGACAGCTATCATTTGCATACAAAATATTAATTGGGGAATAGTCCTATTTGATATAATAAAGGCATACTTCATGACACCAAACTTTGGAAGAATTATCTCTCTTTACCACAATCAACTGGACAGAAATCAATTTGATATGTCCACAGGTATACAGATTCATCATCTAAAGAAGATAGACACTTCAATTTTTGTTAGATGGGAACGAAGAATTCCCAGGCAAGGTGTAGAGAGAGAATTTGGTGAATGTTTTGGTATGCAGGATAGACCTAACCCTACATCCGTGGAGAAGGATGTGGCTTCACCCCCATGAAGCAACTAAGAATGTTGGTATAGTTACTGAGGGGGAGAACATAGAAGATTTAGCTGAAGAAATGGTTGGAACTGAAATTATGCTATATGAAGTTCAATCTCAAGTTTCTAGTAGTTAGTCTACTAAAGAGCCTACTGTTTAACAAGAATCCCAGGCTGAAGAGGAAGTCATTGCTAAGAAGGAACTTCCAGTAGAGGCTGAGGGGAAATCATTAGTAGAAGGATCTCTCCAAGTGGACCTTAGTGCTATAAGAGGATCCGGTGTGGGGGAGGCTGTAGTAGAGCTATATGCCCAAAAACGTTGATTCCTTGCCTTCTGCTTAAGAACCTTCCATCCCCAAGGAGAGCTGCATCTAGCAATTTTGAGGCAAATTTTGACAGTTTTGAATCTCCCAGATCACATGGTGAGAGTTCCCCTCCCTCAGATAGTTCTTTATTATAGTCTATAAAAGCCCTATTAGCCAAGCAGAAGGACCACTTTTTTTTTGAAACAAGTCTTTAGCAAAGTGGGTCAAGTAGAAAAAGATCTGAATGATGGGCTTACTCATATTAATCATAATATGGAAAAGTTGAAGACATATTTGACTGGCCAGATGTCCCAAGGTGATAGAGTTATTGACCATGCCATTCAGGGCATTGGTCATGTGTATGGACAGGTATGTTAGACCCCCCCTCCCGGAACACAGAACACGGCACGAGGGGAGTCTTATGCCCAGAACAGCCGCCTTGCGGTAACACTAGCACTCGAGCTAGCCTGTACTACAAGATGCCTATTCTATCGGCCTTTACCAATATCAATCAGCCAACCCAACAAGAGTAATAAAAATAGAAGTCAAATGCACACATAAGCATATAAGTCCAAATATAACAAATATAGAAGCGACATCGAGCTTCTAATATATCATAGTACGAGTAGTCTTGCCCAAAAGGGCTATAACAAGAGTCACACTATGACTCACATCTGTCACTGGCAATAGTGACGACACCGTCCCTTCAGGCCCTGTCTTCCTGGCCTAACTGTCCTGCTGCATTACATGTTGCTGCTCCGCTTGTGGGATTTCCACCTAAAAAATAAGACGTAGCAACCATTAGTCATAAAGACTAAGTGGTTTCACATCCGCTCCCCCGGCGACTCCTCGACACCGGGCAGAGAAAGGATAAGGGTATAATATATTTAATGAAGCAGTAGTACAAACAGGTGGAGTAATATATATGACATAAGTAGCGGTAAAGTAAACTATAACGGTATCATCAACATTCTAAGCTAGCAGTTCTACATCTACAGTAGAGTATGAGAATGTAAGCTATAACTGAAAGTAACTCAAATTATATGAATGACCATACAGACATATAAGTTGACGATCGGCTCGACAGAAAGGTAACTCATCATATAAGAGTGCCCATACAAACTTATACAATGAGAATCTTGTTTATGCAATGTAATGTGATGCAATGAATGTTATGATATGACTCAACATGCACACGCACAAGAAAATTACTGTGTCGACAAAGACTCTGAAGTTCCCACTTTTCGAGCAGGTAGATAACCTCTCAGGCGCCAACCATCGTGGCCAGACGGTGATAGTAGAGCGGTCATCTCCACTACTAGGCCGACATCCACACTACCTAGCATAGGCATCTGTACGCCTAAACGCTAAGAATACATCAGCGGAGCTCACAAGCATACTACAGCTCAGCGGGAGTCTCGCTTAGATGTGCGCCGAGAACCAAGCCCCGATCTGGCCTAAGTTGTGACCCGGAAGGAGCCTCAGAAAAAGCACGAGGACCAAGCCCAACCATTCACTCGGCATGGAAGGAGCCTCAGGAATGAGCACCGAGGACCAAGCCCAACCGCCCAAGGTCTAACTGTCAACTCCCATCGGTGTGACGACTGGCGAGCCCGTAGACCTGCCACACTATCCTTAACTCAGGATTACAACACCACGTGTCGACTCACACTGCATGCTACTTCACGTCTCGAGCTCAACAACTCACACGGGTTCCCTTACCAAATCCATTATCAACACAAACGATCCAGTGCGGTAAACATTCACGCACTATCAACCCTTCCACATATCCATGCACTAACCATATTCAATCCTCTTCCAACATTTCGAGCTCACAACTCATGTTACCGATTCACATATCTAGTTGTTTATACAATCAAACTTGTCTACCCACTTGTTCACCTAGGGATCTACCATCCAACCATTTCGTTCAAGTAGGTTTTACTTCATCATTTGATTATAAAGGATCAACCAACAGCTCACCACGAACTTTATGATAACTATTCACAATTCCTCTAATAATACTAAATTAGGTTTACATTAACAAAGAACCAAGCATGCAGGAATTGTATAGAGAGTAGAGCTTCAAATGGGGATTCCTGATGCTACAGGAATCTGGCGAAAATGTTTAGTCAGAAGCCCAGATTTGGCCGTATCATACTTGAAAGCGGCTTATAAAACTACTACATTCAATTTATAGCTTCAACACGTTTACATTATCAGCCATCAATTTCGATCAGGCTTTACCGTGGCTTCAGACATTGCCTGGAGATGTGTAACCACTCGTTGGAAAGATCTCTCTAAGGCCTACGACTTTCGTGTTTAGTCTAAAGCCCGGATATGGCCATGACATACATGAAAATGGCCATGAAGATCTCTGCGTGCAAAATACAAATTTCTGCACGCATTTTTGAGGCGGAATGAACGACATCGGTTCTTCTTCCTCCTCTAGCGGATCTGCCCAAATCACACCAAGAAATCCTCCTCCCTTATTCACCCTCATCAGGCCATTCCTCTTCACGAGACCATCCCCACCATCACATTGAAGGAGGGAGAGGTTGAAGTTTACTAAACCCTAGAACACAAGTCCTAGTATGACCTCTTCCTAGGAGTCTCCATCTCACACATCAAGACTCTTCTAAGTCGATATCTCGTCTAGGATTAACTACAGATCTAGAACCAAGGGAGAGGGGAGGAAACTAACATCATTTCCGGCGCTAGATCACATGACTCATTGCGGCGGCATCTTCTTCTCCTTGGCGGTCGCGGTTCTTCACGGAGTATAGTTGATTATAGCAACTCCTTCCCTCCTCCAGCAGTTTCTCCACAGAAAAGAAGGCTTGAGAAGAGGATTAAAAACAGCCAAATCCTATATAAATAGGACCAATACGGGTAGGAACACGCCCGTGTTCCTTCCCATGTCCTGCTCGGGTGAAGCGGCAGCGACGGTTATAGCATCGTATGGACACAAACATGGGTAGGGACATGCCCATGTCCACTACCTGTATCACACGACACGGCTGTGTTCATGCCTGTGTTCTTACCCGTGTCTTGCTCGGGTCAAATTTTCATTGATCTTCACTCAATGCACACGGGTAGGGGCACGCCCGTATCTCTACCCGTGTCCTGCTCGGGACAGGCCCTGTCGAATTCAACTCAACACCTCTCGACACGGGTAAGGACACACACGTGTCTCTACCCATGTCCTTCTCGGGACAGGCCCTGTCAAGTTCCACTCAACGCCTCTCCAGTTCTACTCGATGCACACGGGTAGGGACACGCCCTTGTCTCTACCCGTGTCCTATTCGGGACCAATTTCTCTTTTCCACACGAGTGTAAGCCTAGTCGCTTGCACTCCCTAGGACCAAGTCAGCTCTCCTGACTCAGAAGCATGCACGAGGGGCCTAGCGCGAATCAGGACGTTACAAATCCTATAAAAACAAAAGATTTCTTCCCCGAAATCAGGCTATGGCTATGGGGAAAAGTAAAGCATAAAATGAAATAAAATATGCTTTTAAAGATTACCTTGATGAAACAGCACCAGGTAGCGCTTTTGCATCAAGTCCACCAGCTCCCACGTATACTCCTCCTTCCAATGATTAGACCACAACACCTTAACAAGAGGAACACTTTTGCGGCGCAAAATCCTTGTCTCGTTGTCTACTATCCAAACGGGCTCTAGTCGCACCGACCTATCAGTCGCAACTGCTCCGTCAGTGGTTGGAACGTATTGATCGGTCCGCAACAACGCCTTTCGAAGTGACGACACATGGAATACGTCATGAAGATTCTCTAGCTCTGGCGGTAACTCCAACTGATAGGCCAATGAGCCAATCCTTTCTAATATTATGTAGGGCCAAACGTACCTTTGGCTGAGCTTCTTCACACCACGCAACCGTGATACTCCATGCGTCGGCCTGATCTTTAGAAACACCTTGTCTTCCACTTGAAATTCCACCATCCAGTGCTTTGCATTATAAAATTTTTGAAAGTGAGGGTAAGATCTATCTCAACTCTAGAGGGGGGGTGAATAGAGTATTTTAAAATAATTTTTCACAGTTGAAATAAACAGCACATATAAAATTCAATTTATGATATAGTATAGAGTGCTAGTAAGAAGTTAAAAACCAAGAAGTAAAGAGCACAGCACACAGCAAACAAATCACACAAACAAACCAGAAGACACAAGGAAATATAGTGGTTCCCCAAAAACCTGGGTACATCCACTCTTCTACCACCCTTGGTAGGAATCCACTCAGGATGAGTTGATCAGGTGTCCTGACATCATTGAGCTTTTGATAAGGTGCTCAAAAACCAGAACTGGATTATTTTGATAAGGTGTCTTGCCACCACTGAGTTTTGACAAGGCTCTCAGAACCAGACAAAACTTTTAAAGGGAGTTCAAGAACCCTTTACAGCAGGAAAAAGAAAAAGGTAAAGAGGTGAGGTTGTCTTCTCTGTTCTCAAATCAAATGAGAGAAGACTAGTGGATCTTTTGTTGTCAAGGCTCCCCCTGAGATGTTGAATGAATCAGGAATGGAAGCTTTGCTCTAGGGTGATAGGTCTTCAGATCTTTAGATCTCCAGCAAAGAATTGTTTCAGCAAAGAGGCTGAAAGATGAGGTGTCTGGAGTTCTTTGAGATGAGGCTTTGATCACTTTTCTGTAAGCAAGAGGATGGTTATCTTTCACAGCTTAATTCTTCTTGTTCTTCTGTAACAGTGTGTGTCTCTTGATTCTATCGTGTATTCACTCTGGATTAATTCTCTTGGAGAGTAGTAGTTGTGATGAGAAGACGATCTTATTCTCTGAATATAATTCTTCCAAGATAGCCGTTATCAGACATTAAATGCCTTCCATAAAGGATTTGTCTTCTAGAGGAAAGTCCAATGAAACATTCCTAAATAATTCCTTGAAACTTGTTCCAGAATAAATGAAAACGGCTGGCAAATCTTCTTGAAATTAAATGCTGAGAAAACATTCCAAAGACTGCCCATTTGAATCCTTAAGAACGTCGATCTCTCAAAATAAACGTCGATCTGAGCTCCACGATCGTCGATCAGGGCTCAGAGAAGGAATAGATCATTCTGACAGAAAACGTCGATCTGAGCTCGAAGATCGTCGACCTGAGCTCAGAGATATTGAAGATAAGCAGTAGACAGAAAACTTCGATCTGAGATCGACTATCTAAATTCTTGGTCTGGCAGAAATAGTCGATCTGATTAAGACAGAGATCGTCGATCTAGACTTCAACAGAAAACGTCGACCTGAAGCAAACAGAGATCGTCGACCTAAACTTTCCCAGAAATAGTCGACCCAAGCACAGCCAGAGATCGTCGACCAAAGCTTGACGATCGTCGGACAGAAGCTCGACGTTAGTCGACCGAAGTCAGCAACAAGCAGAAGGCTGAGGACATAAGTAGTCGACCTAAGCTCGACGATCGTCGACCGGAGCTCGATGATAGTCGACCGTCGTTCGACTATTTTTATCTCTTTACTTAGCTTGAAATCCTGAGCTTGAATGGTCCTTGGGGGCAGCTTCAAACCTAAGTTCTAAGCCCTAGACTCATTCTAATGTTGACCTTTACACTATACAACTAGGTCAACCTGGTTTCCTAAGAGAAACATAGTGATCCTTGCCCAAATTAGTAATAGGGTGTTCCAACAATCTCCCCCTATTTGGGTTAGGATTACTATTTACAGACAAACAATAGGAAATAAATAAGCATACAACAACACAAAAGCTAAATCAATACTGCAGAGGAGATATATAGCAGCAATGCAGATCACAGATAAAAAGACAGCAAATATCCAAGGGAGAATGATGTTCAGCTTACACAGTTCACTTCTTTTCAGTTTCCTTTTTAAACAAAATTTCTCTGTTAGGATTCTGACTTTCTTTCTTTGATCTTCTGTCATCCTCTGCACCTAGAGAAGTTTGAGATCTTGGCCTTGGAACTACAGCCTCTGGGTGCAGCTTCATGTAGTCTTCTGGGTTGAAAAACTTTCTAGAAGCATATCTTTCCAATTCTTTCTTCCTTTGATCTGATAAAGTTGTTATATTGGAGATGTCCATGCCTTGCTCTCTGGCTTTCTTTAATTGATCAAGAGCAGCTAGTTCTTTCATTCTTGCTGTCCAAGATAAAGGATTGTTCTCAGGATCCTCAAAAGGAATAGGAGGTTCATACCTGTTGAGAGATTCAGAAGCAGGAGGAGTCCTGGAAACAATTTTGTCTTTCAGCCTGTAAGGGAAAGGACCTGAAGAAGAGTCAGAGTGGCCTTGTCCTTCCCTTTGATAAGATCTTTGTCCTCTCTGATTTCCTCTATAATGACCCCTTCTGGGTTGATATCCTCTTTGATGTTGTCCCCTTTGATAGTATTTTGGAAAAGATTGGGAGGAGCTTTGCCTTGAAGCTGGAGCTTGAGGGGCTGAGCCTGATCCAGAATCTGGAGGAGGAGGAGGAGGAGGTCTGATATTGTGAAGATCCTTTTTCATATTTATCAAGCTTCCTTCTCTTCTTCATAGCTTTCTGTTGATTCTTGGAGTATTGCATCCATGGCTCAGAAATGGGGCAATCATGCAGAATGTAGTAGGGAATATCATTGGAGTCTTTTGTTGTAGCTAGAGGAACTGACATCATGGCTTTGCTTCTAGCTTTCCTCTTCTTGGCAATGGTATGGGCTGAGTCATCTGATTCAGTCTGGAATTGGTCACTATCTGAGCTTTGTGGTCTGTCATACAGATCATCAATGCTTTTCAAGTACTTTTCTTGTAGCTTTAACTGATCAGAGGTCAGAACAGGAGCAACAACAGCAGCAGACACTTGGGCAGGAGCAGGCATAGCAGCAGGTGTGGGATCTTCTAGGTAGGAAGCAAGTTCTTCATCAGTAGTTGCTGGAATCATCTCTATATCTTCAGCAGCAGCAGCAGCAGTTTCAACAATAGGAGGCACAATGGCCTTAGTAGCAGCATCGGGAATATTCACAGCCTTCCAGGAATTGATATAGGATTCAATGAGGCTGGGATCACAAACAGATACAGGCACAATGGCCTTAGACAGATCTTCAGTGAGACGTACTGGCAGAAATCTGAAATGAACTGTATCAAATTGAGATAGCAGGCTCTGAAGATTTAGTGCAAAAGCACATCCACTGGCAGGAGCTGGAGCTGGAGCAAAAACAGGAGCATACACTGGCACATCCACTTCTTCATAAAGCATCTCCCCCTGCCTTGGTTCAAGGAGAGCTGAACCAAGGCACCCAGTAGAAGGGATTGCCTGGGAGGAGGGAAAGGAAGAAAGCTTGGTGGACAGCTCCTGAACTTGTTTCAGGAGTGGAGCCAGGGAGGTCTCCAACAGAGATGTCAGCCTGGGAGCTAACAACTCATAAAGTCTGTCTGCCAATCTTGGAAGATCTACATGCTCAAATGGGGCTTGAGCAGAGGTAGGAGTAAAGGTAGATGGAGTGATGTTGGCTGGAGCTGAAGGTGTGGAGGTAGGAATGGAGGGCTCTGAGGATGGAATTGTGGAGATAGAAAAGGTTGAGGTGGAGATAGGTGAAGAGAGAGAGGGTGTGAAGGATGGTTGGGAGAGAATGTCATGAAGCATTTGTTGAAAGGATGAGGTAGAGGGTGGCTCAGGAGGAGTGGAGGGAGAATCATCCATGAAGGAATCATCTGCAAGGGAAAAAGATGGTAGGGTGAAGGTTGAATAAGAGAAGAGAGGATGGAATTCCTCTGAGGTGGATACAGGAGGGGATGAAACCGGTGAAGAAATGGTAATTGGGGATGCTGTGGTTATGGTTGTGACTGGTGGTGAGGAGGAAATGGCTGGGGTAGATACAGCTGGAGGAGAAAGAGAGGCAGGCAACACTTCTGCTGGTGGAGTGACTGAAGCAGTCCTTGTGCCTGAAGGAAGTGGTGCAGTAGCTCTTGTAGGGTTGATGATTTGCCTGTCCCATTTGCTGAATAGGGCACAGGAGAGCCTCTTAGATGCATTGATGAACATCCCAGAGGAGGTTAACAGTTCAGGGCATCTGTGGAGCAGATAGACCCCTAAGATTCTCCCAAAACTCACGGCAGTCTTATTGATCTTTTTCTTAATTAAGTTGAAGAAAATTGATCCCCAGTTCAGATGTTTCTTATCCAGCAGAGCTCCCATTAGACAAAACTGATATCTTGAAATTGTATCATGGGTAGAGTGCTTGGCCAGCAGCACTTTCCCAACTACATCAGCCAAAAACTGAAATTCCAATGACAGATTCTTCTTCAGCGGTTTATTAGGATTCACAGCATTGTGACCCATTCGATCAAGCATGGAATCATATTCTTCTTCAGATAACTCGATGGAATCTTCTCCAGAACTGAGATGAAACACTTCAGTTAAGAGGGCCGGGGACAGTTGTACCTGGGTCCCTTTTATGAGGCCGACGACAGAATTCTCATTCTCATCTGTCGCTGAATAGCACCATTCTTTTATTTCATCTGAAGCGATCTTCATTCTGCAAGTCATTATTTCCAACAGTTGTTGATCTCTGAACAGATTGAGAATATCTTTGAAGCGCTGATCGCTTCCATCAAATGAGCTTATGTCTATATCGAATCCTGTATCAAATTTCATCTTCGAAAGGGCGGCAACAGTTGAAGCCATCTGTACCTGCAAAGATTGAACAAACGCGACCAAGTGTAGAAGGTTTGGAGGGAAAAAGAATTTGCAGAGAGTATGAAGGCGTAAACGACGAGCGGCGGCCAAAAAATGATTGTATACTAGGGTTCGACGCGAAAAAGGAAAATCGTGGAGCTCAGTTCGAAGAAGCGTCGAACTCAGCTCGACGATTTGGGCTGCAGAAGGAATCTGAAGAGACGTCAATATCGTCGATCTCCGTTCGACGATGTTGAAACGCGTCGAGCTCCGCTCGACGGCCTCTGAACAGAAGGAGAAAAAGCCTAGATCTAGCGAAGACTCTGAACTCAGATCGACGACTTCGGGAACGTCGATCTTTGGTCGACGATTTTTGGAAAATCGTCGATCTTCGTTCGACGATTTCTGGGAAAACGTCGAGCGCAGTTCAGAGACAAAAACTTGTTCTACAGACACAAAAAGAATTGATTTTTAACCTAGTCTTGGTCTGTTTTAGCTTTTCAAAAACTTGTACTTTAGTTTAGGCTTCCTCCATCTAATATGCCTAACTGATTTAGGAAGAAGCTGTGTTTCTTTTCATCCAAAGGCTTGGTGAAAATATCTCCCCTTTGCAAATCAGTTGGGATATATTGAAGTTCAATTTTATTTTTCTCTACATTATCTCTCAGAAAGTGATGCCTAATTTCTATGTGTTTTGTCCTACTATGGAGGACTGGATTTTGTGCTATAGAGATAGCACTAGTATTATCACAGAAAATTTTTGACTTCTCTAAGTTGTAACCATAGTCTAGAAGCTGATTTTGTATCCACAATATTTGTGAGCAACAACTGCCTGTAGCCATATACTCAGCTTCAGCAGTTGAAGTTGACACAGATGTTTGTTTCTTACAAAACCAAGAGACAAGTCTATCACCAAGGAACTGACAAGTTCCACTGGTGCTTTTCCTGTCTATTCTGCATCCAGCATAATCAGCATCTGAAAATCCAGTTAAATCAAATGTTGAATCTTTTGGATACCAGAGACCTAGATTTGGACAACTTTTAACATACCTAAGAATCCTCTTAACTAAGATTAAGTGTGACTCTCTAGGGCTAACTTGGAATCTAGCACAAATACATGTAGCAAACATTATATCAGGCCTACTAGCTGTAAGGTACAATAAAGAGCCAATTATTGCTCTATATGTTGTCTGATCAACAGGTTTCCCATGTTCATCAGCATCTATTACAGCATTTGAGGGCACGGGTGTTTTCATACATGATGCATCAGACATACCAAATTTCTTAACCAATTCTTTTGCATACTTGGTTTGAGAAATAAATATGCCTTCAGCATGTTGCTTGACTTGCAGTCCTAAGAAGATCAGCTCACCCATGCTACTCATTTCAAATTTAGAATGCATAAGCTTGGAAAACTTTTTGCACAAGTTTGAATCAGTAGAACCAAATATAATGTCATCTACATAAATTTGCACTAGTAGGGTATGGGACTTATGGGTTCTAATAAAAAGAGTTTGGTCTACTCTCCCCCTAACAAAATCATTTTCCAGAAGAAAGCATGCTAGGGTCTCATACCATGCTCTAGGAGCTTGCTTGAGACCATATAATGCTTTATGCAATTTGTAAACATAATCAGGGTGAGTTAGAGAGATAAAACCTGGAGGTTGTCTAACATAGACTTCCTCTTTGATGTCCCCATTGAGAAATGCACTCTTTACATCCATTTGGTACACTTTGAAACCTTTGTGAGCAGCATAGGCTAGGAATATTCTGATGGCTTCTAGCCTTGCAACTGGTGCAAAGGTCTGATCATAGTCTATTCCTTCTTGTTGAGAGTACCCTTGAGCAACTAGCCTTGCCTTGTTTCTGACTATAACTCCTTGATCATCCAGCTTGTTCCTGAATACCCACTTTGTTCTAACAATGGGATGATCCTTTGGCTTAGGCACTAGTTCCCAAACCTTGTTCCTTTCAAATTGATGCAACTCCTCTTGCATAGCAATGATCCAGTGTGGATCTTGCTCTGCATCTTGAATGGATTGAGGCTCAATTTGAGAGAGGAAGCAAGTGTGCATCAGGTTCTGGTTGACCTGATTTCTAGTTAGCACACCAGCTGAGATGTCTCCAATTACTTGGGTGATTGGATGATCTCTTGTTGTTACTAAATCAACAGGGGTGTTGATTGTTCACCAACCTGTATTGTTGTTTCCTCTTGTGGAACAACAACTGGCTCTTCAAGGTGATTTTCTTCCAGATGTTGAACTTCTTCTTCATCATCACTGCTCTCATTCTTTTCAGCAACTTGCAATTTGTTCAAGTCTTCAGCTAGAGAATGTACCTGCAAAGGTTCTATGGTAGAAGCATTCTTCTCCTTGAAAGACATGTTAGCTTCATCAAAAATAATATGAACAGATTCTTCAATTTTACAGGAAGATTTATTATAAACCCTATAGGCCTTGCTGATCATGGAGTATCCCAGAAACACTCCTTCATCAGCTTTAGCTTGGAATTTTGCTAGATATTTCTTGTCATTATTATGAATAAAACAAGTGCAACCAAAAACTTTAAAATAGCCTATTTTAGGTTTCTTCCCTTTGAGCAATTCATAGGGAGTCTTGCCCTTCAGTTTGTGTATCAGGCTTCTGTTCAACACATAGTTGGAGGTGTTCACTGCCTCAGCCCAAAAGGATAGAGGTAGGTGAGCATCTGCCAATAATGTAGTTGCAGATTCAATGAGTGTTCTATTTTTCCTTTCAGCTACCCCATTTTGTTGAGGAGTTCTAGGAGCTGAGAAAGTGTGCCTGATCCCTTCACTTTGACAGAACTCTTGCATGAGAAGAGAATCAAACTCTGTCCCATGATCACTTCTGATCAGGGCAATGTGAGTGTTGAACTCAATCTGAATGCATTTGAGAAAATCTGTCAAACACTTGAAGTTATCAGACTTCTTCCTCAGAAAGAATACCCAAGTGAATCTTGAGAAGTCATCTACAACCACTAAAGTATAGGATTTCCCTCCTAGGCTTTGTACAAATATGGATCCAAAAAGATCCATGTGCAACAGGTATAAAATCCTAGGTGAATCACTCTTATTAATTGATTTAAAACTACTTTTAGTTTGCTTGCCTAATTGACAAGCCTTGCAAAGTCCTTCCTTCTTGTAGGGACCAGAAGGTAGTCCTCTAACAAGGTTGTCTTTGGATAGCCTAGCAATGGTTCTAAGGTTAATATGCCCTAGTCTCTTATGCCATAAAATATTAGATTTTGAAATGCAATTGAACAGGAAAATATCTACTACAGGTGAATGAAAATCCACTAAGTAAATGTTACCTCTTCTGTTACCTGTCAACACAGTTGTGTTGTCCTCTGACTTGACCTTGCATATGGCTTTGTTGAATATCACTTGATATCCTTCATCACACAGTTGACTGATACTTATCAAGTTGTGCTTGAGTCCTTCAACATATGCCACCTTCTTGAAAGTGACTGGGCCAATTTGGACTGCACCATATCCTTTTGTAGTTCCAAAGCTTGAGTCTCCAAAAATTACTTTGGGTCCAAGCTTGGCTTTGAAGGAAGTGAAGTTGTCCTTTTCCCCTGTCATGTACTTTGAGCACCCACTATCCAGATACCATTGATGGTTTGATGCTGGATAGGTCTTCACCTGCACAAAAACAGCTTATTTGTTTTTGACCCAGTTAACCTTGGGCCTAGGTTGATATCCCTTGAATTCTGAAATAAAAGACATCCCAGGTTGATCCTTATAACCTTCAGGATGGTATCTCCTAGGAGGTACTATCCATTCAGTATAGGGATTAAAGCCTTGGGATGTGGGACTTCTAGGATTGAATCTAGATGTGTCATTGAAGGAATGTTCACAGTCCTGATTTCTGTTCGACGATCGTCGAACTGAGGTCGACGATCTTGGGTCAGATCGTCGATCTCTGTTCGAAGATCGATTATACTGAAGTTCAGAGTTTGGATATCGTCGAGATGAGGTCGACGATCTGTGGTTAGATCGTCGAGCTCTGTTCGACGATCGTCGAGCTCTGCTCGACACCATCTGTTGAACTGAATCTTTCTCTGACAGATCTGCATTCTTCCTAGCTACCTCTATTACTCCCTTTCCTTTGTCAGAGACAAATTTGATTGGAGTTGATAATATTATAGGTTGGCTGGATGAGGCACCCAAGCCCAGTGTGCTATTAAGTCTAGAGTTCACTGTACTTGTGATGTCCATCAGTCTGATACTTCTCCCATTTAGGGATTCTTCAAACTTTTTGGCCTTTGATAGTTCACTTTTCAGTGAAGCTATCTCCTCCCTACAGCATTCTAACTCCTCAGAGAGTTTGAGGTTCTTTGAGTTTAGGACACTATGCTCAGATAATTGATTCCTGAGAGAGATTATCTCCTTCTCAGAATTTAATAAATCTAGGCACAGTGTCTTAAATTCATTTTTGAAGTCCTCAGAATTAAAATCAAAAGAGTTGATCACCTGATCTTCATCTGGTTGAGTTTCTGAATCTGATTCTGATTCTTCATCAGAGTTTTGCTGTGAGGCATTGATAGCCATCATGCAAAATTCTTTTTCATCTGCATCATCCTCATCATCACTGGAACTGGATGAGGCTTCAGATTCCTCTTCAGTCTCACTCCATGTCTCAGCAACAAAGCCCTTCCTTGTATGTTTGTGTTTGCTGGAGGAGGCTTTGTCTGAGCTGTTCTTCTTGTAATCCTTTTCTTTTCTTCTTTCTCTTCTTTCCTTCTTGTCCTTATTCTTGTTTTCTGGACAGTCAGGCACAATGTGGCCTGGTTTCCTGCAACCAAAGCATATAATTTCTTTATTATTATTTGATTTATCATACCTTGGTTTATCATGACCCTTGTATGGTCTCTTTCTGAAGTCTTTTCTGGCCATCTTGTAGAATCTTTTGGCCAGTAGACTTATGAGCTCATCATTTCCTGTAGCTTTATCTTCAGGCTCCTCTTCTGCAGCTTTGAAGGCTATGGTCTTTTCTTTCCTTGTGGCTGGAGAAGTAGCCTTTTGTTCTTCTTCTCTATTTTTAATGAGCAGCTCATAGGATTTGAGCTTGCCCAGGAGAGCTTCAGTGGTGATCTCATTTAGACTTCTGGCATCTTTGATTGGCCAGATTCTTGATCCCAAGTGCTGGGGAAGCACATCAGGATTTTGTCATTCAGCTCAGTCAGTGAGATTTCCTTGTCCAGGGTTTTTAACTCATTGACAATTAGACTTAGTCTATTGTACATGTCAGCCATTGACTCAGCTTCTCCCTTTTTGAAGTTCTCATATTGGCTTATCAGATGAGATCTTCTATCTTTCCTTTCATCAGCAGATCCTGAGACAATTTCAGAGAGCTTGTCCCAAATTCCTTTGGCTGAGTTGCAGTCAGCTACTTTCTGAAATATCTCATCAGACATTGTCTGAGCTAAGATGTTCATGGCCTTTACATCTGCAGTTTTCCATTTCTTTATGTCTGCATCTGTTCCTAAGGGAGGTGGAACAGCATTTGTGCTTGAGCTTGCTGGTGGACTTGGACAAACTGTCAAGACAGAATTGAAAATATCTTCATCAATAGAATTCATGTATAATCTAATCCTTGCCTTCCAGAGTGCAAACTTGGAAAGGTTGCACACTGGTGGTCTGGTGCTTGCATAATCTTTGTTCTGTGCCATGTCTTTAAATAAATAGATAGATGTATGGAAAATAATCCTCTTAAGAGATTGATCTTATCAAGGATCTTTTGGTTCAGGTGTTAGCCTGTATGAGCAACCAACCTCCCTCTGATACCAATTGAAAGTGAGGGTAAGATCTATCTCAACTCTAGAGGGGGGGTGAATAGAGTATTTTAAAATAATTTTTCACAGTTGAAATAAACAGCACATATAAAATTCAATTTATGATATAGTGTAGAGTGCTAGTAAGAAGTTAAAAACCAAGAAGTAAAGAGCACAGCACACAACAAACAAATCACACAAACAAACCAGAAGACACAAGGAAATATAGTGGTTCCCCAAAAACCTGGGTACATCCACTCTTCTACCACCCTTGGTAGGAATCCACTCAGGATGAGTTGATCAGGTGTCCTGACACCAATGAGCTTTTGATAAGGTGCTCAAAAACCAGAACTGGATTTTTTTGATAAGGTGTCTTGCCACCACTGAGTTTTGACAAGGCTCTCAGAACCAGACAAAACTTTTAAAGGGAGTTCAAGAACCCTTTACAGCAGGAAAAAGAAAAAGGTAAAGAGGTGAGGTTGTCTTCTCTGTTCTCAAATCAAATGAGAGAAGACTAGTGGATCTTTTGTTGTCAAGGCTCCCCCTGAGATGTTGAATGAATCAGGAATGGAAGCTTTGCTCTAGGGTGATAGGTCTTCAGATCTTTAGATCTCCAGCAAAGAATTGTTTCAGCAAAGAGGCTGAAAGATGAGGTGTCTGGAGTTCTTTGAGATGAGGCTTTGATCACTTTTCTGTAAGCAAGAGGATGGTTATCTTTCACAGCTTAATTCTTCTTGTTCTTCTGTAACAGTGTGTGTCTCTTGATTCTATCGTGTATTCACTCTGGATTAATTCTCTTGGAGAGTAGTAGTTGTGATGAGAAGACGATCTTATTCTCTGAATATAATTCTTCCAAGATAGCCGTTATTAGACATTAAATGCCTTCCATAAAGGATTTGTCTTCTAGAGGAAAGTCCAATGAAACATTCCTGAATAATTCCTTGAAACTTGTTCCAGAATAAATGAAAACGGCTGGCAAATCTTCTTGAAATTAAATGCTGAGAAAACATTCCAAAGACGGGCAGCATTTGAATCCTTAAGAACGTCGATCTCTCAAAATAAACGTCGATCTGAGCTCCACGATCGTCGACCAGGGCTCAGAGAAGGAATAGATCATTCTGACAGAAAACGTCGATCTGAGCTCGAAGATCGTCGACCTGAGCTCAGAGATATTGAAGATAAGCAGTAGACAGAAAACTTCGATCTGAGATCGACTATCTAAATTCTTGGTCTGGCAGAAATAGTCGATCTGATTAAGACAGAGATCGTCGATCTAGACTTCAACAGAAAACGTCGACCTGAAGCAAACAGAGATCGTCGACCTAAACTTTCCCAGAAATAGTCGACCCAAGCACAGCCAGAGATCGTCGACCAAAGCTCAACGATCATCGGACTGAAGCTCGACGATAGTCGACCGAAGTCAGCAACAAGCAGAAGGCTGAGGACATAAGTAGTCGACCTAAGCTCGACGATCGTCGACCGGAGCTCGACGATAGTCGACCGTCGTTCGACTATTTTTATCTCTTTACTTAGCTTGAAATCCTGAGCTTGAATGGTCCTTGGGGGCAGCTTCAAACCTAAGTTCTAAGCCCTAGACTCATTCTAATGTTGACCTTTACACTATACAACTAGGTCAACCTGGTTTCCTAAGAGAAACATAGTGATCCTTGCCCAAATTAGTAATAGGGTGTTCCAACAATTTTGCCTGCCGACTTTGAGCCTCAAGCATGCGGTCCCGTATTAGTCTCACAACCGCATCAATATCTTCAATGTAGTCATTTCCCAAAGTCTTCGGGTCCTCATCCTGCACACAAGACAAGGGTGTTCTACACCTTCTTCCGTAAAGGGCTTCATGTAGCGCCATCGCGATGCTAGCTTGATGGCTGTTATTGTATGAGAACTCTACCAGGGGTAAGATCCTTTCCCAAAGCTCTCCTCTATCCAACACACACAACCTTAGTAGATCCTCCAATGTCCTGATAGTCCTTTCAGACTGCCCGTATGTCTGAGGATGAAATGCCATGCTAAAGGTTAGATGTGATCCAAAATACGCCTGTACTGCCTTCCATTCTTTAGAGGTAAACCGACCATCCCGGTCAGAAACAATCGTCTTTGGCACACCATGATACCGTACGAACTGCTCCACAAAGAGGCGTACAAAAATTTTCCACATGAGATTCTTTCTTCATAGCAATAAACCAGCCTACCTTTGTCAGGCGGTCAACGATCACCCGTACTGAATCATTCCCTGAGCGTGAGCAGGGCAAACCGTGGACGAAGTCCATGGAGACATTCTCGAACTTCCACACAGGATGGGCAATGCTGTAATAATCCGCCAGGACTCCTGCACTCTGCCTTCACCCTTTGACAGGCCTCGCAATGCGTAACAAAATGTCCGACGTCTTTCTTCATTCTTGGCCAACACATGGTCTTTCGCAAGTCGGCATACATCTTGGCAATCCCAGGATGCACAGAATATTGAGAGCAATGTGCCTCTCTCAAGATATCTTCCCCAATATTATCGCCCTTTGGAATGTAGAGCCGACCATGGAAGTAGACGAGGATGTTTTGCAGGGAATATTCGTCAGTAATCCCATCTTTAATCTACTTGATTGCCGGGACCAGAGCCGCATCCTTTCCTTGCTCCGCCCGGATTCGGTCTCAAATGTCACAACTATGCTCATCGCGGCTAAGTACTTCGAATACCCTTCCATTTGGTCCTTATACACTAGAGTAATCTCCATCTCCTCAAGCATCTGAGCTAACTCCGTACGCATCAACCGGGACTGGGGCTTGTTTTTGGTACCTTCCTGCTCAAAGCATCGGCTACGGAATTTACTTTTCTGGGGTGGTAGTTCAGGGTGAATTCATAATTGCACAAAAACTCTAACCATCACCGCTGTCTCAAATTCAGTTCCTTCTAGGTATGCACGTACTTCAGATTCTTGTGTTCTGAAAAGAATTCGCAGTGGACGCCGTATAGATAGTGTCTCCAAATCTTCAGGGCAAACACCATCACTCCTAATTCAAGATCATGTACCAGATAGTTGACTTTATGCTTCTTCAGCTGTCTCAAAGCATATACGATTACATGCCCGTGCTGCATCAATACTGCTCACATCCCTTGATATGATGCATCAGTGTAAACTTCAAATCCTTCCTTCCCAGACGGAAGGGATAGGATGAGTGCAGACGTAAGTCGGTCCTTCATTTCCTGAAACGCAGCTTCACACTGGGGTGTCCACTCATACGACACACCCTTCTTTGTCAGCGCAGTAAGAGGAAGGGAAATCTTTGAGAACCCTTTTACAAACTTGCGATAATACCCGACAAGTCCAAGGAAGCTCTGCATATCGGCCACTGACTTTAAGGGCGACCACTCCTTCACGACACGCACTTTGGCTGGATCCACAGCTAACCCAGCCCCACTGATCACATGGCCCAAGAAGGCAACCTCTTGGAGCCAAAATTCGCACTTGCTGAACTTGGCAAACAAGGCGTGCTCTTTTAGCTTCTTCAATACCAAGGTCAGATGTTCGACATGCTCTTCCTCCATCTTAGAGTAGACCAAAATGTCATCGATGAAAACGATG
This sequence comes from Platanthera zijinensis, assembly GCA_039513925.1. Lineage (NCBI taxonomy): Eukaryota > Viridiplantae > Streptophyta > Magnoliopsida > Asparagales > Orchidaceae > Platanthera > Platanthera zijinensis. The sequence goes on along the minus strand of CM077092.1, from coordinate 92,462,134 downwards.
ACGAAGACATCTAAATAAGGTTCGAACACTTTGTTCATCAAGCTCATGAAGGCTGAAGGGGCATTTGTGAGTCCAAACGGCCTCACAGTGAACTTGTACAAGCCGTACCTTGAGCTAAAGGTCGTTTTCTAAATGTCCTGCTCCTATATTCTCAACTGATAATACCCTGAACGCAAACCCAACTTGGAAAACCAATGCGCTCCTACCAATTGGTCGAACAACTCATCGATCTGAAGTAGCGGATAGGTGTTCCGTACCGTCAGTCGGTTAAGCTCCCGATAGTCTATACATAATCGCAAGGTTCCATCCTTCTTCTTAACGAACAGAACAAGGGATCCCCAAGGTGATGAGCTTGGGCGAACAAACCCTGATTCTACCAAATCTTTTAACTGAACTCTAAACTCTGCGAGTTCCTTAGGGGCAATCCGGTAAGGGGTCCTGGAGATGGGCTTAGCTCCTGGTATTAGCTTAATTTGAAAATCAACCTCTCTATACGGGGGTAAACCTGGCAATTTCTCAAGAAATACCTCGGGAAAATCTCGCACCACCCACACGTCCTTCATATCTATTTTCATCTCCTTTAGTTTGAAACATATCATGTAAAATTCATCCCCTCTTATGTGAGCTTTCAGGGTATGAATCGAAGACAATAATAAACGTGGTGCGAATTCTATACCTTGGATAATTACATCGGTATCCACATGCCTCAAGTAGATTCTCTTTCCGCGTAGTCAATTCTTGCGTAGTGCCAATCCAGCCACGCCATGCCTGGAATGAGGTCGAACTCCGGAATTCTCAAAACTGTGGCAGGGGTATCGAAGATCTTTCCCCCAATGAGTATCTCAAATTCGCATTTGGCGGTTGCGGTCATCTCAGAGCCGTCTGGAAGGCGTACTCTTCGAGCAATACCAGTGAAGGATTGCACTCCTTCCAGGTCTTTAATGAAGTCCGCAGAAATAAATGAGTGTGAGACACCGGTATCGAATAACGTATATGCCAGCTTCCCGCCGACCACCACAGTGCCTAAGTACCAATAACAATACTCAAAGCTAGATGTCTAGTATATCTTAAGCAACTTAAGATTAACAATGAAAATAAGATGACTACATGTAATCATACCTGCAATCACCTCCTGAGGGTTCCACTCATGTGTCATGTCCAGCACGAACACTTGATTTTGAGCAGGTCCAGGGTTTCCTCCTCGTGGTCCTCGTCCTTGACCACGCATGTGCCCCCGCCCTCAAGGAGCTGCCAGAGGGAGAGCAAGAGGCGCATTTCCAAACAGTTGCGGGCAATAGCGTTGAATGTGGCCCGGTTGGTTGCATTCGAAGCACACTCGCTCCTGCCGCCATCAGGTTGCTGAAACTGTTGAGGCTGTGGTGGTGGAGGCAATTCTGGCAGCTGTGGAACCGGGTACTCCACTCTATAATTTTGGTGGAAGTGTCTGCCACCTCTCTGATATCCCCTTCCTCATCCATAATCGTGTCTCCATCTATTGCTCGGGCCAGCTTCCATCCCCCTTCAGCAGGTCTCTTACCACTTCCCAAGTGGTCTGCTTCCAGTCTCTTTGCCATGTCAATTATTTCTGTCAGGCTGGAGTCCTCTATAAACAAAAGGGCTTGCCTCAGGGGGCTCGCAAGACTTTGTAGAATCTTTTAGCATATCCTCTGTCATCCAACTCATAGAAGTCAGCAAATCTAGCCAAATGCTGAAACTCATGCTGGTACTCCATCACAGACTTGGATCCCTGCTTCAGCTGCAGAAACCTTTCCTCAAGTTCATCTCGGGCTGACGAAGGGATAAAGTGATCTAGGAAGGCTCCCGATAACTCGTTCCAGCTGATCTCCGTATACACTCGCCCTTGAAAGTTGGAGCCCATGAGGGACTTCCACTAACTCTTGGCTTGTTGTTCTAGGAGTGTCACTACCAGGGTCACAGCCATGTTGTTTGGGCATCAAATTTCTGTCAGCAGTTCTTGCACGCTATCGAGCCTTTCCTCCGTACGCTCTGCCGACTCTGTCCCAAGGTAAGCAGGAGGGGAGAGAGCTCAGAAAGTGCTCACCCAATTGGAGCCCGGACCTTGTTAGTGTACAGGGGCTTGTTGAGATCTGAAGGCATCCAGGATAGCTGTGAGCGTCTGCCCTAGCTTTGATTTTTGAAATTGTGTGGGTATGGACTAGGTGGGGGTGCCCCCCACTAGCTCAACGTGCATTGGGATCTATACGTAGAATACAAACCTATGATCAGGTTGGTTAATCTAAAGGTCAAAGTTGGACATACTTAGTGTGAATTACAAATGGGCACACCACTGCTTCCGCTAAGTCAGTTTGTCCCCAAACTGATTAATCGAACGGGGGTGGCACCATTATTGAATGACTTCTCTAATTCAGGATTGTAGCAAGTTGATACCATTTGTAAGACCCCCTCTCCAGGAATACAGAACATGACACGAGGGGAGTCTTATGCCCAGAACAGCTGCCTTGCGGTAGCACTAGCACTCGGGCAAGCATGTACTATAAGAAGCCTATTCTGCCGGCCTTTACTAATATCAATCATGCCAACCGAACCAGAGTAATAAAAATAAGAGGTCAAATGCACACATAAGCATATAAGTCCAAATATAACAAATATAAAAGCTACATCTAGCTTCTAAACTATCAGAGTACGAATAGTCTTGCCCAAAAGGGCTACAACAAGAGTCACTCTATGACTCACATCTATCACTGACGGTAGCGATGAAACTGTCCCTTCCGGCCCTATCATCCTGGACTAACTGTCCTGCTGCATTACATGTTGCTCCACCTGCGGGATTTCCTCCTAAAAAGGAAGACGTAGCAACCGTTAGTCATAAAGACTAAGTGGTTTCACATCCGCTCCCCCGACGACTCCTCGGCACCAGGCGGAGAAAGGATCAGGGTATAATATATTTAATGAAGCAGTAGTAAAAACAGGTGGAGTAATATATATGACATAAGTAGCAGTAAAGTAAACTATATGGTATCATCAGCATTCTAAGCTAGCAGTTCTACATCTACAGCAGAGTATGAGAATGTAAGCTATAACTGAAAGTAACTCAACTTATATGAATGCCCATACAGACATATAATTTGAGGATCGGCTCAATAGAAAGGTAACTCATCGTATAAGAGTGCCCATACAAACTTTTACGATAAGGATCTTGTTTATGCAATGTAATGTGATGCAATGAATGCTATGATATGACTTAACATGCACACACACAAGCAAATTGCTGTGTCAACACAGACTCTGAAGTTCCCACTTTTCGAGCAGGTAGCTAACCTCTCAGGCGCCAACCTTCGTGGCGAGACGGTGATAGTAGAGCGGGCATCTCCACTACTAGGCCGGCATCCACACTACTTAGCCTAGGCCCTCGTATGCCTCAAAGCTAAGAATACATGAGCGGATCTCACAAGCGTACTACGGCTCAGCGGGAGTCTCGGGTAGATGTGCACTGAGAACCAAGCCCCGATCTGGCCTAAGTTGTGACCCGGAAGGAGCCTCGGAAAAAGCACGGGGACCAAGCCCAACCGTTCACTCGGCACGGAAGGAGCCACGGGAATGAGCACCGAGGACCAAGCCCAACCGCCCAAGGTCTAACTATCAACTCCCGTCGGTGTGATGACTGGCGAGCCCGTAGACCTGCCACACTATCCTTAACTCAGGATTACGACACCACGTGCAACCTCACACCGCATGCTACTTCACGTCTCGAGCTCAACAACTCACAAGGGTTCCCTTACAAAATCCCTTATCAACACAAACGATCAAGTGTGGCAAACATTCACACACTATCAACCCTTCCACATATCCATGCACTAACCATATTCAATCCTCTTCTAACATTTCGAGCTCACAGCTCACGTTACTGATTCACATATCTAGTTATTTATACAATCCAACTTGTCTACTCACTTGTTCACCTAGGGATCTACCATCCAACCATTTCATTCAAGTAGGTTTTACTTCATCATTTGATTATAAAGGATCAACCAACAGCTCATCATGAACTTTACGATAACTATTCATAATTCCTCTAATAATACTAAATTAGGTTTACATTAATAAAGAACCAAGCATGCAGGAATTGTATAGAGAGTATAGCTTCAAATAGGGATTCCTGATTCTACAGGAATCCGGCGAAAATGTGTAACCCATCGGTGGAAAGGTATTTCCTAGGGCCACGACTTTCGTGTTTAGTCAGAAGCCCAGATTTGGCCGTATCATACTCGAAAGCGGCTTCTAAGACTACTTCATTCAATTTACAGCTTCAGCACATTTACATTATCAGCCATCAATTTTGATCAGGCTTTCCAGTGGCTTCAGACATCGCCTAAAGATGTGTAACCACTCGTTGGAAATATCACTCCAAAGCCTATGACTTTCGTGTTTAGTCGAAAGCCCGGATCTGGCCATGACATACATGAAAATGGCCATGAAGATTGCTGCGTGCAGAATACAGATTTCTGCACGCATTTTTGAGGCGAAATGAACGGCATCGGTTCATCTTCCTCCTCTAGCGGATCTTCCCAACTCACACCAAGAAATCCTCCTCCCTTATTCACCCTCATCAGGCCATTCCTCTTCACGAGACCTAGTATGGCCTCTTCCTAGGATTCTCCATCTAACACATCAAGACTCTTTTGAGTCGATATCTCGTCTAGGATTTACTACAGATCTAGCACTAAGGGAGAGGGGAGGAAACTCATATCATTTCTGACGTTAGATCGCGTGACTCTTCGCGGCGACATCTTCTTCTCCTTGGCAGCGACGGTTCTTCACGGAGTATAGTTTATTCCAGCAACTCCTTCCCTCCTCCAGCAGTTTCTCCACAGAAAAGAAGGCTTGGGAAGATGATTAAAAATGGCCAAATCCTATATAAATAGGACCAACACGGGTAGGAACACGCCTGTGTTCCTACCCGTGTCCCGCTCAGGTGAAGCGGCGCGACGGTTATAGCATCGTATGGACACAAACATGGGTAGGGACACGCCCGTGTCCACGACCCTTGTCACACGACACGACCGTGTTCATGCTTGTGTTCTTACCCGTGTCTTGCTCGGGTCACATTTTGTTGATCTTCCCTCAACGCACACGGTTAGGGACACACCTGTGTCCCTACCCGTGTCCTGCTCAATACATGCCCTATCGAATTCCACTCAATGCCTCTCGACACGGGTAAGGATACGCCTGTGTCTCTACCTGTGTCCTTCTCGGGACAGGCCCTGTCGAGTTCTACTAAACGCCTCTCTAGTTCTACTCGATGCACACGGGTAGGGACACGCCCGTGTCTCTACCCGTATCCTATTCTTGACAAATTTCTCTTTTCCACATGAGTATAAGCCTAGTCTCCTGCACTCTCTGGGCCCAAGTCAACTCTCTTGACTCAAAAGTACGCACGAGGGGCCTAGCGCGAATCAGGACGTTATAGGTAGGTCACCTGTCTACCGAGAATGAAGCCATGATGCATTCTCATGATGTGAGCATGCATCATATAAACAGGAAAATGGGAGAATACAGGGTTGAAATCATCAAAAATTTTACTAAAGAAGTAAGAAAGGGGGAGGAAAATTTAAAGAGCGGAATGGATAAGCTGAATAGTGATGTGTGCAACCAAGTGCACAACGTAAATGTATATTATTATGAGAATATAAAGTGGTTGCATGAGGAGCTAACAGGGTCTGCTCTAGCTCAATTTGCATCTCAATTCTCACCTCCAAAGCACCTTATGGCAGGCTTAGAGTATGCAGAGCAACCTGTTGAAGGCTCAGAGCTGTATGCACCTCCCATACAATATACTAAGGTTTGGTCTGATTTTGCTGAGGTAGAGATCATTGAAGAATCTTCCGATCTCATCTAAAGAGAAGAAGATATGGGGAAAGCCCATCGGCCAGTAGATCAGATCCAAATAGAGAATTTTCTGATGTTTGGAGTCCTATCTCCAAAGGAACTATTCTGGACAACTTAAGTTTGGTTGATTTAGCAATTACGGAACCAAGGAAATATTACAATAGAGATGAATGGGATAAGCATGAAGCTTCAAATGTGAAGAGGAGGCTCCAATTCAGAAATCTCGATGCTCCTCCTCCACCACCAAGATACTATCCCAAGCCAAATGCATATTTTGACAAACAGAATGAGAAGAGAAAGGGGTAATCTTAAGATTATTATTTCTTCTTATTCAGTTATGACGTGAATGTCTTAAAATGCCACAAAAAACATTTATATAAAAATTATTATTTTGTTGATCTTTATTGTTTTGTTAATCTCATTTCTTTTCATTATGTCTTTTCAGTATTTCTTGTATATTTTCCACTTCTATGGAATTTAACTTAGTATATAGGGTTCTAACTTCTTCAAATATGAGAAGATTGTTGGGTATTGTATTCATAATAGTCTTGATTTGAAGAAGTGTCCCTTGAACTATGTTGATTTGAATTTTTATTTGATGTTGGTTTTAGTTATATATGGTGCAAGTCTTAATTGCCAAGTACAAATCATTGTCAGGTTACAATGGGTCTCCAAAAACAGTTTTGTGCAATGCAATTCTTCATTGTATAGAACATCGTGTTGACCCATATATAATCTCTCTGATGTGGTGTACTTCATCTCTAGCATCCCAAATAAAGTTGTTGTTCAAGAAGTTTAGATTTTTCTAAATCATTGCGTCGAGTGATCTCTTGAGGACTTGTGAAATTAATCGAGAACTCACGTAAGCACTCACGAAATTCGTCGAGTGATCTCGAGAGTACTTGAGAGATCACTGAGAACTGTTGTCCAGAACAGCTAAGTTAAAACAGCTTAGACCTCTCGTATATACTCAACGAATTCGTCGAGTACTCACGCGAGCACTCATGAAATTCGTCGAGTCCTCTCGAGAGGTCATGTTATCTTCTTTAAGGTTCAAGAGAATGTTTAAAGACTTAGATAGTTCATGTCAATTCTTCGTGTACTCAAATAATTCGTTGAGTACTCTCGAGAGCCTTCATGTAATTCGTCGAAAGGTCTTGTGAAATCTAGATATCTCACGCAAGCTCTTTGTACAACCTCGGGCTCGCAGCCCAGCAAGAGGGGTCCAGCGTGGCGAGAGGGGCCCTGGCGAGAGGAGAGGGCCTAGGCGAGTGAAGAGGGTTCGGCCTGGCGAGAGGAGAGGGCCTAGGCGAGTGAAGAGGGTTCGGCCTGGCGAGAGGAGAGGGCCTAGGCGAGTGAAGAGCGTTCGGCCTGGCGAGAGGAGAGGGCCTAGGCGAGTGAAGAGCGTTCGGCCTGGCGAGAGGACCCTAATGAGAGGCGCCTCGAGAGAAGGGCCGTCTTGGTTTCAGGGCCAGTTCAGGTAAGGTCGGGCCCACCTTCTGGGCCCTGGAGGTGGTTTTACTCTTTTACCCTGCATGGGCTGCATTTAGTCTTTTGGGACAGCGGAGTTTAGCTGTTGGCAGACCCAGCCAAGGGTATTCTGGTATTTTCACAGCAGCGTAGTTTGCTTATTAGCAGTCCTAGTTCAGAGGCCTATAAATAGACCGGTAAGGTGCCTTAGAAAAGGATGCTGGACTCCTCTTATCTTCTCTAAGGCACCTAGCTCAGTATTGGCTAGGGAGGGGAAGAGCTCTAGTTCTAGTCTCTTTCGGGTAAGAGGTGGGACCTCCTCACTGAAGCCTCCGGTCTAGTTCTTCGCCTAGAGTGATCCCAAGGGAGTAAGCACAAGCTGCATCAGTAGTTCCGAGCTTTAGGTGGAATCGGCCTTGCTGGTTCCAACATTTTATGGTGCGGTGAGCGTGGAGCTGCAGCCTGTGCGGAAGAACGAGGGGTTATCTCATGGCGGGAGATGCGGGAGGAGGAGGCGAGAGGTCCCCCAGCCGGGAGGAGTATGTTGGGAGAACGGAGTTCATGACGTCCATTGGAGGGATCATGGATCTCCTCAAACAACTCGCACAAAGAGGCGAGTGCGAGACCCCCTCTCCTCAAGCGCCAGACCTCGCGCCCAGGGGAGGGGCCGACTCGGCGAGAATAGGGGAAGATGCGCCTGGGAGGCGGCCAGGAAAAGAGGTAATGGCGGAAGGAAGTCGGCGAGAGGTGGAAGGAAGGGAGCTCTTCCCTAGTCCGGCGAGTGCCGCGCCGGTGGACCTCGTGGCGCGAGTGGACCAGGCGAAGTCACTGGCGAGAGGATCTCCTTTTTGCGAGTTGGTCCTCTCGGCATCCGTTCCAGAAGGGTTCCGTGAGCCGGAAATGAACTACTACGTGGGGAAGGATGACCCCCTCCAACACTTGCAGTGGTTTGAAGACGCAGTTTCCATCAGACCCATGACGGACGCCTTCAAGTGCCGCCTCTTCGCCATCACTTTGAAGGACAAGGCTAGGGATTGGTTCCACCAACTCCCAACTGGTTCTATTTATTGCTTCGAGGACCTGAGCAGAAGTTTCCAACTGCGGTTCTCAACCTCCAAAAAGAGGAAGAGGAACCCGGAGTCCATCTTCCTGATCAAGCAGAGGGCAGACGAGTCTTTGGCTCAGTACGTAGACCGCTTCCAGGAGGAGATGTTGGACATTCAGGAGGTGCCTGGTTTCGCCCTCCAGATGGCTTTCACCGTGGGGCTAAGGGAAGGCTTCTTCAAGATGAGCCTCACCAGGAAGGCGCTGTTGTCCTTCGAAGGGTTGATGGAGAAGGCCGCGAAAGAAATAGCCATGGAGGCGGCAAACCCGGCATTCGCAAGGAAGTTGGCAAGGTTGACGGAGGTGGAGCAGAGGGAGCCAGGAGGGGGAAGACAGCCGGAAGGAAGGAGGAGAGAGGAATTAAGAGGGCCCGTACACCCGGAGCTGGGGTGGAGACAACCAGGAGGCCCGGTTCAGGGACCTGGGAGAGGTCCTCCGCAGGGGGAAGAAACTTTTATCAAGGACCAGGAAGGTTTCACCCGCTAGGATGGGGGCATGGTCCGAGGCCACTCCCACCCCCACCTCAGCAGGCTATGGCCATAGGCAGAGGGAGAGGAAGGGGAAGAGATCGCGGAAGAGCGGGAGCAGGGAGGAGGAGGAATCCCCCAGAAGAGAGACGTGAGGAGGGAGTTTTGCCCTATTGTGACTTCCACGAGGAGGAGGGTCACGCGACGGCAACATGTCCCGAGTTCTTGGAGTTGAAGAGAGGAAAAGGAGGAGAAGACCGACAACCGGCAGTGCGGATGGTAGAGGTGCCAGGAGCTGGGGAGGAAGATCGGTGTGTAGACCGGTCAGATACAGGGGATCGAGGGGGGATCGGAGTAATTCATGGGGGGGTGGGAATCGAGGTCACCCGTAAGGCCAGTCTTCACACTATGTATCGTCGGAGCGTCGCCTCGACGTCACAAACCCCGCCCCCGGATGAGAAGATCACGTTTTCCAGAAGAGACCTACCTGACCACGAGGATCCTTTCTGTGACGCGCTCGTGATCAAGACTGCCATCGAGAACTTCACGGTATCTCGCATTCTGGTGGACAATGGGAGTTCCGTTAATGTAATCTTCAAGAAGGCTTTCATCGAGATGAGGGTGGAGTCTCGAAGGGTATTGGCGGCGGATGGACCGTTGTTTGGCTTTTCAGGAGAAAGGAAGGAGGTTGAGGGAGGAGTAGGACTTCAGGTGACCTTGGGGGGGTTGTCCAGGAATTGTCGTTTCGTGATAGTGGACGCTCCCAGCAGTTACAACGCGATCTTTGGGCGCCCTCTTATCAGCGCCTTTAGATGCATTCCATCCTCTTTTCATCAGTGCCTGAAGCTCAATTCGGGAGGAACCCAGATCAGGGTGAGAGGGGACCCGAAAGCGGCTCGGGAGTGCTATGTGACGGCGGTCAACACCATCTCGTGGATGGAGGATGCGGAGGAGTTGGGAGCGAGGATGGAGAGAGGGGAGTTGGGAAGAAGGGAAGCAGGAGTGGAGGAAGATCGGGTAGCGGAAGAAGAAATGGCTGGAGGAGAGGAGTTGGAGATGGTAGTGGAGAGGGGCATTGCGGTGGAGCCAGTGATGGCTGGAGAGCAGGTGGCTGGAGGAGAGGAGTTGGAGATGGCAGTGGAGAGGGGCATTGTGGTGGAGCCAGGGATGGCTGGAGATCAGGTGGCTAGAGGAGCAGGGGGGAAGGAAGTCTGGTAGTGGAGAAGGAGATGTATGAAGGAGACGGGTTGGAGAAGGGAGAAGGAGGAAAGGCCCAGGAGAGGGTGGCTACTGTGGAAATCTCAGGAGTTGGGTGCGGGTCGAAGGATCTGGAGGAAGAGCTGAGAGAACAGGAGGAGGAAGAACCCTCGAGGTTGAGGGCGGCGGTAGAAGTTCTGGAGGTCGAGATCCTCACCGAAGATGGGAGAAAAGAGAAGATAAAGATCAGCGGTGAGCTCACTCCGCAGGACCAGGAAGAAATTCGGAAGTGTGTAGAAGAGAACATTGATGTCTTCGCCTGGAGCGCAGCAGACATGCCGGGGGTCGACGCGGATGTGGCGTGCCATCGTCTCGACCTCGACCCCGGGGTTCGCCCCATTCAGCAGAAGAAGAGAGCCATCGCCTCCAAGATGGCCGGGCCCATCAGAGAAGAGGTAGAGAAGCTGCTCCGAGCGGGATTCATATCGGCTAACAGGTATCCGGGATGGGTGAGCAATGTTGTAATGGTGAAAAAGGGGGAGGGCAAGTGGAGGATGTGTATCGATTTCTCTCTCTTAAATAAAGCTTGTCCTAAGGATTGTTACCCCCTGCCTCGGATCGACGCGCTGGTTGACTCAGCCGTCGGTTTCTCACTAATGAGTTTTTTAGATGCTTTTTCAGGGTACCACCAGATACGCATGCACCCTCCGGACGTCAAGGATGTCACCTTCGTCACGGAGGATGGTTGCTTCAGCTATAACATGATGCCCTTTGGGCTAAAAAATGCGGGGGCAACCTACCAAAGGATGATGGACCGGATCTTCCGTGAGCAGAAAGGGCGGAACCTCGAAGTCTACGTGGACGACTTGATGGTAAAGAGTCGGGACCTCGGGTCTCATGTCCTAGACCTACAGGAGACCTTTGCAACCGTTAGAAAGTATAAGATGAGGCTTAACCCTCTGAAATGTGTGTTCGGGGCCAGCCGAGGGAAGTTCTTGGGACATCTCCTCACCCCTGAAGGGGTGGAGCCCAACCCTGACAAGGTAAGGGCGATACTGGAGCTGGGATCTCCTAGGAATGCCAAAGAAGTCCAACGTCTCACTGGTAAACTAGCCGGTTTGAGCAGGTTCCTCTCCAGAGCGGGAGAAAGGTGCTCTTCTTTCTTTCGAACCCTGAGGGGAGGGAAGGAGTTCGAATGGACCATTGAATGTGAGAAAGCCTTCGCGGCTCTAAAGCAGCAACTCACTCAGACGCCGCTACTTCAGGGGCCGAGGGAGGGGGAGAACTTGCTCCTCTACCTCGGGGTAGGGACGGGGGCGGTCAGCTCAGTCCTCGTCCGCGAAGAAGGGAAGAGGCAGTTCCCAATCTATTATGTAAGCAGAGTCCTCAAGAAGGCAGAGCTGAAGTACCCCATCCTTGAAAAGTTGGCTTTCGCTCTCATTGTGTCGGCCCGGAAGCTCAGACCCTATTTCCAAGCCCACGCCATCCAGGTTGTGACGGATCACCCCCTTCGCCGTATCCTCGGAGGGGTCGAACACTCGGGGAGGTTGGCCAAGTGGTCGATAGAGCTCAGTGAATTCGACCTCTCCTACGTTCCTCGAGAAGCTATTAAAGCACAAGTGGTGGCGGATTTCTTGGCAGACTACGTACTGGAGGCCGAAGAAATGGAGGTACCTCCCGTAGCAGCATGGAAGATGCTGGTGGACGGAGCTTCTGGTAGGAATTCTTTCGGGGGAGGGGTCATCCTGGCGAGTCCTGAGGGGACTAGGATTGAACAAGCTCTGAAAATACACTTCACCCTCACCAATAATCAGGCGGAGTATGAGGCCATCATCGCCGGACTTCGGTTGGCCAGGGATTTGGGTATACAGGATATCAGGGTCTTCACGGACTCCTTGGTGGTGGCGCGACATATCAGCGGAGAGTTCGAGGTGAGGGAGCCGACTCTCCAGTTGTACCTAGTGAAGATAAAAGGCATAGTTGGACAGTTCCATAGCTTCTCCATTCAGCATGTTCCTCGAGAGGAGAATGCTCGGGCAGACCTGCTCGCGAAGCGTGGCCCTCAGGCCGGAGGGACCATGACCGAGCTCTTCAGACCCTCCATAGAAGAGGGGGAGGTGATGGAGATCGACCAGGAGAGGTCTTGGATGGATCCCTTTGTGACTTTCCTGGCGTCGGGACGACTACCCGAGGGGGATCTCGAGAAGAAACGAATCCGATACAAGTCGGCATACTATTTGTTGAAGGAAGGAGTACTTTATCGAAAAACGTTGTCCGGACTGTTAGCCCGATGTGTATCCGAGAAGGAAGCACCAAGGGTGCTGGAAGAGGTCCATTCGGGAGAGTGCGGGAGCCATTCGGGGAGTCGAACCTTGGAAGGGAGAGTGCTAAGGCAGGGCTACTTCTGGCCTACCCTACGAAGAGATGCAGAAGAGCTTGCTAAAAGGTGTAGAAAGTGCCAAGAGTTTGCTCCTTTGCAGCTCCTTCCAGCGCAAAGGCTGCGAACGATGACCTCCCCTTGGCCCTTCGCCATATGGGGATTGGATCTGGTAGGACCGTTTCCTCAAGCCAGTGGTCAGAGGAGGTTCCTACTGGTTATGGTGGATTACTTCTCAAAGTGGTTAGAAGTTAAGGCCCTGGCAAAGGTAACCTCGCAGGTGGTGAGGAATTTCGTATGGGGGGAGATTATTTGCCGGCACGGGCTTCCTTTAGCCATAGTCACCGATAACGGGCCGCAATTTGCTAGCAAAGAGTTTGTGGATTTTTGTGCACAGCTCGGCATAGACCTTCGGTTCGCCTCGGTCCATCATCCACGAAGCAACGGGCAGGTCGAGGCAGCAAACAAGATTATAGTGAACCTCCTGAAGAAGAAAGTAGAGAACTTGAGGGGGAGCTGGGTGGAACAGCTCCCCTCTGTCCTGTGGGCTCTGCGAACTACACCCAACACGGCCACCGGGGAAACGCCCTTCAAACTCTCTCATGGCTCCGAGGCCGTCATACCTGTGGAATTTGAAGTTGAATCGCCTAGGGTCACAGCAGCCAGAGAAGGAGAGGAAGGGTGGCAGTTCGATAATGGAGAGGAGCAGAGACTTACTCTCGACCTCGTGGAAGAGCTCAGAGAACTAGCAACAGTCCGACAGGAGGAGGTCAAGCGCCGGATGTCCCGGTACTTCGATAAGCACATCCGAATCAAGCAGTTTCAAAAGGGGGATTTGGTCCTCAAGAAGGTAGATGCTGCAGGGAGGGGAGCCTTGGTGGGGAAGCTCAACCCCAATTGGGAAGGTCCTTTCATAGTAAAAGAAGTCTTAAAGTCAGGGGGTATCACCTCCAGGATGTGGACGGGATACCCCTGGACTGCGCCCGCAATGGCGATGATCTGAAACGTTTTTATCCATAATAATAAAAGTCTTTTGAATTTACTTGAGCGTATCGTTAATAATCCTCCCTCTTTTGAATATGCTAATACTATACCGCAGGGCGCCCTCCTTCAGAGGACGAGAGAGCGACGGTTGGAGGAGAAAGAGGAGAGGAGACCCCGAGAAGACCTGCTGTCCAGGCTACCATCGAGCTGGCAGGTCTGTAGGCTCACTCGGTGGTTGGAGGAGAAAGAGGAGAGGAGACCCCGAGAAGACCCGCTGTCCAGGCTACCATCGAGCTGGCAGGTCTGTAGGCTCACTCGGTGGTTGGAGGAGAAAGATGAGAGGAGACCCCGAGAAGACCCGCTGTCCAGGCTACCATCGAGCTGGCAGGTCTGTAGGCTCACTCGGTGGTTGGAGGAGAAAGAGGAGAGGAGACCCCGAGAAGACCCGCTGTCCACGCTACCATCGAGCTGGCAGGTCTGTAGGCTCACTCGGTGGTTGGAAGAGAAAGAGGAGAGGAGACCCCGAGAAGACCCGCTGTCCAGGCTACCATCGAGCTGGCAGGTCTGTAGGCTCACTCGGTGGTTGGAGGAGAAAGATGAGAGGAGACCCCGAGAAGACCCGCTGTCCAGGCTACCATCGAGCTGGCAGGTCTGTAGGCTCACTCGGCGGTTGGAGGAGAAAGAGGAGAGGAGACCCCGAGAAGACCCGCTGTCCAGGCTACCATCGAGCTGGCAGGTCTGTAGGCTCACTCGGTGGTTGGAGGAGAAAGAGGAGAGGAGACCCCGAGAAGACCCGCTGTCCAGGCTACCATCGAGCTGGCAGGTCTGTAGGCTCACTCGGCGGTTGGAGGAGAAAGATAAGAGGAGACCCCGAGAAGACCCGCTGTCCAGGCTACCATCGAGCTGGCAGGTCTGTAGGCTCACTCAGCGGTTGGAGGAGAAAGATGAGAGGAGACCCCTGAGAAGACCCGCTGTCCAGGCTACCATCGAGCTGGCAGGTCTGTAGGCTCACTCGGCGGTTGGAGGAGAAAGAGGAGAGGAGACCCCGAGAAGACCCGCTGTCCAGGCTACCATCGAGCTGGCAGGTCTGTAGGCTCACTCGGTGGTTGGAGGAGAAAGAGGAGAGGAGACCCCGAGAAGACCCGCTGTCCAGGCTACCATCGAGCTGGCAGGTCTGTAGGCTCACTCGGTGGTTGGAGGAGAAAGAGGAGAGGAGACCCCGAGAAGACCCGCTGTCCAGGCTACCATCGAGCTGGCAGGTCTGTAGGCTCACTCGGTGGTTGGAGGAGAAAGAGGAGAGGAGACCCCGAGAAGACCCGCTGTCCAGGCTACCATCGAGCTGGCAGGTCTGTAGGCTCACTCGGCGGTTGGAGGAGAAAGAGGAGAGGAGACCCCGAGAAGACCCGCTGTCCAGGCTACCATCGAGCTGGCAGGTCTGTAGGCTCACTCGGTGGTTGGAGGAGAAAGATGAGAGGAGACCCCGAGAAGACCCGCTGTCCAGGCTACCATCGAGCTGGCAGGTCTGTAGGCTCACTCGGCGGTTGGAGGAGAAAGAGGAGAGGAGACCCCGAGAAGACCCGCTGTCCAGGCTACCATCGAGCTGGAGCTGTAGGCTCACTCAGAAAGAGGAGAGGAGACCCCGAGAAGACCCGCTGTCCAGGCTACCATCGAGCTGGCAGGTCTGTTGGAGGAGAAAGAGGAGAGGAGACCCCGAGAAGACCCGCTGTCCAGGCTACCATCGAGCTGGCAGGTCTGTAGGCTCACTCGGTGGTTGGAAGAGAAAGAGGAGAGGAGACCCCGAGAAGACCCGCTGTCCAGGCTACCATCGAGCTGGCAGGTCTGTAGGCTCACTCGGTGGTTGGAGGAGAAAGATGAGAGGAGACCCCGAGAAGACCCGCTGTCCAGGCTACCATCGAGCTGGCAGGTCTGTAGGCTCACTCGGCAGTTGGAGGAGAAAGATGAGAGGAGACCCCAAGAAGACCCGCTGTCCAGGCTACCATCGAGCTGGCAGGTCTGTAGGCTCACTCGGTGGTTGGAGGAGAAAGAGGAGAGGAGACCCCGAGAAGACCCGCTGTCCAGGCTACCATCGAGCTGGCAGGTCTGTAGGCTCACTCGGTGGTTGGAGGAGAAAGAGGAGAGGAGACCCCGAGAAGACCCGCTGTCCAGGCTACCATCGAGCTGGCAGGTCTGTAGGCTCACTCGGTGGTTGGAGGAGAAAGATGAGAGGAGACCCCGAGAAGACCCGCTGTCCAGGCTACCATCGAGCTGGCAGGTCTGTAGGCTCACTCGGCGGTTGGAGGAGAAAGAGGAGAGGAGACCCTGAGAAGACCCGCTGTCCAGGCTACCATCGAGCTGGCAGGTCTGTAGGCTCACTCGGTGGTTGGAGGAGAAAGAGGAGAGGAGACCCCGAGAAGACCCGCTGTCCAGGCTACCATCGAGCTGGCAGGTCTGTAGGCTCACTCGGTGGTTGGAGGAGAAAGAGGAGAGGAGACCCCGAGAAGACCCGCTGTCCAGGCTACCATCGAGCTGGCAGGTCTGTAGGCTCACTCGGCGGTTGGAGGAGAAAGAGGAGAGGAGACCCCGAGAAGACCCGCTGTCCAGGCTACCATCGAGCTAGCAGGTCTGTAGGCTCACTCGGCGGTTGGAGGAGAAAGAGGAGAGGAGACCCCGAGAAGACCCGCTGTCCAGGCTACCATCGAGCTGGCAGGTCTGTAGGCTCACTCGGTGGTTGGAGGAGAAAGATGAGAGGAGACCCCGAGAAGACCCGCTGTCCAGGCTACCATCGAGCTGGCAGGTCTGTAGGCTCACTCGGCGGTTGGAGGAGAAAGAGGAGAGGAGACCTCGAGAAGACCTGCTGTCCAGGCTACCATCGAGCTGGCAGGTCTGTAGGCTCACTCGGTGGTTGGAGGAGAAAGAGGGGAGGAGACCCCGAGAAGACCCGCTGTCCAGGCTACCATCGAGCTGGCAGGTCTGTAGGCTCACTCGGCGGTTGGAGGAGAAAGAGGAGAGGAGACCCCGAGAAGACCCGCTGTCCAGGCTACCATCGAGCTGGCAGGTCTGTAGGCTCACTCGGTGGTTGGAGGAGAAAGAGGGGAGGAGACCCCGAGAAGACCCGCTGTCCAGGCTACCATCGAGCTGGCAGGTCTGTAGGCTCACTCGGTGGTTGGAGGAGAAAGAGGGGAGGAGACCCCGAGAAGACCCGCTGTCCAGGCTACCATCGAGCTGACAGGTCTGTAGGCTCACTCGGTGGCTGGAATAGATGGGAGAGGAGGGACCCAACGCTCTCGGGTCCTCTGCGAGCGAGTGTTTGGGTTTTCGTGTTAATGTCCGCTAGCAACAACGGAGGTCGGCTAATCGGAAAAACCTATCCCCCCTAGCAAAAAAGGGATGCTTCGGGGGAAGTCACCACATAAAGAAAAAAAGAGGAAGGAAAAAAAGGGAGAGAGGGAAGATAGCAAGCCCTCCCTGTCCACTCGCACTGAGAGGAGCCGTCCCGAGAGCCGAGGGCGAGTAAACACTCCTCTCGCTCACGGAAAACCAGGGAGGCCCACCCACTCGCCCCAGGAGCCAAGCCCACGGGTAATAACTAGGCGAGAGGAAATGCTGTTTTTCTCTCGCCTATCGATAATCTCGAGGTTTCCTCGAGCAATCCCGGTATAAAAGAAAGGGCCGGCCCTAAAAAGGCGCGAGCAAGAATATATATACTTATATACATGCACGAGTCATGTCTAAAAAAGAGGGAGCTGGCAGGATTCCACGCTCACCGCACCATAAAATGTTGGAACCAGCAAGGCCGATTCCACCTAAAGCTCGGAACTACTGAGGCAGCTTGTGCTTACTCCCTTGGGATCACTCTAGGCGAAGAACTAGACCGGAGGCTTCAGTGAGGAGGTCCCACCTCTTACCCGAAAGAGACTAGAACTAGAGCTCTTCCCCTCCCTAGCCAATACTGAGCTAGGTGCCTTAGAGAAGATAAGAGGAGTCCAGCATCCTTTTCTAAGGCACCTTACCGGTCTATTTATAGGCCTCTGAACTAGGACTGCTAATAAGCAAACTACGCTGCTGTGAAAATACCAGAATACCCTTGGCTGGGTCTGCCAACAGCTAAACTCCGCTGTCCCAAAAGACTAAATGCAGCCCATGCAGGGTAAAAGAGTAAAACCACCTCCAGGGCCCAGAAGGTGGGCCCGACCTTACCTGAACTGGCCCTGAAACCAAGACGGCCCTTCTCTCGAGGCGCCTCTCATTAGGGTCCTCTCGCCAGGCCGAACGCTCTTCACTCGCCTAGGCCCTCTCCTCTCGCCAGGCCGAACGCTCTTCACTCGCCTAGGCCCTCTCCTCTCGCCAGGCCGAACCCTCTTCACTCGCCTAGGCCCTCTCCTCTCGCCAGGCCGAACCCTCTTCACTCGCCTAGGCCCTCTCCTCTCGCCAGGGCCCCTCTCGCCACGCTGGACCCCTCTTGCTGGGCTGCGAGCCCGAGGTTGTACACTCTTCCTCAAGTAGTTTTGTCTGATTCGTCGAGTGGTCTAGAGAGTTCACGTAAGGTCTCGACGAATTTGGACTTAAATAGTTTTCGTTCTCATTTTGACATCTTTCCAGATTTAGGGCTTCCGCATGTACAGGAATCACCTATATATAGTCAAGGGATCTTTCAGAAAACTCGCTGATATGTCGCCTTCTGCAACTCACCTCCATGAGCTCTTCTGCCTATTCTCGCATAGGGTTGTCGCCATATGGAACTCGCCTATTGGATAGCAACAAGGGAATTCACCAATCTCTATGAACTCGCTTGCATATACTGGCCAACTGAAGTCGTCATCTATAGCCCGCCTGAGGAGGTCGCAATCTGGAACTTGCTTCTGAGTGGGTAATAGGGAAGCTCGCCTCACGAAGCTGCCGAGCTTGAAGGTCGCCATCGTGAAGTCGCCTATGGGCGAGTAACCAGAAAACTCGCTCACCTTGACGAGAACTCGCCCATATTGTTGAGTGCTCGTGAGTTGCTGCCTTTGGTTTCCAGCTCGCCATCTTAAGCTATGAAGTCTTCTCGTAAAAATATCTTCCTCGGTTACGATCCACGTCCACCGCACCAAAGTGTTGATGCCGGGAAAATCCCAACCACAAAATTCGGATCAAGGAAGCCTAAGGTTACTGATTCAATGGTCCGACATCACAATTCAAATGGCTAGCGCGAGAGAGAGGAAACTATCTATAAGCACACCCCAAGTGCTCCAGCAGGGAGGTCCCACTATGTACCCGGAAGTTTGGGAGAAAATTCCCCTCCGAACCCAAAAGGCTGGGCGAGGTACTAGGCAGGCATGTACTGGGTGAGTATCCACTTGGGGGGCGGGACCTCAACCTCTTCCAAAGATCCATTTCTAGTACCCCTGGGGGTCAATTTATAGAGAAATCTTGGGGCGTGGGTATATGCGAGTATCCAGCTACTAACAGCGAGTTCCAAGGGTCTACTCGCGAGATACTTGCCCATACTCGCCACAAGCTCACCCATACTCGCCCCAAGCTCGCCCATACCGCCCCAAGCTCGCCCATACTAGCCCCAAGCTCGCCCATACTCGCCCCAAGCTCGTCCATACTCGTCCCAAGCTCGCCCATACTCGCCCAAAGCTCTCCCATACTCGCCCCAAGCATGCCACTGCTCTCCCCAAGATCGCCTCTGCTCGCCCCAAGATTGCCTCTACTTGCCCCAAGCTCGCCCCAAGCTCGCCTCTGCTCGCCCCAAGCTCTCCTCTGCTCGCCCCAAGCTCTCCTCTGCATGCCCCAAGCTCGCCTCTGCTCGCCCCAAGCTCGCCCCAAGCTCGCCTCTGCTCGCCCCAAGCTCGCCACAAGCTCTCCACAAGCTCGCCACAATCTCGCCACAAGCTCGCCACAAGCTCGCCACAAGCTCGCCACAAGCTCGCCCCTGCTCGCCACAAGCTCTCCCCTGCTTGTCACAAGCTCGCCTCAGCTCCCCCCAAGATCGCCTCAGCTCGCCCCAAGCTCGCCTCCGCTCGCCCCAAGCTCGCCTTCGCTCTCCCCAAGCTCGCCTCCGCTCTCCCCAAGCTTGCCTCCGCTCTGCCCAAGCTCGTCTCCGCTCCACTCTGCCCGCTCAATGATCTGCGAAAAGTTGTCTGTCTGGGTACTTCTGATCTCGATGAATTACAGATTATACAAATAGACAAGTATCTTGCGAAATAGATATTGAGGTAACAATGATCTTCAAAATGGCTAGAGAATTGAAAAGAAAGAATCTTGAATTAACAAAAGTATATGATTTTTCCACGGAGGAGTTGAGGAAATTATTAAAAGTCATGAAATCTTTATTGGAAAATTCTGTTAAAGCCAAAGAAAAGTACATTGAGTACATGTTGAAGGTAAGAGACAAGATGCACTTTTTATTTATGATTTTCTGGTGAATACTAGTGTAGAAGAGATCAACTTATGAAGACTAAGAAAGTTCATGAAGCCTATGTTGTAAAAAGACCTAAAGGAAAGATTGCAAAGAATTGTGTTTTGAAAGATTGAATGAATGTCTTTCATCTACAATACTTTGTAAAATATATTGCCATGCTTTCTTTTTTTCTTCTTCATGTAAAATCATGTATTAAATTCATCAAATCTAATATGACAAATAAGGTGAGATTGTTGTGAAGAACCTCTTGATTTGATATATTAGATTAAATAAGTGATTTAAGAATGAATAATGGATACATAGAAAAACAATATATAATTGTTGTAAAATAGGTATGCTGGCAAAAATGAAGGCATGAAATGACGAAGTAAATGTGGAAAGAAAAGTCGGTATCCCGAGAAGTAATTGATGCACGTCAGAGCTAATACATCTTACGTCGACTTCTATGAAGCGGAAAAGAAGAAGTCAAAGTTCAGAATGTGAGAACTCAGTATACGTTGATTTCTAATGTAATTAGAAATCAACGAACATTTAGAAGTAATTGACGTTTTATTAAACTTATGTCGAATTCTCACAGAATAACAATTAAGACAGTTGATCAGAATAATGCAGTGATTGGTATTCAAACCAAGCCATTGTTGCTCCAATTAAAAAAGGTGATTATTATATTGAATATGAAATGAATGGAGACTATTGAATCAGTTGGTCTCTATATGTACAAAAAGTTTATTGAATTAATAAAATTTTGAAGATTAGGATTATGAATTCTCTTCTTCTCTCTCACAATCTTTGAAGGACACATCTTCTCTTTGAATCTAGTTCTTACTCCTCTCTTGATCTGAAAGTGTGTTATTGCTGCCAGGCCAAAGAACATAAAAGTTCTTGATTTATTTTGTCTTTACTCATCAAGAACAACAGACTAAAGAAGAATCAGTATTCATACTGATTATCAATCAAAAGATCCATTCAGTTTTTGTCGACAAAAAAATCTCATTGTCGAAAAGTCTACTACATCAACCAGCTCCAAAATATTTTTAAAAATCCCTCTCTAAATGGTTCAGTGGTTCTAAGAGCCTCTTTATTAAAAAAAACTCGGTGATTCGAAGTGTCATTATCAAAAGACTCAATGGTTCTAAGAATCTCCTTATCAAATGATTTGGTTATGATACAAAGGCTCTGTTTGGCGCGGCTGTAACGACTGAAGAAACAGTGGTGGGAATCAGTGGTGGAATAATCAGCTGTTTTGCAGAGTGGTGGCAGAATCTGTGAAACTGTTTGGAAGAATAGTTTTTTGCAGTGTTTTTTCAACATATAAGACACAATCACATGAACCAAAATAATTTTTTACAATAATTTATATAACTTATATTATTTTAACATTTATAAATTATAATATAAATTATTATAACATTTATAAATTATAATATAAATGTTAATATAATTAAAAATATAATATAAAAAATATTATTTTAAAAAGGGGGGCAGCAGCGCTGCAGCCAAGGCTGCTGCGCTGCTACTGTTTTTGAGTCGCGGAAAATTTTCGCGACTCAAAAACAGCAGCCCCCCGCTGAAAACCACGGTGGCTGATGCCACCGTGGTAGCCTCCAAATTCTATTTGGCGCGGCGTTTGAAAAATCCGCGCTCCACCGCTCTCAAAACGCCGCGCCAAATAAAGCCTAAGGGTCTGTTCGTTTCATAGACAATGATATTGAAGTATTGACTTTCAATCCAATATCAATACACATGTGAAATGACATTTAATATAAAACAAATTTTTTTATTCGGGGGCATGATGACTTTCTGTCATAGGAATTGACATTGATATTTTTTTATTGTTCGTTTGTAGAAAGACTTTCTGTCATCGGAATTGACATTGATCGATGCTATTAATGATAACAATTAAAAATCACAAACGCGATTTTTTTGTCCGATCGTGATTTTTTCTCAGGGCGTGATTTTTTCGCACAAACTCAAGTTTTTCGACCCCAACACGATTTTTTTGACCGGACGTGAAATTTTCGCCCAAAAGTTCTTTTCGCCCAGAAGTGTTTTTTTCGCCAAGGCACGATTTTTTTCACTCTGATTTGATTTTTTCTGTCTGAATGCGAAATTTTTTATATGAACGCGAATTTTTCATCCGAACGCAATTTTTTCGTCCGCACGTGAATTTTATCGTCCAGACGCGATTTTTTCGCCCGGACGCGATTTTTTCACCCGGACGCGATTTTTTCGCCCGGACACGATATTTTTGCACAGACACGATATTTTCGCCTAATCGCGATTTTTTTGCCCGGAGGTTAATTTTTCGCCCCGACGCGATTTTTCGCCCGGACGCAATTTTTTCGCCTAGACACCATTTTTTGCCCAGACACGTTTTTTTCGTCCGGACGCGATATTTTCGCCCGGTCGTATTTTTTCGTACGGATGCGATATTAACGTCCGGACGCGATATTTTTGCCCGGACGCGAATTTTTCGCCTGAGCGCGAATTTTTCGACCGGGCGCGAATTTTTCGCCCGGGCGTGAATTTTTCGCCTGGGCGGGAATTTTTCGCCCGTGCTCAATTTTTTCGCCCAAGCACATCGCCCGTACGTGATTTTTCGCCCGGACGCGATTTTTTCGCCTCGAAGCGTATTTTTCGCCCCGACGCGAAAAAATTGCATCGGGGCGAAAAAATTGTGTCGGGGCGAAAAATGGCTTCCGGGCAAAAAATTCTCATCCGGGCAAAATATTCGCGCCCGGGCGAAAAAATCGCGACCGGACGATAAAATCGCGTCTGGGAGAAAAAATCGCGTCCAGGCAAAAAAATCGCGTCCGAGCAAAAAAATCGCGTCCGGGCGAAAAAAACGCGTCCGGGCGAAAAATTCGCATCTGGGCGAAAATATCGCGTCTGAGCGAAAACAACGCATCCGGGCGAGAAATTCGCGTCTGGGCAAAAAAATCGCGTGCGAGAAGAAAAATCACGTCCGGGACGAAAAATCGCGTCCGAGCGAAAAAATCTCGTCCGGGCGAAAAAATAGCGCGTCCGGGCAAAAAATTTGCGTCCGGGCGAAAAATTCGCGTCCTTGAGAAAAATTTGTGTCCGGGCGAAAAAATTGCTTCGGGGTGAAAAATTTGCGTCACGGCGAAAAATTTCCGTCGGGGCGAAAATATCGCGTCGGGGCGAAAAAATCGCGTCCGGGCAAAAAAATCGCGTCCGGGTGAAAAAAATCGCGTCCGGGCAAAAATATCGCGTCCGGGCAAAAATATCGCGTCCGGGCGAAAATATCGCGTCCGGTCCAAAATATCGCGCCTGGGCGAAAAAATTGTGTCTGGGCAAAAATATTGCGTCCGGGCGAAAAAACCGCGTTCGAGCGAAAAAATCTCGCCCAGGCGAAAAAAATCTCGTGCGGACGAAAAAATTGCTTCCGGGCCAAAAAATCTCATCCGGGAGAAAAAAAACGCGTCCGGGCGAAAAAATCGCGTTCGGGCGAAAAAACCGCGTTCGACCGAATAATTCATGTTTGAGCGAAAAAAATTGTGTCTGAGCGAAAAAATTACGTCTGGATGAATAATTCGGCCCAGGCGACCAAAAATTGAGTCGCAACGAAAAAAATCCGTACGGGCGAAAAAACATATCCGACGAAAAAATTGCGTCATAGAGAAAAAAACCGCGTTCGTGCAGAAATATCGCATTCGAGAGAAAAAAACCTGCCCGGACAAAAAAAATGCGTCAAGACAAAAAAATACGTCTGGGGGAAAAAATCGTACACAGACGAATAAAACACGTTCGGGCAAAAAAATTGAGTCCCGATGAAAAATTTCGTTCGGCCGAAAAAAATCATGTTCAGGCTAAAAAATGATCTGATTTTGGAAAACCGAAGTTGGTGATCTCAATATCCGCCATTAGAGATAGATATTGAATCTATGAGGTTTTAAATTACAGTGAATATCGACGACTTTCTATCAGAAAGCCAATTCCATTTTAAAATTATTGATACGAACAAGAGAAATGACATTCATATTCTCGAAGTCAATACTTCAATATCAATGTCTGTGAAACAAAAGGACCCTAACAGTTTTAATATACACTTTTATAGTGAGATCCTTTGAAGGAGTAGAAGAAATGTTGTACCTATATAAAATTTTTGTGCCGTCTAGATGATCTGCACGATAGCTTAGAAATTTTTTATTGCATAATTATTTTTACATAATATGTGTCATGTTTTGTGATTTATTGTGAAAAAGAAATTAAATCTCTATTTGCCACCGGCCCACCACCCACTCCTCCCTCTAGAATCATTCTCAATTATTATTCAACACTTTTTTATACCATTTAGTCCCTTCAACCGACCTCCAGTAAAATGCAAACACATGATGTCATCGAAGATCTTGTAGTCAGGCGGTTATGTCGTTAGAACCTTTTACCAAACAACTCCCTACAGAATGGTTGGCTATGCCTCTAGTCACTTCTACTATTTTATATCTCAATAATTAACATACACTGGTGTTCTCAAATTTAACAGATAGAGATCAGTTATAACTTTTGGCTCTTCAACTGTTACTCAAAGCACAGGGAGACATCCAATTATACTAATTGGCCCTACTACTGTATCGCTCGTGGCATGACAAGCATACCCGAACTCACCGCTCTCTCGCCACAAGACATTATTATTGCTATCGAAAAACATATCGCTTTGTCGGGGCTTTGCTCGCAACCATCATCAAACTCCCATGAAACATAGGTCTTAATTCATCGAAGCCCAATCTATTAATTTTCATGGTTTAAGCATACATTCAATGTCACTATGACCGCACTACTGCATCTAAGTCTGAAAATTGTAGAAGAGTCATACAAGATCTTAGCGCTCTATTTTCGAAATCGCACATCAAACACAATCTATCCAATAATGGTGGGATCACATGCCATGTGTTCCTACCAAACCACGGTGACCGTAGGATCTTTTAATTAGACATTGTTTGGGCCATCATGAATATGGAACGTGTAGGCAAGAAGATGAATATGTAATGTGTATGCAAGAAGATGAAAATGTAATGTGTATGCAAGAAGTTGAATACGGAACGTGTATGCAAGAAGTTGAATACGGAACGTGTATGCAAGAAGTTGAATACGGAACGAAGAGCGTATTCCTAAAATCAAGAGGAAGATGGTCGATACATTCTTGGATTTCATCCCGACCACGAACACCTTAAGACATTCCACAGAGATGAGCACGATTAGATTCCCTACACACTGTTGGTAACAAATCATGAAATGTAGTTCCCTGGCTCCGACAATGCAGAATCTTCCTCTCCAAGCCCTATGATCTCCTCCTCTTTCCTGTAACAAACCAAAATGAACCCAAAATGAGTTCAAAACTCTTTTACGGAATATACCTTCCTCTCCAAGCCCGATGGTAGGTTTTAGGCCACCATCGGGATTCACAACTTAACGTCATCTCATTATCTTTACGCCACGCCAACAATTGCGCGCCTTAATGAGCATGGTAATGTGTCTCAGCAGACTACACACGCACAATCACCTAGAAGGGTGCACAGACATACATAAGGGATGCATGGGCATGTGACAAAACTCCCGAAACTTGGAAATCAACACACATCGAGCACATCGTGCGTCAGCAAGAACGGTTGTGAGTTCATCTAGAAATTGACGCACCGCCATCTTGAAATTTGATGTGTATTGACTGCAGGGGTGCAAGTTGAGTTGAGCCGGCTCGAAAGCTCGATGAGCTGGCTCGAAAAAAGCTCGACTCGAACTCGAGCCTGTGGATCTCGAGCTCGAGCTCGACTCGTAGTCGAGCTCGAGCTCATCTAGTGTTGTTCATGAGCTCGCGAGCCGGTTCTCGAGCTTTTTATTTATACATTTAAAAAATAATAATAATAATAAATAAGGAAAAAAGCTCATGAGCTAAAAAGCTCGAGCTCGCAAGCTCGAAACTCGAGCTCGAGCCCGATAAGTTGGCATTAAGCTCGAGCTCGAGCTCGAGCTGGGATAAATGAGCTCGTCGAGCTCGAGCTTGAAAATTTTGCCAAGCTCAACTCGTGTAACGACCCCATCCGTTACATGACGTATCGTAGAAGGTCCGGTCGAGGCCCCACACGATATGCCACAAACAGACGGTGAGGTCACAGAATAATACCAAACCATACACGTATCCTAACTCAGAGCATGCTAGCAGAAGCTTTAAGTTGTAAATTGAACTCTAACCAGGAATGTCCAATATATAAACCACAGTTATATATATAGCCACGGAATGTACAACAAAGGTGAAGGGTTGGCCTTAAGGCCTTACAGTTCCTCTTTCCACACATCATGGATTACAAACATCGGCGCGCAGGCCGGTCATACATGAGTAAAAGTAAAACAAACAAAACCATTCGCGTAGCCTTCAAGAGCTAGCTGCAGCAGCAGCAGCAACAGCAGTAGGGGCTTCAGTCCTTCATTTACCACTTGGCTCTCCAGCACCTGCATAGGGACAATCCACCCAAACGGTGGCAAACACGGCAACGGTCAGCATTCAACTGACCCAATTATAACAATCCTACCCCTTTCTCGGGGCAGTAGCATTCCTTCCCTGCACAGCATGGTATCAACTATAGCAACTATGTGCTCGCAGGCACATTCAAGCCATCACAACCGTCGGCCACACGGCCCGACAGTCCGTGCACTCAGGGCACATTCTTGGTGCACCGGAAAACCAGGGTCAACACCACCGTTTATACGGTATTGAGCATTCTAGTCTTTTTGGCGCGCGGG
This sequence comes from Platanthera zijinensis, assembly GCA_039513925.1. Classification (NCBI taxonomy): domain Eukaryota; kingdom Viridiplantae; phylum Streptophyta; class Magnoliopsida; order Asparagales; family Orchidaceae; genus Platanthera; species Platanthera zijinensis. The sequence goes on along the minus strand of CM077092.1, from coordinate 92,435,505 downwards.
CCTAAGACTCTCATTATGCGGTCCAACAAAACCCACAACCAGGCTTCCAAGTCGGACGGACATAACGCAGGTACGGATCAGCCACCCCCCGTTGCTCAAGTCGCCGTGCCACCTCGAATACGGAAGTATCCATGGCAATTTATAGGCGCGGGTCGGTTTCACCTTTCCTGTTCGGCAATCTGCCTTTTCATCGAGTTGCAGCCCAACGGCTCAATCGCACACAAAGTGGCAACGCACGACCACAAGAGTTGCATCCAACCCTCTTCATTTCCTGGACTTCATCCAGTACTTCCTGCTGCACCAAGCAACAGGTAGGCACAAGGCAAACAAGCCATAACCACGGAGTCTTCTCCGATATGCAAACAAGCATCACCAATCCAGAAATACATATCCAGATGGGCTTCACACAGCATGCCTAGATCCGTACTCCAATTCCGGACTCTAACAAGGGGGACTTCACATATCTACCCCAAGGGATGCCACAACCCACCGCACACTCGCGGGGAAGGGTTTTCCCTATGCAATGCAGAAAAGAAGGACTTCACATGTCCAAGAAGGGAGATCATTACCCTTGACGATCTCTTGGGAGCCATCGAAATCTAGCCGGTGAGAAAGCACCGCAGCAGCTTTGCCTTCACAGCGCTGGCCTCGGATCTCGAATCGGAACATGGGAGATCCGCCGGTGGCTTGATCTCCTCCTCCTTATTCTTCCTCCTCTCTCTTTCTCTCTTCACTTAGCCAAATGAAGAATGATCTCTTCATCAAGCCTCTGGTGTTTTAATCCAGCAAGGAATCACCTGAGCCTTTGGATCCAAATAGAGAAAAGGAATGACCACGATTTTCCCAAAATTCCATTTTTTTTGGCTGACACGGCCTGTGACACGCCCGTGTTACAGGCCGTGTACCCTTAAGCGGCACACGCGGCACTCAGACCGACTGAAATCTACCAGAACACGGGCATCGACACGCCCGTGTCGAACCTGTCACGCCCGTGTCAGTCATGTGACACGCCCGTGTCACCCCTGCCTCAACGAGCTCCAAAACCAATAGAGTAGTATACGGATAGGCACACGCCCTCGGACACGCCCGTGTCAAATCTGACAAGGCCGTGTTCAAGGCTTGGTTTCGGGCCGTGTACGTCTCTGACTCAGTCCGGCCATTTCTTGAGTGACACGCCCTGGGACACGCCCGTGTCCTAGGCCGTGTACCCCCGACACGCCCTGGGACACGCCCGTGTCCCAGGCCGTGTCAAACAGCCTGCACCTCAAATCCAGTTTTGAGATTTTTGGGGTGTTACAATCCTCCCCTCCTTAATAAAATTTCGTCCCGAAATTTGAAGTCAGTAGGGAGAAAATAACAAAATATTTATATGTTTCTATTACATATACAACGAGCGAACAAGTTACGAAAATAACTCGGGAAACTCGGCTCGCATGGTCTGCTCGCGCTCCCATGTTAGCTCTTCTCGGCCACAATTGTCCCATCGGACTTTGACCATCCCGATCACTTTGTTCCGCAACTGTTTCTCGGCTCGATCCTCGATCCGAATGGGTCGAACCCTCGTCGTTAGCCCATACTCGACCGGTACCCGATCATTCTCCACTACTTGAGCTGGATCCTTGACAGCCTTACGAAGTACTGAGATGTGAAATACATCATGTAATCCACCCAAGTCTGCTGAAAGTGCTAGTCGATAAGCAGCTTCCCCAACTCGCTTCACCACCTCAAATGGACCAAGATACCTCGGACTTAGCTTTTTCAAACGTCGAATCCTGGACACGCCTTTGAAGGGTTTGATCTTCAAATATACCCAATCACCCACTGCGAACTCCACGTTCCGATGTTTGGCATTGTAGTACTTTGCTTGACGATCTTGGGCGATCAATAACCTCTCCCGAATAGAGCGTATAAGCGAGGTAGCTTCTTCGACTTCCTTTTTCCCATGCAGCGTAGACTCGCCTGCTTTTGCCCAAGCTAACGATGTACGACATTTACGACCATACAAAGCCTCAAATGGTGCCATACCGATGCTCGCTTGGTAGCTATTATTATAGGAAAATTCTACAAGACAAATATAATCTTCCCATCTCTTACCAAAGTCTAGGGCGCACATGCGGAGCATGTCCTCCATCGTCCTGTTGGTTCGTTCAGTATGGCCATCCGTTTGGGGATGAAAGGTCGTACTAAACGCTAATTTTGTACCCAATATTTGATGAACTAGCCGCCAATCATTCGATGTGAATCGCCCATCACGGTCACTGACGATGCTCCAAGGAACACCGTGCAGTCGAACAATCTGCTCCACATAAAGCTTGGCCAAGGTTTCCACTGAATCGTCTCTTTTGTTTGGAAGGAAGTGCGCCACTTTTGTCAACCGGTCCACAATCACCCAGATTGAATCATGACCGCGTTGAGATCTCGGCAACCCGTGCACGAAATCCATCGAAATGTCATCGAACTTCCACTCCAGAATGGGTAACGACTTCAGGAAACCGCCAGGCTTCTGGCATTCTGCTTTCACCAACGCACAGGTATTGCATTCAGCCACTTAACGCGCGACATCTTTCTTTAGTCCGGGACACCAGAACAGCTTTTTCATATCTCTGTACATCTTTGTGCTTCCTGGGTGAACTGAGTACTTTGCAAAGTGAGCTTCGTACATCAACTCTTCCCTCAATTTACCCACACTCGGGACGCACATTCGACCATTTCTTCTTAACAAACCGTTATCCCAAGAGAATTGGTCATCCAGCCCATCTTTTGCATAGCGCTGGAGACTTTCATCAAGCTCCGTTGCTCGCCGAACTCTATCCGTAAGGTCATATTGCACCTCCGTCCAGTTCAAGCATGCATCGGTCGAAGAACCCTTGTCAACACACGATATCTCCAATGCTTCCAAGTCCTGGATCAAACGCTGATCATGCCTCTGCAACCAGCTTGCCCGTACCGGAGTCTTCCGACTCAAAGCATCAGCGACCACATTTCCCTTCCCCGGAGTATAGTGAATCTCGAAGGTGTAGTCCCCAAGGAACTCAATCCATCTTCGTTGTCGCATATTCAGATCCTTCTGATCCAACAAGTACTTTAGGCTTTTGTGATCTGTATAGATGTCCACTTTAACGCCATAAAGATAGTGCCGCCATAACTTGAGCGCAAAGATTACCGCCTCCAACTCCAAATCATGGACGGGGTAATTCTGCTCATGCACTTTCAACTAGCGCGAGCCATAAGCAATCACTTTACCAAACTGCAGAAGAACGCAGCCTAAGCCGCTCCCGGAAGCATCGCTATAGATCTCATAACCATCTGTACCACATGGCGAGGTTAACATAGGCGCCGTGGTCAAACGACTCTTCAGGTCTTCAAAAGCTCGCGCGCACTCCGGCGTCCAAATGAACCTTTGATCTTTTCTCGTCAGCGTGGTCAGAGGTAAAGCAATCCGTGAGAAGTTTTCCACAAACCGTCTATAGTAGCCCGCAAGCCCAAGAAAGCTCCTGACCTCGGCCACTGAAGACATCACTAGCCAATCTCGAATGGCACTTATCTTCAACGGATCCACCGCGATACCTTCTCCACTTACCACATGGCCTAAAAAGGCTACTGAAGAGAGCCAGAACTCACACTTTGAGAACTTGGCATAAAGCTTATTCCTCCGCAGGGTATGCAAGACCAACCGCAAATGGTTTGCATGATCCTCTTTCGACTGAGAGTATACTAAGATGTCATCGATAAACACAATCACGAACAAATCCAAGTACTCTCGGAACGTTCGGTGCATTAGATCCATAAATACCGATGGCGCATTACATAAGCCAAACGGCATTACCGTGAACTCATAATGATCGTAGCATGTTCCAAACGCCGTCTTGGGAATGTCACCTTCCCGAATACTCAACTGATAATATCCCGATTTCAAATCCAACTTGGAATAGACCGTTGATCCTGCCAGCTGATCAAATAGGTCATCAATCCGTGGGATCGGATATTTGTTTTTCTCCGTCAGCTTATTCAATTCACGGTAGTCTATACATAACCGCAAACTACCATCTTTCTTTTTCACAAAGAGAACAGGCGCGCTCCAAGGTGACATACTTGGGCGTATGTATCCCTGCTCCAACAACTCTTGCAATTGGACTTTCAATTCAACCATCTCTTTTGGCGCGAAGCGATATGGTGAGCGGGCCACAGGTTTAGCACCTGGCACCAACTCAATAGAGAAGTCAATCTCCCGCTGGGGTGGTAACCTAGGAAGATCTTTAGGAAACACATCAGTAAACTCTGACACAACCAGAACTTCACCGACACTGGCCTTTGGCTCAACAGCCTGAATTAGCGTGAAGAATAACTCCGCGCCCTTCCGAACAGCATTGACGACTTGGAGCGCAGACAACAAAGTCCCGCCAACTCCTCGCATACCAGCGAACTTCGTCACAAGTCCGGTATTCTGGCCTAGTGTGATCTCCTTGGAGTTGCAATCAATAAAGGCACGCTGCTCCGAGAGCTAGTCCATGCCAAAGATCACATCAAACTCCGATAACGGTAGCACAGCTGCACTCAAACCGAAATCCTGACTTCCTATTTGAACATCCACATCGCAAGCCCTAACCGCAAGCATCACACAGCCATTCGACAATAGCACCCTTGTACTATCAACCGTCACATGACTCGGCACCCCAATTCGAGATACGAAGTCCTCAGACAGAAAAGAATGTGAAGCACCCGTATCAAACAGGGCTCTCGCCGGACGATTCCGAATCAGGACAAAGCCTGCAACACACACACATCATGCACAAGTGATACATAACAAAATGCAATAGCACTTAAGCAAGTAAGCTATATTAACTCGTACCTGTGACGACGTCACTTTGCTTAATCGCCTCCTACTGACCAAGGTGATAAACTTGGGGCTGTGCCTGGGACGTAGAGGAATCAACCACCGCTTTGCCCTTCTCAGCATAAGACGCACCCGTCTTCTTTTCCCCTTTGGGCTGAACAACCCGACAATCACGGGCTATATGCCCCACCCGGCCACAAGTAAAGCATGTACGAGACTCCGGCCTTGACGTCGCCCCCGACACAACGGTCGTAGACACTTGCCCAGACAGCTTGGACCTCTTGCCCCCTTTCTTCTGGTAGAACGATTTGCTAGGGCGAGGTGCTTGAACCTCTGGCTTCGACACAACCAAGCACTTGTTCCCTTGCACCCGTCTCATGTCCTTCTCCAACGCACATGCAGTATCAACCAACGCCTGAAACCCTTGGTTCACTGAACTCGAAAGCAGGAACCTCAACTCATCCCGCAATCCTTCATTGAACCTATTCGTTTTCCTTTGGTCATCCGCGAAGATTGTTCCCGCATACCGTCCCAACCTTGTAAACTCATGCAGGTAGGTATCCACGCTATCTTCTCCTTGCTTTAACCGTTGGAACTCATTTTCCATGGCAATGCATTGCGCCGCTGGGACATGTTTCGCCAGAAATATTCGAGAGAACTCCTCAATCGATACTTGCGTTAATTGCCTCCCCGCCAAATGGTGTACCTCAACCTCGTCCCACCATAACCGCGCCTCTCCTTCGAGCATGAAGGTGGCCAAGGTGACCTTTAAAGTTTCCTCCGCCCTGATCGCTGTCATTATCCGCTTGACACGCGATAACCAATCCTCTGCCTGCGTTGGGGATCCCAGTCCCGTAAATGTAGGCGGACTGAAGCTCATGAATTGCTTCAACTATTGGTCAGCTGCTCGTGGATCGACAACCTCAACCGACTCGGGTCTTACATCAACACGAACTGGCACTACTGCCGGCTGCGCTTGCCCAGTCGGCTGAATCATGGCAAATAGAGCCTCAACAACTAAGCGAACAGTTTCCGCAGATGGAGGAGGTGTTGGCACCTCAGCTGGTGCCGCACTCTCATCAGAGCGTTGGGGCTCAGACTGCCCAGCACCACTACGCATCACCTATAGGTGGACAAGACACACATTAGCGATCGTATGCAAGCAAAACAACAGAAAAGGAACGCGCAGATTCCTCAAACAAGGTTATGTACATTCCTTAGTGGACATTCCAGAGTTCATTAGCGTTACAGCAGGGCGCACAAACATGCGCTCGCCACCCCACAAAAGAATTCGACCACGAATTCGAAAGAGGAAGACCGAACAAAGCTGATACCAAAATGTAACGACCCCATCCGTTACATGACGTATCGTAGAAGGTCCGGCCGGGGCCCCACACGATATGCCACAAACAGACGGTGAGGTCACAGAATAATACCAAACCATACACGTATCCTAACTCAGAGCATGCTAGCGGAAGCTTTAAGTCGTAAATTGAACTCTAACCAGGAATGTCCAATATATAAACCACAGTTATATATACAACCACGGAATGTACAACAAAGGTGAAGGGTTGGCCTTAAGGCCTTACAGTTCCTCTTTCCACACATCATGGATTACAAACATCGGCGCGCAGGCCGGCCATACATGAGTAAAAGTAAAACAAACAAAACCATTCGCGTAGCCTTCAAGGGCTAGCCGCAGCAGCAGCAACAACAGCAGTAGGGGCTTCAGCCCTTCATTTACCACTTGGCTCTCCAGCACCTGCATAGGGACAATCCACCCAAACGGTGGCAAACACGGCAACGGTCAGCATTCAGCTGACCCAATTATAACAATCCTACCCCTTTCTCGGGGCAGTAGCATTCCTTCCCTGCACAGCATGGTATCAACTATAGCAACTATGTGCTCGCAGGCACATTCAAGCCATCACAACCGTCGGCCACACGGCCCGACAGTCCGTGCACTCAGGGCACATTCTTGGTGCACCGGAAAACCAGGGTCAACACCACCGTTTATACGGTATTGAGCATTCTAGTCTTTTTGGCGCGGGGGCCTAAGACTCTTATTATGCGCTCCAACAAAACCCACAACCAGGCTTCCAAGTCGGATGAACATAACGCAGGTACGGATCAACCACCCCCCATTGCTCAAGTCGCCGTGCCACCTCGAATACGGAAGTATCCATGGCAATTTATAGGCGCGGGTCGGTTTCACATTTCCTGTTCGGCAATCTGCCTTTTCATCGAGTTGCAGCCCAACGGCTCAACCGCACACAAAGTGGCAACGCACGGCCACAAGAGTTGCATCCAACCCTCTTCATTTCCTGGACTACATCCAGTACTTCCTGTTGCACCAAGCAACAGGTAGGCACAAGGCAAACAAGCCATAACCACGGAGTCTTCTCCAATATGCAAACAAGCATCACCAATCCAGACCAACATATCCAGATGGGCTTCACACAGCATGCCTAGATCCGTACTCCAATTCCGGACTCTAACAAGGGGGACTTCACATATCTACCCCAAGGGATGCCACAACCCACCACACACTCGCGGGGAAGGGTTTTCCCTATGCAATGCAGAAAAGAAGGACTTCACATGTCCAAGAAGGGAGATCGTTACCCTTGACGATCTCTTGGGAGCCATCGAAATCTAGCCGGTGAGAAAGCACCGCAGCAGCTTTGCCTTCACAGTGCTGGCCTCGGATCTCGAATCGGAACACGGGAGCTCCGCCAGTGGCTTGATCTCCTCCTCCTTCTTCTTCCTCCTCTCTCTTTCTCTCTTCACTTAGCCAAGTGAAGAATGATCTCTTCATCAAGCCTCTGGTGTTTTAATCCAGCAAGGAATCACCTGAGCCTTTGGATCCAAATAGAGAAAAGGAACGACCACGATTTTCCCAAAATTCCATTTTTTTGGCTGACACGGCCTGTGACACGCCCGTGTCACAGGCCGTGTACCCTTAAGCGGCACACGCGACACTCAGACCGACTGAAATCTACCAGAACACGGGCATCGACACGCCCGTGTCGAACCTGACACGCCCGTGTCAGTCATGTGACACGCCCGTGTCACCCCTGCCTCAACGAGCTCCAAAACCAACAGAGCAGTACACGGGTAGGCACACGCCCTCGGACACGCCAGTGTCAAATCTGACACGGCCGTGTTCAAGACTTGGTTCCGGGCCGTGTACGTCTCTGACTCTGTCCGGCCATTTCTTGAGTGACAAGCCCTGGGACACGCCCGTGTCCCAGGCCGTGTACCCCCGACACGCCCTGGGACACGCCTGTGTCCCAGGCCGTGTTAAACAGCCTGCACCTCAAATCCAGTTTTGAGATTTTTGGGGTGTTACAACTCCAGCTCGACTTGTTTGCACCCCTAATTGACCGGAGAGTAAGCAAAGTATAAACTACGAAGTATTATAGAATATTATAGTATATTATAGAATATTGCCTATATAATAGACACTATATATAATCACAGTATTAATAATTGTATATAGACGATATTGTATATTGTAGTATATTATAGTTGATTTAGTGTACCAAAGAGAAGTAAATATTGTGGTGTTTTGAGAGTTTTATGTTTGCACCCCACCTGGGCGAAGAAGTCGCGTCCGGGCAAAGAAGTCGCGCCCGGGTGAAAAATTCACGCCCTGGCGAAAAATCGCGTCATTGCTTAGGGCAATTTGTAGGAAGAAATTTATAAGTTCAACATTGATCAATGTCAATTAGGGGTGCAAGTTGAGTTGAGCCGGCTCGAAAAAAGCTCGACTCAAGCTCGAGCCTGTGGAGGTCGAGCTTGAGCTCGATTACGGGCCAAGCTTGAGTTCGATTACGGGCTCGAGCTTGAGCTAAAAAACTCGTGAGCAGCTCGAGCTCGAGCTCGATGCTCGAGCTCGATAGCAGACATGGAGCTCAAGTTTGGGGCAGGACAAAATGAGTTCGACGAGCTCGAGCTCGAGCTCGAAATGATTACCTTGAGCTCGAGTTTGGAAATTTTGTCAAGCTTGACTCGAGCTCAACTCATTTGCACCGCTAATGTCAATTCATATGATGGAAAATCTTTCTGCAAACGAACAATAAAAAATGATGAATGTAAATTTCTATGACAGAAAGTCATCATACAGATGAACAAAAGAATTAGATTTAAACTTAATGTCATTTCTCATGTGTATTGATATTGGATTGAAAACCAATACTTCAATATCAATGTCCGTGAAACAAACGGACCCGTTCGTTTGCACAGAATTGAGCTCCTGGAATTGGAATTGATGATCTAATTCAAATTCTGTCGTTCTTTTGCATGCTTGACATTGAAATTTTAACAAATTCCGTGGAAATTGTATAATAGTTTTTCTACAGAACTAAACACAATTCTTTCCAATCTATATAAGTATTGTATAATTCTGATAGAGACGCATTTTTTCGCTCGGACGCGCATTTTTGGTCTGAGAGCGCGTTTTTCGCTAGGGCACATTTTTTGCTCGAGCGCGTGTTTTTTACCCAGACGCCTGTTTTTTCCTACAGGCGGGCGTTTTCCTGCCCTGGGGCGCGTTTTATCGCCCGAGCGCGCGACTTTCTCCCAAACACACGACATTGGCCCAGGAACTTGACTTTCACCCGTTTTGTACTCCGACGCGCATTTGTTTCCAGAACGAATATTTTTTTATAATATATGTGAAAAAAATATTAGTTTCTTAATAATATTTTTCAATTCTTATATTGAATTTTATTTAACAAACAAACAAAAGAATTAATCAATTCTATAATATTCACGAATATTATTTATCAGACGAAGGGTGAAATTAAAATTAGTCACCAATATTCACTAATATTCAATTCCAATTTTGTCGAATCGAACGACCCTTATAGATGAAATCATCAAGATATATAAAATATCTCCTAACATCACATGTCATTTTTAAAAAATCTATGAAAATCATAAAACAATATAGCTAAACATCCATAGATTTCTCCATTCATAATATTACATGAAAAATATGATTACATATTTTTATTGTGAAACCAAAAAGGAATATAAAAATGCAAAAAGAGCAACTCAATAAATTATTTATTTCTCCATTCATAGAACATATGCATTGAAAAATAATATATATCCAAATAATTTTAAAACCATTGGTATAATATAATTTGCATGCAGAATACAGTTAATAACACAAGTCAAATGACCATCCTTGGTAAATTTTTAGTGTATCTTACAAGTTCATTTTTGCTCCGTTTCAGAGGACTTATTTTCACCAGTCAAGCGGTTACGACCGCATGAATCAGATTTTTAGTATGCTCCGGTTCATGCGCTCGTAACCGCTTGAGCGGTGAAAAGAAGTCCCCCAAACCGAGCCTTAATCAAACAGGAAACCCAAAATTGACGTGAACCATTTAGGTTGCTAAAAAACAGTCTATTTGAGTTGTTTTAGGCGGTTCAATCAATTTTTTGATTTTTCACATATCTTAGCAGTTCATTTTTCCAGACAAGACACCCGAAATTGAACTAAACATTTAGGTCGATAAAAAACAGTTTCTGAGCAGTTTGAGACGGTCCGATCGATTTTCGATTTTTAACATATCTTAGGATGAGTTCCATCTTTTCAGACAGGAAACCTGAAATCGAGCAGAACCATTCAGGTCGAGAAAAAGCTGTCTATGTGGGCGGTTTGATCAATTTTTTATTTTTCACATCTTACCAGTTCATCTTTTCACACAGGAAACCCGAAATTTGCCTGAACCAGTTAGGTTGATAAAAAACAGTCTACCTGGGCTGTTTGAGGCTGTTCGATCGATTTTCGATCTTTTAATACACCCCTATAGCAAGTAGGGCTGAGCATATTATTCGAAACTCGAAATTCGCTCGAAAATCGTTCGAAAATTGAGCCGAATCGGAATCGGTTAAAATTAATTCGACTCAATTTGAGTCATTCAATTTGACTCGAATCTGATTTCGAGTCGATTTCGAGCCAGCCCTGAATCGCTCGAAATATGATTCGAATCAACTGAAATTAATTTTCAAAATTATGTATTTATTAATATATTCTTATTTTAAGATTAAAAATAATAAAATTTAAAGCTAAATAAATAAAATGAAGGCTTTAAGTGTTGCATTTGTTAAATTTATAGATTTCCCAACTTAATTTTGAGCAAAATATGAATAAAACAAAAAATTGCTCAATTTCGAGCCGACTTGATTCAATTTTGAGCTGATTTGATTTCGAGCCGACTCGAAATCGAGTCATTTCGAGTCGAGTCGAGTCGACTCAAAATCAATTTCGATTTCGAGCTGAGTTCGAGTCAAAAATTTCGATTTCGAGCCGAGCCAAAATCGCTCGAACTCGACTCGATATCAGCCCTAACAGCAAGCAACATTAAAAAGGTATAATAGGTGACATCACACAGATACACATCACCGCTCACAATAACAGCTATTGTTGCTTTAACTGAATTCAAATTATAAAATAAATAAAAGCAATGTAACAACTAGCTATCTACTTCACCCAGTTTACTTTCAGATTTTTAAGATTCGTGAGCCATTTCTGTGCATCCAGTGAAACACGAGGCTTATGTGATGTGGTTTGTTGGTCCTGCGGATCATCAGAAACATTAGAATCCTGTTGAATCTCTCCGTAAGTAGGATCTAACTTTCTTGTTGGATGCCTTCCCTGAAGAGACAGAAGGCGTGACACTTCCTGCAGGCCTCCCCATTTCTCCAGTGCTCGGGCAATGTCATAACGCCCTATAAAAAGGCACCATTAAAATTAAGAGACACACATGCACGCGCGCGTGCGCACATACACACATATATATAGGGTTATTTACCGAGATCTCCCCTCAAAATTTACGTAATTACAACTTGCACCCAAGATCTCCCCTCAAAATTTACGTAATTACAACTTGCACCCATCTATTTTTTGAAATATTCGGGGGGGGGGGGGCATGAAATATAAACATTGACGGAAGCTAATTGTAATTTTGAAAGTCAAAAGGGTGCAAGCTGGTATTATGCAAACTTCGAGAAAAGGTCCCATTTAATAACCCTATATATATATTATAATAACCTAAACTTAGGAAAATTAGCAACTGAACAATAGAATCTAATAAAATTGGCTGTAGCCTGTAGGAGACAGAATGCATAAGTTTGTAGGAGCCAAGCCCTCCCTTTCCGGTGAGATCCAACCCAACCCCTCTCTTCAGGTTGAGTTCCGGCCCCTCCCGCATCCATTGTGCCTTCCCCGCCCCAAATCTCGTCGCTACAGGTCACCCCAGCCGAATCCCCATCCAGCCCTTATCCCCGACCTCCCTCCCCTCCCTAGCACCGACCACCCTCCTCCTGGCCCATTCCCGCACCCCTCCTCCAAACCCGACCCCAGTAGGTCTCCCATAAATCCCGGCTCCCACCTCTGTTAACACCACCCGTATCCCCCTCTCTTCCCATACCACCCGAATACTCCTCAACAACCCCAATCCTCCCCGATTTACAGCTTTCACCACCATCCAGCCTTCTCGTGGAACCACTCGTGACCAAGGGCGACCACACCGACGCCTTCCTCCAACCCGAATCACGCCTCCCCCATGCATAAACAAATCAAGGTATAAGTGCTAAGTTTTCTTGCTTGAATATGTTAGTTTGAAATATTGTAGTGGTTTGTTCGATCTTTTATTTTATTGCACTATATTTGTTGTGTGATTTGCGGGGCGCATCCGGGACACTTCAATCAAAACCGCGCCTCACTTTGTTGGTTAATCATAGTTATTCCTTAACGTTAAGTCTTGTTTTTGTTCACGCTCATAGCGTTGCTAAAAGAAAATCATTACTTGCTATTGGATCTTTATTTTGGACCGTTCTCATATTTGTACGCGCACGAAATTTAGATCATAGACTCATTTAGATTGCATTTTAGCGCATTATTGTTTTAGCCGGTCTACCACTGCATCATGATGTCTGGCAGAAAAGAGCTAACGCCCAACAATAGGGGTTGTCGCGGGCGGTAGTTTTTTTGTCTTGATAGTGGTCATATCGACTGGATCATATCGCCTTGATGGGTTTTATTGGTTAGCGGGGTACCACAGTGTGGTAGCTACCGCCGCTATTCCGTTAAAACTCGATCATGGGCCGTCAGATCGTCTTGGAACCTGATCTAAGGGTTTAGATAGGTTCGCCCTTGTACAACCCCATGTCCAGCAAGTGGGGTCGGCAGGAGCAGGCCCAGCCAAGTAATGCGCGGTCTAGGCCTCGGGCGAGTCAGAGAAGCGAGTGTCATAGAGTCTGCCCGACACGCCCGGGAGGGGGGAAGCAGAATGCGGGTCGAGTGGAGTTCCTGGGCTTGCACTCGCCCCTGGCCCTAGGTAGGTGATGGGCGAGTGGGACAGTCGGATCCGCACTCGCCCTGGACCCCGATAGGGAGAGGCAAGTGCCAGCCCCATCGAGCACTCGCCGCCAAAAGGCGAGTGTTTTTTCAGGGACCACCCGCCCGGTAGTGCCTTTTACTATTTTGCCCCCGTTGACCTGTCAGTAGCCTTTCAGAACAGCGGAGTGGCGCTGTTAGCAGACCAGGATTGAAATTCTATAAACAGACCCACAGAGGTACCTCGGAGGGCAAGCTTTCTCATGTTCCTGATCTTACAGCGCCTTCTGAGGTACCCTTAGCTCAACACTGGCTAAGGAGGGGAAGCGCTCTAAGATCTTCCGAGTGTGTGGTGAGAATTCCGTGCTGCAGCCGTGGGTCAATTTCCAATCCTAAGTTTCCGGTTGAGTGAGCTCATTTGGAGAAGTAAGTGTGCGGTCACCCCTTCTTAGGGTTCGAATTCCACAGAAGTCGGTTTCCGGTTTTAATATTTTGGTGCGGTGGGCATGGAGAGTGACTAGCACAGAAAATCCTTGGCGAGTTTAATGACTAGAGGCGAAGGACAAGGAGTTGATCCGGCTGACTCGCCGCCTCCTGCTCCCTTGGCCACCCTCGGAATGTTCGAGGACTTCAAGAAGGAAGTCCGAGATCTCGTACTGTTCGCCCTCGCGACTCGCGGTGAGTGCTCCACGCCCTCCATCCCAGTAGTCACTGCCCCAACTCTGGGCGAGAACGCCCCCGTCAGGCGGCCTGGGAAGGACGTTGTGGGGGAAGGGAACGAGCGAGATCTCCCAGGGAGAACGCTGTTCCCCAGCTCGACAAGTGCGGGTAGGGTCGGCGAGGTGGAGACGCGAGATCTCCCTTCTCACACTGCAAGTGAAGGAAGTCCTTTCAACGAAATGGTCGCATCCGCCCCAGCACCAGTTGGGTTCCGCGAGCCGGAGATGTCCTACTAGACCGGTAGGGACGACCCGGTCCAGCACATCCAGTGGTTCGAGGATGTGATCTGAATCCGGCAGATGACGGATGCTTTCAAGTGCCGGTTTTTTGCCATAACCCTCAATGAGAAGGCAAGGGAGTGGTTCCATCAGCTTCCCGCCAGCTCCATTTACTATTTTGAAGACCCACGTCGGGGGTTCTTGCTGAGGTTTTCAACTTCAAAGAAAAGGAAGAAGCAATCAGAGTCCCTGTTTCTCATCAAGCAGGGGGTGGAGGATACATTGGAGAGTTACGTTGATAGGTTTCAAGAGGAGGTCCTCGAAGTTCAGGAGATGTCAGGGCATACCCTCATGGTGGCCTTCACTCTGGGGCTGCGACAAGGGTTCTTCAGGATGGAGCTGAAACGAGTGCCTCCACTGACCTTTGAAGAGTTGATGGAGAGGGAAGCAAAAGAGGTTGAAGGAGAATCAGCGAATGCAGTATTCGCTAGGAGATTAGCCAAGTGGGCGGCAGAAGAGGTGAGAGAGCCAGGAGAAGGTAGGAGTCAAGAAGCGAGGAGAGGAGATCCCAGGCAGTAGCAGTAGCAGCCGAGATGCGGCCGTTTAGAGCTGAATAGCCAGTTAGGCTGGAGGCAGCAGGAGTGACACGACCAGGGCCAGAGAAGAGGTTTCCACAGAGGGGAGAACCACCCATGGGGGCAAGGCCGGTTCAACCCCCCTGGCTGGAGGCAAGGCTAGAGACCTCTCCCCGAGCAACACCAGGCCATGACAATAGCTCTGGGGAGGAGAAGGAGAGGCGCATATAGGAGGAGGCCGGTAGGCAGTGCGGAGCTGCCCTACTGCGATTTTCACCAGGAGGAAGGCCATGCGACGGCTACCTGACCGAAGTTCATGGAGATTGGGGGAGCAAGGGATCAGGGCCCACCGCAGCAGCGACCCCGCTAGGAGGTGCGGATAGAAGTTTTGCCAGGAGCGGAGGAAGACAGGTGTGAGGACCGGGCCGACATAGGAGGTCGAGGATGGATCATAGTGATCCATGGGGGGGGGGGGGTCGAGGCTGCCCGCAAGGCGAGTCTCCACACCATGTATTATCGGAGCGTTGCCTCGATGTCCCAAGTCCCGCCCCCGGATGAGAAGATCACCCTCTCCCGGAAGCATATGCTGGATCATGAGGATCCATTCTGTGATGCGCTGGTAATCCAAGCCGCTATAGAAAATTTCACTGTCGCCCGGATCCTCATTGACAACGGGAGTTCCGTCAACGTCGTCTTCAAAAAGGCGTTTGACGCGATGAAGGAGGAGGCCAAGAGGGTGCTGGCCTCGGACGGACCTTTCGGGTTCTCTGGGGAAAGGAAGTGGAAGGGGGAGTGAGACTCCATGTCACTTTGGGGGGCCAGTCCAAAAACTATAGGTTCGTCATTGTGGACGCTCCTAGCAGCTATAATGCGATATTAGGCCGTCCCCTCATCAGCGCCTTCCGCTGCGTACCTTCGTCCTTCCACCAATGCCGAAGGAATACGGGTCCGGGTCCGAGGAGACACCAAGGCAGCAAGGGAATGTTACGTCACCGCGGTCAACACCATCTCGTGGCAGGAGGGAGCCGAAGAGATGGAGAGGAATAAAGGGGTTGTCTAGGCAAAAGGCCGTGGGGGAAGAAGAAGAGATGGAGGTGGAGATCCACGCCCGTGTGAGGGGAGCAGAAGTTCCGGAGGAACAAGCCAAGGTGGTGGTAGTGGAGGAAGTCGGGGAGGAAGCCCTCGTCCTAGGTGAGAGGGAAGCAGGCGAGTGGGAAGAGCAGTCCCAACTGGAAGTAGTGGAGCTGAAAGTCCTCACCCAGGGAAGAAGGGTGGAGAGGATGTGAGTCAGTGGGCGGCTGAGCCCGGAAGATCAGCAGCAGATGCTGGAGTGCATCCAGAAAAACGTAGAGCATGGAGCGCGGCAGAAGAAGAGGTCCGTCGCCGACAGGCTGGCTGAGCCCATCCGGGAGGAGGTGGGTAAGCTTTTTAAGGAAGGGTTTGTATCGGAGATCCAGTACCCAGGTTGGGTCTCCAACGTGGTGATGGTTAAGAAGGGAGACGGGCGCTGGAGAATGTGTATTGATTTCTCACTTTTAAATAAAGTCTGTCTTAAGGATTGTTATCCACTACCTCGAATCGACACGCGGGTTGACTCAGCCGTCGGCTTTTCTCTAATGTGTTTTCTAGATGCCTTTTTAGGATGCCACCAGATCAGGATACACCCCCCCGACATAAAGGATGTTTCCATCATTACAGGGGATGATCGCTACTGTTATAAGATGACCTTTAGGTTGAAGAATGCAGGGGCAACGTATCAAAGATGATAGACCGAGTCTTCCAGGAGCAAAAGGGAAGGAATTTGGAGGTGTATGTGGATGACCTCATGGTGAAGAGTCGGGATACGAGATCCCATCTCCAAGATCTGGAGGAGACCTTCAACACCTTACGAAAGTATAAGATGAGGCTGAACCTCCTGAAGTGCATTTTCGGGGCAAGCATGGGGAAGTTCCTGGGTCACCTTACTCCTGCAAGCCATTTTTTTGTGTCATGAACATTATTTTATGATCAACGTCATGTTCATTATTTTATTGCGGAAGCTTTAGAATTTATCAGTGAAAAAATTTAAATGCACATGTATTTTAATAAAGCTCATGACACAGTTCTGATACGAATTTTATGCAATGAAAATCACAAATAAATGAACATGCAAATAATATCAAATTTCAGTACATAATTATAGCCAAACAATTGTCCATGACGCAAAAAAAATGCCTGATCAAAAATATTACATAATAAACAAATCCGACAATACCGGTAATAAAATACATAGAACATGACACAACAACAAATAAGATAAATATCCAGAAACAGGAGCTTGATGCAGATCAGGCTCAGACAGTAGTCGACGCAGTTACGGACGGCAAAGCAAATTCCAAAACAAGAAGAAAAACATCATAACATAGAATCAAAAAGTGAGCAAAGTAAAATAAAATACGAGCAAGAAAATAAAAAATGTACGTGTACCAATTTTTATGAGGCAGAGCTAGTAAGACAAGCACACAAATGAGCCAAGCAAAAACATCCAGAATTATTAGCCTACTCCGGAGTATAACATATATTCGTTCATGTAATGACATAAGATTTAATCAATGAAATGTTTATGTATTTTTAATTGATGTAAATGAGTTTTCAAGTTCAGATGCAAGACTTATCAGAGAATTCATGTTTGTTATGGTCATTAAATTATTCCCGTTACGGAATCGAGTAGGAATTCAAGTCAAGGAGTTACATCAGGTAAACACTAGCTTCCAAAGATTGTTTATGTTACTAATGAATTAAATGATTCATAGTTCAGAAATTTCTAACATATTATGATATGTTATTAATTCGACGATTCAGGTGCTTTTAAGGTAAAATTTATACACATGAGAAAATATGCAAGGAACTAAATTCAATGTTTGCAAGAGAGAGAGATTTCTCTACTTACCTTAGTGAGGCTGAAACTGACGGTAGTGGCTAAGCGGCGCAAGTGAAATAGAGAAATCTTATTTCAGACCTGTTCAAGCACAATTGTGGACAATATTTGACATTAATGAAACCCTGCGCTAGTAGAAGCAATAAATTTCACAAAGACTAAAACATCAGAGGGTTTAGCGATTTACCTTCCTCAAAGGTGAGGGAAGTGGCTACATCGAGGAAAATGGAGAGGGTTAGGTTAGGTTAGCGATTTACCTTCCTCAAAGAATAAATTTGACGGCGCTTAGGTTAGGGAAACTCTAAATCGGAGAGGGTTTTGAGCGATTCCACTAATAGTTTTGTCGAACGACGCCGAAAATCACAAATACAACGTGGTTAGACGAATACGGGATGGGAAAAATCTTAAATCACAAATTATACGTAATTTGGAGACATAAATTTCAAAGAAAATTAGTGAAATCTGAATTAAGGAGGGGAAAGAGGAAATCCTTGCCCATGAAAATCAAATCCGGGCCAAAACGATGAGGAAGAGGGGTGAAGGGGCTGCCTACACTTGGAGAAGGAAAATGGGGTTTTGCTGTCGGCCCTAGGAGGAGTTGCCGGCCTCAAGGAAGGGGCTGTCGGCCCCTAGGAGGACTGATGTCGCCGGATCTTGGAGGGGATGGGGTTGACGACTAGAAGAGGAGGGAGAATGCAGGCCACAAGCAGAAATCGGCGGAGGAACCTACGCTAGGAAGACGGGAGCGGGGAGTCAAGCGTGCAGCTTACAGAAATAGCAAGGAGCGGGAGCTGGCGGGAGCCCTAGGCCAAACGAGTTTAATTGGGGGGGGGTCGGTTAGGAATTTGAGGGGAGAGACCTAATTAGGTTTATTACAAAAAATACTCATAGATTTAATTAAGTTTAGATCACTCTTTACACACACACACACACACATATATATATATATATATATATATATATATATATATATAGAAATATATATATATATATAGAAATAATTACCCAAACCTCCCCTGTAAACTAGCATAATTAGTGAGAGCACCACTCTTATTTTCGAAATTACAAAAAACTCTCCTTAAGTTTTCATTTCATTACCAAAACCTCCCCTGGTCTTTTCATTTCATTGCATCCATAAAAAAAAATACCCCCCTGGACACTGTTCATCGAGGGGGGTGTTTTTGTGCATGGATGTTATGAAATTAAAACTTCAGGGGAGGTTTTTATAATGAAATGAAAACTTTAGGGGAAGTTTGGGTAATTTCGAAAATAAGAGGGGTGCTGTCAATAATTTAGCAAAGTTAGAGGGGAGGTCCCGGTAAATGGCCATATATATATATAAATATATATATAAGTATTAGGGAGCAAACTGGAGAAAACCAAGATTCTGGCCGTCGGATCATCATTATTAAAGAAAATATTTTCATAACTCATCCACCTCGACCTCCCGATTCCGCCCGATCCCGCCTTTCGTTCCTCCGCCTCCCTAGTAGCCGCCCCCTCCAGATCCTCCGCCGCCAAACGTCCTCCACCGCCGATGCCGAAGACCCCTCCAGATCTTTCCCACTCCTCCGCCGCCGAAGTCGAAGACCCCTATAGATCTCTCCCGCTCATGGAGGATCCCTACTCTCCATCATATTGGCCATGCTTGAGAATAAATCTGGCTGAGTTCATGGAAAGAAATTACTTGCAGGTCGTCGAAGGCGGAGCAGCGGGATGAGCGGGAGAGATCTGACATTTCTCCCATGATCCAGACCGCTCCACGCCGGGGAGGCGTGCCCGCAACTGCCGCGCTGGGTTTACACTGGTACACGAGATGGAGGAGGGAGCGATCTAGATCACGGGAGAAATATTAGGGGGGGATCCTGGCCGTCGGATGAGATCAGATGGCCATATCCTGTTTTTTCCCCTAAGGGGGAGAAAACCAGTTCTCCCCCTAAAATTTCCCTATTATATATATATATATATATATATATATATATATATATATATATATATATATATATATATATATATATATATATATATATATATATATATATATATATATATATGTTGGAAAAGAGGCCCATGTTGGAGCCCATTTTATAGTTTTCTTCTTTTCTCCTCTTTAGTCTCACATCATGTATAGGGATCTCTTCTCTCTTTCTCTCTCCTAAAAATGTGTATTCATACCTTGTATTTGATTATTGAGAAAGTATATACAAGTTTGAGGTTTTCTCCACATGGTATCAGAGGGAATTGGTCTCTCCGTGCGGCTAGCATTCTGCTAACCTTCCGGTCTCCCCTTCTCGTGCAGGGCGCGGTCTGGTTGTGTTTAACCGACAGGCCTCCTCTTCTCGCGCAGGGCACGGCCTGTGTTTCTACCCGCTTGTGGCTAAAAACTTTCCTCCCTCCTCTCCTCCCCTCCAATTCCGTGGCCTCCACTGCTTCCCCGTTCTCCTCTTTATAGGTCTCTTTGACAGGTGCGGCCTTCTCCCTTGTCTCCCTATCCGCGCGGTTTCCTCTCTACCCGCGCAGTTTCTCTCCCTGCTCTTGCTTGCGCAGCGTTTCCTTTGGTTCTCACGAGCTCTCTAACCCGCTATGCGGCTTACCTCTGTGCCTTACCCTGCAAGCTCTCTTATCTCTGTGCGGCTTATCTCTATGCCTTACCCGCTGCGGGCTCTTACCCGCTGCGGGATCTCTTACTAGCTGTGCGGCTTCTCTAGACCGCTGCGAGCTCTCTTATCCACTCAGTTTTCCTCTCGTTCTACTCGCGCGGACTTCTTCCTATCTGCGACTTCTCTAACTGCTGCGAGCCCCGCATCTAGGTCGCGACATCTTCCCGTGTTGCTGGTGTACTCACCCTGACCGTGCGGACTTCTCGAGTGGCCTCTTCATTAGTTAGTCGCCGCGGCCTCTCTAACCGCAGTGGCCTCTGCATTTTGGTCGCGACATCTTCTCTTGCCGCTGGTGTTTTGCCACCGAGACTGTGCGGCTTCCCCAGCTCTCCTCTCCAGGCAACTTCTCCTTTCTTCCCGATCTGTGAATTTGGTCGCTGTGGCTTCTGTGCTTGCCGCCGGAGCAATTCCTTCAAGTCCGCCATTTTCCCTGCTAACCGCCCGGCCTACTCCTGTACTACCCGCGCGGTTTCTGTCCTATCCGTTGTTCCTCTTGCCGCTGGTCTAGCCTCCTAACCGTTTGGTCATGGGGTATTCTCTTGACTCTACCAAACAGACGGTTTCCTCCTCTGCAGACCGCCTGGCCCTTGCTCCTGAACTTCGGGATGAACTGTGGATTACGACTATCTTGTTAGCCGGGAAGAAGAACTTTGTGGAGTGGGTGCACTCGGTTCGCCGCGTTTTTCAATCCAAAGGCTTCCTACATCACTTGACTCAGGCTGCTCCCGCTCTTCCTAGTGACGACTGGCTACGCAATGACGGTCGTGTTCAGACCTGGCTCCTCAACTCCCTTGATGGAGAACCATATCGCATGACTATGTATCATGAAATGGCCAAAAAAATGTGAGATGAACTTCATTCCCTCTATTCCGGGAAAGACAGTCTGCAACACTTATATGACATCATCACTGATCTTAAGACTATTGATGTTGGGGGAGCCACCGACCTTACCTCCTTTGTCGCTCGGGCCAAAACTCTGGTTGAAGCATGGATTCAAAATCAACCTCCTATGACGGATCTTGCTGCACAACGTGCTCAAAAAGAAGTCGTTGGCGTGGCCATGATGATGGCTCGTGTGCCACCGCATCTTCAGAGCGTTCGGGCTCAGATCCTTTCCTCTGCTGCTACTCCGTCACTATCAGATGCATGTTCCATGTTGCTCAAGATCTCCCCTCCTCCTGATAGTTTTGGACCTCCATCACCGGCTCTCCTACAACATACTTTTGCGTCCTTACTGGCCCTTCCACCTTCTGTTCGGGGGGGGGGGGGGGTCCGTCTCTCGCGACCAAGGAGGCCAGCCACGCCCACAGTGTTCCTTCTGCGGTAAGGATGGTCACCTTGAGGCCACGTGTTATCGCAAACATGGGCTTCCTCCTCGTCCATAGACCGCCGTTGCAGCTCACGACTCCTCAATCACTCGTACTGACATTGAAGAAGTCCGACTTCAGCTCAAACAACTTCAGGGTTTGCTCAGTCGCCCACCTGCCTCCGTTACCTCGGCTGCCTCCATCTCACATGGAGGAATCGCTTGTTTCTCCACTAGTCCGCGGCGGATAGTGGATACAGGTGCCATTCATCACATCACCTCCCTGCAGCCACATCAGTACCGGGATTCTCCTCATCGTAAGTGTACCACAGTGGCCAATGGGTACACTGTTCCGATCTCCGGCTCTGCGGATATTCCTCTCACTCCTTTTCTATCTCTACGCTCCGCTCTTCATGTTCCAGGATCTCCATTTAATTTACTTTATGTTGGTCGTCTCACTACTGATTTAAATTGCTCCATAACCTTTACATCTTCCTCTTTTCTGATACAGGATCGATAGACGCGGAATATCATTGGTAAGGAAAGAATGTCTACCTTCTTGATGACTCTCCTACTATCCTGTCTTCCGTCTCCTCCATCGAGTGACATTGACGTCTTGTGCATGCCCCTTTGACAGTCCTCCAGAAGGCTCTACCATCCTCCTTTTCATAGCGAATCTTGTATTTTCGGCAAGCAGGCTCGTTCCACTTTTGTATCTCATTGTACTCGGAGCTCTGCTCCTTTTATGTTAGTACACTCTGATATTTGGGGACCGTACAAAATAACTAGCATTTCTGGCTATCGCTATTTTCTAACTTTTATTGATGATTATTCTCGAATGACATGGCTATATTTACTTCGGGATTGCTCCGAGCTTCCACCTGTCTTTCGAGATTTCCTCCTTGAGACCCGCACGCTATTCTCCACGAACATCAAAACTATTTGCACTGATAATGCTCGCGAATACACTAGCCACGAGTTTGCGAACCTTTGCTCGGATATTGGAGTCATTCACCAAACATCGTGTGCGTAAACCCCTCAACAAAATGGCGTAGCCGAACGTAAGAACCGCCATCTTCTCGATGTCGCTCGCTCTCTCATGCTTAAAATGCAGGTTCTCAAAGCTTATTGGAACTTTGCTCTTTCAACAACATCCTATCTGATTAACCGTCTACCGTCCTTCATACTCCACAATGTCACGCCGTTCAGCCTCCTATTCCCCTCTACTCCAACATTCTCTCATACCACGCATCTTTGGGTGCACCAACTATGTTCACATTCTTGGTCCATCCACGGACAAGTTGGATCTCTGAGCGGCCAAACAAATCTTTGTTGACTACTCACGAACTCAGAAAGGCTACGTTTGTTATTATCCTACTATCCGCAAGGTAATTGTTTCTGCTGATGTTATCTTTTGGGAGGATCTTCCCTTCTTCTCTGCTCCAGACCCTACACCTCTACCAACACCCGTCCTATGTCCTCTCATTCCCGTTACCACTCCACCACCACACAGTCCTGCCCAGCCTCTCACTATTTCCAAGCCACCTGTTATACGTATTTACACTCGTCGTCAACCCAGCTCCGTTGCTCTAATGCAGTCGACTTCGACCTCTGACGCTCCGCATCCTGCTGATCCGGCCCAGAATCCACGCTCATCCCATGACGAATTATGTATACCTACATCGCCAATCCCCACGACTTCAAACTTTTGCCACTTCATTATCCTCTATTTCTGTACCTAACTCTGTGCAGGAGGCTCTCCAACATCCTGGCTGGTGGGCAGCCATGGCAGAAGAAATGACTGCTCTCTGGGCTAACCAGACCTGACAATTAGTCTCTTTACCTCCCGGGCAGACACCTGTTGGTGTAAATGGGTCTTTGTCATCAATCATGCTCCTGATGGGACAATTAATCATCTGAAAGCCCGTCTGGTGGCTCGTGGATTCACCCAACAGCACGATCTGTCAGTCTCGATTATGAGGAGACATTCTCTCCCGCAGCCAAACTCAACACCGTTTGTGTCCTCTCCGTGGCTGTGCATCGCCAATGACCCTTACATCAACTGGACATCAAAAATGCGTTTCTGAACGGTGATCTCCAGGAAACATTCTACATGCAGCAACCTCCCGGGTTTGAGACCACGGGGGAGTCCCGAGTGTGTCATCTGAAGAAGTCCATTTATGGTCTCAAACAATCCCATCGGGCATGGTTCGACAAGTTAAGTAAGGCAGTTCGGGAAGTTGGCTTCACTCAGAGCTCATCAGACTTCTCTCTGTTCACTCGTCATCAGAAAACGGGGACGGTTCTTCTGTTAGTTCAGGTTGACGACATCCTAATTACTGGAGACGATTCAAAGGGAATTCAAGCGGCCAAACATCACCTTAGCTCTGTATTTCAGACAAACGATCTGGGGCATCTTCGATACTTCCTTGGTCTTGAGATTGCGAGACGTCCGGATGGACTTATCCTCTCCCAACGGAAGTACTGCTTGGATCTCCTTCAAGATGCTGGCTACTCTGGATGCAAGCCCACTACTACTCCAATGGATATCAATCATAAGCTGTGTGCACATGATTCCGATACAGATCTTCCTCTCAAAAATTTGGAATACTATCGACGACTCGTTGGGAAATTGATCTACCTAATGGTCACAAGATCGGATATATCCTTTGCTGTTGGGGTGGTCAGCCGGTTTATACATGCCCCTCGAACATCTCACTTTCAAGCCGTGGAGCGCATCCTAAGATACCTTAAAACAGCTCCGGGTCAAGGGTTGGTATACAAAACCTCATCCTCTACTCCAACGTTGGTTGCGTATTCTGATGCAGATTATGCTGGTTCCTTAGATGATCGGCGGTCAACCAGTGGTTTTTGTACCTATTTTGGAGGTCATCTTGTTACCTGGCGGAGTAAGAAACAAGCCATGGTTGCTCGATACTCAGCTGACGTAGAATACCGGTCGATGACATCAGTTGTCTCTGATCTTACATGGCTTGAAAGTCTGCTCGCCGATCTAAGAGTACAACTTCCCTCACCTGCCATCCTGTTATGTGACACCCAAGCGACTATACACATAACAAAGAATCCGATCTTCCATGAAAGAATGAAACATATTGAATTGGACTGTCACTTTATCCGGGAGAAAGTTCAAATGAAGAAGATAGAATTGAAGCATGTTCTGGGTACTGAACAAGTTGTTGATATCCTCACAAAGTCCCTACCAAGTACCCTATTTTATCAGTTCCTGTCTAAGCTGGGTGTCTACGACTTGTACACTCCAGCTTGCGGGGCAGTGCTGGAAAAGCCCATGTAAAGAGGCCCATGTTGGAGCCCATTTTTTAGTTTTCTTCTTTTCCCCTCTTTAGTCTCACATCATGTATAGGAATCTCTTCTCTCTTTCTCCCTCCTATAAATGTGTATTCATACCTTGTATCTGATTATTGAGAAAGTATATACAAGTTTGAGTTTTTCTCCACAAAATAAATAAATATACATATATATATATATATATATATATATATGAGTCATTACAAAGATGACTGGGAGGCAGATCAAGCGGGTAAGATCAAAAAATTGGGGAGAGTACATTGGTTCTCTTGATGCCTACTACAGGGAGCATGCCATCGTGCATGAGAAGACAGTTCCGAGGGCACCGCAATAGAGCAGGTTGGCGGACAGGATGAATATGACAATTATGAAGAAGATCAGGTGCATAATCTTACATGCAGGAATTGGTAAACAATTTTGGGCAGATGATGTACAGACTGCAGTGCATTTGATCAATCTGTCCCCCTCTGCACCTTTAGGTCAAGATATCCCAGAGTTAGTTTGGTCTGGAAAAAGGTGTCATGCACGTGTGCGGGTGTTTGGTTGCAGAGCACATGCCCATATCCCCAAGGAGGAGAGATCGAAGTTTGATGAGAATTCTCGGGAGTGCATCTTGCTTGGATTCCCACATAAAGAGTTTGGTAATTGTTGAGCCCATTAATCACAATGTCCCAGTTTTGAAGAAGGCCTACAGGACAATGGTATACACATATTTGTATTTCATGCATGCTATAAGTTCTTTGTATACAGGTGGTTACTTGTTACACTGATTAGACAGGTTGTCTAAGTAACAATGACAGGTGGACACAAGGAGGGATGTTGGCAAGGCAGAAATTTGTCTAAGTCCACAGACGTCGAGTGAAGGCAGTTCACTCAACGCCAGATAGCCAGAAGCGTTGAGTAAAGACTAGACAGTCAAAACCCCAGCATTGCCAAGACAAAAATCTGATAAGTCTAGAAGCATTGAGTAAAGGCAGTTCACTCAATGCCCAGAGCCAGAAGCGTTGAGTAAAGCTCAAGCAGTCAAAGCCACAGAAGAATCTGCCAAGATGACTCAACTGAAGGTGGAGAGAAGAGGTTGACACCTCACAGGAGCCGAGCTCAACTGGAGGTGGAGAGAGGAGGTCGACACCTTACAGGAGCCGAGCTCAACCGGAGGTGGACAGAAGAGATCGACACCTCACAGGAGCCGAGCTCAACTGGAGGTGGAGAGAGGAGGTCGACACCTCATAGGAGCCGAGCTCAACCGGAGGTGGAAAGAAGAGGTCGACACCTCACAGGAGCCGAGCACAACTAGAGGTGGAGAGAAGAGGTCGACACATCACAGGAGCCGAGCTCAACTGGAGGTGGAGAGAAGAGGTCGACACCTAATCAGGAGGAAACTCAACTGAAGGTGGAGAGTTGATACCTTACAGGAGCCGAGCACCACTAGAGGTGGAGAGTATAGTCGACACCTAACAGGAGTCGAACTCAACTGGAGGTGGAGAAAGAGGTCGACACCTAGCAGGAGCCGAGCTCAATTGAAGGTGGAGAGAGAGGTCGACACCTAGCAGGAGCCGAGCTCAACAGAAGGTGGAGAGAGTCGACACCTCTCAAGAGCCGAGCTCAACTAGAGGTGAAAAGAGGTCGACACCTTAACAGGAGCCGAGCTTAACTGAAGGTGGAGAATATAGTCGACACCTAGCAGGAGTCGAGCTACTCTGGAGGTGGAGAAAGAGGTCGACACCTAGCAGGAGCCGAGCTCAACTGAAGGAGGAAAGAGAGGTCGACACCTCACAGGAGCCGAGCTCAACTGGAGGTGGAGAGGAGGTCGACACCTCACACGAGCCGAGCTCAAATGGAGGTGGAGAGAAGAGGTCAACACCTCACAGGAGCCGAGCTGAACTGGAGGTGGAGAGAAGAGGTCGACACCTCACAGGAGCCGAGCTGAACTGGAGGTGGAGAGAAGAGGTCGACACCTCACAGAAGCCGAGCTCAACTAGAGGTGGTGAGAAGAGGCCGACACCTCACAGGAGCCGAGCTCAACTGGAGGTGGAGAGAAAAGGTCGACACCCATCAGGAGCCAAGCTACACTGGTGGGTGGTGGGAAGCAATTGACACCCAGCAGGAGCCAAGCTCAACTGCGGGGTGGGAAGCAGTCGACACCCAGCAGGAGCCAAGCTCAACTGGGGGTGGGAAGCAGTCGACACCCAGCAGGAGCCAAGCTCAACTGGGGGTGGGAAGCAGTCGACACCCAGCAAGAGCCAAACTCAACTGGGGGGTGGGGAGCAGTCGACACCCAGCAGGAGCCAAGCTAAACTGGGGGGTGGGGAGCAGTCGACACCAAGCAGGAGCCAAGCTCAACTGGGGGTGGAAAGCAGTCGACACCCAGCAGGAGCCAAGCTCAAATAGGGGTGGGAAGCAGTCGACACCCAGCAGGAGCCAAGCTCAACTGGGGGTGGGAAGCAGTCGACACCCAGCAGGAGCCAAGCTCAACTAGGGGGTGGGAAGCAGTCGACACCACGCAGGAGTCAAGCTCAACTGGGGGTGGGAAGCAGTCGACACCCAGCAGGAGCCAAGCTTAACTGGGGGTGAGAAGCAGTCGACACCCAATAGGAGCCAAGTTCAACTGGGGGTGGGAAGCAGTCGACACCCAGCAGGAGCCAAGCTCAACTGGGGGTGGGAAGCAGTCGATACCCAGCAAGAGCCAAGCTCAACTGGGGGTGGGAAGCAGTCGACACCCAGCAGGAGCCAAGCTCAACTGGGGGTGGGAAGCAGTCGACACCCAGAAGGATCCAAGCTCAACTGGGGGTGGAAAAGAGGTCGACACCTAGCAGGAGGAAGCTCAACTGAAGGTGGAAAGAAGAGGTCGACACCTCACAGGAGCCGAGCTCAACTGGAGGTGGAGAGAGGAGGTCGACACCTCACAGGAGCCGATCTCAACCGGAGGTGGACAGAAGAGATCGACACCTCACAGGAGCCGAGCTCAACTGGAGGTGGAGAGAGGAGGTCGACACCTCACAGGAGCCGAGCTCAACCGGAGGTGGAAAGAAGAGGTCGACACCTCACAGGAGCCGAGCACAACTAGAGGTGGAGAGAAGAGGTCGACACCTCACAGGAGCCGAGCTCAACTGGAGGTGGAGAGAAGAGGTCGACACCTCACAGGAGCCGAGCTCAACTGGAGGTGGAGAGAAGAGGTCGACAGCTCACAGGAGCCGAGTTCAACTGGAGGTGGAGAGAGGAGGTCGACACCTAATAGGAGCCGAGCTCAACCGAAGGTGGAAAGAAGAGGTCGACACCTCATAGGAGCCGAGCTCAATTAGAGGTGGAGAGAAGAGGTCGACACCTCACAGGAGCCGAGCTCAACTAGAGGTGGAGAGAAGAGGTCGACACCTCACAAGAGCCGAGCTCAACTGGAGGTGGATAGAAGAGGTCGACACCTCACAGGAGCCAAGCTCAACTGGAGGCGGATAGAAGAGGTCGACACCTCACAGGAGCCGAGCTCAACTAGAGGTGAAGAGAAGAGCTCGACACCTCACAGGAGCCGAGCTCAACTGGAGGTGGATAGAGGAGGTCGACACCTCACAGGAGCCGAGCTCAACCGGAGGTGGATAGAGGAGGTCGACACCTCATAGGAGCCGAGCTCAACAGGGGTGTGGAGAGCAGTCGACACCCAGCAGGAGCCAAGCTCAACTGGGGGTGGGAAGCAGTCGACACGCAGCAGGAGCCAAGCTCAACTGGGGGTGGGAAGCAGTCGACACCCAGCAGGAGCCAAGCTCAACTGGGGGTGGGAAGCAGTCGACACCCAGCAGGAGCCAAGCTCAACTGAGGGTGGCAAGCCGTCGACACCCAGCAGGAGCCAAGCTCAACTGGGGGTGGGAAGCAGTCTACACCAAGCAGGAGCCAAGCTTAACTGGGGGTGGGAAGCAGTCGACATCCAGCAGGAGCCAAGCTCAACTGGGGGTGGGAAGCAGTCGACATTCAGCAGGAGCCAAGCTCACCTGGGGGTGGGAAGCAGTCGACACCCAGCAGGAGCCAAGCTCAACTGGGGGTGGGAAGCAGTCGACACCCCGCAGGAGCCAAGCTCAACAAGGGGGTGGGAAGCAGTCGATACCCAAAAGGAGTCAAGCTCAACTGGGGGTGGAAAAGAGGTCGACACCTAACAGGAGGAAGCTCAACTGAAGGTGGAAAAAAGAGATCGACACCTCACAGGAGCCGAACTCAACTGGACGCGGAGAGAGGAGGTCGACACCTCACAGGAGCCGAGCTCAACCGGAGGTGGAGAGAGGAGGTCGACACCTCACAGGAGCCGAGCTCAACCGGAGGTGGAAAGAAGAGGTCGACACCTCACAGGAGCTGAGCTCAACTGGAGGTGGAGAGAGGAGGTCGACACCTCAAAGGAGCCGAACTCAACCGGAGTGGAAAGAAGAGGTCGACACCTCACAGGAGCCGAGCTCAACTACAGGTGGAGAGAAAAGGTCGACACCACACAGGAGCCGAGCTCCGCTAGAGGTGGAGAGAAGAGGTTGACACCTAGCAGGAGGAAGCTCAACTGAAGGTGGAGAGTATAGTCGACAACTGGCAGGAGCCGAGCTCAACTGGAGGTGGAGAGTATAGTTGACACCTGGCAGGAGCCGAGCTCAACTGGAGGTGGAGAGTCGACACCTCACAGGAGCCGAGCTCAACTGGAGGTGGAGAGTCAACACCTCACAGGAGCCGAGCTCAACTGGAGGTGGAAAATGTGGTCGACACCTAATCAGGAGGAAACTTAACTGAAGGTGGGAAGTAGTCGACTCGGGTGGCTAGTAGTCGGTCAGCAGGGGAGAAAACCCGTACAGAGATCACGGACTACGACATCACTCCAACGAGGAACTTGGTTTCACACGAGGAGATCGTTGGCCGATGTGCAGGAGAGGAGCTCGTGCAGGGACTCAGACTTATGATAACTCTACCACTCGAGAACTTTTTTGGAGTCGACAGCTCTCAGGAGCCTTGCTCAACTAGAGTGGTGTGACTCGATTCGGGGAGGCAAGTAGTCAGTCTGCAAGAGAGGAGCTCGTACAGAGTTCACGGATTATGACATCACTCCAACGAGAAACTTGGTCTCACTCGAGGAGGTCGTTGGTCAATGTGCAGGAGAGGAGCTCGTGCAGGAACTCGGACTTACGATGACACTGCCACTCGAGGACTTTAATCATTGTTGGAGTCGACAACTCTCAGGATCCTTGCTCAACTAGAGTGGTGTGAGTCGGCTCGGGGAGGCAAGTAGTCGGTCTGCAGCAGATGAGCTCGTACAGAGTTCACGGAATACGACATCACTCCAACGAAGGACTTGGTCTCACTCGAGGAGGTCGTTGGCCGATGTGCAGGAGAGGAACTCGTGCAGGGACTCAGACTTATGATAACACTGTGTTGGAACCCTAGGTTTTGATTTGAGTTCAGTCCTCTCTTTCTGTCTCTTGACCCAAGATTTATCTATGGTCAAAGGTTAGTTGATAGGTTAGATTCTCTAGTTGTGTAGAATTGCTTTTCCAGATGAATATTTGGTTAAGTAGTTTTTCGTTCGACTATAGTCGAACGTCGCTCGACTATCGTCTATCGGCTGAGTAGATCAACAGCAAAAGCGTTGAGTATTCCAGAAGGTTGCTGACTGCTCCTCAGCAAAAGCAATGTGGGATACACTGAACCAGATTGTAGCTGGTTCAGCTGATGAAAAGAAGGACAGAAGGTCCAACCTTATCTCACAGTATGAGAATTTCAAGAAAACTGATGCTGAATCAGTTGAAGCTATGTACACAAGGCTCAGCTCAATCATCAATGAGCTGAGGACCCTTGATAAGGATATTTCATTGATAGAGGTCAATGATAAGATTCTTATGTGCTTCCCTAGCACATGGGATCTGAGGATCTGGCCTATCAAGGAGGCCAGAAGCACGAATGAAATCTCAACAGAAGCTCTTCTCCGCAAGCTCAAGTCTTTTGAGCAAGTGCTGAAGTCCAGGGAAGCAGAAGCTGAAGCAAAGACCCCAACTCCTACAAGAAAAGAGCAAACCCTTGCTCTTAAAGCTGCTGAAGCTTCTGAAGGAAGCCAGTCCAATGAGGAACTGATGGCATTAATTGCCAAAAGATTTCTCAAGATGGGAAGGAAGGAATTCAGAAAGAAATCTTCAAAGTATGAAGATAAACCAAGGTATGATCGTACCCCTTCTAAAGAAATAATCTGTTATGGTTGCAGGAAGCCTGGACATATTCTTCCAGATTGTCCAGAGGAAAAGAACAAAGATAAAAGAAAAGACAAGGATCAGCATAGGAAGCATTCCAAGCCATCCTCCTACAAGAACAAAAAGAAGGAGAGAGGCTTTGTTGCTGAAACCTGGAGCGATTCTGATGAGGAATCCTCTTCCTCAAGCTCCAGTGAGGATGAAGAAGAAAAGAAGGCAAAGGAAGTTTGCCTGATGGCAATTGATGCCTGCAGCAATCACTCAGCTGCAGAGAATTCAGATTCTGATGAAGAAATGCCAACTGAAGATGAGGTATTGTCTTCTTATGACTTTACATCTGCTGAATTTAAATCTGATTTTAAATCTTTATGTTTAGATTTAATTAGTTCTGAAAAAGAAATAAAAGAACTTAGAATTAAACTAGCTGAATCTGAATTGATTGCTAATGAAAACATTAGGTTAACAGCAGAACTCACTAATGCTAGTGAAGAAATAAAATTCCTTAAGAATGAATTAGCTAAGTCCAAAAGGTTAGAAGAGTCTCTGAATGGTAGAAGCCTTAAGTTGCTTGAAATAACCAGCATGTCTAACACTAGGTCAGGCAATAACAAATTAGGCTTAGGAGCATCTTCTAGTGAGCCCCCAATCATTCTTAAAAACCAACTTTCAACTCCAGTGAATTTTATTTCATCTAGTGGAATAAAAAAGACTGAGCAAGTTAATCAAGTTAATAGAGCTTTGAATAAAGCTAAAAGAGAGAAAAGAAAACAGAAATTTAAGGAATTACAAAGGGCGTCGAACGCTACTCGACGATCGCAGGCCCAATGGTCGAACGGAGATCGACGATCTGGGTACCAATCGTCGAACGCCGATCGACGCTTTCAACAAGAATTTCAAAATTCCAACCAGAACTTTAGAAACCCGAATATGAATAGAAACCCTAGGTTCATTGACCCATCATCAGCATGGAGAATCCCACCTAGGAGATCTTACCCATTAGGTTATCACCCTCAGCCTGCTTATTCATTTATTTCCAGTTTTTCTTATGTGAAAAACAAGGGACCCAAGGTTACCTGGGTCCACAATGTTTAAATTGATTTATTTGCAGGTGAAGACCTATCATATCACTCAAAATAAGTGGTATTTGGATAGTGGTTGCTCCAAGCATATGACAGGAAATAAAGAACATCTGTCAAGGTTCAAGGCAAAGCTTGGCCCAAAGGTAATCTTTGGAGATTCAAGCTGTGGTCAAACTGAAGGCTATGGCAGGATGACAATTGGAGCTGTTACATTCAAGAGAGTTGCTTATGTGACTGGACTGAAGCATAATCTAATTTCAGTAAGTCAGTTATGTGATGCTGGATACCAGGTATCATTCTCTAACTCTCTTTGTAATATTACTTTAAATAATAATGTTGTATTAGTAGGTATTAGACAAGGTAACATTTATTTAGTAGATTTTAATTCAACTCACTCTGAAATCTGCTTGTTTAATGAAGTAACCAATAACAATACTTTATGGCATAAAAGGCTTAGCCATGTTAACCTTAAGAATATATCTAGGTTATCTAAACACAACCTCGTTAGAGGTTTACCTTCTTACCCCTATAAGAAGGAGAGCCTTTGCAAGGCTTGTCAACTAGGCAAGCAAACCAAGAATTCATTTAAATCAGTAAATAAAAGTGATTCTCCTAGAATCCTGTATTTATTACATATTGACCTATTTGACCCAATAAATGTACAGAGTTTAGGAGGGAAGTATTACACCCTAGTCATTGTAGATGACTTCTCTAGGTTCACTTGGGTGTTCTTTTTGAGAACTAAGGCTGATAACTTCAAAGCCCTTACAGATTTTCTATTATGTGTGCAGACTGAGTACTCTACTCATGTGGCCTTGATCAGAAGTGATCATGGTACTGAGTTTGACTCTCTTCTCATGCAAGAATTCTGTGAGAGAGAAGGTATCAAACATAGCTTCTCAGCTCCTAGAACTCCCCAACAAAATGTGGTAGTTGAAAGGAAGAACAGAACACTAATTGAAGCTGCTGACACATTGTTGGCAGATGCTAATATGCCTCTTTCCTATTGGGCAGAAGCTGTTAGTACAGCCAACTATGTCTTGAATAGAAGTCTAATACACAAGCTTAAGTGTAAAACTCCTTATGAGTTACTTAAAGGAAAGAAACCTAAAATAAATTATTTTATAGTTTTTGGCTGTATAGTTTATATTCATAATAACAATAAAGAATATCTTAGAAAGTTTGAAGCAAAGGCTTCAATGGGAATTTTTCTTGATATTCCCAAGTAAGCAAAGCTTATAGGGTTTTTAATAAATCATCTTCTAAAATTGAAGAGTCTGTTCATGTATCCTTTGATGAATCCCAAATGTTTTACAAGGAGAAGGAAACTTCCCCTTCCTCAAGTTCATTACAGGTAAAAGAATCTTCCAGAGATGTCACTCAAGAGATTCTCTATCTTTCAACTCTTCATATCACTGAATCAGACAGTGATGAAGACATTGCAGAAGTTGTTGTTCCACCAATAGTAGATCAAATTCCTCCTGAGGAATTAATCCCAACTATTGCTGAAGATCACATCCCACCTGCTGATGTTGTCACACTTAGAGATCATCCTACATCTCAAGTGATAGGAGACATATCAGCTGGTGTTCAAACAAGACATCAGTTAAGACAGGATGTGATGCACGCTTGTTTCCTCTCACAGATTGAGCCCCTCACCATTAAAGATGCTGAGCTAGATCCCCATTGGATCATTGCTATGCAAGAGGAACTCAATCAGTTTGAGAGATGTAAAGTATAGACTTTGGTTCCAAGACCTAAAGGCCAACTGATCATAGGCACCAAGTGGGTGTATAGAAACAAGTTGGATGCAAATGGTATCATTGTAAGGAACAAAGCTAGGCTTGTAGCTCAGGGCTACAGACAGGAGGAAGGTATAGATTATGACCAAACCTTTGCTCCTGTTGCAAGGCTAGAGGCAATAAGGATCTTCTTAGCCTATGCAGCCTATATGAAGTTTAAGGTTTTTCAGATGAATGTCAAAAGTGCTTTTCTTAATGGTGAGCTAAAGGAAGAGGTGTTTGTTGAACAGCCATCCGATTTTGTTTCTTCAACTCAGCCCTCACATGTATTCAAGTTGCAGAAAGCTCTTTATGGACTAAAACAAGCACCAATATAGCCTGGTATGAGACTCTAACTAGTTTTCTGTTAGAGCACAACTTTGTTAAGGGAGTAGTTGATAGAACCCTCTTCGTCAAGCACCACAAGGACACAATCCTGTTAGTTCAAGTGTATGTGGATGACATTATTTTTGGTTCCACTGATCCCAAACTATGCAAAAAGTTCTCCAACTTGATGCATTCTAAGTTTGAGATGAGTAGTATGGGTGAGCTGTCTTACTTTCTTGGTCTCCAAGTAAAGCAAGATGCTGATGGCATCTTCATCTCCCAATCCAAATATGCCAAGGAATTGGTAAAGAAGTTTGGGATGGCAGATGCTTCAGCAATGCATACACCTATGGCTACTAATGTAGTTATTGATTCTGATGATCAGGGAAAGCCTGTTGATCAAAACAATTATAGGGTCATTGTTGGTTCCCTATTGTATCTAACTGCAAGTAGGCCAGACATAATGTTTGCTACATGCCTTTGTGCTAGATTCCAGGTCAACCCCAAGGAATCTCATCTGATTCTTCTCAAGAGAATCTTGAGATACCTGAAGGGATGTCCAAATCTAGGACTTTGGTACCCAGCTGAGTCAGAATTTGAATTAATTGGATATTCTGATTCTGATTATGCTGGTTGTCGAGTTGACAGGAAAAGTACCTCAGGAACTTGTCAGTTCCTGGGAGAGAGATTGGTCTCTTAGTTCTGTAAGAAGCAGGCCTCTGTCTCAACTTCAACTGCAGAAGCTGAATATATAGCAGCTGCTAGTTGTTGTTCACAGATCCTGTGGATACAAAATCAACTTTTGGATTATGGGTACTCACACAAGAACACTAAAATCCTGTGTGATAGTACAAGTGCTATCTCCATTGCACAAAATCCTGTGCACCACTCTAGAACGAAGCACATTGAGATTAGGCACCATTTCCTGAGAGATTGTGTGGAAAAGAACAAGATCAGCCTTGAGTTCATATCCACAGACCTTCAGAGAGGTGATATATTCATCAAGCCCTTAGATGAACAGAAGCATCTGTTCTTTTTAGTTCAACTAGGCATGATTAATGGAAGAGACTAAGTGTGACGTCTGCCTTGTTGAAACTTGTTCGAAGATAGTCGAACGAAGTTCGACGATAGTCGAGCGAATCAAGCCTATCGTCGACCTATGGTTGAAGATAGCTTATCTGCTTGAAGATCGTCGACCGCCGTTCGAAGATAGTCGAACAGGTCGAGCTTATCGTCGATCTATGGTTGACGACAACTTGCTGTTTGTGAAGACAGAAATAGTCGAACGATTGATCGACTACTCTGCTTCAGGACCGATCGTCGAACGACCGTTCGACCATCGTCTCCAGTATCTTTTAAATAGATCGACGATCGCTGTTTTAATATAAAGCCGATGGTCGACCTAGGTTAAGAGATAGTTGCTCTTATCGTCGACGGAAAGCGTCTTTTCGCATTCCGTCTTCCCGCTTGCTCTTTGTCTTGCGCTCCGTCCTCGCCGTCTCTCTCTCGTCTTCTCCAGCTCTTTCAATGGCGATTGCTCCAACGCTTCTTGCAGTAGTGAAGTTTGATGCCGGTTTCAGCGTAGATTTCGACGCCTTCAGCTGCTGCGAACCAGGAATAGTGGAAATTCTAAATCTGTGCAAAGATCAAGGGTTAGAGAAACTCATGTCCTACAGAATAAAGATAAACACTCAAGAGATCAAAGAGTGGGTTTTCTCTTCGTCTTCAACTGACGATTCGATGACTGGAACCATTAGCCGAGAAGAGGTAATATTGACTCCGGCTATTCTGACTGAAATTTTTGGATTGATTAATGGTGAAGAAGAGTATGAGCAAGATACTCCTGAGTTTGGAAGGATGTTAACTGAGCTGGGACATGCCGAAGGCATTCCCTCTAAGCTGCTCAAAGTGAATTTTCCGTTTAAGATCAAGTTTCTTGCTGAAATTGTTGGAAAAGTGCTACTGGGAAAGCACTCCGCCCACGATAATATTACAAGGCAGCAATTTGCACTAATGTGTGCAATAGTGAATAAGAAGCAGATCAATTGGGCAGGTGTTATGTTTGATTTAATCAAGAAAAAGAATGGAAAGAAAGAAGTTACCCTAGGAA
Organism: Platanthera zijinensis; assembly: GCA_039513925.1. NCBI lineage: Eukaryota > Viridiplantae > Streptophyta > Magnoliopsida > Asparagales > Orchidaceae > Platanthera > Platanthera zijinensis. Next base: position 92,399,098 of record CM077092.1, on the reverse strand, counting down.
GGGTAGTTGGAATTTTTCTGAAGGAGAAATACCCCCATCTGCTAGTGTCAGCCGCCACCTCCATCAACGCTAGTAAGAAGATGGATCCATCGCTGTTTGCAAAATGGAAAAGGACCTTCCTGAAGCCCGCTCCCGCAGGGGTTGCTCCAGTTACTTCTGAGAGCACCAGGACTGTCTCAGTCACACCCCCCTTCTAGCAGCTGGCTCAGCAAATCCATCTCTTCCATCTTCTTCATCAGTTTTGCCGTCTACTTCAGTTGAAGTTCCTTCAACTTCAATTGAAGTACGACATTCTGATTCTCCTCCTGCATCTCCTCTCCCGACTCATCTTGCTGGGATTTCTCATCCCAGTTTTGATTTGTTGGTGTCTAAAATTTCTACTCCAGTTCATTCTCCAATTCCTTCTTCTGATCACATTGATCACCCTGCATCCACTCATACATCTCCAGTTCCATCTCCAGTTCATTCTCCAGCTCATCTTGCATATACCATCCCTGCTGCTCTTCCATCTTCTGAAATTCCCCCACCATCATCATCATCATCTTTTGAAATAACTCCAGCATTTATTTCTAGCATTGTGGAGTTAATTACCCCCTCAATCAAAATTATGATTGACGATGCGATTGCTCCCCTTGCTTCCTCTATCTCCTCTCTGACTGCTGCTATTTTAAAACTCTCAAACTCTGCTGAGCCCTCTTCTTCTAGGGGCCTGGTTTCAGTTTCTACTGAAATCAGGCAGTGGGAGATGCTTGATGAAGATGTCTCTGAGCAGCCCTTGGCCTCCCCTCAAGCAGTTCATCTTGCAGTGGTAGAGAAAGCAATAGAAGATTCAGCTCCTCCTCCTCTATCTGAAAAGGAAATCCCTGATGCATTATTGAAATCTGAGTTTATTGTTAAAGCCTGCTTAAAAGAGTGTTCTACTCCCTTGGTTGCCCTGTACCTAGAAGGAATCATCACTTCCTTTCTAGATGAATTATGGGAGTTAGGACATGCTGTGGTCGATTCTGAAGGTATTCCCTTTACTTACTTTTTACACTTGATAACTGATATGATAGTTTGGGAATATCTGGAAGGCATGATTAGATGTCATTTAGAACAATTTTATTCATAATACTACAGATAAAATGGAAGAAGCTCTAGATGCTCAAGAACCTGTTATCCAAATTGCTCTAGAAGTTCAACCAGAATCAGGTGTTCAAAATTCTGAAGTTGCTCAGCCAGAAGTTCAAGCAGAACTGGTCACTATGACAGTTTCTGATCTTCAAGAAAAAGCTGCAGATGCCCCAATTGAAAAATCTACTGTATGGGATGATTCCCCAGGTTTGGATTTAGATGCTCTATTGGCACAGGATGCCATGGAAGAAGAACTAGAAAAGGCTGCTTTAAAGGAAAAGGAAAGAGCTTTGAAAGATGCAATTGACCCATATGATATGCCTATCTCTTCTAATTCTGAAGATGAAATCGATTCTGATGAGTCTGCTGAATCGAAAAGAAAAAGAATTGCTAAAAAGAAAAGAAAAGCTGTAGCTCCTCCTCCTGCTAATCCAGATGATGATACCCCGTATTATATACTGAAAGGAATTGATCCAAAGTCAAAAGACTTCCAGCATTGGATGTTATTCTCTAAGAACCAGCAAAAGCAAAGGAAAAAGTCAAAGAGGTATGACTCTCCTATACCTAGATGGAATCCTAGAGGTCCTCCTCCTCCACCTCCAAGTGCAGGAGCCTCAGGAAACTTATCTTCTAAACCTGCTGCTCAATCTGAAAGATCAAATCCATCTTAGTCTGCTCAAAGGAGAACTTCACAAGGATACCAAGGTAAAAGTCAAACTTGCTATCAAAGACCTGATACTGTTAAAGAACAGGTAAATGAGGTAGTATATCAAAGGCCAACTTTTTCTCCTCCTCAGTCCAAAGAACTTAAAAGCTCTACCTCTCCTAAGTCAGATCTCTCTGAGAAAGACGTTTCAAAAGGTAAGCAAATTATTTTATCTGAAAATTCTAGCAAGATAGTTGCTAAGTCTGCTCCCCTTTCTTATCTAGTCATTCAGGATAAAGAACCAGTTGACACATCTTCTGAGATTGTTTATGAAAGCCCAGAGCTTGATCCTAACTTTAGGATGGCTCGTTTTCTTGAACTCGTTGGAGCAGCGCAAATTAAGAAAGCAAAAGCAGAAGGAAAGGACACTGCAGGATTGACCACAATGTCTAAATTCAGAATGAAGGAGCTAGACAAGTTCCAGGTTAGACCTGAGATATTTGACCCTTCAAAGTATATGGAAAAGCATCCTGAGGCAGTGGTCCCAAGAACAACAGAATTGAAAATTATTGGAGAACAAGACTTGAAGTTATCGAAAAAAGAAGCTCTAGATCCCACCAGAAAGATTACTTTAGTTTCTAGCTCTTCTGATCCTAAGCCTGACTCTGAAGCTCCTTAATTTTTCATTGATTGACAGTTAATTTCTTATCTGATTGATTGATGATATCTGCTTAGTTGTTTCTCTTTATGCATTTTATTTTACTTTCAGTAATTAGTTTTGTATGTTTTAATTGTTGAGAGACTTAACTCAAATAGGGGGAGATTGTTGGAACCCTAGGTTTTAATTTGAGTTCAGTCATCTTTTCTGTCTCTTGACCCAAGATTTATCTATGGTCAAAGGTTAGTTGATAGGTTAGATTCTCTAGTTGTGTAGAATTGTTTTTCCAGATGAATACTTGGTTAAGTAGTTTTTCGTTCGACTATAGTCGAACGTCGCTCGACTATCGTCTATCGGCTGATCGACGATCGTCTATCAGTTGGTCGACGTTCTGTCTGCGTTGATAGCTCGACTATCTGTTGATAGGTCGACTATCTGTTGTCTTTGGTAGTTCGACTATCTGTCCTGATAGTTCAACTATCTGATAGCTCGACTATCTGTTGATAGGTCGACTATCTGTTGTCTTTGGTAGTTCGACTATCTGTCCTGATAGTTCAACTATCTGATAGCTCGACTATCTGTTGATAGGTCGACTATCTGTCCGCTTTGATAGTTCGACTATCTGTTGATAGGTCGACTATCTGTGTTGCTTTGATAGTTCGACTATCTGTTGATAGGTCGACTATCTGTGTTGCTTTGATAGTTCGACTATCTGTTGATAGGTCGACTATCTGTGTTGCTTTGATAGTTCGACTATCTGCTTGGATAGTTCAACTATCTGATAGTTCGACTATCTGTTGATAGGTCGACTATCTGTTGATAGGTCGACTATCTGTTTTGTTTTGATAGGTCGACTATCTGTTTTGTTTTGATAGGTCGACTATCAGTTGATAGGTCGACTATCTGTTTTCTGTGATAGGTCGACTATCTGCTTGATAGGTCGACTATCTGTTTTGCTTTGGTAGTTCGACTATCTGTCCTGATAGATCGACTATCTGATAGATCGACTATCTGTTCTGATAGGTCGACTATCTGCCGAGGTAGTTCGACTATCTTCTTTGATAGTTCGACTATCTGGATCGTTCGACTATCTGTCCGATAGGTCGACGATCTCCGTGCTTCGGTCGACGATCTCCGAGGGTCGTTCGACGTTTTGCTGTATGTTTTAAATAGTTTTGTCGTCTTCTGTGATGTGACTAATTTCATACTTATTTAGGCATATTTTATAAAAGATTATCTGAGTAAATTGTGATAACACTTCCATGCAATATCTATTCTATTCTTTATGCATGAGCTAATCTTTTCTGACAAAGTTGTTTGTCTTATAGCTGAGATATGATTTCTGTCAGGCTGTCCTTTATAGCCGTTAGACTCAAAAAGTCTTTCTTGGCTGTAAAAAGTCTCTTCTGATGTGACTTTCTCTTATATTATTTCATCAGAATTATTTGCAGCTTCTTAGAAAGCTTTATCCTATTATAGGATATCTGTCTGCAGTATTTTTGTTTTGCTTTATGCTTTTTGCAGCCCAGCTTGCAGAGTTCAGAAGAAGACAAGATTCAAACTCAAGTTAGAGCCGTTGTGCTGCTGCTATATAAAGACTTCTTTGAAGAAAGAAATAAGCTAGCTCTCATATACCAAAAAGCTATCAGCAGCATTCAAGCTTAAGAACTTACAGTTTCCAACTGCTCTCAGCACATTCACATCTAACTGAGAAGAAGTTCTAGTTCTTCACTCTTCTTCAACCTGAGTTCTCCTGCTTACAGGAAGATCTTCACTCAGAGCCTTTTGAAGAAGAAGAAGAAGAAGATAGCTGCCTGAAGAAGAAATTTGATTTCATATTATTTATCTTCTTGTAGCTTTTTCCTTCAGTAATTTCTGAAGTGTTTCTGCACTGAAGCAAGACTTCACCTGGACGTTCTTTTAGCCAGGGGGAGCCTTGATTCTTTTAGAGCTCTCTAGCTCAGTGCAAGTTATTGTGCTTCTCTAATCTATTGTAAAATAGAGAAGTCACCTTAACCTCCTTTCCCCCTCCTGTACAGGGTTATTACTCCCTTCAAAAGTATCCCTTGGTGGCAGGGCACCTGATCAAAAACCTGTGTTGGTTTTTAGACACCTGATCAAAAGTCTAAAGGGTTTCTTGATCTACCTGAAGCAGATCTTGTTGGTGGCAGGGCACCTGATCAAAAACCTGAGTGGATTCCTACCTTGTTGGTAGAAGAGTGGACGTATCCAAATTGTTTGGGGAACCACTATAAATTCCTTGTGTCGTCTGGATTGCTTTAATTAATTACTTGCATTGTGGCTGTGATTAGATCTTAACTAGGTTTGCTAGTTGCTGTTTAGGTTTCCAAGCCTTAACTGTAATTACAGTTGGCTGCCTTTTTGTGCACAACACTTGTGTTAGGCTTTAAGGTTTAATCTCAAATATCTATAACCTTCATTCCGCATTTAACTCCAAGGGAGTTGAGTAGAAAGTCAACTTTGCTAGTGCAATTTTTGACTACTCTATTCACCCCCCTCTAGAGTAGTATCTATCCCTTCTCTTTCACACTGCCACTCGAGGATTTTAATTATTGTTGGAGTCGACAGGTCTAAGGAGCCTTGCTCAACTAGAGTGGTGTGAGTCGACTCGGGGAGGCAAGTAGTCGGTCTGCAGGAGAGGAGCTTGTACAGAGTTCATGGAATACGACATCACTCCAACGAGGAACTTAGTCTCACTCGAGGAGGTCGTTGGCCGATGTACAGGAGAGGAGCTCGTGCAGGGAGACAGACTTATGATGACACTGCCACTCGAGGATTTTAATCATTGTTGGAGTCGACAGCTCTCAGGAACCTTGCTTAACTAGAGTGGTGTGAGTCGACTCGGGGAAGCAAGTAGGCGGTCTGTAGGAGAGGAGCTCGTATAGAGTTCACGGACTACGACATCACTCCAACGAGGAACTTGGTCTCACTCGAGGAGGTCGTTGGCCGATGTACAGGAGAGGAGCTCATGCAGGGACTCGGACATACGATGACACTGCCACTCGAGGACTTTAATCATTGTTGGAGTCGACAGCTCTCAGGAGCCTTGCTCAACTAGAGTGGTGTGGGTCGACTCGGGGATGCCAGTAGTCGGTCTGCAGGAGAGGAGCTCGTACAAAGTTCACAGAATACGACATCACTCCAACGAGGAACTTCGTCTCACTCGAGGAGCTCGTGCAGAGACTCGGACTTATGATGGCACTGCCACTCGAGGACTTTAATCATTATTGGAGTCGACAGCTCTCAGGAGCCTTGCTCAACTAGAGTGGTGTGAGTCGACTCGGGGAGGCAAGTAGTCGGTCTGCAAGAGAGGAGCTCGTACAGAATTCACGGACTACAACATCAGTCCAACGAGGAACTTGGTCTCACTCGAGGAGGTCGTTGGCCGATGTGCAGGAGAGGAGCTCGTGCAGGGACTCAGACTTACGATGACACTGCCACTCGAGGACTTTAATCATTATTAAAGAGGTTTCATCCTGTTACTTGAGAGGCGACAGATGGGTTAGCTGCACCGAAGTTTTGTAAATGATTGACATCTTTTAAAAGGGATGTTCTTGAAACTGCCAAATCGGGAAGTTGGCGTGTAGACCTGTTCCTAAAAATTCCTCCAGTCGAAGGAGAGATGCAATCGGGGAGACATAGGCCGACATGCAAGGGGGGAGCTGATCTCGGACGTCAATGCAGAGGCTCGGTCTTACAAGAGCGCTTAAGTCCCGAGGCATCGTCCTATCATCCGTACTGGGCTATTTAGGAGGAACGGGTCGAAGGCTCGTATCCCGATCCAAAAGTGGAGATCGCTCTCGGCCACGCCACCCGGCTACGAGTGTCAGGGCACGGGCGAAGGGTAATGTCCCTCCGAGGGTCCTTCAGGACGCACTCAAGCCAAACATCTTCTTTTGGGCTTGTTCTTGCCCCTTTTTCGGCAGGTTATCCTGCTTTGGCAATAGCTGAGATGCCTAGATTAGTGATTGCTTGGTGAGATCGGGCCCTTATCGAGTCCAGGAGGTTAGCGTCTATGCCTGTTCCTAATAGTTCCTCCAGTTGGAGGAGAGATGCAATCAGGGAGACATAGGTCGACATGCAAGGGGGGAGCTGATCTCGGCCGTCATTGCCGAGCCTCGGTCTTACAAGAGCGCTTAAGTCCCGAAGTATCGTCCCATCATCCGCACTGGGCTATTTAGGAGGAACAGGTCGACCGCTGGTTTCGGAGTAGATCGCGGGGCTGGTCCTTGAAGCCTTCAGAAATATTGAGATAGATTAGCACACAAAGAGAAACAAGCTTGTCACAGTTATTATATTCATATCAACATGATTACAAAGAAGACATATGTTACCGCTAGGGATAAAACCTTTTCAGGTCATCCTAGCTCCATGTACCTCCCAGCTGCTCTCATACTTGATCTTGCGGATAATAGCCTCCAGTGGCTAGGGCTTCCTGGACGATGAAGGGACCTTCCCAATTTGGATATAGCTTGGCAACAGTTGCTCCCCTTCCCGCGGCATCCACCTTCTTCATAACTAGATCTCCTGCACTGAATTCTTGAGGCGGACGTTTTTGTCGAAGTGCTTTGTCATGCGCCTTTTGATTTCCTCTTGGCGGATGGAGGCCAAGTCGCGAAGTTCTTCAATGTAATCCAGTGAGAGCCTCTGAGCGTCTTCATTCTCTAAGCGTCATTCTTCGCTGCCATCTCCTGCATTCCCTCCTATGGGTAGAACAATTCCAGGTTATCATAACTCCAAGTATTTGAGGAGACAAAATGAATAACATAGCGACGTAGTTGCTGAAGCGATAGCCTCGTGCGTTTAAACTTCGTAAAATTGAAGTGAACACCATAGTTGCTGAAGTAGTGATCTCGCGAGTATGGAACTCATGGAATTATAAAGATAGCAGCCTATCTGTTGAATAGATCACCTCGCGAGTATGGAGCTCGCGGAATTAGATGAGAGCATCCTAGCCTGTTGAAGAGGTCACCTCGCGAGTATGGAGCTCGCGGAATTATAAGAGAGCATCCTAGCTGCTGAAGAGATCACCTCGCGAGTATGGAGCTCGCAGAATATAAAGGAGAACATCCTAGCTGTTCAAGAGATCACCTCGCGAGCATAAAGCTCGCGGAATTAGATGAGAGCATCCTAGCCCGTTGAAGAGGTCACCTCGCGAGTATGGAGCTCGCGGAATTAGATGAGAGCATCCTAGCCTGTTGAAGAGATCACCTCGCGAGTATGAAACTCGCGGAATCGAAGGAGAGCACCTATTAAGAATGAAGAGCATCACGAGTAGGAGCTTATAAAATACTAACTTGAAGAAGTCATGAGTAAGCCGTCTCATGGGATGCAGGTTGTTGGAGGAGATCATCGCAAGTAGGAGCTCGCAGAGCACCTCGTACATTTTTCCCTTGCGGTGGACTCATCGTCATTCGCCCTGCTTGTCAGTCATACAAAAAGTGCTCGCGGGCTTTGCCAAAGCACCCGTAAGTATGAACATGTATGGAAAACACCACTACTGAAAAAGGAGACGAAGTAGGCAGAGGGTAAGAGTCATTTCTGACATTAGAACCCCTACGCAGTTTTTGGGGGTTCCGCTGCCCGGTCAATGGACGGGGGTCAAGGGGGCAGCGCCCCAGGAAAATTTTTATTTTTCACACCCAACTCGCCCAGATTCTGAGCTATCCCGGCCTTGCGAGTAAGTCGCCCGCGAAAATCGCCTATGGGCGAGATCATTTGATACTCGCCTCTTCACTTGATACTCGCCTCTTCACTTGATACTCGCCTCTTCAACTTGATACTCGCCTATGGGCAAGATCATCAGATATTCGCCTCTTCACTTGATGCTCGCCTCTGGGAGAGTGTCATTCCTGCCTATGCTCGCCGGTATGTCGCCGTCATCAATTCGCCTCCATGAACTCGCCTATGAGCGAGCTGCCAGGGAAGCTCGCCTCACGAAACCACCGAGCTTGAAAGTCGCATCGCAAAGTCGCCTATGGGCGAGAAACCAGGAAACTCGCCCACCTTACCGAGAACTCGCCCAACTTGCTGAGTGCTCACGAGTTGCTATCTTGGGTCTCCAGCTCGCCATCTTAATTCATGAAGTCTTCTCGCAAAAATTTCTTCCTCGGCTACTATCCACGCTCACCGCACCAAGTGTTGAAGCCAGGAAAATTCCCAACCTCAGAAATAAGATCATGGCAGGCTAAGGTTACTGATTCTACGATCCGACGTCACAATTCAAGTGGCTAGCGAGAAAGAGGAAACTATCTACAAGCACACCCCAAATGCTCCAGCAGGGAGGTCCCACCACGTACCCGAAAGTTTGGGAGAAACTTCCGCTCGACAACCAAAAGGCTGGGCGAGGTACTAGGCAGACATGGATTGGGCGAGTATCCACTTGGCGGGAACCTCCACCTCTTCCAAAAGTGTCATTTCTAGTACCCCTGGGGGGCTATTTATAGAGAAATCTTGGGGGGGGGGGGGGGGGGGGGGGGGTGGGGTGGGGGGGGGGGGGGTGTAGGCGAGTATCCAGCCTCTGCGAGCGAGTATCTAGGGCTACTCGCTCATACTCGTGAGTTACTCGCACAAACTCGCCTCTGCTCGCCACTGCTCGCCCAAGCTCGCCTCTGCTCGCCACAACTCGCCTATGCTCGCCCAATCACGCCTCTGCTCGCCCAAACTCGCCTCTGCTCGCCCAAGCTCGCCCCTGCTTTGCGAATAGCTGTCTACTGGGGTACTTCTGATCTCGACGAATTACGGGTTATAAAGTAGGGGTTTTGGCCTGAGGTAGGATCTGACTCAAATCTGAGGTAGGAGAGTTATTCTCTCTGAGTTGTAAGGCTATCCTCCTATCTTGAGTTATAGGACTTTGAGTTAAAGTCTGAGGTAGGGACTAGTGGGCCTGAGTGATAAGAGATTATATCTCTGAGTGGTAGGGCTTTGTGTCAGAGTTGTAGGACTTGAATGAGTCTGAGAGATCCCGAGGGATCTGAGTTGCATGCTCATTGAGCCGAGTTGGAGAAGTTGTCTTGTCTAACAAACTGTTAGAAAGGTGGGAGGGACAGTGAATATACCAATAATCTGGGGAACCACTATAAATTCCTGTGTGTTGTGTGAGTAATCTTGAAAGCTAAATAAAAGTAAATCACAACACATCAAGAACAGGGAAAATACTCAAAAAGACATAAAACCTATTCACCCACCCTCTAGGTGTTTAACTACTCTTGAAATAAAAAGTTTTTCAAGTGCTATCAGAGGGAGGTTACTCAAAAATGACTTAACAGTCTGAGTTAATCTCCAAGAGTAGCATAAGTTTATCCTTATGGGTTATGGAGAGAACCATAAGGAGTTGGGCTCCATGAAGCTTCCTATCTACAGGAATGAGAATTTTGGTATCTGAAAAGAGAGAGTCAGATTGTTTATGGAGGCATCAGACCCCAAGATTTTCATCACAGTACAGGAGGGACCTTTCATTTCATAAAGGTTTCAGTTCTGGATGCCACTGTCCAGACACCTGAGAAGTATTCTAAAATGACCAAGGATGAGGTCATTTTGACTACCATGGACAAAATGACACAAAATATAATTGTCAGTGCCATTGATAATTCTGCATTCCAAAATCTTGTACACTACAAGACTTCCAAGGAAATGTGGGACACACTGGTTGTCTATATGGAAGGCACTAAAGAAATCAGAGATGATAGGAAATCCCTGCTTAATCAAGAGTATGAAGCCTTCAGGCAGACCAAGAAAGACAGCATAGCTGAATGCTATGAAAAATTCTTTAGAGTGGTGAATGAGCTGAGCACCTATGAAAGAGTCTTCAGCAACTATGATATGACAAATTCCTCAGAAGGCTGACTAAAGCTGCTGAAATCAGAGATGATACTGTTTGGGGACAATACAAAACCTGCTTAATCAATAGATAAATTAGTACGTGAAGTTCATAATACCCATTTCAGGCAGATACCACTCTAGCTTCATACACACACTATATAAACACACATACACACACACTATATACACACTCACATACACACACATACACATACACACTCATATACACACACACACACATAACAGACAGCATAGCCGAATACCTTGCAGTTGCTATGAAAAATTCTTTAGAGTGGTGAATGAGCTGAGCACCTATGAAAGAGTCTTCAGCAACTATGAACTGAATGACAAATTCCTCAGATATCTAACCAGAGACTGAGACACCAAAATCTGTGTCATCAGAGAGGTGGCTAAACTAGCTGAAACTCCACACACACTGTTTGGAAAGCTGCTTTCCTATGAGATGCAGCTATTCAAGGCTGAGGGCTCCAAGAAGAGCAAAGAGAGGATTGCCTCTCCTCCAAGGAGGGCTGCTGACTCAGACAACACAGAACCAAGCACCTCAGACAACAACATCTCTGATGGAGAGTTTGCTGCCTTCTCTAGGCAATTTCAGAAGATGATGAAGAGGAAACAGTGAAGAAATAGACCATCCTCCTCCTCTCATCATAAGAAGGATCACCACCAGCCTGAAAAGAAATTCTCCAAAGAAGACAGGTACAATTTTAAACCCAGTAAGCAGTTTTCTTCTAAAATTGTTTGTTATTGCTGCAGCAATCCAGGACATGTCATAGCTGATTGTCCTGTCAAGAGAAAGGAGAATGGAGAGAAAAAGCACCACCAACACAAGGGCAAGAAAGAAAAGAACTTCATTGTCAAGAATGAAAAGAGCTGGAGTTAGAGTGACTCATCTTCTTCAGATTCTGAAGAAGATGAAAAAGTCTATATTGGGTTGTTTGCTGCTGTTGCTGATGAAGAAGAGGACTATCCTGCTGCAAGGATAGACATAAGGGCTCCTCTATCACACTCAGAAGGTGATGCTGAGGTGGATGAAGAAGACAGTGTCTGCTATGGTCTCATGGCCATGACAGATGAAGAATCCAGCTAGGATCAGCCTGCTCCAGATAAGGTATATTAACTGTCCAGCTCCTCTTCTGGTTCAGGCTATGAGACTAGTCCCAATTCTGATGCATCTTCATCCTGTGATGAAGATGAGTCAAAATCTGAGAAAGGTGTCAATCAATTGATTGACAAGTATGGTGCCCTTCTGGATGCTTTGAAGAGAAGCAAGAAGTTGGCCAAGAAATAAGCTGAGAAGATCATCTCCCTACAACTAGCTGCTTCCGCTGCAGTCTGACTCAACATCTTTGCTGGAACAGAAGATGAGAGAAGACAACCAACTGAAGGCTATCACAATCATCCAGATAAAGAACTGGAAATGAATAATTTAATCTAAATGTGATAAGAGATTAATTGAGCACACAATTAGGCAAAACTAAGAATTGTATATATGTAATGTTTTAGATTTCTAATCAACAACCATTTCATCCAAATTCTCAAAAACATATCAACAAGAGTTCATTCTTTGCTTTGATGTTGTCTGTCCTGCTTCTCCTGATGTCTCCTCTGATAGCTGAAGGGCTTAGGATAGTACCTAGGAGGCTTTGAAGAAGCTTTGAGATTATTCCTGCCAAACTCTCTATCATATATTCTTCTCTTGGTCATGGACTTCTCATATAATTCCCACTCAGAGGATCTGTAGTGGAGATTTCTGTTCTCATTAAAGTCCATCACTAATTTTAGAGTATCAAGAATTAAGCTTTTAGAAGTGGGGCTCCAAACTTCACAGAACTCTTGGGCTTTCCTTTTCTCTGATCCTGTCTTAGGGATGCTTCTGCTGGCAGAGGGGCCTTCCCCATACTCTCTCTTTTTAGAGGTGTTGATTTATGGTAAATCCTGAGGAATAATATCATCCCAAACCTGGTCATAGGAAGCAGGAGGAGGATCCTGATCTTCTGGCCTTGGAGAAAAGCAGGGCATTTGATGTTGAGGCATCTGGCTGGATTTACCTTCAGCAAGGGGGTTCAGGTGATGAGGAATAAGATTAGGATCAGCCTGAAAGTCAGGGAATATCTGGTTGTGCATCCAGACTGTAGTGTCATAAGTGTGGAATTTCACTGATTAAATTTGATCTAAAACATTCTTATTTAACTCAGTCAATTTCTCATTCCAGAGAGATTTTGTATCTGCAGTAAGTTTTTCCACTTGTTCTTTCACTAAACTCTCCCCCTTTCTGATTTCTACACAAAGCTTTGCTATGGTGTCTTCTTTGAATGTTCCTACTTCCTCACAGATTTTCATTACACGTTCTTGAGCTTTCTTTTCCAACTGAATTTGATTATTTGCCAGTGTGACAGACTGTTCCATGACCTGACCAATACTGGTAATGGTGTGATCTAAAGCTTTGCCACCAATCTGAAACAGTCTTTTGAGAGAGTAAGTGTTATGTTGGATCTCTGCAAATCCTCTGCTCATTTCCTTTTCTAAAGCAGTGACCTGATCTTTGACTGACTTGAGGGATTCATCAAAATATTGCCTTTGGGCAGCCATCATACCTTCAATCTTAAATAAAATATCTGAACTTACAGTTGCAGCAGCATCAGCAGGAGTGGCAGAAACAATGGCAGTAGGATGGGCACTAGGTATAGCAATCTGAGGTGGAGGAGGTGCTTTCCATGGAGGAGTTTCTTCTATTACCACAGAGCTCTGGGCTCTTATAGTGTGAGATACTGAATCAGCCTCCTCATCAACAAATCTTGGGAGGGAGAAGTCAAGGTTCCTGAGAGGGGCTTCCACCTCTTCAGGTTCTGGCTCATCCTCTTCAGAGAGAGGAATGGTCTCTGGTGGAGTAGATTCTTTCCTTGGAGAGGGAGAAGGAGGTGGAGTAGCTTGGGGTGAGGGTGGTGGAGAAGGTTCTTTTGATGGTTCTGCAGCAGTTTCTTTGTGAAAGGGAGGAAGTGGTTCATCTGAAATGAGTTCTTCAATCAAGCTGTCAATTGTTGCATTTGTGTCATTGAGGAAGGAGTAGGTCTGACAACAGGAACAGAGGCTGCAGGCTCCCCCTCAGTTGCTGCACCAGATGGTTCAGCAACATGATGAGAGGAGGGAGATGGGGTCCTGACCTCAGAGGCAGAAGCTGCAAGTTCTTTAGCTAACTGCTTGGAATTCTTCAGCTTGAGTTCCCATCTTTGGATGGAGGCCAATGAAATCTTTTTCAGGTGATGGATCTGAGTACCTTTAGAGGTTTTGAAGGTGACTGGGTCAATCTCACTCAGCAACAAGGAAATTATCCTTGAAAATTTGGGAGCCTGAATACTATCCCTGATCAATTCAAATATCATCATTCCATATTGAAATTTTTTTCTGCAGATAATAGCTGTCATAACACCAAATAGATCATTGGTTATGAAACTAATGGACCTTGTTCTGCACCATAAAGACTTTTCCAATTAAATCTACCAGAAGCTTTCCTACATCATTGAAGAGATTTCTCCTAAAAGAGATGAACTCCTCAGAAACTCCACAGAAAGAGTAAGTTCTATCATAATCTTCAAGTGTTAGGTCATCCTCTTCATCCACAACGGGCAGCTTTAGGAGCTTTGAAACTCTTGTTTTGTCTAACTTGATTTTGATCCCCCTAACTTTAGTTTTCAAAACTGTACCATTTCTCCTCACCTTGACATTCCTGAAGAATTCCTCTACATCTGGAAATGAAATCTTGCAGGGTTCTGAGAGAACGAACATCAGACCGGCTGTTTCCAGGAGAAGGAGAAAGTTCTTGAAGTCATCAGAAATGTCTGCAATCCCTGCGACGACGAGTTCACTGCCGACTCCTATTTTTGAACTCTGCGCCATGGACGCTGACGGCGGCGACGAACGGAGCGCAAGACGACGGCTGTGACGAAGCTTTCTGTCGGCGGAAGACGAAGAGTTTTTGAGAAGAGGAAATTTGAAATGTCGGTTGATTATTGATTTCTAAAACTTTATATATATATATATAATTCTAATTTTGATAATTAAATGTCTAATTAATCTAATATAAACATTTTAATAATTCAAAAAATAAGTCGGTTTGCGCAAAGACAGAATTGGAAAAGACGGGACATTTCTCGAGAGGTAGGGTTAGTTTTTGAGAAGTGTCGTATAGTTCTCGAGAAGTAAGGAAATAAGTTCTCGAGAGCTGATAGTAGACTTCTCGAGAAGTAGCGCCTAGTTCTCGAGAGCTTTCAGAGTACTTCTCGAGAGGTAGAGTTGTTAGTTTTCGAGAACTTAAGGGACTTCTCGAGAGACAGATTTTTGTTCTCGAGAAGTTGAGTAAGTTTTCGAGAACTAGTACTTTGCTTCTCCAGAAGTAGGCTGAGTTTTCGAGAACTAGCTTCCTCTTGAGAGATTTCTGACCTTTTTGAAGAGTCCTAAATTCTTAAGCCTTGAACTGATCCACTTTGGTCTATTCTTCTTTGTTCAGCAGCCCAAGTTAAGTTTTGAAGAAATTGAACTTGGTCTCGTCCAGCGGCTTTGTGAAAATATCTGCAACTTGCCAATCTATTGGCACGTACTGCAGATCCACATCCCTTTGCTCCACATGCTCCCGGATGAAATGATATATGAGCTCGATGTGCTTTGTCCGGCTGTGCGAGACTGGGTTGTTTGCGATTGCGATCGCGCTGGATGAGTCGCAGAACAATGGAATGTCTTTGACCTTCATATTATAATCTTCTAGCTGGTTCTTTAGCTACAACAACTGTGCACAACAACTGCCGGCAGAAATGTATTCTGACTCGGCCGTTGAGATTGCGACACAATTTTGCTTTTTGCTGCTCCATGATATAAGCCTTCTTCCCAGGAACTGACACGTCCCGGAAGTGCTTTTCCTGTCATATTTGCTACCTGCAAAATCTGCATCTGAAAAACTAATGAGTTCACTGTCATTACTTCTTGGGTACCATAAGCCAAGATTCGGTGTACCTTTAAGGTATCTCAAGATCCGCTTTACAGCAGCATAGTGAGATTCCTTACAGTTCACTTGGAATCTAGCACAGACACATGTAGAGAACATTATGTCTGGTCTACTGGCAGTAAGGTAGAGCAAGAATCCAACTATGCTTCTGTATTTGGTTTCATCAAAAGGTTTCCCTTTCTCATCCTTGTCCAGAGACATAGCTGAGGTCATTGGAGTCCTCATAGTGGTTGCACTCTCCATTCCGAATTTCTTAATCAACTCCTTGGCGAACTTCGTCTGTGAGATGAAAATTCCATCTTCAGACTGTTTCACCAGAAGTCCTAAGAAATACTTCAGCTCTCCCATACTACTCATTTCAAACTTCCCTTGCATAAGTTTAGAGAACTTTTTGCAGAGGTTGTCGTCTGTAGAGCCAAAAATAATGTCGTCGACATAGATTTGCACTAGCAAAATCTTGCCTTTAATTTCCCTAAGAAATAATGTCTTATCTATCTTTCCCCTTGTGAACTTGTTCTCGAGGAGAAAGATAGATAGCATTTCGTACCAAGCTCGAGGAGCTTGTTTCAAACCATACAACGCTTTTGATAATAAATAAACATACTCAGGAAAGTTAGGATCAACGAAACCTGGGGGCTGTTCCACGTACACCTCTTCCTTTATGTCACCATTCAGGAAGGCTGACTTCACGTCCATTTGGTAGACTGTGAAGCCCTTCAGTGCAGCATAAGCCAGGAACAGTCTGATGGCCTCCAGCCTTGCTACTGGAGCGTATGTCTGGTCGAAGTCGATCCCTTCTTCTTGACGATATCCTTTGGCGACGAGTATGACTTTGTTCTTGATGATTATCTCATTCTCGTCCAACTTGTTCCTGTAGACCCATTTCGTTCCAATGACATTCTTACCTTTGGGTCTTGGAACAAGTGTCCAAACTTTGCAGCGCTTGAATTAATTCAATTCTTCTTTCATGGCCAAGATCCACGATGCGTCTAAGTTTGCTTCCTCAAACTTCTTTGGTTCAACCTGTGAGAGAAAACTTAAATATAAATTCTCGTTAGTTGTACCTCGACGAGTTCTGACACCATCCCGGGGATCTCCTATGATCTGGTCTATTGGGTGATCCTTCAGATGTCTGAGCTCTAGATTCCTCGTATCTGGGACTTCTTCAGCCACTGGAGTGACTTTATCAACTTGGACAACGTTTTCATTTTGATCTTCTACCTCACCAATAGGGGTCGGAGAGGTGATCTTGATAAACTTTTCATCTTTACCTTCGGTCGATTCATCCAAGCTGATCTCTTTAATCCTTGTACCTGCATCTTCAACAAGCACACTAGACGATTTGTTTTGCAGCAAGCTCGTCTCATCAAATACAACATGTATGGATTTCTTTACAACCAGAGTTTTTCTATTGAAAATCTTGTATGCCTTACTATGACTACTATATCCTACAAAAATACCTTCAAAACTTTTCTCACTAAACTTGGTAGTATGATACTTACCATTGTTAAGTACGAATCATTTACAGCCAAAAATTCTAAAATATGAGACAGTCGGTTTCCTGCCTTTTAGAAGTTCATAAGGTGTCTTATCATGATTCTTGTTTATGAGGACTCGATTTTTCACGTGGCATGCAGTGTTAACCGCCTCAGCCCAGAAGTATTCCGGTAGTGAAGCATCACTCAACATGGTCTTGCAGGCCTCTATGAGTGTTCTATTCCTTCTCCCAGCTACTCCATTTTGCTGTGGAGTACGAGGAGAGGAAAACTCATGAAAGATACCTAGGCTTTCACAAAATTCTGTCATGACCCCAGATTTGAACTCTGTTCCATTGTCACTTCTGATTTTGACTACGAAACAGTTGTATTCATTCTGGACCTGTCTGACAAAATTTGTAAAGATATCGAAGGTATCTGACTTGTGTTTCAGAAAGAACACCCACGCAAAACGCGAGTAGTCATCAACAATTACCAACGTATAATCCTTACCTCCTAAGCTTCTAATTTGCAGTGGACCGAACAGGTCCATATGAAGTAGGTGTAAACACCTATTAGAGTTTTTACCTATGATGCTTTTAAAGGTAGCCCTTATTTGCTTGCCTTTTACGCATGCATAACAAGGTCTCTCTTTGACGTGCTTGGCATTTGGGGCATCACGTACTAAGTTCTGAGAGAATAATTTATTAATAGTTTTAAAATTAATATGTGCTAGCCTCTTGTGTCATTGGTCACCAAGAGACACACTATCTTTTGCCAAAAGACACACTGGTGTAGAAGAATCTATACAAATGAAATTTAAGCAAAATATATTCCTGCTTCGAGTGCCTGATAGAATTGTTTCCATATTGTCAACAGACTTTATCAAGCACTTGTCAGCGTGGAATTCAACTATGTATCCTTTGTCGCATAGTTGACTTATGCTTATGAGATTGTGTTTCAATCCCTCCACATAAGCTACATCCGAAAAGGATACACTACCGTTAGAGATCATACCGTACCCTTTAGTTATACCTCGGTCTGAACCTCCAAAGATGACCTTTGCTCCGTTGCAGACTGAAGTGAAATTCTGGAGTAGGCTTCTTGTCTCAGTCATGTGCCGAGAGCATCCACTGCCCAAGTACCAGATTGGCATTTTGGTGGTCTTGGGACATACCTGCATTCATAATCATTTTTCCTTAGGAACCCAAACATGTTTGGGTCATTGGTCTCGGGTTAGAACACACCCCCTACGAAGATTAGCATTCTGAGTGGTCAATCTCATGTTGCCAACTTGAGGAGTAGCGACCTTCCTGGTATTAAACCAACAATAGATGACAAAATGACCAATTTTGCCACAGTACAACCAGTCAAACCTATTATATCTTTGCCTTATGTACTCTTACTTGACCTTTTGAGATGGTGGTCTAGCAGGGGTAGCATTCTTGGAGGAGGAAGCTTCATGGTGATGACAATCACATGATTTCTTCTCCTTCGGAGGCCTTTCCCCAACGAGCTTTACTTTAGGTACTTTCTTGAAGTTGTGGCCATGATTATAAGGACCATAGCCCTGAAGAATCACTTCTTCATAAGGTGCCTTAAAGACACTCTCACCAAAGTTTCGAGGGCGAGTCCATCCTTGGTACCGAGACTTTGGCTCTACATAAGTAGGCCTGATCAAGTGACCATAGGACGAGTCCAGATCAAACTTATTTGTTGGAAAGATAACTTTCTTAAAGACAGTCTGATCCAGAGTGGCTTTCCCTTTTTCTTTGGCCAAGGCCTTCTTGGCGGCCTTATTCTTCCGTTGAGGCTTGTTTCTCCTAGAGGATTTACTAGGAGCACCCTCATGACCTAGTCCAGCACCCTTAGCCTTAGTTGAGAATTCAGCAATGAGTGGAAGAACATTCTTGGGCTTGGAGAAACTTTCAACAAGTTTCTTTTCAGCTTCGAGTTGTTCTTCCAACTCTTTGATGATTTTCTCTTTAAGGTCGAGGTGCTCCAGAGCTTGATTGTATTCCTCAATAACAAGATTGAAGTTCTCTTGAAGAGTGCCAGTCTTAGCGACTTGTTCTCTCAAACTGCTCTCAATAACTTTTAGAGACTTAATCTCTTTTGCCTGAGTTTTCACGACTCGGCGACATTTGTCGTAAGTTATGATCAACTCCTTGTACTGGGCCATAAGTTCAGACTCATCTTCAGAAGAGCTGTCCTCATGATCATGCTCAGAACTTTCAGATTCAGAGAGAGGAGTGTGAGATTTTACCTCCCCAGTGAACTAGGGCCCTTGTTCGTCATCTGATTGAGCCATGAGCCCAAAGTAGGCTTCCTCTTCTTCACTCGACTCAGATGAGTCGGAGTCGCTGAGAGTCTTGCCCTTCTTGGCCAACAGGCTCTTCTCTGCCCTCTTCTTGTGGTACGAGGACGTCTTTTCCTCTCTTCTGTCACCCTCCTTCTTGTGGGGGCAGTCAGCTATGACGTGACCTGGTTTGTTACAACAGTAGAAAACAATGTCAGTAGAAATCTGTTTGTTCTGTTTAGAGGTATACCTGTCATGGCTACTTGAGCCTTTCTTTCGCTGATCACCGTCATGTCGTGATCTTCTGTATGAGGCATCCTTGCCTCTCCACTGCTTCTTCTTGTTCAAAAATTTCTTGAACTGCCGTGAGAGTAACGAGAACTCTCCTTCAGATAGTTCTGAGCCCGAGGTGCTTGGCTCAGAGTTTTCTTATTCACTCACTTCTTGAGCAGATGTTGGTGAGGCAGCTTTGCCCTTCCTTGAACTGTCAGCCTTTAATGCAACCGGCTTCTCTTTTGAGGAGAAGCGACTTTTCTCTTCTTCAGCTTTTCTGGAATTGATCTGCAGTTCATAGGACATCAGCTTGGCAAATAGATTCTGTGGGTCTGTCTCAGCTAGTCTGTCAAACTCCCGGATGACAAAGACATTGTTGTCCCATTCCTTTGTGAGAGACCTCATAAACTTATCATTCAGCTCCCCATTAGTGAAGACTCGGCCATACACTCTTAGACCATTTACTATCTTGAAGAAATTCTCATAAGTATCTGCAATGGTCTCCTTTGACCCTTGCTTGAAGGCTTCATATTTCTGGTTTAGTAGGGATCTTCTATCATCCCTCACTTCTTCAGTACCTTCCATCAGAGTTACTAGAGACTGCCACATCTCCTTAGCCGATTGACAGTGAATCAGATTCTGCAGCATCGAGTCATCGAATGCACTTGCTATAATATTTTTAGCTTTCTTGTCCAAAGAGACAAGTGCAATCTCGTCCTTATCTAGATCCATCAATTTCTTAGGAACCATCTTGGTTGGATCTATAGTGGAGCTGGTCATGGGGACGTAAGGACCTTCTTCAACAATCATGAAGATCCGGGGGTCCACAGTTTCCATGAAAAATTTGATTCTCACTTTCCACATGGGAAAGTTATTCTTTGTGCACAGGGGAAGCTTGGCAAAATCTTTGGCCTAGTCCATTGTTTGAATAACCAAATGACAACTTTCGAGAGAAAATTGATCAAGGTGTTAACCTTTTAACGACCAACCTCCCTCTGATACCAATTGAAAGTGTAAAGTTGTCAACCTAAATCACCTAGAGGGGGGTGAATAGGTGAATCGTACGTCTATTTGCGGAATAAAAATTTTAACGATCTAGCACAAGAAATCTAGCAATCACAGAAAGACAAGAAGATTTATAGTGGTTCCCCAATCTTGGGTACGTCTACTTTACCTCATCGATCTAGCAAATCACTAGACTCGGCTACTCCACAATCTCGGATTTAAAATAATCCTACGCCTCGGAACCAAGTTCCTACAAACTCGATCCAAATGGATCTACACTCGGAAGATCAAAATTTCCTACAACTCGGAGAACAACGCTCCTACATTCGGAGAAAATCTCCTACAATGATAACAAAAAAATTTGGAAAAATACAAACAGAGATTTCTCAGATCTGGAAAAATTCAGCCCTAGGTCTTCTTCTTGAATTGACGGCTCTTTCAAAAACGGTTGAAGAAGACTTGACGATCTGACCTGAGAAAGCTTTGACCTACTCGATCAAGGAGAAGATGATGATCCCTTGAACAGCAAGTCTTCTTGGATCGAAAGCAAAAATTTCGATCTACTCGTGAGCGGCGGCGGCGGCTTCAGAACGTGTTCTTTTTGAAAGTGAAGGCCGATCCAGAAATTTAGAATGTACGGAATTCCGCTCGTTGTAATTGTTGGGGTTTTGTCTTAACAAGAAGACTTTATATAGGATTACCCTTAACGGCTAGAAAAGACATTAATGACGACACGTGCACCAATCACGTCAAGTCATTTGAAAATTTCGGCCGATCTGGACTTAACATAATTTTTCTGAAAAATTTGACTCTCAGTTCTCGAAAAGTTAACTTTAGTTCTCGAGAACTAGAAACTGAGTTCTCGAGAGCTATCAGGACTTCTCGAGAACTATACTACTTGGAGGATGTCTAGACTTCTCGAGAACAAAAGGCTGAGTTCTCGAGAACTAGCTGACTTCTCGAGAACTATGAAGACTTCTCGAGAACTAACACTCAAGAGAGATTTGAGGCAACTTTTGACTATTCGAGAAATAGGGCTGACAATTCTCGAGAACTTAAGCCAAGCTTCTCAAGAGCAAGTTGGACTTCTCGATAACTATAATTGAGACTTCTCGAGAACTGGCCAAGACTTCTGGAGAACAAAGACTTAGAAAAATTCTTGAACCTGTCTGGACTTCTCGAGAACCAAAAGCTGGGACTTCTCGAGAACTCTAAGCACTTCTCGAGAACTTTGAAGCAAAGCTTCTCGAGAACTCAAAGCACTTCTCGAGAACTTTGAAGCAAAGCTTCTCGAGAACTCTAAGCACTTCTCGAGAACTTTGAAGTAAAGCTTCTCGAGAATTCTAAGGACTTCTCGAGAACTAAGAGGCACTTCTCGAGAAGTGGACTTAGAGAATTTTCTGAACTTTAGAAAAATTCTTTCTCTTCTCTTCAGGAGTCCAATCTCCATTCCATGATCCAAGGATTGAATATGAAGTGTATCCCAATAGAGAGGCTACACATGAGTCAACACCTTGGATCACACAGTGAGGGATTACACTGTATGATCTTGTGTTCATGACTCACTGTAGACTGACATTGGTCTACACTTAGCAATGGTAATCTGCAAACACAACTAAAATAAGGATATCAAATACAACTTAAATCATCTTAGTTCAAGGGTGACTTCATGCAAATCTGTATTATTGTGGATGCAATACCCAACAACAATCATCCAAATTGGGACCATCAGCCACAAGAACACAATCATTCTGGATCTTGAAGAGAAGCTCCAAAGGGAGAAAAGAATCGTGGCTAAATATTCAAAGCCCAATACAGTGTTGCCCCTGATAGACTCCTTCACCTCTAAAAAGGATAAGAGGTGTTTGAGATTCAAGGAGAACCCAAGGGTTGGTCATTCCAAAAGGAAAGACAGCTTCAATTCAACCTCTCATCTCTTTTAAGAAAGTAATGTTACCATCAAACAGGTACGACCAAGAAAGTATCTATGGTCACTAGTTGAATGAAAGATCCACAAGTGTGAACAAAAATGTTCACAACTATGGTGGAAGGTATGACAAGGGGATGAGTGCTTTTAAGGCCCCATATGAGGAAATTCAGATGACCCATCATGGACCATTTGTCTATGGTACCCCAGCCTCCTAACTCAGAAAAAAGCAACGGCCTGTGATCAAGCTCTTCCAGCAAACTCTCAGACCATAGGTAAGTCAGTCAGAAAGCCTGACTTGGCTATCTCGGATGCCATCAACGGCTTGTCTACTACAAAGAAAACCGTTATTAGTGGTACTCAAAGTAAGCCAAGTAAATCTACTGATAGACTTTCCTTCTATCAGATTCTTGCAGAGAGAAACTTGAAAAGGACTGATGGTCTCCCTTCTGAACAGATTGTTGTTGGCATGTCCACAAGTGCAGTTCAAAAGAGGAGATGCAATATCCATAAGAGTTGGTGTTGTGGTAAATGTTGGGTTTTTAGGGGATGGCA
This sequence comes from Platanthera zijinensis, assembly GCA_039513925.1. Classification (NCBI taxonomy): domain Eukaryota; kingdom Viridiplantae; phylum Streptophyta; class Magnoliopsida; order Asparagales; family Orchidaceae; genus Platanthera; species Platanthera zijinensis. Next base: position 92,376,288 of record CM077092.1, on the reverse strand, counting down.
CAACACTTGTGCACGCAGCGAAAATAAGAACAGAAAACTCCAAACGAGTTTGGATTTAACAATATTCATAATTCAAGAAGTAAAGCATGCTGTAATAAAATTACCTTTGAGGGATTGAGTCAATACTCAACCTAGATGCTCCAGTTGATTCCAACGAACGACAACGGCCAATGTTTTGAGCGCAGAAAGTATATCCACGCCTCTACAGGAAATCCACACTATCGGGAGAACCCGTAACCACTTGTCGAACAAACGCTACGTCGAGAGAGGACACTCAGCGTCTCAACAAACTGCTAGATATGTTGTAGGAGAGGCGGCGACGACACTCACCGGGATCGGGATCGGAATCGGCGATGGCGGAACGACTTCCGTCGGCTTTTTAGGGTTATCGGTCTTATCGCACAGTAACGGCTCGTGTGCTTAGACAAAATAATCGCGTATGTACAGAAACCCTAAAACTTCTTATTTATACTACAAGGAATAAATAAGACAGTTTACGCCGCTATTCGCAGACGCAACACTTAGAATCCAGAATTCGACTAGACAACCCTTGTCTCGACGAATCGTCGAGTATCTACAACATACACGACGAATCGACAAGTAACATTCCATTCTCGACGAATCGTCGAGTATCCATAGGATACACGACGAACTCAACGCCAACCTTCAGCAAAATCAACACTTGACTCGACGAAGGCTTTGAATGGAATCAACGCTGTCAACGCCTTCTGCGTCATGCCGTTGAGTGTACTCAACACACTCAACGCCCAATGCCAGATTCGTCGAATGGCGTTGAGTGAGCTCAATACACTCAACGCCTAAGACTCAGATCCGTCAATTAAACACTTTGACTCGATGAATCATTTAATTGACTCAACGAACTCAACGCTTAAGTGCAATACTCGACGAATCAACTCCTTGACTCGACAAATCGTTGAACACACTCAACTCACTCAACGTCACCATTCGACGAGTCAACTATTAACTCGACGAAGGCGTTGAGTGGTCTCAACACACTCGACGTTTTTGCCTTAGAATATTTTAAGCCTTTTTCAACTAATCATATGAGTTATACCATACAGATCCAATCTCCCAATTTCTCCACAATCTTATGTGCGACCCTGATAGGCTCATATTGAGTTGCCAGTGAGGCTACATGCTTGATCACTTCCAGATCACTATGGTAGCACCAACAATCTCTCACTTGATCTAGAAAGTATCAAACAAAAGCTTCACAAACAATGAGCGATATCTAGCAATATATCATGCTCCCCAAACAGTAAGAGTTTATAAACTCATAAGCCATTGTGACCAATGTTACAGTGTTGTCATGTCCCTTCGTCCCTTACATTCGGATAGAACTAGAGGTATAGACCGTGACACCCTCAAAATTATTCAATTCCAGTTTCCTGATCTAGAATGGACTTTCAGAAATTGGTGAGTCCAATATCATATATTGACTCAACCAAGCATGGTCATGCATTTCTCTGTCTCATTCCATCAAGGGGTCCACGGATGCAACTCCTGTCATATAGGAGGACAAATCTCATCTCTGCTCACACGCAAACACCTAAATGATTCGTAACGTACCCAATAACCATCTTTATCATCCAACTTTCTCAAGACTGCACTTTTGATAGCATCAAAACACGTTCTTCCTCACTCAGTGAAAGATGTGACTTCAGGTCAAAGAACCACAAACACCATTGCCACTTGAGCCATACTTGTGACACGTTCATATAACAATCCACAAAATATTCTCACGGTGGGTCTGTTCAGTACAACTTGTTCATAAAGAGTACCTATGTGATGACTTGATATCACAATATCATGACCTGTGAGGACGGGTCATCAGTCAACACACATGCTAGTTTTAAAGGCATCATCATCGTCCTTAACTTCTAAAATGATACAACGACCAGGAGCAATTTAAGAATGAAGCTTCTAGGAACATAGGTTCTCACATCAAGTCACTACTTGACCTATGGAAGCAAGCATTCTAAGGACATTTATTAAATTGAACTTCTCTATCACAATAGAAATAATTGCATAATAAAAGAACTTGTCAAATATATAAATGAAATGTATATAGTACTTTTATTCATCAAATGAAATATTTTACAGCCAACAAATATACAATCTACAAGACTCAAACTAGAGTTGATCATTCAGGTATCGTATACCCATTGATCTAATATGACCATCATGTTTTCTCTGTGCGAGAGGCTTTGTTAGTGGATCCACAATGTTCTCCTCAATCGGGACTCTCCAGATGTTCACATCTCCTCGATTGACAATCTCTCGAATTAGATGGAACCGCCGAAGTCTGTGCTTGGAGCGCTGATGAGATCTAGGTTCCGAAGCAAGTGCAATTGCACAGTTGTTGTCACAGTACAGATCTACGGGACGAATAATGCTAGGAACTACATCTAACTCGTCGATGAATTTCCTAATCCATAAAGCCTCTTTCGCTGCATTTGCAGCGACGATATACTCGGCCTCAGTCGTACAATCGGCAACTGTCTCCTGCTTGGAACTCTTCCAGCTAACAACACCTCCATTTAGGAAAAACACAAACCATGACTGAGACTTTGAATCATCCCTATCAGTTTGGAAGTTAGCATCCGTGTAACCCTTTATAACGAGCTCTTCCTCCCCGCCGAATATCAAGAACGTATCTTTAGTCCTTCTCAAGTACTTTAAGATGTTCTTGACAACAATCTAGTGACCTTCACCGGGATCAGACAGATACATGCTAGTCATGTTCAAAGCATAAGAGACATAGGGTCTAGTACATATCATTGCATACATAATTGACCCAATTGCCGAAGCATATGGAATCAACTTCATGCGGTCCTTATCTTCACAAGACTTAGGACACTGGTCCTTAGAGAGACTCACACCATGAGACATGAGTAAGAATCCTTTCTTGGACTCAAGCATGCTGAACCGTTTCAACACCTTGTCAATGTACGTACTTTGGGTCAAACCAAGCAACTTCTTCGATCTATCTCTATAAATCTTAATACCGAGTATATAAGTCGTTTCCCCTAAGTCCTTCATCGAAAAGCAGTCCCCTAGGTTGTTCTTAACAACTTGCAGGGTCGGTTTGTCATTCCTGATCAACAGTATGTCATCTACATACAATATCAGAAAGACAACTATGCTTCCATTAATCCGTTTGTAAACACATGGTTTATCCTTGTTCTTGATAAAACCAAACTCTTTGATCTTTTCATCAAAATGAAGATTCCAACTTCGAGAACCTTATTTTAACCCATAAATGGATCTCTTTAGCTTGCATATTTTAGTGTCTTCACCTAGATATACAAAACCATCGGGTTGTGTCATATACACTTCCTTAAGGAGGTTTCCATTAAGCAAAGCCGTTTTGACATCCATCTGTCAGATCTCGCAGTCATAATACGCTGCAATAACAAGCAGATTCTGATGGACTTAACCATGACAACAAGGGAAAAAGTCTCATCATAATCAATACCATAAATTTGCTTAAAACTCTTAGCCACCAGTCACCCTTTGAATGTCTGTACATTCACATCCATGTCGGTCTTCTTCTCGAAAACCCACTTGCACCCTATGGGTCTTACCCCTTTAGGTGGTTCCACTAAAGTCCAAACTTGGTTTTCATACATGGAGTCCATTTCAGATTTCATGGCCTCAAGTCATTTCTCGGAGTCCGGTCCACACATAGCCTCTTGGTAGGTTGTTGGCTCATCATCATGATTCATAAACAACACATTACCTATTTGAGACACGAGAAATTCATATCTCTCAGGCTCAAACCTTAGTCTACCAAAACTACGTGGAACTTGTGTTTCCTGAGTAGGTTCTCCAGCTACAATACCTTGTAGTCCTGACTCAGGTTCCAATTCGGGTTCATTCAAGTTTGTGGTTCCTGAACGTCTTCAAGTTCTACCTGACTATCTTTCTACTTAAGAACTCTTTATCAAGAAAGACACCAGTTCTCGTGACAAACACTTTTCCCTCGGATGGTAGGTATAAGTAGTACCCTTTGGTTTCCCTAGGATACCCCACAAAATAATACTTATCTAATTTGGGTTCCAGCTTATCAGACATTTGACGTCTTACGTATGACTCACAACCCCAAACCTTAATGAACGATATACTGGGACGCTTCCCAGTCCATATCTCATATGGTGTCTTTAGAACCGTTTTCGTTGGAGCACGATTTAATGTGAAAGCAGCAGTTTCTAGAGCAAAGTCCCAAAAGAAAACAGGCAGATCTGCATGACTCATCATCGATCACACCATGTCTAACAAAGTACGATTCCTCCTCTCAGACACACCATTATGTTGTGGTGTTCTAGGTGGAGTGAGCTGTGATACAATATCACACACTGTCAGATGATCACGAAACTCACGACTTAGGTATTCACCACCTCGATCAGATCAGAGCGCTTTAACCTTCTCACCCAGCTGGTTTTCTACTTCATTTTTAAACACTTTGAACTTTTCAAAGGTCTCGGATTTGCACTTCATAAGATACACATATCCGTATCTACTGAAATCATCAGTAAATGTAATAAAGTATAAGTACCCACCTTTAGCTATAGAACTCATGGGTCCACATACATCACTATGTACTATATCCAAGAGATCATCAGCCCAAGACAGTGAAAAGGACTTTAGTCATCTTGCCTAACAAACATGATTCACATCTCTCAAATGATTCATAATCAAATGAGTCCAATAGTCTATCTTTATGAAGCTTGGATATGTGTTTCTCATTTATATAGCCCAAACGACAATGTCAAAGGTACGTAGGGTTCAAGTCATTTGTTCTTAATCTTTTAGTATTTTAAATATTATAGATCGGATGATCTAAGTTCAAAACATATAGACCATTAAACATTTGGGCTACAGCATAACAAACATCATTCTTAAATATAGAACAACAATTGTTCTTAATAAAAAAAGAAAATCCAATCATGTCCAAACATGAAATAGAAATAATGTTTCTACTTATTGCAAGAACATAATAACAGTTATCAAGTTCTAAAACAAGCTCACTGGAAAAAAAAACGGTAAACCTCCACGGCAATAGCAACAACTCTTGCTCAATTGCCAACGCGCGGGTCCACCTCTCCTTTACTCAACAATCTTCTCCTTCCCAGTTCCTGCACATTTATACAAATGTAAGAACCACATCCGGTATCTAATACCAAGTATGAAGGAGCAGAAAGGTTTATCTCTATAACATAAATACCTGAAGCGGAAGTCATACCTCCCCTCATCTTTTGCAGAACCTCAATGTATGAAGGACAATTCCTCCTCCAATGACCAGCCTTGCCACAGTGGTAGCACTTTCCTTCTTTCCCCGAGCCTTTCTTTTTCAGTGCAGAAGACTTGAGCTCTAGCCCAGACTTAGGTCCTACCTTCGTCTTCTTGAAGCCCTTGGCATTGCCCTTGCCTTTATGCACCATCAATATAGGGCTAGCAAGCTCGGCCTTATTCATATTTATCTCGGCAGTTCGCAACATACCTAGGAGCTCGGGCAGTGTCTTGTCTATTTCATTCATATTATAGTTCAAGACGAACTGTTCATACTGTCTGGCAACGATTGTAGGATCAGGTCTGTGGCCAACTCTTGGCCCAGAGGGAACCCTAGTCTTTCAAGGTTCTCGATATACCCAATCATCTTGAGTACGTGAGTCCCTATTAGTTACCGAGCTCCCATCTTGCACTGGAACAACGCCTTAGTGACATCGAATCTCTCTTGACGAGTTTGCCCTTGAAACATTTTCTTGAGATGCTCGTCAATTTCCTTACAACCCATGCTCTCGTGTTGCTTTTGGAGCTCAGAGTTCATGGTCGCAAGCATGAGACATTCGACGTCTAAGGAGTCCTCAAGATACTTCTTGTAAGCATCTTTATCAGCACGGGACGCATTCCCGACAGGCTCATCAGGGGATACCTCTTCCAAAACATAGAGCTTACACTCTTGCCTGAAAACAATTCTCAGGTTCCTGTATCAGTCCTGTTACGCGTATTGAGAGAAAAACTTAGTACCTCCATAGAGGTCTCCTTGTCTATATATACTTATTAAGAAACATCATAAGGAAATGATACACGATGCGGGACTAATATAACATGCACCTCACAACACTCCGCCTCAAGTTGGATCGTGGGAACTTCCCAGACCCAACTTGTTACATATAAAGTTTATTCTAGTCCCCGTAACCCCTTTCGTAAGAATATCTGCAACTTGATCTCCGGTCTTCACATGAGTAAGAGAAATAAGGCCTTCTTCGTACTTCTCCCTAACAAAGTGGTAGTCGACCTCTATATGTTTTGTGCGTTCATGGAACACAGGATTGGTGGCTATCTGGATTGCAGCTTGATTGTCGCACCATAGAGGAGTGAGATCCTGAACTGGGTACCCGATTTCACAGAGGAGTTGCCTTACCCACATGATCTCAGCAATAGTGTGAGACATAGCCCGATATTCCTCCCCAGCACTAGATCTAGCAACTGTAGTTTGTTTCTTGCTCTTCCAGGAGACAAGATTTCCACCCATAAAGACTGTGAATCCCGTGGTTGATTTTCGGGTAGCTAAGCATCCTGCCCAGTCAGAGTCACTGTATGCCTCTAAATTGGAATGACATCTATCCTTATATGAGATTCCCAGACCTGGATCTTTCTTCACGTATCTGACAATCCGGAGAACAGACTCCCATTGAGACACTGTTGGAGCAGCCATGAACTGACTGACTTTACTGACTGCACATGCAATGTTCGGACGAGTCATGGTAAGATAGTTTAATTTTCCAACTATCCTACGGTACTTCTCGGGTGAATCAAAAGGTTTACATTCGGCATGAAGGATCTTTTCCCCAGGTTCAAGCGGGGAATCCACATGGCCACAGTTAGACATTCCAAGATCAGATAGAAGATCAAGAGTATATTTCCGTTGACAAATAAAGAGAGAGTGATCATCATGAGTAACCTCAATCCCAAGGAAATACCGCAAAGGACCCAGATCTTTTGTTTGGAAATTGGAGTGTAAGAATGCTTTGAGATTTGATATCCCTTCAATGTTGCTTCCTGTGATAACAATATCGTCGACATAAACCAGTAGAAGAATAGTACCGGCCGAGGAGTTCTGATAAAAGAGGGACGAGTCTTTAGTACTCTTGATAAGTCCAAACTGAGTAACCATAGCTCGGAACCGGGCAAACAAAGCCTGAGGGGATTGTTTCAATCCATATAATGACGCTAGGAGACGACACACCTTGTTATGCTCCCCCTCAGCAACGAACCCAGGTTGTTGCTCCATGTAAACCTCTTCCTCCAAGAGCCCGTGAAGAAAAAGCATTCTTGATATCCAACTGGTGTAAGGCCCACTGGCGGGAGGCGGCCAGAGAAAGAAGAATACGAAGAGAGGACATCTTGGCAACCGGTGCAAATGTTTCATCATAATCAGCACCATAAGTCTGAGCATAGCCTTTGGCTACCAAGCGAGCTTTCAAGCGGTCAAGAGAACCATCTGCATTCACCTTTACAGAATAGATCCATTTGCATCCAATCGCCCGCTTGTTGGCAGGTAAGGGGACCAGGTCCTAGGTGTTGTTGAGCTGAAGAGCTATCAATTCTTCCTGCATGGGTGCCACCCAGCTAGGATGAGCTTTGACCTCTGCCACCGTAGAGGGAAGACGATATCGATCCAGAGTCGAGTGCAGGGTCGTATGAGAACCAGACAAGCCCTTGTAAGAGCTAACATAAAGAGGATTCTCCCGACAAGTTCGACTGCCTTTCCGAACAGCAATAGGAACATCTGGACTGGCTGGCGTGAGGGTAGTAGGTACACTTGCAGGTGCTTCCGTAGGAACAGTCGTTGTATCATTTGAGACAGAGGTAGGCTGAGATGGTGGCATCCCTGTACTATCAGAAGGGCGACGAGAGTAAACGTGCCCCCACAGGGGGGTGAACAGGTCAGTCGGCGAAATGATAGCAGGTTCATGCCGAGGGACTAAAAGACCATCAAGAGAGGGGTCAGGACCGGGTGATCCATGAAAGGGGTAATTGTCCGAATCCAGGAAGATAATATCGGAGGAAATAATGTATCGTCGGAGATCAGGAGAGTAGCACCGATACCCTTTAGTAGTCCGAGAATACTCGAGAAAGATACATTTCAAAGCACAAGATCAAGTTTGGAGACAGAGGGAAGAGCATCCCGAACATAGCAAACACACCCAAAAACCCGCAAAGGGAGGCAGGAGCCATCATGTTCAGGATACAGAGTGTGATATGGTGTCTCCCCCTGAAGGATGTGAGGGGAAGATGATTAATAAGATGTGCAGCAGTAAGGACTGCATCACCCTAGAAGTGTTTGGGTACGTGCTTGGGGTGAAGGATGGCCTGGGTGACTTCAAGGAGATGTCGATTTTTTCGCACGGCAACACCATTTTGTTGAGGGGTATCTGGGCAACTGGTTTGGTGTAGAATGCCTTTCTCTGAGAGAAAACTAGACATAGACTGAGACAAGTATTCCCGGGCATTATCAGTACGAAGACATTTGATACGAATAGAAAGTTGAGTAAATATTGCATTCCAAAAATTTTGAAAAATAGAAGGCAACTCAGAACGATTTTTCATTAAATATACTCAAGTCATACGAAAAAAATCATCGATAAAAGTGACATAATATTTGTGTCCTAGCAACGTAGGGACAGGACACGGTCCTCAAACATCTGAATGAAGTAAATCAAAAGGTACAGAGGCACGAACATCAAGACGAGGACTATAGCTAACTCTGTGGAGTTTAGCAAACAAACAAGACTCACAATTGAGATGGGAGACTTTCCCAAACTCAGGATACATATGACTCATGACCTACATAGATGGATGACCATGACGATAATGAAGATCCAAGAATTTTGTGGAGGCAGCAGAACAAGCAAGGTGGGAGACTTCATCCAGCACATAGATGCCACCACACAGGTTTCCTCTACCAATAATACGGCTCGTCGACTGTTCCTGAAAATGCAACCAGAAGATGTGAAAATAGCAATACAATTCAAATCATTTGTAAGCTTACTAATAGATAAGAGATTGTAAGAAGATTGAGGGACATGAGCCACAGAGGAGAGTGTCATGTCAGGGGTCACACTGCAACTACCAAAACCAACAATAAGAACAGAGAAGCCATCCGCAACTGTAATTGAAGCTCCATTATGGGGTTTGTATGAGTGTAAGATACCTGAGGAACTAGTCAGGTGATCAGAAGCGCCAGAATCAGCCAACCACTGGACCGGACGCTGTGAGATACAAACAGGCTGAATGGTTTGAGCCACAGTAGCACTATGAGTTGGGGAGTCAATCTGGAGAGCCTGCAGTCGACGATACTCATCCTCAGATATTTCAACAGTTCTTGGACCCGGAGAGATAGAAGTGGCGTCGGCCAGGTGCGCCGACCGAGATGGAGCAGAAGGTTTGGAGGCCCAGTCTGGCTTCCCATGAATAACCAACAGGTATCCTTTGTGTCCCCGACTCCCGCAATGGGCACAATGTCTCGTGTCAGTGTCACGACCACGCCCAGATCGGCCCCCCAACCAGTTCCCCTGCCACCCCGAGACGCAAGAGCCATCGACTCTCCGGAGGAAGTATGTAGAGCAGAGGAAGTACCAATGGATCCAGCTTTAGTAAGGCGATGGTACACACTAGCCGTTTGTAGGGTCGTAGGACTCTCCAGCATTTCAGTCTTCATTGTTGAGAAGTGTGGGTCCAATCCATTTAAAAGCCAAAGGAGCACGAGGTGTTTACGTTGGGCCTGATGCCCTTCCCTGGTAGAGGGTATCTCCCACAGATCCAAGATCTCATCAGCTAGAACCTTCCATTCGGCAAAGTACTCGGTAATAGGACGCGCCCCTTGCATCAGCTCGGCTATTTTTGGGAAGAGATCACCAAGAAGAGAGAGGTTGTTCGCTTGAGAGAACATCATGTGTAGGGTATCCCAGAGATCTTTAGTGCTGTCGCAGTTCTTGCAAATTTGCTGGACAGATGGGTCCATGGAACTCAGGAGAAGAGCAAAGATGCGGCAATCATCACTATACCAATCATCATATTCTGTACTTCCCACGGCATGAGATGGAAGTCGAGTAAGATGTTGTGTGCGTCGGATACCTGACAGAGACATAGTAACCCCCTTCTTCCATAGTTGGAAATTGGAGGAGGTAAGGATGGTAGTAGCAAGCCTCGCGTTGGGAGGAAAGGTATTAGTAGAATCCCCTGAGGGAACGGTCGTCTGAGGAACCGACGACTGAGTGGTACTTGTCACAGGGGAACCCATGACCAAATTCAATGGTAGAGAAAATAGGAGAAGGAACCGGTAGAGGCAGCGGCTGAAGCTAGCACGAGGAAGCAGCCGGTACACGCAGGAATCAGTGGCTGGCACTAGAAGGAGCCGCAGAATTAGCAGCAGTAGGCAGTGGGAAAAATCGGCATCGCGATCGACTGCAGTAGTAGGAACGACTGCATCACGGAAAAATCGGCATCACTGTCGGCATCACGATCGGCATCAACGATGGCATCACAGTCGACGGAACAGCAGGAAAAGGTGCGCACCATCAACGGAACGATCTACGGTAGTAGGACGGAACGGCGGCAGGCAGCGATCGGCGGCATCAACGATCGACCATGCCTCCGTCCCTTTCGGCGTGCAGCGGCGGGAGTTAGGCGACGGGATCGAGCCGCAAGGGCGAGGCGCGATTGGATCGAGCCGCAAGGGCGAGGCGAGAGCGGAGGGATTACGCGAGAGAGAGAGCGGCGGGATTACGCGATCGACGGGATTGAGCAGAAACCCTAAACAGGCTCTGATACCATGTTACGCGTATTGAGGGAAAAACTTAGTACCTCCACAGAGGTCTCCTTGTCTATATATACTTATTAAGAAACATCATAAGGAAATGATACACGATGTGGGACTAATATAACATGCGCCTCACAACAAGTCCAAATAATTAGTCCCGCTTAGTTTTTCTTTCTCAAGGATCGCTCGGAGGGACAGGGTGGAGTGTGAACCACTTGCCATAAAAATTCTACAACGATACAAGCAAAGCAAATTAGTACTACATTTCAAAATACAATTTATCTTTCAATTAGGACTTTAATCAAAATAACTCTCACTATTTTTATCAAACTGATAACCCTCGATATCAATTCAAGGACTTTAGCGAGTAACCCTCTTAGTGGACAAGATCCATATTTCACTAATACTATGAGTCAGCTTTGACTTTTCTCTCACAATGCAACTATTTAGGTAGACAACGCTTGTCAATTGCATCACTATGCAATTCCTGTATGACTGGTGAATAACTCTTTATTCGCATCCATCATATAGTGCATGCCAACCCTATGCCTCTGGGCACTCAACCTTTGAGGTCACCCAGTTAAGATTGACCCGATGTTGACAGTGGGATATCACAATTATCCTCTCGCACCCTTACCAAGATAGATTAATGCACCTTGTTTTGGCAAGTCCAGACCTCATCGATCGGGGCAGGAAGAGTGTCATCCATCGGAAGACATCTAAATACTTAATATTGCTTAAGGGATTTTAATTTTTAATTAACTCTTTAATCATGCTTAACATTTAACCAGTGTGCACATCAAGCAAAATAAAATTCAACAAGTATAATCCAAATGCATCTCAGATGTGCACAAGAATCATCAACACTTGATGAACTGGGCTAAGTCTGAACATCTAGAACATTTCTAAATCTTCAGACCTACATGCACTGGACATGAGCAACACCAACTCCACTTACACAGTAGACAAGCTCGTCACTTTATGTGAGATTCAAAATCTAACACATGCTTAGTTTCACAAACCAACAAAGTGACAGTTACTGTTAAGGAGTAAACTTCAAAGAAATCGCATGCGTTCTTTGGAAGATCCCAGACTAGATTTGAGCATTTAGAACACTTCTAAATCTCCAAATCTACACGCAATGGATTTAGCAACTTCTGAAACAATGAATATTGTCGGCAATCTCGCTCTGATACCACTGTTGAGTTTTTAGGGGATGACACAACACTTGTGCACGCAGCGGAAATAAGAACAAGAAAAACCCAAACGAGTTTGAATCTAACAATATTCAAGATTCAAGAAGTAAAACATGTTGTAATAAAATTACCTTTGAAGGATTGAGTCAATACTCAACTTAGATGCTCCAGTTGATTCCAACGAACGACAATGACCGGAGTTCTGAGCGCGGAAAGTATATCCGCGCATCTACAGGAAATACACACGATCGGGAGAACCCGTAGCCACTTGTCGAACAAGCGCTACGTCGAGAGAGGACACTCAACGTCTCCACAGGCTGCTAGATCTGTTGTAGGAGAGGAGGTGACGACACTCGTCGGGATCGGGATCGGAATCGGCGACGGCGGAACGGCTTCCGTCGGCTTTTTAGGGTTATCGGTCTTATCGCACAGTAACGGCTCGTGTGCTTAGACAGAATAATCGCGTATGTACAGAAACCCTAAAACTTCTTATTTATACTCCAAAGAATAAATAAGACAGTCTCCGCCGCTATCCGCAGACCCAGCACTTAAAATCCAGAATTCGACTAAACAATCCTTGTCTCGACGAATCGTCGAGTATCTGCAGCATACACGACGAATCGACAAGTATCATTCCATAATCGACGAATCGTCGAGTATCCATAGGATACACGACGAACTCAACGCCAACCTTCAGCCGAATCAACACTTAACTCGACGAAGGCGTTGAATGGACTCAACGCTGTCAACGCCTGCTGCGTCATGACGTTGAGTGCACTCAACGCACTCAACACCCAAGGCCAGATTCGTCGAATGACGTTGAGTAAGCTCAATACACTCAACGCCCAAGACTCAAATCCGTCAAGTCAACACTTTGACTCGACGAATCGTTGAATGGACTCAACGCACTCAACGCTTAAGTGCAATACTCGACGAATCAACTCCTTGACTCGACGAATCGTTGAACACACTCAACTCACTTAACGCCACCATTCGACGAGTCAACCCTTAACTCGACGAAGGTGTTGAGTGGTCTCAACACACTCGACGCTTTTGCCTTAGAATATTTTAAGACCTTTTCAACTCATCATATGAGCTATAACATACAGATCCAATCTCCTAATTTCTCCACGCTCTTATGTGCGACCCTGATAGGCTCATACTGAGTTGACATTGAGGCTATATGTTTGATCACTTCCAGATCACTATGGTAGCACCAACAGTAAAGTGGGCCACTTTGCCATAGATTGTTAACACAATCCAACTGTGCCTAGAGCAAGTGCTAGTCTTCCTGTCAGAAAATCTGCAGGAAGACATTTTCATTTTCAGGCTAACCAGAACCAAGGACCCAATACAAATTGGGGTCCTAAGGTAACATAAATTAGGTTTTGCAGGATAGTCCAAGTGCCCATACTCCTATATGGTACTTGGACAGTGGTTGTTCCAGACACATGACTGGGACAAGAAGCAACCTGAAGGACTTCACTCTAGTAAAGAATGGACCTAAAGTAATCTTTGATAGTTCAGACAGATGAGTCACAAAGGGATATGGTATAATTACCAATGACATAGTCTCCATCTTAAAAGTGGCTTATATGGAAGGGTTGCAACACAACCTGATAAACCTAAGCCAACTCTGTGATCTTGGCTATGTCATTGTATTCAACAAGGATGAGTGTCAAATTAAGAAGTCAAGTGACCAAGAGATCATCTTGACAGACACTAGGAGTGAAAATTCTTATTGTTTAAACTTTCTATGCTTAAGTAAAGACTCTTATATATGTCTGGTTACAAATGAGAAAGTCGCATATCGTATTCAATGGCACAAGAGACTTGCCCACTTGAACTATAAGACCATCAGTAAGCTCTTCAGTGAAGAGTTGGTCAGGAATGATCCCAAAATGAAGTGCCCAAGGAGGGCATTTGCTCTGCATGTCAAAAGGGCAAATAGACCAAAGCTTTTTTTAAGAGCATTGGGGTCAAAGACTCTGTGAGGTGTTTATACCTCCTGCATATGGAATTGTTTGGTTCTATGCCAGTTCATATTCTAAGTAGGAAAGTCTACACCCTTGTGGTTGTTGATGACTTCTCCAGGTTTGCTTGAGTTTCTTTCTTAAGAAAAAGTCTGAAAGCCTTGATATCTTCAGGACCTTTGTCAAGCAAATTCAGAATGAATTAAAGAGTACTGTTGTCAAAATCAGAAATGACTATGACACTGAATTCTAATCTGAAGGCATGATAATGTTCTGTGAAGAACAAAGGATTCACCAAGAATTTTCTTCTCCAAGAACACCCCAGCAAAATGTGATTGCTGAGAGGAAAAACAGAACTCTCATAGAAGCTGTCAGGACATTGCTAAGTGACACATCTCTCCCAGAATACTTCTGGGCTGAGGCAGTAAATACGGCATGTCATGTCCTGAATAGAGCTTATATAACTAAGGATCGCAAGAAAACTCTCTATGAGATAATGAAGGGCAGAAAACCAAGCCTTCTCTATTTCAGGATCTTTGGAAGCAAATGCTATGTGCTCAACAATGAGAAATCTTACCTAACTAAGTTTGCTGTCAATTCCAATGATGGAATATTTATTAGATACAACAATCATAGCAAATCATATAGGGTTTACAACTTGAAAAATCAAGTTGTGGAAGAGTCTATAAATGTAGTATTTGATGACTCTTCTATGATTAACAATGAGCTACCAAACTCCTCATCTAGATCTGTAGATATAGAGTTGGTGATGGACAAACTATCCATCAAGGAATGCTCTCCTGCTGCCCAAGATGAAGATGAAGGAGTGTGCATTCCAGAAGAAGAATTAACACACATGATGTGGATGAGGTATAGCAAAATTCAGCCACTGAAGATCAAGATGCTGAAGGAAGAATGCCCCAAGCAGTTAGGAATCTAAGAGATCATCCCAGACATCAGATGATTGGAGATGCTAGTCAAGGGGTCACAACAAGGAGCAGAAGCTTGAATGTAGCTATGTACTCCAGCTTTTTGTCTCAGGTTGAGCCCAAAAGGTTTGAAGAGGCCAACATAGACAAGTTTTGGATTGTGGCAATGCAAGAATAACTGAAACAGTTCAAGATCTGTAAGGTCTGGAAGCTGGTTCCCAAACTACATTGACATAACATCATTGGAACCAAGTGGATCTACAAGAACAAGCTTGATGAAACTGGTGTTATAATTAAAAATAAGACTAGTCTGGTGGTTAAAAGATATAAACAAGAAGAAAGTATTGATTTTGATTAAACCTTTGCCCCAGTAGCTAGGCTAGAAGTCCTCAGACTGTTCCTTGCATATGCTGCCCACAAGGGATTCAAAGTCTACCAGATGGATGTGAAGTCAGTCTTCCTCAATGGTGACTTAAGGGAAGAAGTTTATGTTGAGTAGCCATCAAGTTTTGTTAATCCTAACTCTCCTGATTATGTTTATAGACATAAAAAAGTTTTGTATAGGTTAAAGGAAGCCCCTAGGGCATGGTATGAAACCTTGTCTAGCTTTCTCACTGAGAACAAATTCTCAAGGGGAAAGATAGACAAAACTCTATTTCTAAGGGAATCCAAGGGCAAGATCATACTAGTCCAAATTTATGTAAATGACATAATATTTGGGTCTACTGATGATAACGTTTGCAAGAAGTTTGCCAAACTTATGCAAGAGAAGTTTGAGATGAGCAGTATGGGTGAACTTAAGTACTTTCTGGGCCTCCAAACAAGACAGACTAATGAAGGATTGTTCATCTCTCAATCTAAGTTCACTAGGGAGTTAATTAGAAAATTTGGTATGGAGAGTGCCTCCACAATGAAAACTCTCATGGGGTCAAATGTGTCAATAGATAAGGATGAAACAGGGAAACCTGTTGATAAAACCATGTAAAGAGACATAATTGGCTTCATCCTCTATCTTACTGCTAGTAGGCTAGACATCATATATGTTACATGTGATTGTGTTAGATACCAGGCTAGCCCTAAGGAGTCTCACTATTCTGCAGCTAAAAGAATTCTGAGATATTTTAAAGGCACACAAGATTTTGGCCTATAATACTCTAAGAATAGTGATTTTGAACTAATTGGGTATTCAAATGCAGATTTTGCAGGCTGTAAAGAAGACAAGAAAAGAACTTCAGGCTCCTGTCAATTCTTAGGTGGAAGACTTATGTCATTGAGCAGCAAGAAGCAGACTAGTGTTGTAATATCAACAACTGAGTCAGAGTATGTATCAGCAGGAAGTTGTTGTGCACAGTTGTTGTGGATCAAACACCAGCTTCAGGACTATAACCTAAAGCTAAGTAACACTCCATTATTTTGTGATTCAACAAATGCAATCTCTATTGTTAGGAATCCTGTCTCTCACAGCAGAACCAATCACATAGAGATTATGTATAATTTTATTAGAGAGCATATGAAAAGTGAAGACATCAGTCTTGAATTTGTCCCCACAGATAAGCAAGTGGATGATATCTTTACTAAACCACTAGTTGAAGCAAAATTCAGCACCTTCAAATTTGAATTGGGTATGTTGAATTTAGCCCAGCTTCAGTAGCTCTCCATATAATTTTTGTTTGTTGCAGGTAGTTTTAATCCCTTCAGGATATATAAAAGAGAAAAAGACTAAGTGTCCAGGCGTCGAGTACGCTGAAATAAGATCAAGCATCAAGTGCCTGGGTCTAAGTGCTCAGGCGTCGATTACGTTGAAAGGACAACATGCGTCGAGAGCGTTGAGTGCGTCGAGTTCACTCAACGCATGCTCCCACTAAGTCTATTTTGCGGCTAAGTGTCGGGATCAATCCTAGCCGTTGATTACTTCGTGATCATAAATAGGTACGCGTCTCTCCACCTTCTAAAATAGAAAAATATAATAAATAGAAGGATGTGTGCATAAAACAAAATACATTGTTCCTCGCCCTTATCTGCCCGTGCGACGAATCGACGGAGAGCTTGGAAAATCTACTGCAATTTACAGAAGAGATGACACATAATAGATGGGATTTCTTGTTTGAGTGTTCGGAACTGGTCCGAAATGGATTTAAAGACGCGTCAGAGGAAGTTCAGCTTGTTCCTCACCTGCTTCAAGTCGCTGACCTAGAGTATGTTCTATCTGAGCCTGCCTGTTGTAGAAAAGAGAAGTACTGGAGTTGTACACCAATGCTAAAGTCGACTCCTCATCCCTCAAAATTAGGTCTGTCATCAGTGGTAACAAGGTTAAGATAACCTCCAAAAGACTGAGAAAGGCTCCGTTGCTGCCTAAGTTCAAAGTTTCTGATGAAGAAGATGAACTCGATCAAGGTGATATCAAAGATGCTCTTAAGTGGTGTGGGCTGTAAGACACACCACTGCCTCTATCTTGAGAAGAGAACTAAATCTCAAAGGGAAATTCCTTGCTGATGTCATTGGGAAGGGACTGCTGTGCAAGCTGGCTCTCATGACAAAATTTCTAAGAAAATGTTTGAGTTGATGGTCAGGGTTATCCTTTCCAAAAAGACTGATTGAGGAAGAGTAGTTTTTGACAGGATTGTAGAATGTCTCCCAGAGCAAAACCTGGGTAGAATTCTTTCTCTATTTCTGCTTAAGAGTGTTCCAGGGATCCTTAACCTAAGGCTAGGAACAAGAATCCACCACATGAGGAGGATGGATTCAAAGATGCTTGAGATGTGGGAAAGAGTTCTGCAATCACAATAACAGTTAGCCTCAAAGAAGAAGAAAAAGGAAGTCACAGTTCCAGAGGAAAGCACAGATAGCAGCTCATCAGAACATGCTGAGGAAGAGCCTCATGATCCTCAACTTTCTTAGTCTACTGAAGAGACCAGGAGAGACACTAGTGCTCAGGTATCATTTTCCTCTGAGCTTGCAACAATGATTCAAATAAGCAGAACTCAGTCTGAAGAACTTGTTGAGGAGGCAATAGATATACCTCCAGTTGAAGTTGCTGAACAGGTTGCTAAAGAAATAGTGGACAAGATTTCTGAGGAGAGAGTAGAGGAGACTGTCAAAACTCTAGCTCCTATTGAATAAGAAACTGCTCCCATAGACCAAGTTCCACAAGGTGGATACAATCCTCAAAGTGAGGGGGAGCAACTCCTTGAGGAAGTGATGGAAGATGCTCTTGCTGAGGGGGAGCAAATACAGATTCTGTAGGAAGATATTCAACTTCCTCTTGTGAATGAACAACCTACAGATACCATCACAACTGATGCCCTGGATGCCCCTGTGGACATGGAAGAGATTGAGGGGGAGATTAAACCTGAACTCCTTGCTCAAGGAATAGTTTATAATATAGAATCTTCAGAATCAGATAAGGGAACTGCTGCTGCTGATAACATGGGAACTCAACATTCTTCAAAGTTTGATGTTCCTGACTCAACTGCAAGAAAAGATCTCAGGCCAGAGCAACAACAAGTCTGTTGATAGTTTAACTTTCAAGGCAGCCTAAACACCTAGAGGGGGGGTGAATAGGTTCTGCTTCTCTTTCTAAAACTTCTAGACAGAATTCAATTTATTAACTAATATGAAAACACAGCAATCACAGAAAACAAAACATCACAGATTGCACTATGATTTATAGTGGTTCCCCAAGGTCTGGGTACATCCACTTTCCCCCTTCACCTATCTAGCTGTATGCTAGATTCGGCCAAACTTCCACTTATCTCAGATCAATAGATCTTACAACTCAGAACCCAACAGGTTCCTACAACTCAGGCACAACTGCCCTACCTCAGCCTTGCCCCAAGGCCTACAACTCAGAGAATATCCTTCTCCTACACTCAGGCAATCAGCCCTACCACTCAGAGTTCAACACTCCTACACTCAGCCTTTATAACATAGGCTTACAACTCAGATCTGTATAAACAGATCCTACAGAAATATAGAAAAGATTGTTTAAATTGTCTTGCCAAGTTGAGAGAGAAAAGGCAATGACAATTCTTAATCAGCTGATGCAATCAACTGTTTCTTAGCCTTCTTCAAAGCTTCTTGAAAATGTACTTAGCTGAGTTGATTCCAAACAGCTTCTTGAGAATCCACTGGTGGATTCCTTCTTCTTCTTCAAATTCTGACTTGATCTCTCTCTATCCAGAACTTTGAATGATTCTTCTGAATTCTGATTAGAACTCTTCTTAGATCTATCCTTAGATAGTCTTCTTAGATCTCCCGGAGAAGATCTTCTTAAGTGCCTAGCACTTTCTTGAAATGAGTAGAATGTAATCCTTCTCCACTTTCTGATCCAATGTATTTCAAAGGGTCAGTTCTATATGTTGTTCATTTAGTGTTTTTTTTTCTCCTTCTGAATCTGTCTATTTATAGACATTCTTCATGGTAACCGGCTGATCCGGTTTCTAACCGTTTTCTGACAAGTCTGACAACTTCAGTTAACTGGTGATAACCCACAGCTGTCAAGTCTTCAAACAAGTCCTGTGCCTTAGTGTTGAAACAGTCTGTCAGAAAGTGTCGAGACCATCTGTCTATTTGTGTCGACACAATTGACTTTGGTGTCGACACTGCCTTCAGTGATGTCGACTAAATTGCCTTTGTGTCGACACCTTTTCTTCTGAAACTAACTTGGTCTTTGACTCTGCAGTGTGTCGACACAAGTCCTGTGTGTCGACACAGTTGATGTAGAATCATAACTTTAGTAAGTGTTGACTTAGCCTTCAGGTGTCGACTATTTTCTTCTGTGTCGACATATTCAGATGATGTCGACAAACTTGAGATCGACTATACTCTTCAGTGTCGACGCATTCTCCCAATGTTGAGGTCGACGTTTTTCTTCTGTGTCGACACAATTTCCCAGTGTTGTGTCGACTTACTTCTTCTGAGTCGACACAATTTCCCAGTGTTGTGTCGACTGACTTCTTCTGTGTCGACACTTTTTCCCAGTGTTGTTGTAGACTATGTTATGTGTCGACACTTTTTCCCAGAGTAGTGTCGACTTACACCTTCTGTGTCGACACACTTTCCCAGTGTTGTGTCGACAACTTTCTTCTATGTGACGACACATGTTCCTTTGTGTCGACACTTGGACTTAGAATTTTTTCCTGTAAACTTTAACAATTCTTTACCTGCACATGTCAACTCAAAACAACATCAAATACAACATGATGTATACCATTGAGCTAGGTTGGGCTTCTTCAAATCAGGTACACATTTTCCAATGTACCCAACAATCTCCCCCTATTTGGAGAAGTCATAACCCTTATAGCCAATGATATACACCATTTATAAATAGTATAAAATGATGATATATGACAATACACAGGGATACTTAATTATAAACAAAATAATAAGAACATCATGGATAAAACAATCTATCACAGATTTTAACAATATTTTGTTTATTACTGGGTAATGTTTGATTACATGGTTTTTCTTTGACTGATCACATTACATCATTACAAAACATTATGAAAGAACTAAACATTTTCAGGATTGATTAGGCTCTCTAATAACAATCCCTTGGCCAGATTTAATTTTAGCTGTCACAGGAGCTTCTGATTCTTCAGCCATCTTTTTTCCTTTAAGATCAGCTTTCTTCTTAGCTTCTTCCTTGAGCCTTTGCCTTTCAAAATAGTGAAAAGGCTTTGGGAAGTATTTGCTTGGCTCCATAGCATCAGGTGGAAGTCTTCCCAGCTTAGCTTTCCTTCTGAATTGTACAATGGCTTCTTGTCTTGCCTCATACTTCTGCCATTCCTGCTCATTGTACCACTTGCCCCTTTCATGAACTTGATCTTTGACAGCTTTCCATGCAGTGAGTATTATATTTCTGGAAGTAGGACTCCACTGCTCAAAATCTGGCTTCAGCTCAGCCTGCTCTCTAAATCTTTTCTTTGACAGTAGAGCATCTTGCTGTTCTTGCAAATTTACCTCAGGCTTATCAACCTTTCCAAAGATAACATTTACAACCTCCTTTGAAGGACTATACATATATTGCACTTGCTGATCCAATATATCAAAATCTGGAGGGGGGTATATGACTTGGGCAACCTCAGGTTGGTCACCTTCAAGTAGTCCTGTTTGCAGACCTGACTCAGCCACCATGTTATCATCACACAATGGTGGATATCCCAATGTGGCTCTTATACTATTGGTCACCCATTTGGCATGCTCAGAGCCTGCATGAATCAGCATCCTCTCCCCCTTTATGGCTTCTCTTGATACATGATCTCTAAGATCTTCTTTCTGGAATCGAATTTGGCCATCCAAATAATTCACTCCCTCCTTGAAAAATGGTCTTAACTTTTGAAGCTTTTCAGATATTTCCTGTTGAGAGGTTGTGATGGCAGTCTTAACAGATGCAATAGCAGCCTGAAAATTCTTATCAAACTCTTCCATTTCTTTGGCTCTATTTGCAGGCATCCCTGGAACAATCTTCTTCACCTCTTGAATGATCTCATTATGAGATTCAGTTAAATTGTCATTCATTCTTATTTGATTTTCCAGAACATAACCTTGCTTCAAAGCAATATCATCCACCTTTGTAGAGATAGCCTGCTGTTGTTTAGCCAGATAAACTACAGCATTGCCACCCTTGTGGAAGCAATCTGTCATTTCAGTTTTATTCAAGTTGACTTGAAATTGGATAGATTTGATATCTTGGGCTAAGTCAAACTGCAGATTTTTGTTGCTTTCATCAACATATTTCTCAATGGCCACCCTGTGGTCATCCAATTTCACCTGTAAATCCACCAAGAACTTGTTATAATCAACTTCAGGAGGTGGTGGTGGAGGTGATGTCTGTAAAGCCTGTTTATAAGTCTTGCTTCTTCTTTTAAATACAACCAGTTTTCTTTTCTTAGCCAACCTGGCTTCTTCAGTTTCAGATTCAGAAGTACTCTCAATGTGAACTCTATCTGCTTCAGTGCCATGTTGCGCAGTTTCAACATGTACTGGCTCCCCCTCAATTCTTTGCTCCTCCTCTACTTCTTGTACTTTTTCAATCTCTTGAACTTTCTCCACTCCTTGTTCTAGCTCTATGTCAAGAGGCTGCTCAACATCTTGGTCCTCTTCTATTCTATCAGTAGCTATGTCATCATTAGGAAATAACTCATCCAGAGTGTATTCTTTTTGAACTGGAGCATCTGAAGATAAGTCATTAGGTGCATCCTTGTGCACATTCTCAGGCAGCTGCATATCTGGAGTAGGAGAAGACACATGCTCCCCATGAACCTGTGCAGAAAGAAAAAAAACTTTTAGAAAGTCTTTTCTAGTAAAATACATTTGCTCCCCCTACACCTGTACCACTTGTACCTGAGTAGGGGTAGATACATTTTGAGCAGGAGATTGAACAGGCTCCCCCTGCATCTGTGCAGATGTATCTACTTGATGAACTGTAGTGGAGGCAGGTTGTTCTTCACTCTGTATCCTAAGTGGGTCCTCTTGTTGTTGCTCAGTCTCGTGAGCTGGAGAAGGGGATCTCACAGGGGTGTCTGGCCTGCTCTCTTCAGGCACATCCTTAGACAGCACCCTTTCCCACCTGGAGAATAGTCTCATGTCCATTCTTCTCATATGATTGATTTTAGATCCTGGCAGTTGCTGCATCACTTCAGGAATTGCTCCATTGAGATATAGACTTATGATCCTAGCCATGTTAGGCTTCTTGATCCCTTCTTTAATCTTGTCAAAAAGGATTACTGACCAATCAGTAGGAATTGTAAAGGCAATCCTGGTCATAAGGTTGAACATATAGGCAGAAATCCTATCATGTCCACCTGTCTTGCAGAGAATGACTTTCCCAACTATTTCAGACAAGAACTTTCCTTGCTGATTCATACCCTTCCTATTGAATGCAGCACCAATCTTCATGTTTGAATCCAAACCACACCATTGAAGGGCTTCCCTGGTCTTAGAACTAGGAACCTCTTCTTCATTTTCAACTACATGTAATTGCAAGAACTTTCTCAAACCTCTTTGGGTAATCTTAATCTTAGTCCCGTGAACAATGGACTTGATCTTGAGTTCAGTAGAATGGACTGATGCTGAGATAAAGAACTCGTGCACCTCCTTCTTCCAGATCTTGGATGGTTCTGAGACAAGAAATTCTAACCCTGATGCAGAGAGAAGGGTGATAACTCCTTGAACATCAGGCGGCGCCTCTGCAAACGCCTGGCGCACCAATTCATACCCTTCATTAACATTGTCTTCAATCCTTGGCGCCATCGAGTCGTCGAGAAGGTTTGAGAGAGGAGAGAAAGTAAGATTGTCGACACAGGGTTTGAATCTCGAAAACCTTGAAAGCGTGTCGACAATAAGAGCTTTTGACCTATTTATAGCTTCTGTTGAAAGAAGTTCAAAAGGCGCCAAAAACAGTCTAAATGTGTCGACACAGACGGAATGTGTCGACACAAGCTTCTATTAACTCGACATTTCTTCAGTCTACTATGTGTCGACACCAATATGTGGTTATGTCGACACCTTGAATACATAGTAGAAAGACAGAAATTCTGTGTCGACACTAAGGACAAGTGTCGACACATATTTTGTAAGTGTCGACACCATAATTCTGGTTGAGTCGACATTACATTTCTGGTTAAGTCGACAATAATTTCTCTGAGTCGACACATTATTACTGAATGTGTCGACACATTCTTACTTAGCCAATTTCTGTAACTTCAATGTGTCCTTTTTAACACTTGATTATTGTTGTTACTACTTTTACTTACTTATTAACCATTTCAATAGCATTGTTAATGATTTTGTTTAATACATTAATCAATGGTTAACATACCTAATTCAATTTTGAATTTATTGAATTTGGTTTCATCTAAAGGCTTAGTAAATACATCTGCTATTTGATAATCTGTTTTTACAAATTCCAATGAGATGTCACCTTTTTCTACATGTTCTCTAAGAAAATGATATTTGATTTCTATATGCTTAGTTCTACTATGAGAAACTGGATTATTAGCAATAGAAATAGCACTCTTAGAATCACATAAAAGGGGTGTTCTACTTACCTGAATACCATAATCTTTAAGCTGATGCTGCATCCATAATAGCTGTGCACAGCAGCTTCCTGCAGCAATATACTCTGACTCAGCTGTGGAAATTGCCACACTAGTCTGTTTTTTACTACTCCAAGATATTAGTCTTCCTCCCAGGAATTGACAAGTACCTGTAATACTCTTTCTATCCTCTCTACATCCTGCAAAATCTGCATCTGAATAGCCTGTTAGTTGAAAATCTCTATTCCTAGGGTACCAAAGACCTAGAGTAGGAGTGCCCTTTAGATATCTCAGAATCCTTTTAACTGATGTATAATGAGATTCTTTAGGGCAGGCTTGGTACCTAGCACAGACACATGTTGCATACATAATGTCAGGTCTACTAGCAGTGAGATATAGTAGTGACCCAACTATTCCTCTATACAATGATTCATCAACAGGTTTACCTGCCTCATCTTTGCATATTGGCATACTTGTGCCCATAGGAGTTCTCATGGAGGAGGATGACTCCATACCATATTTTTTAATTAATTCCTTGGTGAACTTAGACTGGGATATGGACAATCCATCATCAGTCTGTCTTACTTGGAGTCCCAAGAAGAACTTAAGTTCTCCCATACTGCTCATCTCAAACTTCCCTTGCATAAGTTTGGCAAACTTTTTACAAAGGTTGTTTTCAGTAGATCCAAAGATTATGTCATCAACATAGATCTGGACTAAGATGATCTTTCCTTTGGATTCCCTAAGGAATAGAGTTTTGTCTATCTTTCCTCTTGAGAATTTATTCTCAATGAGGAAGGTAGACAGGGTTTCATACCAAGCCCTTGGAGCTTGTTTTAACCCATACAAAGCTTTCCTAAGCTTGTACACAGAATCAGGTTTAAGAGGATCTACAAAACCTGATGGCTGCTCTACATATACTTCTTCTTTAAGATCACCATTCAGAAATGCTGACTTTACATCCATCTGGTATACTTTGAAGTCTTGGTAGGCTGCATAGGCAAGGAACATTCTGATTGCCTCCAGCCTTGCTACTGGAGCAAAGGTTTGATCAAAGTCAATCCCTTCTTCCTGCCTGTATCCTTTTGCAACCAATCTTGCTTTATTCTTTATTATTATTCCACTTTCATCTAGCTTGTTCCTATAGATCCACTTAGTCCCAATTATGTTGTGGCCTCTTGGTTTAGGAACAAGCTCCCAGACCTTGCACCTTCTGAACTGATTCAGCTCCTCTTGCATAGCATCAATCCAGTGCTGGTCTTGGATAGCTTCTTCAAACTTCTTAGGTTCCATTTGAGACAAGAAACTAGAATGCAAAACTGTGCTTTGATTTCTGCTTCTAGTTTGCACTCCTTGTCTTGGATCACCAATTATCTGATCGGTAGGATGATCTCTTAGATATCTTATAGCTGGAGGTAGATTCCCTTCAGGTTGAGCATCTCCAGCTTCTTCATTCTGCTGTTCCTCTTGGTTTTCATCAGCTTCCATTATCTCTTGTACTCCCCCTGGACAGCAGCCTTCATTTTCCAATGCTCCCTCTTCCTTTGAAGCTTCAGCAATGGAGAGCTTGTCCATCTTCTTGCTTATACCTGTTGAGTCATTTGATCTACAAGACAATTCACAATTGATTAATCTTGTTTCATCAAATACAATATGCACAGATTCTTCAACAACTTGAGTAGTTAAGTTGAAGACTCTATAGGCCTTACTATTTGTGCTGTACCCAACAAATATCCCATCCTGGGATTTGGCAGCAAACTTAGTCAAATAAGACTTACCATTGTTAAGTATAAAGCACTTGCAGCCAAAGATCCTAAAATAGGATAGATTTGGTTTTCTGCCTTTCACAATCTCATAGGGAGTCTTCCTGTGGCTTTTGGTGATAGAAGCCCTATTGATGACATGACAAGCAGTGTTAACTGCCTCAGCCCAAAAATATTCTGGGAGAGAGGTGTCACTCAATAGAGTTCTACCAGCTTCAATTAATGATCTATTCTTTCTTTCAGCAATTCCATTTTGCTGAGGTGTTCTAGGTGAGGAGAACTCTTGGAAAATCCCAAAGTCTATACACAAGTTTGTCATGCTTTCAGATTGAAACTCAGTACCATGGTCACTTCTGATTTTGACCACTGTACTGTTCAGTTCATTCTGAATTTGCTTTACAAACTTAAATAATACACTTGGGGTTTCAGATTTTTGTCTCAGAAAGAACACCCATGTAAATCTAGAATAGTCATCTACAACCACTAGTGTGTAGACCTTCCTACCTAGACTGTGAACTGGCATAGGACCAAAAAGATCCATATGCAAGAGGTATAAGCACCTCACAGAATCCTTGTTTTCAAGGCTTTGAAATGAGGTTTTTGTCTGCTTGCCCTTTTGACAAGCTGAGCATACCCCTTCCTTTATACACTTAACTTGAGGCCCATTCCTCACTAGTTCTTTACTAAAGAGTTGGCCAATTGTCTTGTAGTTTAGATGAGCCAATCTCTTGTGCCACTTAACACAATGAGAAGCATTGTCATCAGCTACAAGACAAATGGGGGATGCCTTATTCTCACATTCAAAATTAAGGCAATACACATTTCTCTTCCTATACCCAGTCAATATGATCTCTTGATCACTTGACCTTTTGATATGACATCCATCCTTACCAAATGAAATGTCATATCCTAGATCACTCAGCTGGCTTATGCTTATTAGATTATGTTTCAAACCTTTTACATAGGCCACTTGGGTGATAGTAATTAGGTTTGAAGAGATGTTACCAAATCCTTTGATGACTCCTTTTTCAGATCCACCAAAGATCACTTTATGTCCATCTTTGACAGATGAATACTCCTTCAGCAGCCCCTTTGTTCCAGTCATGTGCCTGGAACAACCACTATCCAAGTACCATATAGGGGCATGGTAACTTGGATTCACCTGCAATACAGAATTACTTACCCTTAGAACCCAAGTAAGTCTTGGGTCCTTGGTTCAGGTTAGCCTTAATAAAGTTATCATAACCTCTTCTAACAGGTAGACTCTTATTCTTTATAACACTTGTGTTATACCAGCAGTCCAATGCAAAATGACCCCTCTTGCCACAGCACCAACATTCAAACTTATTGTATCTAGATCTAGATACATCCTTGTCAGAAGCATTTCTGTTCATTGCTGGTGCTGTTGCAACTTCTCCTACTGGTTTCTTAAAACCATAGGGCTTATGACCATAGGTAGGCCTGCTTGCCTTAACACCCTTGTTCTTCAGAACATTTGTCTTGATATGATCCTGAATGTCTTCATGATCATATATGTTAGAAGGCACTTTCTCCTTACCAAACCTTATGGGGACTGAAAGGTTTAGTGGCTGAATAGGGGCTTTGCCTTTCCTCTTGAATCTGCCAGCCCTGGAGTTACCCTTAAATCCTAATCCAGCCTTACCCTTCTGAGTGACAAATTCATCTATCAAGGGTAAGACAGATTTTGGCTTAGAGTAACTAGCCACTAAATCCCTTTCAATTCTAAGTCTGTCCTCCAGACTCTTTACTTGATCATTAGTATAATTAATTGTGCCCATCTGAATAATAGTTATATTCTTCAGCTTGGCAATTTCAGCTAACTTTTGATCAAGGACTTTTTCTAACTCAGTTGTTGCAACCCTTAGATCAGCAATTTCCTGAGCCTGTGATTTAACCAGGTTCTTGCTTTTCTTAAGGGCCTGCAACAAGTCCCCATACTTGTCTATCAATTGATAGACATCTCCTTCAGATTCAGATGCATCTTCATCACTTGATGCAGATGTAGCTGATTCTTCACTTGTACTACAAACATATGTACTGGAAGGACAGTTTACCTCATTAGGACCAGACTGATTCTGGCATAGGTCCTCTTCTGATCTAGTCATCAACCCCATGCATTGATGTTCATTGATGGAGTCTAGCAACTGCATAAACTCCTCTTCCTCAGATGCAGCATATAATCCAATATATGCTTCAGCTTCAGATCCTGATTCTGAAGTTGACTGGTCTGACAGACTTTTATCTTTCTTTGCTACAAAGGATTTCTCCTTCTTGCCTTTCTGATAAGTCTTCTTCTTTTCTGAAGATTCCTTCCTTTTGTCAGGACACTCAGCCACTACATGTCCAGGCCTATTGCAACAATAGCAGACAATCTTTGAAGTAGTGGCTTTGCTGGGCTTTGACCTGCTTTTCTCTTTCCTAGATGACCTTCTTTTCTGATAATAGTCATCTACTTGCTGTGATGATGAAGGCCTAGACTTCCATTGCTTCTTTTTCAAGAACCTTTGAAATTGCCTAGTGAATGCAGCAAAGTCTGCATCTGAATCACTGCTGACTGAACCCTTATCTGAATTTTCAGAACTACCTTCTTCAACTTCCTTAGGAGGAGATGGTGATTTCCTCCTATTCTTTCTGGTGGCTTCAGCATTAAATGCCACAGTCTTTTCTCTATGCTCTCCTCTTGAGTTTCTTTTCTCCTCCTTCCTTACCATAAGTTGCATTTCATAGGATAGCAACTTTCCAAACAGAGTTGGAGGAGATATCTCTGCCAATTTTGCCACTTCTCTTATGGCACAGATCTTTGTATCCCAATCCTTTGATAAGGATCTTAAGAATTTGTCATTCAGTTCATAGGTACTGAAGACTCTTCCATAGGAAATTAGCTCATTCACAATTCTATAGAATTTCTTATAGCACTCAGTTATGCTATCAGATTTTCCTTGTCTAAAACTTTCATACTCCTGATTTAGCATAGATTTTCTGTCCAGCCTTACTTCTTCTGATCCCTCCATGTAGACAATCAATGTGTCCCACATCTCCTTGGAGGTCTTGCAGTGAATCAGATTCTGAAATGTTGAATCATCTATGGCACTGACAATGATGTTCTGTGCCCTTTTGTCCATGGTTGCCAAGATGATTTCATCCTTGGTCATTTCAGAATAAGTCTTTGGTGTTTGGATATTTGCATCAAGAACAGATATCTTCATTGGTATGAAGGGGCCTTCCTGTACTGTGATGTAAATCCTTGGGTCAGATGCTTCCATAAACAATCTGACTCTTTCTTTCCAGATCCCAAAGATTTCCTTCTTGCATATGGGTAATTTCATTGACCCTAGCTCCTTATGATTCTCTCCAGAACCCATCTTCTTGATTCTTGAATCTGCCTATCAGATCTACCTCAGACTGTTAAGTCCTTTTTGAGGAACCTCCCTCTGATACCACTTGATAGTTTAACTTTCAAGGCAGCCTAAACACCTAGAGGGGGGGGGGTGAATAGGTTCTGCTTCTCTTTTCTAAAACTTCTAGACAGAATTCAATTTATTAACTAATATGAAAACACAGCAATCACAGAAAACAAAACATCACAGATTGCACTATGATTTATAGTGGTTCCCCAAGGTCTGGGTACATCCACTTTCCCCCTTCACCTATCTAGCTGTATGCTAGATTCGGCCAAACTTCCACTTATCTCAGATCAATAGATCTTACAACTCAGAACCCAACAGGTTCCTACAACTCAGGCACAACTGCCCTACCTCAGCCTTGCCCCAAGGCCTACAACTCAGAGAATATCCTTCTCCTACACTCAGGCAATCAGCCCTACCACTCAGAGTTCAACACTCCTACACTCAGCCTTTATAACATAGGCTTACAACTCAGATCTGTATAAACAGATCCTACAGAAATATAGAAAAGATTGTTTAAATTGTCTTGCCAAGTTGAGAGAGAAAAGGCAATGACAATTCTTAATCAGCTGATGCAATCAACTGTTTCTTAGCCTTCTTCAAAGCTTCTTGAAAATGTACTTAGCTGAGTTGATTCCAAACAGCTTCTTGAGAATCCACTGGTGGATTCCTTCTTCTTCTTCAAATTCTGACTTGATCTCTCTCTATCCAGAACTTTGAATGATTCTTCTGAATTCTGATTAGAACTCTTCTTAGATCTATCCTTAGATAGTCTTCTTAGATCTCCCGGAGAAGATCTTCTTAAGTGCCTAGCACTTTCTTGAAATGAGTAGAATGTAATCCTTCTCCACTTTCTGATCCAATGTATTTCAAAGGGTCAGTTCTATATGTTGTTCATTTAGTGTTTTTTTTCTCCTTCTGAATCTGTCTATTTATAGACATTCTTCATGGTAACCGGCTGATCCGGTTTCTAACCGTTTTCTGACAAGTCTGACAACTTCAGTTAACTGGTGATAACCCACAGCTGTCAAGTCTTCAAACAAGTCCTGTGCCTTAGTGTTGAAACAGTCTGTCAGAAAGTGTCGAGACCATCTGTCTATTTGTGTCGACACAATTGACTTTGGTGTCGACACTGCCTTCAGTGATGTCGACTAAATTGCCTTTGTGTCGACACCTTTTCTTCTGAAACTAACTTGGTCTTTGACTCTGCAGTGTGTCGACACAAGTCCTGTGTGTCGACACAGTTGATGTAGAATCATAACTTTAGTAAGTGTTGACTTAGCCTTCAGGTGTCGACTATTTTCTTCTGTGTCGACATATTCAGATGATGTCGACAAACTTGAGATCGACTATACTCTTCAGTGTCGACGCATTCTCCCAATGTTGAGGTCGACGTTTTTCTTCTGTGTCGACACAATTTCCCAGTGTTGTGTCGACTTACTTCTTCTGAGTCGACACAATTTCCCAGTGTTGTGTCGACTGACTTCTTCTGTGTCGACACTTTTTCCCAGTGTTGTTGTAGACTATGTTATGTGTCGACACTTTTTCCCAGAGTAGTGTCGACTTACACCTTCTGTGTCGACACACTTTCCCAGTGTTGTGTCGACAACTTTCTTCTATGTGACGACACATGTTCCTTTGTGTCGACACTTGGACTTAGAATTTTTTCCTGTAAACTTTAACAATTCTTTACCTGCACATGTCAACTCAAAACAACATCAAATACAACATGATGTATACCATTGAGCTAGGTTGGGCTTCTTCAAATCAGGTACACATTTTCCAATGTACCCAACATCTGTGATGAAGGCACATCCCATCAAGCTGATCACATGTCAGGCATCTTCCTAGCCCAGCTGAAAGGATTGTCGGATGACCAGAGAAGGCAAATGGAGAATTTTGTTGATGATTCAATCAAGAACCTCAGGAATTAGTTATCAACGGAGATCAAATCTATCAGATTTGAGGTTAATCTGCTAAAGGCCCAGACTGTCAAATCTTCTTAAGAGCAGCTCCTGCAGTTGACTTTACTCAGAGCAAGTTGGAAGAGCTCGACACTCTTCACAATGCACTTATGGAAAATCAGAATTTTCTTTCTGGAAACATGATGGCAGTCCACAATGCTGAGAAGACACTGTTGGAAAAACAAAAAGTAATTCTTGAAAGAAGAATGGGTGCATGTGCTCAAGTCCTAGATGATCATCTACTCAAAGTAAAGAACCATATCACCCTTGGTATTGACCATCTGGATGGACAGTTGACAAAGGCCAGCACCTCCCCGACTCAGAACATCTGTGAAGAAGTCAAAAAGGGGGAGAAGGGTGTGATAAAGGGCAATACAAAAAATGCAGTTTGGACCACAAATGTTATAAGAGGCTCAATGAGTCTTGGTTATTATCTTATGAAAACATTGAAACTTCCCATATCCCTGAAAATCTGTATGGTGGTCAGTATATAAATCAGTATGGCGGACAATACTATGATCAGAATGCAGAACAATATGATACCCAAGTTGATGCTTAGTATGAAATCCAAGATGATACACAGTGGGTTGATCCATCTATAGCAGCTGACATTCCTACAATTCCAACATTCAGCCTTACTGTTGACCAAGTAGTAAGGGTCAAAGGAAAATCTGTTGTTGAGGATGAGGAAGAGGTCAGGATGAGCAAGAAGATATACAGGGAAGAGATGGAAGCAAAACCTGATTTTGAACAATGGAGTCCTCAGTCCAGGACAATCATTCTATCTGCCTGGGATCTTGTCAAAAACAAGAACACTGAAAGGGGAAAGTTGTACAACTCCCTAAAGTGGGCAAAGCTTGAAAAGAATGAAAGGGACAAAAGAAAGTTCAAAAAAGACAAGTGGCTAGGCACTTTGCCGCCAGATGCTGTGCAGCCTGTCAAATATTTACCAAAGTCATATAGATACTTCCAGAGGCAGAAAGAAAAGAAGTCAGAAGAAAAAACAGAGAAAGCAGCCAAGAAGCCAAGCAGGGGCATAGTGATAAGAGAACCTGAAACATAAAAGTGTTTCTTGTTTGTCTTAAGGGCTGTAGGAATTGTATTTTGTCTTATGCACATTATAAAAAAATCATTCCTTCTGATTAATTAAAATCATATGTTGGGATGTGCTTCCATTATTTCTGTTTTCTAAAATGATTAATATGTAGTTTATGTGTTGGTGTATATCATTGTCTAAGGTTTTGATTTTTTCAAATAGGGGGGAGATTGTTGGGTCCATTGATCACAATGTCCAAGATTTGAAGAAGCCCTACAAGACAATGGTATACACATATTTGTATCTGATGCGTGTTATAAGTTCTTTGTATGCAGGTGGTTACTTGTTACACTGATTAGACAGGTTGTCTAAGTAACAATGACAGGTGGACATAAGGAGGGGTGTTGGCAAGGTAGAAATCTGTCTAGGTCCACAGGCGTCGAGTGAAGGCAGTTCACTCAATGCCAGATTGCCAGAAGCGTTGAGTAAAGACTAGACATTCAAAGCCTCAACAATGCCAAGACAGAAATCTGGTTAATTCCAGAAGCGTTGAGAGAAGGCAGTTCACTAAATGCCCAGATCTAGAAGCGTTGAGTAAAGCTCAACCAGTCAAAGACACAGAAGAATCAGCCAAGTATTCTGGCTAAGTCCAGAAGCGTCGAGTAAGGACAACTCACTCGACGCCAGATGAGTAAAGCATTGAGTGGAGCTCATGATGTAAAAGCCACGAAGATATAGACAAAAAATCTGTCTGAGTCCAGAAGCGTTGAGTGAAGGTAGTTCACTCAACGCCAACTCAACAGAAATTCAACTAAGTACAGAAGTGTTGAGTGAAGGTTGTTCACTCAACGCCTCGACAAGATGGCGGGTAAAGACAGAAAGCGTTCAGTGCAGAAGCTTCACTCGACGCCTTCATACAGAGAAAAACAGCTAAGTCCAAATGCGTTGAGTGATGAAAGTTCACTCAACGACTAATCAGTTAGACCACAAAAGTCTATATTCGTTGAGTGATGACTGATCACTCAACGTCTGGTGTTTGCATAAAACTGACTAAGTGTTTTAGCATTGAGTGGCATGCCTTCACTCAACGTCTATGCTGAATTGTCTGAATTTGACTAAATCCATAGGTGCTGACGTCAGCAGAAATTCAAATGTTGCGGAAAGTCTACAACACATGACAAATGGCGCCGCTTGCCTGTTGTATAATATTTAATGCAAAAGTAGAGTTGCAGCTACCAACTCCACGTGGGCCCAATGTTCAAAGATCCGTTGGACGGCGGGATAGAAAAAGAACAGATCAGTGATAAGAAATTAACTTCTGGAAATTAGCAGAACTTCATCTTCTTCCTCTCGACTGGGTTGCAGAGCTTGAAGCTGTTCTGAAAGTTCAAGCAAGATAGCTGTTGATGTACTCATCTTCAACAACAAAGTTTAGAGAGGATTCTCTCTGAGTTAGAAGTTGCAGCACAAGCAAACCACAGCTGCAGAGTCTTCACAGCCAAAGTTGAACTACTCCTGAAGATATTTTCCTAGAGCTGTGAAGAAAGGAGGACAGAGTTAATCTTTGTTCAGAAGGAGAAATACACAGAGACACTAGCTCTGGTGTCAAACATCATCAACCAACTACTATTCTTCTATAGGATCATTTTGATCTGAGTATAAGCCTAACTTATAAAGGCTAAGTGTAGGATCTTTAAGGAGATCTGAGTTGTAGGATTCAGTTGTGAATCTGAGTGTTAGGGCTTTTGGCTTGCGGTAGGATCTGATTTAGATCTGAGGTAGGAGAGTCATTCTCTCTGAGTTGTAAGGCTATCCTCCTAGCCTGAGTTGTAGGACTTTGAGTTAAAATCCGAGGTAGGGTCTGGTGGGCCTGAGTGGTAAAAGATTATATCTCTAAGTGGTAGGGCTTTGTGCCTGAGTTGTAGGACTTGGAAGAGTCTGAGAGATCCTGAAGGATCTGAGTTGTAAGCTTATTGAGCCGAGTTGGAGAAGTTGTCTTGTCTAACAAACTGTTAGAAAGGTGGGAGGGGCAGTGGATGTACCGATAATATAGGGAACCACAATAAATTCCTGTGTTGTGTGAGTAATCTTGAAAGCTAACTAAAAGTAAGTCACAACACATCAAGAACAGGGAAAATACTCAAAAAGACCTAAAAACCTATTCAACCCCCATCTAGGTGTTTAGCTACTCTTGAAACTAAAGACTTTCAGTAATAGACTATGAGATCCAGAGAGAAAGAAGATCATCAGAAGCAGGGATGTGGTCTTTGTGGAAGACCAGATTGTTGGTGAGTAGAGTGTTGCTGAGCCAACGGATCCACCAGCTGTGGAGAGTTTTGATGCAGATCTTAAGCCAGAAAATGTTGATGTTGATGAAGGGCGTGCTAGAGAGAAGCTGTGCAGATTACAGATCAAGAGGAGATTCTGGATAAAGGGGGGAGCTTTGCCTGTTGATGTTCCACCGGTTGTGGAGGTACCCGTCAGGAGATCTGACAGAGTCCAGAGGCCGAGCACCAGGTATCCACCACAGGACGTCTTGCTTACCGATGGTGGTGAGCAGGAGTCTTTTGAGGAGGCTCAGAGGGATGAAGACAAGGAGTTTTGGGTAGCAGCTATGGAGGAGTTAGACTCGCTCTAGAAGAATGAGACATATGATCTGGTTCGACTACCAAAGGGGATAAAAGCCTTGAAGAAATGAGTAATCAAGTTGAAGACTGATAAAAGCCTCTCCCGACCTAGGTACAAGGCAAGGCTATTAGTCAATGAGTTTATTCAAAGGCATGATGTAGATTTTGATGAGATATTTTCACCTGTGGTAAATATGTCATCTATCAGACTGGTATCGGGATTAGTTTCCTCCAGGAATCTTGAGGTTGAGCAGATAGATGTCAAAACGACATTCCTGCATGAAGATTTGGAGGAGCGGTACATGGAGCGACCGGAAGGCTTTGAAGCTAAGGGGAATAAGCATTTGGTTTGCCGACTCAAGAATAATCTGTATGGGTTGAAAAAGGCACGCTGGCAGTGGTATATGAAATTTGACTCCTTTATGTAAAAAAGTAAGTAGCAAAGTACCAGGGCTAATCACTATGTCTATGTGAAGAAGACTGAGAAGACCCTTACCATTCTGCTACTACTATACATTGACGACATGTTGATTGTCGGTAATGACAAGACCAATATTGAAGAGCCGAAGAGAGAGCTTAACAAGTACTTTGAGATGAAGGAATTGGGACCAGCGAAGAAGATCCTTGTAATAAAGATGACCAGGGACAGGAGTGCAGGTATGTTGTAGCTATCTCAGGCTGAGTACATGGAGAAAGTGTTGAAGAGGTTCATGATGAAGAAGGACAAGTCGGTAGCTACTCCATTGGGTGGATACTTCAAGCTATCTTGCTCTCAGTGTCCTTCATCTAAGAAGGAAGTGGAGGAGATGAGCCAGAGCCCCTATGCATCTGCAATGAGGAGTTTGATGTACGTTATTGTCTGCACGAGTCCAGACATAGCCCATACAGTGGGGGTAGTCAGCAGATATTTGGTGAACCTAGGAAAGGTCCATTGGGATGCAGTGAAGTGGATACTCCAATACATCAGAGGTACCACAAGCCATTGTTTGCAATTTGGTGGAGGGTCACCGACCCTAGTTGGGTACTTTGACACAGACATGGCAGGAGACGTTGACTCCCGAAGGTCCACACCGGGGTTTGATATTACATTTGAAGGTGGAGCAGTGTCGTGACAGTCAAGATCGCAAAAGTGTGTGACACTGTCGACGATGAATGCAGAATATATAGCTCTGACGAAAGCGTCAAAAGAGATCTTGTGGATGAAGAAATTCATGTTTGAACTTGAACTCCAGCTAAAAGTGTTCACTGTTTACAGTGATAGTCAGAGCACTATTTTTATAGCCAAGAATCTCGCTTACTACTCGAGATGAAACATATAGATGTCAGGTATCACTGAATACAGGATACTGTCGAAGAGAAGCTGCTGAAGGTGGAAAAAGTCTACAAGGATGAAAATCCTACGGATATGAAGAAGAATGTCGTGTCGAGGGAGAAGCACGAGTTGCACCGGTTGGTGATCGACATAAAGTCCACCTAAAGAAGTCAGATGGAAGGACTCCTCTTTATTGTCTGGAGGGGGAGTTTGTTGCGGTCCAACCCCTAAAGAGAAGAAAAATAAGATCAGGTTTGGAGTTGGCTTTGCTGTTTGTTGACTGGAAGCAGATACTAGCGCCGCACGGTAACCTACCGCTGGCGGTAGCGTTCGACTAGACGTTGGCAATATCGGCTAGACCGTGTAGTCGATTGGCTGGACGCTGGAGGCATGTCAGCTTGATGTTTGGCAGAAGAGAGCTAACACCCATCGGTAGGGGTTACCGGGGGCGGTAGTTCTGTCGTCTTGATAGTGGTCATATCGATTGGTCATATCGTCTTGATGGGCTTTATCAGCTAGATGGGTACCGCAAAGCAGTAGCTACCACCACGCAGTGGTAACTGACGGACTCAGTTCCGTTAAAACTCGACCGTGGACCGTCAAATCGTCTTAGAACTTCATCTAAGGGCTTAGATAGGTTTGCCCTTTTGCCCTATATAGCCAGAGACATCTCCAAGCAGTTACGATTCCTAATTGAAGCCATCATTCACGAGAACAGAGAAGGGGTCGCGAGTTTCCTACCATTGACGCCGGAGGAGTTCTTCAAGGAAGAAAAATTTTTCTCACCGCCGGTGCCTTTCGTCTTCGCTGTAAGATTTTTTCATTTTGTCTTCGTTGCCTTGGGTGTTTGAAGAGATTTGGAGGTGTTTTCTTTTGAAGAGATTTCCACTGTGAAGGTTGAGAGGGAATATTAAAAATGCTGGATAAGGTGTTTTTACTTATTTCCACAAGAACTATTCAATTTCCCTGAAGGTATGCCCAATTCTCACTCCTTTCTAGCAGCTTAACATTGCTAAACAGAATACAGTAAATAAAATACAAAATACAAGTAAACAAAATGAAATAAAAATAAAGTAAACAAAATACAAGTAAACATGCACCTGCTCGCTCAAAAGACTTTCTGCTGGGCATGTAGGCAGGATCCATACGCCAATGTCTCTGAAACCGACTTATCTGAGAGGAATCAAATATATAGACAAATCAATATTACAAGCTAAATACAGACCAATATACAGATAATAACAATAATAACGCCAATAAGAGCACCATCCTAAATGAATTTAAAAAAATGCATGTTATTTAAAGTGTTGTAATGAATTGTATGTTATATAAAATTACCAGCTGTTTCATTTGCTGGCATCTGACAAATTGCATAGAATTAGAGCTCTAATTGTAGATGCTTATAAACAATAACAGTGATCCATACACAGCAGATAAGGCTAACATAGCAGTGGCATCTTAATAACACTCACTGTGTTAGCAACTGAGCGTGCATTTTTTATCCACAACAATTTTGACACACTT
The DNA here is from genome assembly GCA_039513925.1 of Platanthera zijinensis. Lineage (NCBI taxonomy): Eukaryota > Viridiplantae > Streptophyta > Magnoliopsida > Asparagales > Orchidaceae > Platanthera > Platanthera zijinensis. The sequence continues at coordinate 92,338,649 of CM077092.1, read as the reverse complement.
AAGCAGCTAACCGTATTGTAACCAAATAAATCATAGCTAAGCGTAGGTAACGAGGAATAGATATAGAGTGAATGCAGTAATTACCAGATACCCCCTCAACATGGCTTGAAGATGCAGTTCTAACGGGTGCACTTCAAGCCTTAATGTGTCGACCATGCGCTGAGACAGAAAGTTTTCCGTACTACCACTATCGATGATAATAGCGCAAAACTGCCCCTGTATGCGTGCAGTAGTGCGGAAAATATCGTGCCTCCTACGGTCATCCTCAGTAGACTCACCAGGTGTGATCAGACTATAACGTAAGAAGCAGACTAGGTGTTCGGCGAGCTCTTCTTCCAATTCTATGACATCCTCAGTCTCGCGTTCGTTCTCAGGTTCAGGGTGAGACTCATTCACGTAAACTCCATACTCGGGCTCACGTCCATCAGTAGAGTCGACGATAGCGACAAAGTGGCGTCGCGGACACTCAGATGACTTGTGCCCGGGCTCCATACACTTGAAGAATCGGAATACTCCAGTGTTGGGCTTAGCCCCAATAATCTCCTTACCCTTGGAGTGGCTAGTGGACGGGTCTTTGTTCCCTGCAGTGATGGGAGGGTGAGGGGAATCAGAAATCCTAGAAGTGGTGATAGTGGCGACACTCGTGGTAGGCTTATCTGTAGATCGTACTCTGGATGTGCGCTTCTGTAGTGACTCCACTCTACGGGCTCTACTAGAGACTTCCCCTAAATCGCGATAGTCGTGCAACTCTAACTGATCTCGTATAGAATAGCGTAACCCATTAAGATAACGGGATACAGTCATGTCATCATCCTCACGAAGATCTAACCTCGACTGTAGGACAAGAAACTCATCAGTGTACTCATCTACCGTTGACTTTTCATGTCGTAGATTATGGAATCTACGATATAGAGTCTGGAGATAATCATGGGGTACGTAGCGCTTCTAAAGTTGGGCCTTAAATTCATTCTAGGTGGTGATGGGTGGTAAACCTAAATTGAATCTAGCGCGCTCTAATTGTCCCCACCAGACTAAGGCAGACCCCTTTAGCCTAAGGACAACATACTCTACTTGCCTAGCTGGAGGCAATTGCTTCCAAACTAAGTAACGATCCATTCTATCACACCAAAGTAGACAACTCTCAGGCTCTATCCGTCCCTCAAAATCGCCGACATCTAATTTAATTCCTAAGTCCCAACGAGGTGGTTCTCTTATATTGTGGACTACCGGCTCGGGATGTCGTGGATTTTCCTGTTCCAAATTCCTACGATTTGGATAGTGCTCGACCGGGGGGGGGGGGGGGGTGGGGGTGGGTTTAGCCCTAAGTGGTGGTTGGGCTCTAACGCATTCACGCTCGCACGTATCCCAGTGATCGCTTGACCTACGCTTCTTTGGTTCTCGTTGACACTTGCGGTTAACGCTTCAATAAAGTTCGTGAGGTTTTGAATGTGTACTCAGGGCAGTGACGTTATCCTCGATTTTTCCTACACGATTTTCCATTTAAAATAATTTCATTTGTTTCTTTATTATTTTTTTTTTTAGAAAAGTTTGACTAGATTAATTTTAAGAAGAGTGAATTTTTTTTAATGCTTTTATTATTATTATTTTTTAAGTGAAAGTTATAAATATTTTAAAGTAGATTTGTTTTAATTTTTTTTTAAAAAAATTCGGATCGCGTGATTCGCGATAGGAGCGAATCACATACCCTCTGATACCAAACTTATGTAAACCCGAATTAGGGTTCCAAAATACTAAATATTTTATAGAAAAATATTTTATTTATTATAGATAAAATAGCGTTTTGAAAATTAAGGAGTTTGTTATTTTGAAAAGAGGGCCGAGCGGGCCAACTCGAGACGTTCGCGTGTAAAACTGCTCTTATCGACAAACGTCTACAAATTCGTTATTCATTATCCAGAGAATTTGTTGGCGTTTAACGGTTCGAACCGTCGCGGGATCTGTACGTTTACAAGCATGATCCACAAGCAATAATTTATGAAACCGACGGCGATTTGGTGGTTAGGACGTTCGGGCAAGCTCTTTAATTACTTAAATGAGTGCATAAATTTAGAACTGATTATTAGAGCAACTAGATTGGATGATGTTACCACAGGAGGAAAAGTCCATCCCAAATCCTTCGGTAGAGGCGAGACGGATCCGTTGGTCGTTTGCTGGAAGAGAACTCTGGAGTTGACAGCAGCCGGCGAGAACACAGACCAACGGGGGGAAGAAGACTGGCCACCGGCTAACGAGCAAGCTGCTGGTCGTTTGCTGGAAGAACGGGTCAGAGTCGACAGCAACCGGCAGCGGAAGGCACTCAGGAAGCCACTGGCGTGAGGAAGGAGGTCCACGTACCGGCGATGACTGCTGGACGACGTCGCCGTCGGTGATAGTGACGGTCGGCGGCCTCCTAATCTTGAGAGCAGGGCGAGTAACGCGCAGCGGCCGCTGGAGCGTTGCCCAGGCCACTAGGGTTGCGATGAAATGAAGCTGGCCGACGGTAGGCGGCGTGGTCAGCGGCGGAGTGGGACTGACCGACGGCAGGCGGCGTGGTAAGCGGCAGAGCACGGGTCGCAGCAGTGGTTGACGGGCTGGAGCAGCAGTTGAACTGGAATCCACGAGCACAGAGCCGGCAATGCAGAGGAAATCGAAATTCTTTTCGATTTCCTGTGTTGTCCGGTCCTTTCAATTGGCAGAGGAGATGTAAGTTTAAAATGAAAAATTAATGGCCGGTCACATCTGGAAACTTTTATTTCCTGATTATTATTTCCAAAATATGACCGGTCCTATTTTAAACTCTTATAAATTTCTAAATGTTTCTCACATAAACTTCTTTCCCAAAGGAGACTAATTTGAATTTATGGCATTAATTTGAATGTGATCATATTCTCGATTGAAATTTTGTTCTAAATTTAAGTGTTCCTTTTAAATAATTTTGAGCTTGCCCGATTCATCCTAACTACAAAAATTACCGGACATTTTTTTAAGGGTCCCGACGGACGGTCAACTCGACGGGCCGAGCAATTTCAAACAACAAAAGTACGGCGAAGGGAATATATAAAACAATGCATAAATAAAAGTACATTAAAAAAATATATCATGTGTCAAGCAATATTGGATGCGACGGAGGATGCATCAATAAGGTAGGTAGAAGCCTGAGCTATGTTGTGAAATATATTGGCACATTGTAGAAAATTATTTACAAAAGTTAACGAGTATGATCAATTTTTGGGTAAATAGCAAAAATTAATGAATGCTAAAATAGAGATGGAGTTTAACTTATTGTTAATTGGTTATGCAGAAAAATACCCAAGGGTATTCTCTTATGTTGTCAATTTGGTACATTTGTATGTGATGCGGAGCAGAGCTGACGACGCGTTTTGGGCCCGTTCGGGGCTGATTTGACAACTTTCCATATATGACGTGGCCGGAACGACGATCGGGCTCCGCGATTGCGTCCAGAGCGTCGTCGCGAGTCAAAATACTATATTACTTTTTTTTCAGTTTATTTTGATGTACTTTTATGGGCGAACCCATCGGCCAATCATAGCCGTTGATGGGGATGCCCTATCTTCTCTTTTATTATAAATAAGATGTAGAGGGGCTGAATTCAGTCATTGCAGAATTTGGAGAAGAAGTATTCCCGGATTCCAGCGATCCCTCCCCGGTGCCGACGCCGTGGAACCCTAGGTGACGACTCCTAGGCCGCCAAACTCCTCCCCAAGGTAATCCCTACCCCCACCTTCATTTTCCACCCCTCAAACTCCACTTCCAGCCACCGAACACGGTTCACGATCACTGTTCACCGCTACTGTTCACCGAACACGGTTGTAACAATACTCAACCCATGAAAGCCAACGAGCCCAGTCTTTGGGGTGATCCCTAGTAATGCAGCGGATGTACATCTCAAGTGTCTGATTGATCACTTCGATCAGGCCGTCTGACTGAGGGTGATAGGCGAAGAGAGGGTCATCTTTGTTCCGCAAACGGCGAAGAGCTCCTGCCAGAACTGGGAGGTGAAAGCCATATCCCGGTCAGATACAATACTCTCGGGAATGCCATTGAGGCAAAACACCCGAACAAAGAAGGTGCGGGACACCGTGGGTCCGGTGATGGGGCAGCTCATGGCAATGAAGTGCGCCCCCTTTGAGAACCGGTCGACGACGACGAAGATGATTGTGTGGCCCCGAGAAGGAGGCAATCCCTCGATGAAGTCCATCGATATGTCCGCCCAAATCTGAGTGGGGACTGGAAGGGGCTGCAGGAGGCCGGCAGGAGAAAGGGACTCAGATTTGTTGCGCTGGCAAACAAGGCAGGTGGAAATGAATGTCTAGATACTCCGTTTGAGGCCATGCCAAAAGAACTCAGCACGCACGCGCTGAAGGGTCTTCTGGACCCCCTCATGTGTATGGCCATAGACGGCCGCTAATATGTCAGTAATCAGTGGGGAAGAGTCGGGCACAAAGAAGCGATCCCGGTACAGGATCAGATCGTCCTGTACTGTCCAGTGTGGTGGAAGGCGGCCCTCCTAAATGCGGTGTAGGAGCTCGCTCAGGGCCAGTGTGTCGAGGATCGCCTGATGGAGGCGAGGCAGAACAAAAGACGACGGTGTGCAGACGGCAAAGAGGAGTGCGCCAGAAGAGTTGCGACGGGAGAGAGCGTCGACTGTACGATTCATGTGCCCCGCCTTGAATTCCACCCGAAAGTCATAGCCCAACAACCGGCTCACCCAACACTGCTGTGGGACTGTCGTCAGGCGCTGCTCCAACAAGTACTTGAGACTGAAATGATCGGTACGGATGATGAAAGCTCAGCCCCACAAGTACGTTCGCCAATGGTCAACGTCCTTGGCTAGGCCGATGAGCTCCTGCTCGTATGCCGGAAGTTTCCGATGGTGGAGGGCGGTCGTGCGGCTGAAATAAGCGATTGGATGGCCCTCTTGTTGCAGGACCGCTCCACACCCTAGTTCGGAAGGGTCGCACTCCACTTGAAAATCCTTCTCGAAATCTGGAAGCTGATAGACCGGTGTCGACACCAAAGCCTGCTGCAATGCCCGGAAGGCCGTCGTGGCGGTGTCCTCCCAAACAAAACACTGGCGGCGTAGGAGAGAGAGTAAGGGAGCGGCGATCACTGTATAGCCCTGGATAAAGCGGCGGTAATAGCCCGCTAAGCCGAGGAACCTGCGGAGCTCCCTCTGAGTTTGAGGAAGGGACCAGTCAAGGACGCCTTGAATCTTGACCGGATCGGCGGAAACGCCTGCATGGTCGACGATGTGACCCAGATATGCCACTTTGTCTGTGCCGAAGGAACATTTGGCCCGCTTGAGGGAGAGACGATGAGAGCGGACCAGTTTGAGGACAGTGCGGAGGTGATCGAGATGTGCTTCCCAAGTCTTGTGGTACACCAAAATATCATCGAAAAAAACAAGTACACCGACGAAGGAGAGTGTGGAATACCTCATTCATGAGGGCCTGGAATGTAGATGGGGTATTTGTGAGCCCGAAGGGCATCACAAGGAACTCAAAATGCCCATGGTGCGTGCGGAACACTGTCTTCTCCACATCGGCGGGGAACATACAGATCTAATGGTATCCCGAGCAAAGATCGAGCATGGAGAAGAAACAGGCTCCATGTAACTCATCCAGCTACTCCTTGACCACTGGAATAGGGAATTTGTCCTTAACTGTGACCGCGTTCAGGGCGTGGTAGTCCACACACTGGCGAATCATGTCGTCCTTTTTGCGCACCAAAAGGACAGGGGTGGAGAATGGAGAAACGTTGTGACGGATGATTCCCTGACGAAGCATGTCGGCGCACTGTCGCTCAATCTTGTCCTTCTGCAAGAAGGGGTAACGATAAGGACGGACGACCACTGGTGCTGTGTTTGGAAGAAGACAAATACAGTGGTCCTGGCGGTGGGAAGGGGGAAGGCCGGCAGGGGGAAGCATAGTGTCACTAAACTCGGCGAGAAGGGACGAAAGTTCCCGCTGCACTGTTGGCACGAGCCGAAGGGAGGACACGCGGCTCAAATCTACTGTCGGACGGCTGTGCCAAACCGTCGGCCAGGGTCCTGAACCCCAAGACATCGTCATGCTCTCCAAATCCCACAAAATCGGGTCGAGGGTGCGCAGCCAGCGCGTTCCTAAAACCGCATCGAATCCCCGTAAGGCGATGACGAAGAAGTCGACATGATAGTCCTCCACGATGATGGTGAAAGTATCTAGTGTCAACCTAATCCACCTATAGGGGGGAAATAGGTGTCGTGCAGTCTTTTGTGGAATTAAACTAACCTACACAAGTAAGCAAACAGAACACAGAAAACACATAAAGAATTATAGTGGTTCCCCGATTTGGGTACGTCCACTTTCCCCCTTCGACCTATCTCCCACCAAGGGACGACTCGGTCACTTCACCAAACGGATTGAAATCCAATCCTCACACTAGGAGCAACGCTCCCCCAACCACGGAAGGAACCTTCCAATAATGGAGTCACAACTCCACCACAACGGGTTGCACCCAACCCTTACAAATAGGAATGAAAATTCCTTTACAACAAAATTGAATGTAAATAAAAATACAAACAATGCTTTATGGAGATTCTGATGTCCTTTTTCGTTCGTTGAAGCTTGCACGAAAAGTACGAACAGGCCACAACCGGATTTCTCACTTGAAATGGATCTTGTCAAGATCGGCGGCGGCACGCAAGTGAGGCGGCGATGCTTTGTAAATCCAAACTTCTTGACGAAGCAAGCTAGGTCTTCGAACGATCTCAGTCGGATCAAACATCTCAACCGATTCGGAAGGGAGAATAAGTCTCGTTCAACGAATCGGAAGACAAGAGATCTCGAGAGAGACATGTGAGACCGGCTGCTTGCCTCGGTGCTGTCGTCGAGCGATCAGAGACGGGCTGAGATCAGCGGCGGCGACTACTTTGCGATCGGCGACGAGCGTGCGGCGGATTCCGCGATCGGCTAGGTCACGGCCGACTTTCGTATTCCGGTGTGTTGGTGTGTGCTGTAGACAACGGGAATAAGTACGTATTTATACCCAAAGGCAAACCCTAGAAGACCGTTGTGGGGCCCACCTCGGAAATCCCGAGATCTGGCCGAACTGAGCACGACGACCTGGACCGGTCCAGCGAGCGACGAAATCTGCCAAAGGCAAAATCGGCGGGAGTCGTTGGTGATTCTCGTCGATGTCGGCGGGAATTACTCCCGACTCCCGTCGATTCTGCCTTGGCAGAATTTCAGACTTTTGCCAGCCGGAAGTAGTCGGTGGGAGACACTTAGTGATTCCCGTCAAAGTCGGCGGGAATCACTAACGACTCCCGTCGAAGTCGCGGGAATCACTAACGATTCCCGTAGATTCTTACTTGGAAGGATTTCCTTCTTTTGATAGCTTGGTCTTTGACCCATCCTTGCTCTTTCTTCTGCTCTTGATCTACCTTGACCCCGTACTTGAAAATAAGTACACCGCAATAGAGAGAGCACACGTGGATCAACACACTGATCTACACAGCGAGGGATTACGTAGCGCAGACCCGTGTATATTGACTCACTGCACTCTGACATTGGTGTGTACTTAGCATGGAATAGCTGCAAGCACAACTTGATAGAATTGTCAAATACATAGTCAATTCATCTTAGCTTGTTCAGGCTCTTCTTTAAATCAGGTCTATTGTGGATGTAATACCCAACAGATGGGAACCGCTCGGCAAACCCCAGTACAGGCCATGGCGGCGCCATTCGGCACGACCACGCTCAAACGACTGCGGCTGGTGATGGGGAGCTGGAGCCGCTTGGCGGCTAGATCGCTGAAAAAGTTGTGTGTACTGCCGGTGTCCATGACGGCTAAAAGGCGGTGACCCGCGACGGTAATGGGAATCTGTAATGTGTCGGAAGTGTGAGGGCCGTACATGACATTTATGGAAATCGCCGGGTCCCCTGGCCCATCATCCCCATATTCCTCATCTGAGGGTCAACAACGTCAAGACAAAAAAGGCGTTTACAACGGTGTCCTTTTTCATAGTGTTCATCACAGTTGAAACAAAGTCCTTTGGCACGTCGTTCAGCCATCTCCTGGGGTGACAGGCGCCGGATGGTGGAGGGTTGTGCCCCCTCCTTGGGTCGGTGGAGGCTGTTGCTGATTGATGTGTGAGCCTGGCTGTAACTTCGAAAGGAGATTTCACCAGTACAACGGCCCAGATACAAGAATGTGCTTCTCACAGAGGCGAGTCAAACTCATCGCTGTAGTGAGATCGGGTGGGTTCTGAAATTCAACATCCATGCGCAGCCGCTCGTGGAGGCTGGCGGTAAAGAAGGCTACTTGGTGGGCCAGGGGAATGGATGGGGCTCGCGCCAGGAGCACCTGGAATTTCTCCAAGTAGTCATCAATGGTTCCGGACTACTTGAGAGAGATCAGATTGTCGATGGGGTTGTTGTGGAGCGGTGGCCCAAAGCGGAGAGTGCACTGAGCCTTGAAGTCATCCCACGTGAGGTAGGGCCTTTCCCGATGAAGGTGCGAGAACCACAGTTGGGCTGAGCCCATGAGGTGGAAGGAGGCGACGCCAAGCCAGTCCTCCCATGGGGTGCGTTGCGCGGTGAAGAACTGCTCGCAACGAGTCAATCAGGTTAAGGGATCTTCGCGCCCGTCGAAGATCGGAAAATCAAGCTAGACATAACAGGGCACGGTAGAGTGGTCAGAGCGGGAGGGAAAATCCGGCGGCCGGAGCTCGGCTAGGAGATCGGGAACGGATGGCGATGAATCTGCGGTGGGTCGAGGCGCCGACGGAATGTCGTCCAATCGGAGGGCGTCCAGAAGGGATTGGTGGTTGTCTGCCATCATCGTCTTAAAGGATTCCAAAACATGAGCGAGGGTAGGGCAGCCCCAATTTCCGTCGTCGATGGCGGAGGAAGCCGGTGGGTGAGGGGAAGGTGGAGGAAGTAATCCGGTAGATGCTGCAAGGAGGTAGCCCCCGACGAGTGAAGAACCCAGAAGTATAGGCCGCGAAGAAAGTGGGCGGGACGGCGGACGGAGCGGCGGAAACTGCAGGAAGGCGTGGGTAGAGGGCAATGGGTCTGGCGGAAACGGCGGAAAGGCAGGAGAGGGTTGGGCTTGGCGCGACGACGTCGGGCTGGCCGGATCGGGAGTGGCGGCAGCGGGGAGGAAGGTTTCCTCTGATACCAAGTAGTTACGCGCTCAGGATTGAGAGCGGGTACACCGTGGTAGGGCTAAGATGTTCCCAAGGGAAGAAGAGGAAGCCTTCTTGAACTTCTGGTGATGTATGGTTGCAGTGGGGAGGAGCGCGTTCTGGAAAGACCCGGCGATCGGTGCGGCTAGGGCGTCCGGGCGGGATATCGGGTGAAAGAGAGAGAGAGATAGAGAGTACTAGAGAGAGAAAAGAGATTTAATTTACTTCTTGCTTGCCCAACACACACAACATCCGCCCATATAAGGTGGAAACCGGTCCAACATCAAAAGTACCAAAATGCCCTCCTCATTAAGGCTTAATACATGAGGATAAAACTTTTTAAGCAAAATAAGAAAATACGAGCGGTAAATTAAAAGATGGTTTAGGCGGGTGCTATGCGTGACTCGCGGCGCTTGTACGTCACGCCGCAACGAGGATCTGTAACAGAGGCTCGCATTACGCTTCTGCCCTAACTTTCTCTCTAGTGGAGGGTCGACAATTCCGCGGAATCGGCCTCTCCCGGTGGCAAATCGGCCTCTCCCGGCGACGAATGGGCCTCTCCCGACGACGAATCGGCCTCTCCCGGCGACGAATCGGCCTCTCCCGGCAACGAATCGGCCTCTCCCGGCAACGAATCCGCAACTCCGACGACGAATCGGCGACGCCGCCGGGCTTTCTTGCTTCTATTCATGCTCGATTGCTTTGGTTTTGATGGGCTTTAGAGTTTCTACTACTTCACTCCACTGTAAGTCCCCTTCTTCTATTTTCTTCTTCTTTCTTCGACATGAGCAGAAGCAAGGAATTTTCTTCTTCTTTCTTCTGCGTTGGTCTACTACTTCACTCCACTCTTATATTCTTCTTTCTTTGACAATGATTTTTAGGGTATAGCTTGTTTCTTCACTCTACTGCAAGAAAATTCTGCCAAAGCAAGATATAGCTTGTTTATTCTCTTTCCTCTCCTGTGACATAATAATGATGTCTTGTTTATTTTTCAATTTTTCAAGTATAATATTTTGAATTACAATTTTTTATACTAGTTTAATTTTATTTTGCTAGCAAGCAAATGCACATTCTTCAAGCATATGAGTAATTTACTTTGCAAGTTAATTTTTATGGCTCTTTAACATATGGTTTCCATTATGCAAGCAAATTCACATTCTATTCTGCAAGCAAATGCACAAGGAATCAGTGACTCATTCACCCAAAGGTCCTAAACTTGCATTCAGTAAAGTTAGAATGATGTTACTGTTTCTCCAGTCAATTTTTCTTCAGTCATGAGAGTTATATTAATTTATGTCATATTTTTACGGCTCTTCATGATGTTTGTTAACATATTTTCACCCATAATCGAAGTTTTCTTTTTGGACACTTGAACGAGTTAGTAGATACTGAGGAATAGAAATTTAAGAATTATCTATATTTTGTTTCATGTGTAAATTTCGTTGAATAGTTAATATGAATGTATTGGTTCAGCCTTGGAATTTGATCATGTTGCTAATTGCATTGATGACACGATTTCCCACTCTTATATTGCTAACAGTTTGTGTCCAAATACACTTTTCTGCATCTTCATATACTTTCAACTCATATTTAATGGTTGGCAATGTGCTAAACTGCTAATAAAGCCCATTTCCATAGGCTTGCCTCCCAGATACCGTGAGGCTTCCAAATCTTGCAATATTGAGGCTTATTTCCTGACTCTACTGAAGACATGTTTTTATAAGTTTTTTGTTCAATCATGCTAAGGTCATCCACACATGTATGAAATAATGAGGCATGTTTTAATTTATTATTTTGTTCATTCACATTATTTTGTTGTTGTTGTAGAATGGATTCCTCTCAGTCTTCTACAAAAGACGTAAGTGCGTCAGTTTCCGGCGGTAGAGCTATTTCTTGGGCATTTGGAGAGAAAGTGGTTGCAACGGATACCAATAGAATTCATTGCAATTACTGCAAGCAAGTCATAAATGGGGGCATCACACGGTTCAAACATCATTTGGCTGGGATTAAGGGCAATGTAAAGTCATGCCACCATGTTCCAACTGATGTCAGAGCAAAAGCCAAAGCAACCCTTTCAGCAACACAAACTAGTAAGATGTTGAGAAGTAGTAGGTTACAGAGTAGCTTGGATGAGGTCGTTGTGGGAGAGGATGCAGATCCCGAAAGTTCACAAAGGACTTTGTTTACAAGTATTGGAAATAAAGGTCCAATGGACCAATTTATTGAGTCAGGAAAAAGTTCACAAAGCACAATTGAGAACAAGTTTAAGAAGAAAGCCAGAGATGACGCGGCTCTATATATAACTAGGTGGGCATACGAGATGGACATTCCTTTCAATGCTCTATATAGCATATCCTTCCAACAAATGCTGCATGCTGTAGGTCTATGTGGCCCTGGGATGAAAGGACCAACGCCGTATGAGATGAGGGAGAAGTTCTTACAGATGGAAGTTCAACGGGCCAAGGAAATGTTGGAGTAGCATTTTGATTATCGAAGAATGTATCATCATCTATACATGATGGTAAGTTCATATATGAGTTTGTTGATGAGGCAATCAGTAGCCCTGATGACCCAGGAGAAGCAAACATAGTACAGGTTGTGATGGATAATGCGTCGAACAATATGTCTGCATCACGATTGCTAGCGGTAAAGAGACCAAAGATTTTTTAGACTTCTTGTTCCGCTCACACCATAAATCTTCTTCTCCAAGATATTTCAAAACTGAAGCAAATTAAAAGTGCAATCTGTATGAGGCCGACAACTTATTGTATTGAAATATGCTCATACCATTACTCTTGCTATGTTCAGAGAGACGACTAAAGACATGGAGTCCCATGATTTCGTTAGGTCTGGTGTGACAAGATTTGATACAGTTTTTTTATCTTTGTAGAGCCTCCAGGATAAGAGAAGACTTTTGAGAGAATTGTTCACATCTGCTAAATGGGAGGCAACAAAGTTGTCACGTACCGCACATGGAAAACAAGTAATGTTTTCATCTAATATTTTTAACATTATTTTTTGCAAATACACTGCATCATTTTAATATTTTTTTTGTTGTATCATTGTATGTAGGCCACAACAATTGGATTGAGTGCAATATTTTGGCGTGATGTTGAGTTAACACTCCTTATATTTACCTCATTGGTTAAAGTTCTATGAAGAGCAGATGGAGATATACCGTCAATGGGCTGGTTGTATGGAGATATGAAGAAGGCCAAAGAGGAAGTTGATGTAGCACTCAAAAATAAAGAAAACAGATAACTTCTTATATGGAAGTTGATTGATAGTAGAGTGGATAGCAAGATGAGCAACCCTTTACATTTATCTGGATTTTTTTTAATCCTTTCTTCTATTACCCCAATAAGGAGGAGGTGGAGGGGGATACCAAGTTTATGCATGGATTTCTTGATTGCCTTACAAGAATGTATTCAAATGACCATGATATGCAAGATCATATCACTAGTGATCTTGATATATATCAGTCCGGGCAAAGACTATTTGGAAAGGATCTTGCAAAGAGGCAATTGCTAGTTCCTTCTTTTAATCCAAGTAAGTATTTTAAACTCTAAGTTCACAAAGATTTATGTATATTGCTAAATTTTGTTAGTACACTGGTGGAAATTACATGAAGTTGAGACTCCGAATTTGAGGGGGATGGCCATGAGGATATTGAGTTTGACCACAAGTTCATTTGGATGCGAAAGAAATTGGAACACGTTCGAAATGATAGTACACTAGTTCTACATGCATGCAATTTCTTTTAAGTAATAAAGAGATACTAAATATTTTAAATGTTTCAATTTGTAGATCCACTCGAAAAAACGGAATAGACTTGAGAGCAAACATTTAAATGATCTTGTCTTCGTGAAGTTTAATGCTATGCTCAAGTTTAAGCATGCTGATATTTCTCGAGATCCAATATCTGCAAAAAGTTTGGATGAAGGAAAAGCGTTAGAGTGGCTCGTTGGTTCAAGTGAAGGTGATAATTAAAATGAGAAGTGTTTCCTGGAGAAGGATTGACTTGGCAACAACTTGGAAACATTGTGGATGCTGATTTGGGACCAAGAATAAGCATCAGACCTACTAACCAACAATCCCAAAATGAAAATTTAAAGCAAAAGCGCACTGTAACACAGACATTGGAGAAAGATGATGAAGATGCGGGGCTATCAGAAGAGGAAAAGCAAGCTCCACTATTAGAAATAATGTTAGAAGACTACGAAACAGAAGAAGAGATATGAAATGCAAGTCTTTAAACCGAGCTACCGCCGCGCGGTAACTAGCTACCGCCGCGCGGTACCATTAATCAGCGCCTCGGTTCGTGAGCCACCGCCCAGGCCCTCCAATCACAGGCCGACACGTGACCACATCGTTACAGTATTGCTATCGCCGCGCGATAGGATACTACCGCCACGCGGTAACTAGCGTCGGTTACGACACCCCCGCTACAGCTACCGCCGCGCGACAGCTGCTACCGCCGCGCGGTAGCAACCCGAGAGCATTGCCAATAAATTAACCAAGCTACCGCCAGCGGTATCTCTACCGCTGGGCGGTATCTTCCCAAGAGTCCTGTCACTATATTCACGTTGCTATTGCCGACGATAATCCTACCGTCGGGCGGTATCTCCCAGAAACCATTTCCCTGTTTTGGGAAGGTTGGAGCGTTACAAATCTCCCCCGCTTAAAGAATTTTGTCCTGAAATTAAGCCGTGCAGGAAAACTATAGAAGTAAACAACATCAAAGTGTGTCCCTCAGAAAAACAACTCGGGGAACTCCGCCTTCATGGTTTGCTCCAGATCCCACGATAGTTCCTCTCGACCACAGTTGTCCCAAGGGACCTTGACCATCCAGATAGATTTATTACGAAGTTGCTTAACTTCCACATCCTCAATGCGAATGGGCTTGACCCTCGATGTCAACCCAACCTCGATCGGTACCCGATCCGCAACCACCACTTGCATAGGCACTTGCACCGCCTTCCGTAACACCGATATGTGGAATACGTAGTGCAGACCGCTTAGTTCCGTCAAAAGTTTCAACCGATAGGCAGCTTCACCAACACGCTCAAAAATCTCAAACGGCCCAAGGTATCTCGTACTTAGCTTTTTCAAGCGTCGAATCCTTGGCAAGCCCTTGAACAGTTTGATCTTCAAATACACCCAATCGCCCCTGGCGAATTCGACATTCCTGTGCTTGGCGTTGTAGTATTTAGTCTGTCTATCCTGGGTGATCAACAACCGCTCCCTGACTGTTCGAACAATAGAAGTCGCATCCTCGACTTACTTCCGCTTATACATATTTGACTCGCCCGTCTCCAACCATGACAACGGAGTACGACACTTTCTACTATATAAGGCCTCGAAGACTGTCATTTAAATGTTTGCTTGGTAGCTATTGTTGTAAGCGAATTCGATCATATACAAGTGATCCTCCGACCTTTTCCCGTAATCTAGGGCGTACATACGAAGTATGTCCTCCATCGTCCTGTTTACCCACTCGGTCTGACCATCCGTCTGCGGATGAAAGGCCGTACTGAACTTAAGTTTGGTACCCAACAGTTGATGCACTAGCCTCCAGTCGTTAGACGTGAAACGTCCATCTCGGTCACTCACGATGATATAGGGCACACCGTGCAGTCGTACAATATTATCCACATACAACTTTGCCAGATTTTCCACCGAATCGTCCTTCCTATTCGGGATGAAGTGTGACATTTTTGTCAAACGGTCAACAATCACTCAGATGGCGTCGTTTCCCTTTTGCGATCTCGACAAACCATGCACGAAATCCATGGATATATCGTCGAACTTCCATTCTGGTATATGCAAATACTTCAAATATCCACCAGCCTTCTGGCACTCGGCCTTCACCAAGACACAAGTTTGGAACTTCGCTACAATCGCTATGTCATTTTTCAGTCCTAGCCACCAAGACAGTTTTTTCATATCTTTATACAATTTTGTGCTCCCCAGGTGAATCGAATACTAGGTATAATGAGCCTTGTACATTAATTATTCCCGTAGTTTACCCAACTTTGGGACTCACAATCGACTATTCTTCCACAACAGCCCATCATCAATAGTAAACTAGACATTTGACCCATCCAAAGACTCTGTCATGTAGCGTTTCATACTGTCGTCCAACTCCAAAGCCTGTCGAATCCGGTCGGCGAGGTCATATTGTACCTCTGTCCAATTCAAACGTGCTTCAGCACTAGACCTCCTATCAACGCAAGAGATCTCTAAGGCCTCCAAATCCCGAATAAGACGTTCGTCATGCATCAGTATCCAATTGGCCTGCGCGGGAGTCCTGCGACTTAACGCATCCGCAACTGCATTACTTTTGCCAGAGACATAATGTATCTTGAAGGTGTAGTCCCCAAGGAACTCCATCCACCTCCGCTGATGCATGTTTAAGTCATTTTGATCCAACAGATACTTTAGACTCTTATGGTTTGTATAGATATCGACCTTCACGCCATACAAGTAGTGTCTCCACAGCTACATAGCGAATATCACGGTTGCCAACTCCAAGTGATGAACCGGATAATTCCCCTCGTGCACCTTCAACTGGCGCGAGTCATACGCTATTACATTCCCATGTTGTAGTAGAACACAGCCTAAGCCGCTCCTTGAAGTGTCGCGGTAGATCTCATAGCCCTCTGTCCCACATGAGGAGCACAAAATAGGCACCGTGGTCAGACGACTTTTCAATTCTTCGAAAGCTTGTGGGCACGCTGACGACCATACAAACTTTTGATCTTTCCTTGTCAGGGTCGTGAGGGGTAATGTTATCCGCGAGAAGTTCTCCACGAAGCGTCTGTAGTAGCCGGCAAGCCCCAGAAAACTCCGGACTTCCGTCACAGAAGATAACACAGGTCATTCTCGTATCGTAGCAACCTTTGTCGGATCCACCGCGATTCCCACTTCACTAACAATATGACTAAGGAACGCCACCGAAGATAGCCAAAACACACATTTAGAGAACTTGACGTACAACTGACTACTCCTCAGGGTCTCCAGAATAATATGTAAGTAATCCGCATGATCATCTTCGAACTGGGAGTACACTAGGATATCGTCAATAAAGACTATCATGAACCGATCCAAATACTCCCTGAACGTTCGGTTCATTAAACCCATAAACACGGATGACACATTTATCAGCCCAAAAGGCATGACAGTTAACTCATAACGCCCATAACGTGTACTAAATGTTGTCTTGGGAATATCATTTTCCCGGATTCTCAACTGATAATATGCAGACTTCAAGTCTAACTTTGAATATACAATCGACCCGACTAACTGGTCGAATAAATTATCGATCCTCGGAATCGGGTACTTGTTCTTTTCTGTTAGCTTATTTAATTCCCGATAATCGATACATAGTCGCAGACTTCCGTTCTTCTTCTTCACGAAGAGGACCGGGGCGCTCCAAGGTGACAAACTTGGACGCACAAACCCCTGCTCTATCAATTCCTGAAGCTGCGCCTTCAACTCTGTCATCTCTCTCGATGCTAAGCGGTAAGGAGACCGCAACACATGTTAGGAACCTGGCAGCAACTCGATGGTGAACTCGATCTCTCTCTGAGGTGGGGCTCCAGGGAGATCTTCGGGGAAAACGTCGGCGAACTCCGACACCACCGGAAGACTGACCAAACAAGGCTTGGGCTTCTTAGCCTCCAATAGGGTGAAGAACAATTTTGCCCCCTCATGAACTGTTTCGACTACTTGGAGAGAAGACATCAGCGTCTTGTTCGGTCCCTTCATACCAGAGAAGGTAGTTTCATGACTTATATTCAACCCTAGTTTGACCGTCTTCAAACTACAATCAATGAACGCACGTTGCTCCGAGAGTCAATCCATGCCAAAGATCACGTCAAACTCTACTATCGGCAGTAGTGACGTTTTCAAGTCGAAAGCTTGACTTCCTATCAGCACTTTAACGCAACAGACTCTATTCGCGTGCATCAAACACCCGTTAGGCAGCAACACATCCAATCTATCCTTAGCTACTGAAGAAGACACTCTGATATGTGAAATGAAGTCCTCGGATAGGAACGAGTGTGAAGCTACTGTATCAAATAGTGCTCGAGTTGGACAGTCCATGATTACGACAAATCCTAAAACATGACAGTCATACGGCTAAAGCATAAGGCGCAAGGTATACAAGGTATTACGGCTAAAATCTAACACATACCTGTCACCACATCGCCTTACTTGATAGCCTCCTGTTGGCCAAGGTTGTAGACTCTTGGTTGGGTTGGAGCCTGATGGGATGCGGTTGACTCCACCGCCTTTCCTTTTTCAGCATAGGATGCTCATGTCATCTTCTCCGATTTGTTACTCTAACAGTCGCGGGCCATGTGTCCCTGCTTGCCACAATTATAACAGTGGATTGAGCCTCCCCGCCCAGACGATGCCCTAGAAGTAACCAACGAAGAAGCCAATCCGGAAGACTTGGCCTTCTTGTTCCACCTTCGGTACCCAGACTTCGGTGGTTTTGGTACCTTGAACTCCGGGCTCTTTACTGCTAAGTCCTTCTTACTTTGGACCCTCTTAAGATCCTGCTCCAGATATCGGGTTGTATTGACATGGGTCAGAAAGCCCTGCGTCATAGGACATGAGAGCAACAATCTCAGATCGTCACGCAGTCCTTCGTAGAACTGTTTGGTCTTGCGCTCCTCATCCGTAAAAGTAGAGCCGGCATATCGCCCCAATCTTGTGAACTGGTGCAGGTAGTCGTCCACGCTACTCTCACCCTGCGTCAGTCTCCAAAACTGATTTTCCATAGCTATTTTCTGTGTTGTCGGGATGAACCGAGCCAGAAATAGTCTCGAATACTCTTCCATCGAAATATCGATGAGTTGACTCCCAGCGAAGAGATGCAGCTCTAACTCATCCCACCATAACCTTGCTTCGCCGTCCAGAAGGAATGTGGCTATTGTAACCTTCTGTCACTCATCAGTCTCTGTTACTGACATGACTCTCTTAACCAAAGAAAGGCAGTCCTCAGCTTGTGTTGGGGTTCCAGTCCCCGCAAACACTGGTGGATTAAAGCTCATCACGTGCTTTAGCTGTTTTTCAGTCACTCTCCTCTGCACTACGGGCTCTGCCGCTACTTGATCTGCCACTATAGGTTCCGCTGTGCCAAGCGGTATGTGAATTAATCCAGGAGCAGGAGGCTGCACTTGCCTCCCTGGTTGGGCATTGATCATAGCGAACACCGCTTAAGCTACCATTCGTATGGTTTCAGCAGAAAGAAGGGGTCGCATGCGCGTCATTGGGCGCACTACTCTCCGCAGAGTGCTGGCGTTGTGTCTGCTCTGCACCACTCCTAGTCACCTATAATGGTGAAACACTCAATTAGGTGTCAAATAATTGCCAAAAAGCAAATATATGAACACACAGGTTCCTCAAACATGTGTATTTTCATTCCTAAGTGGACATTCATGGGTTCTTTCATGTTATAACGGTAACGCACATACATGTGTTCACCACCCCTTAAAAGAATTCGCCCACAAATTCAACTAAAAAAGACCGACACCAGAGTCTGATACCAACTTGTAACACCATCATCCGTGACATAACATATAACAGAAGGTCCGGCTGGGGCCCGATGCCATATACTACGGACAGTTAGTGGAGTTACCTATTAAGACCATAATGCTTAAACGCGTCCTAACTCAGAGTGCATTCTAGCGGAAATAACTTAATATTACAATTAAAACTCAACCAACTGAATGTCCACTAACACAAAATAAGAATGATAAACCAAATACACAAATATTATTGGCCTTAAGACCTTACAATATTCAACTTAGAATAAATTGTATTGCATACATCGGCACGCAGGCCGGCCACACATGAACGATAAAGTAAACGGGTAATTCGCTTTGGCCTTCCAGGGCCAGTTTAGCAATCCTGGGCTGCAGCCCGCTATTTCCCGCTTGACTCGGCTGCACCTGCATGAATCATTCCACCTCAACGGTGGAAAACAATAGCAACGAGCAGCATTAGCCGACCAAATTATAACGACCACATCTCTCACTCGGTGTGGCGGTGCTCCTTCCCTACAGGCATTAGCTTATACAAATATTGGCAATCAGAACGTGCAAATTAAGCACCATTCGCCACATACGTTTGCCCAACGCCCAACGCCTCGTGCTCTCAGGGCAAATTCTTGGTGCACAGGACCTCATGGGTCACACCTCCGTTCTTTGCGACGGTCAGCAACGTTTCAGCTTTTAGTCTTCGGGAACCAAAGCCGAAGACAAAGTCACTAATCTTCGACAAAGTCATGATGATCTCCAGATACACACTTTGACTCACTCCAAGTCGAACGACTAGGGTTGGGTACAGTTCAGCTATTTCCCGTACTCAAATCGTCAGGCGCGTCAGCCACGACGCGGGTCAGCATCCCCTTTCTCATTCCATATGATCCATAACCCCGTTATGATCCTATGCTAGTACTCATGGCTGCCTAAGATGGGCCACAAAGGTTCTCAGTACCACAAATTGGCCCCCAGGTCTTCAAGAGACAAGCCTCTAAAATCAATAGGCCACAGGTCTCCCAGAGACAGACTTCTACAATCAATAGCCTTCAGGTCTCCTAGAGACAGGCTTTACAAACAAAAAGAGCTCACTGGGAGTTATCGCCGGCGGTAGCGCTACCGTCGCGCGGTAGAGGACAGACTATCAGTTCTTCCGTCTTTTCGGGTGTTTTCCTAGAAACCGCCTCTAGTACTCTCACTGCAGCCATCTACACACCCCGTAACTCTGAAATCTACGTGATTACCAAAGAGTCTTCTCCGGCATACAAAACACACAAGCATCACCAATCCAGACCAACCTGTCCGGATGAACTTCACACAGCATGCATATTTCGTACTTCGATTCCGGATCTAAATACAACACTAACGGGGATACGCGGATCTACCAGTCGGGAGAAGCACTTCCACGTGTTCGGGGAGCGTCTACCCTCACATGCCAAAAAGGACTTCACATGTCCAAGGAAGAGGATCGTTACAGTAGAAGTCCATTTCGGCGCTATAGGAGAGATTTCAGCTGGATGGAAACGACTGCTTCGGCATTGGCTCTGTAGATCCGAACTCGTCTCGCGAATCCGAGCTCCGAAACTCCAACGGCGGCGAGATATCTTTCGAACGAATCTCCTTCTTCCTTCTCCAGCCGCTCAAGCCAAAAACTCCAAAAGAATGAAGTGAAAACGACACTTCCAAGGCTTTAAACTGAGCTACCGCCGCGCGGTAACTAGCTACCGCCACACGGTACCGTTAATCAACACCTCGGTTCGTGAGCCACCGTCCAGGCCCTCAAATCACAGGCCGACACGTGGCCACACAGTTACAGTATTGTTATCGCCGCGCAATAGGATACTACAGCCACGCGATAACTAGCGTCGGTTACGACACAACCGCTACCGCTACCGCGCGCGGTAGCAACCCGAGAGCTTTGCCAACAGATTGACCAAGCTACCGCCAACGGTATCTCTACCGCTGAACGGTATCTTTCGGAGACTCCTGCCACTATATTCACGTTGCTACCACCGGCGATAAACCTACCGCCGGGCGGTATCTCCCAGAAACCATTTTCCTATTTTGGGAAGGTTGGGGCGTTACAAGTTTCGCGAGAAATTATCCCTGTGAGGGACTTCTACAACAGGGGGATCTAGTGCGAGAAAAATCGACTGGAGGGTCGACGAAATACGGGAAGGATTTCGTAAGAAATCGTCTCGGTGAGGGACGTCTAGATCGGGGGATCCAGTATGGCTCTAAGATACTTCCGGAAGGAAGGTGAAGAGCCGGATCGAAGACCTTTCCGGGGAGAAAGGGAGAGAGTCAACCGGTCCGGATATAGGGTCGGTATAGAAACAAAAAAAAATTTATATTTCATCGCTTCCGATCTCCGACGTCATGGAGATCTAGTTGTTTTGAATTGTAATCCTCTTTCGTTATTCGTCAATAAAATTATTGTTCATTCTTTATTTTTATTACAATTTTGTGGTTGTATGTTGGTAGATCTCTGAAGGTGGTGCAAGCCTCTGTAAGGCGAAGTTTTAAAGAGAAACCAACTTCTGTGACCTACCGCAAGAGTAAAAACATGATAAATATCACCAGTAGTATCACTACCAGCGAGAGTTCGCCATAAATAGAATAGTGTTCAACCTGTCTTAGTACAACATTAAGAATAATAATATTAATAAAGGGAAAGTGTCGCTAAGCTCCAAAATCTTGAGTGACAAATCTTAGATGCTACTCTTCTGAAGAATTCAGAGAGATATTAAGTTTACTCATCATCTTCTTCAACATCTATTTCACCCCTTTCACCTCATCAGCAGTCTGCCTGATCTCCTGTCCTTGCTCCTCCACCATCCCATAGATGTACCGACTGGTTTCCCAAAGAGATCCTCCACAGCGTAGAGGAGGCTGTGAAGCAGGGGGCCGTGAGCTTAAGGCAGTCAGAATTTCCTCTACTTTATAGATATGTGGACAGCTATCCGTTGGGTACTGAGACCAATCAATGACCGGATATTTCCCCATCATAATACTCTGAATCACTCCGCCCAATGGCAGGGTGTTCAGTCGCTGGCGCTCGGGAGACTTCTGCCGAAACGTATAGCGCATCATCGATAGAATTAAGTCTGATACGCTGAATGACTTACCTAATAGGATGTAGTATGTCACCATCGAGAGTTGCGATCCAGATTTGAACATAAGGGAGTGGCACAAAACGTCTTGGATTATGCGGGCATTCGGAGTGAGGGTATCCACTGTTGTGATGAGGTCTTGACAACCTTCGATACCATAGAGGACCTCATTAATTTCTCTCCAGTTCCTAGTGGATTTGAAGGACTCGACGATATAGAGTCGCTCCTCGCCTAGGAACCAAACATACTTCCTATACAGGATTGCACCCCTCCATCAAGCTGTGTGAGAGCTGGATCCAGATCTTCATTCAATATAGTAACAATCTGGGTGCCTATACAGGATTGCACCCCTCCATCAAGCTGTGTGAGAGCTGGATCACAGAGGTTGTTGCAGAACTCCCGAACGAGTACAGAGGAAAATAGATCACCCGTTGCAATCACAGAGAGTACCCCCCGATGGTCCAGGTAGCTATAGATGTGAGCATATCGCTCATCGATATCGACGACCATGGCCACGCTCACCGTGGCTTCGTCCACCGCAGGATAGGTCGATGCGGGTGTTCTGGATCGCTTGGAGAAACTTTTACGGGGTGCCTGGGAGCTGGATGAAGCCAGTGCCTGAAAACACAGAATTTCCAGGTTTAAAAATTAAGGAAAATCATTTCTGGAGGGTGCCGCCGCGTGGTAGCGTGACGGACGGTACATCGTCGCCCTCCTCCGGATCTTCCCCAAAATCTCATTTTTAACAAACTTTTTTGAATAAAACCTAGAGAGGAAGGGGATCTACGTACTAATAACTCAGATTTAAGAAGTCTAACTCGATCCATGAAGAAAAACCTCAAATCAAACTCAAATAACTTGAAACCTCCATGGATCTTGCCCAAAAAGACGAAATCTCCAAACTTAATTCCAACCTCAACATAAACTGAAATATGGGAGAAAATGAGTAACATTTACCTGGATCCGGGGTTGCGCCGGCGGAAGGAATGAACTTGGGATAGTGAGAATGGAAAAAGAAATGTGAGGGGTTCGGCCTAGCGCCAGATCTAATAAATCGAGCTACCGCGCCACGCTAACTCTATCGCCGGCAGTACATGATTTCTTTCTAATTATCGACTATCATTGCTGGTAACCCATATTTCTCATTTGATGTGAACAATAACTCAATACCAAGTGTGATGTGTCTCACAATAGCGGGGGCGTAGGTGCCTGTGATTTAGAGTCGCTAACTTGTAAACCACGTCTTGTATTTAACCGAAGAGGGTTCCAGTAGGTCCATGTGAGGCATTGGGGGAAAAGAGTGTTAGGTTGAGCAGATTCTTCTGTATGCATACGGGATTAACACCCCAACCTACGACATTTGTGCTGCTCTGCATGCTCATCTGTCACTTAGTACGGGGCTAAGGTGTTGACATATTGCATTGGCAGTCTTTATCTTGAGCATACTCATAATTCTGATATACATAGCATGAACATTATTTCACTTCTCATGTTAGTTAAAATCATGCATAGTATTCTATCGTGTTACCGTGTGTTGGCTTGTTCTTTGCATTTGTTTTTCTTGCGTCTTTTCCGTTTGACCGGTGTGCATTGTTTTTTATATTTGCAAAAATCAAACTAAAATTTGAAAAAAAATCTAAAAACATGTTTTTATATTTATTTTCAGTTTGATATGTTTAATCTTTTTATTAAAACAAAAAAAATTTAAAAACACTAAAATACAAAAAATATATATATCGTTCTTTCGTATGACACGCATGACTAGAACCTAGAGTATAACGATTACGTGCAATGTTTGATTTAAGATTGTTAATCTCTGTTAATATTGTATGATTATGTCATGATGTGTCGAATCTAAAGGTGTCTAGTTAATGAGTGTGACTGGACAGGATAGTGTATGTTGATATGCCTCTACGTATGTGTGAGGATTTAGGTAGAGTAATGACATTACACTGTTCACACATCACTAGAAAATGCATTAGTGTAGAAATTCATGCGTACATGCTATAACTCGTGATATTATGTCTAACATGCTAGAAATAACTTGAATAATCAATGTCACGGTGTTCATATTTTTATATAAAACATAGAACTTTGAGCCAATATTCTATTGAAAATGTCGTTTGTATACAAGTTAAAGTGTATCTATCTATGTGGGTAGATTTCGATTGATTTGGGGTCCTTGAACTCAAAAATGATAAACATGATAGTGAAAAAAAATTAATGGATGAGAAAAATATTGGGAAAATTGTATTGAAAGATTAGGTTGATAGACCCTAAACACCTAGAGGGGGGTAATAAGTTCAAATCCTTTTAATCAACTTAGGCAATTAATAATGTTAAAGCACAGTAAAATAATCACAGCACAAACAATGGTTTATAGTGGTTCCCCAATTTATGGGTAAGTCCATTCTCCCCCTTCACCTATCCAGCAGAGTACTGGATTCGGCCAAACTTCCTTCCACTATCTCAGATCCACATATCTTACAACTCAGAACCGACCTGGTTCCTACAACTCAGACTTATTCAAGTCCTACACCTCAGATTCTTCCCAAGAATCCTACCTCAGGCAACAGCTCTATCTCAGCCTTTATCACCAGACCTACAACTCAGACTTTTTCAAGTCCTACCTCAGACACTCAGCCCTACCTCAGCCTTTATAAATTTAGTCTTACAACTCAGATCTATAAAAGATCTTAAAAGAAAATTAATTGTTTAAAGCAATATAATTTTCACCCTGATAGAAAGAGAATAGGATGAATGCTTCTTGATCAGTTCTTGATTGAACTGATTACTTTAGATCCAACCTGTCTTAGCTTCTCCAAAGCTTCTTGAATTTGTACCAAGTAATGTTGATCTTCAATTGGAGTTGGAGTTGATCTTCAATCCAGCTTTCTTCTTGAATTCAGAATCTGATCTGAATTTTTCTAGCAGACTCTTCAGGATCTGTCTTCTTCTAGGTTTGTCTCTTGTTCCCCTTTTTTACTTCTCAAACTCTCAAGCTATTCAGACTTTTCAGGCTTGAAAAAAAAACTTATTGGCTTGTGATAGCACAGTTCTTTATATAGACCCCATCTTAGGTTACCGGCTGATCCGGTTCATAACGGCCTTCTGACAGCTCTGACAGATGTGTCAGTTTTGTTACTTATGACAGTTGTCGGGTCTTCAGTCTTGACAACTGACTCCTCCTTGAACTTCTATCTCAGCAGAAAAGGGCGTTGAGACAACTCCAAATGTGTCGACACAAATAGACCATGTGTCGACACAAGTCTTGAAGGTGTAGACACAGCTCCGACATTGTTGACACAGCCATACTTTATCTTCTCGACACAGCTTCTGTTGGATGTGTCGACACAAGTCCTGTGTGTCGACACAACTGCTTCTGGTCTCGACATAGCTGGTGTTAACAGATTTCTTGAGTGTGTGTCGACACAAGTCCTGTGTGTCGACACAACTGCTTCTTGTCTCGACATAGCTGGTGTTAACAGATTTCTTGAGTGTGTGTCGACACAAGTCCTATGTGTCGGCACAACTACTGTAGACTGAACTTCTGTGTGTCGACACAAGTCCTGTGTGCCGACACAACTGGCTTCTGGTGTCGACACAAGTCCTTCACTAGTGTCGACACTTGTACTTAGAATATTTTCCTGCATTTCTTTAACCTGCACATTCAAACTCAACATTCCATCAAATACACCTTGATGTATATCATTGAGTTAGATGAGACTTCTCCAAATCTTGTACACATTTTTCAATGTACCCAACAATCTCCCCATATTTGGAGAAGTCATAATCTTTAATCAATGATATACACAACTTATAATAAAAAAAGAAGATGTATATTATCATTTCACAGGCAGGATAACTCATAAACAGAAATAGCAAGGAATAACATTTATTATCATCACATAATATGATAACATTCATTAATCAGGAATAAGTGTTTGATTTAAAAGATTGTTTAGAATAAAATTTACATAGTTTTAAGACAAGCTGATCTATCCCTAAGATTGATCAGGCTCCTTGATCACAATTCCTTTGCCAGATTTTATCTTTGCTTGCACATTGATTTCTGAATCATCAGCTGGCTTCTTCCCTTTTAGATCTTTCTTTTTGAGCTCTTCAGCCTTAATCTTCTGCCTCTTCTGATACTTGCTCCATTCTTGTTCAGAGTACCATTTGCTTCTATCATGCATATTGTCTTTTACAGCTTTTCAGACAGTAAGAATGATATTTCTGGAGGTTGGACTCCATTATTCAAAATCAGGCTTTAATTCTGCCTGTTCTCTGAATCTTTTCTTAGAAAGCTGAGCCTCTTTCTGAGCATCCCTAGCTCTTTGTGCTTCTTGCTCTTTTTGTAAAACAGCTTCAGACATTTCAACCTTTGCAATAATAACATTATGAGCCTTCTGTGGAGGGCTATACATATGTTGTACTGTTTGTTGTACTTCTTCAAAATCAGCTGGAGGATAGATGACTTGTGCAACTTCCTGCTGAACCCCTTCAATGTTGGCAGGTTGAATACCAGATTCAGCAGTGTAATACTCATCACAAAGGGGTGGATATCCAAGAGTAGCTCTGATGGTATTAGATACCCATTTAGCATGATCAGAGCTGGCTTTGACTAACACTCTCTCCCCTTTTATGACTTCTCTGGCCACATGATTTTTAAGATCATCCTTTTGAAACCTTACTTGATCAGCAAGATATTCTGTAACTTCTTTGTAGTAGGCTCTAAATTTGTTCAGGTGATCAGAAATAGCCTTTTGAGATTCCTGAATGGCTGTTTGTACAACAACTAGATCTTCTTGGATTTGCTTGGATACATCACTTTTTAAATTAGTAGCAATACTTCCCAATTTTTTGAGAATTTCATCATGTGAGTTCTTGAGATTTTCATTTGATCTAAATTGATTTTCTAGAATATATCATTGCTTCACTGCAATGTCTTCAATTTCAGTCTTTATCATCTGTTGTTGCTTGGCCAGGTAAACCACAGCATTACTTCCTTTATGAAAGATATCTGTCATCTCCTTCTTATGCAAATTTACTTCAAATCTGATAGATTTGATATTTTGTGCCAGCTGTAACTGCAGTTCTTTGTGTGACTCATCCACATACTTTTCCATAGCAAGTCTTTGCTCATCCATTTTCACTTGCAGTTGTATTAGAAGAGAATTAAGTCTATTCCTGGAGCAGATGCTTGAGGCACTGTTTGTAAGGCTTTCTTATAGTCTGTGCTTCTTTTCCTGAGAGCCACCAGCTTCCTTTTCTTAGCCATGGAAGCTTCTTCACCATCAGAAGAATTTGGGGAACTTTCTATATCCACAGTATCCTTAGGGTTGGAGGCATGTAGTTGCTTCTCCCCCCCAGTCCTTGTATCTTGGAGGTCAGGAAACAATTCTTCCAAAGTTACCTCCTGCTACATTTGAACATGAGGTATAATTTTCTCTTGTCCAATAAATGGTTCTCCCTGGACATCAAGATCCTTCCAGGGTTTTCTCTAAGCTAGAGGAGTGGAGGTGCTCATCTTGAACTGGATCTGGCATATGCACATCCTGTGCTTCTGTCTCAGAGATGACTGTTGCTGCATTGTTGATTTCTGATACTATGTTCATAACAGTATCAGTTGCATACTCACTCTCCAGAGCAACTTCAGCAATAATTCGTCCTTGGGCAGGCAGCTGTGATAGTTCAGGGTCTTGAACAACTGAAGTTTCATTGTTTTCTCCCCCTGGAGATGATACCACCTGAGTGTCATTAGTTTGGATGTCCTCCCCTTGGGCTTGAGCTTCTTTATGTGGTTGTGGTGTATGTGATTTTCTTTGTTGTTCTTCATCTGAGCTGAAGACAACCTGCTCTTCAGAATCACTGGAAGATTCTGCTTCCTGGGTGGTAGTTTTTTTTTCATATCTTTCTTCACTGGTTTCAGTGGAGTAGAAACATTTTTGGTCAAAACTCTATCTCACCTGGATAGTATTCTCAAATCCAGTCTTCTCATGTGATTTATCTTGGTTCCTGAAGTTTGATTCATCACCTCTGGGATGGTGGAAGCCAGATACAAGCTCAATATCCTACCCAGATTAAGCTTCTTGACACTTTCTTTGATTTTGTCAAAAATTACAGCTGACCAGTCTGTTTTCACTTGGAAGATAACTCTGGTCATGAGTTTGAACATATAGGCAGAGATCCTATCATAATCTTCTGTTTTGCAGAAAATAACTTTGTCTATTATTTCTGACAGGAATTTACCTTGGGAATTCATTCCCTTTCTGGTCATTGAAGAATCAATCTTGGTATTGGGATCCAGCCCACACCATTGCAGTGCATCCCTTGTCATGGAAGATGTGATATCTTCTTCTTCCTTAATCTTTGGAAGCTGAAGTGACTTTTTTGATATTCTTCTGGGAGAGTTTTACTGTAGAACCATTTACAGTGGACTTCAACTTCTTTCCTAGAGAATCCATTGTTGCGGAAGAGTAAAATTCAAGAACCTCTTTCTTTCATATCCTTGTAGGTTCAGAGACCAAGTATTTCAAACCATTTTCTGCGATTAGAGTAATCATCACCTTGATGTCTGGCGAGGCAGTCTCGAACGCCTTGCGTACTAGTTCATATCCTTCATTGATCTTGTCTTCCTATTGTGGCGTCATTGGTGAACGAGAGAGAAGAGAGTCGACGGAAGATTTTCTTGTCGACACAAAGTCTAGAGTCGAGAGTTCTGAAAGAACAGTCGGCCAGATTTTGTCTTCTCCTATTTATAGTGTGTTTGTAAAGGGTAGGTCAAAAGACGCGTCTAACTTAGGAATAAACTAGTCGACAAAACTTTACATGTGTCGACATAGATGACCGAGGTCTCGACAAAACTTTGTTGAAGTCGGCATGTCTATGTGTCGACATACTTTTGTCTGTGTCGACATAGACTACTGAAGTCTCGACAGAACACTGTAAGTGTCGACATGTCTATGTGTCGACATAGATTTTTGTGTGTCGACACAAAAATCTTCTAATACATGGTCTCGACAGAGTTGTGTCGACACAAACATTATCTGTCGACATTCTTTGTGGACACAACCTGCTGATAGTGTCGACACAGTTAGCTTGTGTCGACATAAACTTTCTAACTTAGCCAAATTTCTTGAGGAGGTTTTGTGCTGACTAAATATCTCATTCTAGCTTCAACATAACTAATTCAATTTTAAAATGATTGAATTTACTTTCATCTAGAGGTTTTGTAAATATATAAGCAATTTGTTTGTTAGTGTTGACAAATTCCAGACTTATGTCTTTTTTTTCAACATGTTCTCTGATGAAATAAAATTTGATTTCTATATATTTAGTTCTGCTATGTGAAACAAGATTTCTAGCAATAGATATAGCACTAGTAGAATCACAATATAATGGAATTCTATTTACATTGATGTCATAGTCTTCAAGTTGATGTTGTATCCACAACAACTGTGCACAGCAACTGTCTGCAACTACATACTCTGATTCAGCAGTGGAAATAACTACACTTGTCTGTTTTTTGCTGTTCCATGACACCAACCTTTCACCTAGGAACTGACATGTGTCAGTGGTGCTTTTCCTATCTTCTTTGCAGCCTGCAAAGTCTGCATCTGAAAAACCTGTTAGCAAGAAATCTCTATTCTTAGGGTACCAAAAACCTAGATTAGGTGTGCCCTTTAGATATCTCAAAATTCTCTTTACAGCAGAATAATGAGATTCCTTTGGGCAAGCTTGGTACCTAGCACAGACACATGTAGGGAGCCAATTATCTTTTGGGCACAGAATAATGATGTCTATTCTACTAGCAGTCAAGTAAAGTAGGGAGTCAATTATCCCTCTATACAAAAACTCATCAACAGATTTTACTGTCTTATCTTTGCCTATAGACATACTTGTCTCCATTGGAGTTTTCATGGTGGAGGCTGTCTCCATGTCATATTTCTTGATTAACTCCTTGGTGAACTTAGACTGAGATATGGACAATCCATCATCAGTCTGTCTAACTTGGAGTCCCAAAAAGAATTCAAGCTGACTCATGCTGCTCATCTCAAACTTCCCTTACATAAGTTTGGCAAGCTTACTACAAAGGTTGTTTTCTGTTGATCCAAAGATAATGTCATCAACATATATCTGGACTAGGATGATCTTGCTTTTTGATTCCCTAAAGTATAGAGTCTTGTCTATTTTCCCTCTTGAGAATTTATTCTCAATAAGGAAGGCAGACAATGTTTCATACCAAGCCCTAGGGGCTTGATTCAATAAAATTACCTTTCCTTAGAACCCAAATTGTTATTGGGTCCTAAGTTCAGGTTAGCTTGATATTTGACATGCTTACCTGCAGCATTTCTGATATGTAAGCTGGCCTTATGTTGAGTACTAGCATTGAACCAACAATCAATGACAAAGTGGTCAGTCTTGCCACAACACCAGCACTCAAATCTATTGTATCTTTTCTTAAGTACAGGCTTAACAATACTGTTGTCAGCAGTTCTTTTAAGTGCAGGTGTTGGAGCAGAAAACACAGATGACTTCTGAAGAACATGGTGTGTTTGCTCTTGGGCTGCCCTATCAGCATTTGCTCCTTTGCCATTCAGATCACCATACTTATAGTGACCATGAGTGATGTCATAATCATACCTGTTAGTAGGTTGCATCACTTTCCTAACAGAAATAGGGGGTTTGAAGGCTAGTGGCTGAACTGGGGTTTTGCCTTTTCTATGAGAATTAGCTGCCCTAGTTCTTCCCTTGAAGCCTAGCCCTGTCTTACCTTTTCTGAGTGATGAAGTTATTAATTATGGGTAAGACAGACTTTGGCTTAGAGAACTTGGACACAAGATCCTTCTCTCTCTGAAGTCTTATCTCCAGACTTTTGATGTGTGATCATTTTTGAAAGTGATTGTACCCATCTGAACAACAGTTATGTTTTTCATTTTGGCAACCTCATTCACTTTCAGATCCAGCATCTTTGCTGAATCTGATGCAGCCAGTTTGAGAGATTCAATTTCCTCAGCCTGCTTCTTGACAAGGAATCTGCTTCTCTTAAGGGCTTGCAACAGACCACCATACTCATCAATTAATTGATGAACATCCCCTTCAGATTCAGAACCATCCACATCTCTTGATGCAGATGCTTCTGATTCTGATCCAGTATAATACTCAGAAGCTAAGGATGGATTGTATACTTTACTGGGACCAGGCTGATCCTGGCACTGATCTTCCTCAGATAGAGCCATCAGCCCTCTACAATAATATTCTTCACATCCATTGATAGAATCCAGCATTTGCAAGAATTCAGATTCTACAGGATCCTCTTCTGTAGAGAACAATCCAATATAGGCTTCTGCTTCATCCCCTTCTCCAGATTCTGATGATGAAGAGTCAGTCCAACTCTTCTGCTTCTGGGCAACAAGGGATCTCTACTTCTTGCCCTTATTCTGATGTTTTTGTTTGTCCTTAGGCTCTTTTCTTTTATCAGGAAATTCAGCCATGACATGTCCTAGCCTGTTGCAATAATAGCAAACAATTTTAGAAGAAGTTTGTTTACTAGGATTAGAGTCATACCTGTCATCCTTAGAAGTCTTCTTCTTCTTATAATAGTCATCCTTGGAGGAACATGAAGATGGCTTGGTTCTCCATTTCTTCTTTTTCATGAACTTTTGAAACTGCCTTGTAAATGCAGCAAAGTCCACATCAGAATTGTGGCTGTCTGAAGTGTTGATGTCAGTATCTTCTGGTTCAACTTCAGCAATTTTCCTGGGAGGAGAAGGTGACTTTCTCCTGCACTTTCTTGTGGCTTCAGTCTTGAAGGCAACTGATCTTTCTTTGTATTCAGACCTATTGCTTTTCTCCTCCTCCTTTCTGGCAGTGAGCTGCATATCATAAGATAACAGTTTACAAAACAGGGTTGGTGGAGGTGTATCAGCAAGCCTGGCCACTTCTCTGATGACACATATTTTTGTATCCAGTCCTTGTTTAGTGACCTGAGAAACTTATCATTCAGTTCATATGTGCTAAAGACTCTTCCATAGGTCATTAACTCATTTACAATTCTAAAGAACTTCTTGTAACATTCTGCTATGCTATTTGACTTGGCTTGTATGAAGCTCTAATATTCTTGATTTAGCATGGACTTTCTATCCTCTCTAACTTATTCAGTTCCCTCCATGTAGACAATCAAAGTGTCTCACATCTCCTTGGAGGTTTTGCAATGAACCAGATTTTGAAATGTAGAATCATCTATGACACTAACAATTATGTTATGTGCTCTATTGTCTAAGATATCTATGATGATCTCTTTCTTAGTCATTTCAGAATAGCTCTTTGATGTTTTGGAATTTGCATCAAAAACTTATATGTTCATAGAAATGAAAAGACCTTCCAAAACTGTGATGTAAATTCTTGGATCAGATGCTTCCATGAACAATCTGACTCTTTCTTTCCATATGCCAAAATTCTCTTTCATGCAGATAGGTAGTTTCATGGATCCAAGTTCCTTCTGATTTTCACTTAAACTCATTCTGGCTAATCAGTTAATTGTCTTGGAGATCTACTCAGACTGTTAGGTCTATGTTTGAGTTAACCTCCCTCTGATACCACTTGAAAGATTAGGTTGATAGACCCTAAACACCTAGAGGGGGGTGAATAAGTTCAATTCTTTTTAATCAACTTAGGCAATTAACAATGTTAAAGCAGAGTAAAATAATCACAGCACAAACAATATTTTATAGTAGTTCCCTAATTTATGGGTACGTCCACTCTCCCTTTTAACCTATCCAGCAGAGTACTGGATTCGGTCAAACTTCCTTCCACTATCTCAGATCCACATATCTTACAACTCAGAACCCAACTGGTTCCTACAACTCAGACTTCTTCAAGTCCTACACCTCAGATTCTTCCCAAGAATCCTACCTCAGGCAACAACCCTACCTCAGCATTTATCACAAGGCCTGCAACTCAGACTTCTTCAAGTCCTACCTCAGGCACTCAGCCCTACCTCAGTCTTTATAAATTTAGGCTTACAAGTCAGATATATAAAAGATCTTACAAAGAAATTAATTGTTTAAAGCAATAAAATCTTCACCCTGATAGAAAGAGAATAGGGTGAATGCTTCTTGATCAGTTCTTGATTGAACTGATTATTTTAGATCCAACCTGTCTTAGCTTCTCCAAAGCTTCTTGAATTTGTACAAGTAAGCTTGATCTTCAATTGGAGTTGGAGTTGATGTTCAATCCAACTTTCTTCTTGAATTAAGAATCAGATCTGAATTTTTCTAGCAGACTCTTCAGGATCTGTCTTCTTCTGGGTTTGTCTCTTGTTCCCCTTTTTTACTTCTAAAACTCTCGAGCTATTCAGACTTTTCAGGCTTCAAAAAAAACTTCTTGGCTTGTGATAGCACAAGTCTTTATATAGACCTCATCCAAGGTTACCGGCTGATCCGGTTCATAACGGCCTTCTGACAGCTCTGACAAATGTGTCAGCTTTGTTACTTATGACAGCTGTCGGGTCTTCAGTCTTGACAACTGACACCTCCTTGAACTTCTATCTCAGCTGGGAGCCTGAAGGCGCGCGCCTAGGCGCGCCTGGGCGCGCCTGAGCCTCAGCACAGCAGGCGCGGCGGGCTGCGCCTGGTTCAGGCGCGAGGCGCGCGCCTTGACAACTCCAAATGTGTCGACACAAATAGACCATGTGTCGACACAAGTCTTGAAGGTATCGACACAACTCTCACATTGTCGACACAGTCATACTTTATCTTCTCCACACAACTTCTGTTGGATGTGTCGACACAAGTCCTGTGTGTCGACACAACTACTTCTGGTCTTGATATAGCTCGTGTTAAAAGATCTCTTGAGTGTTTGTCGACACAAGTACTGTGTGTCGACACAACTGCTCCTTGTCTCGACATAGCTGGTGTTAACAGATTTCTTGAGTGTGTGTCGACACAAATCCTGAGTGTCGACACAAGTCCTGAGTGTCGACACAACTGCTGTACACTGAACTTCTGTATGTCGACACAAGTCTGTGTGTCGACACAACTGACTTCTGGTGTCGACACAAGTCCTTCACCAGTGTCGACAATTTTACTTAGAATATTTTCCTGCATTTCTTTAACCTGCACATTCAAACTCAACATTCCATCAAATACACCTTAATGTATATCATTGAGTTAGGTGAGGCTTCTCCAAATCTGCTACACATTTTCCAATGTACCCAACATGTATACTATTAATTCACGTGTTAAGGATATCCCTTCAGCACTACTAGCTCCTCCTGAT
Organism: Platanthera zijinensis; assembly: GCA_039513925.1. Classification (NCBI taxonomy): domain Eukaryota; kingdom Viridiplantae; phylum Streptophyta; class Magnoliopsida; order Asparagales; family Orchidaceae; genus Platanthera; species Platanthera zijinensis. The sequence continues at coordinate 92,304,510 of CM077092.1, read as the reverse complement.
AAGTCTTCATGAGCATTGTGGGGATGAGCATCTTGGTAAAAAGAACTGTTTCAATCTTATGCAACGACTACAATTTGAGTTAGTGCTCCTTGTTCGAATCTTGATATGAAGTAGATAGCAATGTGACATGATTTTTCACTTTATTTTTCTTAGTGCTAGCATATTGTTTTATTGAGATAAAATATGTACTACAGATTATTTTTATTTGATGTTTTTTCTTTTGATGCTACACGTACACATATCATTGTTCTATCTAACGTTTTCATGCATAAGAATTAGACTTACACTGCATTCTATGTCTACAACACATATATACTAGTACATGATTTCTATTCCTGACGTGTACAATGTTACACTGTATTAACTCTATGAATCTCTTAGCATTGTACTCCAAATCATGTGTATTTAGTTTCACTTTTGTTGTCCAAATTTCTTTTACTCTGAAAATCTCGTCAAATCGATTAATTTTTTTCGTGTATTGGGTAGGTCTATATTCATGGTGTTCCGCTACAATTTTTGTCACTACTGCTTATGATTTGTTTTATGTGTGCACATTTTCTCATCTTTTTAGTATCTCATGCGCATAGGGAGAGAGTTGAGTATTCACGAGACATGTTTGTTAATCCTCGACCCTTTTAATAACATCAAAGGGGGAAGAATCGAGTGTTCATGAGTATATCCTATACTAGTTGAGTGTTGAGTGTTTGCTTAGTCACTTAGGGGAAGATCTCGTGTAGGGGGAGCACACACATAGGAGGAGCACACTTGTAGAGGGAGCACATCTGTAGGGGGAGACGTATTGATTATTTCAACCAGCTAAATTTCACGATTACTAATTGAATTTCACTATACCATGTTGTTACTGTTTTATATCTCATGAACGGAATTTGATATTATCAAAAGGGAAGTTTGTTGGAGCCTATAGTTAACATCTCGTCAGTTTGACAATATCAAATCTCGTGTTATATTTGATCATACATGGTTTGCGTATAGTGTGCAGGTTCACAGGTACAAAAGAACAAGAAAATCAAGTTCCGGCACCTACCGCCGAGCGCTAGCACTACCGCCCGCGCTAGCCTCGATTTATTTCTTGACAAGCACTCTGTGGACTACTGCGCGACATTAGCCTTATCGCGGGGCGCTAGCTCTCTCAACGAGCGGCGAGTAACATTCGTCGAGAAGAATTAGCTACCATCAGGCGATAGTCTTGTCTAGCGCCACGGTAGCACGAAAAAGCGGAAAAATATTTAATTCAGATATTTTTCCAAATCTGCTGGACAGCTGTCACATCCACGCGCATCGACCTACCGTCGGGCGCTATCTTTACCGTCGTTAGTAGCTTATTTTTCCAAGACGTATAAAAGCGAACGTCTCTTTTCCTGGAGTGATAATAAAGGAGAACATTTCATTTTAGGGTTCGGCCGCCATCTGGAGAAGCACGAACTCTCATCTTCGTTGAAGCAAAAGCATTGTTTCCTCCTCCTGCTCGTGATCGAAGAGCTCCGGCGAACAAAATCTTCAACGACCATTCTCGGCGGATCAACTGCAACAAGAACGATATTCAAGAGCATCGATCGCGGACCGTTCCTCAGAGGAGTTCTACGTTTGAGGAAGAAACAATTTCTTAACTCGTTGTATTTTAATTTAAACTCTTTTTATTGTCTAGTTAATTGTGTGAGGGAAATCGACAAGAGGGTCGTCGAAATCCGGGAAGGATTTCGCGAGATATCGTCCCGGTGAGGGACGTCTAGATCCCCCATGTGAGGAAAATCGACCGGAGGGTCGTCGGAATCCGAGAAGGGTTTTGTGAGAAATCATCTCGGTGAGGGACGTCTAGATCGGGGGATCTAATGGAGCTCTAAGACACTTCCGGAAGGAAGGTGAAGAGTCGGCTCGAAGACCTTTCTGGGGGAGGGGGGAAGGGAGAGAGCCAACCGGTCTGGGTATAGGGTCAGTATAAAAACAAAAGGAGAAATTTATATTTCATCACTTCCAATCTCCGGCGTCATGAAAATCTAGTTGTTTTGAATTGTAAACCTCTTTCATTATTCGTTAATAAAATTATTGTTCGTTCTTTAATCTTATTGCGATGGTTGTATGCTGGTAGATCTCTAAAGGTGGTGCGAGCCTCTGTAAGGCAAAGTTTTACGGAGAAACCAACTTCTGTGACCTACCGTCGAGCGCTAACAAGCCAACGCACCGCGGTAGCCTCCAGAACTAACTTTCTTCTGTAAAACCAATTTTAATTTTGAATAAATCTGAAAACCTAATTCACGCCCCCCCCCCCCCCCCCCTTTAAGGTTGGTCGCCCGATCCAACGCATGTAATCAAGATAATTCTGAAAACCATGAGAGACTGAGTTTTCTTTTGAGTCAAGAGTTGGCTATTGACCTGATCCTGCAATCGTTGCCGGACAGTTATGAGCAGTTCATCTTGAACTACAATATGAATGAGATTGATAAGAAACTTCCCGATCTCCTAGGCATATTGCGAACTGCTGAGAACAATTTGAAAAAAGTCAAGTCTGTTAGTCTCATACTGATGGTGCATAAAGGCAAGAACAAGGCTAAGGGATCTAAGAAGACGAAGATAACATCAAAGTCTTATCTTGATCCCAAGTCTTCAGCACTGAAGAAGAAGACACTGGCCAAGGAAGGGAAATAACGTCATTGCGGTAAGGCAGGGCATTGGAGGAGGAACTGTCCTCTTTATCTGGAGGAGCTGCAGAAGAAGAAAAGTGTGACTTCCGATTAAGGTATTTATGTTATAGAGAAACTTTTTTGCTCCTTCAACTTGGATATTGGATACCGAATGTGATTTTCACATTTGTATAAATGTACATGAACTAGAAAAGAGCAGATTGTTGTATAAGGGAGATGTGGACCTACGTGTTGGAAATGAAACAAGAGTTGTTGTTGTTGTCATAAGACTTTACCGTCTTTTTTGCCTACAGGGATTATAATTGAACTATATAATTATTATTATGTTTCTGCTATAACTAGAAATATTATATCTATTTCATATTTGGACATGAATGATTTTTCATTTATAATTAAGAACAATTGATGTTCTATTGATAAAAATGATGTTTGTTATGACATAACTAAGATGTTTAATGGTCTGTACGTTTTGAACTTATACCAGCCTATCTATAATGTAAAAAATACTAAAATACTAAATAGGAATGACTTGAATCTTATGTACCTTTGGCATTGTCATTTAGGACATATAAACGAGAAACGCATATCCAAGCTCTAAAAAGATGGACTACTGCACTCATTTGATTATGAATCATTTGAGAGATGTGACTCTTGTTTATTAGGCACATTGACTAAATCCTCTTTCACTGGTCATATTGAGAGGGTTGATGATCTTTTGGGTATCATACATAGCGATGTATGTAGACCCATGAGTTATATGGACAGAGGTGGGTTCCACTACATTATATTTACAGATGATTTCAGTTGATACGGATACACGTTTCTTATAAACAAATCTGAATCTTTTAAAAAGTTCAAGGAGTTTAATAATAAAGTACAGAACCAAATAGGAAAAATAATAAAAGCAATTTGATTTGATCGAGGTGACAAATATTTGAGTCAGGAAATTCGTGATCATCCGAAAGAGTATGGTATTGTATCACAACTCTCTCCACCTATAACACAACATAATTATGTATCTGAGTGGAGAAATCGTACTTTATTACACATGACACCATCGATAATAAGTTATGCAGATTTGCCCATTTCTTTTTAGGGATATGCTCTAGAGACGACTGCTTTCACACTAAATCGTGTTCCAACGAAAACTGTTCAAAAGACAACATATGAGATATGGACTAATAAGCATCCTAGTATGTCTTTCATACATATGTAAGACGTCAAATGTCTGATAAAGTAGAGATCAAATTAGTTAAATGTTATCTAGTGAGGTATACAAAAGAAATTAAATGATACTATTTCTATAACCAGTCAGAGAGAAAAATGTTTGTCGGAAGGATTGGTGTTTCTAGAGAAAGAGTTATTGTCCAAATAGACTAAGTTCAAGAAGCACAAACAATGAATAAATTAGAATTGGAACATGAGCAAGGACTACAAACAGTTGTATCCAAAGAGCTTGCTTAAGAAACATAAGTACTACGTAGATCTAGAGTTAAGTCTGAGAGATATGGATTTCTCATGTCTCAAATAATTAATACGTTGCTTATTGATCATGATGATGAGCCTGCAACCTACCAAGAGGCTATGAATGAACAGAACTCCGAGAAGTGCTTTGAGGCCATAAAATCTGAAATGAACTTCATGTATGCAACCTAAGTTTGGACCTTTGTGAAACCACTTGAAGGGGTACGAGCCATAGGGTGCAACTGGGTCTTCAAGAAGAAAACTAACACAAATAAGAATGTACAGACATTCAAAAGTCGATTAGTGGCTAAAAGTTTCAAATAAATTCATGGTGTTGACTATGATAAGACTTTTTTCCATGTTGTCATGGTAAAGTCTATCAAAAATTTTCTTGTTATTACTGCGTATTATGACTGTGAAATTTGGCAAATGGATGTCAAAATGGCTTTCTGTAATGAAACCTCATCGAGGAAGTATACATGACACAACCTGAGGGTTTTGTATCTCCAAATGAAGACACTAAAATATGTAACTTGCAGAGATCCATTTATGAATTGAAACAACTTCTCAAAGTTGGAATCTTCGTTTTGATGAGAAAATAAAAAAAAAATTGATTTCATCAAGAACGAAGATGATCCTTGTGTTCACAAGAAGATTAGTGAGAGCACTGTCGTATTTTTGATATTGTATGTAAATGATATATTGTTGATTGGGAATAGCATTTTGACACTGTAAGCTGTTAAGAACAAGCTATGGGACTGTTTTTTTATGAAAGTCTTGGGAGAAACAACTTACATACTTGGTATTAAGATCTATACAGATAGATCAAAAAAATTATTGGATTTGACCCAAAGTACATACATTAAGAAAGTGTTGAAGCGGCTCAATATTTGGAAGAAAAGGATTGCATGAAGTTGATTCCATATGCTTCGACAATTGGATTAATCATATATGCGATGCTATATAATCAGCATGATGTCTCATATGCTTTGAGCATGACTAGCAGATATCAGTCTGATCCAGCTAATGGTCACTAGACAGTAGTTAAGAATATGTTGAAGTACTTGAAAAGGATAAAACGGGTTTTCTTGATTTTTGGTGGAGAGAAAGAGCTCGTTATAAGAGATTATATGGATACTAGCTTCCAGACTGATATGGACGACTCAAAATCTCAGTCAAATTTTTTGTTCAGTCTTAATGGAAGACCTGTAAGCTGGAAGAGTTTCAAGAAAAAGACAATTGCCGATTCTACAACAAAGGCCGAGTATATGGCTGCAACAAATACAATGAATGAGGCTATATGGATTAGGAAATTCATAGACGAGCTTGATGTAGTTCCTAGTATTGTTGCTCCAGTAACTCTTTACTGTGACAACAACGATGTCATTGCATAAGCCAAAGAGTCTAGATCTCATCAGTGCTCAAAACACATACTTCAGCAGTTTCAACTTATTCGAGAGATTGCCGATCAAGAAGATATAAACATATGCAAAGTACCGGCTGAAGATAATATAATGGATCCAGTAACGAAGGCACTTTCACAAAGGAAGATGATTGACATACTAGATCAATAAGTATTAAATACTTGAATGATCAACTCTAGTGGGAGTTGTGGATATTGTATTTGTCGGTTGTATATTCATAACATGAATTATATTATGTATTTTTTTTTACATTTCTGACAAATTTTTTTGTTATGTTAATTTGTTTCAATATTTGATATAGTAATTAACATAATAAAATTCTTAGAATGTTTGCTTCCATAAAATTTTAAGTCAACACATGACTGAGGTATCATCTTATAAATTAGGGCGAGGTATCATCTTATAAATTAGGGCGAGGATGATACATTAAGACTAGTATATTGGTTGACTGATGACTGGTTCCTACATGTCATGATATTGGATATCAAGTCAACACATGAGTGTTTGTTATGAACAAGTTGTACAGGAAAAATCCACCATAAGACAACTTTGTGGATTGTTTTATGAACGTGTCATAAATATGTCTCAAGTGACAATAGTGTTTGTAGTTCTTTGACCTGAAGTCATAACATTCATCAAGTGAGGAACAACATACTTTGATGTCATTTAAGGTCTTCCTTGAGAAAGGTTAATGATAAAGGTGATTATTAGATTTGTTATGAATCAATTGGGTGTTTGTATGACAGGAGTTACATCAATGGGCTCATTAATGAAATGAAACTGATAAATGCATGGTCATGTAAGACTGAGTCAATATGTGATATTGAGTTCACCAATCTCAGAAATTCTATTCTAGATCAATAAAAAAAATTTGAATTATTAAGAGGGTGACACACTTCATACCTCGAGTTCAATCTGGAAGTAAGAGACATAACAACACTAAAACATTGGTCACAAATAGGTTCATTGAGTTACGAACTCTTGTATTACTTGGTAGCAGTGATGCATTGCTAGATGTCGCTTATTGCTCACGAGACAATAATTTATACGTTTTAGATCAAGTGGGAGACTGTTAGGATGTTATGTGATGTGGAAGTAGTCAACAAGTTAGTCTCGCTGCCAACGTAATATGAGTTTATGAGGCCGCACATAAAAACGTACGAGAAATTGGATATATGATCGGTGTGGCTCGACTCATATATGTTATGAGTGAAGAACCAAGGTTGGATTAATGGGGAGAAAGTCTGTGTCGGTCAGACTCCGTATTGATATGGTGATATCAACTAGAGAGAAGGTCGACATAATGTATGTCAACTTGATAGTCTACCGACCGATCTATGTCGACTAGCCTAGGTGTCGATAAAATATATATCGACTGGACAAAGTCTACGTCAGCTGGACCAGTAACGGTTAGATTAGATGTTGATATAATGTATATCGACTAGACAATGCCGGCTAGATAAGTTCAGTATAGACTGGACAATATCGACCAAACATCAAGTTGATCGACTAAACATTGTCGGCCAGATTATTTCAGTGTTGACCAGACAATATCGGCTAGAAAAGTTCAGTATCGACTAAGCAGTGTCAGCTAGGCAGGTTCAGTATCAACTGGACAGTGTTAGTGATGCAGTGGTAAGACAGACACGGGGTGAACTTGCTAAATGCAGCTTAAAATGTAATGCAGTGTAGTGTCGTGCGGGAGTGGTCCACTAAAAATTGCAACAGGTGATTAATTATTATAATAAAATGACAAAGGCACGTGTGGTGACACATAATTAATTAACAGAGAACAGAGTATAAATTTTGCAACACGAAATAGGCGCAATTACTTTCAAGTAAGCGCATAAGGAACCCTGCAAGTCACACAACGAATAATACTAATAACATGTAAGAGTGAACATTCACCACACAGTACGAGTTTTACCAAAATACACAACAATAATAGGACAAGACTTTATACTATTACCTACACGTGTAGGCGGCGGTGTTGGCAGTTATAGCGGGTATCCGAGGCTATAGTAAGCGGAGAGGATAATAGAGATGTGGATCGGGCTCTTTGTGGGGTGAGGATACTTGACAGTGACTGGAAGAGGGAGGAAGGGGGCTGTCAGCTTGGAGGTTGCAGGCTGGACGGGAAACAATAGTGAAGGAGAAAGCGGAGGAGATAGTGTTGACAGGGGTGGTGGTTTGGGGCTCTGTTATGAAGGAGGAAAGGAAGGCGCGCGGCTGTTGGCATCAACTGGGGAGAGCGGAAGTAGGGGAGATAAGGAAGAAGGAGAGGGTACTGCTGTAGGGGTGGCAATCTGGACTTGGAAGAAGAAAGGGGTGGACGTTTCGCTGGAGGTAGGAGGCGGGTTTTGTGGTTATCGGGCTCGGTGGTGAAGCATGGGAACGGAAGAGAAAGAGGAAGAGGGAGGCGGAAGAGGTGTCGTCGGTGTCGCACCGGAAGGGGGAGAGGAGAGGGGATGGCGTCGCACCACCCGCGACCGGAGTTTTCGGGAATTTTCTCAAAAAACCTCGATGCCCCTCTGAACTGCCAGCCGCCAATATATATAAGCCAAATCTCAAACCGCCTGTTATAACTGCAACCCTAATCATAAAATAAACCCCCGATCGGATGGCTAATACAGTTTTGGTCCGATCGGGACTAAATAAACATCAAAATAAAAAACATAAAACATGAAACTGACTATAAACGATCATCCGGACACGACCACGGGCTCCGATCGCCCTTCCGGGCAGCGGATCACCGCCTCCTGCGGAAATATAAGCGCGTCGGTCGTGGCGCGCCGCCAGTTAGCTAGACCAGTTAAGTATCGACTGGACAGTGGCGGCTAGAACAGTTCAGTATCGACTGGACAGTGGCGGCTAGAACAGTTTAGTATCAACATGACAATGTTAACTAGAACAGTTTAGTATCGACTGGAAAGTATCAGCTAGACAGGTTCAATATCGACTGGACAGTGTCGGCTATACCAGTTCAGTATCAAGTGGATAGTGTCGGCTATACCAGTTCAGCATCGAATAGACAGTGTTGGCTATACCAGTTCAGTATCGACTAGACAGTGTCTACTAGACCAGTTCAGTATCGACTGGAAAGTATCGGCTAGACCAGTTTAGTATCGACTGGACAATATCAGCTAGACCAATTCAGTATCGACTGGACAATATCGGCTGGACTAGTTCAGTTTTGACTCGACAATATTGTGTAGACATCAAGCCGATAGACTAGACATGTAGCCAATATAATGTATATAGACTTAAAGGTGTCTGGGCTTTTAGCCGATCGATTAGACATCTAGCTGAAACAGCCAAAGACAGTTTTTCTCCTGTTTTAAATCCTTAATCGGTTCAGCGCTTAATATCAGATTAAATCTTTTGTGAACCTGAACCCGGTTCACTATATATATATATATATATATATATATATATATATATATATATATATATATATATATATATATATATATATAATATCAGTGTTAGGGTTAAGTTTTAATTGTTCCCTCGCGATTTTTTCGAAAGAATTCAAAAGAGCGACGATGAACCCGACGTCAGCTATCCTTTTGTGAACTGGAGAACTAGCACCGATGATCTTCTCCTGGAATCAAATCTAGCAATCTGTGGAGACAGACCCCGAACTTTATTCTAACCTGCTTTCGTTTGACGCAAGCAAGTGTTTCTCCTGTTAGTGTGGATACCCGTAAAGGCATAGATCTAGTTCTGTGCTTTCGTGGACTCAAAAGGGGAACACATTTGGCCGCCGATTTTGAATCAGGCGCAACCAGAGGAAGACAATCTTGGATTTGGATTCTGACTCAGTCGCAACAACTTCTGGATCATCTCAATCGAGTTGAGACTCGATTCCATACAAGTAATCGTTGTTTTATTTTTCTTGATTCATGGTTATCGCAAGTTCCAGTTTTTGTTTAAGGTTTTTCTTGAACACTATTCCATTGTGCACATATGATGTGTACCCAATAAAGAAAACACAATAGGGATTTACAACAACCGGATGCTAAAAATGCTTTTTAAATGGTGATCTTGAAAGAAGTATACATTAAGTTTCTAACGAGTTTCTAAAAGGCAAGATTAGAAGAAAACATCTCTCAACTTAAAGTCTTTTTATAGTTTAAAGCAATCTCTAGAGCTTGGTTTGGAAAATTCCAAAAGCCATGACTCTATTGAGATACAAAGAGGGTCACTCTATCATACCCTCTTGTAAAAGGAAAGAAGATAAAGCGGATATTCTCATTGTTTATGTTGACGATATCATTATCACAGGAAATAATTTGAAAGAAATCGTGTGGGTTAAAGGATGATTGTGCAATGAGTTTGGAGTCAAAGATTAAGGAAAGTTCAAATATTTCTTAGGAATTGAAGTTGCACAATAAGACGGTAGAATCTTCATTTCTCAGAGGAAATATGTCATGGACCTTTTAGAAGAAACATGGATGCTTGGTTATGCGCCGTCAAATTCCCTCATAGAAGTAAATTGTAAAATCGATGAAGACAGAGATGGTGAGAAGGTGACATCGCTAGCTATCAAAGATTGGTGAGAAGGCTAATCTACCTCACAAATATTTTTCCCGATTTCACACTGCAGTTGAGATCTTTAGTGATGCAGGGCGGTCCTATAAGTCTGACTAAGGGTTATATGTGGACACACTTCCGACAATTTCTTTACTTGCTATACTTTTTTTTATAAATCAACATAAGAAGAAAAGCCACAGTAGTTAAAAGCGTATAAACAAGGAGTCAAGTGAGGTGATACAAATGCAAGAGTGCTTGAAGTCAAATAGTCAAGAAAATGAAAACATACAATGCTTCAAAACTTGAAACAATAACTACAAACTAGTATTCTTCAAATAGGAAATTAACATACAATTCAATCATAATATAATTGACTTCAAACTAGAAAACTTACACAATTAGAGAGTAGAGGGATTGAAGGCATGGAAAGGAAGCTTGATGTTACGGCTGATAGCGGATGTCCCGGTAGTTGCTGGAATGGGGGTTCGAGGCTGCTGGAATAGTGTGCCCTGCTACTAGAATGGGGAGCTCTGAAAGCAGGAATTAATTTCCTTGGTGCTGTAATTTGGTTTAGCCGCATGTAATAGAGAGATAACTTGTCCTTGAGTGTCGGGGCAGAAAATGGACTAAGAGCTTTCGGGGAAACATTTCCTGGAGTGGGATGAGGGTCCAGGAGATTGGGGAGGGCTGAGAATGAGATGTCAATCCATTGGAATGAAGTTTCAGGGCAGTGCAACTTGTCCCTGAATGATTTCAGCAACAAAACAGGGTGCTCGGTTTGAGGGAGTGGGGAGAGGGATGGAGTGGGTAGGCTGCAGCAAAAGAAGGGGATTAGGCTTCACGTGTGAGAAAAGAATGAGGTTAGCGGAGTACTGGGAGCTATGGAGGTAGTGGGATAGTGAGGGGAGGTGATTATGGTGGTTATGGGGCATTGGGGTAGTGGTTATGGTGGTTATAGGGTAGTGGTTATGGTGGTTATGGTGGTTGTGGGGTAGTAGCTAGCCGGAGGTGGCCGCCGGAGGTGGCCCCCGGAGGTGGTCACTGGTGAGGCGGATGGTGGTGGTGTCCGGAGATGTTTTCCGGTGATCGCCGGAAAACTAAAAATGAAGGAAATGATAAGGGGATTGGAGAGGGATTGCCAGAGGTGATTTTCCGGAGATCGCGGATGAGAGAGGATTTTTTAGGTGTTTTGGGGCTGTTTTGGGTGGTGTTTGGAGGAGGGGAATGTAAAGGTGGTCGACTATGTGGGGGGAGGTGGAGGGAGGTTGTTCCACGGCAAGGGGAGATTAAGGATGGACGTCTATGGGGTGGGAGGAGTTGAGGGGTGGTTCCACAACAAGGGGGAGGTTGTGGGTGGTCGGCTATGGGGTGGGAGGAGGAGAGGGGTGGTTCCACAGCAAGGGGGAGGTTGTGGGTGCGGCTATGGGGTGGGAGGAGTGGGGTGGTTTACGACAAAGGGGGAGGCTATGGGTGGCCGCCAAGGGAGTGGGGAAGGGGAAAGGAGTGGCCGGCCAAAGGGGAGGGGAGGGGAGGGGGATTCACGCACCCAAGTCCGGCTTCGGCACCAGAATGATCAAAAGAGGGCTTCTGCACTCAACTTTCAATACCGTCAAATTGAATCATTTATCCTTGTTTATAGACTACGGAGCCATCATGGACGGTCATGATTCTCCGAGCATGGAGGCCCTCAAAATACATTAAATAGAATTTAAAGAAATACAAAAAATAACAAAACTCTCGGATCGTCGATCCTCGTGAAATGGACGGCTTCGATCATCGTGTAGGACGATGTGTGTCGCGATCCCCATCAATTCTCCCCGCCTTGAAAGCATTCATCTCCGTAAATGAAGATGTGTGTGCTCTCGTCTGAAGGCGGGGTGAATCCATCTAGCTTTGATTGTGTCCTGAACTCGTGGGTCAGGTTTGAGGGTATAAATGTTTTGGAGGCTATAGACGGTGTCGTAAAAAACGATGTTACGATGGAACCGGGGATGGTACTACTGAAGTTAATGATGGTACTGTAGATGATGATACTGCTAAAGGAGATGTTGTCAAAGATGTCGGAGTCGGAGTAGTGGACATCAATGTTGAAGGTGCTGACGATGGTACTGCTGCAGCCTTTGACGTCGAAGACTGAATGATACTGCTATGGAAGAAGCCAAGAGGATGCCTGATGATCAATCGATGTCAAAGACTGAAGTTGTAGTATGGTAGGCGAAGCCTGGGGCTGTACTGAGGGAGCAAGTGAAAGTTAGAACAGTAGTGAGGTAGTAAGTAATGACTGGAGGTTGTAGTGAAGTAGTAGGCAAAAGTTGGGGTTGAGGAGCTGTAGTGGCAGGAGGCGAAGGGTATATATAGTCATGTGGCTGGAAAAATGAAGTCAAATCTTCTATGTTGAATACGAATGAAATTCTCATACTCCGCAAAATATCTAGTTTATAAGCATTTGTTCCAATTCTTTTGATAATCGTGTACGGATTCATTTGCTTGACATTTAATTTTGGAGCAGTTCCTGTGGGGAACCTCTCAGCACATATACAGATCAACACATTTCCTTCTTTGAAACATTGCAATCCCCTATGACTATCAACATAAGTTTTATAAATATTTTTATTTCAAGTACTCCTACATCGGTAGACTCATGTATGTTACACATTGACAATGAATGATGGTCGACAGATATAGCAAATCTCTTATGCAAAGGCTCTACAGCCCTCCGAGTTTCATTCTAGAGGGGCATATGATCAGGGGGTTTAGTGGGCGGGGTGTACAAATTTTATCATGGGTGCAATGATTATCTAAATAATCACTTGTGGTGTCAGCACTAATGATAATGAGATCAATCCCCTAGTCATCGAGAGCACTCTCACTCTCTAACTCATAAATAGTAAGCATGTCTCTAATAAGTGGTGGCTTATCTAGAGGTTCATTAGGAAGTGTGTGTTAATACTCGTTGAGTGTGTGATAAACAACTATAAGATTGCATGAGACGTTTGCATTGGGATGCCACTCTATGATGTGTAGAATGCCTCCATAAAGTGAAAACTCATCAGGTGGCTCATCGGGAGGGATATAATAAAATCCATTGCAGATGCGATGAGTACTGAAATAGGTTCCCCGTATAGAGGAAGTGTCATCAGAAATAGCTGAGACAACCACTATAAAGCCAATGCTAGGCTCTCGATTTTTTCCACGGACATGACTCATCACAACTTCGTCGGGAAGTTTTGATGAATAAGTGCTCAAAGGTGAGGTGAGCCGATGGTCAGAGCAATACTTATGTCACAAAACTGGTAGGGGCAGGACATGTAACTATAGGATCACCAGGTTGCTCGCACTCTCAATCCGAGCCATAGACTATGTCAGACTAAATTGGTGGACAACTCAACTTACATTGAACCTTACTAGAGAAATCTACATCAGGTGTCCCATCTTCTGTGTCCAAAAGAACATTGGTGGGCATGGGAGTGGCCTTAATCTATGGAAGGCTCCTCGATATGGGTCAGTCAGAATGTGAGTATACTCGACTAACTTTAGAAGATCTCAAGGCATGCACATAGTGGAGGGCAAGCAGAAATGTCTGCTCAACAGAAACTAACCGATGGTGAATCAGTGATATGTAGATAGCAGACCGAAGTCCATAACAGAATCTAGCTGCGGCTACGACTGGCTCATCACAAATGTCGCTCCTCACTGCTAACTTGTCAAAGTAAGCTTTATACTCAATGACAAACATGGATTCTTGTTGGAGGGTGTGAATACTTGCTCGAGGATACAAATCTTATATGCGTCGGTAAATACCTATAACATAATCTCCGCTTCATCTCCACCCAACTAGTGATGGGGCAAAGATGATCTCACTCAAGGGACCGATCTATGCTATCAAGTAATGCCACACTTGATCTAACAACCTAAGCATCGCAAACCTGAAATGATGTTCACTGAATAACTCAAAGTGATCTAGATAAAATCTCATGTCCACGAGCTAATAGCTAAAAGCCACGGGACTTGATAAACCATCGAACGGTAAGGCGACTCTATAAAACCTAAACTCGATACTCCTCGTAAATGATATTCATCGTAATAAGCCCTCCAGTGATAGTCGGGTCATGTCGAAGGGTTAACACGACCTCTATGAGTGACAGGTCGGGGATGAGGATAACCGTAAGGAACTCAATGAGCTTGAATATGGGTGGACTCCGGTTCCTCAAATAGAGAATTAGAATAGCAATCGCTACTATGATATGACATGGGTGAAACATATAGATTCTAATCCAGTGTATTTTAAATCAAGCCCGAACATGGACTCTGATACCAATCTGACGCAGGACGGTCCTATAAGGGTAACTAAGGGTTATATGTGGACACACTTCCAACCATTGTTTTACTTGCAAAATTTTTTATAAATCAATATAAGATGATATGTCACGGTAGTTAAAAGGGTATAAATAAGGAGTCAAGTGAGTTGATACATATGAAAGAGTGCTTGAAGTCAAATAATCAAAGATAATGAAAATATACAATGCTTCAGAACTTGAAAACAAAGACTACAAACTAGTATTCTTCAAATAGGAATTTATCACACGATTCAATCATAATATATTTGATTTCAAACTTGAAAACTTACACAACTAGGTAGTAAAGGGATTGAAGGCATGGAGATGAAGCTTGACGTTTCGGCTGGTAGCGGCAGTCCCGGTAGTTGCTGGAATAGGGAGTTCGGGGCTGCTGGAATAGGGATTGACTGTGGAATGGGGAGCTCTGGAAACAGGAATTAATTTCCCGGGTGCTGGAATTAGATTCAGCAGCGTGTAATAGGGAAATAACTTGTTAATCTAGAGTGTTGGGGCAGGAAATGGACTACCGCCAGTTGGGGAAATTTTTACTGGAGTGGGTTGAGGGTCCAGGAGATCAGCGAGGGCTGGGAATGGGATGTCAAGCCGCTGGAATGAAGTTCCAGTGAATTGCAACTTCTCCCTGAATGATTTCAACGGCAAAACAGGGGGCTCAGTTTGAGGTACTGGGCGGTGAGAGGGATGGAGTGGGCTGGATGTAGCAAAAGAAGAAGATTAGGCTTCACGTGTGAAAAGAATGGAGTTAGTGGAGTAATTGGTAGTTATGGAGGTAGTAGGATAGTGGGGGGAGGTGGTTATGGGGTAGGGTGGTGGCTGGCCGGAGGAGGCCAACAGAGTTGGCTAGAGGTGGTTGACTAGCCGGCTGGTGGTGGTGGTAGTAGGAGGTGTTTTCCAGGCGACCACTGATAAACAAAAAAAGGAGGAAATGAAAGGGGGATTAGAGAGGGATCACCGGAGGTGGTTTTCCGGCGATCATCGGAGGTGGATGAGAGGGGATATTGGAGGTGTTTGGGGGCTTTTTTGGTTGGTATTTGGAGAAGGGTAATTGTGTAGGTGGTCTTCTATGTGGAGGGAGGTGATTCCATGGCAAGAAGGAGGTTGAGGGTGGTTGACCATGAGGTGGGAGAAGGAGAGGGGTGGTTCCACGGCAAGGGGGAGGTTGTGGGTGGCCAGCAATGGGGTCGGATGAGTGGGGTGGTTCACGGCAAAGGGGGAGGCAATTGGTGGTCGGTCAAGGGAGTGGGGAAGGGGAAAGAAGTGGTCGGCCAAAGATGAAGGGAGGGGAGGGGGCTTCACGCACCCGAGTCCGGCTTCGGCATCAGAATGATCAAAAGAGAGCTTCTGCACTCAACTTTTAATACCCTCCAAATAAACACTCTATCCCTCTCTCTCTCTCAATATATATATATATATGAGGAGAATCGTATATTGAAATGATAATTAGGGAAAAGGAGAGTACAAGATAGATATACGAGAGGGAAAACACAGAAATAAAAAATCCCAAAATTACATAAATCCCCCCCCCCCCCCCTCCCTCCCTCAAGTTGGGCATGTGAAGTCAACCATACACAACTTGCCAATAATCTTTCCACAGACAGTAGTGCACAAACTCTTAGTGAATATGTCAGTCAATTGTTGTTCGGATGAAACAAAGGGGGTAGCCATAATTCCTCTTACAATGTTTTCTTTGATGAAGTGTCTGTCGATCTCAATGTGTTTAGTACGATCATGATGCACTAGATTAAGAGCGATACTGATAGCCGTCTTGTTATCACAATATAGTAAGATAGGCTCTGCACCATTAAGACCAAGGTCTTTCATGATGGTTTGGGTCCATGGACCTTCACATATCCCGTGAGCCATAGCCCAAAACTCTGCCTCTGCACTGGATCTGGCGACGACATGATGTTTTTTTCTTCCCCATGTAACCAAATTTTCACCCACCATCGTGCAGTGACCGGAGGTGGACCGACGATGAGCAACCGAACCAGCCCAGTTTGCATCAGTGTAGACTTCAATTGCCAGATTATCAATTGGTGAGAATAGAATAACCTTCCTTGGTGAGGATTTGAGGTATCTAGGGATATGATGAGCAGCATCCAAATTACGAGTTTTTGGAGAATGCATATATTGGCTGACTACTCTAATTGCATAAGAGATGTCAGGGCGAGTATGGGACAAGTAGATCAATTTTCCCACAAGTCTCTGAAAGCTAAGAATGTCTCCAATAGTTTCACCATCAGCTCTTCCAAGTCGGTGGTTAGCTTCAATTGGGGTGTCAGCAAATCTACACAAACTCATTCCTGAAGCTGTAAGGAGACCAAGAATGTATTTCCTCTGCGATATAAAGATACCATTTTTGGATCTTGAAACCTCAATGCCCAAGAAATACTTAAGGCTTGCTAAGTCCCTCACTTCAAATTCTCTCGTCAACCTCCCTTTTAGAGTATGAATCTCATCCTGATCATCGTCTGTTATGATGATGTCATCAACATAAACTATTAGAGCTGTCAACTTTTCATCCCTGTGTTGGATGAAGAGGGTATGGTTTGCGTTACTCTAGGAGTACTTGTCACGACCCGTCTTGACAAAAGTCAGAGTGCGCTTCGGGCGGGCCGTGATGCCACAGACATGGGCGGAAAGAAAATCAATGTCTGTAAGGTGGAAATAGAGAAACTGATAATATGTTTTAAAATAATTACTTTGAAAGAAAATTGTTGTTTGATTTTATGCGGAAACTTTAAAATATGGTAGTGTGAAACAGGTGCACATGCATTTTATTAAAACTTCTGATACAAATTCAGATTCAAACGCAATGACAGGTTCAGATGAATGAACATAAAAACAATATTAACTTCGAGTGCATATAATATAGCCTAGCAGTTGTTCATGATTTACTGATCATTATTATTACATAAAAAAATGTCTGACAGTAAATGAAATGAAACGTAAACATAGAACCTGGAACTTGACGCAGATCGGGCTCAGGATGTAGGCAGCGCGGGCACAAACGCTAAGACAAATCCAAAAGAAAAAGAAAAAGCCTCAGAACATTGAAATAAATAGGTGAGCAAGTAAAATAAATAACCAGTAAGGGAAACAGAAATGTATGTGTACCAATTTTCATGAAAAAGAACTAGCAAGACAGACGAGTAAAATATAACCCAACAGAAACAAGTTAAATTATAAGACTACTCCGAAGTATAACATATAATTAATCAAGTAATATCTTACGCTGTAATCAATGAGTTGTGTATGCGTTTTTAGTGGGTGCACATGGTTCACAATCAGCTCATATACAAGTCTTATTAGAAGAATTTTTGCTTGCAGTGACCATGCATGTAAGGAGAAGCACCAATTAAGCACTATTTTTCAATGATTGCTTAAGATATTATTGAGCTAAAAGATCCATATTTTAGGAGATTCCTAACAAGAACAGACTCACGACGAAGAGAAAAATCAGATTATGAAACAACTTTTACTCAAGACTTACAACCAGACAGACATAAGAAATAAGACTCGATAAAACAAGGAAACTAGATAGGCTTTACATTCTGCGGAGTCAAGCACTCGCTAGTGATACGATTACAATACGTTATTTTCTAGGACACCAAATATTCATTTAAATTGATCCATTCTAAGACACGATTATCTTCTAAGTAAACATGTGTGCGATCCAAATATTTTATATAAAATCACGAACCATTTATTCGTTTTCTAACCAGAAATATTATCAATTATCATTATGACACAAATATCTTCCAAGTAAAGCATATACGATACGAGCATGATATAAAAACACCAATCATAAATTCACCAACAAGAATTCGTACATTTATAATAATGACAATGTGACTCATGCTCAACAATCTATCATATTTCAAATTCTTCATCAAACGAGAAATCCATTATCTAAGTGACTATTCAAATAGAAAATCATTTACGATCATAACCCATGACAGTTCAAACATATTAAACTCTAAGATATTAGCTTATCAAATTAGACATTCAAGATTTCAATTCTTTTGACAAATAAATATTAAAGGGTGAATTCACGTAAACCATAAGAATAGACAAAGTAAATTAAGTTCAATGTTTGCAAGAGAGAGGAATCTCTACTTGCCTTAAATAAGCTGAAGCTACGGAGACAACCAAATGGCACGAGCAATATTAACAATCTTATTTGAACATGTACAAGAACGACGAACGAGATACAGCAAATTATCATTACACTTACACAAGTAATTCACCTCCCTCAAGAGTGAGGGGAGAAGAGACAATATGTGGAGATGAATACTTGGCGTCGCTTAGGCTTGGGGAAATCCTAATTCGGAGAGGGTTTTGCATGATACCACCAACTGAAATGAGGAGCGGCGCCGGAAATCACAAACAAACCACGGTTAGACGATTGCAAGGGGACAAAATTCTCAGATTCATAAAATATACGAAATTGAAGCGCATAAATTAGGAAGAAAATTTAGGGAAAACAGAACAGAGGAGTGGAGGGAGAATCTTACCCACGGAAGTCAAATTCGAGCCCAAAATCTAAGTGGAGGAGGGTTCGAGCAAAACCCTAGGTGCTCTACTTGCAATTGTCGGTCAAATCGATGAGGAATCAGAGAAATTAGGGTTGTTGGATTGAGAAAACGAGTTGCCGGAGGAAGAGAAGGGGGTTGTTGACCTCGAAAGGAAGGTAGAAGGAGAAAACAAATGGTGTTGGCACCTTTGGAGGAGAAAGAAAATGTTGTTGCTGCAGTCGGCTCCTTGGATGGGAGAAAGATGGTTGCTGGCCCAGAGAAGGAGGAGAAGCTGTCCAAGAGGAAAGAGGGGGTGCAGTGTCGGCCTCAAGAAGAAACAACAGTCGTTGCTGCCGGCTGGAGGCAGAATCGGGAGCAGGAGGGGCGTCGAGCGGCGAAATCAGGAGATCAGGCTGGATCAGAAGCGGCTGGGAAGGCGGGATCGGGAGAGGGCTTCGTGCGGCTTGCGGAAGACGGGGCACGGGAAAACCCTGGACCGAAATCTATTAAATCGGGAGGGGGGCTAGCCGGCTAAGTTTTTAGAGGGGGAAAAACATCTCTTAGGCTAATTACAAAATTGTCATTCCAAACACTACATCAAATTACATCCCATTTCATTTTATCAAATTTTTGAGAAACTGGGTTGTTACATTCTCCCCTACTAAGAAAGTTTCGTCCCGAAACTTTCTGAGAATTCTCTGAAAGAGGTCAAAAATGGCGAAGATTCAGATGACACACATCCCAAAAAACTTTCAAATCAAGGCATGAAAGCCGACTATGAATAAAGAGAAACAAAAAGGAGAACAAGCGTGAAAGCTTATCAAAATCAAGAGAAAAGTTGTGGATACTTGCAACGCATAACAGATTAAAGTTCTCAAGAGAACTCTTCAGACTTAGTGGGTTCGACCAGATACAAAAGATTGGTTTCAGGAAACACAGGAATGTCTTTGATAAGCTCGAAATTGAGCAGCAAGACACGAGAATCCGAGAGCGAAAAGATCTTGAACGAAGGGAAAACAGGACACCAAAGAGGAAAAGAAACTGAATGACTATTGAGTATCAAAAGAAGCGAGACATCCTAGGGATGGAAGAGCACAAAACAACACTGAAGTAATTTAGCAGAACCATTTACAAGAATACTCTCATTTTTCGCTGACACTTAGAAGCTATCTAGAAGGAGATACAGGAGGACCGGATAAGATTGTTAGTCGCGCAGAACAGGAATACTGAATACGAATACCGGAGACTTGAAACTAGAGATTCTAACACATTTCATACTGTCAGGTACATAAATCATATAATAATTACAGCATTTTCATTGGACAACTCTAGGTAAAGAACATACAAGTGCAACCATAAGATCATGTGTGATGTCAAACATATAATAAATTCATGCGTGTACAATCATTATTGTTATTTTTAGGTTAACACTTGTGCAATGATTTATGATATGAATGCAAATGAATGGATAAACATGTCATGTTAAGCGCTCATTTCACTTAACATATCACGCATATTATGATTCTAATGTCAACGCACTTGAAAATATTAAACCATTCATATAATTTAATATTCTCAAGCGGTGTATACCATCGTGGAAATTCATATGCACAAAAATATTAAGTTTGCTCATAACCCTTTAACATTTGTGTGCATACTACTCATACCTATGAGTGAGTGTGCGCGTGTTTTGGTCACGAACAACAAATAATGACAAGCTGAGTGAAGGAATGATATATGTTTTATATATTTATACGATACAATTTCAAAATATGTGAAGTTTATAAAATACTTTATCTTTATAAACTAACCTCCCTCTGATACCAACTGTCACGACTCACGACCCATCTCAACAAAAGTCAGAGTGCATTACGGGCGGGCCGTGATGCCACAGGCATGGGCGGAAAGAAAATTCATGTCTGTAAGGCAGAATCAGAGAAATTGATAATATGTTTTAAATAATTACTTTGAAAAAACATAGTTGTTTGATTTTATGCGTAAGCTTTAAAATATGGTAGAGTGAAACAGGTGCACATGCATTTTTATTAAAACTTTTGATACAAATTAAGTTCAAATTCATGCAATGACAGGTTCAGATGAATGAACATACAAACTATATTAACTTCGAGTGCATATAATATAGACTAACAGTTTTCCATGATTTACTGATCATTATTATTACATAAAAAAATGTCTGACAGTAAAGAAACTAAAACGTAAATATAGAACCTGAAACTTGACGCAGATCGGGCTCAGAAAGCAAAAAGCGCGGGCACGAATGATATAGAACCTGGAACTTGACGCAGATCGGGCTCAAAAAGCAAAAAGCGCGGGCACGAACGCTAAGATAAATCCAAAATAAGAAGGAAGAGCCTCAAAACATTGAAATAAACAGGTGAGCAAGTAAAATACATAACCAGTAAA
Source organism: Platanthera zijinensis (assembly GCA_039513925.1). NCBI lineage: Eukaryota > Viridiplantae > Streptophyta > Magnoliopsida > Asparagales > Orchidaceae > Platanthera > Platanthera zijinensis. The sequence continues at coordinate 92,283,130 of CM077092.1, read as the reverse complement.
GGAAATAGAAATGTATGCGTACCAGTTTTCATGAATAAAAACTAGCAAGACAGACAAGTAAAATATAGCTCAACAGAAACATGTTAAATTATTAGACTACTCTGGAGTATAACATATAATTGATCAAGTAATATCTTACACTATAATCAATGAGTTGTGTATGTATTTTTAGTGGGTGCACATGATTCAGACTCAGTTCATATGCATGTCTTATTAGAAGAATTTCTGCTTGTCGTGATCATGCAAGCAGAATGATGTATCAAATAAACACTACCTTTCAATGATTTCTTAAGATATTATTGAGCTAAAAAATTCATATTTTAGGAGATTCCTAATAGAAACAGACTCACGACGAAAAGAAAAATCAGATTGTGAAATAACATTTACTCAAGACTTACAACCAGACAGACATAAGAAATAAGACCTTCAAAATACAGGCTATTCAGGATGCAAACCTGCTGACACCCCTATGGATGTCAATCACAAGCTCTGCATTCATGAAATTGACTCTGAATCTCTACTTATGAATCCAGAGTATTATCAGTGTCTTGTTGTAAAGTTGATATATCTGACGATTACAATACCTGATCTCATTTATTGTTGGAGTTGCAGTCGGTTTATACATACTTCGCGGATCTCTCATCATCAGGCTGTCGAGTACATTCTAAGATACTTGAAGACTGCTCTAGGAGAAGGACTTGTATATAAACCATCCTCTGCTCTATCTCTGGTTGCATATTCTGATGTTGACTATGCGGTTGTTCTCTTGATGATCGACGATCAACAACTGGTTTGTGTACGTATATTGGAGGAAATCAAAGTACCTGGCGTAGCAAAAAACAGTCAATTATTGCTCACTCATCGGCTAAAGTAGAGTATCGTGCTTTGGCGGTAGTTGTGTCGGAACTCACCTGGCTAGAAAGTCTCCTTGGGGATTTGGGAGTAACACTGTCCTCACCAGCTACACTATTTTGTGGCAGCCAAGGTGTTATAAATATTGCCAAGAATCACGTATTTCATGAGCGAACCAAACACATTGAGCTTGACTGCTACTTCGTTCAAGAAAAGGATAAATTAAAGAAGTTGGAATTAGAGCATGTCTCGGCTACCTAGCAAGTTGCAGATATTCTCACTGAGGTCATACCTCAACCATTGTATCATCAGTTTTTATCCAAGCTTATTGCCAACTATTTGTATGTTCCAGCTTGCGGAAGAGTGATAGAGAAAGTCATGTAAAATGCCCATTACTTTGGCCCATGTTTTTGGGTCTCTTGTTCTCTTGTATTAATCCCACATCTTAGGATTGAAATTCTTCACCTCTCTCTCGTCCTATAAATATGTACAAATACATGTTGTAATTGAAATTTTTTGGAGTAATAAAAATTCTCTTGATTTTTCCACATTTCTCTACAATATGCACTACAAAATATTGTGGATGCATTTTGCATTTTATGCAGCCCATTTGCATGCGGGACATTCCGATTTCATGCAGATGCACCCAAATTGGTAAGTTAAATTTTTCTATATATTTCCGACATTCCGGGATAGAAATAGATTTGCCTAATTCAAGTCAACCAAAAACTGCTTCATAATATAATTGACAATCTCAATGTCTACTGTTCAAAGGTGCTCCTCTGGAGCTCCTCTTTTGTTGCATGATTTCTTTTTTCAGGAGATGAATTTCATTACTTAGCACGCTGGATTGGTTCCCGAAGAAATACATATGCTCGTAATGATAAAAATCAAGTTCCAACTTAAATTATTTTGCGGTTGAGATCTAATGGATGAAGTGTGGTTCTACCCAAGGCCAATTCCCACCTTCCATGATTCATCTACAGTCCAAAACCCTGCCCATTCCACTGCACAGCAACTCCAATCCACCCATACAGTCACTACTATATAATCATATAGCCATTCCAAGTCGTTCCTGCTTCATCCAAATCTTGGTAATCAAATGTCCAGCCATCCATGGGAATAACTAAAAATAAGACCTGCTGTTCAAGTAAAATAATGTTAAGATACTGGAAAATATCCTGAAGGACTGCCAAGACAGAGTTGGCTGTTGCTGAAGCAGTTAATGTAGAAAAGGAGATCTTTCAAAAAGATATACGAACCTATGAAGTGATTATGCAATTTAAAGAGGGTATTTCTGCATGTGTATGCATACTTATAATAACAAGTTAGTTTATTTAATACTACTCGGGAATACGAAGTGATCATCCAATAATGAGATTTTGTCTGCACTACATATTCTTTCTGCACCAGTTAAAACTGACGTTTATGATTATCCAACTTTTGTTTTGTACTAAACTTTAAAGTCTGTGTATTACGTTGGGAATTTTTCTGCGTATGATTGCCGGAATGTTGATGGGTAACGTTGACTTTAAGTTCTCATACATATTTGTCAACCCTTCCTCATACAAACTTTTTCAACTACCCCTTCAAAATGTCAATGATAGACCAAAACAACCCAATTAACGCAAGGGAACGTCAAGTTCGTCAACTAAATTTCGCTAGCCAACAACAACCTCCTACGGTAGATGGGCCTATCGTGACAAATGCCAACAACTTGCCCACTGAAACATACCACCACCGAGGAAGTCCTACGTACGCATCAACTCAAGAACGGCTCCAGTTATTGTCGAGCAGTTAACTGCACACTGCAGCTCACTTCAATTTTCCTTGAACTGCACAATGCAGTTCTGCACTAATAATGCAGTGCAGTGACCACCATCGAGTGCAATGCTGTGATGGCGATACCTTTTAGTAAGTTTCTTCTCATATAATATTTGTCTGTCTGTCTTTGAACGACACCAAACAACCCTTCCTTCATCAAGTGCTCCTTTTAACTAGAGGTTATTAACTTAAGGTTTTGAAGCCCACAAGGAAGTTCTTACCAATTATCATTTTCATATGTTAAATAAGTTGTGTTATAGGTTTACTAAATGTTTCAGCTAGAAGCATTATTTCATGCATTGTAAATTTTTCTTCATTCCATTCAGGATCATTGCTAAAAATAGTGTGTTCATGTGGGTTTATTTATGCACAATTAAGTTGGATGTCGCCGACTCCGACAGATGTCTCCGCCCCTGACGGATGTCGCCGCCCAGGACCAATGTCGCCGCCGGCTTCAGTTATTGTCGTGCAGTTAACTGCACACTGCAGCTAACTTCAATTTGCCTTGAACTGCATAATGCAGTGAACTACAATGCAGTTCTGCACTACAACTGCAGTGCAGTGACCAGCACCGAGTGCAATGTTGTGATGGTGTTACCTTTTAGTGAGTTTCTTCTCATATAATATTGGTCTATTTATGTCTTTGAACGACACCAAACAACCCGTCCTTCATGAAGTTCTCCTTTTAACTTGAGGTTTTTAACTTAAGGTTTTAAAGTCCACAAGGAAGTTCTTACCAATAATCATTTTCATGTGTTAAATAAGTTGTGTTATAGGTTTACTAAATGTTTTCAGCTAGAAGCAATATTTCATGCATTGTATTTTTTTCTTCATTCCATTCAGGACCATTGCTAAAAATTGTGTTCATGTGGGTTTATTTATGCACAATTAAGTTGATGTCGCCGCCCCCAACCGAAGTCGCCACCCACGAGATGTCGCTGCCCACGACCGATGGCGGGATCGGAGCCATGGATAGGGGTGTATAAACTAAGCCAAACAGCCTAGATTCGCCTAAATTCACATCTGAATGCTAGGAGTAACTAGAACCGCTGTAACATTTGTGAAATGAGATGAAAGAACCTAAAGGTAGTAAAATAGGCCAAGAACGTTTACGTAAAAGTAATTACAAGCTTGCAGCACTACATAGAGAGTTCTAAGTTACCTCCTCTTGCAGGTTTTCGAGGTTATCCCAGTAGCCTTTTTGTTTTCTGTGTTTGTAAGCAAGAGAAAGGTCCATCAAACTCGCAACCTTCCTAAATCCACCCATCCGAGCTACTGCTTTCTCTATGTCCAACCTTCCATGTAAACGAAGTTGTTTCCTCATCGGCATGAAGCCTTCTTGTCCATGCTTTGATATGAAGTTAGCAATTTCAGCTTTGAGGACTTCAAAATCCTTCTGCAAGCCTGGAACTTTAGACCTCTGCCTCAATGGATTAGAGGAAACTGCACAAGAAATATTTTCTTTCTGCGTATTTTGAGTTATGTATGCATCATCCGCATATGGGGGTGTCACCTTAATTGAAGGATCACACATAATACCTACTGTATTTTCAATAAAATCACGTATAGCACACAAGTTTGATGGAAGATCTTCGTATACTACCTGAATTTAAAAAAAAACATTAGCACTTCGTAACATATCAAATAGGATAAACAGAATCTGCAAGTCATTTTAGTAATAAGAAATGTAACACACCCAATATCACTCGATTAAATGAAATGAAATTAAAATTTGAATCCCCGATGATGAGAAAAATAAATTCATTATTGTCATATGTTGTAGCGACATTTTTGATATTTTTACGACAATTTTTTTTCAGATTTTTTTCTTTTTACGCCAATTTTCCTTGGATTTAATTTACTGGCCGTAACATGGTTTGATTTAATCTGACATGTTATAATTTTATTACATTTGGCTTGGCTGGTTTATACATGTTGCCGGATAGAATTGAAGTGTGGCAGGGCATAAGTTGGATGGATTAAGCTGTGTTGGGAATCATATGCTATTAGAGTGATGACCTAGTTGAGCTTAAATGGCATCCTGGCGGCTTTTGTGGGCCATAGATCCTTTATACATGGCTGGATGTGAAAGTATATTGATAATCTCGAGAATAAGCTGACTATTCTTAATACCTCTTGTCGTTTCATGAAGAACTTACGCCTTTCACTTTCTTTGGACAGGATTTCTCCTTGAAAGTCACGATTCTTCTCCTTTGACTGTGCTTGGGTCGCACCTCCACATCGACGATCTCTGCCCAACATTCGGCGTCGTTCGGGTGTTTACGGTGTTGTTTCTGTGCGACTTTGGAACCGATGAATTAATTTTTCCCCTTTACCACGCACTTGTCCTCTTTCCTCTCCTCTCTTCTTTTTCTTTCTGCTATTTCTAGGGCTGGAATGGTTTAAGTTTCTGGATTGACATCAAGGGCGAAGTAATAATTTTTGTTATGAAGTGTAGTTTTCTTAGGAATTTTGGGCATGGCTTTGATCTTGCTTCATTTAGCTGATTCAGCTACTGATTTCTTCACATGGTCGGCTAGTTATAGTGTTTTTATGGGTGATGGTGGGATCTGTTGGGATTTTCCTGGATGGATACATATTCCTTATTTATTGATGGGGTCATTATCAGGTTAATTTGTGTTAATAGAGGCAGAAGTTGCGGTTAAATGCTTGGTTTTTAATTGATGGGGTCATTATCAGGTTAAATGCTTGATTTTTAATCCAAGTGGGGAAGTCATTTCAATCTAAAGAGATAACCCCTATTGGACAATGTTCCTTGTCGTGGTAAATTAGGGTTTGGTGAGGGAAGTGGTTCGGCCATGTTCAGAACGTAGAGCCATATCGATTCTCTCAATTGGTATACGATTGGCAAGCATGGGAAAAGCTCCTAGCATGAGCGAGAAAACTACCTATTTCAAGGTCGTCTATTTCACCCTTTGTTCGGAATCACAAGAGTCTACTTACCCACTTTGTACTGGTTACGTGATGAGTTCGATATTTATAGGATTTTTCGGATTCTTCTGGGCTCGATTTCACGTACTTGCACTTCACTTTTAGATCGTTATTGCTATTATTTAACTTGCTTACATTTCACCCGAAGTGCACTTTTTTGACGCATTGTGGTGTGCAATTACGCACTAATCTGCTGGGGGTAAGCACATGGCGCTCCCCATTTCTGTTTTTAATGTTTTTTGTTGTTCTGTGTGTTGGAGGCATGCGCCCCAGCTAGTTGTTTTGTTGTGCAGATGGACAGATCTCCATCCTTGTTGATTTCTATCCTGTAGAAATCGCACGGTCGTGTGTTTCCTTGACGCACGATTTCTGCGACCGTGGGATTGCTGCAGTGCCCAATTTTGGTGATCTGCCCCGACTCGTGCGTTTTGTTCGCGCACAGTTGGTTTTGACCGTGCGTGAGTAAAATCGCACGGACTCATCTTTTTTGTATAAAATTTTATGAATTAATTGTACGTGTGTTTTCTTCACGTACGGTTGGATTCAACCGTGCGAGAAGGAAATCGCACGATCTTCTCGATTTTGCCTGGTTTTCAGCAATCTGTCACCACCCGTGAATTTTGTTCTCGCACAGGCGGTTTCACCTGTGCATGAGTAAAATCGCACGGGTTCTTTTTGTGTCTAGCTGGGTGATTCCTGCTCGATTAATATCACACGATTCACGCACGGTCGTGCGTTCGACCGTGCGTGCCTATTTTTTTGACTGTTTACTATTTAAGCACAAATACTCACCCTAATTCGGGACTTTTGGCCATTTTTGTGCCAAGGCTTTCCTCTCCGCCCTGTTTTGCCGCTCCTTTGCTGCCCACCATGGGGAGGAGCTCCGACCACATTTCTCTTGCAATTCCAAGGCTAGGGCTTCATCCTTGGCCTCCTCCATCATCGTGTGCTCTGAAACTCCATTTCAAGGTAGTTCTCACTACACCCAAGGAGTTCTCACACGAAAGTCGTGGTCGAAGAAGATCAACGAAGAAGACGGTCCATTGGGAGGAAGTGACAACCCTCCTCAATCCCGGACGACAACCATAGACCGAGTGCGGACGGGGATTGACAACCCAACAATTCCGGCCGAGAATCGCGGCGAGTCTTCGTTCTTTGGTTGTAGCTCTCACACCCTCTTTGTTGTAGTTGTTCTACTTTGATTATTTCTTGTTGTATGGATGATGTTGCATAAACCTTAATATTGTTATTGTTATTCCCATGTCTATGTGGATTTCTTTGTGGTTTGTGTGATATGAGGAGTGCCTCCGTCCCATCTCCCATTCCATATTCCATCCTGCCAACATGTTGAGTTGTAGCACTAGTAATTGCTAGTGTCATGCTTTGCGACGAGGTGCTTACGACACTCATCCCGCTTATGTGATCCCTCCATTCGCTAGCCTTCTCGCTCTTCCACCAACTAAAGCAGTGCATAGCGGCCTGCATTTGATCCATTCGGCAAGCGAAGCAGTGTTTTCTACCCACATTAGTTAGTTTAGTTTTAATTTATTTTTGCAATCCAAATTCAAACCACTGTTTTAGTTATAAAATCCTTATAATTAGTTTTCTAAATGATAGAGCCTGAAAGTCAATCTAGTGTCAACTAGCTTCACCTATGGGGGGGATAGGTGATTTGCAGTCTTTTGCGGAATTAAAAATTAACCTGCACAAACAACAAACACAACAAAGAAAAGCACACCAGAAATTATAGTGATTCCTCGATTTGGGTACGTCCACTCTCCCCCTTCGACCTATCTTCCAACAAGGGACGACTCGGTCACTTCACCAACAGGATTGAAATCCAATCCTCTCACTATGGAAGAAACCCTTCCACCCGAAGGAGTCACTACTCCTCCACCACGGGTTGCACTCAACCCTTACAACGAGGAAATAAAGTTCTTTTACAACAAAGTTAAAATAGAATGTACAAGAAATACAAACTACGTTTGGAGAACCCGATGTCCCTCTTCGTTCAATGAAGCTTTCTTGATGACGACGAAGAGTCCACGATGGCGCACTCTCTTGGAGAGGATCTTCCCGAGATCGGCGGCGGCAAGTGAATGCGGCGGCGATGCTTTGTTGATCCAAACTTCTTGATGAAGCTAGCAAGGTCTACCAACGATCTTACTTGGATCGATCGTCTAAATCGATTCGGAGGGGAGAAATATTCCCGCTCAACAAATCAAGAGACAAAGGGTCTCAAGATAGACACGTGAGACGCTAAGTTTAGCCTCGGTTCTGTCGCCGGACGATCAAAGATGGCCTCTAAGATCAGCGGCGACGACTGACTTGCGAGCGGCGACGGCGACGGAACGAGCTTCGCGATCAGCTAGGTCACGCGCGGCGGCCGTCCTTTCTCGTTTTCTTCGCCCTTTTCTAAGTTCAAAAAAGGAGAGTATATATACTGTAGAATACCCCATTATGACCGTTGTGGGCCCCACAAGACAAAACCCTAAGCTCGGTTCAAACAGCGCCTGAAATCTTGGTTCGGATCAGCAAGCAGGTAGAAATTGCCCAAGGCAAATTCGGCGGGAATCATTGGTGATTCTCGACGAATCAGCGAGAATCACTTATGATTCCCGTCGAATTCTACTTAGAAGAATTCCTGCTGAAAAGCTTGCCATCCGGAGTGAATCGGCGAGAATCACAACTATTCTCGACGAATCGGCGAGAATGCAGAGTCATTCTCGACGGTTCGTCGAGAATCACTAAGTGATTCTCGACGATTCTGACTTAGCAGAATTCTTGAATGCTTTTGAGTAAGCCGAATACAGTCGGCGAGAATCGGCGAGTGATTCTCGACGAATCGACGAGAATCACTTGGTGATTCCCGTCGAATCGGCGAGAATCACTTGGTGATTCCCGTCGAATCGGCGAGAATCACTTGGTGATTCCCGTCGAATCGGCGAGAATCACTTGGTGATTCCCGTCGAATCGGCGAGAATCACTTGGTGATTCCCGTCGAATCGGCGAGAATCACTTGGTGATTCCCGTCGAATCGGCGAGAATCACTTGGTGATTCCCGTCGAATCGGCGAGAATCACTTGGTGATTCCCGTCGAATCGGCGAGAATCACTTGGTGATTCCCGTCGAATCGGCGAGAATCACTTGGTGATTCCCGTCGAATCGGCGAGAATCACTTGGTGATTCCCGTCGAATATAACTTAGACGATTTTTCGTCTTTCTTCCCGTGAGTTGGTCTTTGACCCATCCTTGCTCCTTGTCTGCTCTTGATCTATCTCAGCCCTGTACTTGACCATAAGTACACTCCAATAGAGAGAGCACACATGAGCCAACACACTGATCTGCTCAACGAGGGATTACGTTGCGCAGACCCGTGTATATTGACTCACTGCACCCTGACATTGGTGTGTACATAGCGAGGAATAACTGCAAGCACAACTTGAAGATATATCATCAAATACATTGTGAATTTATCTTAGCTTGACAGGAGGCTTCTTCAAATCCAGGTAATTGTGGATACAATACCCAACAATCTCCTCTTATTTGAAGAAGCCAAAATCCTACTACCTAAGATGAATTTCACCAACCAGAGTAATATACAAAACAAATTGAGAGAGACAAGACACAGGGAATTAAAAGCATACAGAAAAATACTTGAGTCAATCATGAAATCATATATATATATATCCAAAGGAATTGTTCATACTAAAACATGAAGAGATAGGCAAACATGAAGAAAAAGACAAGTCAAAGACCTAGGCCTATTTCTCCTTAGCTAGATCATCTTTCATTTGTTGAGCCAAGTACTTCTTGTTTTGTCTCTCAAAATATTTCTTGAGCTTCGGATAGTATCTGGGGGGAGGATCTTTATGTTCCACTTTGTTAGTCCTGAAAAAAATATTTCTTTTAGCTTCATATTCTTTGTGCAGCTCCCACTTGTTGATGCGCGAAATGCGACACCAACCAGTTAACGGGTGTTCGATCTCACAAGCTAAGGATGAAGGAAGAAGGGTTGCGGGGATAGAGAGGAAGCCTGCTTGAGCAGAGGAGAAGCTTGCTCAAGCAGAGAGGAAGCTTGCTTGAGCAGAGGAGAAGCTTGCTCAAGCAGAGAGGAAGCTTGCTTGAGCAGAGGAGAAGCTTGCTCGAGCAGAGAGGAGGTTTGCTTGAGCAGAGGAGAAGCTTGCTCAAGCAGAGAGGAAGCTTGCTTGAGCAGAGGAGAAGCTTGCTCAAGCAGAGAGGAAGCTTGCTTGAGCAGAGGAGAAGCTTGCTCAAGCAGAGAGGAAGCTTGCTTGAGCAGAGGAGAAGCTTGCTCAAGCAGAGAGGAAGCTTGCTTGAGCAGAGGAGAAGCTTGATCAGGTACTGTCGAGCAGACAGCTACTTGAATGGTTAGCTTTGCAGGTTGATGCCGAGAGAGGAGAGAAGAAGAGAGGAGGCCGCTAGCAGCGGCAACAGCAGACTTCGCCCGCCGCGGCTTGAATGCCACTCTTGCGACGGGCTTTTCCTTTATTCAAGAAGAGTTACAATTTGCTATTGCACCATTACATATAAGAGCTGTAGAGGGTACAATGGGGGAAGCTGGCGGCTGAGGAAGGAGATGCCAGAAACTAAGTAAAAGAAGCTGCAGAGGACTGGAGAAACTGAAGCTGCAGATGCTGCCCAAGCTGCCTGCTGAGGGCAGAAAAAACTAAGTCCACAGCTTTGACGACCTGGGCGGACTGAGGATTTGGAGGCCGCAGACCTTGCCTGATCAACCTTGACGGACTGAGAAAACCGAGTTCGCAGCCTTTGATCAAGGTGGCAGTTCTCCTCTCGCGCCCCCGAATGAGAGGCCTTGGGGGCTATTTATAGGCCTGGGGAGAATCTTCTAGAAGCGGGACCCAGTGACGTCACCATTGACGACCTCGGCGACCTTCAGATTCGGCAGTCCGTCTTGCGTGGACCCGGTGGACATCAGGGATAGCCTACTCCTTGCGGAAAGGAACCTGTAAGAGAAAACCAGAAAAAAATAGGCACGTTGGAGAGGATTGCCGATTTTGGGGTTAACATAATCCCCGCACTTTTTTAAGTTCCGCAGGGAACTTCGAAAAAGTAGGAAACCCACGAAAATCGTTATCCTCCCCTTGGGAAGCGGAAGAAAAAACAATTTAGAGATCAGGAGAGATAGAACCTGATGCCCCTGAAAGATCTGTTAGTGCCTATATTTTACCTGCGAAGAAAAGTCAATATAGGTAAAAGGAGGTACATCTTGCGTGTACCTGAGTTGGAAAAGACTTGCTGGTATCTGTTGATCTCTGAGAGGAAATTGCGATTATCTGCTAGTCTCTGCAAAAGGAGAGTAAGCAAGCAGGTAGAAGAAGAAAATAAGCTGCAAGTACCTGAGAGAAACTTGTCATATCTGCTAGTCTCTGCAAAAGGAGAGTAGGCAACAGATATGATAGGAGAGAAAACTAAGTTCGCGAGTACCTGGGCGGAAACTGCGATTGTTGGCTGTTGATATGATAAGATATAATTGGATAACAGAATAGATACCCGACACACTCTGCTATCGATTGAATAAAGATCAAAACTGCAATAATGATTGTCTTGTGTGATCAAGGTATATTGTCGACATGAAAACCCAGATCAACGTGGTAAGAAAATCCGAAATTAGATTCATGATGACATGGCTTGCTAATCAAGAAGAATCATACGCCTTGAATAAATGATGCGTGGCTAATATCTGATGAGAGAACTTGATGATTATCATCTGATAAAAGCTTATGCAGGCAGCGCATATAAGATGAGCATAAGCCAAGAGAGATGTTGCAGATCCTTAGAATAGGTTGAATTTAACCTGCTAACCTGTAAGAAGGTAAAAAGAGAAAAGAGGAGCTATATCCCGAGGATGAACTAAAAAGGTTGAATGCTGCCACAGGTGTTCCCCGTGGGCCTTATGCATCACTTGCCAAAGTCATCCTGGGTATAGTCCTAACCAAAGCGGGCTGGCCGCGCATCCTTTGGAAGGGCACAAATAAACAAGAAATAACCCTAAGAAGGATCGACAGATGCACTGTTCTCTTGCCTCGGGTTACAAACATCGCTGATCAATTAGACTAGTTGCGCCAAGTGGCCTATTGCTTGTCTGCGGATTGATCAGCGGAGTTGTGAGTCCCGCGGAGGCACGGATCGAGAGTACCATAGAGTGTTCGGCCGTCACAGTTGTGAGATGATCGAGGAGACAAGGCTACACTTGATCGTCATTGCTTGTCAAGCAAAGATCATCGTAACTGTAACGTATCCCTAACGGAGCACGATAGAACTATCACAGGAGGCTTCCCCTAAGCACTCACACTGCGGTAGACATCGGCCGAGATCCGAAGCCCCGTCATCCTCCGCACGAGAGTTGAACGGCCCCCACTACACATATGAGAAAACTCCTCATCATATGTGGTCATTGTGGTTTTACGCCTGAGGACAATCTCGAGGGGGCACTGAGCAAGACTTGGCGATATCTCGGTGGTTCAGTGATCTCTTTGGCAAAGAGAAAAATATGGAGAAGAAGCATCACAAAAAGGGAACTGTGACAGTATGTGTTCTCTGACGTAAGCTTTACTGAATGAAAGAATGAAACACTCAGAAGTGCTGAAAAATAGAATGTTTGGAAGGTAAAGTAAAGACAACCAATCACGATCGCGAGGAGCTTTGAGGAAGTGCGATTGTTCATAGCTGATGATGCGGGAACCGTGTCCTCTTTGCTTCAGAATAGTCTTCCAAGGGCACCTTCGTCAACGACATCAATGCACTCGCTTGGAATATCAATGAGCCCCAGCCGGCCCTTATCATGTATTTCCATGCACTCTTGTTGACCCTCAGCCAACTCCTTGCCCTTGGAGGTGGAAGGTTTCGCAGAATCAATCTTCTTGACCAGGTCGTTGATCTTGCCTTCGATGAGCAATCTTTCAACCAATCGCCGAAGGGCCTTGCAATCTTCAGTTAAATGACCTTTCTCTTTGTGGAATTCACAGAACGGATCTGAATTTCTTAATCTCTGATTCGCCGGCTGGTAGGGCCTTTTGGATATGCCTTATCCTTCATGATTTGGCTAACTTCTTGCATGACCTCATCTAGCTCAAATTCTGGCAGGTCACCTTCTTGCTGCTGATGAACTGCAGCTGCTAGCGGAGATGATGTTGACAATGGTAGCAGCCGTTCTTGGGCACGATCATGGCCTTGGAAGGGGTGTTGATGATGCTGGAATCTTCTTACTTTCCTAGAGAGAGATGGAAAGTCTTTCCGAGGAGACCTCGGAGGTTGCTTGTAAGAAGAAGAATTTTTCTCTGATACCAGCCTGGAGACGAAGCTGGGGTTGCTCTTTTCACCGCGAATGTACGAGTTGGCTAAACCAATCAACTCTTGGTATGTCCTTGGTGCTCGGACTTTAGCTTCAAACTTTAGTGGACCTTCACGCAGGCCGTGGATGAGAGCCACTCGGTACATTTCTTGATCAACGATCTCAATGTCCAAGATTTCTTTCTGAAAACGATCCACATAATGAGACCAAGTCTCATTTTCTCGCTGCCTGATCTCAAAGAGGGCTTCTGGACCGCCCTTCCTCTTTGAAGAGGTAGAAAATCTGAGCAGGAACTCCCTTCGCAAATCAATAAAGGAAGAGATTGACTGAGGTCGCAGTCCATAGAACCAGTCTCTCACTTGACCATCAAAGGTCGTTACGAGGAGCTTGCTCTTGGTAGGCATCTGAGAGGGTCTTGAGAGCAACGACTGATTCAAAGGCTTGAAGATGCTTGACAAGATAAGTCTCCCCAGTGTAAATGGGCAACCGTGGCTCTCGGAAGTTGATTGGAGTTGGTTCATATCGAACGCTCTCTGTAAACGGCGATGGCTCTTCTGGTTCTACTGCATAAGGAAAGTAAGGAGCATGAGCAGTAGTTGCAAAAGGAGCAGGAGGATAGGAGTAAAAGGTTGCCGCGGGAGGAGCAAAGGCAGGAGCTGAAGAGAAGGGGTGACTTCCCTGAAAGTTCAAAAATCTGGCTGGACTTCCCCGGGCAGCCTCCCGGAAGAAGCTTTGACGAGCTGCAAACTCATCATCTTGAGATCGCAAAGGAGCTGCAGGTCCTTGCGGAAAGGTGGGAGTGTAAAGAGGAGGGTAGACCGGCGGATAAGCCGGTGGATAAACTTGAGGAGTCTCTGATGTTGGTGCTGGATTGATTGGAGGAACTGGCGCTGCTGAAGATTGAGCGACCAATTGCTGAGTGAGAGCTGCTAGAGTACGGTTGATGGCTTGAAACTGTTGGGCAGTTTCTCTGCGAGATTGCTCTAAGGCCTCCCAAAGAGAATCATCACTGGGACTTGGAGAAAGATTCTCGGCTGGTTGATGGTCTGACATGAGTAACCACCGCTTTTACTGTCTAATCGAGATCTGAAGGTCGTGTGTTAACTGTTGATGCGCGAAATGCGATACCAACCAGTTAACGGGTGTTCGATCTCACAAGCTAAGGATGAAGGAAGAAGGATTGCGGGGATAGAGAGGAAGCCTGCTTGAGCAGAGGAGAAGCTTGCTCAAGCAGAGAGGAAGCTTGCTTGAGCAGAGGAGAAGCTTGCTCAAGCAGAGAGGAAGCTTGCTTGAGCAGAGGAGAAGCTTGCTCGAGCAGAGAGGAGGTTTGCTTGAGTAGAGGAGAAGCTTGCTCAAGCAGAGAGGAAGCTTGCTTGAGCAGAGGAGAAGTTTGCTCAAGCAGAGAGGAAGCTTGCTTGAGCAGAGGAGAAGCTTGCTCAAGCAGAGAGGAAGCTTGCTTGAGCAGAGGAGAAGCTTGCTCAAGCAGAGAGGAAGCTTGCTTGAGCAGAGGAGAAGCTTGATCAGGTACTGTCGAGCAGACAGCTACTTGAATGGTTAGCTTTGCAGGTTGATGCCGAGAGAAGAGAGAAGAAGAGAGGAGGCCGCTAGTAGCGGCAACAGCAGACTTCGCCCGCCGCGGCTTGAATGCCAGTCTTGCGACGGGCTTTTCCTTTATTCAAGAAGAGTTACAATTTGCTATTGCACCATTACATATAAGAGCTGTAGAGGGTACAATGGGGGAAGCTGGCGGCTGAGGAAGGAGATGCCAGAAACTAAGTAAAAGAAGCTGCAGAGGACTGGAGAAACTGAAGCTGCAGATGCTGCCCAAGCTGCCTGCTGAGGGCAGAAAAAACTAAGTCCACAGCTTTGACGACCTGGGCGGACTGAGGATTTGGAGGCCGCAGACCTTGCCTGATCAACCTTGACAGACTGAGAAAACCGAGTCCGCAGCCTTTGATCAAGGTGGCAGTTCTCCTCTCGCGCCCCCGAATGAGAGGCCTTGGGGGCTATTTATAGGCCTGGGGAGAATCTTCTAGAAGCGGGACCCAGTGACGTCACCATTGACGACCTCGGCGACCTTCAGATTCGGCAGTCCGTCTTGCGTGGACCCGGTGGACATCAGGGATAGCCTGCTCCTTGCGGAAAGGAACCTGTAAGAGAAAACCAGAAACAATAGGCACGTTGGAGAGGATTGCCGATTTTGGGATTAACACCACTCATATTGATTATATACATCATTTCGATTAATTTCCCCCCACTGGTGTAGCATAAAGGTGTCCAATATAATGCTCCTCGAGATAGGACTCCATCGTTCATTCCGCACTTCACTCTCCTTCAATCTCACTTTCTTCTCAGTTGGAGTCTCTTTGGACGTCCCTTTTTGGAGTTTTCTTTTTTCCTTTCGTTATGGCTTCCTGGTCAAACATGGCCCTGAGAGTAGCTTTGTCAGCAGCCCTGGCAGCCTTCTTGGCATCAGCTTCGCTAAGCGGAACCTCCTAAACACTTGCAACCTCATCAGCAGCAGTGGTAACCTCATCTGGAGAAGGAACCGAAATTGGAATTTGAATACCTGATGCCTGCTGAACGAGCCAGTGACAGCTATCAAAAACATACTTATTTGACTGTTTGAAGTTGTCGATCATAATCTGTTGTAGCCCTGCCATCTTAGCTTTATATTCTTCCTCCCCCTTTTTGGCTTCTTGGGCAATTGAGTTTGCATAAGTGTGCAGTGACTCATCGATGTGCTTCACAGTCTTTGTAAACTCAGTCAGCAGGGTTTTTTGATTTGTATTTAGAATCACCATGTTAGCATCGAATTTCTGGATGTTGTCGGCCACAACATGAGCATTCTTATTTACTACTTCCAGATCGGTCGTATTTTTTGAAGCCCTTGCATGAGAAGTGTTACAGCAGTGCCGGCCTCTGTGTACTTAGCATCAAACTTTTGTTCCATCAGATCCATCTTGTGATTGATTTCCACAACATTCTTCAGCATTAGCTCCTCAAATTGTTTAATTCTTTTTAATACCTTGTTGTGTGATTTCTCAAAAGAAACTTTGAGTTCATTCACTATCCCTTGAATGATGTTCACGGTGTGATTTGCTAGATTTGGTCGTAGTGGATAACCCTTAGGCATGCCTTGGTCTTCTTCTTCAGCAGAATCACTGGGGAAGCTTGATACGTGCACAGTCTCCAATGGGGGGATAGGGGCAGCCTCCGTAGTTTTCTCAGGAACGCTTATCATCTTTTGCTGAGAGGACTCCCCCTCCATTGTTGCACCAGATTTTTCATGAACTACCACTGGAGCCCGTTCCTCAGATGGAACTTCAACTTCATCCTGTGGCTCCACCATCTCCACCATCTCCCTCAAGGTTGTTTCATTTTCAACCACATCATCCCCTTCTTCAGTAGCCTCATCTTCCATATCCTCATTGTCAATTGCAGCACCGTCCATGTCCTTCTCGGCTTCCTCCTCATCACCCTGATCAGTGGCAAGGGTATCAACTGCATCTTTTGCAATCTGAGAGATGTCAGAAACGACATCAGCATGATCTGGGACTGAGATATCTGTCCTGTGAGTTTCAGTAGGAACGGATAGAAACTCCCCCTCAGTTCCTGCATGCAGCAAGTCAGGAACGTCACTGGGTATATCCAAGGGATCTCGGTTTTTGAAGCTCTGTTATCTTCCTCCTCATGGGCCTCAGCCACAGGTTCACCATGTGCTTCAGCTACAGCTGCTTGACCAATCCTTCTTTCCCATCTGTCAAATACACTTGAATCCATTTTCTTCAAGTAATGGAGAGGAACTCCCTTACTCATGTCGAACCTGTCTCCATCCAGCTGGTTTAGATACAGGCTAATGATTCTTCCAAAATTTGGGGTTCGAAGAGTATCTTTAATTTTCTCAAATAGCATAGCCCCCCAGTTGTATCTTTTTCGACACACAATAGCCACCAAGATCTTGAACATATCACCAGAAATATGATCGTGGGAGCCTGGTTTGCAGATCAGTACTTTCACAATGATATCCAACAGGTGCTTCCCTTCCTCATTCATTTCCCTTCGCTTGATCGATTTAGTTCCTCGAGCAAGTCCACAGAATAGGAGAGTTCGGGCTCGATCCTCTTCCTCGAGGTAGTCCTCTTGTTCAGAACTAGTGAGCTGTAAATATCGGGACAGTTTTCCTGCAGTCATCTTGATCTGTACACTGGCAATCTTACTCTTAATCACTGTATCTTCACGTCGTAGCTTTGCCGTTGCAAAGAATTCCAGCACTTCCTTATCCAGGATCTTGCAAGGATGCTCCAGGATGAAGGAAAGTCCGGCTTCTTCAAGCATGATGATGATATTTCTGAACTCATCGTAGGCATGAGAGAAGCCCGTCCTAACTAGTTCACTTCCGGTGAGGAGTCCTGTTGTGGTTCTAGGAGCCATTTCAAACCTAAACAGGAAATGTCCAAGTGTCTAAACCCTATCAGAATTTCTAGTATAGGTGCTACACTAGACAAGAAACTTCAAGGATGAGGGAACGTTACCCTAGCGCCGAGCGATGAGAAGGCTTCCGGCGGGACGATGGTGACTGGAAAGATCGTCGTCGGGAGAGGGAAACCTGACGGGGAGATGACGGAAGCACGGAGCCAACGGGTGCACGGCACGGTCCTTGCGTCCTGAGGGTGTTGTCGACGGGAGTCCGGAGGAGAGACGGAGAGCAACAGAGGAAGCAGCTTCCGCACGACCAAGGGATTCGGTGAGAGTTCTCGGGGATTCGGCGGGATGCTTGCGGGATGTGGAATGTGAAGAGTCAACAGGGGTTTTATGCTATTTATATATACCGACGGGTAGCCGCTATTTCATACCTACTGAACGGGGCAGTTTATATTGTTTCGAATCTTAGCCCTCTTTTTCATTTGTTGATCACAAAACCTAGGTCGAGTTGAATGGTATATTAACCCTAAAATTAATTACTGAGTAATTCTAGGTAATTCAAAAGCGTAGAATTTTCGTTATAGCCCCTGGCACACTCTCCTTGAAATTCAAGTGGACTGATTTACACCCATTGAAATACATTATCAATTATATATATATGTAAATGCACGTAATTCTTCAGATATTTCGTACTTTTACTAGGTATGTGAACATATATGTGCATATATATATATATCAACATTTACTTTTTAGAAGAAGAATTGACATATTCGTGTGGATATAAATATATATGTAAGCATCTTTATAATACGACTCAAGTATTGAAACTGAACGCATGTACCTGGGATCATTAAATTGATCATTCAGATCCTCTATTTGAGGTACACCAGGTGTCCAATTGGAGTAAGCCATTGTAGATAGCATTGCTCTTATCTCATATACGTGTTCCATGTCATTCTTGGAACATCTCATGTCTAGTTCCCATCATATTTACGGGAACCTAGACTATCCTGCGAAAAAGAATTACCTTACCTTAGGAACCCAATATGTATTGGGTCCTAGGTTCTTGTCAGCATAAAATATCGAATGCCTTCCTACAGGAATCCTGTCAGGAAGGCTAGCTCTGCCCAGAGGAAGTGGACATACCCTTTCCCTTGGCACAGAGGGATTGTGCCAACAATCTATGGCAGAGTGACCCAACTTGCCACAGCACCAACAATCATGAATGTTGTATCGCCGTTTCTGACCTGATCTACTGACTGAGGTAGTCATGATCTTGGGTCTAAACGGGACCGGGCAGGCTCTGCTCACAAATTTGCCCTTTCAACCGAGACACGAGGGAGGGTGGATAGAGAGCATGTGGTGAGTGTCATGAGGCCTGGGAGGTGGTGCCTTCCTTTCAGTCAACACACATCTGGGAGCTCCATGGGTACTTACTACATGTTTCACAACCCCCCCTTTCCTGTGTCTTGGGGTGGTAAGAGATGCAGTGAGAGCTGGTTCCTGCAGATTCATGACGAGTTGGGGCTGAGGCCGAGAATACAAAGGGTTCAGGATGAGCCTTGGGTATTCTCTCATGGGTAGCCATAACAGCTCTTGCACTGTGGGTATTTCCACCTGAGGGCCGATCACTCTTGCAGTGACCAAGGTTGTTCCTGTGGTCATACCTGAAAGCATGTGTGCCCTTCCTACACGGGGTGGGGGGTCTGAACACAGTTTCCCCATTTCTTCATGAATTAATGATTTGGGAGATCCACTCATTTTCCGCTTTTCTTTTGATAGCATCTATCTTGGAAAAGTTAGAAACTATCATCTTCTCGGTCTCTAGACGACTCTCTAGATCCGAGATCTTTGAGTCCTTTACCTTGATGGATTCCAATTGGAGATTCATCAAGGTCCTCAACTGAGCAATCTCCTTAGCTTGTTCCTCAACAAGTAAGTTGCTCATCTGAAGGGCACTCTCAAGGGAATCAAGATTTTCAATCCTTTGATTGAAGCTATCCATTTCCCTTGCATCACTAGATGGACAACCCTCTGAACTGTTCCTGTCTTCAGGAAATCCAAGGGGAGAGGAGCATGATGAAGAAGTTACCTGATCCTGACTTTGATGTTCAGGGTCAGCGTTAAGATCGGCAGAGACTGTTGTGTCAGCTTCATCAGAACTGCTTTCCTCAACCTCTTCTTCAGTCTCAGACAAGGACACAGGAGCTCTGCTACTGAGAGATTGGTCTTTACCTTCATCTTCAGAAATGAGGACCCCCACATAGGCTTCATCCTCCTGCTGGCAACTAGTCCCTGCTGTCTCTGATCCCTCCATGAGGTCAGAGATAGTTTGACACATAGACTTAGCAGTCCTGCACTTGTCCAATCTTGAACGAGATAATTCAGACCAGACGTCAGAGATGATCTGACGAATCAGCTTGTCCAAGTTGAAGAGAGAGAGCTCAGTCTCAGACATCTCTTCGGGACTCTTGGGGATTTGGAGATCTTTTCCTGAGCCAGACGTCTTCATGGGAATGAAGGGACCCTCATCCAAAATGAGTGACGCTCGAGGGTCGATGTCCTCCAGATGAAACAAAACTCTCATCTTCCAGACTGGATAATACTCTTTTGTGCATGCTGAGAGTCTCAGAGGAGAGACATCAGAATACAGCTCCATGCTTGAATCTGATTTTCTTGTTGACACTAGAGGCAGGATTTTACTCAAGGTGTTAACCTTTTTGATGAGTAACCTCCCTCTGATACCACTTGAAAGTCAATCTAGTGTCAACTAGCTTCACCTATGGGGGGGATAGGTGATTTGCAGTCTTTTGCGGAATTAAAAATTAACCTGCACAAACAACAAACACAACACAGAAAAGCACACAAGAAATTATAGTGGTTCCCTGATTTGGGTACGTCCACTCTCCCCCTTCGACCTATCTCCCAACAAGGGACGACTCGGTCACTTCACCAACAGGATTGAAAATCCAATCCTCTCACTATAAAAGAAACCCTTCCACCCGAAGGAGTCACTACTCCTCCACCACGGGTTGCACCCAACCCTTACAACGAGGAAACAAAGTTCTTTTACAACAAAGTTAAAATAGAATGTACAAGAAATACAAACTACGTTTGGAGAACCCGATGTCCCTCTTCGTTCAATGAAGCTTTCTTGATGACGACGAAGAGTCCACGATCGGCGCACTCTTTTGGAGAGGATCTTCCCGAGATCGGCGGCGGCAAGTGAATGCGGCGGCGATGCTTTGCTGATCCAAACTTCTTGACGAAGCTAGCAAGGTCTACCAACGATCTTACTTGGATCGATCGCCTCAATCGATTCGGAGGGGAGAAATATTCTCGCTCAACAAATCAAGAGACAAAGGATCTCAAGATAGACACGTGAGACGCTAAGCTTAGCCTCGGTTCTGTCGCCGGTCGATCAAAGATGGCCTCTAAGATCAGCGGCGGCGACTGACTTGCGAGCGGCGACGGCGACGGCGACGGAACGAGCTTCGCGATCAGCTAGGTCACGCGCGGCGGCCGTCCTTTCTCGTTTTCTTCGCCCTTTTCTAAGTTCAAAAAAGGAGAGTATATATACTGTAGAATACCCCCTTATGACCGTTGTGGGCCCCACAAGACAAAACCCTAAGCTCGGTTCAAACAGCGCCTGAAATCTTGGTTCGGTTCAGCAAGCAGATAGAAATTGCCCAAGGCAAATTCGGCGGGAATCATTGGTGATTCTCGACGAATCGGCGAGAATCACTTATGATTCTCGTCGAATTCTACTTAGAAGAATTCCTGCTAAAAAGCTTGCCATCCGGAGTGAATCGGCGAGAATCACAACTATTCTCGACGAATCGGCGAGAATGCAGAGTCATTCTCGACGGTTCGTCGAGAATCACTAAGTGATTCTCGACGATTCTGACTTAGCAGAATTCTTGAATGCTTTTGAGTCAGCCGGATACAGTCGGCGAGAATCGGCGAGTGATTCTCGACGATTCGACGAGAATCACTAGTGATTCCCGTCGAATCGGCGAGAATCACTTGGTGATTCTCGTCGAATATAACTTAGACGATTTTTCGTCTTTCTTCCTGTGAGTTGGTCTTTGACCCATCCTTGCTCCTTGTCTTCACTTGATCAATCTCAGCCCTGTACTTGACCATAAGTACACTCCAATAGAGAGAGTACACATGAGCCAACACACTGATCTGCTCAACGAGGGATTACGTTGCGCAGACCCGTGTATATTGACTCACTGCACCCTGACATTGGTGTGTACATAGCGAGGAATAACTGCAAGCACAACTTGAAGATATATCATCAAATACATTGTGAATTTATCTTAGCTTGACAGGAGGCTTCTTCAAATCCAGGTAATTGTGGATACAATACCCAACAAAGCCATACATCCCACTCTGCGTTTCTTGAGAGATCGATACTTGGGAATTCACTCCCATTTTATATTACCTGTGAGATCGGTACACTTACCGTCCAATGCATCAAGTTGTTGGCGTCGTTGTCGGGGAACGTAGACGATGTGATATTCTTTGGTTTGGAAAATCATTTTAAGGATTTGTTTTATTTGATTTTTTTTCTTCTGAGAGTTTGTATGCAAGGGCGTGACCCTGGTGATATAGTTGATTTTAATCCTGAGATCGAGCGGACGCTTCGAGCGAGTCGAAGGGCTGTTACAGTGATGGAAGGAATCAGGATAAATGTGAATGAACACAGAGGGGAGGATGAGCCCCATGGTGGTCAAGCTGCTGACGAGCATGACGTGATCCGCCTAAGGCATAGGACAATGAGGGATTACACCACTTCCACCGTTGGGAGTGTATATCCAGGGTTTTGCCCGACAATCACAAATAACCAGTTTGAAATCAAGCCCGCAACTTAAACATCATGTGCAGCAATGCTCAGTTTTCCTAGTTGCCAAGTGAAGACCCCCATCTTCACTTAGCCGAATTTTCTGAGATTTGGGGTACATTCCGGTATGTCGGTATTTCTGATGATACTGTTAAGTTGAAATCGTTTCCATTCTCCCTACAAGATAAAGCAAAGGAATGGCTCCATACTATTCATCCGGGAGCTACTACTACATGGGATACTCTGTCATCAAAGTTCTTTGCCAAGTTCCACCCAGTCAACAAAATAGTGAGCATGAGGCGCAAAATTGCCACCTTCCGCCAGAATGACCAAGAGACCCTAGCTGAGGCATGGGAGAGGTTCATGGACCCCTGAGAAAGTGCCCTCAGCACGAGTTTCAGCCTTAGAATCTGGTGGAGAATTTCTATTTTGCTATTAAGCCGAATTATCGTGCTATGATCGATGCTGTCGCTGGAGGGACCTTGATGAATCATACACCAGAAGACGCCCGTAGAATCCTGCAGGACATTGTGTCTCAAAGTTTGTTCTGGATTGCTGGTAGGAATACCCCAAGGAATGCAAGGGGTTTATTTGAAGTGAATGTTGCGGTGCCACTAGTTGATGCGGCACCATCACTGTTTGAGAACATGGCTCTGTTGAAGCGGCCTGCTGCCACTTTTTCTTCGGTGATGGCAATTTCTTGCTAAGGTTGTGGTACCCCTGGGCATGACGCCTACGAATGCCTCGCTGGTGAGCTCTCAAATGACTTCTCTGATGTTAATTTTGATGAGACTGTTAATTATATTAATAATCAAAATCGTTGTGTCATTCTCCAATGTGTATAACTCGGGCGTGAGAAATTATCCCAACTTTTCATGGAACCAGAATGCTCTTGGCCAACGATGGCAACCGGGCCAGCATCATTATGATGCACAGGCTTCCGGGAGCCAACTGAGGTCGCCACAATCGGGTTATAATCAGGTTGCCCCTGTACAAAAGAAAAGTGCACTTTAAGAAATGATGGAGAAATTTGTGGATACGGCCCAGTCGAATATGGCCAAACAAACTTCTTCAATGAGAAATCTAGAGGTGCAATTGGGCGAATTGGCTCAAGTGTCATATGAGCGCGCTCAAGGCGCATTACCTAGCACTATTGGAAAAAATCCGCATGAGCAAGGAAAATGCTTGTCTGAGCTTGTAGGTGGCTGTGAGAGTGATATGGTTGTAAAATGTAAAATTAATGATGTCGACACCACTGCTTTGTGCGACTCTGGGTTATCATGCAATGTTCTTGCTTTGCAAGACGTTGATAAATTTAATTTGAATATTAGTGTTGATGAACAAACATCGCTTGTTCTTGCTAATGGCGCAGTGGAGGAGACTGAAGGTGTAGTGAAGGAGGTTGGGGTTGTGCTAGATGGAGCGGTGGTTGTTACCGACTTTCAAGTACTAAGACCAATGGAGAATTGCTCCATACCTATTATGGGGGTCCCATTCTTGAAAGAGAGTGGTGTCACTTTGCACATTGCTGATGGGTGTGTGTCCTTTCCTACTAAGGAGCCATACAATTCTCCCCCCATCTATTACTGTCGAGAGACTCAGTGTTAAGAAGTAAAATCTTGAATTATCTATTATTATTTCTGATGTGGTATTGAGTGATGCAGACTGTAATTCTGAGGTGAAGGATCCGGTTGATAATGTCGTGCAAGAGAATGTTAAGAGGCAGTAATGCTTGAAGTCCATGTTGTGAGGGAAGATGTTGTAGCTGTTCTGGATGCTGAATAGATGAAGCAAGTTGAAGTTGTTGAGGAAGGAAGCGGCGAGGCCTCGAAGTTCTGTGCTGAGGCGGCGAGCGATGCCACCAAGACTTTAGTTTATTCTGATGTTATTGATATTCTGTCTAGACAATCTAAACATGTGAAGTGGGTTGATCTACTACCCGCGGGGGGTAAAGAAATGAAGCCTTATGCTGAGTCTGAGATTACTAAGACTGATTCTGAGGTTGAGCTTTGTGATCGTTGACGCTCTGCTAATGTGGAGAAATTAAAACAAGATAAATTGTTGCACGCTTTGCGATTCGCCACCCTCCAGCGCGAGAAGGATGAGGTTAGAGGCAGGGGAACTAAACACCCCGTGAGCTCTAAATCCTTCACCTCCTGACCATCTCGCATGGTGGGGGAGAACCACCACAAGTCGGCGTATAACTGATTCGTGAAGGTTCTCCGGGCAGGTGTTGTTCTTGTTGCTGCTGTTTAGTGTTTGCTTCTGTGTTTGGATGTTTTGTGAACTTAATTTCTGCTAATCTTTGTGGTAGACAATTCTGAGAACTCTTTTATTATATAACTGCTTAATCAAGTATTTGCTCCACCTTAAGGACGGTAAACAAAATGGTTGATGGGAGAAAACCCAGTTTTGCTATTTTGTTTTATCTAACTTGCTTATATTTCTATATATTAGCTGTTGTGCTGGAGTTTTCCTTTCGTAGGTGTGGTGATCCTTTGGTGGTGAACGTGGATTTCTTTTCAAGATTAACGCCAATCTTCTTTTATGCTCATTTTTGAGCATTAGGTAACATCTTCTCCCTAGCACTTATTGTTAGCTTCAACGGTTATATCATTTGATAGTGTTGCAGATTAAGTCTGGGGAAGAGCCGTTGTATTTGTTACCCACTGTACACACACTATTTCATAGCATGTTAGGCAGCCGTGTTTTTATTTTTGTTATTTAGTTATAGTTTCATTTTTTGTGCACACCACAGCACCCACATGAGCACGTGCTTAACGGTTAGCACATCGCGAATTAAATTTGTTTTTTTTGCGTGGTTTGGGAAAATTTTTGTGCTGGCATAGGATTGTGAGACAGAGTAAAATGTTGACTCATGTAGTGCTCCTATTCGAGTGCTCACATCTCGTATAGAAATTCGAGTAGAATTAGTTTTTATTTATGCTTAGAGTTTTATACATTTTTTATTTGCGTAAATATTGTTTATTCTACTCAAAAATTAGTGAATCTGGTGTGAATTCGACGGTAGCATAGGGATGTGTGTAGATGATTGTTAGACTCGTATTGCTCGAGTCGGGAGGAAGAATGATCTTTCTCGGTGGCTAAGAACTTGCCCCGAGCTATTCTCGAAGCATGGGTATATGTTAGTTTAATTGCGTGATTGTGATGTAGGTCATCATTTTGGCCCGGTTGAGCTTGTGTACACATTCCAATCATCTTATCCTCACTAGCCCCCTTGTGCCCACCCTGTCCACTTGATTCAACTCGACCATTGTCTCACCAAAGCCAAAAAAGCTGATCTTAGTCACACACCCGAATCTGAGCTTCAGCTGCTTTTTTAATTTTTTTGTTTAGGGTGTTCATGTGATGATTTTATTGTGGATAAGTAGATGTGCTCCAATGAATAAATTTGCTAAAATAATTGCTGAAAAAAGGAGAAAAAGAAAAAAAAATATGATAAGAAAAAAATTTGTGAAAAAGTGAAATAAGTGTTGAAGCCAAATTTGACCTCAACGAAAGTTCAAAACAGGAGTGCAGTCAGCGCCTACTTCTCTCAAGCCCTGCCCCTCGACCGGTAGCTAACGACCTAGGACTGACCAAAAGCCTCAGCAGGGAGGTCCCACCTCACACCCGGAAGATCTCTGAGAGCTTCTCCTCCAAAGCCAAAAGCTGGGCTAGGAGCTCCTCAGAAAGCACTGAAGATTTAGAGAAAAATGAGAGTCTGCTTTCCAAGGAGCCCTTATGGGTCTATTTATAGCCTGTTGCTGATCTGAAGTTACTGAAGTACCCCTGGATGGTTTGCCAATAGCCAAATCCCGCTGTCTGAAAGGTGTTAAATGCAGCCCCTGAGGGTATAAGGGTAATTTTACCCGGGGGTAATTAAGACATTTTACCCTGACCCCGGGCCCCACTCGGCGAGAGCTCTGTGCCGAGAACCCTCTCGCCTTCCTTTGGCGGGAGCTAAAATGAAGTGTCAACAGTCTCACGCTGGGCCTCCCCCCGCCTTCTCGACAGCTTCATCCTTCTCGCCGACTCTGCCGAGAGCGGATCCTGGCTGACTGAGAGTGAATGTTCTCGCCCTTCTCCCGGTGAGAAATCTTCTAACCTCGATGCTGTCGCTGGACGGCGTTGGGTGAATGGAGCCCACTCAACGCCCTTGCTGCTGACCGCGGCGTTGAGTGAGTGGAGCTCACTAAACGCCCTTTCCGCTGGATGCGGCGTTGAGTGAGTTAAGCTCACTCAACGCCCTTGTTGCTGACCGCGGCGTTGAGTGAGTGGAGTTCACTCAACGCCCTTTGCGCTGGATGCGGCGTTGAGTGAGTGAAGCTCACTCAACGCCCTTGCTGCTGACCGCGGCGTTGAGTGAGTGGAGCTCACTCAACGCCCTTTCCGCTGGAGGCGGCGTTGAGTGAGTGAAGCTCACTCAACGCCCTGCCTTCTCGCCTGCTCCTAAGCGGGAGCTCCCCCGGCGCGAGGGCTCTTATGGCCTTCAGGACCGAGCTGACTTATGGCTGGTCCAACCCCAACCGTTGCACCTCTGGGTCCCACCCAGCGAATATGGGGTTGTACACAATCCCCGCTCTTTTTGAACTAGCTCTGCGCTCGAAAAGACACGTCTAACCCAGCAATATTCGCTGGGCACGTGTCACTTCAAAAGAGAATCTTTTGGTGGGCCATGCCACGTCTATATATACGCGCTGATAGACGGCCGAAAATCTGCCCCTGACCTTTATCGCTCCTCTGAGATCCCGCGCGACCTCACGATGCGCCCCAAACAGATTGGAAAGCCACTCTCGCAGAATCTTCAGGAGCGCATTAAGGCGGCCCAAGCGCAGGCCCTTGCCAGCAGCGCCCTAGTGGCTCCTTGGCTGGCGAAAGGAGCACCCATCGTGGAGCCTCCGCCGCCACCGCAAGAGAAGAAGAAGAAGAAGACCCCTCGGAACCCCGCGCGAGAGCACCGGGCCTCTCCAACTCCATCCCCAAGCCGCGCTGCCAATCTCCTTCTGCCGCCTAGGGTATGTCTTGCCGACTAGCGGATTACTGTTCTTAAGAATCGGGCACTGAACCTTTCTTGGCAGGTGGTCCCGGAGGGCGGTGTTGGGCTTCCGCTGGTGCCCCCGGACCCATTGACGTCTCGCCCGCCTGAGGACCGGCCGCAGGCTCCGGAAAGAGCTCCCGCCGATGGTTCGGGACCTCCAGGTAGCCCCTCCTTTTTTGTCCGCTTTTCCTTTGGTTATTCTAACCCCTTGGGCGGGACTCTCGCAGCGCCTGCTTCCGCTTGCCCGGATCCTACCTTGCAGGAGACTGTTGCAAAGATTGCCCCTTGTGACGATCCCGCAATCAATCCTCACCAAGCAATCAATCCTCACCCTTCCGTAGGTGAGGCACCTGCCGACCCCTCCTTGACGCCGGAGGCTGACCGTTCCGAGAGGGAGGGCGACCCTCCCCAGACTTCGGGCCCTGCGGAGACTACGACGCGCAAGACCTTCCGTCCGGGCCGTGGAAAGCCCCTCCATCTTCTGTTTGGGAGGGATGTCGAGGGAGAACCCGAGCCTTCTCGCCTTCCCCCGGCCGACGGTTCTCGCCATGGTTCTGGTATGCCACACACTGTTGTTGCCCCTACCTTGTTCTCGCACTGACCGCCCGATTGCCTTCTCAGGGGATCCGGACCTGCGATCGGGGGCTGAAGAGGACGAGGACGATAACGGGGATCAAGAGGAGGATGGCGACAGCTCTCCCTTCCCCTCCTCTGACGAGATGAAAGAGATGCTGGTTGGCGCGGGAAGCGCAAAAAGGCGCGGGAAAAGGGTCGCGACCATCCTCTCTAAACTTGCGCGGCGGGAGCGGGTCCAGGTCTACGCAGCGAGAGAGTTCCGCAGATCAGTGGAGCAGAGGCTGGAGGCCCTGGAGCAAGACTACTTTCTAAGCGAGGCGGAGCGGCCGGGCTGCCCTACTGCGGGATCTTCCCCCGGGAGGTGCCTTGCGCGGATACGAGACCAAGCTCGCCGGATCAATCTAGGGTGCACCGTGCTCTCCTCCTACTTCAATCCGCTGGCGCCCCCGAGGACCCGACAGCGAGAGCGAGGACGCTAGCGCTGGGAGCCTTATTGATTCCTGCTATCTCGCCTCTCCTTACCTCTAGCCTTCCCTTCTCGCCATGTACCATGTTTTTAAACTGTTTTTCTTAATTGTTTTGGATTATGTACTGCTTGCGATATCGTGAACTGCTTTTATTGGTTAAACGTTGTTATAACTGTTATCTTAGATTTCGCTTAGCGAGAACATTCTCCACTTTCGCTTCCGCCATGCCGTTCGACCCTTGCGCGGGCTAGGGTTGTCGATCAGTCACTGTCAATTTGGGAGGGGAACCGAGGCGCCGTCGACTTAGGGCGTGACAGCTGTACCTCCGCCCCACTTTTCCGGGAAAATCATCATTATCACAGCTTTCTATAAATAGGCGGATTCACCCACCACATTAAATTCTCTGATCCGGAACCTTAGCCATTTCTCTTGTTGTTCTCGCGTACTCGCTTCCGCCCTCTCCTTCTCGTTTCTGCACACCTCTCGCTCTTTTTCTCTTCCCGACAGTTCTCGCCTACACTCCCCAACCACGATGCCCGGCGAGAACGAGGGTCGCGCCAATTGTGCGGAAGCCTTCCGAAAACACTTATTCCCTTCTTGCAACCTGACCTTGGACGAATATCAGATGATCACCTCTCGCTTCGTTCCCTCCGGCTTCACGCCGAGAAATCCCGGTAATCACGACAAGGTGAACACCCTGAGGGCGGGAGAGCTCGCCATCCCTCTCGAGCACTTCGAGGTGGGCTACCGCCTCCCCCTCTGGCCGGAGGTGCGCCAGGCTCTCCGCTATTATGGAGTAGTTCCTGCTCAGCTGAATCCCAACTCGGTTGTCATCCTTGTAGCGTTCATCTGCAACATGAGATCGGAGAAGATCGAGTTCAACCTCCCCATCTTCCGGAAACTGTTTACTTTCCGCGCGAAGGGCGGGGTGGTCTTCTTCTCCGGGCAACTACTCAAGACCACCGGTCTCGCCAACAAGCACCATCATTGGGGCGAGAAATTCGTTTTCGTCTCCGGAGACTTCGGGAATGTCCCGCTCGCCCCGGTTCAATACGAGGATGCCGCTTACAAGCCACCCACCTTAGGGTCCCGCGAGGGCGCGCTCCTCGAGTTCTTTGGGACTAAGGAGTTTGACGTCCCCTTCCTTAGGCGGGACGTCGACTCCCTTCCCCCCGTTCCTCCTGGCGAAGGTGAGATCTCGCTTCTTTTTTTTCTTTTGTTCGGTGTTTGCGCGTCCCTTGATGCTGAGTGTTTTTCGTTGCCTTCGTAGGAGAGCGGGAGATCCCCTTGCGCCAACCCTTCCCTGAGACGTCAACGGTCGAAGGCCAGACTGCGGGAGATCCGTTGGCTCTCGCAAAGTCTGCGCCCCGCGCTTGCCGGGAAGAGCCATCTCCGCCTCCGCCACCTGGTGCCGCGAAGCGGAAACCCAGTGGCTTCTCGTCTCAACGGGTGAAGAGGCCGAAGCCATCCGCCGCCGAGAAGGGGAAGTCCCGGATACCTTCGCCGCCCCGACCCCCTCCTTCTGGCAGGTCTTTCGCCAAGATCCTAGCGGTGGTCAGCGAGATGAGACGCCGAAGGGAAGCCCTTGCTGCAATGGGACCCGGAGGCCAACAGAGTTTCTCTCTCGACGCTGCTTCCGAGCTGGGCGGAGGGCGACGAGGTCACCGGCGAAGCCTTCGGGCTGGGCTACGGCCTTTATAGCCGGGAGCACGCGGGCCTATACGACCAAATGTCCACTCGCCTCCTCGCTTTCGATTCCGTCCGGGCCCTGATGCGTGGGTTCGAGCTTGCGCACATGTGCGCTCGCCGAAGCATCACCATCGACCGGAATTTTCTTGACATGTATAAGGCGAGAGAGGAGGCAGTGGCTCAGGTGGCAGCCCTGAAGACCGAGCTGGAGGACGCTCAGCGCCAGCTGTCCATGCGCCCGCCGGAAGAGGTAAGCGAGACCCTTTCCAACCATAGTTCTCGCCTATGAAATTCATACCACCATTTTCGCTGTTGATAGAACGCTCCTACGCAGGACTCTCCGCAAGTCGTGGTGCTTTGCGCGCGATTGGCCGGGGTGGAGTGCGAGAATGAAATGCTAAAGGGCCAAGTCGAGCGCCTGGAAACGGCGATAGCTGCGGTCCCGCCCCCTCCCACGCTCGATGAAAGGTTGAAGCGCCGAGATTATTCCGAGTATGACATCGACAAGCTCTTGCAGGTCAACGCTCAGGCGACTGCCAAGCTGATGATCGAGATCTTGCGGAACGTGGGATGCTTGGACGAGGGTGGCGAGACCCTGACCGCTCCCCAGCTCGTCCCTGGCTCTTCGAGCCCATCCCGAAACCTCCAGGCGCGCCTGACTCTCCGCCCTCGGAGGTTCCGAAGTTTACCGCGACTGCTGGCGAGGTTGTTGGTCAGACGTCCCGGGAGGATTCGGGCAAGAGCTCCGGCGACGGCTCGAGCTGGAGCTCGAGCGGTTACAGCGCATCTTCTTGAAGTCCTCTCCCCTTCTCTTCTCTTTTCTGGCTTGTAATGGGCGAGAGGCTCCCCCTTTTTGTAACACTACTCAATTTATAATGTAAATGTAACCGTTGGTACTTTGTGCATTTCTTTTTTCTCCCTCTTATTTTTTTCTAACTAATAAGAACGAGTTCTGCTCAAGAACGCTTTCGTCCGGGGCCCCTGGCCCTCTAGGTTAGTTTCTCTTAGCGGCCGAGAGGTGAGGATCTGCCGAGAGTTTAAGGTTCAGACACGTCGTTTTCGCGCTCTGCCGAGAGCCATTTGCCGAGAAGTGTTCCTCAGGGGCCAAGAGAAGACCGCCCCTCCTTTCCGTGCGCGAACGGTCGGTCCCCCTGCCTCTAGACCCACCGAGAACTTTGTTTGGCGAGAACTCTCAGCAAGGGCCTCCTGGCCGGGATCGCTCCTGGCCGAGACCTCACCTGGCCGAGACCATTTTGAGGTCTGCCCTTAGGATGCCTTTTGTCTAGCCTAGAATATCCGTGCCGAGATATTTCTAAACACGAAACTTCTCCCCCACTGGCGAGCCCTCGGGTCTGCCAGCTAGATGAGAGCCTGCGCATCGGGTCCACCTGGGGCCGAGCCGAGCTCGGGGTGTTGAGGGAGATTTCATATCCAACCTCTCCCCCACAGGCGAGCCTTCGGTCCTGCCAGCTAGATGAGAGTCTGCGCAGCGGGTCTACCTGGGGCCGAGCCGAGCTCGGGGTGTTGATGAAGATTTCATATTCAACCTCTCCCCCACAGGCGAGCCTTTGGACCTGCCAGCCAGATGAGAGCCTGCGCAGCGGGTCTACCTGGTGCCGAGCCGAGCTCGGGGTGTTGATGAAGATTTCATATCAAACCTCTCCCCCACAGGCGAGCCTTCGGACCTGCCAGCTAGATGGAAGCCTGCGCAGCGGGTCTACCTGGGGCCGAGCCGAGCTCGGGGTGTTAATGAAGATTTCATATCCAACCTCTTCCCCACAGGCAAGCCTTCGGACCTGCCAGCTAGATGGGAGCCTGCGCAGCGGGTCTACCTGGGGCCGAGCCGAGCTCGGGGTGTTGATGAAGATTTCATATCCAACCTCTCCCCCCACAGGCGAGCCTTCGGACCTGCCAGCTAGATGGGAGTCTGCGCAGCGGGTCTACCTGGGGCCGAGCTCGGGGTGTTGATGAAGATTTCATATCCAACCTCTCCCCCACAGGCGAGCCTTCGGACCTGCCAGCTAGATGGGAGCCTGCGCAGCGGGTCTACCTGGGGCCGAGCCGAGCTCGGGGTGTTGATGAAGATTTCATATCCAACCTCTCCCCCACAGGCGAGCCTTTGGACCTGCCAGCTAGATGGGAGCATGCGCAGCGGGTCTACCTGGGGCCGAGCCGAGCTCGGGGTGTTGATGAAGATTTCATATCCAACCTCTCCCACACAGGCGAGCTTTCGGACCTGCCAGCTAGATGGGAGCCTGCGCAGCGGGTCTACTTGGGGCCGAGCCGAGCTCGGGGTGTTGATGAAGATTTCATATCCAACCTCTCCCCCACAGGCGAGCCTTCGGACCTGCCAGCTAGATGAGAGCCTGCGCAACGGGTCTACCTGGGGCCGAGCCGAGCTCGGGGTGTTGATGAAGATTTCATATCCAACCTCTCCCCCACAGGCGAGCCTTCGGACCTGTCAGCTAGATGAGAGCCTGCGCAGCGGGTCTACCTGGGGCCGAGCCGAGCTCGGGGTGTTGATGAAGATTTCATATCCAACCTCTCCCCCACAGGCGAGCCTTCGGACCTGCCAGCTAGATGGGAGCCTGCGCAGCGGGTCTACCTGGGGCCGAGCCGAGCTCGGGTTGTTGATGAAGATTTCATATCCAACCTCTCCCCCACAGGCGAGCCTTCGGACCTGCCAGCTAGATGGGAGCCTGCGCAGCGGGTCTACCTGGGGCCGAGCTGAGCTCGGGGTGTTGATGAAGATTTCATAAGCCAAACCTATTATATCATCAAGATGAGAAAGCAGGTAACCGATCAAAGCAAGAGACATATCATGATAGCATTTGGGAAACAACAATATTTTCATATGATAGGGGCCGACCTCCCTGCCGCGTCGACCTTTTTCAACACTAGGTCCCCTTCGGCGAATTGTTTGACTCTGACGTGTTTATCGAAGTACCTGACCATTCGTCGCTTGATCTCTTCTTGCCTGATGGCTGCTACATCCCGCAGCTCTTCCGTCATGTCTAACGAGAGACGCAACTCTTCTTCGTTTCCCAATCTCCAAGCCTCATCTCCTTCGCCTGCGGTCGTGACCCGCGGGGACCGAACCTCAAAGTCTATGGGGAGGACAGCCTCGCACCCATGAGAGAGCTTGAAGGGAGTCTCACCGGTGGTCGTGCTCGGGGTCGTTCGCAAGGCCCACAGGATGGAGGGGAGCTGCTCTACCCAGTTTTCCCTCAGGTTCTCCACCTTCTTCTTGAGCAGGTTCACAATAATCTTATTTGCCGCTTCAACCTGGCCATTGCTCTGGGGGTGATGGACAGAGGCAAACCTGAGGTCTATCCCCTGCTGGGTGCAGAAGCTGATGAACTCCTCACTAGCAAACTGGGGACCGTTATCCGTCACTATCGCTCGGGGTAACCCGTGCCTGCATATGATTTCTCCCCAAACAAAGTTCCTGATGACCTGAGAGGTGACCTTGGCTAGAGCCTTGATCTCCAGCCACTTAGAGAAGTAATCGATCATGACCAAAAGGAACCTCCTTTGTCCACTGGCCGGGGGGAAAGGCCCGACCAAGTCCATCCCCCAAATGGCGAAAGGCCATGGTAACGTTATGCTCCTTAGTCTTTGAGCGGGCAGAAGCTGGAGGGGGCGTACAACTGGCACTTTTTACATCTCCTTGCAAACTCTGTCGCATCCTTCCTCAGGGTCTGCCAGAAGTACCCTTGCCTGACCACCCTTGCCTCTAGAGTCTTCCCCCCAGAGTGACTGCCGCACTCGCCTGAATGTATCTCTCCAAGTATCTTCGGGACTTCTTCCTCGGTCACAGACCTGGCAAGGAGTCCCGATGACATCTTGCGATGTAACCACCCTTCCAGCATCAGGTAGTGAGCTTCCTTGCGCTTGAAGCTCCTTGTATCTTTCACTTCTTCCATCAGTTCACCGGTTGATAGGAAGGTCACCAGTGGGTCTACCCACGAGGGTCGCTAGCCTACCTCCATCAGCTCCCCTTCTTCGATTGCTGGTCGGAACAGTTCGGTTAAGGTCCCTCCTCCTCGAGGCCCGAACTTTGCCAATCGGTCGGCAGCCACGCTCTCCTCCCGAGGAACGTGCCGGATTGAGAATGATCGGAAGCCCCCGATGATTGTCTTTACCTTAGATAGGTACTTTATGAGGGTAGATTCCCGAGCTTCAAACTCTCCTCGAATCTGCGATGGCACCACCATCGAGTCCGTGAAGACCTCCACATCCTGGATCCCGAGCCCCTTTGCCAAACGAAGACCGGCTATCACGGCTTCGTACTCTGCCTGATTGTTGGTCACCAGAAAGTGATAGGTCACCGCCTGTTCTATGGCTACCCCCTGGGGGCTTAGCAACACCACTCCTCCCCCCAGGGAATGCTTTCCCGAGGCCCCATCAACCATCACCTTCCACGCCCCCTGCTAACGTGGCTCCTCCTCCCCAATTTCAACAACATAATCTGCAAGAAAGTCCGTCACTGCTTGCGCCTTAATCGAGTGCCTTGGGACAAAAGAGATGTTGAACTCACTTAGTTCAATTGACCACTTGGCCAGCCTCCCCGAGTGCTCCACCCCTTCAAAGATCTTACGGAGAGGATGATCGGTTACCACCCTGATCATGTGCGCTTGGAAGTACGGTCGGAGCTTCCTTGCCGAAATGATCAGAGCGAATGCTAGCTTTTTGAGGATGGGGTAACGGAGCTCCGCCTTCCTCAAGATCCGGCTTACGTAATAGATGGGTAGCTGCTTCTTCCCCTCCTCTCTGACTAGGACAGAGCTCACGGCTTCCGCTCCCACCCCGACGTATAGGGTTAAGTCCTCCCCTTCTTTTGGACTATGGAGTAGGGGAGTCTGGGAGAGCTGACTCTTCAACCCTTGGAAGGCTTCCTCACACTCGGCTGTCCACTCGAATCTCTGGTTACCTCTTAACACTTTGAAGAACGATGAACACTTGTCACCAGACCGAGACAGGAACCTGCTTAATCCTGCCAAGCGCTGGACCTCCTTAGCGTTGCGAGGTGATTCCAGGTCTAGGATGACCTTTACCTTGTCCGGATTAGGTTCCACCCCCGCCGGGGTCAAGAGATTTCCGAGGAACTTCCCGCGGCTGGCCCCGAATACACACTTCAAGGGGTTCAGCCTCATCTTGAACCTTCGGAGGGTGGCGAAGGTCTCTTCGAAGTCCCGCAGGTGTGAGCTCACACACTTGCTTTTCACCATCAAGTCATCGACATAGACTTCCAAGTTTCTCCCCCTCAGCACCTGGAAGACTCGATCCATCATACGCTGGTATGTGGCCCCTGCATTTTTCAGCCCAAAGGGCATCATCTTATAGCTGAAGCATCCTTCCCTAGAGATGAAGGAAACGACTTTGACGTCGGGGGGGGTGCATGCGAATCTGGTGATAACCTGAAAAAGCATCAAGAAAACTCATAACAGAAAAACCGACGGCTGAGTCAACCAGCGCGTCGATCCGAGGCAGAGGATAGCAATCCTTGGGGCACGATTTATTTAATAAAGAGAAGTCAATACACATGCGCCACTTCCCTCCCCCTTTCTTAACCATTACCACGTTGGAGATCCAGCCTGGATACTGGACCTCCGAGATGAAGCCTGCCTCCAAGAGCATTCTGACCTCCTCGCGGATGGGCTCCTCCAGCTTAGTGGCGATGGCCCTCATCTTTTGGCGTATGGGGCGAGTCCGGGGGTCCAGGTTCAGGCGATGACATGCTACATCCGCGTCAATGCCCGGCATGTCCGCCGCGCTCCAAGCGAAGATGTCGACGTTGCTCTGGATGCAAGCTCTCATCCGCTCCTGGTCCTCGAGGCTCAGGCCCCCGCTGATCCGTACCCTCTGCACCTGCCCTGCCTTGGTGGAGACCTCCATCTCCACAACTTCCTCAGCCGGCTCCAACCGCGACTGCTCCCAGCCGTCCCTTGCTTCTTCCTCAAACTCAAACTCTTCCCCTCCCACAACATCCATTGCTTCCTCCGGCTTCTCCTCCTGGAGCTGATGAATCTCCACGCCCCTCGGGGCCTCCTGCCCAACTCTCGCAACCTGGCCCTCTTCTTCATCCATCCCTCCCTCCAGACCCTCTTGGTCACCTCCAACAGCTAGCTCATCTACCTCCATCGCCTCCTCCAGGCTCTCTTCCTGTTGTGGCTCAACTTCCTCACCCCTCTGGGCCTCCTTCTCAGCTTCTCCTACCACTTGCTCCTCCACCTCTGAGCTCACCTTCTCCTGCTCTGCTAGCTCCCTCTCCAGCTCTTCTGCCTCCGCCATCCAAGACACAACATTAACCGCCGTCACATAGCATTGTCTTGCCGCCTTTGGGTCCCCCCTGATCCAGACCTGCACCCCTCCGTTGTTGAACTTGAGACACTGGTGAAACGAGGAGGGGACACAGCGAAATGCGCTGATGAGGGGACGCCCAAAGATGGCATTGTAACTGCTTGGGGCGTCCACTATCACGAACCTACAGTTCCGTGACACACCCCCCAACTTTACGTGCAGTCCTACTCCCCCTTCTACTTCCTTTCTCTCTCCAAAAAACCTGAACAACGGCCCATCTAAGGCTAGGACCCACTTCCCTTCGACCTTCATCTCATCAAAAGCTTTCTTGAAGATGACGTTCACCGAGCTCCCATTGTCTACCAGTATCCTGGAAACTGTAAAATTCTCCACCGCTGTCTGGATCACCAGAGCATCGCAGAAAGGGTCCTCGTAGTCCGGCATATCCGCGGATGAAAAGATGATTTTTTCTTCCGGAGGGGGGGCTAGGGAGGTCGAGGCGACCCCTCTGCGGAACATGGTCTGCAAGCTTCCTTTTCGGGTTGCCTCGATCCCTACCCCTCCGTGGATCACTCTGATCCCTCCTCGGGTCCCCACGTCTACCCGGTCCTCGCATCCATCTTCCTCCCCTCCCTGCTGCACTTCCTCAATCCTTACAGGCGGGTCCGGTCCCCCCATTCTTCTGGCTTCCCGCATCTCCAAGAACTCCGGACAGGTGGCCGTCGCGTGACCTTCCTCCTGATGGAAGTCACAAAAGGGTAACGCCACCCTGCCCCCTTCCTTCTCCTCCTCCTCTTCTCCCAGCTCCCCGGATTCTTCTTCCTCCCCCTCTTCCTCTACCGACCTCCATCGCTTCTTGCGGCGGTGGGAAGTGACCTCTCGGCCCCTGTCTCCATGCCTGCTGGTCAAACCTTCTCGGTTCCCGGAGATTATCTCTTCCCTGTACACCTCCTCCTCGGCCCTGGGGGCGACCCTCCTGAGGCCTCCAACCCAAACGATTGTTCGGCTCCCGGGCTCCCCATCCCTGCTGCTACCCCTGCCCTCGGGGCTCTTCTCTCCTTCTCTCTTCCATCTGCTCCCTCTGCTTTCCTGTTGCTGGTTCTTTATCATTCTCTGCCAACCTGGCCAGCTTCCTGGCGAACGTCGGGTTCGCCCTTTCGAAGTCTATCTCCTTCGCCTCCCTCTCCATAAGCTCTTCAAACGAGAGGGGGGGAACTCTCTTCAGCTCCATGCTAAAGAAACCTGGTCTCATCCCCAGGGTGAAAGCGAGCATCAGCGCGTACCCCGGGACCTCCTGGACTAGGAGAATCTCTTCCTGAAACCTGTCAGCATAATGACCCAACGTCTCGTCTTGCTTCTGCCTCACCGCGAACAGGCACTCCGCCTCCTTCTTCCTCTTCTTCGACGTTGAGAACCTCAACAGAAACCCCCTGCGCAGATCTTCGAAGCTGTAGATTGAGCTTGCTGGTAACTGGTGGAACCAGTCCCTAGCCTTCTCCTTCAGTGTGATGGCAAACAACCGACACTTGAAGGCATCGGACATCTGTCTAATCGACACCACATCCTCGAACCATTGTACGTGCTGCACTGGGTCATCCTTTCCCAAGTAGTAGGACTCCGGCTCCCGGAACCCCTCTGGCACCGGGGCTGAGACGATGAGCTCCTAAAGGGGGTCTCGCCCCCTGCTTGGCGAGAAGGCACGTCTCGCGACCTCGGCTGGCTAGAACGATCCATGAGACCGGGCCCAGGGAAAAACTCCCGCACCGCCGCTTCCCTCTCGCCAACTTCTGCCGGAACCTCCTTTCCGGGGCACTGGCCTGGGAAGAGTTCTCGCGAGGCCACGTCTCTCTCGCCAACTTCTGCCGGAACCTCCTTTCCGGGGCGCTGCCCGGGGGCATTCTCGCCAAGAAGCGGGACCGCCTCCACCGGAACCTGAGGCGTCTCTCACTCACTCCTTGCCGAGAAGGCTAGGTTGATGGTCTGCAGGACTTCTCGCCTAAAGTCTTACAACATCTTCCTCATCGCCTCCTCCCCCGGGGTGGGGATACCCCCCGAGCCAGATCCTTCACCTTCACCTCCAGTCATGGGACCAAACTCAAGGCTTTCTTGCACCGGCTGCCTTCCACGCTCACCGCACCAGAAGTGTTGAAGCCAAATTTGACCACAACGAATGTTCAAAACAGGGGTGCAGTCAACGCCTACTTCTCGCAAGACCTGCCCCTCGACCGGTAGCTAACGACCTAGGACTGACCCAAAGCCTCAGCAGGGAGGTCTCACCTCACACCCGGAAGATCTCTGAGAGCTTCCCCTCCAAAGCCAAAAGCTGGGCTAGGAGCTCCTCGGAAAGCACTGGAGATCTAGAGAAAAATGAGAGTCTGCTTTCCAAGGAGCCCTTATGGGTCTATTTATAGCCTGTTGCTGATCTGAAGTTACTGAAGT
The DNA here is from genome assembly GCA_039513925.1 of Platanthera zijinensis. Classification (NCBI taxonomy): domain Eukaryota; kingdom Viridiplantae; phylum Streptophyta; class Magnoliopsida; order Asparagales; family Orchidaceae; genus Platanthera; species Platanthera zijinensis. Next base: position 92,244,380 of record CM077092.1, on the reverse strand, counting down.
ACCCCTGGCTGGTCTGCCAATAGCCAAATCCCGCTGTCTGAAAAGTGTTAAATGCAGCCCCTGAGGGTATAAGGGTAATTTTACCCAGGGGCAATTAAGACATTTTACCCTGACCCCGGGCCCCACTCGGCGAGAGCTCTGTGCCGAGAACCCTCTCGCCTTCCTTTGGCGGGAGCTAAAATGAAGTGTCAACAGTCTCACACTGGGCCTCCCCCCGCCTTCTCGACAGCTTCATCCTTCTCGCCGACTCTGCCGAGAGCGGATCCTGGCTGACTGAGAGTGAATGTTCTCGCCCTTCTCCCGGTGAGAAATCTTCTAACCTCGATGCTGTCGCTGGACGGCGTTGGGTGAATGGAGCCCACTCAACGCCCTTGCTGCTGACCGCGGCGTTGAGTGAGTGGAGCTCACTCAACTCCCTTTCCGCTGGATGCGGCGTTGAGTGAGTGAAGCTCACTCAACGCCCTTGTTGCTGACTGCGGCGTTGAGTGAGTGGAGTTCACTCAACTCCCTTTCCGCTGGATGCGGCGTTGAGTGAGTGAAGCTCACTCAACGCCCTTGCTGCTGACCGCGGCGTTGAGTGAGTGGAGCTCACTCAACGCCCTTTCCGCTGGAGGCGGCGTTGAGTGAGTGAAGCTCACTCAACGCCCTGCCTTCTCGCCTGCTCCTAAGCGGGAGCTCCCCCGGCGCGAGGGCACTTATGGCCTTCAGGCCCGAGCTCACTTATGGCTGGTCCAACCCCAACCATTGCGCCTCTGGGTCCCACCCAGCGAATATGGGGTTGTACAATAAGAAAAAGTTGAATTGAAAATGTGTTCGTGGAAATGTGGTTTGGGAGTAGGCGGTGCACACACCCATATGACCAAGTCCAAGTCTGGGGGTGTGGTGCACCTATTTGTATTGTTGGTGCGTGGATAGTTTGCATTTGTATTAGCTCATTTGGGTTAGGTGCGTTGAATCACTGATTCTATCATTGTTTACCCTACCTAAACCGAAGCCCCATTTCTAACCTAAAGTCCTACCGATTTCCACATTGAACCAAACCAGTGTCGTGGAGAGAGTGCAAACGGGTGAGCTTATGGTCACTGACATTGATGGATTTCTTAGGAGGTCGTCCCGAGTCCCGATCTTGGGCAATGCTAACCTCAGCGATCAATCTGTTTTCTACCAACGTGTGATCGGATGATTCACCGTGAATTCATTTTTGAGTAGTAATAATATATAGATACGCACTTAGAAAATTTTAAACTATTTTTGCACAAATAAAAAATTCTTTTAATGCATTCTTATGCACGTGAGCATGCGATTTCGCATAGTACTCCGTCTTTACAATTTTTATGTCAGTTATTTCCTTTTCTTGTCTGCTTGAGGGATAGTTTGCTCAGGACAAGTAAATGATTAAGTCTGAGGGTGTGATGAGTCCGATATTTATAGGGTTTTTCGCACTCATCTGTGCTCGATTTCACGCATTTGCACTTCACTTTTAGATCCTTATTGTTATTATTTCACTTGCTTACACTTTCACTCGAAGTGCATTTTTTTGGCCGATTGAGGTGTGCAATTGCAAACTAATCTGCTGTTGGGGGTAAGCCCAAGGTGCTCCCCATTTTTGTTTTTTTTGTTTTACTGTTGTTCTGTGTGTTGGAGGCATGTGCCCCAGCTGGTTGTTTTGTTGTGCAGGTGGGAAGATCCTCATCCTTGTTGATTTTTATCTTGTAGAAATCGCACGGTCGTGCGTTTTCTTGATGCACGGTTGGATTCAACCGTGCGAGAAGGAAATCACACGAGTCGGTTTCGGCCGTGCATGAGTAAAACCGCACGAGCTCGTCTTTTTTGTCTAAAATTTTATGAATTAATTGTCCGTGCGTTTTCTTTATGCATGGTTGGATTCAACCGTGCGAGAAGGAAATCACACGATCTTCTCTATTTTGCCTGGTTTTCAGCAATCTGTCACTACTCGTGTTGTTCTCGCATGGGCGAAACTGCCTGTGCGTGAGTAAAATCGCACGGGTTCTTTCTATGACAGGGTGGGTGATTCCTGCTCGATTAATATCGCATGATTCACGGTCGTGCGTTTGACCATGCGTACCTATTTTTCTGAATGTTTACTATTTAAGCGCACGTACTCACCATAATTCGGGACTTTTGGCAATTTTCATGCCAAGGCATTCCTCTCCGCCCAATTTCTTTGCTCACTTGCCGCCCACCATCGGGAGGAGCTCCGGCCACATTTCTCTAGCAAATCCAAGGCTAGGGCATTCATCCTTGGCCTCCATCATTGTGTTCTCGAAGCTCCATTTTGAGATAGTTCTTGTAGCACCCAAGGAGTTCTCTCGCGAAGGCCATGGCCCAAGAAGATCAACGAAGAAGGCGGGCCATTAGGAGGAAGTGAAAAACCTCATCCACCCCGGACGGCAATCGTAGACCGAGAGCGGACGGGAATTGACAATACACTGATTTCGGCCGAGAATCGCGGTGAGTCTTCGTTTTTCAGTTGTAGCTCTCGTACCCTCTTTGTTATTGTTGTATTACTTTGATTATTTCTTGTTGTATGGATGATGTTGCATAAACCTTAATATATTTATTGTTATTTTCATGTCTATGTGGATTTCTTTCTGGTTTGTTTGATATAAGGAGCGTCTTTGTCCCATCTTCAATCTGCCAATGTGTTAAGTTGTCGCACTAGCAATTGCTAGTGACGTGCTTTGCGACGTGGTGCTTACGACCCTCATCCTGATTGTGTGATCCCTCAATTCGCTAGCCTTCCCGCTCATCCACCAACCTAAGCAGAGCATAGCGGCCTGCATTAGATCCATTTGTCGAGCGAGGCAGTGTTTTTGACCCACATTAGTTTTGTTTTTATTTATTTTTGTAATCCAAATCCAAGGCCCCATTTTAGTTCTAAAATCCTTATAATTAGTTTTCTAAACAATAGAGTCACACATCCCACTCTGCGTTACTTGAGAGATCGATATTAGGGGATTAACGCTCATTTTATAATATTTGTGTGACCGGTACACTCGTCGTCCAACGCATCATTACGCTCTCACAGACATAATAGTCATTTCGAGAATGGTCCACCACTCCTTGTTTTGGGTAAAGGTTAGGGTTGGGGTGTACCTCAATAGAGCTTTATTGCTCTTCTTAATCCCTAATCGCCTCGAGGATGAGATTCAAAGATGTTTCTATAGTGTTCCAGTAAGCTTAATCAATAAGCAATGAGAGTCTTTCCCCCAGGAAAAGAAGGCAAAGTGAAAAAGAAAATTCTCCTTTTTCCTAACTTATCACCCTCTTCTCCTTACGGCTCACCCCCTTCTTCGCTATCACTTACGGCTTATCGCCCTCTTCGTCTATCGGCCCAGCTCCTTCGGATCATTTGGGCCCTTCGCATAGCTTATCACCCATCCTCGCTTCGCTCGAGCAACTTCGTACCCTCTTCAACTATCAATTCACCGCTTTTGGGGCCTTTCGCTATGAAAAAAATTCCTTTTTTTGTTTTCCCACTCCGTGGGGACACAAGTCGCTCGACTGGTTTTGCCTATCGTCCCCTTGGTGGCCTTCACCCTTCGGATGCCTTTGGATTGCGTTAGCGATCATATTGTGATAAGATCATGTAGCGATGCTCTACAAGCTTGAATTTCAAGAGTAAGTGGAGTTTCTCTTGCTTTAGATTGTGTGCTTGCCTCGCATCTAAGAGGGAATCCTACTGATCTCAGTCTTTGTAGAGCTAAGAGCATCCTATACTTTCTTCTTACTTACACTATCATCTCCTTTGTTTTATGTCTGGTGCAAGAGTTTCGTGCTCGTATTGATAACGGAAGTAGTCATTTTTTGATTCTTTTCTCCTTAGAACCCGTTTTCGTGAACCCGGACTCACAGAAATTTGATTATGCACTTCCTCGATCTATGACACTTCCAGCTATATTTTCCAGTCAAGCAATCCTAATCAAGAAGAAGTCTGAGATAGAAGCGAGATTGTTGTCCTCGTCAGGGTTAAAGTCTTATCTTTCTAGCTCTGTCTTGATTGTATGGTATCAGTACTTCGGGGGTAAGAGGCGCGATCATTTTAGAGATGATAGGGTCCAGCATCCAGTTATAGCTCCATGGGCGGTGCTCGATTTGCTTTGGAGGTTCAAAGATCCTCTATCTATTTTATATCTCTATTGTGGCAGTTGTGGTTCTTTCTTTTGAGTTCTGCAGTGGAGATCATCCATACCGCCCCGTGGGGCAAAAAGCATCTTAATGTAACAACTTCTATGATAGATAGAGCATACTTCCCCCTTCTGTTCTGGTAGTGGATTGCTTGAAGCATGTCCGTCTGGTCTGTCTTTGTTCCACATCAGTCAAGCTATTTTTGGTGTAGGGGATAACTCCTAACTCAAAGAGCAAAGGCAAAGCATAATTCCTAACTTCACTCGAATAGCGAAAAAAGGGAGAACTCACTCTAAGAGCGAAGAAATTCATACTTTCGCTTTCTCGAGCAAGCGATAAAGGGAGTGAAACTCACCCTAGCTTTATATAACCTAAACCTATGAGTTCTAACTTATCTCTAATATCAAGATAACTAAGAACTAGAATATTGATTTTATAGTAAGTAATCCCTCGCTTCGTTTCGCTTTGCTCTTCGAGTTCTACTTGAACCATTGAATTATGTTACTTAAAAGAGGCCTAAAACTGCTCGAAGTATAAATAGATCTGAAGCTCGTCGCTACGCGCATATTCTGAGAGAATCCAACGGCATAATTTTAGACCTCCCCCTTGGACTGGCCCCCTTCGCACGACCTAGAATGAAAAAGAAAGAGGGTTGTGCTACTATAAGGCTTCTCCACTACTCCCTCAGGACACCGTTGCATTACCATTGAGATGGCCCCCTTCGCGAATGATTTCCACTACTCCCTCGGGACTGGGCCCCTTCACCGAAAAACCAGAAAAGAAAGAGAGTTCACTCTTGGCCTATGAAGCACGGATACTTCCCCGAAGGCAGCGTACCCATACCGGATACGTATCCGGTACCGGTATGTACCCGATACTCAACGGATAAACCTATGTGGACACAGTTGAACTTAGCTCTATGCTAGGAAGTGTTGGTACATCCAATTAAGTTGTGTATCTGTACCGAGTATGTTTCCAGTTCTACTGCGTTTCTGTTACAAGTACGTGTATTGAACATGTTGATACGACGCACGTTATTAACAAAATGGCTAACTTGTCTATAGACTAACCTGAAGATTGAAGATTTTGATCTCCAACAATAAAGAAGAAAAAAAATAATGATGAGTAGACTTAAATTTAAACATATAAGATGTTAAATTTTGTAACATTTATGAATGTTTAATGTTTGAAAACTTCATGTTATATTGCATTGATTTGTGGGCTTGTACTTCAAGTTATGATATATGTTTGATATTTCGATGTTTCGAGAACTATTTATTACACTTGTGATATATATATATATATAATATTTGTTATAACATATTATGTCGTACTCGTATCCTTGTTTTTAAATTTTTGACGTGTCGTCGTACCGGGTACGTATCGTACTCGGTACCCGCACCCGTACCGGTGCTTCCTAGCTCTTGGCCTATTAGTTGGCTTAGCCGATATGAGCTTATATAGTCTCATTCCTATGAATCTATCTGGCGTAGCCTTCCCTAGCCCGAGGGTTGAGCAGTGTTAAGATCTTCTTATCAAGTTCTGTTAATGTCATCAGCGCGAACTGCTGACGGTTCTCTCATTTTCCTTTCTTCTAGCGCAGATGATCGAGACCTCGCAAACAACAACGCTCCTTCCCCTGATGGAGCTCGGGACCCAAAGGCAATCGTTGAGTGAACTGTATCTTATTTGTATTAGTTGACCTAAGCTGCACCATTCTTGCTAGGGTGAGGCTCGACCTCCGAACCATACGTGGGATGAGTTTCTGCCTCATACAGCTCGGTCTGAAGACCTGGAATAGTGGAGGAGAGATATGGGGAGACCCAGCTGCTGTCGATTGGGATGGACAAGAAACGGGGATCAGTTTGTGAAGAAGCATGCGGAAAAGAGAATTTTCTTTTCTCTCTTTATAAAAGCTCAGTGTCGGGCCTCTTTGCCTAAGGTGAAGTGAAATAAAAGAGAAACTGGACTCGTCGAAGATGAAAGTACTCAATTTCATATTTTCATTTCATCCCAAACTTCTTGTGTAACTCTCCTGTACCAGTAGTTCCGTAACTACTACCGTGGTTGTTGCCAACGGGGATCCCCCATTCGAAATATCATGGGTTTGGTTGTTAGGTCCAAAATTGTACGTCACTACTGTGGTACTGATAGATTCACTACTGTCGTTATCGAACATTGCAGGTTGAGCACCTATTTGTCATATATAACCACACCGAGAAGAGGTATGTGTACCTCCAGCAATAAGAAGAATTGAACCATAGGCCCCTATGCTGGGAACATTTTGGGGGACCATCCCATAAAATGGTAAATGTTCGATGGTGTCAACATTCATAGATATTTAAGAAGAAACTCATATTTAAAAAAATGCTTTATTACAAATACTACGGAGGATGGGGTTAAAGATAAGAGCGAAGATGGTCCAAGGAACGATACAGAGAAAGAAAAGATAACGGTGAGTTTCTACCGCTTAAATTTATGCTTTATTTTCTGATTATTTTCAATTGTTTCATGTGTAACTACTTATTTTCATATTGATACTATTTCCTACATGTGCAAACACATCATTTCATTAAAATTGAATAAGTTCGCTTTTTGTACATCACTGACAATAAATCATAATCGTTAAAATGGCTAAAGATAATTTAGACAACGATTAATTCTGAGGGGAATTTTAACTAATTAACACCCTATACTAAAAAAGAATATAATACATAAATGAAAAAAAGTACTGAAATAATTGGATCGATGCATTGTAATATTAAGGAGTATCCATATACTGTATTCCGAACAAGCTCGAAATTGGATAGGAGCATATCAACCTCAATCTAATTTCAAGCTGCGTTTTTTCAGGTTGACTATCTTGGGTTGTGATGCGGAGCAGAGAAAAGGACGTGCTTTTGGCCCGTTCAGGGCTGATTTGGCAACTTTCCATATATGGCGTGCCCGGATCGACGATCGGACTCCGCGATTGCGTCCGGAGCATCGACGCGAGTCAAAATACTATATTACTTCATATTTTTCAGTTTATTTTTGATGTATTTTAAGAGCGAACCCACCGGCCAATCATAGTCGTTGATGGGGAAACCCTAATGTGTCTTTTCTTATAAATAGGATGTATGAGGGCTGATTTAAGTCATTGTTGGATTTGGAAAAGAAGCATTCCCGGATTCCAGCGATCCCTCCCCGGTGCCGACGTCGTGGAACCCTAGGTGACGACTCCTAGGCCGTCAAACTTCTCCCCAAGGTAATCCCCACCCCGACCTTCGTTTTCCACCCCTAAATCCCACTTCCAGCCACCGAAAATCACCCAAACCCCTCCCCCAATACCAATGTCCAGGAATTCCGAGTACTGTTCACGGCACTGTTCACGCGCACTGTTCACGACAGAACACTGTCCACCCGCAACCCTACTCACCTGAAACACTGTTCATGCCTGCCTCCACCTTCCCCTCCTCCCAAATCCGCCAACTCCCCTTCGTGGATCCACCATCCTAACAACTCTAAAATTCTAGATCAGTCCAGATCTAGGATTCTAGCCACCCGATCCGTTATTTCCACCGTACAAACCTTCCATTCTTGCCTGGATCCGCTCCTAAATAGCGGATCTACCCATCCCCGGCCCGGATCTACTCATTCGTGGTCGGATCCGCCGTTTTACCATCCGTTATCACCATTTTCCGCCGAGGGCAGCCACCGTCACCGTCGTCTCGCCACCGGTTCCACCCCCGGTCGCCGATCTACACATACGGCACTCCAAATCTTCAGTATCTCGGTTCATCTCTCTACGTTGTGAGCATTTGTGGTATTGTATTCAGTGACTTGACATTTTCATTTTGTGTTTTATTATATTGTGCTGAGATTATTGTTGGCTAGAAATTGGTTATTTTATACTAATAATTGCAGGTGGAATTATTTGTCGTGCGCTTGCTTAGGCCCTCCGAGCGGAGGAAGTCGTTGCGAAATTGCTAAAAATTAATTACTTGTTTCTTTATTTCAATTATTTGCATGGCGTTATTAATTTCATTGCTTATGGTAATCGTCGTTGCCGACCGACGGCCACCTTGCATGTAGCATAGCATTAGTGTGTCACCCCTGCACCTGCACGTAGAGTTGTAGTTTCCGGACACCACTAGCCTACCCTACATCAGGTTGTTTCTTGTGTTGTGTTGTTGACGCAGAACGAATCTATAGGCGGTGGATAAGTGATACCCTAACCATATATGTAATGCAAGTAATCAAGCAACGAATGCAATGACCGACGGGGTAATCAAGTCAATTAATAAAATATTAAGTCGCAAGTAGATAAATTCAACACAAGGCAAAATTATTTTTTTAGAGCAAAGCAACATTCGACCTTCCTCTACATGGAGGGTCAAAGCTAGAGCGTACAATGAATAGTTCTTGCAAATCACAAAATAATCTAGAACAAAATCCAACAATGTTATAGATCCCAAAGAGCATAAGTTCATATTGTTAGATATAGTGTATATGTATATATATACTAGTGATTGTCATGTAAAGTATTCATTCGATTAATTTATCCTTCTATCATGGTATCAGAGGCCTCTTCTGCGCGTTAGGGCTTCCGTCGAGTGATTTTTCTCTTCCACCGCTGGTTTTCGCCCGCTCCTTTCTCTTCCGTCGTTGGTTTCCCCGCACATCTCCCACTTCAGCCGCTGGTTTCCTCTTCCGCCCTAGTTTCCGACGCGTCCTCTTTTCGCTCTGTTGCGGCTGTTTGCCGCGCGTCCACTTGACTTGCAACTGCGGTTCTTTTTCCGTTGTTTCCTTGTTATCTCTTCCGCCAGCCGGCTCAATCGTTCACGCTGCTTGAGCGGAACCAGCGACCTTGCCGATCAGCAGCCTCTCCCTGCTGTTCCTCACTGCAGACGGCTGTTTCCAGTCGGTCAAAAGCTTCCGCCGATCCACTGCTTCTGTCGATCAACTGCTTTCGCCGTTCTACTGATCCAGTCGATCCCGCTTCTACTATTTTTGGTCGATCTACTACTTCCGCTAATTACTGTTTCTGCACACAGCGATCCTGATCGACGCATCCCTACAGCTGTCGTGCTCCTCTCTCCAGATCGATCTTTAACTCCTCTCGCCTGATCGATCCCGATCGTATCCCGCTGCCCCTGCTCGTCTCACCGAGACCGTTCGCTGCCTCCGCTCGTCTCGCCGAGCCCTTTAGCTGCTCCTGCAACCCGTCGGACCCCTCCGTCCTCCATTTTGATCTGATGGCATCACCTCACTCTTTCGTCTTCTTCCAGAAGGCCTTGGAGATTGTCGAGGGGACTCTTCCTCCAGTTCCCTCAACAGCTCAGTCTGGTGCTCCTCATCACCCGCATGCCCTGCTCCACTACTGTCGGTGTCTTGGTCATGTCACATCTGAGTGTCGCAAACTTCAGAGGGCTCAGTAGTCTGTCCAGCAGCGCATCCTCTTTCCGCTCTGCTGCGGCTGTTTGTCGCGCGTCCACTAGACTTGCAATTGCAGTTGTTTTTCCGTTGTTTCCCCGCTGTCTCTTCCGCCAGCCGCCTCGATCGTTCCTGTTGCTTGAGCGGAACCATCGACCTTGCCGATCAGCTGCCTCTCCCTGTTGTTCCCCACTGCATCCCATTGTTTCTAGCCAATCAAAAGCTTCCGCTGATCCACTGCTTTCGTCGATCAACTGCTTTCGTCGTTCTACAGATCCAGTCGATCCCGCTTCTACTGTTTTCGGTCGATCTACTGCTTCCGCTAATTACTATTTATGCGCACAGCGATCCTGATTGACACAGCCCTGCAGCTGTCGTGCTCCTCTCTCCAGATCGATCTTGAACTCCTGTCACCCGATCGATCCTGATCGTATCCCGTTTCCCCTACTCATCTCACCGAGCCCGTTCGCTTCCCCCGCTCGTCTCGTCGAGCCCTTTCGCTGCTCCTGCAACCCGTCGAACCCCTTCATCCTCCATTTTGATCTGATGACATCACCTAACTCTTTCGTCTTCCTCCAGAAGTCCTTGGAGATTGCCGAGGGGACTCTTCCTCCAGTGCCCTCAACTGCTTAGTTTGGTGCTCCTCGTCACCCGCATGTCCGCTTCCACAACTGTCGGTGTCTTGGTCATGTCACATCTGAGTGTCGCAAACTTCGGAGGGCTCAGTAGTATGTTCAGCAGTGTGCTCCTGGTGCACCTTCCACTCACTTTTCAACTCTGACGCAGACTTTCTCGGTATCCGAGCTTACTGAGATGATTGTCCAGCAATTTTCCCAGCAGGCTTTACTGTCTCGCTTCTCTCAACCGGCAGCCTCCGCCCTTGTAGGTATCTCCCCCTTCGACTAGTTGCTTGACTCTGGAGTCTGCTTTCACATGACATATGATGTCACCCACTACTTGTCATGTTAGTGTGTCTCATCTGCCCTTAGTATCATGATGGCAGATGGCACCACTCACCACATCACTAGTCGTAGCCTCTTTCATACTAGTCATTTCCATGTTCCCGATATTGCCTACATACCCAAGTTATTCATGAACCTTATATCCACCAGCCAACTCACATTCCAAAATTTCTTGTTATTTTTGATGAGTTTACATGCAGTGTGCAGGATCGTCTGATTGGGACACTGCTTGGAGCTGGTCGTTGTAGCGGGGTGTACGTCCTTGATCGCCTCCACCTTCCATCTACTTCGTCGTCACCTGCAGCTTCCTCCATTTGTCTTCCTTCGGTGGGTTTCTCTCAGTGGCATCATCGTCTTGGACATCCTAGTGATTCACGCCTAGCTTCTCTCAATAGTTATAGTTTCCTTGGTCGTGTTTTTATTAATCAGTCTCACTCTTATTTGGGTTATAAGATCGGTAAAGAGCTACAAGTCTCATATCCGTCTAGTGAGTCCAGGTCTCAGTGTCCTTTTGATTTAGTTCATTTTGATGTATGGGGACCTGCAACCTTTGTATCCAAGGGAGGACACCGGTATTAAGTTTTTTTCGTTGATGACAATTCTCGTTATTATTGGGTCTACTTTATGCATTCTCGATCTGAATTTTTCAGATCTATGTTATTTTTTCCACTATGGCACGCGCACAGTTTTCTGCTTCCATACGCATTTTCCATTCTGACCCAGGGGGAGTATCTCTTTTATGCTTTTCGAGATCTGTTAGCAACCCACGACACTCCTCTCAGCTTGTCTATCCCGGTACACACACTCAAAATGGCATTGTTGAAAGGAAATATCGTAATATTATTGAGATTTGAGACAACTTCGCACCCTTCTAATTTCCTCTCACGTTCCTCCTCATTTCTTGGTTGAGGTTGTTTCCATCACTGACTATCTAATTAACCTGTAGCCCTCCACTTACCTTCAGGGTCAGTGTCCTGGTGAGTGTCTGTACTCTCGACCCACACGTTACACTCATTTTCGTGTTTTTGGTCGTCAGTATTATGTTTGACTCCCTCCATGTGAGCATACTAAGCTCTCTGCTCAGTCTGTTACTTGTGTCTTTCTTGGATACAGTACTGAGCATAAGGGCTATTGATGTTATAACCTTGTTGCATGTCGACTTCGCATCTCACGTGATGTTACCTTTGACGAGTCTCACCCTTTCTTTGTGTCCGCTGTCCACTCGACCTCACACTCATCCGTTAGTACCTCTGACGTGCAGTTTCTCACTCTTCTCATCTCTCTTCTTCATGTATCCTCTCCTCCAGCTTGTCCACCTCCTCTTCCCTTGTCGCAGTCTACTCCGTCACCTCCTCCCTTTCGGCAGTCTACTCCATCACTTCCTCTTCCTTTGTCGCAGTCTACTTTGTCACCTTCTCACTCCACTTCACCACCTACCTATCCCTCTGACACGTTCGTCGTCCCCCTTCCATATCACTACACTCGTCGCCCCCCTTTTGTTGCCTCGCCTCCAGTGCCCCCAGACACAGTGCATGTCTGCTTCAACGAGTGTCCTGTGGATGATCCTCATGTGTGCCGCAACCCACCTCGTGAGAGACGTCCTCCCGACCGCCTTAACCTTGCTACCCAACCGCTGGACCTACCTGCCCTTCTTGCTCCTGCCTGTAGTACTCCAGAGCCGACTTCCTACCGTGAGACTGCCTAGATACCTGAGTGGAGGGTTGCTAGGACTGCTGAGTTGGAGGTGCTCGAACACACTCGTACAAGGGACCATGTTCCTCTTCCACCCGGTGTTGTTCCTGTTAGTTGCAAGTGGGTCTTCAAGGTCAAGACTCACTCTGATGTTTTTGTGGAGAGGTACAAGGCTCGGCTATTTTCTTGTGGTTTTCAGCAGGAGTAGGGGAGAGACTATGACGAGACTTATGATTCAGTCGCTCACATAACTACGGTCCGGACTCTTATTGCAGTTGCAGTTGTTCGCCACTGGTCCCTGTCACAGCTCGACGTGAAAAATGTCTTTTTTCACGGAGATCTTCAGCAAGAGATATACATGTTTTCTCCTCCTGGTCTATCTTCCCCTCCATGACTTGTCTGCCGCTTGAGGCAAGCCCTTTATGGGCTCAAGCAGGCACCACGTGTGTGGCTTGCACGTTTCAGCTCAGTCATTACAGCCGCAGGTTTCCAACCATGTCCACATGATCTATCCCAATTCGTGCACTACTCCTCTCGTGGTCGGACTCTTTTGCTACTCTATGTGGATGGTATGATTATTACTGGTGATGATCATTCTCATGTGACTTTCATCAAACATCACCTTCAGTAGCAATTTCAGATGATTGACCTTGGACAGCTGAGCTACTTCTTGGGTCTTGAAACGCGGGTTTCAGCTCTCTTAGCAGCGTTACACATCAGATTTCCTAGCTCGGGTTGCTCTCTCCGACTCTCGCACAGTGGACACCCCTATGGAGCTCCACCTTCAGCTATGTCCGGATGATGGGGTTCCACTCTCTGATCTTACTCGATACCTCCATCTCGTAGGGAGTCTCTTCTATCTCACCATTACATGGCCCGACATTGCCCATGTTGTTCATGTGTTGAGGCAGTTTGTTAGTGTGCTCACCTCTGTGCATTATGGTCATCTGTTACGGCTCCTGTGCTATCTTCGGGCAAAGACTTCTCGTGGTCTCTTCTTCTCTAGTAGTAGTTCTCTACAGCTCCGTGCTCACTCGGATTCTACCTAGGCTAGTATCTGTTGAACATCGTTTTGTCACTGGTTTCTATTTGTTCTTGAGTTCTTTGCTTATTGCATGGAAGTCCAAGAAACAGATTGAAGTGTCTCATCCAATACTGAGGCTGAGCTTCGAGTCATGGCTACAACCGCTGAGGATATTATTTGGCTCTGTTGGCTTCTTGAGGACCTTGGTGTCTCTTCTCCAGATCTCACTCTGCTCTACAGTGATAACACTGGTGCTATTCAGATTACTCTAAACCTGGTGAAGCATTCTCTCTGCAAGCATATCGGGGTGGATGCGTTCTTCCTACATGAGCACTATGGTCGTGACACTCTTGATCCTTCTTTATTTTTTCCGAGCAGCAGATTGCAGATTTGATGACAAATACGCAGACGAGGACCCAACATACATATCTACTGTCCAAACTCTTGGTGTGTGATCCCTCGTGAGTTTGTGGGGGGATGTTAGATATAGTGTATATGTATATATATACTAGTGAATGTCATGTAAAGTATCATCCAAATAATTTATCTTTCTATCACATATCACCATATTTTAATATTAAAAAGAAGTTTAATACAACAATAAAATGCCCACAAAGTAGGGGGAAGTTGTGGATGTGGTAGACCCAATTGTAGGAGGTGCATGTATGTTGCCCCGGAGTGGCGGTGCCGACGGAATGGGGTAATGGCTTGTGGGAAGGGTGTATGTTTAAGGGAATGAGGAGGTGAGGCCGTGGGAGAGGGCTGCTGAGTGGATTGGAATTGGGAATGGGTTTTGGGGCAGCTGGACAGCATCTCCTGGAGGGGAATTAGGAGATTCGGTGGGGGGATGTTTGGAGGAAATAAAGAGAGAAGTGTTCAGGGTAGCTGAAAGGGGTTTCTGGAGGGAATTTAGGTGGTTTGGTGGGTGTTGTTTGGAGGAAATAATGAGGGAGGGGTTTCAGGCAGGCAGCTGGCTTAGGCTCTATTTGTTTGAGCGTTTTGATACTCCGTTTTGGGCAAACGCCGCCGGAAGGAGGGTAAACAAATGAACCTCCGGCGGCATTTGCTCCGTTTTCCACCCACCCGCCTAGAGAAACGCCCCAAAAAGCTCCGTTTGGAGCAGCCACCTCCCCCCTCTGGTTCGAACACTCCGTTTCCACCCGCCGGATCGATCCGCCACCGCCGAACCAAATGAAGCCTTAGTCTTGTTGGGAAATGGCTTTAGGCGGGCTTCTGGCTCAGCCTTGGTAGAAGAGATGGGGTTTTTTGAAACTGGAAGGGCAAAGGGCTTTTGGAGGAGGCAAAGAGAACGTCTCTGGGTAGAAAAGCTGCTGGATTGTGGGCTGGATGTGGCTGTTGTATGCTGGTGTTGGAGGGCTCAGCTAGGGCTTGGGAGGGGGAGATGAAAGTTATGGATGGGGGATACCTTGGGGATGCGGAAAACACCTAGGAGTCGTCACCTAGGGTCTAACGGAGTCGTCAGCGTGAGAGGATTGCCGGATTCTGGGAATGATCTTCTCAAAAATCTGCAATGAACCAAATGGCAGCCCCATACTCTTATTATAATAGAACATTAGATCACCTTGACATCAACGACTATGATTGACGAAGAATGTCAGGTGTGATTAAACTAAATTTTAACTGAAAATACAAAATTTATACATAAAAAAACATGTAAAGAAAAATGCGGACACATCCAGGGAGTCGGATCATAGATCCGTAGACGCCATATATGATAGGTGGCCAATCGTCCATGAACTTGTCCAAAACTCGTCCTTTGCGGGTTTGTGTTGCCGTTCCGCATCAGTAGTATTCTTCACTTGTTACTTTATTAATGGACTTTAGGTTGTTTCCTTTTTTATTACTAAAAAAAATTATTGGATGAACTCTGACCTCTATTCTCCTAAGGGAACATTTATCATGAAAATTTTAAGTTTTGACAGATGATTGAAAAAGGGGGCACTTTCGTTTTATCCATCATATACATAATAAAATACATGTCCTGTTAATCAACTTATTAACTGGTTTCAAGGAAGCATAACATACAGTACCTCTTCTACAATGGCCTCTGACAGAAAAGTATCTTCAAACATTTTTGACTCTACACTGTACTTGAGTAAAGTATGCTGGTCCCCAAGCTGCTCCAATAACCATTTTCCTCGGAATGAATCAAAATCTCCTTCCACTTGCTCAAAACTGATCTCCTCCTCATGCTTTTCGTGCAAATCTAGAACAACACGTGCATGGAGAACCATGTAGAGGAGGCCTTTGCAACCTTCCTGGAACAGAAGTTACAAAATTAACTCTCATTCAAGAGCTTGACGTACTTTTGAAGAAAATAAGGTCATTGTTTTAAGGATATATCAAAAAAGCAGCTCTATTTATATTTATTACAATAGTTCTTCCCGAGTAAAAAAAAGAAAATTTTAGGATATACCTTCCACTTTATAGCCTCTCCGTCATTCATTCAAAAATTATTTCAAGGTGTAATGATTTTAGGTGTAGGATATCCCAAGGTTTCAAAGGATTAAAGACTATAACTTGCAAGAAGAATCAGTTATTCAGACCAATTTAATTTTTGCAATTGTTTTAGGAGCTCAAGGAGCATAAATTGATTATATGAAGAATGGTCAGGCTACATTGAGTTGGCTACTGTTGGACTACAAGAGCTATATAAAAGTATAAGAAAATGCGAACAATATAGATGAAGGAGGTATATAGAAGCCCGATGTAAAAATCCATTACAACGGCCCATTATGAGTTCTTTCCAACTTGTATAGATTCTAGTCTCACATTGTGAGTGGAGTGTGTGTGTCACTCTTCATGGATAATAACAAGTGTACATGTAATTGTATTACAGATATATGAAATAAGATTTTTGGAACTTGTTTACAAGATATCAGAGCCAGGTTCTGATTCCTGATATCTTTCAAAAACTTTGTCAACAATGTTCAACATAGTCTCCAGTAATTGACGGATCTATTTTGCATGTCATGCTCTCACTAGAACTAGCTTGTTTCATTTCCACAAGTCAATCTACGCATCACTCTCGCTTGAACTTGTGTTACTTTCACTTGAGCTCGCTAAATTAATCAAATCATCGTTGGACTAACAAAGCTCTCCGAGCACTCAAGATTCTTGCTCGTCGACCAGTACTCTAGCCGATCATCCCTCTCACAGAGCTCTTAGCATACACAGATCTCGCTGTCCCTACTATAGAACTCTCAGTATCCTTGCTCACCGACAACTTCTCTAGTCGATCCTCTCACTCGTAGAGCTCTTGAAATTTTTGCTCACTAACCAGCGTTCTCCGTGATCCTCTCTCTCGCAGAGCTCTCGGCAAACCACATCTCTCACCGACCACCATGTAGTACCGAGTTCTACATTGTGAGTTTTTGTTCTTACCCTTGCCATTGCACATCCATTATGAGTTCTTTGAGCTACATTCATGATCTTGCCCCAAATTTTGGTGCGTTCTCTGAGCCCTCGCATAGAATTTTTTCTTCCGCAGGACTGTGGCAAGTTTGCTACTCCCACACTCGCTAGTTGGGCTATCGCGCCCTCGCATAGGATTTCTGCTTCTGCATGACTGTGGCAAGTTTACTACTCCCGCACTTGTTGGCTGAGATCTCAGGTCAGGCTATCTTCTTCTCTCACTCGCCCCAGATGTGAAACCTTGTATTTGTCGAGTGGTTCAGACCATCCCAAGGCGAGAGGTGAGTTCCCAGCTACACAAAACATATGCTACCCGCTGTTGAAAGGCCTTCAACGAGTGGACTAGGCGAGCTTGCACTTTTGGAAGCGAAGGGTGAGTGCCAAGTTCCCCCAAGCACTCGCTGCCTGGGCAAGGAGCGAGTGGCGAGTACCCAGCCCATCCCGCAATCGCCGCCTGTGCGAGTGGGCCAGGTCGGCCCGACTCTCCTGTCAAGAGGAGTGATCCGCATTTTCTTGTAATCCCATTTTGTCCTGCTAATAGTCCCTCCAAACAACAGAGTTTTGCTTTTGGCAGACCACTTTGGGTTGCATTTAGTAGAACCAAACAGCGGAGTTTTGCTGTTGGCAAACCATTCCTAGAAAACTATAAATAGACCGACAAGGGAACCTTTGGAGGGGACCTCTTCTGGGTTTTCCTCTCCTTTGGCTAGCTTTGGTTGGCAACAGCTTCAGCTCATCATTCACCGTGGTTCTTGGGTGGGTGGTTGGGAGATCTCGTGTCCCTCCAAAGGTGTCCGATCCAGCATTGGATTGGGAGGAGAAGCAATCTAAGATCTTTCGGGTGTATGGCAGGACATGCTCGCTGCGACTCGGGGTCTGTTTGAGATTGTTCTGGAGAATAAGTCTCCAAACTCTAAGTCTTCTGTCAAGACACCAGCACGGGATAAGTAAAGGCTAGCAACACCCCAGGTCCGGACTCGTTGAGCCGTGGTTTCGGGGTTCAACATTTTTGGTGCGGTGAGCGTGCACTATAGCTTTCCAGGAAAATCTTAAGTTGGCGTCATAGAAGGAGATGAGGGGCAAGGAACTAACCCAAAGGAATCGCCGCCCGCGAGTGGATTCGTGACTCAGAAGCAATTTGAAGATTTCACGAAGGTCATCATGGAGACCCTGCACTCTGGCCACATGATGCAAGCCGGCGAGTACTCGACTCCCACGGTCCCAGTACTCGCCCAACCAGCATTAGGCGAGGAGGCGTCGGGAAGGAGAGTTGGGAAGGAGGTAATGGTAGAGGGGGCTGAGAGGTCGCTTCAGGGGCGCGAGCTGTTTCCGGTCTCGCAGACTGTTCCCCAGTCAGGCGAGCTAGCTCGACAAGATCCGACGGCACGCCAGGAAGGCTAAGGGAGCCCCTTTTGCGAGTTCATCCTCTCGGACCTGGTGCTCGAGGGCTTCAGAGAGTCAGTCATGTCTTTCTATACAGTCAAGGAAGATTCAGTTCAACATATGCAATGGTTCGAGGACGCGGTCTCCATCAAGCAGATTACAGATGGCTTTAAGTGCAAGTTGTTTTCCAACACATTCAAGGACAAGGCAAAGGACTGGTTCCAACAGCTTCCTTCAGGAACCATATAAAGCTTCGAAGGCTTCAGTCGCGGCTTCCTGCTGCGCTACTCAACATCAAAGAAAAGGAAGAAGGGGCAGAGGCCAACTTCATGATAAAACAAGGGATGCAAGAGACAATGGCGGATTACACTGATCGCTTCCAGGAGAGAATTCTCGTGATCCAGGAGGTCTCGGGGCACCTCCTGCAGATGGCCTACACGTTGGGGTTGCAACAAGGAATGTTTAGGATAGAACAGACCAGGGACCCCCCGTGGTCTTTTAAAGAGTTGATAGATCAATCTGTAAGGGAGATTGAGTGCAAATCAACCAATCTCGACTTCACCTCCGGATTGGCCCAGATTAGAGGAGTGAAACCGCAGGGGGTGGTCCGCAAGAAGAAGGGAAGATACGAGGAGTCAGGATCCACGGGAGAAGGGAAGGGAGATTCAACCGCCAGCTCATCGGCCAATCGGAAGGTCGGCAGGAGGGCCGGCCCAAATTCAAGGAAGAGGAGCCCAAGGTGGGGGGAACAACTGGGCAAGGCAGGGCAGGTTCAACCCTCTGGGGTGGAGACTGTGCCCGAGGCTGCTTCCACCCCCCCCCCCCCCCCCTCAGTATGATATGGCGATATTCCGAGGAAGAGGTAAAGGAGGTGGAAGGAGAAATCAGCCCGGAGGAGGAGGGAGAAGGGGAGGCCAGAAGGGAGGTGGGGCCCCCCCCCCCCCCCCCCCCCCCCCCCCCCGAGTTCCCGGTCCCCCCCCCCAGCCCCGAGTCCCCCCCTCAAAGGAGTGCCCCGAGAAATGAGGAGCCCCGAGGGCCGAGGAGAAGACCCCCCCCCCCCCACGACCCAGGCGGGGAGGAGGGGGGGATTGAGGGGACCCCCCGGGGGGGATCCCCCCCCCCCGGGGGCCAGTGAGGCCCCCCCCCCCCCCCCCCCACCCCCACCCCCCACCCCCCCTCAACCCCCCCCTTCCCCCCACCCCCCCCCTTCCACCCAATCCCCCCCACCCCAGTATGAGAACCCCACCCCCCCAACCTGAAGTCCCCAGAGAATCCCCCCCAATAACGACTCCCAAATCCCCCAGACTCCCAATGAAGGGAAAACCCCCCCAAAATCCTGGTCGAGAGTTGAGGATAGGGGGAGGAGTGAGGGTCCTGGTGAATGGGGACCTCAAAAAGGAAGGGTTGGGGAGAGAGGTGTCGGCCCCAGGGTGGAGGGGGGCTCCTTGTGAGATTGGTCCAACTTCCCCCCCCCCAACCCGGACCCCCCCCCCCCGTCGGGGTACCCCCCCCCCCCCTCGCCCCCCCCCCGACCCCGTCCCCCCCCCCCCCCCCACGAAGCCCCCACCGGTTCCCCCCCCCCCCAGCCCCCCCCCCCCCCCATTTCCAGTCCCCCCCCCCCCCGCCCCCCCCCCCCCCTCATTTTCTCCCCCCGCCCCGCCATTCCCCCCCCCCCCCCACCCGCCCCCCCTTCCCCCCCCCCCCCCATCCCCCGCCCCCCCCCCCCCCCCGTCCCCCCCCCCATCCCCCCCCCACCCTGCCCCTTCCTTCTTCCCCGATTCCCCCCCCTTCCCCTTTTCCCTCCCCCCCCCCTTCCCCCCCCCGATCCCCCCCCTCCCCCCTTCCCGTTCCCCCCCCCCCCCCCCATTTCCCCCCCCCCCCCCCTTTGATGAATGTTCATTTAGTCCCCCCCCCCGAATTTTGTCTTCCCCCCCCATTATTTTCCCTATACCTATGTTAATTTCCTTATTTTTAATTTTCAATTTTAGTTTCATTAATATTTTAAACAATAATATTCCTTTCCTTAATTTCCTCATATTCTTATCATTTCAACTTCCCCTCCTATCCCCCAATTATTTTATTTCCCCTTAGTTAATGCAATCCCCCCCCCAATCCCATTTTTATGGATTCATAGGGTAGATACCCCAAACAGAAAATATGGAAAATTTTTCCCCCCCCCCCCGTGGCTGGTTATCCTAACCCAAGTAGTAACAAGTAAAATTCCCCCTGATGAGCCCCCCCCCCCAAACCAAGTCCCTAGTGGAATTTGTTTCCCCCCCCCCCCCCCCCCCCCCCCCCCCCCCCAACAGAAAAGAAAATAAAATCCCCCACCCAAGTATTTCCCCCCCCCCCCCCCCCCCCCCCCCACCCACCCCCCCAAAATTCCCCCGCTAGATTTAAAAGGGTAAGAACCCCCCCCCCCCCCCCCGTCCATTAAAGCCCCCCCCCCCCATATAGTTACATA